>JACGCM010000497.1:0-1304068 GCA_014058105.1 Kingdonia uniflora | reverse complement strand
CTCTGCTAGCCAACTATGTTCGAGTTCCTCATGGTATCACCCAAACTATCGTGAGAACATTAGTACTTACTTCTTTAGATTTCCGTGGATTCTAGGTGAGTCTATAAACATGTGCTCATTGTAAACTATGCTGGTGAGGAGTGTAAAAAAATACCGATAATCTCAAACACTGCAAATTAGGTATTTAATCATCAAAATCACTCTCAATGATCAAAAGGATACTCTCGAACCTGTCGAACCGCATCAGGGTTAGTGTACCGGCTAAATCTCTTCACATACTGAAGTGATTTCTCAAACACTCTGCAACAACAAAAATCAATTTTTTTAAGGTTTCTCAAACACTCAGCGACATCAATAAATTGGGATGTTTTGGGGTTAGTGTACTAACTGAGAGACTTGGTTTGATGGGTCATCAGACATCTGTTGTAATTGTTCGTATTTTCGATCAAGTATTAGTGAGACTTCGCAATTCATCAAACACTTTGCCTTCAAGAACTCTGATAAGAAATAATAATAAAATTCAAATAAGCGATTTTGAATTAAGAGAGAATAGAGAGAATTGGGAGTAAACCATCTCCGATTTTGAGCTCTGCTGCGTTCTCTTCTTCTTGTCCTGACATCTTTGATGATTTGCACAGAAAGAGGATTTTGTGGGTTGAAGTGCTTTGCAGGTTTGCGTTGAAGGTGTACTAATTATACTTAGAACCCACAAAACCCAACCCAAACCCGTTGCTCCCAGCAGTTGGCTGACGTATTTATTTTTTTTTTCCTGAAATCAAACACCGCGTGATAAAACTATTACCGCCCTCCACTTTTAACCCAAACGCTTCACACTCGACAACATTCTATCTGTTTCATCCTCCCTCTCTCAATTCGAATCCAAACCTTGAACAATATTACCAAAATTTGTAAATCAAATAGAAATATCAGCGGGAGACCCACACCCAGTACATTGTCTGGGTTTAGAGGGACAAGAAATACGGAACAAGCCGTAACGCGGTCGAGGTCCGGAAAAAAAAATTATTTGAAGAAGTAGAACAAATTCAGGCCTACTACGCACAATGCAAAACGATGTTCCACATACTAGGTTTATTACCATATTCCCAAAAGGTGTCATCATATCTACTACACTGGCAAGGATCTTACGGTAAGTTTTTGTTTAATTGTGACTTTGTGATTTCCGTTAATCAAGTGTTTGACAAAATGTTCCAATGAACATAATCGGAATTCGATGTGTCCGCACGACACATTCACTACAGTGATCAAAGTATGGAATGAGATTTCCACAATTCCGACAACAAGGAATACTGTGGTGAAGATATTTGGGAGGTTTATGGATATACGTTTGGGTATTCCGATAATTGGCTAATTCACGCGCTAATAGAGTGTTAGTGGCCGACAACTCACACTTTTCTCTTCCCGTGTGCGGAGATAGGGATCACGTCAATGGATTTCACAATGCTAACATCATTGCCAATCGGCAAATATCCTACACAGTGTTGTATGATGACCGATGAAGTGTTTTATCCGAGGTGAGGCAATTGCTCCCCCGCATCGAATCCAACAATACAAAGAGTGGGAACGTCAGCATTACACATCTAAGGACATACTTGACCATCACAGATGATCGGCGGATGATTGTACGGTGGCTCATGCTTTTATCCTTTTCAGGATGGGACATTTATGGTTCCAAACGGCCAACGACATAGTCCCGCTTGGATATCTCGAGGCCCTGGCCGACTTGGACGAAGCTCCCGAATTTGACTGGGGTTCTGCTATTCTTGTTTTTCTGTACCATGGCTTGGATACCGCAATCACGACTGGGGTGCTATCACTGGATTTTTACAACTTTTTGATGTACACTTAACATTTTTTCCTTACAAGCTACAAATCAAATATCTTCCAATAACGTCTTAAATGGAATTTCTAATTGTTTTTTATGTTGTTCCAAATACAGTATTGGTTCTACGAGTATTGTGAGGTTGATTAACCTATTGTCAAGGATGCACTAAAGATGACGGCGTATCCTCGTCTCAAAGTATGGGAGAAGGGGAGCAGGAAGAAAATAAATGACCAGGCAGGAATTTGTTTACTATAGCTAAATACCTCATTGACCACTAAACTATTGAGTCGATCAACTGACAACCTTGGAGTACATCTGCGGCGTTAGAGTTAGACGTACATGCCACATCGTACCTATCCTGTAAGAGGATGCCACTTCAGGTCCCAAATAGAAACTGCGAGTATTACTTAGGGGATAGATGTTAGAGATAGTTAACTGCTATGCAAGCATTCCGATAGATCTGTCGTCCAACATGTCGCCACATCTTGGCTTTGAGAGAGTCGGGCTTCATTGATTGTGCCCAGTTTATGATGGATGAGGAGGGACAGACTTACACCTCATACTGAGCGTACCAAATTGCAGAGGTAGGCCACTTGTTGACAAATTCACAGAGGATAGGGAATATAAATCTGCTCGGACCTAGTGCACTCAGGGCTGGTATTATACCCGTGGTGGTTACGTCAGCAGAGGCGCATAGCTTTTCCCAGACTTTAGTTTGCCTGGAGAGGAGGAGGGGCCAGAACTAGGTAGTACATGGAGTGGACAGGGAAGCGTGAGGCAGTCCCCATCCACTGCTTGAGGGACCCGCCACCCATGTAGCCTCCTACGGCACAGAGGAACTATGATACCTGACTCATGGTGTGCGGCAAGTCGCCCTTTCAGAGTCTTGGCGGGACGCCCAGATGATCCAGCAGTTGACTGATAAGGTTGCTGTTCTGACGAGGGTTACGACACTATAGATGACCAACTATATGAGCATATAAGTAATTTATTTATTTAATTATTCATGTTTGCTTCGTAAGGTCATATTTATTTTGTCCAAATTTAAATAATATTTTTTTGTCCCGTTCAGAACTTACAACTGAGGAGGATACCGATGGTACAGGTGGTGTCGCTACCACCTGGAGGTAGGGCGAGGACAAGCAGGGACCCGGAGACATGGTCTGCGTACCAAGGGAGCCGGTAGTATTCGTAGGGGGCGGGGTACTGAAGATGATATTGGCCCGTCTCAGTAGATATAGTGTCAGATGAGTGTAGCTTGTAGACGTATATTTTTATTGTGTACATTAGTGTTGAACTATTTCTATTGTAGACTTTTCTTTCTCTATATAAGTATTTGTATGACCTGATGTCTCATTTCTTTATATAAATCAATATTGATCAATTGTTTTGTAGGCTTCAATTTAAATGGAAATGCAATTAGAATTCTGAAAATAGTAGTTATACGCACGAAATAAAACTCAAAACATATACAATTAAACTTATAGGGATCCGTAACCCTGAGTTTCCAACCCCATGAGATTTCGAACCCACGACCTCTCTCTAGGTGGAGAGGTACAACCACCACTGGGCCAAGAGCCTAATGGTAAAACTATGGGGTTATTACCGTACCAAAAGGTAATCGCGGTACTACGTTTCCTAAGCTACGGTGTTGCGGTAGATCTTTTTGATAAGTATTTGAGAATAGGACAAAGCACAACCCTGTAAGTATGGAAATGTTTTGTGTTGCGGTGATCCAAATTTTTGGCGAGGAATATCTTCGAGCACCAAACGCGGCCGACGTCGAAAGGTTAAAAGTGATAGGCGAGTCACGGGGTTTTCCCGACATGTTAGGAAGCCTTAATTGCATGTATTGGATATGGAAAAATTGTTCCATAGCTTGGCATGGTCAATTTATTGGTCATTATCCCAATGCGACTATGATTCTTGAAGCGGTAGCTTCACACGACCTTTAGTTTGGGCATGTTTTTTTGGGTTACAAGGGTCTAACAATAATATCAATGTCCTGTAACAATCACATATTTTCACCGACCTAGCCAATGGTATCGCTCCGCCTTGCAATTATACAATTGCCAAAAAAGCTTAAAATCTAGGTTATTATCTGGTGGATGGCATATGCCCCCAAATGGGAAACACTTGTCCAAACCATATCCAATCGGTTACAGAGAAACATAATTTTTTGCTCAACAACAAGAAACTTGTCAAACGGGCGTTTGGGATTTTACAATCACGGTTCAATATTGTAAAAGATCTGGTTAAATTGTAGAAACTCGAGGTTTTGAACAATGTCATGAATGCATGCGTGATAATGCACAATATGATCGTCGAAGATGAACGATGTGCATTCCCATCATACTTACGCTATGATCCGGACGATCCTCAAACTATCGAAGGCGAACGGTTCAATATTGTACGCGAACGTGGTACAATAGAAGCTTTTATAACGAAAATGAACCGCATTCGAAGTCGAGAACTGCACTTTAATCTAAATGATGATATAATCGAGCATTTGTGGGCCGTGAAGGGAAATTTTGTTCCTAGTGTTGCAATCAAGTATTATCTGAGTGTTCTCGATATAATTTAATGTTTATTGTCATACAAGCTTATTAAACAAGTTTTTGATATTGCATTAATCTTGTATTTGCTTTAACGTAATATTCTTGAAAATAAATATTTCGAAAGAATGATTACATTCTTCAATAGCAAAATACATTATTCAAACGGATACATTATTGGAAAATAAATTACATTCTTGGAAAACAAACTTCTCTCTTCAATAAAGTTAAATTACATTTAATAACCTGAACCGGTACTTGGTCCGCCATTCATGTTGAGACGTGTCATGACTGTAGAAATACATAAGAGGAAAAATATTATTCACTATTGAATTGATTGATTAGATTATATCATAGCCTCTCTTTATATAGTAGAGGATTATTAAGCTAATTCTACTAGTACTCAATGTGGGACTAAGATATACTATTTATAGAATCATATATTTAATATATATCATATATTAAGTATTCTATATTCAACACTCCCCCTCAAGATGAAGCATAGATGTCAATCATACCCAGCTTGTCAATCACTTAGTGAAATATTCGTACACAAACTCCTTTCGTAAGAATATCTGCAAGTTGATCCTCCTCCGACTTCACGAATGGAAAACATATACACCCTTTGTCAATATTTTCTCTGATAAAGAATCGATCAACTTCAACATGTTTCATATGGTCATGTTGAATTGAATTGTGTGTAATCATAATCGCTGCTTTATTGTCACAGTGTAGATCCATTGCTTTCATGAGTTTAAATCCAAGATCCTTCAATATATTTTGTATCCATAGTAGTTCACATACTCCATGAGCCATACCCCAAAACTCATATTCTGCACTTGATCTAGCAACAACCTTTTGTTTTTTAGCTCTAAATGTCACCAAATTCCCACATACAAACGTAAAATAGCCTGAGGTTGACCTCATGTTCGTCATATCTCCTGCCCAATCTGCATCGGTGTATCCCATTACTTTTATATCACCACCTTTCCAGAATAAGAGACCTTTTCCCAAAGATTTCTTTAAGTACCTTAGTATTCGAAATACCGCCTTCATATGTTCTTCACTTAGATTATGCATGAATTGACTTACGACGTTAATGACATATGCAATATCTGGTCGAGTATGGGAGAGATAAATTAGTCTTCCCACTAAGCGTTGGTACCTTCCTTTGTCACATGGAACTTGGTCGGGAAACATTCTCAAGTGATGATTCGCTTCAATCGGTGTATCTACCGATTTGCAATCAAACATCCCAGTTTCTGCAAGAAGGTCTAATATATACTTTTGTTGAGACATAAAAATACCTTGACTTGATCTTGTAACTTTAATGCCTAAGAAGTATTTTAACTGTTGCAAATCCTTCATCTCAAATTCCTGTGACAAATAGTTATTCAGTGCCTCCATTTCTACTAAGTCATTTCCAGTAACAACCATATCATCAACATAAACAATAAGAGCGGTAAGCTTGCCTGACTTCCATTTAATAAACAAGGTATGATCAGAATTACTTTGTCTATATCCAAAAACCTTCATGTTCTTCGAAAACTGTCCAAACCAAGCCCGTGGCGACTGTTTTAACACGTACAATGCCTTCTTTAATTTGCATACTTTTCCTCCTTCAGAATTCGTGACTCCAGGTGGTAACTCCATGTATACTTCTTTTTCTAAGTCTCCATTAAGAAATGTATTTTTCACGTCAAACTGTTGTAATGGCCAACCTTGATTAGCTGAAAGAGAAATGAGTACATGAATAGTGTTTATCTTTGCCACAGGGGCGAAGGTCTCCTCGTAATCCACGCCATACGTCTGCGTATAACCTTTGGCAACTAGTTTGGCTTTATACCTATCAATACTTCCATATGAATTCATTTTTACAGTAAAGATCCAACGACACCCAACAATACGATATCCGTGGGGTTTATCAACAAGTTCCCAAGTGGAATTCTTCTGTAATGTATTCATCTCTTCATACATGACTTTCTTCCATCGTAGATCTGATAGTGTTTCCTGTAAATTACTAGGAATAGATACAAAGGATAATTGATTCATAGTGCATGTAAGCGACTTAGCCAACCTATGGGTGGACACATAATCAGAAATTAGGTATTTGGCTTTAGAATTAATATCTGGTTCATAAGTAGATTTTGGAATACCTTTAGTAGGCCTTTCTGAACGTCTAGGTTGAATATCATTAACAGTGTTATGATTAGGTAATACATGAGGTTCGACATTCTCTGGCAGTACTTCGGTAGATGGTGTTAGAATGTTGGAGTCACGGGCAACTTCTACTACTTCAGCTTAATCTCCCCCTGTCATCTGATCATCTTCATTCATCTGAAGTTCATCTTTAATACCCTGATATCCCCCTGTTATCTGCTCTGCTTCACTTTCTTTTTCATCATCAGTTAGGTTACTATGCCTGTTCAAATTACTCGTCAAATCATCTAGTTCTGAAACATATCCTCAATAATAAAGAACTTTCCTTCACCATCATTATGTTTCTCTCCCTGAAGGGAAGATCCTACAAAATATGCCTCCAATTCTCGAAACGAAACATCCAAAGAGATATACACCTTTCCCTCCACAGGATCATAACAACGATAACCCTTTTTAAATCAGCATATCCAAGAAACACATACTTTTGAGTACAATGATCCAATTTTCCTCGCTAATGTTTAGGTATATGAATAAAGACAACACATCCAAAAATACGTGGTTCTAGGTTTAGCATTGCAGGGATGGAGATAAGATCATGAAGTTTTTGAAAGGGGGTCTGAAATTCAATGATCCTAGATGGTGTATGGTCAGCAGATTTTAACGCTTCTCCCCAATAATTTAATGGCATATTCATTCCAAAAATAGATGCACGAACAACTTCTAACAGTTGTCTATTCATTCGTTCAGCTAACCCATTTTGCTGTGGGGTATAAACAATAGAGGTTTGATGTCGAATGCCATTATTTGTCAAGAACTCTGACATGTCATTACTAGTAAATTATCCTCCATTATCAGATTGATACACTTGTATCCTCATCTGGAATTGGGTCAAAACCATCTGATAAATTTTTTAAAATACTTCAAAGACTTCACTTTTATGGGTAATTAGGGATACCCACATCATACGAGTACACTCATCAATAAAAGTCACAAAATAACGAGCTCCAGACAATGAAGGAATACGTGCAGGACCCCATACGTCAGAGTGAATAATACTAAAAGGTTCTGAACTTTTAGTAAAACTTGGAGAGTATATAATACGATGACTCTTAGCGAGTTCACAAATATCACACTTAAACTCTGAAATACTACAATTCGAAAATAACGACGAATTTAGCTTATGAAGATACCCGAATGAGAGATGACCCAGTCGCCGATGCCATAACCACACATTAGCTTTTGCTTCTTCAATTCCTCCGACTTTATTTACCTGATTAATTTTTTGTTCTTCACTATTAGTCAAGTCCAAATAGTAGAGATTGCATTTTCTAACACCACAACCAAGAACCAGCCGAGTTACTATGTCCTGAAAAATACATAATTGAGGCCAAAACGTCACAGTACATGTAAGTACAACAGTGATCCTACTGATAGACAAGATATTGTACTCTAGAGCAAGAACAATAAGGACAGAGTTTAATGTCAGAGATTCAGATATGTCAGTGGAACCTTCTCCAATTACAGGAGAGGAACCACCATTTGTTGTGTATATAAAGGTTTGGGTTGAAGGTGTAATGGATGATAATATCCTAGAGTCGTTTACCATGTGATATGATGCAGCAGTATTAATTAACCAAGTACTATTTAAAGAATTTACAAATAAAACACTATCTTTAGTTTTCATACCTGACTGGGCAACATTCACTGAAGGAGGACTTTTAGCAGCATCCTTCTTCGCAGCTATGTTCTTCTTTGGTCGTTTTGTAAAATCTCACCATTCCAGATACCCAATGACTTCATAACACTTCTGTTTTGTGTGCCCCTTCTCTCCATAGTGGGTACACTCAAGATCAAGGCGGAAAGGGCGAGTCTCTTTATGAGAATTCCAGGAACCTTGAGGTTGTCCCTTTTTATTGTTGAGTGTCATACCTGAAGACTCAGTTAATGGTGCTTGAGTTCCCATCACCTGTTTGTGAACTGACACCCTTCGTACTGTCTGATAAGATTGTTCCAAAGTAAGTGGTGGGTCTTTTCGAAGAATTTCACCACGCACTTGATCATACATACTATCCAATCCAGAGAGGAACATGTGAACCCTAAGACGTCCTATATATTTTTGTAGGAGGGCGATAGACTCAACACTTCCTCCTTTCACCGTGTTGTGCTGGTCAATCTCTTGAAAAATTGCTGCTAATTCATCATAATGAGTCGCAAGAGATCGACCAGTTTGTTTTGTTGAGAAACACTTCCTATGTAACTCAAATATTTGAGTTTCATCAGATGTGTCGGTGTACAGAGCTTCAAGAGAGTCCCAAACTTCCTTCGCAGTTTCCAAACAAACATACTCGTTCATTAGTGTTGTGGACATTGAATCACACAACAATCCATTCACCTTATCGTTCTTCGAGCACTAATTTTCATACTCTTCACTCCCTTCTGCAGGCTTGGTTTTAGTACCACTGATGTACCCCCACATCTTTCGACCATTAATACGCATCTTCATGACCTTCGACCAAAGGGTGTAATTGTTCTCATTCAGAGTATTGCCAGTTAGGAAGGGTGCATCGATGTGATTATGAACAATGTGAGGATTAGGGTTTGAGTTTGACGATACCATTATTGTATCATCATTGGAACCCATTGAGCTTTCAATTTGAGATTCGAACTGCTACAGTAACTTCGAATAACAACAGCTACAGTAACTTTAGTAATTAGCTTTCAATTTGAGATTCGTAGCGGAATTCAATTCAATTCAATTCAAAAGAACCAGGTTCAATTATCGAACCTACTCTGATGCCATGTAAAAATACATAAGAAAAAATATTATTCACTATTGAATTGATTGATTAGATTAAATCATAGCCTTTCTTTATACATTAGAGGATCATTAAGTTAATTCTACTAGTACCCAATGTGGGATTAAGATATACTATTTAGAGAATCTTATATTAAGTATTATATATTCAACAATAACCTCAGCTTGCATTTGCTGATAGTATTGCAATACAGGTCCAGAAAGACCCCTGAGGTCTTTATCCATGATTTTGCGATCTTTCCTTGCTTGTTCCAAATCTATTTTGGTTTGCCATTGTTGATTTGCTTATGCTCTTCTTCTTTCGTTTGTTTCTTCTCCAACCTCATATCCGTAAGCATTGTTTGGATATCGCTACCAGATACAATAACCTCATCCAAGGCCTTTTGTGTTGCAATGTTTTTTTTTCTAAAGAGTTTTTGGCCGATAGACCTCGTTCTACCCTCATACAACGAACCAACTAATTCAGCATTGCAATACAGGTCCTCTGATAGGTTGTTTGATCTGACCGAGTTCCCCGGATAAGAATTGTATGATGTTGTCCTGGCTACATTTTTTGATACATTCCCCGCTTGGTTCAACCCATCATCATTTAGGTTGGCCCATCGTAGTTCTCGTGCCAAAATCTTATACGCTTCACGCTATTTGAAGTCATTGCCGCCATTCAGACCTTGATAGATCTTGTGTACATCATTTTCCTACCATTCCCAAAATTACCAAATATAAATAAATAACGTGTATATCTAAAACAAATAAACGACATTGGGTTAAAACATATCAGAACGTACCCGATCTTCGTCGGTTTTCTCGCTATCGTGCCGAAATTGTACTTGAGCAACTATCCCCTTGTACGCCACACATTGTGCATTAAGGGAATACCATTGAGCTTTGGTTGGACAGGCAGAGATTTTGGCGCTGATAAATGATGGGAAGAAGGTCTGTACTTGTGTTTTGATCATTTTAATATCAATAATCGGCATAGAGCAACTTAGATGAAAATTTGATTATGTATTTTTTTTTTCCTTCCAGTTAATATGAAAAAGACTCTAGTTTGGATTTGATGTGTTAGCGGTTGAATATCAGTGATTCCGTATTGAGAGTAGAATTTGATGTGTACAGTGTTGTATTAGAATCACCTGATGATCATAGAGTTATGTACTAGTTGATAACAGTTGATAATAACGAAAGAAAAATGCATTCAGAGTAAAATTGTATTCAAGAGAGGTACAGAGTCACTTTTTTCAACAACGGATATGGCAAGGTCAGTCTCCAATCTTTTTGTTTACGGTTCAGAGGTTTTCCCTTACTTAAAGGATCTCTGTTCTCTTTTACATTTGCCAACTTCCACACGCAATGTTCGGATTCGGTCTTTATGGAATCCAACAAGAAAACTCCATCCTTCTGCAGGTGTTTGGGATCCGACTCCCCTTCTACGTAGAGTACTCTCATGGGCATGTCTTTGAAACGATCCAAATCTTCAGGTACCTTCAGTACTCGCTCTGCACTTGGAGAGGATACCTACAAAAAAAGAAAAAAGAGGAATTATTTTTTCACACCACAGGAGCAGTAGTAGCACTAGTTTTTTTTTTTTTTTTTGCAAGGCAAACCGGTTTTTATATAGGGATCCGTAACCTTGAGTTTCCAAACCCGTGAGGTTTCGAACCCACGACCACTCTCTAAGTGGAGAGGTACAACCACCACTGGGCCAAGGGCCCAATGGTAGCACTAGTTATGCAACAGGTAACTCGAATTATAAAGTAAATGTGTTTTTGCGGGAAACAGTCCAGAATGCTCTCTAACCAATCTGCAACAATGTAGATTTAGCAGGCAGGGAGAGACTATTGTTAGATTTATTATGTTTTTTTTAGAAACGAGTCTCACTAAACATGCCAAGGGTGGTGTCCAGTACTCCAGCCTATATGATAGCCTTTTGTCAGAAATAATGGGAAAAAAGCTAACGAGAAAAGGTCGACACTTTTAAAATGGTACCTCGTATTGCTATTTTATAACACAAATCGGTTTACGATTAAGGCCACTGTTTTTCACTGGTCTTCTTGTCAATCCTATACAGCTACAATATTTCAAATTAGACCAGGTAGAAAAATGCTCTCCAAATTCTAGACACCATGTGACGATGTTGAGATCCATTGTACTGTTTGTATGAAAAAATGAAAAACAAAAAGTACCATAGCTACCTCCAGAGCCAAATCGTCTGGTATCTGTCCAGTCTCTCCAACTTCCTCCAATCGTTTCTTGTAAAGTTTACTGTAGTTTGCAATCTCTTCCATGCTAGGACACCCATACCTGAGAAGAGGAACCCCGTTCTTAGAATATACCACAAAAAAAGGGTGGGTAACGAGAAACAAGACCTTGATATGAATATCTTTAATGGGGAAAGCTCCAGTATATTCCACCAGATTGACAGTTAGAATATTATTTGGCTTTTAAAGGAAAACACAACTATAGATAGAAAGTCATGTAAAACCTTACATGTTTGAAATTTTGTCGAGTCTCACATAGATGTATCCTCGAGGAGTAGTTTTGAAAGCAAAGAGCTTCATATCATCGCCAAATTGGAGCAGAACCTCACGGGCAAGGGATAGAGTATGTTCACCCCATGGGACATCTCTAAGAACTACTCCACCACCATCCCCTCCATCGCCAATCTAGTTTTATGTCAAATAATGAGGAAAATATGCAAGATACTAAAAGCACAAATTCACGTCAAAACTAAATGGCAATACCTCAGACTCAGTCTCATCCTCTTCCTCCCATCCATCGCCAATCTAGTTTTATGTCAAATAATGAGGAAAATATGCAAGATACTAAAAGCACAAATTCACGTCAAAACTAAATGGCAATACCTCAGACTCAGTCTCATCCTCTTCCTCCCATCCATCGCTGGTTTCTCCTTCGGATGTTTTATCTACAAATCAATACAATTACATTAGAGAAACAACATCAACATGGATACTTAACAACCTTACAAGAAAAAAGAAGCTAACGGTCCTGCTTTCTAGTGCTAGAGAACACTGTAAAGCTCTAGAAAGCAGGACCAAGTTAAGCAAGAACTCATTTTTTTGCAGTGACACTTTCCACTATCAAACAAGGTCTAAAAACAACCAAAGGAATATACATTTTTTCAACACTAGACAGTCATCATCAGAAGCATACAAAAGATTCCAATGCAATCGACTGAACCAAAGCGCTTACTACCACTTGTATACGAATATTAATTTGATGTGAGCTAGTTAATTATAGAGAAACCTAGTGCATGGGAACCAAGCCAAGCGACAAATATTGAAACTTACTAGGAGGGAGAATGTAAAACAAGTTATAGCACACACGCAATACTTTTCACTTTTCCACCCACATTTAAAGCATATCCACCCACCCTTAAAGCATATAAAAAGGTATTGCAATCTCAATACCATATATAGCACCCCTAGTGCCTAAAAGGAAAATTTGACGCCAAGACAAACTGAGGGAGCAGTTGGTTTCAAATTTTATAAAATTTTTATTTTTCACTTATTCTTCCATTTAAATGTGGGATCCATGGTCCTATTGCTATACCCCATTCCAATTATGGAGCCCAGTATACCATCTTGCTATGTTTGGAATAATGTTTGAAACGCCACTGAAGCCATAAATCACACACTGCTATTATCAACATTTGGAAATGAGAATGGTTTTACAACACCACTAAAAATGCTCTTATCATTCTCATAAGTCCCATAGATCTAACACTGGCTTGCATAAAAAGCAGTGACGCTATTACTGCCCCTCCAAACTCACGAGTCAAATTACTCAAACATTCCAATGACATCCCAATGGAATTTCCTTTTTTAAAGAAGATAGTTTATTGAAGATAACAGGAAAGTACAAGGGAAGGATATGGCCTGATCCCCATATAATTGAGCTCTAAATATACCAAAACCAAGGCTATCTACAAAAAGAGAAGTTCTGGCTAACGGGGGAAGGTCTTTAACTGAAAAAGGATGCCCCTGACTTGAGAGTTTCCTGGTTTAAATAGTTCATGTGCAATACCATTTCCTTCTCTATAAGTATGGCCCATCTCAATCTTAGAAGAGCACCGAGCCTCAATATTTCGAAGCAAGATGCTTGTTGAGACCAAGGCACAGATGCCATATTCTTATACCAGTTCACAATCACTTGTGAGTCCACCTCCATGATGATGTCAAACCATCCTTTAGCAAGGCATATGCGTAATCCTTGTAATGGAGCCAAAATATCAGCTGCTGTGTTAGTGCAAACACCAAAACCATGAACATATGCTAAGACCAAATCACCTTTCTCATCTCTAAGATTCCCCCACCTCCAGCAGGGTTGGTGGAATATGGAAAACTGATATTCTATTTGTTCTGCCTGTGACATCTTTTAGTAAAAAAACAAAGGGATTGTGTTAAGTTTGTTTGGAATAAACACATTCACCCTTGTCCAGCTGATTTTGCTTGGATATTTAAAAAAAAAAAATTCACCCTTGTCTTGCTGATTTTGCTTGGATATTTATAAAAAAAAAGCTATATCTTCTGATGAAGCTGTGAGGAAAAGACACATTGCTCTGGTTTATAGATGTGTTCTTTGCAAGGAAGCTGCTGAGTCAGATGACCATCTATTTGTCCATGCCCTATTGCTGTGAGCCTTTAGAAATGGAGCAGATTTTTTTTTGAAATGGTAATACAATGGTACCTCTAGAAAAAATGAGTTGCTTTTAACTAAGGGTCTCAGTCCTTTGTTGCAACATCTATGGAATGCTACTGTTCTTGGTACTCTTCAGGCTATTTGGGATCCTAAGAACAAAGGAAGTCATTAGAATAAGATCTTCTATGCACAAGTGCTGACGACTAAAATTCTTTCGCATATCCAAACTACTGCTGCGCTCACCAAGAAGTTTATGTTCAACAATAAGGTGAAGCTGAAAATTCTCTCTTACCTACGTGAAGTGTAAGATCAAAGGCATAGCCCACTATTAGGTCTTGCTTCTGGCCAACATAGATGAGATAAAAATTGAGGCTGAGTGCTTGACTATTGTTTGGGCAGTGTTTAAAGCAGTTGAGAATGGTTGGTCAAGAATTTGGGAGGAGTCCGACTCTGAGGCAGCTGTACAGGCTTTTCTATATCTAGACTACCCTTTGTGTGATAGAGCTCGGTCGGGATCCTTTTGGCTAAAGTTGACAGAATCAGGCTCACTGACATTTGGAGAGAGGCTAACTTCTCTTCTGAAGCTTTTTCTACACAAGGTGCTAAGCTACATATAAGAAGTAATATCTAGACTACTAGCAGGCCTTCTGATCTTTTGAAGATTGAAGAGGCTAATACGCTAATACTGAATATTGTCGAATCATGTAATTCAGTTTTTTTGGGTTTGGGCTGTGCTCTAATAGAGACCTCCCCTCCTTGTAATTTTACTTCTTTTTTTTTGCAATAAATTCCTAACCTTTTGCAGAAGAAGAAAAAACCAATAGATCTAAATTTCTTGATCTTTTACCAAATCAAATTTGAAAGAAATATAAATCCTGATAAATTGGAGGATAAATGAAAGAGACGGTTATGTCCCTCAATGCCAATATCTTCATCCTTCTCAGTTGCAGTCCATAATGGACACACGTTTATATAAAATACAAATCAAAGATCATAACAATCCACAAACTAGATTCATTATACAAATTCATAAATAACATATACCAACCAAAACTGTTGAAACATCTAAGGAAAGAACATGTTATCAAGTCCCATCACAGATAGCACAAGACAACATACACAACAAGCACAGAAAAGGTAAATCAAATCATCAATAATATAATTCTTCATTGCAAGATCCCACCATTATAGTCGTCCAGCGAAGGCAACGTCTTATTTCCCTAACCGATTGCCACGAGTGTCGAAAGCACAAATGTAGCAGTGCATTTTTTCACGTATAGTCATCAAACTGCGAATTTCCATTTCATCTTCTTCTTGCTCAGCCACCGCGTCTTTGTAACTCCATGCTAGATTACACCTCTTATCCTCAGCTTAAGCACGTTGAGACGCATTGGCGAGATTTTGAAGCTTTCCTCCAAGTTACCGTATCTCCAACCCCCATCTAGATTTTGAACAGTTTTACCTTTATGGTTTTGCTTCTTCTTGGGGGGCAAGTACTTATACATATAAGGGAATATCTAGGACAATATCACATGAGATTGGAGAGAAAATCATCCGCCACTAGTTCCATCCTCAACAGAGATTTGATGTTCTCTTAGTACATGCTATGCATGGAATTAGTGATATGTAATCCTTACGGGTTGAAACGAACCACATAGCCGCTAGTACAAGTCTACAGCCAGTAATATTTATAGTCATTGCAGATTGCAACTTAAACCAAGAGCTTGGTCCCAGTTACAAAGGTAAACCTAATTAATAAGGGGACTGCAGATTTTAGATGCTTGAACACTTGTACTAGAAAGCTAGAGTTACGATTTAATAAAAAACGACTACAAGCCACTAATTCCACCCATAATATATACAAAATAAGCATTAAACTCTAGCTGGAGAAGTTGGGTGGTTGGTTTTGTCCCAATTTTATGTGACATTGTCCTAAACAGATGTAGTAATTGGTGGGTACATTCACTTGTAACTTAATCTTGACCTACTAAAAAACTCAAAAATAAAGATACGAAACACTTCAAAATCAAAGACAGTTTTGCTAATAGGAGCTTGAGAAGGCATGTAGAGAGCAATGCTAATGAGCCACCGTCATCCTAACTGCTAATATACTTCCAAGAAATTCAAGTACGAGAAGAGGTGGAATATAACGAAGAATTGAGAACAAGTAGCGGCAAGCAAAAAGAAGAGGAAAAGAATCTTGAGGGTTATGCGTGACAACAAACATAGTGAGTTGTTATGGTGTCACTTATAGGTCCAATTTGGATGACAAACAATATTTGAACCAATTATATACTGGAAGAAGTCAAATGATAATTGCTAAGCACTTTGTAGTCTATGCTTCTTTGTTGAACAGTAGGGGTCGTAATGTAGTGTTGGCTATAATCCTTTCATGTTGGGAAGGAAAGTAGCACTACTGTAACTACATGTGATTTTGATGTCTTTCATTTAGATATTATGTTATTACTTTTTTGAGAACTAGTGTTAAATACTACGATTGCGGAAGCGAATTAATGAATAAACGATCTCTTTTATTGAATAAAACTACTACTACAAGCTCTCTTTCTCTCTCTAGGGTTCTACCCTTTCTCTCAAAACTCAAAAACTGCCTTTCTCTTACCCTAGGATCTCCCATATATAGAAAATATCCACCTCTCTCTACACTCCTACTAAAAAGGAAACTACTAGAGTAATCCTATTTTAGAGGAGTCTCTAGGACAAAATAAAATAATATCAAATAAACGAAAATAGGAAACAACTACAGAGCGGTCACGAAAATGTGCGCATAGGTTGTGGTCAACTAGTCTCAAAGGGATGGCTGTCCAAGATGTTGAACAATAAAAGTTTGATTTTGGGGAAAAAATCACTATGGAGATGTAGGTAGTAAAACTATGTTAATCCATTGAGATATGGTATGCTACAGTAAATATATGCGACAAGAAATGAACTCTAATTTTGAATGACTGACTCCAATTCAGTCCATATAATGTATTTTCCGGGAGCTAGAGAAATGCATCTCAAGTAAATTAATTAGTAGGTATGGAAGGACCAATGTTGAATTCCCAAAGACAAACGATTGACAAACTATGGATCCCGCAAAGGGGTTGTGGATATTAAAGAGAAAAAGAATGTGGAACTACAAAAAACCAAACAATAAAAAAGACTCGTACCTCTCTACCACAGAAAGACGGAAGGCTCAAAGAGAAACAACTAGAAAACCGCCAGAAACCATCAACGGAAATCCATGATAACTTCCTTTCATTTCACTATAAGAGATCAAAAAATTTCATTTATAGCCCGCTTTGCTCCACCAAAAGATGAAGGCTTGAATGAAAAAAGATGGCAGCTTCCCGCATCCTCTTCCTCGTTCCAACTTTCCTTGCATCATGTTCTATCCATATTCTTGATAAAACCGTGAAAGGTAGAAACAGCAGCAGCAACTTACCTCAGCTGGCAGGTCTCTTATCTTCCAATTCGATAAAAGCTCATAGACATCAGTGCAGCCACGAAATGCCGCAGTAAACAATACAAACTGAATACTCTTGAAGAACATACCAAAAGAAAAAGGTGACCAGTGCACTCCCTATCTCTTTTATACATTGAACAATAACTATACCTATGGCAGTCCAAGCAAAAAAGCAACTTCGAAAGAAGGCTTGGGAACCTTGTGGAATAACTACAGGGTTATTATGCGCTGGTTAAACAATGTCGTGACTTGTGAGAATAAACCTTTAGCATAATTTAACCAGATCCTCCTACTTGATGATGAAGGAAACTGGTTAGTTTATCCGCAAGAGATAACTAGATCCAACTCGCAATCGTTAAAGAAAGCCAATATCCCAAGATGCTCTCGTGTGAGCGAAGTAATGGTACATTTCTTTAAGAATGGACGAGTTTATGAGCTAAGGATCCTCCCAAATCTCCCCCAATCACCAAAACCTACTCTAATCCTCACCCCTAACCGAAACTCTAACTAACCTTCATCGCACCTCTCTTCAAACCTACATCCAAAAATTGCAACAACTTCCTTATTACTCCAACCGAACCCATGATAGGGTATCTAGATACTTGTTTTTTCGATGCAAGTTCAAGTTAAGGCAGGGCTCCATGAATAAGAACATAAAAGTCACAATCTAGTTTAGAGTTTCCTCCTAGCATTCTCTTTGCTGCAATGATGCAAAATAGAGGGAAAGGAGCTAGAGGTTGGTATTACTTCCAAAAAGAATAAGCTAAATAAGCTAGAAGGTATCCTCTATTTGTGTCTCTAAATACATGACATACGTTGAGTGCTCTAAGAAGGCCTAGCATATGCCAAATATCTTCAATCGCATAAATGCAAGTCCATAGAAGATCCTAATTCTTGGGCATGTAGGTAACCATCTGCTAGGACCAGTAGCAACCCATATATTCCTCATGCCTTTCTTAATCCCAACGAACAACTGTGCTAGCCCCTCCACATTGCTCCCCTCTCGTGCCTTGCAATAGATTTGAGTTTGGTCTGGCGTACAAACACAAGGCAACAAACAACTTCATTGTCTCTGAATAAGCCACTATAACCCCCTCTAGTAGTCTCGTGTGATCCGTCTGTATTTAAGAGGGGTAGCCATTTACATTAGATCACTTTAGGCAGCATTGAAACAGTTGTGATTTATCTCTATCTCTGGGATTGTCATCCACGTGCTTGATCATCCCTCTGCATTTACTCTGAACATCAATCTCCATATCCTCAAGAGCTTGCACTTGAGATTTCTAATCATTATTGAAAATTCTATTATTCCTTTCCTTCCCGACATGGAAGACAAAAGAGAAAAATCTAACCAAAAAATCTTATGAGAAATGCCAGAGTTCCTGAAGAACCAACTAACCTTATTGATTAATATACATAAGACTTGCATAACAATGTTCCACAGTCTTTGTTCCCCCTTCCCCAACCTCCACGTCCACTTACCCAACAACACACCCTCCATCACAGGTATTTTTTTCTCTACTAATCTTATGTGTGTTGTGTTTCTCATGTATCATCATTTTTTATTTGTTTTCTTACGGTGTCATGATTCTCATTCTCCAATGGATAACTAGTATTCCACTAAAATTGGGGTAACTGGACCAAAGATTAGAACGCTCCCTTCCCCAGCATCCCTGACACTTCCTAGTATTCTCATTCTCTACTTCGACCTTCACTCATCGACTAGTACAAGTTTATCAATGAACATACAAATCATATCTTCAGGACTCAAAAAACATCCCTTTTTCGCTATGGTGAAAACACATAAAACCCAACTAAATCAAGGAACATACAATCATTCTCATAACTCATAACTCATACCAAAGAACCCCTCAGAATCAAAACTAGAGATTCCATTATATAAAAGCAACTTGGGTCTAAACAAAGATACGTATTGGACTAATAAATTCAAGCTTAACTCATCAGTTAAAACCCAAAACATAAAAATCATGAAAGGGTATGTAAAAGAGATGACTACCTTGAAGAGGGTATCCTTCTTCTTCGCTATTATCTTCATTATGATCCCAAGATTTGGTGTTTAAGAAGTGATGATGGGTGAGAGAGAATCGAAATGAGAAGGTGGGTTTAATGGAGATTTGAGGAGAAACAATGTTTAAAGAAATCACATGACTGTTTCGTTTGTGATACTGAGTTGAGAATTGGGTTCTACTCGTGAAGGAAAAGAGAGGCCTGCTTCGTCGTCCACAGTTAAACAAGGTGTTCTTCATGGAACCTTGAAAACTCAACAATGGAGGAGAGGGTAATTGTGACTTAACACCTCCAACAGGGTAAGAACATGCCAATGTTATCTTAACTACGCCGTTTTGCTGAACTCACTGCAGTACGTAGTCCTCCACAATTTTACTCGGGCGGGTTGTTTGTTTTCTAATCGGGCGCCCAATTGTTTTTATTTTATTTTATTTCAAATCGAACACCTAGGATCGATTGCTAACCTGGCATGTGAATTTTGAAATCTACCCGGAAACAACGAAATCGACCTCCCAGTAGTTGAATCGATTGCTGACGTGGCAAAAAAAAATCTACCCGGTGGTCGATTTTCCACCCTCTAGGTGGATTTTTGGTCGATCGATGCCGCGCAGTTCAGAACTGCGCGTAGCCTTTAAACCAATAAGATCATGCCATTTGTCATGTTTTTTAAAAAAATATATCATGCCGCGCAGTTCTGAAGTGCGCGGCTTATTTGTAAAATAAATAAATCGTGGCAAGATATTAACCGTTGATCTGGAGACTACGTGGCAAGATCTTAACATGTTAGTGATGTCGCGCAGTTCAGAACTGCGCGCAGCAAATTCACTTTGTTTGATCAAATGAACTGCTGGAAGGTCGAGCTGGGTTGATTGAATTCACCCGAGTGGATTTTGAAATCGACCTGGGGACTGCTGTGGATGTTATAAGAGCATCCACAACAGCTGGGTTGATTGCTGACCTGGCAGGTGAATTTTAAAATCGACCCAGAAACAACGAAATCGACCTCCCAGCATCTGGGTCGATGCTGACGTGGCAAAAAAAAATCCACCCGGTGGTCGATTTTCCACCATCTGGGTGGATTTTTGGTCGATCGATGTCGCGCAGTTCTGAACTGCGCGACTATTATGCCGCGCATTTTAGAACAGCGTGTAGCCTTTAAACCAATGAGATCATGCCATTTGTCATGTTTTAAAAATAAAAATCATGCCGAGCAGTTCTAAAGTGCGCGGCTTATTTGTCAAAAAAAAAAAAAAAACGTGGCAAAATATTAACCGTTGATCTGGGGACTACGTGGCAAGATCTTAACATGTTAGTGATGTCGCGCATTTCAGAACTGTGCACAACAAATTCACCTTGTTTGATCAAATGAACTACTGGAAGGTCGAGCTAGGTCGATTGAATTCACCCGGGTGGATTTTGAAATCGGCCCGGGGACTGCTGTGGATGAGCATCCACAGCAGCTGGGTTGATTGCTGACGTGGAGGGTGGATTTCAAAATCCACCCCAATTCCCTCAAATCGACCACAACAGCTGGGTCAATCCGCTGACGTGGCCAAAATAAACTCACTCGATGGTCGATTTTTCACCTTGTGGGTGGATTTTGGGTGAATCGATGTCGCGCACTTCAGAATTGCGCGTAGCCTTTAAACCAATGAGATCATGCCATTTGTCATGTTTTAAAAAAAATCATGCCGCGCATTTCTGAAGTGCGCGGCTTATTTCTAAAAATAAAAAAAAAAACATGGCAAAATATTAACCGTTGATCTGGTGACTACGTAGCAAGATCTTAACAGTTAGTGATGTCGCGCAGTTCATAACTGCGCGCAGCAAATTCACCTTGTTTGATCAAATGAACTGCTGTGGGGTGGAGCTGGGTCGATTGAATTCACCCCGGTGGATTTTGAAATCCACCCTAGGACTGTTGTGATGCTCTTATGAGCCTGATTGCAAACCCTCTAAACCACTCCCATACCACCGCAAACAAAAGAAACAAATCGCTCACAAAAAGAGAAAAAAATGCTTGCAAACCGGGAAAAAAAACTAACTCTTCGCGTTCATTATCTTTCTCTTCTCTAACCATCTCTCCTCTTAGACACCGTGTTGACCAGCAAGCTATTCCCAAGTCTCTCTCCCATTTTGTGGCCTCTCCTCCTATACTAACCTCCAAATGCACTCTCCAAAATAATAATAGAAATGATTATTGTAAGAGATTTTAGAATAAGGAGTTAGATTTGGGGGCTAGAAAATAGATTTTAGAATAGGGGCACTCAATAGGGCAATCGTCGCATCCATCTTTTGATCGATTCTCGCGTAAATCTTCTCCATCTTGTCGTGTAAAAAATAAACAAATAAAATCAAGGAACGAACCTTGCTCCTTATACCAAATTTGATAAAGACAATATTGCAGAAGCTAAATCTCGCTCTCAATTAAACTAAATCGCTCTTAATCGCTTAATAAAATGAAGGTCGAATACCTAGGGTTTTTAGATTTACTCCAAACTTCACATCTCTCCATAAGCTTAAAGCTTTTCTCTCAAACTCACCTAACTCAAACCCTAACTCCCCATCCCTATATAAAGGATGAGAATTCTTTATTCTCTCCTAAAATTAAGCTATTAGAGATTATCCTCTAAATTAAATAAATAAGATAAAACTAAAATGAAAGAGGTGTGTGCAGGACGTGGGAACGGCCCACGACCTATCTGTAGTAGCATATTTCCCAACATCGACAAGACAAAGCTAGGAAAGGTTACTCGAAGATATCCTATTACAGCAGAAATCATAATGGTAGTAGATGTGGTTCTCGATCAGAGATTTCTCGACAATTGTTCTCGACTGTAGGATAGAAACGTTGTTCTCGACCTCATTGTTCTCGAACTTCAAAACTAGTCGTTGCACTCAATCAAAAGAGCCGTTGAAGATCCGCAAAGTTCGCCCCCAACCTTCGGAATAGGAAACTGTCTTTCAAATTTGTAAATCCTGCCTGTATCCACTATAAATACATGCAGAGTATGAGAGACAAAGGGATGACTTACCTCCACAAATTTGTACTTTACATCTCTTACCTTTCTATGCTCCAAGACTTGTAATAGCTAACATCCTACTTGATTTTTACCCCAAAACCCTCCTCGAGGTCGTGGTTTTTCTCAGCTTTTACAGAGTTTTCATTACTAAGAGTATTGACAAGGATTATCCTACCATAAAATCCGCCATTACAATTGGCGCCGTCTGTAGGAAACCACACTTTTTCTTTACCGGCTAAAAAACCTCCGACCACCAGATGACAGGGATGAACCTCCGAAGCACCTCTAACACGCTGAGGAACCAGGAAGTTATTCCTGCACCTGAAGCTGTCGATCTGCACAATACCATGGCTGAACTTCAAAAGCAACTCGATTTAGATCGAGCCCAGCGGTTGGAAGATCAGCAAACTCATGCACGAGATCTCCAAATCGAATGAGGCGAGAGGAGGACAACTCTGGATCAGTAAAGCAGAACATATCAGAAAGAGATAGAGACCTTGCGTAGAGCTCAAGCATCTTCTCTTCGAGAACAAAGTGAGCACAGATCCAGAGCAACCCAAAGAAACAGCCCTCCAAGAGGAGACCGTGTACGGACATCTCGATCCAGATCACAGAATCCAGACAGAACTTCTCAACATTTCGGACTCACAGCCTCCTCCTCATTGACTGTGGGTAGTCGACGCACTCGCCATCAGTCTCTACACCTGAGGCGACCGATCAGAGAGCGTTTGGGACCAGAGGGACAAGGAAATTTTGAACCTCAAGTCGCCATCGCGCTAGCTCCCCAACCCCATTACGTTACATTGGATGACCTCAATACCAGAATCTAGGCCATCAACCCCGAAGTACCTGGTCGAATATCTGCTATCGACAGGATCGAAACGAACCCCATCTCTATTCATCTCGAAACCATGCCCATCCCTGAAAATTTTCATATGCCCAAATTTATCCAGTACGCGGGCCTCACGGATCCCCTCACCCACGTCCGACACTTCAAAGTCGCAGTAGGATTATACTCCAAACTCGATCATATGCTCTGCAGGCTTTTTAACATGAGCCTAAAAGAAGAACCCCTCAGGTGGTTTCACACCCTTCCCGAAGGTTTGATAACTACGTTCCAGCAGCTCCAATGACTCTTCGAGTCGAACTATGCTCATGCCAAAGAGCGTGAGATTACTGTATACTCATTATTTTTCTTTGAACAAGGTGCGAAGGAAGCATTGGCGAGCTTTTACACGAGATTCTTGCAAGAAACTCGAAAAATTGGGAATTCAGACCCCAAGATTGTGGTGTCAACGCTCACATCGGCATTACACACCGATTCAAAGGTTCGAGAAGAATTAACTCTTCACAAACCGCGTACAGTCACCAAAATTATTAATGTAGTTAACAACTACATAGAGCTGGAACGTTCTAAGAAGGACAAGATGAAAAATTCCGCGGTCATTCATTCCTCCGACACATCTTCATCCCAGAAGCATAAACCGACAAACACCGGAAATCAAAAACCTCGCGGACACAACAACGATGCCAACAAAAGAAAAGATGGGAGGCCAGACAGGCCACCCCCGACGTTGCCACCAATGACAACCACTCTCTTAGCTATTTTGACAGAAATTAAGGGAGACGAGCTCTATCGAGAATCCCAACCAATTCCGAATCTCTCCGAAAAGCCGCTGTGCCAGTACCACAACGTGCATAGCCACGAAACTGACAACTGTTATTCCCTCATTAGCATATTCAACCGCATAGTACTTGCGGGAAGACTCCAAGAGTATGTAATCAATGTTCCAAAATTTATCAAAGATGAAACAAAAAGGAAAGAATACGACCAGAAACAGGGCAAAGCCGAAGCTCGACATCTTTACATAATCGAGATTGAGAAAAATAAGAAGAGGAAACAAGACGACATAATCACCTCATGTTCCAAGATGACCACCTCAGATAAATCAGCCAAACTTCTCCCCAGTACCAACAAGTCAAAATGCCCATACTGAAACATCCATATTTGGAGTTTGTTTCATTCCGTGTCTAGTTTAGATGTCAGCACTATCTCGTGGTTATCCGTCGGCAGAGAGTGTACGTGGAGCGACTACAGCTGGACTGACTGACTCTGAACAGGTAAGTGGGTTTATAACTCCTTGTTCTAAAAAGTCAAGCCTATGTACTTTACAGAGTATGAAAAAGTAATAAGGATATCTCCTGAAAGAAAACAGAACTTCTGTTCGAATAACATTAATTGTTATTCGAATATTTTGGAACAACTTGAATAATTTTCAAGCTGATGAAAGTTATTCGAATACATTTATTGTTATTATAATATTTTTCAACAGCTTGAATAATTATTCAAATTGATGAAAGTTATTCGAATACATTAATTGTTATTCGAATAACTTTCATCAGCTTGAAATTATTCGAATACATTAATTGTTATTCAAATAACTTTTATCAGCTTGAAAATTATTTGAATACATTAATTGTTATTCGAATACAGCCCGTGTTTTCTGTTTTCCTACTTAAGACGTACTTACCATTTTCCACCTCACCTCTTCGAAAATAGACTTTTCTAGGGCTTGAAATTGTAGATAGAGGAGAGATTTCATTTGAGAGATTCAAGAGATAACAACAACTCAACCTTGAATCAATCAATAATTTAGAAACCCTAAATTTGATTTGAATAAACCTGTAGGATTCAAGAGGAGAAACTTCGACGAGAGATTGGAGCGAGGCGTTGCGAGAACGTGAAATTAATTGCGAGGAGTTCGATTAGAAGAGCGGTAACCACGGGAGGTGTTTATCGAGTCTGTAAGTAATTGAATACTTGTAGTTCTTTTTCAATATTGGATTATTTAGCTGTCGGGTGATTCGACAGCAACCTGCAGGTTTTTCTCCTGAGAAAGGTTTTCCACAGGGTTAAAATTCTGTCTGTGTTCTTTAATTCCCAATTACTTATTGACACTAGATAATCGAATCAATTTGATTTAGGTTAAGGTTAGAACATTAATTCAAATGAATTAGAACCTAATCGATTTAGACCTAATTAATCTGAAATTGACTAGTTTTTAGCGACTAAGGAATTTTAATTGGTATCAGAGCGGTCACACTTTGAGGTTTAACAACCTAAGCGTGGATTCCGGATAGTTTGCTTGAGATTAATGGATTCTAGAAAATTTAGAGGTCCCATAAATCGTCTGCCCCTCTTCGATGGCAAAGACTATCCTTATTGGAAAGTCCGAATGATTGTATTCTTACAATCAATTGGAGAAGATATCTGGATTGCTATCGAAGATGGATTGATACACCCTACCATGATGAAACAAATGGGTGATGATACTGAAGAGGTCCTTAAGCCTTGGAATTAATGATCTGAGGATGAAAAGGATGTTACTGGTTATAATTCTATGGGACTCAATGCTATTTTTATGGCTGTGAGCTCAAGTGAGTTTCGACACATATCTGCTTGTACCACTTCGAAAGAAGCTTGAGACATATTAGTTCGAACTCATAAAGGTGATGAGGAAAGCAAATTGTAGATGCTCACCTCGCAATTCAAGAATATTAAAATGGATGAGAGTGATGATGAGTTCTATGCGAGACTAAGTGATATTGTTAACACTAGTACCGCATTAGGAGCAGCTTACTCGGATGTTCAAATAGTTCGCAAAGTGCTAAGATCTCTTCCCAAGAGCTTTAGATCTATACGTGATGCTATAGAGGAAGCTCAAGATCTTAAGAAAATAAAGCCAGATACTTTAGCTGGAAAATTGCAAACTTTTGAACTTGAGATGAGAATGGAAAACCCTGAGAAAAACAAAAATGTTGTTTTTAAATCTTCTTCTTCTAAGGGTACCATAGAAGCTGACAACTCATCTGATTCAGATAATAATGATGGGTCCAATATGGATTCATAAATTGCCTTTATAAGCCACCATCTTAAAAACCTTGTGCAAAAGTGCCAATTTCAAAAATAAGGGCAATCAGTGAATCGTAAGTCGCAAACTCATGATCAACTGAGATTGAATAACCGGCAGACCAACCTTGACACTAATCTAAGTCAAGTTGAATGTTATAAGTGTCATAAGCTTGGTCATTATGCTCATAGCTGTCCAAATAAATTTTTTGGGATTAATCACAAAGCTATGAATATTAAGGTTACTTGGGATGACAGTGATGATGAACATGTTAACAATGAAAATAATCCCCAAGTAGTTGATAACGGAAACTATCTTGCATATCCGGCTTTTCTTAGTTGTGGCAATACAATTCTTGATGTTTTTGAACTTGAAAATTCTGATGAAAATCAGAGTAATCAGGAACACGATGAGTTTGATGACCCGAATCTTGAGGACTTGTATGCTCAAACTCTCGCTAAGTGTATGAAACTATGTAAACGTAATAAAGTCTTAAAAGACCAAGTTGACACACTTATATGCAAACTTCCAAACAAAACTGAGAGTACAAGTCACAAGATAAAGGCACATGAGAATCAAGGTCTTCATGACAAAGTCATGTATTTAGAAAACCAAGTTAATGAAGCAAATGAGAAAAAGAAATCAACTTTGGACGAACTTCGTTCGGCCAAGCTTGATATAGTTCTATCTCAGCAAAAACTTGAGATGTTCAGTCATGGGGCCAAGAAAATTGATAAAATGTTATGTATGGGCAAGACGGGTTGTGACAAAAAGGGTCTAGGATATGAAGAACCTCTTCCTAATGCCAAGACTCCTCAAATCACAAAGTTTGTGAAAGCTTCTACTTCGGTGCCCAAACAAAATATGATATCCACTACTCATAATCATGTCAAACGGGTCCCTTACTCTCAGACTTACTATTGTAGTATATGTGGTTGAAATGGACATATTACTTCTTATTGTAGATTTGTTGGTCCCTATCAACCATATGCACACTTTTTCAATGGATATAAATATAAGTCATATATAGATTTTTATAATGTGAAAAATGAGAATGTGAGTAGGTGGTCTGCTCCAGAAATATCACCTCAAAAGGTGATTCGTGCAGTTTAGGTGCGAAAGGATGACTTGTCGCCACAAATGAGATAATGTATAAAAACTGAGATGGGCGATCAGTATGCTCCAATGTTTAGGTATGCTTTTTGCCCTGTCTCAGTTGGTTTTTATTTTGTGGTTTGTTTATTATTTTGAGGATATTAAGATATTGGATTTTTTTTTTGATCTTTTTGAGGTTAGTAGGTCATTGCTTGGGTTTTGTTTTTATCTGCACTTTGCACGTTAGAAGCTTTTGTCTATGAAATATTCATGCTAGACTTAGACTATGCCTTAATGTTATAATTCATTCATGAGATAATTATTTGGTAAGATTACAACTCACAATAGTCAATAGTTTATCTGGTTTAAACTAAAAGCTTATCGTGAATAGAACCGCGTGAGGATACATGTAGAGACTTCATACCTAATGCTATGTGAGGATCTAACCTTTTATAAGCTTCGAGTGTTAAAATATTTACTATTCTTTTCATCTTGTTCCTTCTGATCTCTTTTCCTTTCCTACTCAATTGTTAAATAGTAAAGTCAAGTTTATACTAATAGAACATTCCCTATTCTTGATTCAAGATGAAAAAGTACTATGTGAGACCGAAGAGATGATAATAAGCTTTTTATTGCTACACATTTTTTGCCTTCGCTATTTCTAACCCTATTTTTATCCACTTGTAGCCATTTGTGCCTAAAAATAAGCCTTTCGTTTTTCTACCAAAATTCTTTATTCTTTTACCCATTTGTTCTGAGACTGTTCAGTGAGAAGAAAAAGAAAGAGAAGAAAAATAAAAAGGAGAATTTTTTTTTTGGGAAAGATGAATAAAAGAATACAATGAGTCCCCAAATGACCTTGTTATTTACTTCAATCAGTATCATGAGAAAAAAAAGGGGGGAAAAGAAATAAAAAGGAGGAAGCGGAGAGGTATTTTGTGTGTACTCAATAAAGAGGAAGAATGTCAATTGATGAATTTTTTTTGGAAGAAGGGGAGAGAGTGTAACCGAAGTCTCAGAATGCCAGCAAAACACCTTTTCCGTCATTTGCCTACCTGTGCCTACATTTTAACATTTTCAAGACCTGTTTGATCTTGAGTTTAGCACAGTTCGTTTAGTAGAGATGAGAGATAGAGAATCTATTTTAGTTTGAACTTGACACAATTAATGACAATTGATTTCCTTTCCATGAGATCTTCCAGCTCATAGTGCGCCATTTTTTGACGAAATATGAGTTTTTATTTGCATATTATTCATATTCATATTTCAAACAGAGTGTTTGCTAGTCAATTTTCAGTGATTTTGAGTGACCAAACATGAAAGGCTTAAGTTTAAACAACTTTCCAACAACGTATTCTATCTACGGCTGAGTAATAAGTTGAAAACCGGGTATATATCTTACTATGCACACACACACACACCAAGTAATTCATGTAATGATTATTTTATAACACATGGGCATTGCCTCGGTCTATATAGGATATTTTAGATTCATTATCTGTCTATCATGTCTTGTGTTGAGGGGGAGTGTTGTCTTCTAGTGCTTATGATTTTCAATGTCACTCCCCATTGCGTGTTTTTCTTTTATGTCTTGTGTCGGAGATTATTATTATTCTGAGGGGTAGATGCTTTTTACTTTGAAGTATTGGTGTTTTCGTATTTTCTCCAAACTATATTTTGGTCTCCTGGTATGTATATCTTTTTATTTGTAATTAACCCTTTTGTTCATTTGTGTCAAAAAGGGGGAGAGATGATCCTGACAGGTAAGTTATGTTACTTCTGGATCCACTATTTTAATTGAACGGTTACGTGATGTATCGTGTTTAATGTGCAGGGATTCCAAAGTATTTGTTATGGGATGAAAGATGAGTTTTGTGGATGAATGTTCAGTGAGTGAGTCAGTCCATCGAGTCTGTAATTTTTTCTTTCATTCCCTAGTTCTTGTTTTGACACGAAATGAACCAAAGGGGGAGATTGAAGCATCCATATTTGGAGTTTGTTTCATTCCGTGTCTAGTTTAGACGTTAGCACTATCTCGTGGTTATCCGTCGGCAAAGAGTGTACGTGGAGTGACTACAGTTGGATTGACTGACTCTGAATAGGTAAGTGGGTTTCTAACTCCTTGTTCTAAAAAGTCAAGCCTATGTACTTTACAGAGTATGAAAAAGTAATAAGGATGTCTCCTGAAAGAAAACAGAACTTCTGTTGGAATAACATTAATTGTTATTTGAATATTTTGCAACATCAATGTATTCGAATAACTTTCATCAGCTTGAAAATTATTCAAGATGATAAAAGTTATTCAAGCTGATGAAAGTTATTCGAATACATTAATTGTTATTCGAATAACTTTCATCAGCTTAAAAATTATTCGAATACATTAATTGTTATTCAAATAATTTTCATCAGCTTGAAAATTATTCGAATACATTAATTGTTATTCGAATACAGCCCATGTTTTTTGTTTTCCTACTTAAGACGTACTTACCGTTTTTTACTTCACCTCTTCGAAATATACTTTTCTAGGGCTTGAAATTTTAGAAAGATGAAAGATTTTATTTGAGAGATTCAAGAGAGAACAACAACTCAACCTTGAATCAATCAATGATTTAGAAACCCTAAATTTGATTTGAATAAACTTGTGGGATTCAAGATGATAAGCTTCGACGAGAGATTAGAGAGAAGCGTTGCGAGAATGTAGGGCGTTGCGAGAACGTAAAATTGATTGCGAGGAGTTCGATTATAAGAGCGGTAACCACGGGAGGTATTTATAGAGTCTATAAGTAATTGAATACTTGTAGTTCTTTTTTAATATTGGATTGTTTAGCTGTCGGGTGATTCGACAGCAACCTGTAGGTTTTTCTCCTGAGAAAGGTTTCCCACAGGGTTAAAATTCTCTGTCTGTGTTCTTTAATTCCCAATTACTTATTGACACTAAATAATCGAATCAATTTGATTTTGGTTAAGGTTAGAACATTAATTCAAAGGAATTAGGACCTAATCGATTTAGACCTAATTAATCCGAAATCGACTAGTTTCTAGCGACTAAGGAATTTCACGTACCCCGTCAGCTTCGAGGACTGTGACACTAGTCATGTCAAGTACCCCCATGATGACCCACTGGTCATTATGCTAAAAGTAGGACAGGATTATCTGCACACCCTCCTAGTCGATACAGAGAGTGCGACAGATGTTCTTTTCCGAAGAGCCATAGAAGTTATAGGACTGAGAGAGTCCATTAAAGCTTCAACCACCACCATCACAGGATTCAATGGTTCAAAAGAATCAGCTACAGGAGAAATAACACTTCCAGTACAAGCAAGTCCCAAAACAACTTTCATCAAATTTTTGGTCTTCGATGCTGATTCTAAATATTTGGGCATCTTAGGTCGAAGTTGGCTGCATTCCATTAAAGCAGTTCCTTCGACTTATTATCTCGCCCTCCGTTTCCCAGCAGATCATGGAGTCTATGAGATCAAGGGAAGCCAAGCGGTCGCACGCATGTGCGAAAACACAACCACCAACTCCCACGCAGCAAAACTTCTTCAAGCATCGCAACTACAGCTGGAGCCAAAACCCACATTCGAGCCGCATGATACTAAAGTCGTCGATTCAATCAAACTCGATGGTCCTGGACGCAATACTTTCATCGGTTCCAAACTGTCACCCATCGAGAAAGAAATAATGATCTAATTACTGAAGAAAGACGTGAATATTTTTGCTTGGTCATTTAAGGAGATGCCAGGAATTGATCCTTCAATTGCATGCCACAAGCTCAACCTCCTTCCAGATAGCAAGGTCGTTGTACAGAAACGTCGTAATCTCGCACCTCGACTTCGCGAAGCAGTTAACGAAGAGATCGACAAACTACTCTGTGTGGGATTCATTCGAGAAGCAAAGTATCCCAAATGGGTCTCTAACATCGTGGAAGTCCTGAAGAAAAATGGGAAAATCAGAGTCTGTGTCGACTTCACAGAACCAAACAAATTCATGCCAAAAGACAATTTCCCACTTCCACTGATACCTCAGCTCCTCGACTCTGTAGCAGGACATGAACTCATATCCATGATGGATGCAGCCTCTGGATACAATCACGTTCCCCTTGCCGAAGAAGATCATGAGAAAACTACCTTTATCACCGAACGAGGTCTTTACTGTTACACAGTTATGCCATTTGGACTAAAAAATGCAGGAGCCACTTACCAGAGGCTAGTAACCAAAATGTTCAAAGATTACTTGGGCAAAATCATGGAGGTTTATATCGATGATATGATCTGCAAAAGCCTGAAGCGATGAGACCATTGTACCAACCTCCAAACAATCTTCGATATCCTTCGAACCTACCAGATGAAACTCAACCCAGAAAAATGCCAATTCAGCGTGGCGTCCGGCAAATTTCTGGGATACCTGGTTAGTAAAAGGGGAATCGAGATCAATCCAGCTCAGATCAAAGCTCTCATGGCAATGCCATCTCCACGAACAAAGAAAGATGTCCAAAAGTTTGCTGGAAAAATAGCAGCCCTTCATCGGTTCATCTCCAAGTCATCAGACAGATGCAATCTTCTTTACCTCCTTCTTCGTGGAAATCTCAATTAACATTCTAAAAAATGGCCAAACGACATCATTTGGACCCCAGATTATGAGTTGGCTTTCCAGGATCCTAAACGATACTTGGGACGCCCTCCTATCATAAGCACTCCAGTCGATGGTGAAACATTCACTATGTACCTATCCACAACATAAGAATCCATCAGCTCAGTCCTCATTCGAGAAGATAATATCGAAAAGCCAATATACTTTATCAGCAAACTCTCATGCCAGCATAAAGACGATATACAACAACAGAAAAGCAGCTTCTTGCATTGGTTTACAGCTCTTATAAACTTCGACCATACTTTCAAGCTCATCCAATCAAAGTCATCACGAAGTACCTTCTCAAACTCGTCTTATCAAAAAAGGAAAAATCAAAAAGAGTCCAGCAATAGTCCATTTTTCTCGGCGAATACGACATCTCCTTCGAACCTCAAATATCTTACAAAGGACAGGCAGTAGCATATTTTCCTGTCGAAGACCTCGATTGGGAAGAACTCGAAGAAGTACTAGCAGATGACTCAATTGCAGAACCAAACACTTGGTCCCAGAGCACAGGATAGAGATTTTTCACAGACGGATCCGTTGGATTACGAGGATCCAGAATTGACATCGTCCTCATCACACCTTCCAATCACCGTATCGAGAAGGCCATCAAGCTGAAATTCTATGCCACAAACAACGAAGCTGAATATGAAGCCATCCTTCATGGACTTGATCTCGCTCTAACACTTGGGGCGAAAGACATCATAGTATACGTAGACTCCTTACTCGTTGCCAACCACTACAACAAGACATTCAAAACTTCAAGGAAGATGGTGGATTATGCCGCCTTAGTCGAAGAAAAAATGCTCAAATTCACAACATCGTCGATCTCTTACCTACCTCGAGCCGAAAATAGATATGCAGACGCCATAGCCTATGTAGCAGCTATGCTCGAAGACAGTGAGAGAAGACCGCTCGACATCGAAGTTCTCAAACATTCTAGCCTCGATATCCCCCATACCATGCACATAAAAATTGCTGAAAACCTAGACAAAGATGACTGGAGAAAACCATTCTATGATTATCTTAATTCCAGCATTCTCCCAAGCAACAAGGAAGAAGCACGATCACTCTTAGCGAAGTACCCTCGATTCAAAATTCAGGACGGAACACTCTACCGTATAACAAGAAGTGGACCCTTTATAGAATGTATCTCCCAAAAGGAAGCTCAAGTCAAGATCAAAGAACTTCACGAAGGTATCTGCGCGGCACATGTCTCAGGAAGATCACTGGCACAACGAGCATTCACGCAAGGATTATACTGGCCGAAGATGAGACAAAACTGCGAAGATTACGTTCGTAAATGCTACAAATGCCAAATCCACGCTAGAGACATCAAAAGCCCAGTATTGGACCTGCATGTTAGCAATGTCCTCTGGCCATTCAAGAGATAGGGAATCGACATCATTGGTCATTTCCACCCAGCGTCCGGAAATTGATGATTCGTCCTCGTCGCCATAGACTACTTTACCAAATGGGTCGAAGCAGTTCCCCTCTGCCACACAGACAACAACGCAGTAATTAAATTTATCTGGGAACACATCATCACAAAATTTGGCTGCCCTAATATGATACGATCAGATAACATAAAACAATTCATTAGTGCGAAAGTCCTCAACTTCCTCCACAAATACAAAATCCAATTGTCTACCTCGACACCCTACTATCCCCAAGGGAACGGCCAGGCCAAAGCAATAAATAAAAGTATCAAGAATGGGTTACGCAAACGCCTCAACGAGAAAAAGGAAGATGGGCAGACGAATTACTCAACATTCTATGGGCATACAGAACAACATCTCGAACATCCACCGGTTGCACTCCATTCATGATGGCCTTCGGCACCGAAGCAGTAATTCCTTCTGACGTCGACCTTCCTAGTGGTCGAAAGAAAATCACAGACGAAGAAAACGAGCTGGGATTACTTTGCAACCTCAACTGGATAGAAGAAACACGCGATCAAGCAATCGCAAACTTAGGGCGATACCATGACACACTAAGGAAGTCGTACAACAAGAAAGTACGAGAAAAAAAATTCAACATCGACGATCTCGTCTTACGTCGAGTACAGGATCATACTCGACCAAAAAATCTAAGAAAACTGGCCAAAAATTGGGAAGGACCATATATCGTTAGTGACAAAACAGAGAGTGGAACTTACTGGCTCATGACAGAGAACGAAGTTCAACTCGAATATCCATGGAATGCAGCGCAGCTCAATTTTTTTTACAGATAAAGTCTGTATATTCCTTCGACAACATCAATAAATTTCATCTTTACTATTATTTTTTACATACGCCTTTCAAAGACTTGTCATTCCTATCTTTACAGTTAGACACAGTACGGATCGATACTTTACAAGTATACGACCAAACTATCACATATACATCGACAAATGATATCCAAGTATAGGAATAATCATTTGCAATCCTTACATCTCGAACAAAACAAATCTTGTTTTGCTCCCATCAAACCCAGGTTTCCCATCGAGGAATACACCTGGTATATCAGTTCATCCCGATATATACTATAAAAGTATAAATTCGAACTCAATCAAGTCAAATGATATCCAATTACAGGAAAAATCATTTGCACTTCTTACTTCTCGAACAAAACATACCTTGTTTTGTTCCATATTACACCACGGTACCCTGTTAGGGAGCAACACCTGGTCACTTTGTTGCTTGCCTTTAATGGCCTTCAGACATTCATCTCAATTATTACTACATTACTACAACAATATGTTAAATCAATGTTATCGATAACAAATAATTCGTATTTAAAACTTTCATAAAAAGATAGCATACTACTTTACTTCGATATTAATATCAAACCTTTAAACAAAAAAGTTTCGGCCCCACTGGCCATTTTTACAAACCTCAAATAAGTGTTTTTGTAACATTAAACTACAAGAGGATCAGGAGGCACATTACCATCGCAAACGGCACCTTCCTTCAGTTCGTCCAACACAACCTCGACATCAACACCAGAAGGAATTGTCAACAATGATTCCTTCGCCACCTGTCTCCATCCTCTGTATCAGGAGAACCCGCAATTGACTCATCTTCTGACTCAATGCATGGCAACATGTTATCTTTCGCAATGCCCTTGTAATATTCCTTCCTTCCATTCAACTCCCGATACTCAGCAGTAAAGTTTGATTAAATCTTCACACACTTCGCCATAACTTCCCGCTCAACGTTATCAACAGCTTCCTTCTGCTCAGCAACCATAACAACTTTCTCAGCCTCGAAATCTTCTCTCTGCTTCGACATCTCTTCCTTCACCCTCCTCGTCTCAGCCAACAAATCCTCCTTCTCCTTAACCCACCCCTTCCTCGCCTCGGCCACCGCAGCATCCTTCAACTTCGCAGCATCCACCTTGTATCTATTTAACCTCGACTCCAATTTTTCTTTCACATTGATTATCTTTTCCTTTTATTTCATCAGATCCTTCTCGATAATCTGATATCCCTTTATCTGATTCTCCATAGAGCTTGCTTCAGCAATGTGAGGTAGAGCTTCGACTATGACATCCTTAATCTGCATCAATTTTATATCATCAGTACGAAAGTAAGGAACCAATTGGATTAATCTCGATAGTGCAGATAAATTTCTCACCTTTGTCAAGCTTGACTGACCATCACTGAAAAATGATACCAAGCTTTCCAGTTTTATCATGCAATCCTCCAATTTATCCCCCATCAATGCTGCTCCCACGACGCAAGCTTACAAATTAGTCTGAACCTCAGTAACAGACTGCTTCACATACTTCGGCGCATCTTCCTCCAAATCCTTCTTCTCCACCACAGTGTCCTTCCTCGATAATGAGCTTATCGATACCAGCAGTGGTCGACCAGCAGTAACAGAGCTTCGAGTTCGAACCTTCGAAGCATCCAGAGTGCCGGGTCTCCTCGACGACCTCTTTGGATCCATCAACTCATCAACCTCGTCCACAGGGCGGGTCTTTTCTTTATCGCCTTCTTCAGAGAAACTTTCAGCCTCATATCTAACTCACTGGTCCCCTCAGTGGTATACTCAGACAACGATGTATTACCCAATGGCAGAGCAGCCCCCACTTCCCTCTTGTTCTTCGCAGACATTTTACCGTCGATAGCAGATACTTCGGATCCTTTTGTTCTCGACCTTTTAATACCTGCCTCCTCAAACAAAATATCCCACTTCCCTTGATCCTCTGCTAACGAGTCGATCCTCCCAAAATAATCCTTCCATATGCTATACAATTGTTAGTTAACCTTCGAGCCTCTATCTACCTCTTTCAGAGCTGCACATAAGACAACAAGAATGTTAGCACAACAAAATGCAACAATATCCTTATCTCAGCGAATCAATAACATTTTACCTAACCACAGACCTAAATGGAATGTTTTCCTTTTCAATTGTTCCCCAAGATTGCTCATATCGAACTCATAATTCCCTGATACTAAGAGCCGCTCATCACCATACTGCCCTCAAGTAGAAACCATGTCATAGAAAATACTCCTCTTCGGGAACCTAGCCAGATAACGGTATCCCACCTTCGCCGGATTCATTTTCAAGAAATAATATGCACAAATATCATCAACAGTGATCAGTTCCTCCCCTCTCGCTTGTAGTCGGTGATTAATGGCACCACAAACTCAAAACAAGTCGTATACATTGGGATTAAACTGCCCAGGAGCTACATCAAAGAAGTTCATAAGCTTCTTTTGATCAGCTCGAAGAAGAAGTTTTAATCCCTTCTGAATTTGTTCTCGATGAACAAGAATCCCATCTAGAGGAATTTCTTGTGATGTCATTTCATATTCATACTCTTCTAACCTGATGTCATCCGAAATCCCATAAGTCTTCTTAAAATAGAGAATCTCCTTCATCTCAGGTTTATCCCCATAACATTCATACTCATCATCGGCAACCCCTTCACCATCACCCGCACCTTTTCGGCCACTACCCTGTGGCGAATGATCAACTTCAATATCTGAACAATCATCATCTGAAATCTCGACTTGCCTTGGTTCCACCACAAATTGATCGAGATTACTGGAGCCCCTAACTCTATACCCACTTCCCAATATCTGGACACAAGTGGTAACATCCACAGCCAAAGGAACCACATAATCTGGATTGTCCAGTTTTGCTTTATCAACACCATGAATTGTTTCAGCCATTTTTTTTATGAACCTGAAATCAGATTCCAATTTTTTATCAAAATTATTTTCTCGAATGATACATATAACATATGTTCATATACATATATATTATCAATTCTCAAACAACATTTCACAACACAATCATTTTACATCTTAATTATTTTATAGTCATATAATTGTCGAGCAATGCTCCAGTTAATGAGTCTATTACAAGTTTATGACATATTTATTCTGATCACTTTGTTGTCGAGTTATCTCCAGCAACCAACATTCTCTTTACTTTATTACAGTTCTCGATCGTCGATAAATTATTTTGAATTTATTATCGAGAAAATATTTAACAACTTATGTTTTTTTCCAGGGAATCTTCCTGAGGAATCCAAACGATACAAGATTTTCCTGCCAAAATCGGCCAAATTACAAAATCTTAAAAAAAAAAAAAAACAAGCTTTCCAACCTCCACGCCGAGAATTAAGGCAACATCACCTCTTATCAAACATACCCTTGCCACACATCACCACTGCAACTGTGAGCATATATCACAGACACGACTTAACGGCAACGACAACCAAAAACTCGTACTCTCCCCTCCATACTAATAATCAGCATCCTCTATACCATAATACCGAAACCCACCAATATTTCGACCATGAATCAACCAACAATATCATCCAATTTCACGTCACATCGACCAATTTCAAAAAATCCCCAATACGGCATTTTCTAAATTACTCCTTATTTAACAAGCAATCATTCAAATTCCTTCATACCCTTTACTCTACTTGACTTACTCTATAATGGGTATTCAACAATTAAACTAAAAATTCAAAATTTGAGGGAAACTACAAACCTTGTTGACGCGCTGCGCTGCCTCGGTATCTCTTGCCTTGGCTTGCTTAGCTCTCACCACAACATACTGATCTCCTATCTCCCAATCGTTTACAATGATTCAAAATATAAATGCACAACACTGATAGAGGAAATTTTTTTTTAGAATTGACAGAATATGAACAGTCACATACTGCAGGCCTATTTATAGACCTGACACGACTGTTCAACTCACCCCTTCGTGACTGTTCACATATTTGAGCATAACGCTTATTTTTAAACTTCTCGAAGTCTTCCATACTTCTCCTTCTATAAGCAAGCAAACCTATGCATTGTTGTTGCAAACTTTCTATATCCCTCTACAATTCATTAGGAACATCCATCCTCGACAGATAAAGCCTAATTTTCATAAAAAAAACATCGACAATCTATTTCTTTATACTTAATCAAATCACCTACATGGCTACACTTCACTATCCCATCTCACAACACAATACTCCAACCTACTTTATAACCCTTAGCCCTACATTTTAGCAGATGCAAATTCGACAAAAAATGATCAACAAACACAAACACAATCTTTCTTTCATTCATTCATCCAATATTACATTACATATCTAAACATATTACATTACTTATCTACTCAATTCTCCCCTGCTTCACTAACGCTTTGGCACGCCAGACGATAGAGACATGCCGAGCACGGGCAAATATCATTGTCTGCAAGCTGCAATGGAAGAGATAATCTTCTCTCCAAAACTGAGCCTCAAATTCAGACAATCATTCATAATTCACCTCACAAGGAGCCAACAACGGAGTGCACACATCTCGACACCCATAGTACCGCATCATCAATCTATCGTACATCTCGACATTATGCTGCGACACAATCTCTCGCCGGGTCTGACTCCTCGTCTTTGCCATCCTCTACTACTCCTCACCCCTTAAACAAACTGTATTTATAAGCTCCATAAATAACTTTTTCCAAGATTCAATAAATGCACCTTGGAACTCTATAATAACAATCACATCAGTCATTATGACAACTAATCCTAGGACCCACAAGTCAAACTTCTCAATTCGCAAAGTATTCCTATTTAAATATGACTTATACAAACAATAAATAAATGATCTCGAACTAATTTTCATAAAAATTTATTTATTTCATAAGTTCAATTTACATTCGACAAACAAACATTTGATATCATTACAGTTACTATTACAAATTTTCTCGATACAATACTACTTTCTATTACAGATTTCGAACTTCGACATCATCAATCTTTATCTGGAAGCTCGAAGAAATATCTTGAAACTAGAGAATTTTTGGAAACTCGAGAAGTTCTGTACGCTCGGGACTTTCTGGGAGCTCGAGAAGTTCAGGAAGCTCCGAAAGTTGTCGATTACAAAGGACTTTTTCACCAGATTGACATTTCCTCGAAGATCGAAGAAAATTTTTATCTGATGAAAGGGCCATGATCTTCTTAAAGGCTCAATGAATCCCAAGTCACTGAAATTTGAAGTCAGAAGATGCCTTCTGACACCGACACTGATACTCGCCTGATATCTGCCTTGAGGAATAACTTCCCCCCGAGCACTCACCACTTTGCAAATACTAGCAGACAATCCACTGGCATAGCAACTTCCTCATAACCCAAATCAACAGAAAAACCATCACGGATGAAGCCCTTGAGCAATGAAACCTCCATGATCATAACTCCAACACAACCGAAAACCTCCATTCTAACGTTAATCATCCCCACTCAGTCGTCTGCAACACAGTGAAACCTCTCTTAAACAAACAACACCGTAAAACAATCCTGTTCAGCCAACCTTATTTATAGCCCAGTATTTATTACTAAATTTAATGACCTCGGGAACATAATGACCAGGTACATTGAACCGCAGTAAAAACAACTGTAACATAAGTCATACTTCGACATACCTGTCAAACTTCTTCAACATCTTCTAGACATAACCACAAGTGCTTCTGTCGAGAATGGGGCGATTGTAGTAGCATATTTCCCAATATCGACAAGACAAAGCCAGGAAAGGTTACTCGAAGATATCCTATTACAACAGAAATTATAATGGTGGCAGATGTGGTTCTCGATCAGAGATTTCTCGACAATTGTTCTCGACTGCAGGATAGAAACGCTGTTCTCGACCTCATTGTTCTCGAACTTCAGAACTAGTCGTTGCACTCATTCAAAAGAGCCGTTGAAGATCCGCAAAGTTCGCCCCCAACCTTCGGAATAGGAAACTGTCTTTCAAATTTGTAAACCCTGCCTGTATCTACTATAAATACAGGCAGAGTATGAGAGACAGAGGGATGACTTACCTCCCTGAATCTCTACTTTACATCTCTTACCTTTCTATGCTCCAAGACTTGTAATAGCTAGGATCTTACTTGATTTTCACCCTAAAACCCTCCTCAAGGTTGTGGTTTTTCTCAGCTTTTACTTAGTTTCTACGTAAAATTTTGCTTGTTTGTTAGTTGTTCTCATTTTTATTACTACGAGTATTGGCAAGGATTATCCTACCGGAAAATCTGCCATTACACTATCATAATCTTTCTCTCTCAAGTTAATTTTGATTATAAGTGTTGTATTCATAACTTAAAATTTGAATTGAAATATGGCAAGAGAGAGAAAGATAAAGAAATAGGACAAAAGAGAAACGACGGTGACAACAAAAATAACAAGCGAGGTCGGGTCCTAATACTTCATCGGAGTTTGAAGAACATAAATTAGAGGAAGAGAGAAATTATAGAGAGAGGAAGAAAAATTGCAAAGAGAAGGAGAAAACCTATGAGAGAGGGAATTTTCTTTATTATGATTGGAGTCCTTCCTCTTTTAGGTTATCAGACCGACGATCGGTATGGAAGAGGTCTTTTTTACATAGATATGGGGGAGAAAATGTACTTCTAACGTCACATGATGTCAGCGTCCATCCCTCCGGTGTCCCTTTATTCGTTCATGCAAAAACCAAAGTACCCTTATGATTTTAAGTTGGAAAATGCAACAGAAAAAAAGGCAAATTTATAAATAAACTTTCCACTAGATCTTCTCTTCAGTCTCTTTTGTTTCATCTCACGATCCCCCTTTATCTCTTCCTTAAATCTTCTTATCCCCAAATCTTTCTCCATAAACTCGATCTTAAAGAGCTCACTATCTTATCCTCCTTCAAAAGAGGGAAAATCGATCTTAACGAATTAGACCAAATTAGGGTTGCGTTGTGACCCAATTTAGTTTATTTCAATCCAAATGTTTCAAACCTGTAATTTAACTCATTTGAGTAAGATTTAAATTATTGATTTTGTGGGTTTAATCTATTTCAATCTCACTTTTGATTTTCTAGGCTTTATAGTTTATTTTCGATCATTTGGTGATTTCCTTGAAATTATCGAAGATGCGTTTTTGCAATAGAAAATGTTTTTCAATCAAGTTTTTGATCTTATTAAGAATACTAGTTGAGTTGCAAAATTTCTTTATTATGATCTAGGGTATGAGTGATATTTATAAATGAATTTGGGTTAGGTTTTCATGAGTTTGTTGTATTGTTCGAACATTATTACAGTAATTTCCAATGGTATGCATGAAAAGTTGGGTTTGCTGTTGTTGAAAGAGACGTATATTAGGTTACAAGGATATTTTCTATTTTTGATTAGAACCATACTATTTTATTTAAACTTTGATTGGTTAATCAAACTATTGATGGGTATTCGCCAATAATCGATGTACTAAGAAACTTCCTTCATGAAAGGGGAAGAATATATATATAATAAAAAGAATAAGAGTAATAGCGGACTAATGGGTTTTTTCTTCTTTAAAGTGTTGAATGTTGAACACAGTGTTGAATGATGACTGTTGAATGATTTGAAGTGTTGAATGATGAATATTTTGAAGTGTTGAATGTTATATTTTATTTTTAAAAAGTGTTGAATGTTAATAGATGACTTAAATATCCTTGTTATAAAAATACCATTAGTTGCAACGTTACACTCTAAATGAAATAATTTGAATTAATACTACTATTACCACTGAAACATCCATTTGGAGTTTGTTTCATTTAGTGTATAAAATAGATGTCAGCACTACCTCGTGGTTATTTGTCGGCAACGAGTACACGTGGAGCAACCACAGCTGGACTGACACTGAACAGGTAAGTAGGTTTCTATCTCCTTGCTCTAAATCTCAAACCCTGTGTATTTTACAGAATATGGAAAAAGAAATAATATATGTCTTTTTGAGAAAACAAATCTCTATTCGAACAGGCTTTTGTTTTGTTCGAATAGACTTTGTTCGAACAAGAATTAATAGTTATTTGAACATTTTTCCCACAACATTATTTATGCTTGAATACATTTTTGATGTATTCGAATACATTTTCTGGAAACTTTATTTGTTTGAATAGATTTTGTTATGTTCGAATAAATTTGCCTCAAGCCTTTATTTGTTCGAATAGGATCTTGGTCCTGTTCGAATAATAATTGTTCTATTCGAATAGATTTGTTTCTATTCGAACAGAGGTCGGGTTTTTTGTTTTCCTATATAAGAAAACTTTTCTTTTTTCATAATCCAACTTTTTGAAAACCTATTTTTCTAGGGCTCGTATTTTTAAGAGATGAGAGATTTCTTTGAGAGATTCAAGAGAGATCTAACAACTTAAACTTGAATCAATCATTGATCAAGAAACCTAAATCATGATTTAAAAAACTTGTGGGATTCAAGATTGAAAGCTTCGACGAGAGATTGGAGTGAGGCGTTGCGAGAACGTAGAATCGATTACAAAAAGCTTGATTAGAAGAAAAATAACCATGGGATGTGCTTATTGAGTATATAAGTAATTAAACTCTTGTAATTAGTTTTCAATAGTGGATTGTTTAGCTTTCGGGTAATTCGACAGTGACCTGTAGATTTTTCTCTTGAGAAAGGTTTTCCACAGGGTTAAAAATCTTTGATCTTGTGTTTAGCTTCCAATTGCTTGTTGACATTAGATAATCGAATCAATTTGAATTAAGTTAAGGTTAGACCATTAATTCAAAGGAATTCAGACCTATTGATTTAGACCTAAATTAATCAAAATTGGTTAGTCTCAAGTGACAAGGAATTTTAACCACCATTACCATTACCATTACCATCACACATACATATTTCTAAATCCAAATAATTAACATAATTGATGGATGTTTGTTTGTGAGTGAAAGGGAGAAAAAAAAATCTTTATCTTTTGTCAAAAAACAAATTTTCCGCGGGGACATACATGGAGAAAAATAAAAGAGAAGTGATGAATGACTAGTACGCTAGTCAAAATAGCTTAGTAGTTTTGGCTTACTGGCAACTGTTTACTGGCCACTAGGACAAAAAAGGAACACCACTTGAAGTTCTTAATACCCCTATTAAGCACTTCAGTAAAGAGTAAGCCAAAAAAATAAGCACCCAATTAGTTTTATTCTACAGTTCATTCATGCAGCTACTAAAAGTATAGGCAGTAGGCTCGCTATCGCTACGATAGCGATCCAAATCCACCAAAAACCACTTTTGTAGGATCCTCATCGCTCAAATCGCGCTCTTATCAAGAAAATCAGTGGCTATCTGTGGCGAACTGGTTCAGGTTAGGGTTGTCAGTGGGGCAGCGTGATTGCTTACGTGAGACTCCTTAAAAAATGTTTTTTAAACAAAACTTATTATTAAATTAAATATAGGAGTTGTGCACTAATTCAATTGGCGCAATGTATTTTTTTTTATTTTTTAATTATTTAATTTTAAAAAAATAAAAAAAATTAAACATCCATCCCCACACTGAAGAAGATCATTTGGACTGATTTTAGGCCTACGCAGCTCACTAACTTAGCCGCCTACCTGCTGCCGATGCTTTAAGTACCTAACTTATATACAGTCCTATCCTGGCTTGCCCATTTTTTTTATTTTTTTAAGCAAAGGAATGAAATAGAATTAAACCATCAAGGGAGAAGCAGAACAGACAAAGTTTACTAAATGAGAAGCCTCAAATGGCTCAAAAAGAGACCTCGCATGGGAATGAGCTCCCTGAGCGGCAAGAGCATGTGCCTCAATATTACAAAGTCAACTAATAAAACATAATATAAAAGCAGAGAAACGAGAAGTAATGGCAAACATATCTGGTACCAGTGTGAGGGCCCCCCAAGATAGGTCAGCCGATCTGATCTCAAAAGCGCAAACAAGTCGTCGACAGTCCGTGAGCACCATAACTTTCTCAATGCCCAAACTGATTGCCACCTCCATACCTCTAATCACGGATATCGCTTCAGCCTCTTCTGGGTCCGCCGCCCGAGATGAGTCATAACCTGTACCAATAATAAAGAGAGTGTAAGTCTTAATTACAAAACCAGACTCCCCTGGGGAGTCCTTGTTAGACCAGGCTCCGTCCACCGAAACAGTGTGCCATCCGTCTCCAACCGTTGGTGGCTAAAAATAGATAGTTGGTCTGGTCACGGTATTGACACAGGAGGCCAGGGAGCAGTTGTAGGACTTTTCCCTATTTACAGAAATAACCGGGTTAGGAGCAACGTTTTTAAAAATAAGATCATTTCTACTAGACCAGATAACGTAAAACATGGAGCTGATCTTTCCCTAAAGGGAGGCATCTAGGGCCGTCAAACTCTGTGTAAGCTTGTGTAAAACTCTGTGCAAGGAGTCAGTAAACGGCCAAAAACTAAAATTAATGAAAGGGTCAAAAACATACCAGAAGTCTCTAACGTCCTTATAGAAGAAAAGAGCGTGCGTGGTGGTTTCCTCTTCTTCCCCGCATCTGGGACAAGTAGTGTCCCAAGAGGTATCGCCAAACCATAGGTTCCTCTTAGTAGGTATACCATCCTGCAATGCTTTCCACAAAAAGAATTAAATTCTGAATGACACTTTCATTTTCCAAACCGTCTCCCAGTTAATGTTATCGCTCACTCCTGAAGTAATGCTTGAACCATTCTAATCTGTAGACTGGATAGTGGACTGGTAAGCGGATTTGACCGTGAGAATGATGTTCTGCTATTTTCTCCATCTGAGGGTGTCTTTGGAGGGGTATTTACTAAGCGGGATAAGAAGAATGCTCTCGGTCACGTCGTGCTAGAAATTGAAGCAGATGATCATTTCTTTCCACCTGCGAGGCGAAGTCAGGCCGATAGGCTGGCCAAATGGGACCCCCGGGATCTAAGGTTCCAGTCAGTAGTTGACACTCTCCCCATTGCCAATGTACCAGATGAGGTCCGGACAAATTCTATTTATGGCAACAATAAGGCCTTTCCAGATCCAGGAGTCGGAAGGTTTTGTAGTAGCCGTCATAGGGGACTCCCTAGGAGAGTATCTACGTTTCAGGTTGTGCTCCTACATTTTTTCAAGTTCTTTTATAATCTTCCAGAAGAGCTTGGCCAACAGGGCGTAATTGTGGGATAAGGCAGTTCTGATGCCCAACCCTCATTTTTTGATAGGCCTGCAAAGTTTTTTCTATCTAATGAGGTGGACCTTACTATTTACTTCAGAGTTCGTTCCCCAAAGGAATCTGACATTAATGGAGTCTAACTTTTTACAGATCTTGATGGGGAAAGGGAAAATAGACATATGAAAAGAAGGGATTGATGAGTTAACAACTTTAATAATGGTAAGTCTACCGACTTGGGAAAGGTTTTCCATCCCTCAATTTTGTTCGAGACACGGCTGATGATATCTTAAAAATTAAAACTTTTCTTCCGGTTAAACTCAAGTGGGGATCCGAGGTATTTATCTCCAGCTAAATCCCTATTGATATTCAGGATGCGCTGGATAAGTCTGAGGTGTTTTTGATGGCAGTTATTGCTAAAGAGAATACAAATTTTTTCCAGATTAATCTCTTGCCCAAACACGTTCTTAAAGGTGCCCAAAACATCTTTGAGGGTGCCGGCTTCTCCAAGATTTGTTATGCAGAAGATGAAGCAGTCATCGGCAAAAAAAATGTGGGAAATCGGGGTGATGCTTCTCGCGGTCTTAATGTCATGGAGCTCTCATTTGGTATCTACTTTCAGAATAATTCTAGAGAAAACCTCAGTGCAGAAATGGAAAAGGAAGGAAGAGAGGGGGCCACCTTGTCTGAGGCCTCTTCCGGGTTTGAGGAAGCCGTAAGGGGAGCCAATCAGGTTAAAATAGAGGGTTGTGGTGGAGATGCATTAGTGGATCCAGGTGCACCACTTTTCACAGAAGCCCATGATTTTCATGGTATCGACGAGGAAGTCTTACTTAACTCTGCCAAAGGCTTTACTAAGGTCAAGCTTGACAACCATGCATCCCGAGGCTCTTTTTTTCTTTTTAAGTGACCTCAGAATCTCTTGAGCCATGATGATGTTGTCAAAAATCTGCCTACCAGGGACGAAAAACATTATGGGTTGGGGAGATGAGCTTTTGCAGGAGCGGTTTAATTTTGTTAGTCAGTATTTTAGTAATGATCTTGAATTTGACATTGCAAAGACTGATAGGTCTGTAGTGCTCCGGGGTAGTCAGATTTTTTTTCTTAGGAATGAGGGTGATATTGGTGTGATTATATTCGGTACAGAGGTGGCCAGTCTGGAAGAAAATAAGGGTGGCTTTGTGAAGGTCATTCTTGACCGTCTCCCAGGATTTTTGGTAGAAACAGAGGTGTAAATCCATCGGGGCCAGGGGCTTTGTGGGGATTCATAGAGAAAATGGCTCATTTGACTTCTTCCATCGTGGGGTCCAAGGTGAGGAGGGTATTATCATCAGGCTTAACAAGTTTTTCCATAATGTTCAGCTCATCAATCTTGGTAGTTGGTTCCCCGGGTGAGAAAAGATCTTTGTAGAATTCCATAAAGGTGTCTCCAATGTCCTTTCTATCATGCGCCCAAGATTCTTCTAGTTTGCAGACTTTGGGGTAAGCGTTCTTCATCCTACGACAGATGGTGGACACGTAAAAGAATCTGGTGTTCCGGTCGCCCTCCTTAAGCCAAATCTCTCTGGATTTGTCTCTCCACGTAGTTTTTTCGTTCTTCAAGGTTTTCTCCAGCGTATCCATGAGATTGCACTTGATGGTAGTGTTATGATTGGAAGGGGCCTCTTTATGGATCTGACTTATTTGGCCATGGAGCTTCTGGATCGCACAAGGGGTGAAGTTAAAAATAGTTATGTTCTAGACACTCAACTCCTGTTTAGTATGACGCAGTTTCTTATAGAGGCGAAGGTACCGTGAGCCTTCATGCTCAACCATCCAGGCTTTCTTAAGAGCATATACAGCAGCTGGGTCTAGGATGACGTGGCGGGTGGAGAGCTCCTTTTGACCCCAAAAACCAACATTTCCTCTCACAGCAGCTGGGTGGAGCGCTAACGTGGATGCCAAATTCGTGACCCAGAGGTCGAGCTTCCACCCACAGGATAGATTTGATGCCGCACAGTTTAGAACTGTGCGACCTCTTTAAACAAATGAGAGCATGTCATTTGTCAAGTTTTAGGAGGCTCCCTGCCGCGCTGTTCAGAATTGCGCGGCATATCGAACGTTTTAAAGAAAGACACGTGGACGGCTGAGATCAAATGGGAGTTAACGGCTACTTCTTGCCGCGCTGTTCAGAACTGCGTGGCAACTTCCTGCAAGTATTAGGCATGGCTTTTAGTTCTCAATATTTTTCCTCCATACCTGGTTTTCCTCTGATCAAACTTCTTCAACAAGATGCTCAACGGCTATAAACGGCTAGTTTTTTTAGCCTCTATAAAACCCATTCATCTTCTACTCTCTTACTCTTCTACACTCAACTCATTCATCTTAAATCTCAAAACCTAACCTTATTCTGTTCTTATCGAACTCGACTAATCATGTCTGACGAACTTCTCGCTGACCTACTCTTGTCTAACCCATCAGTCTCATCTTTGGAGTCATCGTCTTCATCATCGTCCGGTGGTGAAGAAGAGCTCTTCCGATGTCAAATTATGATGATGCACGAGTATAGCAAGGTTATGATTGAGGCAGGTGAAGCAGAAGAAAGAGAGCAAGAGGCGACATCATCACGGAGGCGGGGAGGTAGTAAAAGCGAAAGGATTGACAAGCGGAAAGAACGTGATCATAAATTGGGGGAGTTTAGCCTTAATGGGATTACTTTGGCCCCAACCCAGCATTCAAAGGCATCCCATTTCGTCGTTGATTCCGTATGAGCGAAGGTGTATATCAACGTATTTATGATCAAATTCTTTCTTCGAACCCCTATTTTATTCAATGAGAAAATGCCGCTAAGACGATGAGATTATCCACGTACCAAAAGATAATGTGCGCACTTTGCATGTTATGTTATGGTACGAGCGCAGACGCCTAAGAAAAATACCTTCGGATTGGGGAGTCTACGACTATCTTAAGCTTGAAAGAATTTTGTAAAACAATTATTACACAATTTAAAGCTTAATATCTTAGATCTCCCAATGAAAACGATACATTACACTTGTTAGGAGTGAATGAATCGCGAGGCTTCCCGGGGATGTTAGGTAGTTTAGATTGTATGCATTGGAAATAGAAGAATTGTCCTACCAGGTGGGCAGGACAATATACTGGGAATAAGAAAATACCAACAGTGATTTTAGAAGCGATTGCATCGTAAGATTTGTGGATATGGCACGCATTCTTTAGGGTACCCGGTTCTAACAACGACGTTAACGTCTTGCATCAAAAGTGGCTATTCAACAACTTGTTTAATGGAGTTGCGCCGCCATGCAATTATCATATAGGCACGGTACCGTACACGATAGGGTATTACTTAGCGGATGGAGTCTATCCAAAATGGCAAACACTTGTTCAAACCATAAGAAATCCTACCAAGGATGCCGAAATATATTTTTCGAAGATGCAAGAAGCATGCCGAAAAGATGTAGAGCGTGCTTTTGGGGTATTACAAGCCAGGTTTCAAATATTGGCACGCGGAGCGCGATTTTGGAAACCTAATGATCTAAAAAAATATTATGTACGCTTGTATAATCCTGCACAATATGATTGTCGAAAATGAGCGTCATACTTACATCCGACAAGTGGACATTGATCCTGAGTTTCGAAAATTAATGGATGGTTGGAAGGAGGACTTAAATCCAAGACACGCGATCAACACTATGGCAGAGTACATCAAGAAGGTTCATGAAATTAGAAATGAAAGCGCTCATTACCAATTACGAGATCAACTTGTCGTGCATTTATGGAATCGAAAAGGGGCGGAATAATGTAGTCTTTATCATCTTTGGTTTTTTAAGTTTCCAAAGTAATGTATTTTGGTTCGAAGTTGTAATGTATTTTATTTCCAAGTGTTATGTTGAAGTTGTAATGTATTTCCGCTACCTGGTTGAAGTTGTAATGTATTTGAAATGCTCGATTGGTGTATGTTTTACGGAATACGTACGATTAATAACAATTTTATTAAAATAATGAAATGACATAGAACTTAATAACTAATATTAACGTTAGTGATTACATTAATGTTCATCGCTAGAAATGTCGTCATCAACTGGATCTTGCTCCTTTAGTTTCTTAGAATAAAACTTAATTTACTTTTTCATCCAACGCCGTTGTGCCGGTAGTAGGTTAGTTGTGTTTGTTGTCATCACCTTAACCATATGTACGTCATCGATGGCTTTTTTTCTACTTCGTGCATCTTCACGTCTTTTTTCAATTTCTGCCTCTTTAGCCAACTTGAGTTCCGCTCGTGCTTTAGTTCTTGCTTCCTTTTCCAGTTTTTTCTGCTCGTCTTTCTCATTCCATGCCTTCATCATGTTTGTTGTAGACTCAAACATTTTTTCTCCCAGTAACCTATACCTGACTTTGCCGCTTCTTTTGCTTTGTATTTTTTTTGGCCGTCCGGTAGTACATCCCCACAAGAATATAGTGGTGCATCCACGTCGATAAAATCATCCGGAATTACGATATTTGGAGTGTCGGATGTAGGTGTTTTATGATCGGTATTGGTGGAGTTACCCAGGCTATTATTAAAATTGGACTTCCTAGCAACGTTACGGTCGGGTTGCCCAATATGATGAACTTGTGCCCATTTTGGGCAAGTTGCCATAACTTTGTACGCTTCTCCAAGTGTAAAAGGTTTGTGTTGTAGTTGTGCGAATGTAGTGTATGCCATTTTTCCCTAGAAAATAAGTTATAAAATCATTTAGAGTATAATTAACCGCTGAACATTAATGAAATGAGAAAAAAAAATTAAATACTTACGAAGTCTTCATTTCCAATGCCGATAAAATGTTGGCTCTCAAGGTCTTGAATGATGTCCCTAAATATTGAACATTCCTTATTGAGCCAGTTCTTATACGCACAATTGACACCGTTGTACGATCGCCACATCGATTTGTCAACATAGAAGGAGTTGAATTGATCACGTACCTTGAACCAAAATGTAGCGGCTTTTTGGTTGTTCGTTGTAGCAAGGTTTTGAGACACTTGGGATCAAGCGTATGCAAGATTCACGAAGTCATCGGACGATCAAATTTTGAAGTTCTTGTATTATTCTTTGTCGTCATGAACTTCTTCAACTACAATAGGTGTCGATGACGTTTTTCTTTTAGACTTTCCCTTCCCGCACGTCTTACTTCTCGTGTGAACCGGATTGAGTTCCTTGGAGACAACTGGAGATGCAACCGATGATGTGGATCGCCGATGTAAATCATCTAAACCCCATGTATTGGCATCGGCGTGGTACTCGAACTTCCACAGGCGAAACCGGTTTGAGATGAATAGTATAAATTCCCCGGTTGAGGGTACTAGCCCGTATACCCATCAAATTGAGGGTAATAGCCTTGGTTTGGGTAATAAGGGTAATATCCATGGGTTTGAGATTGGAATTAATTGTCGGGTGGCGGGAATAGTTGGCGAACATGGTGATCCCGATATTGGGAAGTGTTAGGCATTTGCGACGGATCAAATATGCCGAATTGAGGAAGAAAGACGTTTCCTTGTTCGTCCGTATTGGAGGATTGAGAATGGTTGTGAGCATTAGATTGGGAGCTTGAGGATGACATAGTGGTTTTGTTTGTAAGGTAAGAGGGAAGAGAGTGTAGAAGATTAAAAGGGAGGAGGGTGTATGTAATGAATGATATTTATAGATGAAAAAAACTAGTCGTTAATATGACCGTTGTAAAGATGCTTGGACAAAAAAAAACTAACCGTTGTAAAAATGCTTGCACAAATAGTTGACAAAGAAAACTAGCCGTTGAGCAACTTGCACAACAAGTTTCCAAAAATATGCTCAATTACCGTTAATATGGCCATTTAGTACCTTGCACAATAAGTTTAGCTACTTGGTCAACAAGTTTGCCCAAACAATATTATATTTTTGATTACCAATTAAACAAAATTTAGAGAGAAGTTTAACAACCTAAGGTTTAACATAACATATCAAAGTTCTAAACAATACATAGCATACTCAGCGTAGCTTTAACATAAGAAATAAAACTTCAAAACAAAATAAAGCATACTCAACGTAGATTAAACAGAACATAAATCAAAGTGCTAAATAACATATAGCCTAACTGGGACGACCTCTCTTCGTCTGGCGGGCGCGTCTGCTGCGTGGGGGACTCTTGTCAAAGGTACACTCCACAACCTGCTCTGTCTGGTAGGAAATGGATATCTCAGCTAGTCGCTCTGACGTATCTTGGATAATCTCCTGTGACCTTCTCAGCTGTTCTTTTAACTCGGTCGTGCATTGAACGTATTCCCTCGAGTCTTGATATGCTGCATATCGCATTCCTTGCTCTCGATGTCATAACTCATCTATATTATACGTAGGTGGGCACGGGTATGGTACCTGCATTACCGGGATCGGTATCCGCATACGTTCATCGCCTGTTCCCACCATATCCATGAACCATCCAATATCATGTAGATCGCCGGGAGCATGAACACCATAGTCTTGCACCTGCGAAGACGTAGCTAAACTCGACGTAGGTGGCAAGTGTACATCGGGCCTCACTAGATCACTCCCGACCATCCAAATATTTTTGGCCCTCTTTACTAAACTGCAACCGATCTTAGGATTTGGATGAGCCAAACGCCAATATGTCATATAATCTACGTCTGAAATAAGATAATTGCAACCATCGTAGAAGCCCACATCTTTCAGTCCTTGATATATCTCTCGATCGTACCTTGGGAATTCCATAATCTCTTGAGGGGGGTCATAGGGCACACTATCATGTCCGGTCATCTGACGCATACACCGGTCTCCTAAATAACAAAGCGTACCGTGCCCGTATGGAACTAAAACTAATGGAACCCTGTTGAAGCTTAGCTCTGAAGCAATTCTTACCTCTGGACGGATTGTTTGCCTGGACATGTACCATGGTTGCCAATCTATGTTGGTTCTGTCCTTCCATTCTATCATTTATCTGATCACAGTAAACGAATGATGGATTTCAGACCCCGTACTATCCCTTTCATCTCTCCACGCACCCATACGGGGATAAATATGGTGAAAGTTTTGTACCTTCACTAGATACATTCCAACCCGACAGTACTTGAAGAACCAGAACTCCAATATCGCATAGAATCCGGTGATCGATTTTTTCACGTTCCCGTCATTCAGAACTGAGACTTCATCTAGTCCCCGATATAAAGCTGCCATAATCGGCGTACCCCAGTTAAAACCCGGCGCACCAATAATATCGTAGTTTGTCAAGCCTGTAAGATAACCCGCTCGCAGAGATGTGCTAACATTCGAGAAGAACAGATTACCCATCATATAGGCAATAAATTCCCTCGCATATACGATATCTATTTGTGGGTCGTAATTATTGTATTTTGGATTCAAAGGCTCTTTCCAAGTTTTTAAATAAGCAAGAGTGATGTTACCGTACCTTATGTCAGTGCTTGTGATCCCCGGGAACATCGTTTGTGCTTCCTCTAACTTTGAGTACCTCTCGTCGTACGAGAGTTCGCGACCTACCCCAAACCTTATGTTCGTTAGCATAACGAAGTCTAACAGTGTAAAACCCAGTTCCCCACAAGGGAAGTGAAATATATGGGCGGAAGGCTACCACCGTTCCACGAGAGCATGAATGAGACGGTTATCCGAGTTTTCCGCCTTAATCGAGCAAAACTCCTCAAAACCCATATTGTCGACTAACTTCTTCAACGACGGGTACCGCGCAATCCATTGGTACAACTTCAATACCTTATCCAATGATCCGCGATACTGTATGTCATATCGGTTCTGACAAATAACACACATTAACACGTTAGACTTTCATTCGGGTATTTAATCAAAACACATAACAATATACGTTAAAAATACATAAAATTTAATCAAAACTTACCGGTATTTCTTCCGATCCTTGGGAAATATGTACCCATCCGTCTGGGAGGATATCTACACGGTGTAACTCCTCGAGCGTTGAGGAGGGATCGTTGTCTAATGTCAATTGTAAGGGGCCATACATGTGTTACAATATCTTTCCCCATTCGTTTTACTTCGGTGTTTACATTACGTTTACTTTTGGCAAAATTCATCCTTGACGTTGAACTAGACCCTCCTGACATGTTTTAGTGACTACCGGTTGAAATGAGATTGGGTGGATGCCTTGGGTACTTAGTTTTTTTTAGCTTGAAAACAAATTGTGGCATAGCAAAAGTGTAAGCCTAAAAGATGCAGCGAGTTGCCGCGCGGTTCTGAACTGTGCGGCATTAATATATTTAAAACAATTACGTGGCATTTTTTGATTGGTCTATATTACGCGTAGTTTAGAACTGCGCGGCATGGATAAGCCGTTGAGATTATAACACGTGTCTGCATCCTGGACGTTCATGATGCCTCGCAGTTATGAACTGCGCTCAGTCTCTCGACCTGGTTTTAAGCGATCAACTGCTGTGGGGTTGAGCTGAGTCGATTGGCTCAACCCTGCCAGGTCAGCCTCTCGACCCAACAACTGTTGTGGATGCTCTAATAATATCTTGGTAGTCCTCATGCTTAGTCCAAGAAGACTGGAAGTGGAGTTGTTTGGGGAGCTGATGGGGCCATGGTTAGCCCAAAAATAGGGCAGTCGCTTGGCCATCAAAAAGAAATAAAGAAGTAACAATTATTTCTTAGAAACGGGGATATTGTAAGTTTGTAACTAAAATTTGTATGAACTCTGGAGGGCAGTCGTTGGATAGGACTCTTGTCCGTAGTGTTTCAGTAAAATAGGGTAACTAGTTGTTTATGCGATCAAGGAGAAGCATGTGTGGAATCGCTTTAATCATCTCCGGTGCCTCTATCGACTGTTCTTCTCTCTCTCCAGATTTCCCATCTCTTAATCAACCCCTACAAGTAAGTCTTTCCCTGCTAAAGATGCACACTTTAGTAGTTGAATGTTGTAATTATAAATCGTTTACCATGTGATTCTGCGCCTAAATTTAGAAAGATGGGTAGCTTTTGTTTTGCATTTAATCCAAAATTTGGATTAAAATTATAGAAATGGCCTAAAGCAAGATAATTTACTAGAATTTCTTTACATTGGTTTTAATATATTTACCATATTAGACACGATCTTAATGTCAGGGCACCTACTTAAATCGTACTATTGCAAAAAAAAAATTCCTTCCAAAAATTGGTAAAAGTCAGAAACCAATCCAATTCTCATCCTGTTATTCATCAAAAACAAATACTATTATAAACCATCATATGTTTGAAAAATTCAAGTCACTACCATATCACAAACGACGAAATACATGGAGTAAGAAATACCTGTTAACTACTGCGATATGGGAAAAAAAATTTCCCATGTTTATATTTGTGAGGCTACTCTGGTTTCTATTCGAATACTTTTGGTTTATATTCGAATAAAAGATCCAACATCTTTTCTGTTCGAATACATTTGAATTCTATTCGAATAAAAGATCCAGCGTCTTTTCTATTCGAATAGATTTGTGTTTTGTTCGAATACAAGGAATCTTTTCTGTTCTGTTGTATTATGTTCGAATACATCTTGGTTCTGTTCGAATACATTTCGAGAAAACTCAGTTTTGAGATTTGTTTGAAGCCTCTTGTTTGCCTCAAGATGAAATTTTTGTAAATAGTTCCCCAAGTATATAAGGGGAACTTAGGTTATTTGAGAATCAACCTTTGGTGAGATCTTTGTTAGGAGGAACTCTTGAGAGAGAAACCTCAATTGGTTGTAAGATTGTAACCTTTCTCTCTCTCTCTCTCTCTCTCTCTCTCTCGTGTGTGGACGTAGGCATCTAGCCGAACCACCTTAAACCCGTGTTGTGTATTCCTTTGATTGTTGCTTGTTTGTGCACTAACCAAATCGCTTGGAGTTCGGCTTTCGCGGCTTGCGACTCTACAATATTCTCATATCCTCTTTTGTTCTTCGATACCCTGAAGCCATCATCCCTACAAATGATACCTTAACTGTTGTTTATAGACACCATTAAGTTTTAGTAGAGCTATGTATCGGTATTTCCAACAAAGACTACCCAAGCACAATCCTCATAGATCCCTGATGTTTAATACATCCTACTGAAAACTACCCCTCCAATTCCTAACAATCGACTGTATGCTATAATTGTCTACCATAAAAAGTGTTTTCTTTATGAAAACAGACGACATAGTAAACCACAAACATGAGTAAAATCTCGGCAGTACTATGCGTCCAAATTTATAGTCTATATTATAATTTTGATTATAAAGTAAAATAGTGTTTTAGACTGATTAAAGATAATGTTTCCGACAAATATTTACATAAAATAGACAAGTTCAACAAATATAGATAATAGTTAAAAACTAACCTTGCGATTGCTACCATCAAATTCTCTTGGATAAGAAATGTGTGATCTATTCAAGTACATTAAATTTCATTGATACCTTCTTAATTCTTTTCCTTTCACAGTTGCCTCCATGAATTAAATAATGACGTAGGTGTTGACCTGCAAACTGGTCAAAAGATAGAATAATAAGGAAGGGGCCTTGAAGAGTAAACACATATTATCCTGAGAGAAGGGATTTTAAAATCGCATAAGAGAAAAAAGAGAGGACAATTTAGAGATGGAGATCGGTGAAATTGTAGAGATGAAACCTACTCAGAGGAGACACAACCCTTCAACAATCCGTAGAGAAGTTGGGATAAGGCCTTTTGGCGGGAGAGAATTTAGGTATAAAGACAATTATAACCATCTACTTTTCGTATAAGAATACAAATATAAAGGGTAAAAGCAGTAATTTTTTTTGAGAATGGTGAAAGCAGTAATAAGCCGTGTTTTAGGACTTTCTCTTAAATATAGTAAAGATATCGTATAGTGTTGTGTGCTTTGTATGGAATTTTGATATTTGTTAGGAAACTAGTTAACACCAAAGGATAAAAAGAGTAAGTAAACACATATTTCAGAGATTAGACACACCAACTCAAAAGGAAAAAAAAAAGATGCGGCTATTGGCTTATCATAGGCTCTCCTTGGTAACCCATAATTTGACAAGAGTTGTTTTTATGCTCAAAAGTTGGTTATGTGTGACTGATTGGTACACCTCCATGAATACACAAATTGGGAGTAAAATCAACCCCGTGTAAAATCATTCGAAAACCATTCTCAAAACAAAACTCCAAAGAGGCAATGTTTTGGGAAAGTTACTAACACGAAACGTAAAGCATAGTACAGTAACATACTAAGAAATTAGCATCTACAATATTTTTTTTTCCCGGGAATATTACCCATGGAAATGAAAATTATGGAATTATTTGTGGAATCATGTCTATTCTCTGGCTACTAAGTAGGCCGCAGTCTCTCACTCACACATAACTTGTGGATCTCTTACCATTTACACGAGATTGGGAAAAAAAATTTAATCGCCTCTTGCCCACTTGGTCTCCTAATGTTTATGGGCAACTGATTCGTGTTGCACCATGCCATGGGCAGTGATGCCATTATAACTTAATTTTTATTATTAAAAAATGGGTTGTAATCCAAATATTAATTATCTAGACAGCGTAATGTTTGTTGGCTCGTTACGTAAAGAACTCCTAGCACGTTTAACAACACAACTCCTAGCACGAAAATATATACTGGCCTTAATTATAAACAGTAACTGTTACAACAGCTGCGTCGTTACATTTTTCAAATGATCTTACCGAGTATAGTATCGATTTCTTTTCCTTTATTTGAATAAAATCATTCACGTGTCACATTCGTGCAGGTGCAACATCCAATATTGTCAGTAGATGATTTTAAAGCAGCTCTTCATAGACGAGGTCCTGATTATTTTGGAAGCAAGAAGTTAGTCCTTCCCTTCAATTTCAAGACTGAAAAATCTAATGAACCTCTCCCTATCAATGTAGAAGAGGCAGTTGAATTAACAAATGATTGCATTGCTTCTCCAAATGAGGTGGCACAAGATGATGGTTTTACTGTAGTCAATCCTGCAGCAGAACTGCATTTTATGGGGGCCACATTGCATCTTAGGGGAACAAGTCCTGTTTATCAGCCGTTAGTAGATGATTCCGGAAATATTCTTGTTTATAATGGTATTTCTTTGATCCTTGTTTGATATATACAGAATCACATTTTCTCTTGTTATCTTGGATATTAGTCCATTGATGTTTCCTTGGAGCAATTTTTTTCTTCTTCTTTTTTGGTGTTTTTAAAGTTCTACTTTTTTTCCTGTTTATTTCATTGTTGAGTGCCTATTGCTTATATGTAAATTTTATTTCTTAGGTGAATTATTTGGTGGGCTGCATGTTGAGAGTGATGGTAACGATACTGAGGCTCTTATGCATGCTTTGGGAAGGTGCTGCTCTTGCAGAAGTGGTCATAAGAAAGGATGCTCGCAGCAAAGTTATGTGCCAGAGCTTCTTTCAACAATTAAAGGGCCATGGGCATTGATCTATTGGCAGGTATGTCAGAGATTGTTTTGCACGACTTTCTCTGAGTTAATATTCGGAATTAATATGACCCTTGTATATCTTAACTATAAGAAATCTCTCTTAATCTAAGGTATACAGGATAGCTCAAAAACCTTGTGGTTTGGTCGAGACGCTTTCGGAAGGAGGAGCCTTCTGGTTCACTGGCCAACTTTGGATGACTGTCAGCTTCTTCTATCTTCTGTTTCACCACCTTCATCTGTTGAGAAGTATTCTGGTATATACTGTGTAGTGCAGAAACTTCTAGGATATTTTCTGTTTAATCATTTCATGTGAATTTTTTCACGGGGTTATGCTGAAATGCATTGTTGCCAATGTTTTTTTGTCACTTTTTATTATTTACCTGCAAATTCAATAATAAGTGATACTCTCTCTTTCCGTCAAGGACTTAAGAATGAATCCGAGGAAGAACTGATACCATGTGCATGTAGGTTGTTGGTGGTGGTCTCTCGAAAGAATTAAGTTTTTTCGCGAGTTACTGACAGCATAAGGGGAGAGTTTCATATTGTTCAACATGCATTTGGTTATCTCTTATAATTGAATATGCAAGGGGATGCCATGGCATCTACCTGTTCTCCTAGTTGTTCATGGCTTATGGCATTTGCAGTTTTCACCTTGACATTGTTGATTCCATCTAATCTGCAGATTCTGATGTGGAAGATAGGATGATCGATCTTGATTTCTGGGCTGAGCTTTCATGTGGGATTTACAGCATAGAGTTTAATGCTTCAAAACACAACAATGGGTGTTTGGCTGGTGCAGTCAGAAAACATGAATGGACCAATCCCTTGCTAAAAGATCTGATTAAATGGGATAGAGCTCATGTGGAACCCAGCTCACACGAAATATATTCCCATAGCTTTTCAGTTGAAAGGGAGCAACATCTCATGCATCAAACTTATGCAAATGGAGCTCCTTCGGAATTAGGTAAGTGTCAGATGGTGCAACTATGGCAGGCTCAACTCGAACCTGACCAAAGCCCAGTAATGGTCGGGTTTGAATTGGCATTTTTAAGTTTTAGCACTTGTCGGCTCCGGTGAAAATCTCAAATTAAATTGGGTCGGGTGATAGACTCCAGTAGCCAAACCCTAGTCCTATTGACAAATGCAATATATTTGACTTTTAGATGGATTGGGGTTTGACCAACAAAAAAATGCACAAAAATGGTTGGTTAGGTCCCTCTTAATGAATCAAGAGTTATTAGTTCAAACGATTCCAACCAAGTTTTATGTTTTATTTTTTGAGTACAGCTTACAATATTGTAACAGACCCATGTCTATGGGTTTAGCAAGTAGGTCCAATTCAAACCTACAATGATCTTGGCTCACATCTATAAATTCGGCAAAGCCTTGGGCCTAGGAATTCAAACTCAAGTCGGTTTACGTTAAGCTTGGTTTCCATTCGAGTATATTGAAACCTGGGGTGGCTCGAACTACACCTAACCACCCGAATCGCCCCTCTTAGGCTACCACGGGACTAACTTTGTGGCAAGATATAACAGCGTCCAGAAACTCTGGTCTCTTTTAGTTAATAATATACATCGGGTTCAGTTCTGACATGTAAAATTGCATTCACACCTCATTTATCGTTTTGTTATGTTTTTAGGATTTGTGGGAACTCCCTGACTGTAACTTTTGGTTAATGCAGGGATAGTCAGGCCTTCAGTTTCACAGCCAGCACATAAAGTGCTTATCGCTCTCAGAGATTCTGTGATGCACCGCTCAATACTGAAGCCAATATTTAAGGTATGAAACTTACTCTTCTGAACTAAGATTTGTTTATAACAGCTGTAATGTTTAGATTTTTAGTTTGATTCCTCGTGCATGATTTGAGTTGAGCACAGTTATAAAGCAACTGATATTCTGTTGGCCCATCTTTTTCATATTTCTAGTTAGTGGTGTGTCATTGGACAATAATAGGAGAGGATGATGATAAATACCAAATTACCAATTTTGCTACATTGACCTGCACAGGTCTCTGTCTTTATAGCTCTTAACATTTTTCCTACTCAAGTAACTACAAATTTGAGATAAACAAAACTACTAAGCATTACATCAACATGCAATCTTCTCACACTTTAAACCTAGACATTGCTGCACCTTTATCTTTAGTTAAGTTGGTAGCAAGTAGTCTCTGATAAGCATATTGAATAATTGTGTGAATATAAATTTTGCAGATGGCAACAAGTAAAACCGTAGACGAAACACTTGTTCCAGTGGCAGTTCTATTCTCTGGTGGATTGGATTCAATGATACTTGCGGCATTATTGACTAAGTGTCTGGAACCCTGCTGTAAGTTTAACCCATTGGTACTTATTGCCATATTGTGGACGTATCCCATCAGGGTCAACAATCAAAGTTATACGTTTAGTATTCTTATTGTCATATCTATGCTTTGTATTAGATTCTCTGATGAGGTCAGTTGTTAATTTTTTATTTCTTCACTATGATAGATGAAATTGATCTGCTCAATGTAAGCTTTGATGGACAGTCTGCTCCTGATAGAATCTCCGCCAGGGCAGGATTGAAAGAGTTGCAAAGGATCACACCTTCAAGAAGGTATGTACATTAGATTCATGTTTGTATGTATCTAATATGTAAATATCTGGATAGAAGCTCCCTGCTTAAATTAAGAAACCTGTAGAGCAAAGTTTTAGCTTCCGGGGAGCTTTATAAGCAAGGATAAATATTTGCAAAGGCAAGGAATAACCAAAAAAAAAAAAAAAATCTCTAATTTTTGTAGAGCCAAGGAGGGCCCACAAACTAATTTAGCTTGAGTAGAGCTTTTTTTTTTTCCAGTCTTTATCTTCTCTAAATTTCACCGTCTTAGTATTTTTTCTTAAAAGCAAACAAGTTATATAGTGGAAGTCTCATGTTGGTGTTTCAAAATCTCTTACCTCCTCGAGTGTCTCTCTAAACCACTCAACCAAACAACAAAAAAACTCCATAACTTCATCTTTAATCTCACCTCTCACAATCAAACTTATTGATGGTTATGCCCATTGCTTCTTGGTAGTGCTAGTTATGTGTTTGAGTACATAATACGTAAGAGAGTGATATTATGTGTTTGACAAAATACGTAACATAATGTTATTTGTGTTTAGAGTAAGTATTGATGGGATTTGGCAAGGATGCCCTTTATGTTTATACTCGGATGAATGAATTTGGGATTCTTTTTGACTTGAGTTTTAAATCCGGATCATTTTTTATGATGCTTTGGTGTCTGGTGACAAAATGAAGGGAGGCTTTGTAGCGGTTCTTCAAGTTGAAGTTTACACCCCTGAAAATAGGTGGCCCTCACTTCCTTGCCACTACAAAAATTAGAGGATTTTTTTTGTTTTTTTGTTATTCCTTGCCTTCATAAATATTTATCCTTGCTTATAAAGCTCCCCCCTGTCCTCTTAGCTTACTTAGGTGGAATTGTTTCCTTCTTAATATATTTAACTACACACTCAAGAGTCAGATGCAACCATGATCTTACTTTTACCTCTATTTACAATAATGATAAAATCTTTTTATTTATACCTTATTGTTTTTTGAGACATATTTGGGGATACTCCTTTGTATGGCTATGGGCGATAGATCCAAGTGTGCTTCTGGGGAATGGAGGTTGTCTCTTTTATTTAGAGATAAGACGTTTATGGAGTCTTCTCGGAGGCGTCTAGTTTGGGGTATAGTAGAAGGAACTTTTTAGACAAGAAGACTGATTTTTGGGCATAATAGGACAGATCTGCATTCTATTATATCCCAGACAAGGTCTTTTCTGTAATTAAGGTTCTTATAGACTTCAGGCATCATTCTTAGAATATGGTATCCGACTCGTATCTGGTTTTGGGCCGAGAACGATGAGTATTGCATTTCCATACGGATCTTACTTTGCATTTCCATATGGATTTTACGGGAGATTTGTTTCCTTTCTTTACATATTCTCTTTCTGATGCTATTCATCTGGTCATAAATCACCTCGATCTGACTCTCTGTTTTCTTTTATCAAGTTTCATCAGAGAAAGATATGAAAAATAATTATTGTTCCCTTCTCAATTATAGTTGTTCTCTTAAATTAAGCAGTGATATATTAGCGCTTCGACACCATGCTGTTCCACATCCGATTTTGAATCCATTCATGCGTCGTACAAATTACATTATATCTGTAAATAAACTAAATATTTCTTTAATAACGCAGGTGGAACCTTGTGGAGATTGATGCTGACTTATCAAATTTGACCTCAGAAACCAAGCATGTTGTCTCACTCATAAATCCTTCGAAAACCTATATGGTAATAATCATGTTTCATTATTGAAGTATATTAATGCTTGATTCTAATCTGTACAAACCATCAAAAGGCGGGAACATACAGGAGAACACTCGTTGAAATTCTTATGAAACTACGCGTATGAGTTTTCTGGAGTTAATCGCGGATAATTTTGTTAGTGCGAAAATATATTTTATGATTTTAGTTTGTGAGTCCAGTTTAATGCCGTGTTACAATATTGAGAGCATGATCATTTTATTATATTTATGGATTCTTCAGGATATTTAACGGACTCCGATTTAACCCAGTTTTGATGCGGCATATCAGTTGGATCTATATGAAAAATAAATCTTGTTGCTAAGATACTGGATCAAATATTAGTTCTTACTGGAATGCACACCATATTTCACAAAATCTATTGATGAAATATTATAGTGTAAGCACACTTATAGGAAACATTCCAAAAAAAGTTATACCAGCCTATATATTGAGATTTATAATATATCGACCATCATGTTTGGTACTTGATATATCCTACCATATTCTAGAGAGTAGAAAATATATGCAGTATGTTCTTATATAATCGATTTAGCCATGATATATTTGTTGAAAAATGAAATCTTGAATCATTGTGACATCATGCATCTAACCTGTGTAACATTGACATGGGTAGGCGTGTCTGTGTCTGGTACGGGTACGAATTGTTGGACACTGCGAAAACAATAGAAGCACCTTGTACATAGCATCTAACACATTCATGTATTATGAGTAATTGGCATCTGGTAACAATTTAGCATTTTTTCTTCATTGCAGGATCTTAACATTGGGATAGCATTATGGTTGGCAGCTGGTGGTGATGGTTGGGTTGATGAAGACAATTTTATTGATCATGAACAAGGTTATCGACGTTCTAAGTATAAGTCTAAGGCTAAAATTCTCCTAGTTGGATCTGGTGCGGATGAACAATGTGCTGGGTATGGCCGGCATAAAACCAAATATAGACTGGGAGGGTATGTTATCTCTTAACCAGAAATATAGTGATGCTCCTACCTTTATGTATCTATAAAAGAAGGATTTATCATTTATGACAAGCAATTAGGTGGAATAAAAAGAATAATTATAAACACAAACATTTTTAACATGGTTCGCTGTAATGGCTACGTCCAAGCAATGAAGGCACTGATTGGCTTTCACTATAGGAAGAATCAAAGATCAGAAAACCCCTATTCTATGTAGCACTTTCTTTGCCATTTCTTTATTTCTTCCAAAATTTACTCTCTCTCTCGCAGCCCCTTACAATCTACTATTTATATGATGTAACATAGACACTCAGTATTTAAAAAAAAAATCCGTGTCCAAACGTGTCAGACACTCGGAGACTCCGATACTCGCTTGGTTACACCAATGGGTACTTGCTCATATCACCAATTTCTTGACATATATTTTAAAATTTCTAGTTCTTTAGACATGTTAGTCAATAGTACTAAGTTCTAACGTTGTTTATAGCATAATAAATGCAATGATTCATATTGCATATGTAGTTAGTATGACATAGAGTATAAGAAATGCGAGAAAAAACTAAGTACCCGTGTCCGCGTTTTAACCTATTCTGCAGTCGGCATGTCCGACACCTCGTCTCCACATCGGACACTTATACACGAAAGTGTGTCAATGTTACATAGTATGGCACCCATAAGTTACACTAAAATTTATGAAGCTATAATACTACTTCTGGATCTCTCAAAAGTATTTAGGGCTGTGGGTGAGGATGAACAAAAAACTTGATTGATCTATAATATACTCGAGTAGCCTTAAGAACCAAGTTATTTCCTAGCAGTATCGTCTTCCTGCCACTATTGAAGCTGAATGGTTAATTGATATGTATTAAGCATCTGTGATAATCATTTCCAACATAAAATTGTAATTAAAGTTAACTCCAGTCTCGTTCATTTTGGTATAAGTAAAGTTAATTCTAGTCTCACTCATTTTGATATATCATCATCAGTTGGGCTGGGCTTCATGAGGAAATGAAATTGGACATGCAGAGAATTTGGAAGAGAAATCTAGGGAGAGACGATAGATGTATCTCTGATAGTGGAAAGGAGGTACTGTTTTCTCAAAGCCCAATTGGTTTGTTATTTATTTACTTGTGATAGCCTATAGCCGTCTTGAAATTTGTATTTTATTTTCTAGGCCAGATTTCCTTTTTTGGACGAGGATGTTATCAGGACTCTACTAGAAATTCCTCTATGGGAGGTTGTTGACCTAAATCAGCCATCTGGAAGAGGTGACAAAAAGATACTGAGAGAGGTACTTATTATTGTTTTTATTATTATTTTGTCCTTTAGTTCATATTCTTGTAAAGTTGGGTGTGGATTATATGTTGTTGAAGTTCCAAAATAATAGTCTAAAGTGTTGAAGAATGTGATCCTATTCAAGTGGGATGATCATATTAAAGAGTGCAAAGTTATGTTATGTAGTAAGGTGTAGTGTGTTACATAAGGTGCACAAATAATCAATTTCATCCCTAAATAATCAATTAAATTAGTTAACTAAAGTCACAAATGAGCTTTGTAGTTCTCCGAATTCCATGTAGAGAACTCAATGAAGAATACATGATTTAATAGATAGTTTTAGATATTGATGCTGAAAGAGAGATGTTCACTCTACTCTTGATAGAGAGCGTCAGTCCTATATCAAGGCAAATGCGATTCTAGGGTCGACTGCTAGAAGATTCCAACCCCTTTAGTTTAACCAAGTTATGGTATAGTGCTAGAGTTTGTCATCCTTTCTTAGAAAGCATGTTAACCGAGATTGATTCACAGAAGTCGGTTAGCACACACATGACGCACAATTGTCAGAAGGCATGATAAGTGAAAGCACGTGTGAGGTAAGTGCTCCTTCGGACGGGAATGTCTTGGAAATCTGAAGTTGACTCAGGGTTTGATCATAAAGTTGAGCTCGAAGCGTGATCAAGGCCATCTTCGGGGTCAAAGCCAGAGTCCTCCTGGTTGAAGGCACCCACCAGATAATGGGTAATGTTTGCTTGTATAGTTCTGCTGCTGGGTAAACCTCGTAGAGATTACCAGCAAGTAGTGCTAGACAAGCATAATTGCTGTACTGCACCTGTACGTGACAGAACTACGGTCCTACATTTGCCCCCATTCAGCTCGTGCAAAATTTTTATATGGTGCACAAAGTAGCTATTACTGTTATGAATTATGGAAAAGAGATCTAAATGCTGCTTATAAGTCTGCAAGTAAAGTAAGTTTTGTCCGTGTCATAAATACATAGATGCTATTGGCATGTTTTTTCAATAAGCTCATTACTTTCGAATAATCGCGGTATTGTATATAACAGCGCGACATAAGCAGTCTTAATGACAAGATGGCAATGTTAATAGGGCAATCAGAATCCAGTAAGTTGCAGTTTCGATTTGACGCAACACCATACTCTCTCTCTCTCTCTCTATATATATATATATATATATGGGAGAGGATTCGCCTACACTCCCTTTCTTGCTACACACCCGCTACATTCTCTCACAACCACACAACTTGCCACCTACACTGCCTATGTGGCGCCTACACCACACAGGTTGCCACCTTGGACTGCCTACGTGGACAACCCAACAACTCACTCACTCTCACTCTCTCCCTCTTTCTGCCGGTCTCACTCAACCATCATTTCCGACGATTATCGCCATTTGAAGAGGTGCTAGGGAAGTTATTAATCCCCTCTCAGTCACTCTCTCTCTCCCATCTCTCTCTCTCTGTGTGGATCAATTGGTTGTTTTTAGATACGCCTGAAGTTGTGGTTTGTACTATCATTAAAGTTGGGGTTTGCATTTGTGGCATGTTTCAGAGAGGCCAACCGGTGATGATGCCCTGTGCAACAATTGAACAAGTGAAGTCGACAATTTTACATGTACAAGGATCGTCGAGTAAAGCATAACTCGACAATTTCACAAGTGACATTATTGTCGACTCCACATACAGCCGACAATTTCGCAAGTGCCATTATTGTCGAGTCCACATATAGTCGACAATTCAAGGATCATACCATCGATGAAAGCTTAGATGACAATTGACATTGTGCTATATACCGTCGAAACATGCATATATCGACAATTCTTAGAGTAGAAGTCTACATTGAGCATCTTGTTTTATTGTGGATGTCATCTTGTTTTATTGTCTACCAAATCATCCAACATCTTAATTTATGAAGTAAATACAACAAGAAAATGCAACAATAATAACAACGACAACAACTTAGTTTTTTATATTGTTTTATTGTCGATAACAACCCATTATCGAGAATTGTCAATACTACAATATTATCGAGTACATTACAAGCAGACAATTTATTGTCGAGTACATTACAAGCAGACAATTTATTGTCGAGTATATTAGAAGCAGACAATTTATTGTCGAGTTCATTAGAAGCAGACAATTTATTGTCGAGTACATTACAATCAGACAATTTATTGTCGAGTACATTACAAACAAACAATTTATTGTCGATGTATTGGGCAAATTGACAATACCCATGATACAAATTCCATTCCATCACTAAGTACAGTCTACAGGTCCCCAATCCCAAACATATTCCCTTCAATCAGATTCTTCGGAAGATGACTCTCGGCTTTCTTCCAACTCCCCTAATAATCTATTATGCCAATATTCACTTTCTAAATGCCCGTATTGCAATTCGAAGTCTAATCGTGCTTGCCTTTCTCGTTCTGCAGCTTCCAATACTTCCATACGTAATACTACTTCATCAACCTTTTCATTAAGGGCAGGAAACTAGGGGAATTACTTCATTATCGTAGCCATCATGTTCCACGCCCAAACACCCATGGAATAAATTACATACCTATTGAATAAACCCCATATATCTGGTTTCACTAAGTTATATTGTCGATAACCCCATAGATCGACAATCATATTATTGTCGTACAGAGACCGGTCGGCAATATTTTGTCGATTTCAAATGTCCTCGACAAAAATATTGTCGATGCATCGGTTTCTCGACAATTTACTCATACATTATTGTCCACTTTTGAAATTTTGACAATTAAACTATGTCAATTTGTAGAGTGTTGTGGTGTACGACACTCCTAAATTGACGCATAGCCAAAGTTCGACAATAACATGTCGACTAGCGTAGTGTACGACAACTGTTAAATCTACAGAGAAGAATTTTTGTACACCACTAACCTGTTCGCTGTAGGTTTTGGGAGTAGATGTTGGGATGTCGTCCACTAACCTGTTAAATCAAGCAAAATCAATACCCAAATTACCTTTGTAGCACAATTCCAACATCATGTTCCAAAATACAGTTTCCACAATGGTAATGAAAACAAGGAGAAAGACTGAGAAAGATTTGTACCTTAACCGGAGGGAGAGAGACACAGAGAGAGAGAAAAAGAGAAATTTGAATTTTAGAGTGAGAGAGAGAGTGATTGAGTGGGGGATAGAGTGGAGGGAAACCGAGAGAGAGAGAAAGTGAATTTTGAATTTTGGAGAGTGAGTGAGTGTGTCGAGTGAGTTGCCACATAGGCAGCAAGGTGGAGAGAGAGAGAGAGAGAGAGTTGTTGGGGTTGCCAAGTTGGCATATTGGGTGGTCAAGAGAGAGTGTAGTGGGTGTGCAGCGTTTTGGGTGTGTAGGGGAATCCTCTCCCTATATATATATATATATATATATATATATGAAGTCAAATGTTTCACAGATGAAAGTTTTGTGCAATGAGCGACAAAAAACTTCAATATCCACCGCTAACTTAACTCCATATTTTATGGGGTTTAAAGTGTCGAAACTCTATGAATTTGTTGAGAATGATCTAATCGTGACAGAGAACATTCTCAAAGTGGATTCGTTAGATGTAACTTTTAACCCTATCTGATGGTCCACATATTCGTTAGATGTAACTTAACTCCATATTTTATGGGGTTTAAAGTGTCGAAACTCTATGAATTTGTTGAGAATGATCTAATCGTGACAGAACATTCTCAAAGTGGATTCATTAGATGTAACTTTTAACCCTATCTGATGGTCCACATATAGCTCAAAATATAGGTCAATTCCATTGGGCACACACTAGGGCACGCCTTGAATGTATGCACTTGGTACATGCCCGTGCTCTGGTGCGTTACCGCAAAGTCTTTAATTGCAGAACCCACTGAAAAACCAGATTATCCTGAGATTAATGAACCAAGTCAAGTCAATTATGCGTATGTGGTTAGAGGAATATGCATCGAAAGGAATTAGCAGATTGGAATATCATGAACCCCCCTTTAGCATGCCCGATGTTAAATTTGTAGTGAAATGCCCTAAAGAGGTGCACTTGAAGAAGGAATTGCACAAAGGAAAATACAGTTACTGGTTTCTTTGTGGGCTCCGGTGTTCCTTTTTACATGGTGAAAGATAGAATTAGAGCTCTCTGGGAAATTAAGGGACCCTTACATGACAATGCAGAACTCCATATACTCATTCACTTTTGGGGACCTCAAAAGAGAGACAAGGTCTTAGAAGAGGGACCATGACATATAGCTGGGAAGTACTTTGTAGTACAGCAACTGAATTCTTTCAGTAACATTGATGTAAGTAAAATTCAAACCATCCCAATATGAGTGAAGTTCTTTAACTTGCCTAAACAATGTTGGACCCCCAAAGCTCTAAGCTACATAACCAGTGCTTTTGGAAACTTCTGTTCTTAGATAAGGCCACTGAAAGCCAATCAAGAATGGTTTTTGCAAAAGCTTTTGTTGAAATAACTCTAGGACATACCTTACCATCTACTATCTTGATTGACAGAGGGGATGGAGTACTAGAAGAAGTTGCAATTGAATACCCACGGAATTCACCCACATGTGAAATATGCAATGCTTTTGAAAACTGCACAAACAGATGTGAAAAAAGAAGGAAGAAATTGAAACAAAAAAGTTATCTCAACAGTGGCAGAAAAAAGTGACTCAAGAAGTGTTAGCAGAGCTATTGTTACCGTGTAGTATATGTCACCATATACTAGTTTAGTCCCACATTGGTTAGGAATGGAAGTAGTTTAATGATCCTCTCCTATATAAAGAGTGTGTAATATGATCCATCAAATTAAGAATACTATTTTCTCCTTTTTATTTACAAGAAGAACCTTCAGCGATAGATAAAGTCTTAGAAGACAAGGGAAGATCAACCTGGATTGGATGATACGTCACATAAAGAGAATGAAGAGTGGGAATCTGACAAATCTAGATCAACTAAGAAGAGGGAGGCAACTAGTTTAAAAGCCAAAAATCAATTACCTGATCCTATTTCCACTCCAATTCCAGAAAACTGAAAGTGTCAAAGAAAATGGAAGTTGCAATTTTCAAGTATCTATTTTCTCTGTGGATACCTCCCATACACCAAATTCTAGAGATGCCACCTTGGAAAAGCTCAAAGAAAATTACTCTAACCCTTCTCTTACTAAGAATCCAAAGATGAATGTGAAGAAAAAAATCAAATAAGTGGAGAAAAAGACGACACAAAGCGTCAGCGGCAGATTAGTAGACAAAGTCATTGATTACAAGATTCTGTCTAAGGGAGGAGAGGGGCAGCATAAAAATCAATTTTTCTGTCTAAATTTATAGTTTGGAATTTTAGGGGCCTAAATAGACTTCAAATGCAAAGGGAAGTAAGAAATTACAGCAAAAGAAGCAATTTAGGACTTATTGGATTACTTGAAACAAAAGTAAAGGAAGCCAATTTTGACAAAGTTAAAAATAACATTGCTCCTACTTGGTGCAACTTATGCAACTATAGCTTTGCTAGAAAGGATATTAGTTTTTTGGGATCCTAAAAAGTATAAGATTACCCTTCATTCAGCTAGCTCACAAGTAATTAATCTCTTCACAACCATTATTAGTTCTAGAAAGCAGATCATGTTGTCTTGTGTGTATGCTTCTAACTTAGTGGGGGAGAAGCGGCAGCTTTGGAACTCTTAGCAGCACTATCTACTCAGGTACAGACACCTTGGATTCTCACTGGGGATTTTAACTGTGTGACATACATTAGTGAAATGGTTGGTGGGGATGAGATTGCAGAATCTGATATGCTTTGTTTAAGAAATTTCATACAACTGGAATTAAAAGACCTTAAATGGAAAGGTCTTTTCCATATTTGGACAAATTATCAAGCTGGAGGAGACAAAATATTCATTAAATTTGACGGAGCTTTAGTTAACTCTCAATGGATGATGGAGCTAGGTGGTTTTGAAGCAAATTTTCTCCCATATGGTATTTTTGATCACGCTCCTATTTAAATTACTATTTTTGCTGAGCTTCCAAAAGGTGCAGCCCCTTTTCGATTCGCTAACAACTGGACTACTCATCCCACATTTAAAGAAGTTGTAGAAAAGGCTTGGAGATCCAGAGTTTGAGGACCTCCAATTGTACTAATTCAAAAACTTAATCTAACAGCAGATATCAAAATATGGAAGAAGGAAGTTCTTGCTAATACAGGTGTTCAAATTGAAGAAGCTAAAGCTATACTTCAAAACCTGCAAGGTGAAGCCAGCAGAATCCCCTAAAATGAGGAACAGGAAATGTAGGTAAAGGAAGTTAGAAATAAACTAAACTCTCTTAGACACTGAGCATTACAAATGAAGCAACAGTCAATATGCAAATGGTTTACACTTGGAGATTCCAATACTTCATACTTACACAGTATGATGAGAGGAAAGAAGAGCAAAAATATGATTGCCTCCATTAATAACTCTGAGGGTTCAATTATCACAGTCAAAAGAAGAGATACAAAAGGAGGCTGTTGAGTTTTATGAAAATCTCTGTCATGATGACACTCCCTTTGTTGATCCTGAACCTGAAGTCACTAAGAACTTTCTAACAGAAGAGCAGCAAAGAAAGTTGATTAGAGAATTCACTGATGAGGAGATCAAAATCGTGGTTTTCAATGAGAAAGAAGACTCAAACCCTGGTATTGATGATGATGGATTCAATGTATACTTCTACTAAATTTTTTGGACTGTTGTGGGTAAGGATATTATCAAATATCAAGGCAGTGAGAAACTTCTATAGAATTTCAAAACTACTCAAAGAGGTTAACATCCTCTGCAATGTCCTTTATAAGTTCATTACTAAACTCATGGCTATCAGAATTAGGTCTATAATGAATCTCCTCATTGACACTAGTCAATCTGCATTCATAAAAACAGGTACATCAGGGACAATATCTTACTAGCACACAAGCTAGCCAAGTGGTCTTACTTTAAAATAGATCTCCACAAGACCTTTGATTTAGTCAAGTGGTCTTACATTCTGAAAGTCTTTGAAGATATGAGATTCCCCTGTAAATTTGTAAACTGGGTTAGAATATGCATTACCTCTCCAAGATTTAAGGTTGAATGATGTTAAAGGAAGATTAGTGGGGTTCTTCTCCAGCTCAAAGGGTATAAGACAGGGAGATCCACTATCTCCCTATCTCTTTATTATAGCAATGCAAGCCTTCTCTAGCGTGATGAGTAAAACTGCCTATGCCAACACCACCAACCTCATGCGAAGTCGTAAAAAGGACAAACTTTCACATCTTTGCAGATGATTTCGTCATGTCTTAAAGATATCCCAACATCAGCTAGCAATACTTTGCAGATCATCAACAAATTCTCAGCCTTTTCTGGTCTCAAGAGTCAATTACAGTAATTGCTCAAGCAAATATTGACAACATTTGTGAGATACTACAAATCAGAAGATAATCTTTGACTGTCAAGTATTTGGGTATGCCTTTGCTTGCCACTAAACTTTCAGAAATAGATTGAACCTCTGGTTGAAAAGATACCCAAGAAAATTGCCAACTGGAAAAAAAAGTTTTTGTCATATGGAGGAAGGCTGGAAAATAAGTGTTCTAAGGTCCTACTAAGTATATTGGGCAGAATGTTTTGATTTACAGTTCTAACCAAAATTGAGCAATTGTTTAGAAGCTTTCTTTGGAGTGGAGATGATAATGAAACGTGCTTTTCAGTGAAGTCTGCCCCTGTCATAAAGAAAAGACGGGGGGGGGGGGGGGGGGGGGGGGGGGGGAGGGTATGAAACTTAGAACCAACTATCTCAAAAATAACTTCTTCTGGATTGTTACACTTCATTGTGAAAGTTCTTGGGCTTGGAGATCACTTATCAAGAAGAGGGACTTTGCTAACACTCACTGTCAAATGATAGTTGGGAATGGCAAGAAAATCCGCATTTGGCAAGATCCTTGGTTGGAAATTGGCATCCTTAATATGGTATTCAATAACAATACCGCTCTACTATCTGCTCTCCAACAAAATTCAAAAGTTGAAGTACTTGACTTGGTAACGGAAATGGTGCATGGCAAATTCCCACAAGAAGATTGGGATCAAATGAGCTCAAAGTAATTTGGGTCAGCATTCTTCAGAGCCCCCCTCCTGATGAAGCAACTGAAGATATCATGGTCTGGAAGCTTACTAGAAATGTTTTATTTTCCACTAAATTTGCATGGAATGGGATTAGAAAACCTCAACAATCCCCACTTTGGTCTTCTATATGTTGGGACAGAGATGCAATCCTAGACAATTGTTCATTCTTTGGCTTGCCTTTTTTTTTTTTTTTTTTTGGGAATGACTATAATTTATAATCCTGAACATAACTGTTATACATGGTATACAAAGCGTCGAGTACAAAAATGACAACTATGATATATACTGCCAATGCAACCCGCATATACAAATAACTTAAGATGGTAAATGTACAGGCCAGCTCTGGGTGAAAATAAGCCTTACCTCTTACGCCAGCTTCACATAAGTTTTCATCTTCTTTGGTCAACAAGATAGAATCTGAGTTCTGTTGGAATTAATTTCTTGAAGGTTGCACAGCTCTTGGGCATTGAAGCGGGAGCATTTCTTCCCAAGAGAGCAATTCAGGTATGTATTCTCACTCTTTAAAGAACGCGAAAACATATTAATTTATTAAGTCTTATAAATTATTTCTGTTCCTTTCTCTTTGTATTTAGCTGATTTGTCATGATTCGACCAAAAAGAAAAGAAGAATAGTAAATGACAGCACTTATTGGCTAGTTATGATCATTCTGCTAATATTGCAAAACTAGTGGAAAGTGGTGGAAATTGCTGCAAAAAGAATTTTATCCGGCACAACCCCACTTCACATCAGTCATTATTCTACCACTGTTCTCCCCTTCGCACTACTAAGAAGTAGGGCCTTAGCCTTGTTTCTCGACTCGCCTAAAAATTGACCCGACTTAGCCCAGTGCTAAGTTGTTTTGGGGATTACAACCATATTTCTTTGCCCAGTGCAAAGTTGTTTCGGGGATTACAACTATACATCTTCTAATATTTTTGTATTGGTTTATATGTTTTTTTTTCTTTCCCAGTTTGGCTCAAGAATAGCAAGAGAGTCGAATCGAAAGAATTTCGGGAGCAATCGTGCAGCAAATCAGGCATCTGCAGGAAGCTTAGCTTTTCACAAGTCATGAGATCAATTTATTTGTAGCCTGTCTAGTTGTTATGAGGATGAATTCTATTGAATATGTATCTTTGCACATTCAAAACTGTATTTTTGCCAATCATTAACCTATGAAAGTTGTGTTAAAGTACAACAATTCATCTGCCATATTGTAAAACATGACAAATAAAAAGAATCAGGTTTATTCCACAACTGTGGGGCTTTGAGGAGCTTTATTGTCCATGTGAATGCTTTTTTTTTTTACAAATTCTCTCACAATTATGCATATATCAAGGAAAATTGCCATGAATTTGGTCGGAGATAACCATTATTTGACCTATAAGGGTTGTGGTCGACTCTACTGCCACCACCAGGTTTTATTGTGGGGGTCCCACATGCTGTAGAGTGACAGGAAACAGAGAGGAGATGTTGATGCGAGGGAGGGTGCTACAGGTGAAAGGCTATTGATGCAGTTTTGGTGCTATCGGCTTGTCTCTGCTTGCTGCTAACACACGGTGGCCAATTGCCGTCTTTTGGGGGGCCTCCCAGGCTTTCTAGACGGTGTTTGAGTCGAGTTTGGTTGAGATCGGAAGGTCACCGGTTGGGGACGTGCTGCCATAGTCTAAGGGCAGTTTTTCAGTTTAAAAACTGGTTACGAAGGGTTTTGATGCACTGATCCGGTGTTTCGTGGTAAAAGAGAGTATACCGGGTTTTAAATTTAAGCTTTTGCAAAAATAAAATAATTTTTTTGCACTTGTGCACCGCACTGCACATGCAGTGTGTACGACATTCTTATTTTGACTACTCGCTTAAAAATCTAAAACCACGGCCGGGGAATATTTACCACCCTGACTCTACTACGACTCCAACCGGGCAGCAGTTGACTCTTTATTGGTTATATAAGTCGACATCTGGGTCTTCTTTGAAAAGTTAGGATTGGAGATTCTGTGGAGGTTTGGACATGAATCAGCACACCAAAAGATATCACCACAGATAATAACAGCAAAGGACAACTGCAAGTCATAACATACATGGCATCAAAACACAAAACTTAGAATACAAAACATCTCCTCCTAAAGTGCCTCACTACCTTGAATCCAATGTGCCACATAAGATTTTCATCATCCAACAGTGCCTCACTACCTTGAATTTGAGTCTCCAAAAGCAAGGCTGATTCTTGGAATCCAAGACTCAGCCTTGCTTTTTACGTGGCGCCAAGTGTTGGGCACCTGTTTTGTTTTTAAACAGGCGCCTAAGACTTGGGCGCCCAAATTTTATTTAAAAAAAAAAAATTTAAATCGGGCGCCCAAGTCTCATCCACCTGATGATATATATATATATATTTTTAAAGAAAATGAAACAGGCACCTGCTAAAAAAAATAAGCCAGGTACTGTTAGAGGAAATAGAGCCTCACTAACTTGAATTTGTATTTTTTTCAACCAAGTCAGTGAGACACTTTAGGAGATGCTCTGTATCCAATATCCAATAGGGTTAGGGTGATTTTTTAGGTAAAAGACTTGAACACACAGCAAACAGACATGCCCAACTTCTTTTTCCATTAACAGGCAATATAGTCATTGATACAGAACATAATTCCCAAAGTTTGAGTGAAACACATCATTCCTTCGATCTCCAAATTCTGTCAAAGAAGTCAATCTTTATCTACTACTTTTGTCTACAATGTTATTTAACCTAAGGTTCATTCTAGTAAATCAGTCTCCAAATTCTACGAGTCTTTATCAACAACTTCTGACTACAATGTTCACCAAGTTGAATATTATCCTAACCTTCATTCTTGTAAGTCAGCAGACAAGAGATAATTTTCAAAGCATCACCTTCAATTATGATGAACCTGGATTGATGTATATGACGCTGAATTGAAGAGTTTTTTCTAGAGCTAACAGTATACATGTACCTACGAAAGACACAAAAGAAGCCTTATCATCTATTCAACCATGGAAGTAATGAAGTTTAAATAACCACAAGAAGCCAAGGGAGTTGAATTTGAGGTTTGAAACGCTCTTAATTAATTCATCTCACACTTGTTTTCTCTTCTGACTAATCGGCTCATCATAGATAAAAGTTGTAATTGTTACGAGATAATCGATCTAGATCAATAGTATAATCTATAGCATAAGAACAAAACGAGAGAAAGAGAGAGAAGAGAACAGAGTTTTCTTATTGATTCCAATTGTGTTCTGTGTACGTAATACGGATATCTAATAGAATAACCCTACAACAAAGGTTACCTAAACTAGTTATAACCTTATTGAGCCTATGAGCTTGTTAGGAGTCCTACAACCCAACCTTGTTGGGTTCCTAGCATGGGCTGGACCCAACTCCTAACACTCCTCCTTTGGGTGTTCCATACTAGGACGACTTGCCTCATTAAAATCTCTGCATAGCAAAACCCCATTAGGCAAAAAACTGTGCAAGGAAAGAGTACAATCATATGCCATGTATGGGTTGTCGACGCGTATACGTTGCCTCATCAAAACCTCCAGCCAATAAAACCTCCTAGGATAAAAGCTGCGATATCAGGAAAAAGAGTATAACACGCTTGTGTCCACGTCAGGCTGAGACTACTCCCCCTGACGTCGATCTCCTTGAGATAATAAATCGCGTAAACTCTGCATTTCGATTCTGTGTACCAATCTCTTGAATGTAGGATGCGCAAGGGCCTTCGTGAATAGATCAGTTAAGTTAAGTTGTCTTCTGAATGAATTTGTAAAGATGTCTTCTGAAAGATCTTGAACAACCTTAATCTCATTCGCCTTTTATAATTCATAAGGTTGGCATGACTTCTGTGAAATATGTTTCGTTCTGTCGCCTTTAATAAATCCGCCCTTGACTTGAATGATGCAAGATGAATTGTCTTCATATAGAGTCGTCGGTTTATCTTGGATAGAACTCAGACTGCACGTCCCGTTGATATGGTTGATCATGGACTGTAACCAGAAACATTCTCTGCCAGCTTCATGAAGTACAAGAGTCTCTGCGTGGTTCGATGATGTAGCAACCATCGTCTGCTTCACTGATCTCCATGAGATAGTTGTATCTCCATACATGAATATTTATGTATCCCAGTACATAAACACATAATCCATTTGACAATGGTCTCTATGTAGGTCTGAGAAGTATTTTGTATCAGTGTACTCCATACTTTTACCGTTTACCATTTCGAGTAAAACAGACCCCAGTTTTTCATACCGATCAGATATCTCAGAATGTGCATTTGGGTAGGAACAAAACTATGGCAAGCCAAACAGTTCACTGCGAATGAGTCATTGGGTCTAGTATACCCAACTAACTTTAGCAAAACACCTCCTAGTTATGGCGCCACGGCCATAGGAGTTTCTCCCCCCATTAGGATGGTGAAAGATGTCGTTGTCCACACCCAAGTGTTGGACGTGTAATAAACGACTAAGCACTGTGTGCTACATCCATATCGAAGTGTTAGATAACTCTTCCGATATATATTGCTTGGTGTACGAGTATGCCACTATCAATATGTTCGATCTGCAAATCGAGACACTAGATTTCTCAAGATCTTTTATATCGAATTCCATCCCAAGGTATTCGGCGGCACTCGCGATCTCCCCCGGAGGTCTAATGATATCCAAATCATTTAGTACACTGTTATGATGACACTGAAGCTAGTTTTTGTGTTCTAAATAAGAACGCATAGACAGATACAGATATTTCCAAAGTCCCCGATCTTTAAATACTCAGTTAACACTTACTATGTCACATGGGCCCATTGCTTCAAGTTAATAATAACTTTTCCAGTTTTATTATGTACACACTTCGTGTGTCAGGCTTAATTACTTCCAGAAGCTTATACCTCCCCAGGTAGCTTCATGTAGATATCCGTATCTAGTTTCCCATATAGATACGTGGTATTAATTACATCAGACGCATGTCTAGCTTGTCCTCGACAACTTGACAGATTGATCAGTACTGAAACGTTATAGCGTTCATAACCGAGTAATAGGTCACACTGCAATCGATGCCAGATCTCTTAAAGATTTCCTAAGCAACTAGTCTTGCCTTGACCAAATTATCTCTCCCGAGTTAATCATGTTTCTATACCATTCCCATTTATAACCGATAGGCTTAATGGTATCACTTCGCATTATGCGCAAGCTGAACTCCGGTTGGATTCCAGACGCCCATTTTTGCTAATGTACAACAACACACAGCCATTTACAATAAGTAGTTTTGAATCCTCATTTTTTATGGCGAGCACAGCAGCGAATATGAATACCTTGTCGACAAATCTCTACTGAACGATCCTACGTTGTGCTTATTACAAACTTTTAATAGATCGAGATCTCATTATTATCATACACGTATGTGCCACACCGGGCTAGTCTCGTAATGCATCAACTGGTCGTGTAGCTTCTATTGCCTCATCAATGGGTGGTTCAATCCTCAATGAATCGACTACACCATTAGTTATATTTGTCCCTTATTCTGCAGCTCCTCGGCTCAGAATACTTTCTTAGAACGGTGCTTCGCAGTGAGTGTGAGCCACAAATTCGTTTACGATACTAAGTCCCCCAAAACGTTCTGCTGTGTAGGTGTATTACTTGCAGGTACATACACTTACGGTACTTCAATAGTGCCTATGAATCTGTCTGGCAATTTATTTGCGGCCTATTAGAGGTTTATAATCCGTTGAACCTTATTATCACCAAACTTATATATAGGGATCTAGATGAGACAACATTGGTATTTTTTAAAACCTCTTGGAAACATCCTCAGCATTGACTGTCATATCTTCCCCCATTGCTGAGAATATCATCTCATCAAAGTGACAATTATCTGCCTTGTAGTATATACGTCGCCAGTGGGGTTTCAAATATCTAGTGATAGATGTAAATCATAACCCACTCATTATCAGGCTGACGTTGAGGGTCCCATCTTCATATATTATGGTGGTGCAATTGGCACCTGTACAGAACATCCAAATGTTCGTCGATGGGCGACATTGGGCTCTGACCCAGTTACTAGTCCCTTTTAGGAAAAAATAATTTGATGACTTGCTATGGAACGAACCCTAATCGGCATTGTGGGAGCAAAAATACATATCCCACACACTAGCTGGAAGCTGTGATCGTAATAATAATGGCCTAGCGATTATCCTAAATCGCTTGATTAGGTTCTCCACCAATCCCGAGTTGGGTATGGTATGGGGTACTTACGATGCTCAATCATCTAACCCATATAGCGGTAAAATAATCATCAAAAGCTTGTGAGTCACACTTGCAAGCCCCCGTCAAGTCACATCGATCGACTTTGATAGGTTAATCCAGGAACTGAGCCTGCGATCGAATGATCTAAGTGAGAAGTTGTGCTAACGTTGAATTCCTAAATTTGATAAATAGACATACGTAAGACCATCTTCTAGATGCATCTATTATGACCATAAATACTTAAGTATGCTACTATGTGGATGGAAAGGTCCACATGTGTCTCCATAGATGTATTTGGAGCAAAGGCTGGAGATCTCACTCCACCTTGGTCATACTAGGATGAAATAATCCACTTTCCTTAAAAAGAAATCGTTACACGTACACTCTCTGGATTCTCTCATTTTAAGGAAAGTTGAGATATAATATCGATAATCCTCCTTACTATCCGAGCCCTGAGGTGTGTATTGGAAATCATTCCAATAACATATTATAACCTTTAGACATTGAGTGAATGCACAGAACCTTGTTTGTCATTTTCTCCGATAGTCATTACGTGATAAGCATTATCATGTATCTCCCTAAACTCAGTAAAATCCGGCTGGATTTACTAGTATATAAAGTGGACTAGATACCCCGTATCGTACCGTTAGAAAGTAATAACGTGATGCATCCAGTGTGTTCTATCATGTTGGTCGTGCCAATGATATTTGTGCCATCCCCGATGCACAAGGTTAGACAAAAAATATATGCATATCTAAAAAAAGATCGAGTGTGTGGTACTAATGTCTCTTAGACATGTATCTCCACTCACCCGATTATCGGTCATGCTCAATGAGCAGATGATCCATATGCGGGTTGTATATAGTAGATCAACTATCATACATAGAATTTTACTACTCATCAAGCAAAAAATTCACAAAGTAAAATCAAAGAACAATCTCACATAGATGTGATACCAAATTAGTGCATGTCACGAACATTCTATTAAACCAAACACTGAAGAGTTCCCAACTCAGTCAATGATAGAAGTAATAAAGCAAAACTACTACTTCAACAAGTAAAGTTACTACTTGGCAATACTCTCTAGGTGACATCATTCATCTATTGAGAATTTAATACTGTTCATTCTTAGAACTTAATCTAATGCTGTATTGGTATCATGGGAGGAATCTAAAGTTGCAGACTCTGCCATAACCTAGTTTGTGCCAGCTGCGATCACGTGATAAGTATGGGGCTTATCTCTTTAGATCGTCTGGGGTGCCTTACAATCTCGTACCCGATTATCTCGTATCCATTTTAGAATTCTTCCTATTCAATTTTGGTCTATTGGTGAACTTCTTGTTTCCCTTGCCTCAGGTTACTGATGGCTGGAATTGAATCCTACCGTTGTTACCACATCCCGTTAATTTATGATTGCGACCCTATCTACAACCTCCCCTGTCACTAGACCCAATATTGTGTAATCTTGTCACATACTTACTTTTAGTAAGCATAAGCTTGAGGTTCGTAACCAGTAGCTCATTATTTTGCTCATAAATGAGGAAAACTTGAATTAGGTCTACGTGCACAGTGATCTATCAAATGTTGCCTCGAAAGTATAATATTTGAAGCGTAGAAATTGTAATAGAATATTCCCAAATATCTCTATTTACCTAAACTATTTCTCCATGTGAGATTATAGTGGAGTTGCACTGCTGAATAAAAATTTTGTCGCAGTCGTATAATACTATCATAGTATAAGTTAATCCATTATCAGACCTTCCTGAATATGGAGGTGAGGGTGCCAAACAAAGCTCCTACTTTGTTATTTAGAGACTCATTGTTCTCAACAATAGTCTTTTCCATATTCTGCAATAGCAGATAGATTTCAGTATTCATGCAGGTCAAGTTTATTGGTACCTGAAATAGACGTCGCAGTATGGGGAGTACTCAATGTTCTGAGTGTTACCAACATCTATTATGCATGTAGATCAATACGAGTAGTAATACTTGATAAACATTCCTTGCATAGAGCCCATTCATAGTATTTAAGTAAGTAATTTCCAATCATTACTTGTAGGTGAACCATGTTCATATCTTATTACTTATGAAATCCTATATAAGTACATGATTTCCAATCATTACTTGTAAGTGAACCCTGTTCATGGCACTATACTCATGAAATTATTTTCTAATGATTAAATCTCAATTTTACCTCGTAAAAATGACGATTTTAATCTTAAATATGCGTTTTAATAAAATTTTAGCCAAAATTATTATTCAAAACCACCATATATGTGCGTTCCTTATGAAATCTTATTTAAGTACATGATTTCCAATCATTACTAAAGGCAATTCATATTATACAAGTCAGTGATTCTCAATCATTACTTATAAGTGAACCTTGTTCATATCCTATGAAGCATCAAATCCCAATTTTACCCCGTAAAATGGTGATTTTAACCTTAACGTATATTTTAATAGAGTCTTAGCCAAGACAGCTATTTAAAACCACTAGATGTTACAAAACAACTAGGGTGTTCTAACCCCTAAAGTTTTATAAAAGTCTGTATATTCTAGCCAAATGATTCATTTGCTACGAATATAAGGGGTATTAGATGTTTAACTGACAAGTTGTCCAATCCCGAGGTCTGTTGGGTTTACAAGATAGGTTGATAATGCCTGTCTTTGAACTAACATTCTAGGGTACTATAGGTTACTATTAATGTCTATAAACCTTTAAATGTTATCATTTAACATCTAATTGCACCTAGATACAAAAAATTGGTTCCTCAGACACCAAATTTTTAGAAATAAGACTAAGTCAATTCTAATTGAGCTCTAATTATTTGTCCTTGATAATTAATTTGTGATTTAGATATGACTCACATTCGTATGCTAAATTAGTCTTGGTTTTATATTATTTATGATCCCTAATCATTATAATTAGTATCCTAGGGGCATACCAGTAATATCTTATAAGTTATCGTAAATATACTTAAATAGGTATTACACCTAGTGCTTATATCAAATATAAGTGAGCCAATGTTCCTATACAAGGCACATGTTTTAAAAAATATTTTTCATAATTTTTTTTAAAATAGGTCCCCCACGGGGTAGTTCCAGTCAATAGGAATTTTTCAAAAAAAATTGGGCTCAATTTGACAAAGAAACGGGCTAGATATTGTCGTTTTAAGTGTCTGAACCGGTTCTGGACTGCTCTGACTCAGTCTGGGTTAAGGCCCGGACCGGGTTGATTGGTTTGAACCGGTCTGCCACATGTCACGCACGCACATGCCACACGTGCCACACACACACACGTGCCACACGCACGGACGAACACGTGCCACACATTTGTGTCACACACGTATCCCACGTGTGCCACATACACGTTTCCCACACGCGCCATGCACGCGTCTGCTGTCGACTGCTCCGGAGAGATCCCCTGTGACCATCCAATGATTTTTCCAGCAACTTTTCTGAAGCCTTTTCTAGTGATTTTTCTAGTGATCGCCACGTGCCTCGTGCCACACGTGACTCGCAAGTGCCAGGCATGCTACACATGCCTATGTGCCACATCAGCATGCCACGTGTCCTCGACACCTGTCACTGCTGACGTCACTGAGGATAATGATGACGCCATAATGGATAATTATAAAAAAAATAAAAATAAATTAATATCCACGTCATCGACCAAGAATCGCCGTTTCTGGCTGTGAAACTGCCTAGTTTCAAATCTAGTTTCCTGACAATTGGGACATCTCCTTGAAACGTACCATATACCGTTTGAAAGCTTTCAGAGTAGGTTATCCAACCGAAGTAGTCTTGCCTTATATCTGATGTCCACAGAGGAAGAAAGTAAAAATTGAATACAATCCTTTTTCAAGGGTCAAAATACTAAAAACCCTAATTTTAAATTTGAAAAAATAGGGAAAAATACTTTTTGAACAACGATAATCTATCAAATAGTATATAGAGAGAGAGATCGAATATGTATTCATAAATTTTTTAAAATACCTCTAATTCGCACGTTTCTCCTAAAAACTTTGATTTGGAGGTGATTTTTCACTCTCCTCGTTCCTAGAGCTTGCGTGCTGATAACGTGTTAGGAGATAATCGATCTAGAACAATAGTATAATCTATAGCATAAGAACAAAACGAGATAGGGAGAGAAGATAAAGTTTTCTTATTGATTCCAATTATGTTCTCTGTACATAATAAAAATATCTAATAGGATAACTCTACAACAAAGGTTACCTAAACTAATTAAACTCTTCATAACCCTATTGGGCCTATGGGCTTGTTAGGAGTCCTAATAGGATACCCCTCCTTACAACAATAATCTAGTTAATATTAGAGGAAATAAAATCGTGGAAAATACATGTAACATGATGTTTGTTTGAGGCCAGAACTTGAGACTTGCAGTTGACGTCGCATCACTTCTCTAATATCAATAAGATTCCCCTCCTTCAACTGGTATCTTTCACCCGACTCGGCCATTTTTTTCGTGTACAACATCATTCTATCAAATAATGGAACAATGTAAGATTTGACGTTTTCATCACATCTTAGTTGTCACAACTGAAAGTAACAGAGCGTTAGCCTGCAGCTTACACTCCACATAGTGAATATCTTGATATGTCCAATGGAAATGACAAAAAGAGACTCTCCAACGACATGTGAACGTTTGTACTCTTCCCACACGTCTTAATGGTAAGAACGACGCACAAGCATTTTTGGATAATGTCACGAATATGACATTGTATCTCGTGGCAACTAAATTCCCTATGTACGGTAGTTCGAACCAATACTCCGGTTTACAGGACTTACATACCAATTTTTTTTTTACAATTTAAGTATAAACTCTATCATCTCCAAAAATATGACTAAACATTTTCCGATAATAGTCATTTTTTTCCCTGCACCTCTTCTAACAACTCGTGTCTTACATCTTTCCAATCATCCTGAGGTCTACTCAATGCTATAGCTGACTCAAGGTCTACCTCGCCACCCTTGGCAACTACAGATTTTCCTGTTATCGATAGCCTCATCAACTTATACACGCCGTGGAGAGTGATGTCATCAGACTTTGGAGAGATAACCACCACTCTCCACGACGTGTATAAGTTGATGAGGCTATCAATAATAGGAAAACCGGTACCCGCCAAGGGTGACAAGGTAGACTTTGAGTCAGCTATAGTATTGAGTAGACCTTAGGATGATTGAAAATCTGTTAAGTACAAGTTGTTAGAAGAACTGCACGAAAATAAGGACTATTATCAGAAAATGCTTAGTCATATTTTTTGAGATGATAACGCTTATACTGTAAAGACATTAAATTGGTAGGTAAGTTCTGCAAAATTAGAGTATTGGTTCGAACTATCGTACACTGGGCATTTGGTTGTGATGAGATACAATGTTTTATTCGTAACATTGTCTAGAAATGTTTGTGCGTCGTTCTTACCATTAATATGCGTTGATATGTGGGAAGAGCACAAATGTCCACATTGATGTGTGGAAAAGCACAAACATCCACATGTTGTTTGTGACGCTCAGGCTTTGTATATAGTATCCTTAGGTTGTAAAAGAGTTTTGTACAAATTTTCATTTATTTTTGTAAAGGTTAGCTTAGGAAAATGGAGGAGTACGCTTCGTCTCCACTTTTGATGTTTTCTTTTAGAACTTAGTTGCTTTCCTATTTCCTATATATGTAGAGGACTAGTATCCGATACACCCGAGAATGAATTTAAGCTTGTAATAGTGCTTTGTAATAGTTGTTGATATTTGAATGAAATGATGCCTTCAAAGACCCTTTGTTCAGTGTTTGTGATGCATTGAGATTATGTGATGTTTTGCGATGTTGTGTTGCTAAATAATTGATAGAGAAGAGTAATTAGGCTTACTTGGGACAGGTGCCTCGAGTGCCGCACGTGCCAAGCTTGATTTTAAGTTGGTCCGTGTCATTGTTAGGGAACTCTCTCTGTTATTTCCATTGGGCATATTAAGGATATCCACTGAGTGTAAGTTGCAGGCTAACGCTCTGTTACCTTCAGTTGTGACAACTGAGATGTGATGAAAACGCCAAATCTTGCATTGTCCCATTCTTTGATAGAAATGGTGATAATCCCATTTGTAACCTTGTAAGTGAGTAAGTAATTGACTTTCTTCCTTATTGAATTGCGGTAGCGCCTCGGTTCCACTGAGCAACTGATCCAATGGGAGTTCCATGCATTCAAATTACGTGAACGGACTATCGGAAAAAAAGTCTACCATCTCTTCATATCCCCTTGAAAACAAAAAACCCAAATCAAGTTCCTCGTTGATTGAATCATGAGGTTGAGCTTAAATCGGATGTTATTGTTATGGTGGAGACACTCCTTCGTACCCATTTGAGTGTTGTTCGTCTGACTCAGACATTTCGTCAAACACTTTGAGAAAGAGGGAGAGATGAAGTAATTGAGAAAGAAAGAGATGAAGTAATTGGAAAGAGAGAGATGAAGTAATTGAGAAAGAAACAGATGATTTGAGAGGGAGAACCAAATTGGGGGATTTGTGAGGAAAACCCTTCAGTTGTGTGTTTTAATTTACTTGTACAAGAAGAAGAAAGATGACAATTGTGTTGTTTTAACTTGGGTGAATTTGATATATTCCCTAATGCAAGTCAACTGTAACTGACCCTGGTCAAACTTAGTAGGCTATCAAACCTAACAGTTGATGCTGAAGCGACATCAAGAAAATACACGAAAAATAAAAGGGAACTGAAGGTAGAAGTTTATGCTAGAAATAGTGCAATGGAGGAGCTAAGGAGAAACTTTCTTCGCTTGGCGGATCCTTCTCCGGTTTACTGTTACCATTAAATAGGGTACTGTATTCAGAACATAGGTTATCTATGCTAAGATAACTAGTCAATTAAGAGTAGACATACTCACAAAGCATATATGCCAACTAGTACATTACTAGAAAAACACCGAGATAAAAGTAGAAGAGATGAGGGAAGACAGACAGTTTGTATCTGAAACTAACTTTGTTACTTCGTTACACATTTAGACCAACAAAGGGAAAATATTTCAATCTGCTTGGGACACAAAATTTCACTGTTTCTTCAAAGGGAAACAACCATTTATCAACCCTACAAATTGATAGTCATTATTAAGACCTACAAATTTAGTTCTTAAACGGGTAACTCCAAAAGCATAAAGCGGTACGGCCGCATTTCACTAAGCAACAAGAAACCAATGCCCCCAAAACTCCCCTTAAATCAAACTATCTATCTACTTGTGTTTATATTTTTAATCTTTTAAAGTATCACATAACTATTACTCTTCTTCTTCTTCTTCTTCTTTTTTTGAGCAAAACCATATTAGATTAGAGAGCCCCGAGGGTCGAGAAAGAAACAAGAGTATGTACAAGGTGAGAAGCCGAAGTCGGCTCAAAAAGTGAAACAACAGGGGAGTTAATTCCTTTTGCAGCCAGGGCGTGGGCTTCATAATTACATAATCGATTAACATAACAAAATTTGAACTCAGAAAAACTGGAGGCATAGGCAAGCATGTCAGGCGCCAGGGTGAGGGCTCCCCAGGAAAGATCGGCTGAACCTGTCTCGAAGGCACTGACTAGTCGTCGGCAGTCAGAAAAAACCAAAAGGCGCTCGATGCCCAGGCCGCACGCTGCCTCCATACCTTTGATCACTGAAATCGCCTCGGCTTCTTCCGGGTCCGCCGCCCGAGAGGTGTCGTAACCTGCACCAATAATCAAGCAGGAGTGAGTTTTGATAACAAAACCCGACCCTCCTGGTGAGTCCCTGCTAGACCAGGCTCCGTCCACTAAGACAACGTGCCATCCTTCCCCAACAACAGGTGGAAGAGGAGAGGGAGGAGGGCTGCTCAGGGGGCAGGAAGGGGGAGCAGGGGGGCATAAATAAGATTTTTCCCTACAAACAGAAGCAGCAGGGTTAGCAGTGGCATTGTTGAAAATAAGATCATTCCTATTAGACCAAATAACGTAAAAAAGAAAGTTGATTTTCCCCCAAGCAGAGGAAGTGGGGGAGGCAGTCCCATGTTGAGCAAGCTTATGAAGCAGTAAACAAAGAGAGTCAGTAAACGACCATAACTGGAAATCAATAGAAGGGTCGAAAGCATACCAGAAATCTCAAACGTTTTTACAGAAGAAAAGATCATAGGTTGTAGATTCCTCTTCTTCACCGCATCTGGGGCAAGTGGTATCCCAAGAGGGGTCACCGAACCAGAGATTCCTCTTGGTGGGAATGCCATCCTGCAGAGTTTTCCATAAAAAGAATTGAATTGTGAAAGGAACATTCATAGACCAAACTGTCTCCCAGCGGAAGATGGGGGTGGCGTGCGAAGGAGAGAAGGGGGGGTGGGGGGGTCTGGAAGGGCAGAGCGATATACAGATTTGGTCGTAAGGATGCCATTATGTTCTTGGCGCCACCTCAGCATATCCTTGGATGGGAATTTTCTAAGAGGAATGAGAAGGATGGCCTCTGCAAGGTCAAGTTGGAAGTGAGCGCGGATGAGGGATTCCTTCCAGGAACGCTGGGAATGGCAAATGAGTTCGGAGACCTTTGTGAAAGGATGGATCAGCTGGGGAGGGACGCAAGGGCGGCCATGAGGGATAGTGGGGATCCACGGTTCCAACCAACAATCAATGCTTTTCCCGTCGCTGATGTGCCAAATGAGGTCAGACCAGATCCTATTACGGGCAGCAAGGATACCCTTCCAGATCCATGAATATGAGGGTTTGGGAGAAACAGTCATAAGAGATTCATGAGGGGAGTAGCTCTGCTTGAGGTTGTAAGACCAGGGTTTGTCAGGTTCTTTGATGGCTCTCCAGAAAAGCTTCGCCTGAAGGGCTTGATTGTGGGAGAGGGAGGAGCGGATGCCCAATCCTCCATTTTTGGTAGGCTGACAAATGGTCTTCCAACTGATGGGGGAGAACTTCCTTTTGCCATCAACGTTGGATCCCCAGAGGAAACGGGAATTGATAAAGTCTAGTTGCTTACAGATCTTGACGGGAAGGTGGAAGACAAACATCTGAAAAGAAGGGATTGTTGAGTGAACAACTTTAATAAGGGTGAGACGGCCGGCTTGGGATAGGTCATAACTATTACTCTTCAATATTCACTTTATGTGACTTCAACAAATAAGCTATTCATAAGATTTACACCTGTATCAATGGGGTGAATTTTTTTTTTGCAAATTGTGACTTCTACTAATACCAAAATAAACACAACTAAGTGTCAATTAAATTGTAAGGGGTCATCTTATATCTATCAAAATTGCCAATTCAAATAAATGGGTATTCTTCAACACTACTGAATCATCAAAAGAGGATGGAATAATAAGAAAGCGGGATAAAGATAGAGTGTTGTTAGTTGCTACCTCCTCTGTGAAGCAAAAATTAGAGCATCAACTTTGGGAGCTAGATTTGCAATGGTTGCGCAAAGCAATAGAGTTCCAACACCTAGGGATGGAAATATAGGCCAAAGCCCATGGCCCAGTCCAACCCGCCCGAGAAAAAACCAGGCCCGGCCTGAGAAATAATATGGGTGGGCCGTGGGATGCCATGTATCGTTGCGGGCCAGCCCGGCCCGAACTAGCCCGAATCACGCCCGGCTCGACCCAATCCCGAACAATCTCTCCTTGACTCTTGGTATCTAAAACTCACCTCTCCCCTTACTTCTTGACTTCTGATTCCTCAATATTCTTTTATGTTTCAAAAGCTATGTCCCTCACAAGCTTTCTCTCCCTCCTCAAACTCTTCATCTCCTCTACTATCAAGGTAATTCTATAATAAGTCCCCCAAAATCATTAACTCTCAAAGTTTTACTTGAAATTTGCAATATTAATTAACTCTCAAGAATATGGTAAAGTGGTAATTGGTTAACAAAAACAAAAAAAAGGTAGATACGTGTTATTTTTGAACATTTCTATTTGAAGAACAAATGAAAAGTGGCTCGTTGTAGGGGTAGAGTGAGTCAAGGAGAGATGGGGGTCAAGAGATGTAAGTTTCCTCTAAAAAATCAAAAAATTGTGAGAAGAAATAAAGCTTGGCCCGATAGTGCCCAGTCCGAACCCAACCCAAACTCAGCCTGCTTATACCATGGGCGGGCTGTGGGTGAAGTTCATCCTTAGCTAGCCAAGCCCAAACCCTGTTAACGGTCCAGCCCGACCCAAACTTTGCTTAGCCCGGAAGGGACCCGACCCGAAACTGCCAAACTACTAGTCTATGTATCTCTATCTAAATTCAAAGCCCTAAATTTATTTATCTTCATCTCACATAATCAAAGAGAAAAATTGTTAAAGGTAATTTTTTTTAATCTAATTTTTTGGATATATATTTGTATATAATTGTCATGAAATTAATATGGATTTTTTTGGATCTGATCTGTAAGAAAAATGTTTTCGTTGCAGTGAATTAGAGGGATTGGGTGTTGGTAGGGCTGGTAGTTGGGTGGGTTAGGGCCGGGCCCTTCCGGGCTAAACAAAGTTCAGGCCAGGCTGGGTGGTGAACAGTGTTCGGGCCGGGTCAGGCTAGCTAAGGTTGAAGTTAGGCCACAGCTCGCCCATGGTATAATCAGACTGAGTTTGGACCGGGCATTATCGAGTCAAACTTTATTTCTTCTCATAAAATTTTGATTTTTTAAGGGAAACTTACATCTCTTGACCTCCATCTTTCCCTGACTCACTCTACCCCTACAACGAGCCACTTTTCATTTGTTCTTTAAATAGGAACGCCCGAAAATAACACGTGTCTACATTTTTTTCGTTTTTGTTAACCAATTATTACTTTACTATATTCTTGAAAGTTAATTAATATTGCAAATTTCAAGTAATACTTTGAGAGTTAATGATTTTGGGAGACCCATTATAGAATTACATTGATAGTAGAGGACAGGGGCGGAACTAGGAGTAGACTTACCCGGGCTATAGCCCGGGGTAAATTTTGTTAAAAACAATTTTTTATTTTATTTTTAGACCCACCTCTTCACCTCTCTTCCTCTCTCTGCCTTCTCTTCCTGCCTTTCTTCAGTCCGAGTTCAGTTGAGTTAACAATGGCGAACTCACTCGAATCGTTCCCCAAAGAGTTCGGATTCGTCGTTCTTGTTCTCGTCTTCTACTCTCTCTTCAACATGTGGATGGCTTTCAAAGTCGGCAAAGCTCGCAAGAAGTAATCTCTCTCTCTCTATGAAACCATGAAACCCTCTCTCTATGTGCAGGTACAATGTGTTCTACCCAATACTCTACGCTTTAGAATCCAATAATAAAGATGCAAAGCTTTTCAATTGTGTTCAGGTGAAACCCCAATTTCTCAATTTTGAATTTTGTGTGATTTTAGGGTTTGTTTCGAGTGATTTGAGGATTTAATTGTGTTTACAGAGAGAACATCAAAACTCATTGGAGATGATGCCCAACTTCTATGCTTTGTTGGTGCTGGGTGGGCTCAAACACCCAGAGGTTTCAGCTGGGTTGGGATTGGTTTACACTGTTGGACGCTATTTCTACTTCAAAGGTTACTCTACTGGAGATCCCAACAATCGGATGAAGCTTGGGTATGTTTTAGTTTTTCACCATTTTATTGTTTCTATCAAGTTTTTTTAGATTTTGGTCAAATTGCAATCACGGGTTTAATGTTATATATCTTGATTTTGATTTAGACCCCTCAAAATGTGATTTATTGTTGTCATATCGCTATTATTTTGGTTCTTTGTCCGGTAAACGTTAAAGAATATAAGAAAAAATTGGGATATTTCATGATATGCCCAACTAAGGGTCCGCTGGGTACACCAGAAATGTTTAGCTAAACTTTACATGAACACCATAAACATTTCTGGTGATTTAGGCAATTGCCAATGAATGATTAGCTAGCTAAGCTTTACTTCCATGAGTTTAATGGTTATTATTTCTAAATAACCGAAATGTTTGTAATGTTTACCAATTGAAGACTTGTCGTCTAATAGTAACTCTTAACATTAGGATACATAGTGACAATGTTTGGATAATTGAATATTAAACTTATGGAAGCCTCTTGTAAGCTTATATAAAAAGATTTGTTGATGAACTAATGAATTTAGTTTTTAATTTTCAGGTGATACAATTGTTTATGGTAGCATTTCCTAAATTGGTTATGGACCTCTCAGGAATCCTTAGATTTACCAGGTCCTTGTTTATATAGTTTTTTCTTTAGAATAAATTATTTTTATCATGATTATGGTTGAGATATGTCAATTACTTGTTTAGTATACGTAAAGAAATTACGTAATTAATCAATAATATTAGTAAATATTCCTCTAAAATTACTAATATACCCTCAAAAAAATTTGGGAGGTAGAGTTATGGAATCTCTTTAGACATCTAAAAACTTGTGGAATCTCTTTAGAATATCATCATACTTGATAAGAAATGTCTTATTTCTATTTTTTTTTTTCTCCGAGTAATGCTTTAGCTCCAACTAAATCATAACCCAGTGTATTTTGGATTAGACGAGTAGCTGACTCAAAATCTACCTCGCTGCCCTCGGCGGCTACCGATTTTCCTATTATTGATAGCCTCATGTGTTGTCAGGGGCGGGGCGGAGCGCTGGGCGGTGGGCATGGTCACTGTCGAGGTGGGGCGGGGCGCTAGGCGGGAGAATATAAATTTGTAATATGTGTAAATTTGTAATGTCAATGACTCAATGTGTAATTTGTAATATGAGTAAATTTGTAATATGTCAATGTGTAATTTATAGTATGTGTAAATTCTTAACGTCTTTGTACAAAGTCCCTTTGTATGAAGATTTCAGAAGATGTTGTTTTAACTTCTGAATCCCCTTTTTCGACACATGACCACAAAAGTCACACTTAACGTGATCTCTATTTCCATTTACCGGTTGACCATAGTCCCACACTTGATCATTCGAATTAGTCGGTCTATATCCGAGCACATTAAACCGGCTGTTGCACGCAGCTATTTCTGCAAAATAGGTCATTTTCTTTCGTCCCAAAGCGGAACGAGGCTCTCTACGTAGCTATCCATCTGCCACACATCCCGAATATCACCTACTCCGACTTTCTCGAATTTCTTTTGTTTTATATCATATGTAAATAAATCTTCACTATTTATCAAAAGTAGAATTCGACCATCCTTCAAAGCGTGCAACAACTTTAACTGATAAAGACCCCCGTCGATCATATGAAACCTGATCTGAAAATACCACGGTTCACTTATGCTGGGATCCTTTGTTACACATACATAGACAGAGGGGATGAAAAGGTTACCAGTAAACAGGGAATGTCTACTCTCAAATCGTAAACAGGGAACTTTTCTCGCATTTATTTTTCTCCAAGAGTTGATCCCAAGTGTATAAATATATACTTCTGACCGGTTATTAATAAAGGCGTGAGTTAAGACCTTGTAGTCTTCAGTGGATTTCACATACCCCAATCCGCGTAACATGATATAGTCACCATTATACACATCCCCGTCGGGCAGTTTCTTGCATTGCCTTGTAGACGGATTCCATAAGACCATTTCACCAGAATTTTGACACATTAGTACTAACTCGTCACACGAACCCAAAATTCTCCCCGTTATACATGAGTTCTTGAACGGTGGGTTTTCAAAACTTACGGCATGATCATGTCCCCACATGTTGTCAGCGACCCAAAAATATCCATAGACATGATTTTACGACAGTTCATTGCCTTTGTTTGGTTAAGATGAAATCTGACGAAACGGGGATCATAAACATAACCAAACCATTGTTTCGACACATACTTGAACCGTACAAGAGAATCGACGGATAATCGAGTAAGTATTTCGTCTATGATTTCCTCTGGGAGCTCCTCCATCTGTTGCCCTTGAAGAGTAGGGTTCAAGGGGATATTAGGGTTTTAACAGTAACCCGCTGATTGCCATCTCCACCATAATCAGGTAGAGATACCTCTTAGAAATATTCATCCTCAAGATCAAAAGAAATTATTATTTCACAGTAATTTAACCTCCTCACAATCCAGTAAAGTATACCGTTCACAAACACACCGGAATGCCTACTCCCAAACCGTAAACAGGGAATTTTTCTCGCATTTTCCTCAGCATCATCATCATCATCGCTCGAGATCGCAGAGCCAGAGACAACAGAGAACGCAGAGAGAGAGAGAGAGAGAGAGAGATCACAATTGTTTTGTTTGTTTGTTTTTTTTTTAAGTTATCAAATGTGCCAAATTATTCGGCAAACACGAAATAAATAAATTTTTTTTAAAAAAAACGCATTTGAGAGAGGCGCCCCCGCCTAGCGCCTTGAGAGAGGCGCCCGCTGAGGCGGCGCCTATTCTTTGAAGCGCGGGCGGTAAAATGGTAAGGCGGGGCGGGCAGTTAAAATTTGGGCCCCCCGGCGGCGCCCATGTGGAAAGAGGATGTTTCGGTGTGCCAACGCTCAGTAAAAGTAGTGATGATGATCCTATTTGTAACATTGTAAATGACATCATTCATCGTTTAAAATCCTGTACTCTTACATTTTCCACACTCAACTTCCAATCGTCATTTCCTCAGGCGTCGGGCCGTCCCAAATCTTATGCGCTCTATGTGAGTTAAAGTAAGCACCGATAGATCCAAGGGGCCTCCATCGAAAGTTTCCGCATCTTATCGAGAGGGTTTTTTATACCTCCGTATCTTCTTCTTTGGAGGGGAGTTTGAAGCGCTATGTATCCCTAAGTTCGTCGTCAACTCTACTGAGTTCTTCCCAGCATCATCTATATTTTGACCAAAAGGTGCAGGTTGTTCAGTGTTTGTAATGTGAGGATGTAATTGATTTTCAGCCTCATTCAGTTGTGGAACCATTGCCTCGATTCCAATGAGAAAATCATCCACTTGGAGTTCCATTCCGTCACACTGTATTACCGAACGGACTATCAAAAAAAAATTATCAAGCAAAAATCTCAAATCAAATCCCTTATTGATTGAATCATGAGGTTGAGCTTCAATCGGTTGTTGTTGTTGTGGTGGTGGTGGACTGGTGGTGGAGCATTTAAGTCGGACATTTCGTCAAACACTTAGTGAGTGAGTGAGAGAGACAGAGAGATGAAATAATTGAGAAATAGAGATATGAAGTGCATGAGAAATAAAGAGATGATTTGGGAGGGAGAGGATTTGGTTTTACTTGAGGATGTATTTGGGAGGGAAACCCTTTAACTAAACACGAGCTACTCAGTGACTTTCAGTCTTAAGCTTAAAACCAGGTTTTTAGATACGGGTATTGTCCAGTTTATTATAGTAAGACGAGGCACATTCCAATGAGGTATCACTTCATCCGAGATGTTGTTGAAAGAGGTGAAATTGAGTTGACGTATTGCAAGATAGAAGATAACCTTGCTGACATCATTACTAAAGCTCTTCCAAAGGAACCATTTTGCTACATGAGAGAGAAGCTGGGAGTAATGAAGATTGTGTATTAAGGGGAGTGTTGAAATAATGCACATTAAGAGTAAGACTCTTCATTCTAGTTAATGGGAGTTACTTATGTAATGATAAATTAATGGTGTGTGAGTTACAAATATGAATAGTTTGAGTCTTCACCTCTCTACTATATTAAGGGGTGTATGTTTGGGTTTGAATTAATCAATTCTTAGCAAGATTCTTCTCTCATCGTTTTGTCCTTCTCTATCATGTTGTGTTTAGAAAAGCTAATAAGCTTACACCATAGCCAAACAATTTATAATTTGCTAACGAAATTGATTCAATAGTTGATAAATTTTTGGATTAGGTTTTGAACTGAGAAGGTGCCTTCTATTAATGAAAAACAATTAAACGAGTTCATAATTCATAGTTCTGGGGACATGCATGGAATCCCAATCATATTATTTTACAATATCGCTTATACAAAATCCTTACCAAATAATTGCGGTAGATGCGCTTATGAGTTAAAAATTTTAGACCTTGTCGCTTCACCATCCAATGCTACAAGTTGTTACTTAATTCATGGTCTACTTTTTGCATGGTGAGTTTAAAAGGTTTTGTTACACAATTTTAAAGCGCAGTGGCATGGCACCCTATGCTAATCGATCTCAGATTTGAACAAGAAAGAGATAATAAGCAGGTCTTCCTTACTGTTGTCAATTGGACATAGCGGAAAGCGTTTGAAAAATGATCTCCACGCCGGCCTCTGAAGTAATATTGCAACAAGTAAATTGGTGATAGTAGACCAAAATAAATACAGTTTACATTGAACAAGTAATCACAATTGGGGGTGTAGCTCAAAGTGTTCCGAGTGTTATCTATTTGATTCGTGGACGGGAGAACAGATTTGCCCGAGTTTTTTTTTTTTTTTTTTTGGAAGGTAAGCTAGGGTTAAGGCAGACAGATTTGCCCGCTGAAACTTTGAAATGGCCAAACTTGAAACCAAAACTTGGGGGTGTAGCTCAATTCAAAAAATTAAGCAAATCCAAAGACTCAATGGAGAGTGCTTGTCCTCTGGCAAGAGATACGGGGTTCGAATCCCTGTATCCCCGACAAACACTGATTAAAACATCTTGTTTAGATGGTCATCAGCTTCAGTTTTACTAGGACATAAAATCCCATTCTTACACCTTACATTTTATATTCATTTAGCATCTGAGTCTAGAGTACAAACCACTATTTAACCCATTTTTTGGTCGGATAGATTTGTGTTGTGTCTGATATGGATTCTAGCTTGCTTAAAAAAATTGACAGACTATTTCTGGTCATTTTTCTATCTTATTCCATCTTAAGCAGAGGAATGAGCTCCACTCCGAGCTTTGAAGTAGAACAACTAGTAAATTGGTGATAGTTAAAGTTTACGTTGAATAAGTAATCACAATTGGGGGTGTAGATTGCTATTGGAGGTGCTTACTGTTGCCTTACCCAGCAATGACTGTACCAAAGCCTACAGTGAGAGAGTTACAGGGTTCGAATCCCTGCGCCCCCATTTTTCTTTTTTCATTTTCCAATGAGCAAAACTTGTTAGAGAGAAAGCTTTGCCCGAGTTTTTTTGGAAGGTAAGCTGTTAGTAGTTTTACTCACTAACACAACACATTGCAGACATCTGATAAAACTCTAAAGCGGGGATGAAACACTCCTATGATCTACAATAAAACAACATGCAAGGGCCATGTAAACAGAAAAGAAAACTCAAAAGATTTTAGCTGCACAAGTTCCCTTCTTTGCATAAGCTACACAATTTCCGCATCCCATCTCTCCCCAATTTCTTAATAGGGGTGTTATTTAACCCGCATTATGGTGGGATAGATTTATGTTGTGTCTGATATGGATTCTAGCTTGCTTAACAAAATTGGCAGCCGGTTGCAACTACAATTGCCCTACACAATGAGGGTTAAGAGCGGTAACATCAGAACTGCCACTACTATTTCTTATCATTTTTCTATCTTAGTCCATCTGAAGTTGAGGAATGAGTAGATTAAAATAAATACAATTTACATTGAATAAGTAATCACAAGCGGGGGTGTAGCTCAATTCTATGAAGATTGCTCTTGGAGAGCGCTTACTGTTGCCTTACCCAGCAATAACTGTATCAAAGCCAACAATGAGAAAGTTACAAGGTTCGAATCTTAGTCAAATAAGTTTGTTTGTTTTTCCATTTATATATAAAAAAAATAGTAATAACACCTCACTTTTCATCACTTAACATAAGTTGGAAATCCTAACTTATTTAAAATCTTTTTTTGCTGAAGTTGGAGGGATTGATACGGAACTTGAGTAAATAAATTTAAACCCTATTATGCCCCTATTTTATCTCCATCTTTCTTCCTATATTTCTTCTCTCTACAATTCTCTCTCTCTTCTCTATTATTCGAATCAAAACCCTTAATTATTCAAAAAACTGGAACGAGAATGAGAACAACCAGGGCTTAAATCAATTTATAACTTGAAATGACCGTTTCTAAAGATAGGTTTTGATAAGATTAACATTAGTAACTCCCTTGAAGATTCTCAAATTATAGTGACCCATTATGGGTTCCAAGCTTAATATATATATGATTGGGCAAATTTTTTTATCGCTTGAAAGTGGTTGGGTTTGATCTTGGGTTCCATCAATTACGATATTTCATGAGTGAGTTCAAATTTACTATTCTCTGAGATAAATTTATTCATATTATATAGTAAAAAAATTTAATCTGTAGTATTGAAGAAGAATATAACATCTTGATTTAATTATTAGAGTGTTTGACTTGTTTTCAGAGCTTGTCGACGAATTTAATGCTGAAAGATGAATTGGTATAAAATCCTAGGTTGTTTTTTGGATAATAATGGTTTTGTTCTTGTTCAATTCATCGGCTATAAAAACACTATCCAAGAGGAGAAGAAATGAAAAATTAGTTGATATCGCTTTACTTGAATTTTAAATGTGATTATGAAGTAATTAATATGTTCGGCAAAAATAGAAAACTGAGTAATTTTGACAATTTGAGAGTTTTCACACAGTTCAGACTTCATATTCAGAAACAAAACAAACATGATTTTTTACGTTTTAGCTTCAACATTCAGGTGCTAGATTCAACAATTATAATAAGTAATCATAATCAAAATAAGCAATCACAATCAGCAAAAAAAACAAACAGCCTCTAAAATAAGTACAAATAAATACAATTTACATTGAATAAGTAATCACAAACTGGGGTGTAGCTCAATCCTATGAAGATTGCTCTTGGAGAGCGCTTATTGTTGCCTTACCCAGCAATGATTGTACCAAAGGCAACATTGAGAAAGTTACAGGGTTTGAATCCCTGCATTCCCACTTTTTTTTGTGAATTTTTCGCTTCTTTTTTCCTGGTGCAAAGTAGTTCTTAATTGCTCTTTAAATATGACCAAGATTTAGTTACAAAATTTTAGACTGCAATGACACAATTTCTAGTTTGTTATCAAATGGTTAGCCATGGTCTATAGGTTTTCTAACTAGTTTGTTATCAAACGAGCCCGAAGGCTGAGAAGAGTGTATACAAACATATTATTAGGTACTAATCTATCTATACTACTAACGATACAACCTTTCGGGCCAACGTCTAATCCATGCCGTAGATTACCCTTTTCTCTTCGAATTTAAAATTTAGTCCGTGATTCGGCACCTCATCTTCATTAACAACACCAAAAACCTCCATTGTTGTTGTTTCTGCTTCACCTCACCCAAAACCATCATCAACATCTGTCTCTTCTTCTCCTACAACACCCAGAGTCATTCGAAAGACTAGTTGGAGCACCCAATTTGGATTCTGCACTAGCAAGGTAGCATTTTCTTTTACTCTAATTAGTGTCAAGTATGAACTATATTGTTTAAAGATTCAACCTTTTTAGTTTCAAAGCTGATTGAGCTCTACGAGTTACAATGTTATGTTGACAATGAGAGGGAAAATGGGGGTATTGTCTTTTAACTACTTGTTTTGTATTACAGATATGGAGGGAGGTACTTTTCCGCACATTTGTTTTTATACCTTTGAAGTTATTGATATTACCACCCATGTAAGGATCTTGACAGACTTTCTGCATTGTATTGCATATAAACCATGGAGGAAGTACACATTCCTTCACATTTTTTTCTTCGCATGCAGTTATATCATTACCACGATGTGTCTCCCACCTTCCATTTCTATTACATCCTCAAGATGTAGAAAGTTAACTGTTGGACTTATCGATTTCAGACTCAAAAATTGAATTCTACATAAACAAGACAGTGACCTGCGGCCCTGTCAATGCTCTTTGACCAACTTTTCAATATATCGGCCAGATATGTCACTTTGAACCATGTGTGAGACCTTTGATTCCAGCCATTGATTTGCCCAGAGGTCCGATACTAAGTGAGCCCCTCACACAGTAATTAGGGACTATGGTACAGACCAACACAGCTCTTAGAAAAATTCTCACACATGCATATGCCACAATTTAGATAACATTTCTCCTGAGAAATGTGAAGTAAATTTAGGCGGTCGGAACATTGGTTGTGCACCGCACCCTACTACTCTACTAGTGGGTATAACTGTCTTCAATCATTGAAGCAATATTTATGAAGTTTAAACGTTACAAATATTTACAAACGTTGCCCATATGATACATTATAATCCAACCCAGTTGAGTTAATTCTGTGGTGGATCAAGTATCAGATTACATCTCAGTTTTACTAAATCTGCTTCTGTTACAACTGCTTTGCCCAACGCTTTCTATCTCTAAATCAACAGTCACAGAGCTGCCAGAATTTCCGGGTTCTCTTCCTTTTGAGCTGGAAACTGGGTGAGTACGTATACTCCTTGTTTATGATTGTTATTTTGATGTCGGGAGCTTGAACCCCCACGGGTGAGAATTAGATATTAGTCTCTGGGACGTTTCAGGTAATGATATTTATGTTTCAGGTACGTTGGAGTGGGCGAAGGAGAGAATGTGCAACTGTTCTATTACTTTGTCAAGTCAGATAACAATCCCAAAGATGATCCTATTATTCTTTGGCTCACTGGAGGACATGTTTGTTCTGCTTTAATTGGATTTTTTAATGAAATAGGTGACTCTCATCTCTGATCTCTCTTGTTACCTAAGTTAGTCCAAATTATTCACCATTACATTTAAATGTTGCAGGCCCGCTACAATTTGTGGTCTCAAAGTGATGGCAGTTTACCAAAGTTGACGTCGAATCCATACTCGTGGACAAAAGTATGTGCCTATTTTGTTCTCACATAATGATTTTTGAGCTATTTTGTTTGCATTTACCACTTTCCGTCGCCAAAAGACGATGTGTTCCTGACTTTGATGGTAGAACCCGTGGTATATAAAGTAGAAAAATGAATCAGGCATTTTGTTGCGCTTTGATATTTGTAATGGACTTTCAGGTTGCTAATATACTCTTTATCGATTCACCTGTGGGAGCTGGTTTCTCATATTCGAAAACTGCTGGGGGTAATATAAGTGGTGACAGACAAACTTGTTGGCAAACCTACAAATTTTTCAAGAAGGTAATAGGTACATCCTTCATTTGTCACGTTAAACTCGTTCATAGAGTGCTATCGGTCTTTAGTTTGTTAATTTTGCAGTGGTTAATTGGTCATCCAGAGTTCCTTCCAAATCCAATTTATGTTGGTGGTATATCTTATGGTGGATTTACCGTTCCACTCGTGGTCCAACATATATCAGATGGTAATATTTCCATGTCACTTTATCATCACTTGTGATCAGATTGAGTATAAGGATGTTATACTTTGATCCGAAGATTCGTCAAATATCAAGATTGAAAATTGATAAACTCATCGCTCAAATGATTTTTTTCTTGACTCATTCTTGCAGCTAACAAAGCAGGGATTGAACCATTCGTTAATCTCAAAGTATGAAATTTTATCACAAATACTTTTATCAAAAAGGAAGCAACCTGTTTTCTTTTTCTTACTGAACTTCTTCTGATGTTCTGATGTTTAACTAAGAGTAATTTGTGTTAAAAATGGCTTTAGGGTTATTTGCTTGGAAATCCTGCAGAAAATACAACTAAAACAAACAATTCAAGAATTCAATTTGCTCATGGGATGGGGCTTCTGCCAGACGAACTTTACGAGGTTTATCCAATTCTTCAATTATCTCTTAGTTGAGAATTAACTTTCATATGACTCTTATTAACTTGTGATGTTTCAGTCCATGAAAAACAGTTGCGCAGGAGAATATACAAATGTAGATACCAACAATTTTAAGTGTTTAGAGGATGTTCAAGCTTATTCCAAGGTGGGGATGTTTTTACTTGACGATTGCTTTCTTCCAGATGTGTGCCTTTCTTTTTAAAGCTTGTGTTGTTGTGCCTTTTAAACTGGTATACACAGTGCATTGCCTCCATCTGAACAAAGTTTTGTGCCTGTTCTACTTTAATATTTTGATGATCTTTTTTATTAATTCTCACTCAGATTTGAGCTTCTTAAAAAGAGTATGTCTAATAACTGGTATTTGTACAGGCAAGATGTTATGAAATTGATGATTCCCTATTTGTAGTGTATTGCAGGTATAAATTTTCTTCACATTTTGGAACCTAAATGCACTGTGGTCTCTCCTAAGCCAAATGAGATTGCTGAGCTTCGAAGATCTCTAGTTGAAAATGTCACCGAGCTCCTTTATTCAAAGCTCTCTCTTCAGTTAAATTCAGAGCCCCAATTTCCTGCACTCGGGTGTAGGGTAAGTCTGCTCCATCTTGATCTGATAAACAAATATATGTTCACATATCTGTAGAGTTATAGTTATGCGCTCAACTACTATTGGGAATATGATTGGCTTAAGACATCTTGAACTTGAGAATACCAAAGATTTGAGATCCTTTCCGCAGGGAATTGGTAGATTAACCTCCCTGCGTACTTTGCATAAGTCTGTTGTGGGATGAGGATGTACGCTTAGAGATCTAGAAAGTCTCTATTTCACCAAAGGGAGCAAATAATAAATGGGTTATGGAGAGTAGAATCTGTGAATGAGGCTAAGGGAGTAGAGTTGGCAAATAGGCAAGGCATCCAACATTGGAGTTTGGTGGGAGTAGGTAAATTTATGACGCCGGTAAGGTGAGCATGGAGAGTGTGATGGGGTGTGTGATGGAGGAACTCCGACCACATCCAAGCATAGAAAAACCAATTTTAGTAGATAATCAGGTTGATAGATAAAAGGATACAAGCATAAAAGAGAAAATATGTATATGAATTATGTTATAAGTTCTTCCCCCCGCTTCTTGACTTGCCCTTACACTCACTTTTTTTTTTTTATCTATAGGAACCTGCATTCCAGAGGTTTATTTTTATAACTATGCTTGCGTGGGAGCATCCTTACAGTGAAGTAACCGATTCATGTGCTAATGATTCAGAGTCTTTGTTATAGGTTTGTCTTTGCATATCTGATATACTGTATCAACTTCTCTGCCTGTTGCTATGTACTTAAGATAAACCACTTCTGGAGCAATTTGTAAGTTGCTAGATATTTCTGCTAGAGTTTATAGCTCTTTTCTCATTGTAAGTCAAGTGTCTGTAGATATGTGAATGCTCTACGATGGATATGGAGGCTAATGCATCAATTGAAGCTGGTTCTTTGTATATTCTGATGATATTCTTCTAACTTTCTCGGCCATTACTATACATATATAGATAGGCCCCATAGAGGTAATTAGAACCATCAAGTCTAATTTTATTCACTAGCCAGTGGAAAGCATTAGGAACCTCGAACAAATAAGGCATTTGTGGAGAACACTAGGAAACCTGTGCAAAACATGGGAGAGATTGCTTTTTCCACAAAAGTCTTTTAATTACGCACTAACTATAATTGACTATTGAAAATTTGCATCATGTATGTCAACTTATTACTTTTTCTCGTGCTACTCAGGCAATATATGTTCTGCATCCAACAGTTGGACTCAAAACGGTTGTCCTTGGTTTGCAACTTTTTGTAGATGGCGAGGTAGGCCTAACCATTTTGTAAGGGCTATGGTCCATATTTACATTATATTGCAACATATTGGTGATGCATCTCAATTATTTAAACCATGGCTTCCCTCAAACATACGTCTTCCCTATATTTTATTTTGTGTCAAAACTGGAGTAGAGAAAAATTAAAATTTACTCTTCTAAAACATAAATTTATCCAAGATTTCACTGTTTTACTCTTTAGGTGTAGAAGAAAATTGTTTACGTAGATCGGCTTTTGCAGTTGTTCAGATACGTTCCTCGTGAGCAATTGACAATACCCGATTTTGTATTCCAGTTGAGTTTACGTGTTATTTTCTCAAACTAAGTTTCTTAAAAATTGATTTTGGAAGCAACGTATAATGATAACTTTTATGCAAGCATGATCTTGAAGTGAATGGAGGGAAGGGTCTAATTGTGGACCCTAGAACGAAATATGTATATCAGACCATAGGATTGTAAGAACTGCAATTACGACAAGATCTCGTGTATCCCGCCCTTCGAGAATTTCATTATTCATTTGTTTTTTTTCTCTTTGGTATATATGTTGTAGATTAATCTTTTTTATATTTTTCTGTTAAAAGTTATCTGTAACATTTTTGCACATATAATAAAATCTCTTTCTCTTCCATTTTCAGTCGCCCATTCCGGAGATTGAAAGGTTTTAGTTTGTCTCATTTTCAGATGAAACTAATATCAATGTTAAACTTCTAGACAATGACAGGTTTTGGTTTGTCTCATTTCGTGTAAGGTTTGTCTCATTTCGTGTAACTAATATCAATGTTAAACCTCTTGAGAAGATTTATGACCATTAATAATTTGCAGTAATTCATGTTTTAGCTAAACACCTCACACCTCACACCTCATACCTCATGTACTCCTTAGTATAATCATCCACACAATTAAGTAATTTTCAACACAAAAGAGGGCACATGTGTCAAATAATAAAAGTACAGGAAAACTCAACTGCCGTGCCTTCATGCTCGTGTAGATTTAAGAAAACTAGTTTAACCGGCGTCTATGGATGCTATAATGAATAGAGCATAATGAAAGGGTTTGTGCCATAAAAGAAAACATAAGATTACATTAATTTATTTTGATTAAGTAAACACACCCGGGATGGAGTTCAAGCTTGAAGACGCAATAAACCAAGTTATGCTCTGGAGAAACTCAAATACACTTAATTGGGAACTGCGAGAGAGTTTACAAGGTTCGAATCTCTGCATCCCAATATTTTGGATTTTCTTTTGTCAAAAAAATGATGAATATCCGAAGTAAACTTAAAAATTGCTTTTAAAAGTAACAACGAGAATATTCTCGAAACTAGCGTGTAACACTTCGTTGAGGTCTACTGCCCTTCATTGAAACGTACCTGTTGGCACCAAATGGACAACCATGATCCATCTCATTATCAACGGAAATATCTTGGAAACATATGTATTCCATATATTCCATTTTAAAACGGGTAAAAATTTAGATATCCTCCTTAGCTGAAAATACAGTTCACATTTTCTGATATAAAGCAAAATAAAAAATAATAAACTTAAATATGAATGTATATAAAACGAAAATTTATGGCACACTTACATTTCATTCAAAATCATATAGTTGAGTAGTTCACAAAGAAACAATAGGTGAAAAAAACTAAATAATATGGATAAATGAATTGCTAAAAATAATTTTATGTAAAAATGAGGTCAGGCTTTTCTGAAGGAATCATACTTTTTCTCTACAGTTTCCGCAGGTACCCCTTTTATACGAACTCTGCCTTCCCCTCCCAAGCTAATAATGAGCATAAACACTGTTGACCAGTCCACGATATGCCGCTAAAAATAAAGACAGTAGTTAATTTAGGAATAGATACTATCAGGACTGTTAGAATTTGTAGTAGTTGGTTGTATTTCTCAAGTTAAAGAAAGATTAACCTAATAAATGTACCTGAGATGGGAAGCAAGTTCTTCCCAAGTTGTTGAATTTCCTGTTTTTGAGCAAATCACTTCTTCAAAAATGGTTTTTGGCAAACAAGTAGCCGCTGGTCATTGTCATTTTGAAGCTTGATAACCCGTGCTTCCCATCTGATTTGTGCAGCAAGTGTGCGTGCTTTCTCAATAACTTCTTCCACTTTATCACATAGAACCACCCATCCCTATGTACCATGGTCTCATACATATCAGCATTATTGACAGAAATGATATATTAAGACAGAAAATGCATTTTAACAAATCCATACAAATAGGAGTATAAAAAGAGTTACCTCAGGGCGGAGAATACGGTCCATCTCCAACAGAAAGTCTAACGTGTCGCAGTGCTCAGAATTTATATGGTGTGAGAGGAGCCCATTTGCATGAAGCGTGTCATATGTTCGAGGGTATGTAGGGAAAGGCTCACACCTGCGCAGAAATGTCATAAGCTCTTCATATTTTCAAAGCCAATAGAGGAACAATATAACAATACCAATTTTCAACACAAAGCCCTCTACTCTCTTCTGAAATTGAAGTTTATGTGCAGCTAATGCAGGGTGGTGTGGCCAGTGCCTTACACTAGCATGAATATTTAGTGGGGGGAATAAAGTAGCATCAATTTCTTGCAAATACAAAGGATCAGTGGTGCAAGTGAACCTATGAGCATAAATTATAGCAAATATTCAAAATAGCTTGATACATGTTATGTTGATATGGTAAAGGTATACACTTGGCCAGATAATTTACACGCGATGAGTAAACATATTGGTATTCCAGGTAAAGTTAAAACCCTTCTTCTATGCATTATTATCAATTGCATGTTGCTAGAAACTTCTTTTTTGGGTCCCAAAAGTTGTGGCATCGGAGTTTTACAGAGGAATTTCAGGAGTTTCTCTTGATTTACTTTTGTTGCTACCCTCTTAAGTCTTAAGTATACTGATAATGTTTAGTTCTTAAGAGCAAATAGGGTATTGGCAAAATTGTACAAGATACAGAGTGCACTTATTTGTGTAATTGTGTCCCATCTTGAATTTCAGATAACCATCCATTTTCCAAGGTCTTTTTTTACCCGTCTTGGAGTTTCTACAAAAATCTTGCCTTGTTATTGTGTAATTATTTCCTTTTGCTTTTTTTTTCCTTTGCCAATTGTGTCCCTATGTTAAGCAAATCAATTGGATTCTAGGCTTTTCCCCCAACTTCCAGCTAGTTTCGACAAATTTACTATAAGAACTTGGAAAATTAGTATACTCGTATTTCATTATGCCTCGGTAAACTACACGGCCCTAAAAATCATTGGTGTCTCCTCTCTAGGTCCGTGCATCCCTTGATCTGAGATCACTGGTAAACAATATCAGATATAGGAACACACTTTCTGGTAATTATGAACTCTCTTGGAAATTTGATAACAGTTGAGGCTTTCCCTTTCAACAGATTCCAAAATGAAAATTAAAAACTAATTAAAACCCTCCTAATGGTTAAGCCCTCCTATACTCCTCCTAGGCAACATCCCTAAAGATCACTTTCTATTATACAATTAGGTGTGGTTAAACAACCACGCCCTTTGATGCTGCTAGTATACCGCTCTGCTGTGTGGACCGGCCGCTTATATCCTTGTAATGAGCCAGTCAGAATAACATTTTCGATTTTGAATATATTTCTAGCCGAACATAGATACAAAAGTATTGGCCTACATAACATTGTAAATATGGTGAAAAACACTTCTTTCATATACGTCGTAACATCCATGGTGCATCCATTATCTTTTCATTTTTCTGATCTCAAGGCACATAAGAATCATATTATTTCGGACTTAAATGCCCAAATCACAACCTTTACATGTTAAATGTCCAAATCTATCCCCAAAAAAACATAGAAAGAAACAAGGAAACTAGAACAAAATGATAGAATTGAGTTAAAGGAAAAAAAAAAGGGACAGACCATTCATTTGAGGGTAAGGTCTTAATGTGGCACATATTCCCATACTTTCGGAACTCGGCAATTTTTTCAAATTGCTTGAACGATAAAAGCAAGGATGAGACCAATCAGTCAATTTAAATTTGGAAAACAATGAGAGGGGTGGCTTCAAGTTGAGCGGGTTTTATACGCCTTGCCAATCCTAACCCAACAAAAAACTATCCTGACCAAACCCGACCCGAGCTTGGGTTGGAACACAATAAACCAATCCCATTCCGCTGCATTGGGCGTGTTTCGGATTGCCTGAGTTACTCAAATTTTGCCAATACCATGTTTACACATAGGAAGGCGAAAACAATGAAACTCCCTCCCTCCAAGGTACTTGTTAATGGCGATGCTGAGGTCACTTGGAAAATGCGATCTTGCTTCGTCGTCAGTCTCAGCATATAGATGCCTGATTGGTAATCTCAAGGGGCCGTCTTTTGGCAGCAAGTTGACAAGTTTAACAAGAAGTTTCTGTTACAAAAGAAACAGCTTGAGGCCATTGGAAATCAGTATTCCCCGAGCCAAATTGGTGCTTTTATTCTAACTATGATGAAAGAAACAGCTGAGTCGTACCTGGAAGAGACTGTTACAAAAGCCGTGGTTATTGAAAGGGGCCTAGCTATTGCTGTTCAGATGGGGTACACCAAGGTTAGAATTGCAAGATTCTATGCTGATGGTGAGATACATAAAAGAGGAAAAAACCCCCCCATGGGACTGTTTCCTTTTGCTTCAGTCCATTAGAAGGTATTGTGAGAAGCTGAGTCATATCAATAAAATCATGTGTTTAGGAAAAGCAGCCAATGTACTTATTTTCTAGCATCCTTTTGTACTATAATTGGCAAAATTATCTTAATCCCTAGCATGTTACCTCATGACCTACAAGTCAAATTAGAAGGGGGTCCAAGCAGTAAGAAATTTCTTAAGTTGTAACCTTCTTTTATTGTGCTACAAACCTAGTTCTGGGGTCCTTGCCTAACCCATGCTTGCCCAGCAAAAAAAAAGGCTAAGATAAGGCTTTCTTCAACATCCCAGACTGAGATCAACTTACCTTTCATCACACAAGACGCATCAGGTGCAAAACATTTGAATATGACATTGACAGATCAAAATTTGAGAATTTGGTGAATCATTTGATTGAGAGGACCAAGAACTCGTGCAAGTTTAACAGATGCTGGTACATCTACCAAGGACGTGGACAAGATTTTACTTGTAGGAGGATGACACGAGTTCCCCCATATGGCAGCAATCTTTGGGAAGAGCCCAAGCAAAGGAGTGAATCCTGATGAAGCAATTGCAATGGGTGCTGCAACTCAGGGTGGTATTCTTCGTGGAGATGTGAAGGAGCTTCTTCTCTTGGATGTCAGTCTCTATCTCTTGCAATTGAAATTTTCGGCGGTATTTTCACCAGGCTCATCAGCGGGAACACAACCATTCCGACTAAGAAGAGTCAGATATTCTCAGCAGCCGCTGATAATCAAACCCAGGTGGATGTTCGTGGTCTAAGAGGAGAGCGTGAAATGGCATCTGATAACAAGTTTCTAGGCAAGTCCAATCTCATGGGAATTCCCCAAGCTCCTAGAGATCTGCCCCAGATTGAGGCTTTTTTTGAAAAGAGAAAACTGGGGTTAGGCTGAGACCCCCACCAGATTCATTAAAATGGAAAGAATTACAGAGTTATGGGGAAAGTCCCTTTAGAGTCAGCTCTACAAAGCCTAGCTAAATCTGAAGAAAAAGAGTTAGGGAAAGTAAAAACGTATCTGTACAGTGTGAAACTATGTAGTCAGCAGCTTTGTTAGTAGTTTATCTCTGATCTTGAATGAAGTCTTCTTCATCTTACTCTTCCATTTATCAATCTCTCTATATGTCTTCATATTCCTCCAATTAAAAACCCAACTGTTTGCCAAACTGAACTACATATTCCTTTCTGCAGTACAAGTCTCCAAATCCAGAATGCCCACATTAAAAGCCAGCTTTAAACCTTCAAGAATAGTTAAGAGTATCATGAATTCTTTGTCACGAGGCACTTGCTCTTTTTTGGCAAAAGCACAGACAGGGATTCCCTTAGGCAGCCTCCGAATTCCTCCAAGGCAACTTGTATTTATGTCACAAGCTGTCCAGTATGACCAGATTTTTAGTATCCTGTCTCCACTCAACATTGGACAATGCATTAGGCTGCTTTGTTTTGGGATTTAACCCCCAATCTGAAAGAACCCCCACATTTATAGGATTAGCCTAGAACTTGAAGTTTGAGAGTTGAAGTTTTTGCATCACTAAATTTCTGATTTTCAATACAATGCCTTCCTTAGGAGTATTGAGGCCACCTTTGACATTAATGCCAATGGGATTGCGACAGTTTCTGCCAAGGATAAATCCACTGGAAAGGAGAAACAGATCACAAATAGGTCAGCTGAAGGATTATCATAACAAGAGATCGAGAAGATGGTCAGGTAAGCAGAGCTGCTTTCTCAGAAGGACCAGGAGTGAAAAGCTCTGATTAACATCAAGAACAGAGCTGATACAACTATTTACAGCACTGAGAAGATCCCAGCTGAAGTTCGATGGATATTAAAACTGCAATAGTAGATTTGAGGAAGGCAACAGGCTGGGATAACCTAGATGAGATCAAGGCAAAACTTGATCCTCCCTATAAGGCAGTTTTAAAGATTGGACAACACATGTCAGGTGGCGGCTCTGATGGATCCGTATCAGGGGGTTCGTCTCAAGCTAGTGATCAACCGCCGGAGGCAGAATATGAAGAAGTCAAGAAGTAGATGTTTTAGGTGTTGGTCAGAGTCCAGTGATATGATACTTATGTTTGTTGAGTTATTTCAGCCTAAATCTGTCTGTCTGCCGTTATTGGATTTACGATATTGTATCGACAAGTCCTTTTAATTTTGAGTTGTTTAGAAAAAGTAAGGTTTTGGGTAACTGCGGATGCAATTAAGTACTCATGAGAAACCAATAATGTCAATGATTCACATGAGAAGTCTGATCTGATCTTCATTTCTGCCACCAATTCCTATTTAATTTGCTATATTTATCAAGTCCTCTGTTTTCTTTTTATCACAACTATACTACTAATCATATTATTTGGATATGTGTAATACTTATATCACTCACTCTTAGTTGTGTTACTAATAGAAAGCTCAGTAATCTAAGTAGATTTCAGGTTTTCAACCTTCTGTTAACACAAATTGCCCTAGTATTTTTATTTGAAGCGTATATCCTTGAGTTAAGTGGAAAACCCTTGCTTGAACCCAACCCGAAAAATTTGGTAGAAAACGTTAAAATCTAAACCCACTCCCAATCCCAGAATATTGTTTTCGAATCCCGATTGGGTTTAACAAGTTTAACCTACCCACCCAACTTGCAGCATGAGAGAGAGAGAGAGAGACGCTCTCTATGTTCATTCATCTTAAAGATAGCGAATAATCGGCTCTAGGTTAGGCTGGTATCTTAAAGATAGTGGTCCAGAGAAAATGAACAATTTCTAAGCAAAATGTAATTTCTCACAAGAAATTTCAAACCAAAATACTATCTAAATGAAAAATCTTAGGATAATATTATCAGTTTTCTATTTAATTTCAACCAATTTGTGACAAGTTCACTGAGTTACATCCTACAACATGAAAATAGAAAAAGATCCAAACATCAAATCCTAGGCATAGTAATCCGAAAAAAGGTCAGGCAAAGATTTTACCAGTCATGTAAAACACCAGCAAAACCCTGATCAAGTATGAGAGGAAGTGTATTGGTAGTCTTGATTGGGACTACATTCATTACCCAGGCCGATTTTTCCGCTTCCACGAATGCAGCATTTAAACCTCCATAATGAGCATTCATGTCCATCACATTGCGTATCATATTAAAAGGAGGTAGTGGGTCTTCATCACTCGGCCTTTTCGGATGGTCGGAAAAAATCAAAGGTGTAAGCAAAGACCAATAGTTTCTCAAAGTTGATCTCCAAATCTGCGAGTCTTCAAGAAAATATTCAGGATGTACTCCTGCAGAGTTATGTGATAACCGGTATATTAACAACTTTGCAATAACATGAAGATAAACTCTTCCATTGAAGATGAGAACTCCAGAAAATTATGAAGCACAAGAACAAATTATTGGATTACCAAGTTCACAAGGAAAATAACAAAAGGTTAAACATCTGTACAGATTCGTTCGACACAAAGGTCTTGTGTTTTGACATCCTCTCGCATAGTTTATTATGTTTATCTCGTTCACAATACAAAAAACAAATTACAAAAATTGGTGTCTTGTCATCTGTAGAGAAGTGCAAATATCTCTCCTTTTGAATAGGGTTAAGTGTCAACTAATACTTACCATGAACAGCAAGCTCAGTAGAGCTCAATTGGAGACCAGAAGACCGGTTCTGCATGGAAACCCAACGTTTGCTGGTGGTTCCACTTATACCGGATTGGAGAGGCTGATAATATGCCTGGGCATCATAATCTTCTTTACATAGAGGAGGTAAACCACCCTGTTTGCTATAATACAGAAAAATAAAGTAAGCTGATATTCTTAAAGTAGTAAGTTACTAAAGGTACATCTGGTAACAATCCAATAGTCATTATAATTACTGTCGTCAGTCCTTACCGAGATGTATAGCAATGAACTTCTGCAGTTTTCTACCAAACAAAGGTCTCATCTTGTTGAGCTAATAGACTCCAACATATTTTTTCGCTAAATTCCTCAACGGGTGTGAACATGGATCCCTTCTTTGCACCCAACGAAACTCCCTGGGGTTTGCTCGTGGGTAATGTCAAAACAAAGAAACCAGTAGTCGGTCCACTTCAACGAGAAATACACCACCTAATTCATACAACTTTTAGAGTTAAAATTAGATTTTCAAATGAGGTGATTTGGGACAAAATTGTATATATAAACTAACATCATGCGTATATCTTCTAACCGAGTAGTGAAGTGTGGACAAAATTATCTTTATAGACTAACATTGTGTGTATATCTTTTAACTGAGTAGTGAAGTGTGTGCCAGCGTATACACGCATATACTCCGCTGTAGTACATGCAAATCTATCTACACAATCCTACTTCTATAAATTATAGAATATGGGACTCTAAACTCAACAACCATATAGCTCTGGCTTCTGATCTTTATTCCTTAGGATAAAAGCTTTGCGCTCCTCTTTATCTACCTTGTAATCTTAATCTACCATTACACTTTTTCAACGTCATTTCGGCATTTTTCTACTAAATAAACTTGTTTTTATTTTTTCTAAACGTGGTTTCTCACTATAGTATTTCTTGGAAAAATTGTTTACCAAACATATCATTTGTATCAAGTACAATTCATGCATAATGAAGTTTCCAAAATATTTAACAGATTCTCAAATCCTGCTATAAATGGTCTAGAAGGTTCATACTCCTCAGGTGCAGCTCACTATTGTTATTAACTTATTATTAAAATTTAATACTATTACACCTCATTTAGATCGTGCGCTTAATTCTTATCATTTTCCTCAAGATAGTAATGGCTTTCACCAACAGTAGTTCTCTTATTAATTGTTCCCAACAATTTTCCTTATAAGTGAGGTTAAATACTGGAAGGACGATATCTAAATATGTTATCAGACCGACGTCATCAGGAGGTCTTCCAACATTGGATATGGGGAGAAAAGGACTTTCTGATGTCAGCTGAGGTAAACGTCCGATGACTAGTCGTGTTCATTTCCCAAACTACCCTGTAACAGAAGTTATGAATACAACAATATAAAGGTAAAACGGTAATGTTGCATATATCTCCTCTTCTCTCCCAATCTCAATTAGCATCCCTCAATCTTCTGAGAATTACTCCTCGCGCTCAAATCTCTCCTTTTATACTTTTCGTCATTTTTCAACCTTCCACTTCAATTTGATAAGTTTCTCTAATTTCATTATTTGGGGATTAGATATCGGCTCTAAGATTTCTCTCTCCTCCATCTTTAGCCGCTGAAATCCATTAATTCTTCAATCTATTCTAAGGTTATGGGTTTTGTAGAAATGTCATTTGATTCATACCTACAACCACTAAAGATGAATTTCCAAACTCTCGATACTTCCTCTACTATGAGAAGTCCGAAACGTATGTAAAATGTACCCAAAACTTAGCTCTGTTACTTGAAGAGTTGTGGTGTACCCACAAATGATCTCATGAGGGCTTGAGTTGCAAAGATCGTCTGGAGCTGAGACCGCCATTGAATCGCCGAGTTAATCGCCTCTAATACCCGATACATCAACTCCTATTCGGTTGGGGCTAACAATATTTGTTCATCCGAGAAAAAACACGAGATTAGAAGCAAAACAGAAGGGCAATAAAGGAGAAACCCAAACGATGCCATTAAAGCTTCAGTGAGAGAGAACCGAGGGAGAGATAGAGAAAGTGTGTGTCTGTTGTGAGGTTGTAAAACCAAAGAGAGTTTGGCTAAGAAATTGTTTAAAAAATTTGTCGCGCGCTCTGAACACCGTTTCGCGCCTGGTTATGTACTTGAAAAAAAATTGGACATCGCTCTGAATTTTTCAACGCCTAAACGGTATTTGGATACCCCTCCCCAAGTTTAAGAAAGCACATACCTTGAAGGAGTATTTGGTGGGTATTCTGGAAACACATACTTTCGAGGGGTATCTTGAACAGGAGACCCTGTTGGACTGTTCTTTACCAAAGTATGGGGAATCAGGTACCCATACCGCGACCATTAGAGATGCTCTTATAGCATTCATAGGAGTCAGTGTGAAGCGATAAATGAGGGAATGTATTCGCCGGTGGTCGGTCCCTACCGTCTAGCGGTATACTAGTACTAATTACTGCATAGTACGAATTAAGACTCGAGTGAGGAACAAAGTAGGAAAACATTTTGTGTTGTTTATTGGAAGTGGATAAGACTTAAATATTCTACATTAGGGAATGATCATAAGGAGCTCTTCTCCTTGTTGTCTCTTTTGACAGTGATGACCAACTGTCTGTCTAATCGTGACCCAGTCACTATCCTCTACATAAACCTTAGAAATGATCCTCTTCTTTCTTCCTCCCATCCCATTCTCCGACCCATCCTCTCCTTATCCCTACTCATCTCTCCTCTGGACACCACAACCCTCTTCTTATCTCTCTTCTTCTCCGACCACCATATCCCATTATCCTTCATAATGCTGGTTTTTACAAGTCAATCCTTTTAGAATATTAGACATTCGTCTTATCATATTATAATAAATCTTAAAGATTTGGAATGAATTTTAGGAAGATGCAGTTATATTAAAAGAAAAATAAGTGCAAGCATTGTTCAGGAAACTTTAATTGTTTCTGGAAGAATGTGGCAGATATCATGCACTTAAAATTATTAGTGTGTAAACTATGCCCCGTTCAAACAATATTAGGAGTACCTTTACTATCCCAATCGATACCACACTAAGCACAGTGAACCATGTCAAATGACAATGGTGGAAATGGCAACTGCCTTAAATTGAAATTTCCAATAAATGTTGCCGGGAGACCTCTCTCAAGAGCCAGCTGGACTTGACTGCTGAATACCTCATATGCAGCAGTGCAAACAGTCATTACATTTAATGACAACAAGTGTGCTCCAAAGCTACCGAATCCACAACCAATATCCAGTACAGTACGCACCTAGAATTAACATTATATCATTAATATCTTAGCAAAATAAAAAACGAGTATTTACACAAGATTATTAAATACAAGTATCCAAACAAGATTAATCTATCTATATTATAAATCAGGAGAGTTGTCCTACGTTGAGGGGTTTGTGATGTGGATGTCCAGTCATAAGTACAGTCAGCAATGTTTTATCAAGGGAACAAAAACTTTGAAACCAACATAACCACTTCTCTCTACGTTTCCCTCCATCCATAACTTCTTCCCTAACTTGAACCCTCTACTTCAAACACATGTCTCAACTCGGCCACGTGTTTATATCTCCCATAAAATCTAACAAAAAACAGTTGCTTAACCCCCGGCACTAACTCCCTTCATCTTCTCTTTCTCTCCCCAATCTCCTACCCATTATCTTAATGAAGCATTCTCCAGCGTTAATGCTTCCCACAAACTCCCTTCATCTTCTCTTTCTCTCCCCATTATCTTAATGAAGTATTCTCCAGCATTAATGCTTCCCCCTCCTCCCTGTTTCTACCTAGTGATTCATGGTTCTGAACTTTTCGTTTGGTTGCCTGGATTTCTCGTTTTTTGCAGATTTTGGGATGTGTACTGTGACTTGTATTACGTCTACAAAGATGCATTTTGTGGTACATAATTGGGAGCATGATATTATTGGAGGTTGGTGAAGATAGATTAGGTAAGTAGTGCATTAGAAGGCCGACGAGTATTATGTCTCTTGGGAATTGTAATAGCTTGTTTTCGTTATGCCGGAAATAGCTTTACACCAAAGTAATTTAGAATGATGCTGAAGAAAGAATAATTGCTAACACGAAGATTTAGCGTGGAAAACCTTTGAATAGGTTAAAAACCACGACCACTCCTGAGGATTTTAGAAAGAGAGATCTTTATATAGGATTGCTAGCTATTACAAAGTTGAATCTGGGGATTTGATACAGAGTTTCTGGGTAGAATTCTCTGGTCAGGTGTTAATTCTGGATTTTATGATCGGTCCTTGTTCTATAATTCTCTGGTTCTTTTATAGGTCTTATAATATGACCGTTGGTTTACATTGATGACGAGCGTTATGGTCGTAGATACTTGATGAGTCTTTATGATGACTCTTGTAACGGACACATATCAGATATCTTGTAACGGCTCTTTGTTGTTTCTATCTGTGGCTTCGAACTGTTGTTGTAGAAGTCCGTTGATGTGGAGGTCGATATCTTGCAGGTCGATCTTCCCATCCTTGGATATTTGTAAGTATGGTTATTTGAACTGCTTATAGCTCGATATTTGGACTTAGTACGAGGATTGGAAATAAGTACTTACAGGTATGGTTTCTATCTTTGGTTGATTGGAATAGTGTTTATGATTTTAATTAATTGTTGATATTTAAATTTTATTTGGAATATTAGTCTTTGTATTCATTTCCATTTTTACCTAAACTTTTTTTTATTTTTTGGCCTATCCTATTGAGACCTGATGAGGACTACCCTTCATCTTCAATGAAGAAACACACAGATGAATACCATTGCAGTGTAATAAGGACTCCCCACCATCATCAAACCCCCAACACAGAATCACTCGGAGATAGCTTACCCATCGTGGGCATGTTGTTTCTCTTTCCCTCTTATATTTTACACAAAAAATTAATCATGTTTTGACATAGCGAGAAGAGGATCTGATAATTGAGAGCTCTTTTGAGAAGATTTCCTGTTTTTATTTGAGATCAAGTGATTGAATCTCTCTGATTTGTCGCAGAGAGGGTGATGGGTGATCATGCAGATGCTATTGTGTATTTTGCAGATTCTCAATTGCTTTTATCTTCAGCATTAAGAGTATTTCAAAGTTGCGTGCTGAAACACACAAGGCTACAAAAATAATTAACAGACAGTAATAACACAAGATCAGCCACTGATCATCGCCTTGATTTGCTATTCCCTCACAAACTGATTGTAATCTGATGTAGGATAAACACCGTTAAACTGATTGTAATTTGATGTAGGATAAACACCATTAAAGTTTTGTAATAAAATATGTGTATAACTATAAGAATATTGTTATCAAGTAGTCATCACTCGACATTGCCTGAAAGTCAAGGAATAATTACTACACTATGAGGGATGATCACTATTATGAGAACTTATTCCAACCTTCATATCTTGATATATACTAGGTTTAGCACCCAAAAACATGCACATCATGCATTAGAGACAAGCTTTCTGCAATAAGCCTAATAATAACCATCGCACATGAGAAACACTACATATATTTGTGACAAAAACAGAAATCTTTTGAAGATTTCCTGGGTGGATTTGAAAAGCATGTTGTATGCTATAATCTTATGATGATTACAGTTTACAAACCAAAACCGTAAATACTCTTTGTTCATTGAATCCCTCTCTTTGATTTTGACTTCAAAATAAATATACGTGTATAAAACAGATACGCTAGCAACAAAAATGTGTCGAGGTATTGGTGAATAGATAGCGCCAAAGGCGCGACAACGTACTTGCCGTGACTTGGTCACAGGTAGTACTAGTCTTATAGAATATGCCTCGTTCTAGATAGATATGCCTGGAATATTTGTCGCTTTTTCGTGGCTTAAAAACACACTCACAAAGGAACTATTTTGCAATATGTCAAGCATTGATCAATTCTACATAAAGTGCCGCACGCGCCCCAAGATAGATGAGTGGGACTTGATAAGTTAAAAAAAGGAAGATGAATACTTACACCAGCCTGAACAAAATTGGAATCACTTCCTAGCCTTATCATCTCAGCAATTTGACGAGAGTAATTTTTGACACCGTCAATGTTCATTCCATCCTCAGAGTGAAAAGCGATTTGATTCTCTTCAAGTAACATTAACCTATGTTGCGAAAAATAGAAAAACGTAATTATTTATCAGTGACACCCTTAAAGAACTCACCTACAACGAAGTTCAATATATCAATGAAATGGAATAGAGTTTAATTGTTCAGTTACATTAAATTATTTGAGAAATATTGAGGTGCGATTCTAGAATGAATTGCACATAAACAGCAGAACATAAGATTTCGATATTGATATTTTAAGTTTGTTTTTTCTAAATCCACAGAGGATACAGCTTGTCTTTTGTTTTCCTGACATTAAAATTCATTCCAAAGTAACAACATTCAATCCTCTGAATTTTTCCATAAATAGATTAAAAGTTGTGGGTTTTACAGTTGCAGATTAAATCCAAAGAACATGGGAAGTAAAGCATGTCATTCATAACTATCTTCAATCAGTGACTAGTACCTCTTCGTCAAGCTTCCTGAAGCAAGAAATTGGTCTTTGGCAATCTTCACATTACCACTCCATATTACATCTCTACCTGAAGGCCATCTCAAAGGGATATTATAATCTTTTAGAGGGCGGACCAAACAACGATATCCCACTCTTGATACATCACAATGGCGACCAAATTCCTCTCCATCATTAAATCCAGCTAAAACACTTGCAGAAACATTGTAGCACGGTACATAGTTTTCCTTTTCCTTCCCACAAAGTTCCAGCTCTCTTGATCGACTTAATCCCGACGAAAGAGACCGTATCTCCAAAAAATCATTTCTTGCTTGCTCTTTAAGCCTTCTATAGTTCTTATATATGTCTGCTACCGGAGAAGACGGTCCGATACTGTTTAAAGTGCTTGAAGAAGATGAACCTAAGATGACAATCAACGCTAGGAAACTGATAAAACATAGTAGTAACCAGTTAACTGGCGGTCTACCACGACCGAAATTAAGTAACTGTTGGTGAGACCCAGAGCTTCTCATATCCAAAATGGATCTCAAACAAAACCCAATAATGGACCTAATACCTTGAACCCAAATATCAAATAATTCCCAAAGTACATCAAAACCCCAATCTCTGGATATTGCCACAACCCTCAATTACACGATCTAAATCGCCAAGTTTCAACCTTTCACCATAAACACAATTCAAACCCACGAACTAAACTTCTCAGTTCTCACCATAACTACAACACAAAACATCTTAGATCCATCAACTTAACACCCCACAACCACATTTACCCCCCAAAACAATCTAAAATCATAAACAAACCCTAACCTTTCACCCCAAATGACAAACTCATCAAACAAATCTTCAAACCTACTCAATGTAACATCAAACTAACCTGCATTATGTCTCAGAGACTCTGTTACACGATAATCAACACTTTTGAAGATGAAATCAACGTGTTCTCGCCAATTGAAACAGTAAACACTTGCAGATCTCGAAGATCAAACCCAAATGTACAAATGTTAGATCCAATTATGAGATGAGATCAAACCAAGTGAGATTATTACGACGAAATGATAGAAATCTAAATCAAAATTGAGATTAAGATCTTATTAGGGTTTACTATAATTTTGGGTTTGTAAATCGAGAGATAGAGAGTGGGAACTGTTTTTAGATATTCGAATCAATAGTTCATTAAAATTGGGAATTTATCGTTAAAGTTCGTTAAATTTTACCTCCAACTCACTAGAGAGTATGACCGCAGTGTATTGTTCTCGAGATACGTACCAAAAGGCGATTGAAACCTGAGGCAAACGACCGGCGGCAGCGGCAGTATCTGATTGATGATCACCGAAATAATTCCGTTAGGAGATACACAAAGATTTAAGTCATTTGTTGAAGTTGTTCACAAGTTTTAAGTTCATAGTAGTTTTCGTGATAAGCTTCATGGATGTTACCCATCAAATGAAAGGGAATGCTCATAAGAGCACCTAATTCTACAAGGTGTTGTTTTTTATGAATATAGGCACGATAACGTCACCTATATGGGCATATTAACGATTAATATAAGTGCAAGGGCCTAAATTCGTGACTCGAATTAGTCTCTGTTGTGATTTTAATGTATTGGAATACATAGTCATTTGATATTGAATAAAACTTGGTTTTCATTGACAGAAGACGAGCATTTATACAATCATATAAGTGTCAAGGTTGGAACAAGGGCAACACCCTTTGGGTAAGAAATTTGTGGCCGCCCTTGCAAAATTCGTGAAACTCACATACGTCACACACGCCGAGCGTAACGGAATTCTAGGAGCCTTATCTCCTGAACTTGAACTAGATAACAAGTCTTTAACTTCTCCTAGATAGTGGTTAATTCTTCTCCTGGTTGGACTCCACAGTGTTTAGAAATATATTAGAGGGGTTTAAGCTTCACTAGATACACAAACGAAGTTATTTAGTATTCAGTGCATTTTTCTAACAACCTTTTACACCGAATGTACCTAGAACACACACAATTGTAAACAAGTAATTGAAATAACACTATATTAGCGTGGAAACCTCTGAATAGGCAAAACCCACAACCTCAACTCGAGGATTTACGAAAAATGATTTTATTGCTCGTGGATTATAGGACTTCCTTCTAAATCTTGGTCGCCCACAACGTTATCCTGGATAAGTGGAGGGAGTAATGAGGTTGAACGTTACAATCCGCGTAACGGAACAGGTGTATTGACTTCTTCTTCATGAACTCTTGGCGATTTAGGCCAAATGATCAGGTCAATATGAATTTTGTACTTGAGTTTTGCACGACTTTAATATATGTGCAGACCACTGTTGTTTGAGCTTGAGGAATATATAGGTCCCTACAATAAGAGTTCAATATCTTCCAGAATTAGCAAGTTATGTATGATGCTTTTTTATTTTTTTAAATATAAAAAAGTTCAACTATATAATGGTGGATATATCAAAAATTTGGTATAGCAGTATTGTAATATCTACAACAATAAGTCAGCGATATCAGAACCCCAACTCTTGACAATATATCGGTAACTTTCGACACTAAGATGAAGTAATTAAAGCGTTGTTGCTACTAAGAGCATATATAGTCAACTCTCCAAATATTAGTCACCAAATTTGGCTTAATTGACTAATAAAAGTCGAATATTATTTTTCACTATATTGAACTCCTTAAAAATTACTCGGCAAATGCCACATGTCACATTTTCCACAAAATGTTTTAGTTGTGGGTAACTTTTGTTTTTTATTCTATTCAAATTTAATTGTCACATAAACATTAAATTTGGTTTGGAGAGTCAAATAAACAATCAAATTTGGAGGGCCAAAACGACTTTAAGCATTTTAACTTTAATTTGTACAGTCGGATGTTGGTGTTTTTTTTTTTTTTTAGGAGTTGGCTCTTCAAATTTGTCTTTAGGGTTATGAAGAGTCGATTGCAAATGTTCTTACATTTCCAAGTTTTTATATCCTTCAAACCGCACTTTCACAATTTTTGATAATATGACCACTTATAAACTACCATATTGTAAACTACGATGTTATTTAAGGCATTTTTTTTACCATGAATTAGTTAGTTCGCAATAAAAATATACTATGCGATATGCTTATTACGACTTTTTTATTTTTCATATGTAATATTGAAAGATTCGTCTGAGTAAAACTTTAAAGATTGCACTTCAAACTTTTGAGGATATCGTCATCATTAATTACTTTTAGTTATTTTTGTTTGTATTTGAGTTGTGAATCACAAACTACAATGCATTATCTCTAAAGATGAATTTAAAAAAATGTTGCCATTGTAATTGTCGTTTTATTCTAATTATTGAGCCTCAACACTAAAAGAACTTGAATTTTGTATTATTCGTAATAGAGGTTCCACAAAATCCACATGTGCTAGCATTTCTTCATGATTGTTTTACTTACGAAGGACAATTGTCGGCTGCAATACTTGAAGCAACGTGCAATATGGTGCTACTAAAGACCAAATAATTATTACTTATATATGTACATGTAGCAAGGATTGGATCTCAGGATATGTGGAGATTGCCCTTAAATTCAAAGTTGATGTAAAATCTGGGATATTCATGCCACCTATGAAAATGTTATGTGGCATGAGTATGGAGACGACCGCGAACAAAATATTGTTTTACGTGGCCTTTGGGTGGTCTTTTTAAGAAATCTTTTCGACGGAAAATGCATTTTTTAGTAGATGACGATAGGATATCAAATTCGTGAAATAGCAAATGTTCCCAAATTGTTGGGGGTGTAGTTTTGAATTTTGTTTGAAACCAATGTTCAAAATACTTAAATTACTGAAATCTAAGGAACATTTAAAATAATTTTCAAAATTCATCACTGTTGCCGACATGTCCAATGTCAATTTTGTGAAGAAACTGAAAAAGTATATGATCGCGGCCCTCAAGGTTACAAATTCCTTTTTTATTATAAGACATGTAACACATTTTCAAAGTATCTAACTCACTTCAAACATATAGTTATATCAAAATGGAGGGGAAATAGCAAATGATATCCTCGAAGCATAAATAAATAATAATTCTCATGCGATTTGGTAAGCAGTCTTACGTTTGGACGTCTACGGTGCTTCGAAATGTTATACGCGAAACTTTGCCAATAAACATTGGCACGCGCCCAAATGTGAACATCTAATCGGATGATTTTTTTTATACTTATGAGCATCAACCTGAGAATACATTGAATCTAAATGATTTCCCGAAAGAACTAACATCTAGAGTTGAGTTTTCGGTAGCAGCTCAATATCATATTCCGTATTCTTATATTTGTAGTACTAAAATTTTAGGCCCGTGCACGGGCTAGTAATTTGTACTATTTTCTCTATTATTTTTTATATTGGTATTAAGAAAATAATAATAATAAATCTTCCTCTGATTGTTCCAGTCTACATTCGAAGCAGAGCATTATTATTAAACTTATTTCAATACAACTTACGGAGGAGTGCTTTCTTCCTCCTTCATAGCTTGTTCTAAATCCACTTTTGGAGCATTGTATTCATCCTCTATTCCACTCTCAGTCAGCCAGCCGTTACGGAAAGTCTGTGAAGATCGCCAACTAACCACAAAATCCGGATATGAATTTACTTTGTAACTGCCTGTATCCACTATAAATACAGTTCAAAGAGAATTTTGCCCACGATTACTCTAAGCTCTACTCTTTTTTTTACTCATAGATCAACATTGTAATAGTTAACATATTATTGGATTTTCTCCCAAAACTCTCTACGAGGTCGTGGTTTTACTCAGGTTAGTCTGGCTTTCCACGTAAAATTTAGTGTCACTGCTTACTATTTCATCTTCTTCCCTAAAAGTATTGGCGAACATTCTCCTTTATGGAAAATACGCCATTACAATACTCTTAACCAATGTTCTAGGTTTGAAAAGGTCTGTCACGAGCGTACTCGGCTCAACATCACCTTCCATTTTGAGTTCCCGTTTGGGGCTCATGTGCAAGTCCACCCTCCCAAGCAGTCCCCAACGCACTGGTTCAAACATGGATACCCCGAAGCACAGCCACAACAATGCCCCAAGAACCCACAGACCTCAGACCAAAACCAACCCAACATGCAAGTACCACCTGCCGAACCTAGAGATGCCGTTGGTGAACTCATTCAATGTGCTGTCGAGCGCTTGCAACACTGGAAAACCATCGACACCCCGGTGAACAACCCTGGCCAACAACCCATCCTCCACCGTATTTCCACCCAAAAAAACCCCGTTATCCAAGAACTTTCCAACTCGGACAACTCACCGGATATTCGAGAGAGTAATAGGCGAGAACTCTGTGCAACTGCAAAAAACTTATTCCAAGATTTCGATTCGACTCGCAACGGTACGCTAATCAACATTTATGACAAAGATATATTTGGACCCCACCATCAATCACAACACTCCCTCTCTGCTAGGCGTCAGGAGCCGTTGGGTGATTTCCTGGGCTTTCCAACCTCTCTTCTGGGCCTTGCCCCAACCTCAGCTGGCTCGGCCCACCTCAAATCCCACCATTCCATCTCAGACCCCAACTGCAACTTCAACGGGCCTATCTGCCAGGCCCAGCACCCAACCCTCCCTATTCCCACCAAGTGGACCTGCACTCCTCTAAGCCCGACCCACCACCCAACACTAACTGCTCGGCAGGCCAAATTTTTAGCCCAACTGCTTCAGCCTCCAATCCCGAGCCTCTCCCTGCCTTACTCCCTCCCTCCGGGATGACCTCAACTCTAACCAGGCAGCTGAGTCTACCATCCAGACCACGCCAGTCACGATCGGCGAATACGCACTATCGCTTTTCGATCTATAATACTCGAAAAAAATGGCCGAGCGTCGCGGCAGTTTAACATCGGGCTCCGGTACTTCACCGCTTGAGTTGGGATACCCGACCTCAGACGACGGTGGATGGTGTACTCCATGCGATCACGACCTGTTTGAGAACACGACCAATAGCAGTCAGTCTACCACCCCCGCTACAACCGGTAACCGCCGCCTCAAACGTTAACACTCCGACGTTCTTTGCCTGACGGAGGAAACGGGGGACTCCAGTCACCCCGCCAAGGTACGCGTACTCTCTCCCAAGATTATGCTGTTTCCCGTCTCTCCTTTATATACTCTTGAACAATGCATACTTTTCTTTAACATTGTATTCATGCTTCCAAATGCTTTGTTTAGACGTTGGCGGTTCAAACAAACTGGGGAAGGAAAAAAGGTACCTGTCACCTCTTCCCCAAAAGACACGACCCCCCGGACACACTTATGCACATGCACTTTGAACACGGACACCCACATACTCTCCACTGATAAATCCAAAAAAAAGGATTCCCTTGCACGGTAAACGCTCCTCCCTTGATGCCCACTTTGATTTCAAGGCTCAGGCCCGAAAGAAATGGCTTAGTATTCACACCGACAGATTTAGTATGGAGAGAGTATCTACCAGTTATAGCCTTCGACGTTATTTTGGGAGAGCTACGCTCTCCCTTATCTACGAATCGACCAGACCTACATAAGGGCACAAAAAAAATCACACGAATCACTGGAAATTGGTTCGGACAACCAACACCCCCCCGGTTCGACCAAGACCTCTCCAAACCCTTCGACAATCCAAATTTTGGAAGCGGGCCTAACACCGGCCCTTGGTTCGGAATAATTGTGCTATCTTGGAACTATAGAGGGAGTGGTAAGGCCTTTATTCTCCGTGAGCTGAAACTCACCCGCAGAAGCACGCTCCGGACATCATTTTCCTCTCCGAAACCAAAGCCTCCAACCCTGACTCCCTCCGGAAGCTGACATCCCTGGGTTCTGACCATACCCACACGGTTAACGCTTCTCCTATTAACGGAGGTGGCCTCTGGCTGGCCTGGAACCACAATATCAACCTTACTGTCCTCTCCTCCTCCCCCAGTAGGATTGACACTCTCATTAACTCACCAACGCTGGACTCTACCCCCACTCCTTGGCTTTGCTCCTTCACCTACGGCCCCCTTGAGGCTCAACATAAGAGCGCCAACTGGACTTCCATCGGACAGCTGGCCCAGTCCATCTCCATTCCCTGGATGATTCTGGGCGACCTTAACAACATTACGTGTCAAGAGGACAAATTTGGCAAAATTCCCTTTGCTCACTCGGCCCCCAACCCTCTGGCGGACTTTATTTATGACTCCGCTATGATTGATCTTGGTTTTACGGGCGTCCCTTTTACCTGGACTAACCAGAGGATGGGTTCAGAGCTCGTCAAACAACGGTTGGATAGGTCCCTGGTCTCCACTCAATGGCTCACCCTTTTTCTGGATGCCTGCGTCCAGAACTTGCCCATCATTGGCTCGGACCATGGACCTATTCTCTTGAACACTGAGCCCGTCACACACCAGCTCCCCAAGCAATTTCACTTCTAATCCTTCTGGACCAAACATTCGGACTGCCAAAAGATCATTAAGACGGCATGGGGAAAAGACTAAGAAGGCTCTCGTCCGCTGCGTTTTTGCTGTAAACTCCGCCGCACCAAGAAGGAACTCAGCAATTGTAACAACACCACTTTCTGAGGGATCTCCAAAGCTATCCAGAAGTAGAAAGCTCCCCCAATGGACTCCTCAGCTCAGCAAGAGTGTGATCTCCAGCGTCAACTGGACATCACCCTCAATCAAGAAGAAGCGCTGTGGCGAGACAAATCTCAGGAAACTTGGCTTAGAGCGGGGGATCGTAACACCAAATTCTTCCACCTCTCCACCATTTCTCGACGAAAGAAGAATGAGATTCAGAAGCTCCGAAAACCTGACGGATCCTGGGCTACTGAGCGAGGTGATATCGGCAAAACTATCCTTGATTATTACCAAGACTTCTTCACCCCTCCCTCCCTGAGATCAAAGTAAAGGATCTTAGCATCCTGAATCAGTTGATCATAGAAGACGACAACCAACAGCTGACCAAAGAACCCACCATAGAGGAAATCAAAGATGCGCTCTTCGCCATGAACCCCCATAAAGCTCCTGGGCCGGACAGTTTTACCCTGCTGTTCTACCAACACTTGTGGAATACTGTTAAAGATGATCTATACTATATAAAGCCACGCTCGTTTTCTTTCAATTTGGCCAACTGATTCGCGAGTATAATCACACCAATATCACCCTCATACCCAAGAACAAAAACCCGGATAAACCTTATCACTTCAGACTTATCAGCCTGTGTAATGTGAAATTCAAAATCATTACCAAAATATTGGCTACTAGGCTGAAGCCCCTCAACAAACTGATCTCCCCCACCCAGAATGCCTTTATTCTTGGCCGACAGATTTTCGATAACATTATTTTGGCTCAGGACCTCATACATCACCTTAAATCTAAGAAAGGGCCTAAAGGATCTATGGTCATTAAACTTGACCTTAGCAAGGCTTTCGACCGGGTTGAATGGAGCTTCCTTCAAGATACCCTTAAAGCTCTAGGCTTCTGTAACACATGGTGCGACTGGATCCACCAATGTATTTCTACCACCGCCCTCTCTTTCAACCTCAACGGCTCTCCCCATGGGTTCCTGAAACCCAGCCGGGGACTCCGACAAGGAGACCCCCTCCCTATTCCTCATATGCTCTGAAGTCCTCTCCAGAATCCTCCTCAAAGCAGAAATGCAAGGAGATATTCATGGCATCAAGACCGCCAGGGGCAACACTCTCATTTCCCACCTCCTTTTCGCTGACGATAGCTTTATCTTCTGCGGGGCCAACCTTAAAGAAGCTGGAGCCCTCCAAGATGCCCTTACCACCTTCACCAAAGTTTTGGGGAAGGAAATTAACCTGGACAAATCCTGCATCCTGATCAGCAAAAACTGCCACCGGAGACACCACAGGCTCATTCAGAACATTCTCAACATTTGCAAAGGTACCGCTGGAGAAAATACCTGGGATCTCCTCTCCAATTTGGCAGGTCCAAATGACAAAACTTTTAGGACATCATCACGCGCGTCTCTGCCAGGGTTGAGGGCTGGAAAGTTAAATGCCCCTCTCAAGCTGGAAAGCACACCCTGATAAAAGCTATTAACTCGGCAATCCCTTTCCTTATGTTGATTTTCCCCTTCCCCATCACCGTTTGTAAAAAAACTCGATTCCATTAATGCGCGCTTCTTTTGGGGCACCAATAAGGCAGGACAGAACAAACCCCACATGGTCAAATGGACTAAGCTGTTTTAGCCTACCAAATGAGGAGGACTTGGTCTCCGAACATCCTTCACCCACAACCAGGCCCTGCTTAGCAAACTCTTCTGGTGCCTTATCAAAGAACCAGATAAAATTTAGGCTCATAATATGACACAAAAATACTCCCCTAAGGAGTCCTTGATGACAGCCTCTCTTAAAAATTTAGACTCCTGGATCTGGAAAGGAATCCTCAAAGCCTGGGACAGCATCTGGGAGGACCTCATCTGGCACATTGGGAACGGCAAAAAAGTTGATTACTGGCTGGAGCCATGGATCCTCGGTATTCCATATGGGAGACCAGCGGGTCTGGCACCCCGTTCCCGTAACTTTACCACGGTTGCCCATCTCATTCACACCGATACCCGTACCTGGAAAATTGAGCTGATCTTCTCGCTATTCTACAAGGATATCGCAAATATTATCATCTTCATTCCCCTCAGTAGGAGCCCGGCGATGGACATACTCCGCTGGCGAAGGGAAACCAATGGGATCCTTACAGTCCAATCGGTCTACCAAACCTTGATCCAAAAGCTCAATGGCAATATCCACAGTTACCCCCTCCGCTCCAGCTAAAACTCAGCTGGGACCAGATCTGGAAATTGAAGGTACCTTTTCGCATCTAATTCTTTATTTGGAATGCCATACAGAATGGTATCCCTACGTGGTACAATCTCTGGCACAGAGTTGCAGACTAGGATACTACTTGTCCTCGCTGTGGGGAGGAAGAAGAAACCACCACCTATGCACTATTTTTCTACAAAAAGATCAAAGATTTTTGGTATGCCTCTGATCTATCCCTGGATTTTAGCAATTAGACCTACTCGGACTCGGTGTACTCTATCCTTGACACCTTTGCCAGCCAATCGTGGGGAGCCCAGGACACCCTGTTCCTTCTGGAAAAACTCAGTACCATTATGTATGTTATCTAGGGTAGTCGGAATGTCTTTCTCTTCAACCAGAAAAATACCAATCCTACTGTGTCCACGGAACTTGCAAAAATGTACATCATCAGCCCCCTAGCACCAGCCACCTTCCGGCCGGTACGGCTGCCCCCCCTCCCCCCTCTGTCGCCGCGGGGTGGTATGTGGTCCTCGTGGATACTGCCTGGTTCACCAAAGCCAAACCCAGCGGTTCAGGTTTTCTTATTAAGACTCACTGCGATTCTATTATTTGTGCAGGCCTCGACTCTTGCCACGCCACCGACCTCGATGAGTTTGAGTCGCTCTCAGTGATTAGAGGGATGACAACGGCACTTCATTTTGGTCTTGACAGGATACTCGTGCGGACAGACTGCCACCGTCTAGTCCGAGCTTTTGCGGAGTGATCCACTGACTTGTCCTGGAGGGCCCTTACTGTGGAACCCGATTTGATCGCCCTCTCTCACCGCTTTTTAGATTCCATTTCAAGTACATTAATAGGATGTTTAATTTTGAGGCGCATGCTTTAGCCGCCAAGGGTGCTTGTTCCCCCCCTTTTATTTCTTACGACCCCATTGTGGCCGACTCTTTTGTACGTACTTTATTTGTCTAATTTATTTTCGTCTTTGTCAAAATAAAAAATAAAGAATAAGGAAAAGAGTTTACAATAGAGTCAACAAAAGAGGAAGCCGTAGCTGGCTCAAAGTGCGAAGTCGCCGGGACTAGAGCTCCCTTGACGTCCAGAGCATGAGCCTCAAAATTGAGGGATCTACAAAAGTGATAGAATCTAAAAAGGGAGAAACAGGAAGCAAGACCAAGCATGTCTGGGGCGAGAGTAAGGGCCCCCATGAGAGATCGTCGGAACCTGTCTCATAAGCTCTGACTAGCCAAGCACAGTCGGTGAGAACCATGACCCTCTCAAGGCCCAGGCTGAGAGCTGCCTCCATGCCACGAATCACGGAGACCGCTTCCGTCTCTTCAGCATCTGTCACTCTGGAGGAGTTGAAACTTGTACCAATAATAGACATAGAACGAGTTTTGATCACAAAACCCGACCCCCCAGAAGAATCCGTGATGGACCAAGCTCCGTCCACCATAATAATGTGCCATCCCTCGCCGATAGTCGGCAGGATGGGTGGGAAACTGGCCTGTGCAAGGGCGGTGAGGGGAGGTAGGGTGAATAATGTAAGACCTGTCCCTGTTAATAGAAAGAGTAGGGTTAGGAACCACATTATTAAAAATTTGGTCGTTCCGACTAGTCCAGATAACATAAAAAATAGTACTGAAGATACCCCACACTGCGGAGATGGCATACCCGGTCTTTGTTAGGTAAGCTTTTCTATCAGAGAGGCAAGAGAGTCAGTAAACGGCCAAATAACAAAGTTCAAAGAGGGGTCAAAAGCATACCAGATGGCTCTGACTTTCCTACAGAAAAAAGCGCGTGCGTAGTAGACTCCTCTTCTTCGCCACAACGAGGGCAAGTAGTATCCCAATTTGGATCGCCAAACCAAAGGTTTTTCTTTGTTAGGATGCCGTCCTGCAGAGCTTTCCATAAAAATAATTATATTTTGTATGGGAAATTCATTTTCCAAATAGTGCACCACCTCGAATCTAAAAGAGGATTATCATTAGGGCTAGATGGATGAGAGAGAGGTACGGTAGGCAGATTTGATAGTGGGAATGCCATTCATCTCCTTACGCCATCTGAGGGTATCTTTAGAGGTGATGTTGCTGAGAGGGATAAGGAGGATGGCCTCGGCGATATCGTGGTTGTAAAGGTCATAGATAAGGGTTTTGTTCTACTGACGGAGGGAGTGGTGGTGGATGAGGTCGAACACTTTGGTAATAGGACGGTGGAGGGGGTGAGGACCGCAAGGCCGCCCAAATGGAATATTCGGGATCCACGGTTCAAACTAGCAGTCGACACTGCGCCCGTCACCAATATGCCAAATAGGGTCGGTCCAGATTCTATTTCTGGCAGCGATGATACCTTTCCAGATCCACGAGTCACTGAGCTTTGGGGTAAAAGTCATAATAGACTCACGAGGGGAGTAGCGTTTAGTGAGGTTGTGAGCTCAGGGCTTGTTGGGTTCTTTAAAGACCCTCCAAAACAATTTAGCCTGTAGAGCTTGGTTGTGAGAAAGGGCAGTCCGTTTACCGCATGCAAATCTTCCAACTGATGATAGAGGCCTTCCGTTTACCATCAGGGTTGGAGCCCCACAGAAAACGGGAATTGATGGAGTCGAGCTTCTTATAGATCTTGATAGGAAAAGAGAAAATTGACATATGGTACGAGAGAATTGTTGAGTTAACAGCTTTAATGAGAGTAAGGCGACCGGCCTGGGAGAGGTTTTCGGCTTTCCACCTCCCTATCCAATCGGAAACACGGGTGATAATGTCCTGGAATTTAAGGTTTTTTTTGCGGTTAAAAAGAAGGGGGGCTCCAAGGTACTTGTCACCGCCGCAGTCTTTTTTGATCTGAAGAATACGTTGGATAAGCTTGGAGTGGTGGTGGTAGCAGTTATGGATGAACAGAATGCAAGACTTGTCCAAATTGATCTTTTGGCTAGACATGTTTTTGATGGTGTTCAAAACGTCGTTGAGGATGCCAGTTTCTGAGAGATTTGCTTTGCAGAAGATGAAGCAGTCATCGGCAAACAGAAGATGCAAAATCGGAGTGCTGCCCCTCACAGTCTTAATGCCGTGAAGTTCCCCCTTGGTCTCGGCTTGAAGGATGATGCGGGATAGGACTTCAGTGCAGATGAGGAATAGAAAGGGGGAGAGAGGGCCGCCTTGACGGATACCCCATTCTAGCTTATGGAAACCATACTGAGAGCCGTCGAGGTTAAGTGAGAGGGTGGTGGTAGAGATGCACTGGTGAATCCTGTTGCACCACTTATCACAGAAGCTCATGGCTTTCAAAATGTCAATGAGGAATTCCCACTCAATCCTATCGAAGGTTTTACTCAGGTCAAGCTTGATGGCCATACTGCCTTTAGCCCCTTTCTTTTTTTTGAGTGAGCGAAGGATCTTTTGGGCCATGATAATGTTGTCGAAGATTTGTATGCTCGGGACGAAAGTGTTCTGAGTAGGGGAAATGATTTTGTCCAGGAGGGGTTTGAGCCGACTGGTCATGATTTTCGTGATGATCTTAAATTTGACGTTGCAGAGACTGATCGGACGGTAATGGTCAGGAGATGTCAGGGTTTTCTTCTTAGGGATGAGGGTAATGTTTGTATAGTTATATTCCTCCAGGAGTTGACCAGTTTGAAAGAAAGAGAGGGTGGCTTTGAATAAATCGTATTTTATAATATCCCAAGATTTTTGGTAGAAAAGGGGGGTAAAATCGTTAGGGCCAGAAGCTTTATGGGGATTCATAGAGAAGAGGGCTTCGCAGACTCCGTCCATCGTTGGGTCGATAGTGAGGGAATCATTATCATTCGGTGTGATCAGCATCTCCATGATATTAAGCGAAGAGATTTTGATAGTGGGATTTGATGAGGTAAAGAGGTTTTGATAGAAAGTCAGGAAAATATCTTCGATGCTCGATCTGTCTTGCGCCCAAGATCCATCAGGTTTTCGTACTCTAATGATAGCATTTCTCCTTCTCTGGTAGATAGTAGAAATATGAAAATATCTGGTGTTCCTGTCCCCTTCTTTCAACCAAGTCTCTCTAGATTTATCTTTCCAGAGGGTCTCTTCTTGGGTCAGTTTTTACTCAAGAGTGTGGAGAGGATGACTCTCTAGAATGGTGTTCTGATCAGAGGGAGGCTCCTTTTGAACCCGACTGATCTGATCCCGGATCTGATGAATACTTTCTGGAGTAAAATTGAAGACCAAGCGATTCCAGGCGTTCAATTCTTTCTTGGTGTGACGAAGCTTCTTGCAAAGGCGGAGAGGCCGAGAGCCGGCTTGGTCAACTTTCTAGGCATTCTTGATAATATTCGGGTAGTCCTCATGCTTCATCCATATCGATTGAAAGTTAAATTATTTGGGGAGCTGGTGGTAGATAGGATCAGTGTTGAGTAAGATGGGGCCGTGGTCAGACCCAATAATGGGTAAGTTCAGGATGAAGGCATTCAGATAAATGGTCCTCCAGACGTCATAAACCAGGGCACGATCTAGCCTGAGCTTTGTGAGGTCATTCCCTTTCATTTTGTTAGACCAGGTGTATGGAACACCAGTGTATCCCAGGTTAATCATAGTGGAATTGAAGATGAAGTCGGCCAGGGGGTTGGAGGCAGAGTGATCGTAGGGAATCCGCCCGAATTTATCCTCTCCCGAGGTGATCCCATTTATATCGCCTATAATGATTCAAGGAATGTAGATATTGTGTGCCAGGGCAGTGATGAAATCCTAGTACGGCCCCCGTTAAGAGTGCTCAGGTGGCCCATATGTGAACGAACACATCCAATGGGTAGGAGCAGTATCCAGGTGCGAGTTATCTTGGGGCGAGGTGATGAGAGCATCAATGCCTCTCTGGGAGGAAGACAAAATAGTGAGATTAATGTCCTTGTGCCAGGCCAGCCAAAGGTCGCCTCCGTGAGTGGTAGAGGCAGCCATACAGAACGAGTGATCAAAACCCAGAGTGGAGAATTTCCAGAAAGAATCAACATCCGAGGTCTTGGTTTCAGATAGAAAAATAATGTCAGGGTTTTGCATCTTTTGGATATTAAGGAGCTCATGAAGGGTGGAGGGCTTGCCGCTCCCCCAAGAGTTCCATGAGAGGACAATCCTTTAAAACTGAGGGTATGACCGTCTGACAGCGGTCTTGTGGTAATACATGTTGAGTCTGTGGATGAGATGCTCATGTCAGCTTCTGATGAGCCCAATTGGTAAAGGAAAAGGTAGTAGGGACCCACGTGTAAACCAAGGAGTCTTAAGGAGCTGTCTGGCTATTTGGAAAAATCCACATCGGTGTTCGAGAGCCTCAGTTCTGTACATATCGAGATTCAGTTTGGGGGGAATCCAGGCCAGGCCCTTGGGGTTGTTCGGCCCAGAGGGGGTACAGTCCCCCTCACAGGTTGAAAACTTGTGAATAGGTTTTTGTCCCCCATATAAGGGGGTTCGTTGGCACTTTTGAAACGAGGGAAGAGTTCTCTTAGAGAAAAATGAGTTAGTGATCCTACCCAAGCTCCTATTTTGGCCGCGTCTAGACGCAAGATTCCAAGTAGCGGTATGCTTAAACCGCCAGCGCTCGAAGCGATATATTTTTGAGGCATAATAAGATGGAAAAACCAATTTAACAACATTCAAAACATTTAAGTTGGAAAGAGAGTCGTGTGTGTATGCTAGTAAGGAAATGACGCGTACCTTTACAAGGCCTGTGGAGTCCCCTAAATCTTCTGTGATGATCGTTAGAGTTCTGCGTCTTTTGAGCGTGCTAGCCCGAGTTGCTTGGTAAATGCTAGAGGTTTGCTCCGACCGTATCCCGGTATCAAAGATGTCGCTGCTGGAGGGAGTGTGCCAACCGGAACTGTCGGACTATGAGAAACCAATGTCAAGGGGTTCCGTGTTCCCATCAAAGACTGTATGTGTGTAGGGGATTACTACCTAGCCGGATGGTGGTGACGGTTTCCCACGTAAAAGAGAATGTAGAGATTGGGCTGGAATGTTTTGTAAGCTTGTGGGCCGAGTCGAGATGGGTTTTATGATTGGTTTATGGTGCCTCTGGTTTGGGCTGGGCGGGATTGTAGCGGTACGAGTGTTCTGAGTTGGGCTTTGGTGAGGGGTGGGCTGAAGTTGGTTATCGAGAGGGGCTGCGCTCAAAGCGGGCTGGGTGTCTTCATTAAAAAACAGAGTTCGGGCTTTGATGGGTGAGCCCAAATGGGGCCCAAATTGCATGTGATCCAGACGACAAGTTTGTTGTTAAAGATTTGCGGTCGGGCTAGGTTGAATATTAAAATCGAAAACGAGTTGATGTTTGGTAGGACCCCGAGAGAGAGATTTGTTTTGTAAAGATGTCCCCAACGGCTCTCGACAGTTCTGCAGAGCTGATTGGTGTGATTGAAAAGGTTGGGTCACCGGGCGTGTGCCATAAATGCTTGTGTCAGCAGTTGTCTGGTCTCGATTTTCCTGATTTCCCATATTGCCCTCCTCAAAATGAGAAACCGGATACTGTTGCATGCAAACCCTAGGACCGAAAGTGTTGTTTACAACAGCGTGATAAACTGTGACAAGGGCACCGGCCGTGGTTGTCTGATCCACCGTCGAGATCTCTTTGCTGTAAGGTCGAGAGTATTGGTTTGGGAGGTACTGTGGTTCAAAACGCAATGGAAAGTATGAGAAGAGGGGCAGAGTGTGGTTACGTTGTCTCGACCACTCGTCAAGCCTCGTCATGGCTGACTGGATAATGGTGCCTACCCGTTCGTTGGCACTGTCAGATCGGTGCTGGGGTTCCCGTGGCTGCCGAGTCGTGGAGGTTTGAGTAACGTCCGGACTTCTAGGGTTTTCCTTAGACTTCTTGTGGGGCTGTTTGAATGTAGTTTCGGGTGAGTACTTTTGCGGATTGCGTTTGCCGTAGGGAAATCATATGGTTCGTTGATGTTAAGTCTGGCGCGTTCCTGACAGACTCTGTTAAATCTAGCACAAGAAGTTAGGGAGTGTGAGATAATACCACACAAAGGATAAAAACCCTCAAGTCTTTCATATTTGATAGTGAGAAGAGCTTCGCCATAACTTTTGAGTCTATGTACTGGTATGGATAACATCAGAGGTTTGTCCATGAAGAGGTTTACTTGTATCCTCACAAAACTATTTTTGAGTGATTCCATCTCACGTGTTCGAAAATCATCTTTTACAAATTCTCCTATATTGTTGCCGATCATCTTAAGTGTATCGAGGCTGTGAAGGCAACGGGGAATCCCCGAAACCTGAACCCAGTAGATATATCGGTTGAAGCGCATCTCGGATTGGTAAAGAATAGGGTCATAGGGCTGTTATAGGATCGAGAAACCAAAAACATTTGTCGAAGGTGTGGCGAGAATGGTTTGGTAGTCGAGCTTATTGTTGAAATTTGCCGTAAAGACCCGTGAGTCTTGTTCGTAGGAAATAGGAGGTACGTTCTGGATGAGCTTTGCCCACTCGCGTTTAACGTCATCACATACAACTTGCTCTCTGAGGCTAGTAGAAATAGACTGAAGGCCACTGCGAATTTCCAGCTTTGCTTTAACCTTGCTCATCTGTTTGGGTCGAGTGAAATCACCAGAACCGGGTCATGTGTGGAGCATTGCTGCATAAGTGATGTCTTTGTTGTGGCTCTTAGAGGATTCTCCTCTGACGAACGAGGTGTTTTCAGGTATAGGAAGGGAGAGAGCAATAAGAAAACCCAAAAAGGAAGCAAGCATACTTACGTAGTCTGCATGGCTATGTGATGGGTTTGGGATGGGGTGTGATGGAGAGCTCTAAGAGGGAGAGAGAGTGAGGAGAGGAGTGATGAGTTGGGAGGTGAGAGGTGGGGTCGTGGGTAGATGGGATGGAGAGTATGTGAGAGAGATAAAAACGGGTAGAAGTAGATGTATGGGAGAGAAGTTAGGAGGGAGGGTATAAAGGGAGAGCTGGAGAGGGTTAGTCTCCTATTATTTAAAGTTAGGGTAAAAAAATACTGATTTTGGAGAGAGTTGGTAATTTTGAGCAAGACCTAATTGGATGAGAGACTCAAAAGGGTAGAAAATGAGAGGGAGTGAATTGAGGGGCATTGACTGCCTAGAGATGGTTGGTTTATAGGGATATAAGGGTTAGGATGAAAAAATGTGGGACTAAGTTTAGGTTAAAATTAGGGTTTCTTCATGTATAATAATTATGAGATTTTGTACTTATGTCTCAAAACAAACTAATGAAATTTCTTTTAAGCTTAGGTTAATGGGGCTCTAATTGGGGATTAGATCTATCTATGATTTTGTGATTTGTCTCATATGATTTTATATCTTAGACACTAAGTAATCCAACTTTATATCAACATCAAAAAGAACCTTGAACAAGAACTCTAAAAAAAACTCGAACAAATCCTCGCTCAAGAAGAAACCTTGAGGAGAGATAAATCGCGTGAGACCTGGCTCCGTGAAGGTGATAGGAACACAAAGTTCTTTCATGTCTCTACTATCTGCCGAAGGAGAAAAAATGATATTAGGAAGATTCGAAAACCTCCTTCTCTGTATCTCTGCTTAAAAACTATTTATTTTGTAAAAATTATTAGCTTAGGTGGCGTTTATTTTTTGGCTGACTCCACTCAGTCGTCTGAGTCTGAGTGGAGTCAGTGATTTGGGTCACTTAGAAGCGTTTGTTTTTTTCTCATTAAGTGGCTGAGTGGAGTAAGAGTCAGTGATTTGGGTTGATTTGAGTAAGCTCTAATAAGCCAGCTTACTGCTGAGTCTGACTCTGAGTCTAAATTTTCTGCCTAAATTGCCCTCAACAAAACTCGAAATTACAAAAAAAAAAATCATTACTTCAGAAGAAAAAAAATCACAACTCCCAACTCCCAAACCCCAATTTCGATCACTCTTTCGAGAACCCTTTGCAAAGATTAGGAGACTCATCATCATCAACTCAACAACAATGCCTTTGATCTCTCTCAAATCCATAATCATCACTATAATGTTAACTTTCACAGTTGTTCTTATCTTCTTCTCTCAATTCTTCGAATTCGCACTTGTATCCCCATCAATCTCACCTCCTCAAACCTCTAAACACTCAATCAAACAAACCCCAGAAGAAGACCCCTTTATCAACTTGTTGATTGCTTTTAGGAAATGGGATTTTCAAGTTGGGTGTAAAAGTTTCAAGGAGACTCACAAAGTGGGGTTTAATAATTCTTCATCTTTGCAAGATGGGGTTGATTCTCGGGTGATGAAGATGGATTTTGTGAGTGTTTTGGTCAAAGGGTGGACTTGGGTGCCTGATAATTTGGATAATTTGTATAGTTGTAGATGTGGGTTGAATTGCCTTTGGAGTAAGTCATCCATTCTCGCCGATAAACCCGATGTGTTGTTGTTCGAAACCACCACACCTCCAGCCCAGGTACTTTGTGCTTAACTTATAATTGTTTCATGTCACTTTAATGTAAGTTTTTATCAGAACAAAATGTGCCTAGCTAGTTTTGCAAACTTACAACTAATGGTTTCATATATCAATAACACTCGTTTATAGTTAAAATTTGAGATAAAAAAACTGGATATACATAGATATCACGAATAACTCGCAGTTAACATATTGAAATGAGACATTCACATCGAAAGAAGCGATTTGCCTTGTGTGCAGAATAGTTCTATATTCAACAATTGCATAGCGTTTATTAAGTATATTCTACTTAATGTATACCAAAGGGTTGCATCCCAATCCTTGTTAGCAATGCTCAATATTATTAGATGATATCTAGGCTTATTGAAGCTATGCACTGCTTAGGTACCATCCATTTACAGTTCTTTTCCATCCATTGACAGTTCTTTTCCATCCATTTACAGTTCTTTTCCATCATCCATCCATCCATTTATAGTGCTATCTGTTGAAGCTATGCACTGCTTATTGAAGCTAACTGTTATTGAAGCTATCCATCCATTTACAGTCTTCTAGCTAACTGTTATTGAAGCTAACTGTTACTGTTATCGAAGCTATCCATTTATAGTGCTATTTGTTGAAGTACATGATGATTTTTTCAATCACTATCTTTGTAGCTTTGAATATAGTACATGATGATTTTTTCAATGCCTTGCAATTCCTTCTCAAATTATGTAATTTTTCTGAACTTTTGTTTTATAATGCTGTAGCCTTGTTGAACAACTTGAATCCATCTTGCAATCTTTCGATGCCAGAACTTATCAGCCTTAATTAATTCTTGGAGTGTAAGAAGGTAACTTAATTACATCATTGAACTACATAGTTTTGTATATTCCTCTAGCTTATACTATGGTGTATGCGATATTTTTCTAAACTTTTTCTTGACTATTATCAAAATGAATTTTGTTTGCAGAGTTATTGGTGGTATTATCAAATAACCATTTGTTGTAGGTATGTCGATCTCATACTTAGTCCGAGTGCAAATTTTTTTTCTTGCAAAAAGTATATTTTTTATTTATGAATAATAATGTACAAGAATATGGGCCTAGACAACATCACTTATAGACATTCCAACTAGGTTGGCGCCCCTAAGTTGTTGATCATGTGCTTACCATAGGAAGCCTTAAGGAAATAAAGTTGAATTTAAAAAATGGAATAATGAAAAAACAAATCAAAATAATATCAGTTCTGAAATCTGAAGTACTTTGTGGCTGGATCTTCAATTCTGTGATGGTATTCAGGTCTCCCATCTTTCCATAAGTCAAAGGGGTACACTGCGTTAGATGCTCTCTTTGCAATTGCATATACAGAAAAATTGCTCTCTTTCCATGGTACTATATATCTGTGATCCTATGGATATTTGGTCTGAGAATGCTCCATTGTGTCTTAAGAGATCAAGGAAGTTTGTTGTTTTTGAATTTATTAATGGCTGCTGCAGAATCAGACATAAGCCAAACTTTCCCCCACCCTTTCCTCACTGCATTTGAGATGCCATTCATGATACTCAAGATTTCTGCTAGATAATTAGTATTGTTGCCCACTGCCATACAATAAGTGCCAAGAAATTCACCCTTGTTGTCTCTAAGTACCTGCTGCTCCTAAGGCTAATTTATCACGACAAACTTTGACTTTCCCCTTATCTGGTAGATGCCAAAAGCAGCTTTTAACCTCTCAGGCCTGTGCTTGGTTTACATTGTACTTGCAGAGTTTTAACAACTTTAAGATCTTCTACGATGTTGTACATAGTGCTTCTTGACTGATTTGCAGAGTCAGAAACTTGTTTTAGAATGTTCCTTTAAATATAACTTCAAAAGCAGTTTCCTTACCTTCATATATGAAATTATTTCTCACTGACCAACTGTTATGGAAAATAGAGAAAACCATGGACACCCACAAGTCTTTGATATATGATTTTGTTGTATTTCTAAAGTATAGATCTCCAGCTATCTGATTCTGTTATGCAATAGTAGTGCAATTCGTAAGTATGACTAAAAACACGATTTGATTTTCAACATGCTTAGTTATCATTTGCAAAGAATATACATTATTTTAGTAGATAAGTATGACTAAAAACATGATTTAGATGTTAAGAATTTGTTGAAAAACAAATATAAGTTCCTAGTTATTTACGATTAAGAGTCGTATCTTTACCTGAACGTTTATATTCTATACGTAATTATCTTAACCATTACATATATATTGTTCTGATTTTTATGCAGTCGCAAGTTCGCAGTTTGACTAGAGTAAGAATATGCATGGAGTTAGGGATGATCAAGTATATAAGGTTATTTTCCACCTAGTTTTCATATATACTTTTGCAGATAATTTCTATTATCATTGCTCCAAAGCTGAAGCTAATTACGATAGCTACAAAATCATCATGGTCATTTAAGCCAGGTGCATACCAAAGTAAATTTAAGTTAATTGCCAATTTTTCTTCATATACACACTATATAACTATAGTAATTATGTTAAGATATTTCAATCCTTGTTTCATTATATTGTTTCCTTTGGCATGGTATTTTCACGAGGGTTGTGAATAATAGTAATTCACAAGTGAATTTCTACCTTTTCATATAGGATACTGCCGAGAGTGATTTATATTATTTATATGTACATCATGACAAGTTTATTCGATAAGTGGCTGATTACATTTTTTTTAATGCTATAACATGCAGCCTTTCATTTTGCAAAAACAAGAGGAAAAAATTACTTTGCACAGGACATGGACAAAAAATATACATCATTAGAGGTATGTAGCTGCTCCCTATCTTATGGAATATTATAGCTTCTTATTAAATCCATTAAAGGTTCCTCTATATCATCAATGATGCAGCCTTTTGCATTACATTTCAGATCATAATTTGGTGGTGTCATTCGTGCATCATTATATACAGTGGTGGTCGTTGCAGGAAATCATATATCCAGCCTTTAATCCTGACTCCCTGCGTAAACTCAACAGCTTGGGGCTTCACCACACTCACACGGTTAATGCTACAACAAACCAAGGAGGCTGGCTCTCGCTTGCATGAAGCCATAATACAAACCTCACCATCCTGTCCTAAAAGGAACATGAAATCAATGCCTTAAAAGGATCCCTCCGATACTGATCCGCATCTAGAAAAGGATGCCTCAGAGTAAATGGATCCACCAAAATGATGTTATTACTCACTTTCGTGCACAAAACAAGAGGCCCCAAATTCCCTAAACTATTAGCCACTTTGGGGGGAAGACAAATCAAATCCTCACGGCATATTTCGCAAATCTCAACCGAAAACATGTGCTTATAATTATAAGTCTGACTTTTAGTATCATGGGACACAAGTTGCTTTTTGCTACGACTTTTAACAGGAACAACTTCACCAACAAACTCCACAAATTTCAAACCATGACTCCTATTAGCAAAAAAGAAATCAATACCATGTTCCATCTGCTTGATTTTGGTCGCCTTCACAGCCGCATCATGCTTAATAATTAACTGCTCCAAATAAAATAACGTCCTTCTATGCCCCACATGTTGCCTAAGCTGAACCGCAGCAACCCACTGATCAGGATTCGCAGCAACCCTCGAACACACCTCACACATATGATCCTGTAAAACATACTCCGCAACATACCCTTGTTCCAAAATCACCCCATTTAGTACTTCCTTCCTCACTTTCACCTTAACCTTGATCCTCTTCGAATGGGGTTCAGTCCAAATGAACTCCGCGTCCGCCAATCGAACCTTATTGTTCAAATTCAACCTCTTTATACAAACGTCAACAACTCCCTAGATTCCAATTGACATGGGATCCAAGTTCTTGGTGGTTGCAAGTAGCGATCACATTTAGGGCAATGTTGGATCGTTAAGAACTTCTGGAGACCTTCGGTGATGTCGACTTCAGAGCGGAGACACTTTACGCACATGTTCGCTGCGTTGGGTGCCATCAAGATTCCACATTTGCAACATAGAACGCTCCCTACTGTTTGTTGAACCCTAAACATTCCTGTATCTGTATCCATGGCTGTTGGTGTTGATGATGAAAACATTTGGTTTTGATTTGATGACCTAAACCCTAAATTTGAACAAATTACAACATAGAATCAGAAATCAAACCCTAATTTACAATAGAGAGAGAGAGAGAGAGACCTGTAGATTTTGACCGTTGGATGTTGATGAAGGTGTGAAGGAGAAACTAGGGTTTTAAGAACGAAAGCAAACAGATAGGAACTCAACTTTAAACGTTAAGGCAAGGTTAACCCCTCCTTTTCTCTTTTCTCTACACCAGAGCTCGACCCTATGTAGTCCCAAGACTAAAACCAATCATAGCATGGATCCTCCGAACCATAGCTCCCCTGGCCAGCTTACCCGCTGGATCCGGCACATATGGAGCAAGAAAAAGATGACTCCGGTGCCAAGAGGAGCTTTTGCTTCTCAGAAACTGGAGAAGAGGATGCGTAAACCACCCACAAGACCCAATAGAGAGAGGCTCGCCAATCTGTCTCACCCAACCCACCAAGGGATGCGTAAACCACCCTCTCCCAAGCAATGGCATACCGCCCCTTTTCTGCCTAACCACCACATGCACACTACAACACTTCCCCATATCCAAAACACGGAAGCGGGCCCGACACCGGCCCTAGGTTACCCATCATAATCATAGCCTGGAACTGTAGGGGGACTTGAAAGAAGTCCACCCTTAAGGAGCTGAGAGCTCACAACTCCAAATTTAACCCCGATATTATTTTTCTTACAGAGACTAAAACTTCTAACCATGATTCCCTTCGCAAGTTCTGCAGACTAGGGCTGACCCATACTCACATGGTTAATGCTACCCCAAACCAAGGCGGAGGGCTCTAGCTTGCTTGGAGCCAGACTACAAACCTCACTATCCTGTCGTCCCCCCCTAACAGTATTGATGCGCTCATCCTTTCCCATGCTCCAACACAACCTCCCGACTCTGATCCGATCCCCTGGCTCTGCTCGTTTACATATGGCCCACCTGAGCTTTCCCAAAAAGGAAACTATTGGGCTTCTATTGCCAACTTAGCTAGGTCTATCTCGATTCCCTGGATTGTTATGGGAGATCTAAATTGTATTACTTGCACAGAGGAAAAATTTGGAAAAATTGTTTTTGATCCTTCGGCCCCAAATCCCCTGGAATAATTCATTTTTGATACAACTATGATTGTCCTGGGATCCACAGGCGTCCCTTTTACATGGTTAAATAAGCGTAAAGGTAGAGATCTTGTCAAGCAAAGGATGGACCTACCATCGTCTCTATCCCTTGGAACACGACCTTCCCTGACGCCTCCATTCAAAACCTCCCCATCATCGGCTCTGACCAAAGTCCCATTATCCTTAATATTGAATCCAATCGTCATACCCTCCTAAAAAAATTATATTTCCAATCCTCGTGGACTAAGCATGCGCAATACCAAGAGATCATATTCAAGGCTTGGGTTGCTGATCAAGTGGGCTCTCGGCCGCTTTGCCTGTGTAAGAAGCTTCATTACACAAAGACGGAGCTCACTGCCTGGAATAAGGAGTTTAACTGCACGACCCTTAATATCCACCAGATCAGGCACCAGATTACTGACGTACAGAAGAAGACTGCGACTGACGATAACATCGCCATTGAGCAAGAGCTTCATAACCAGCTCAACACCTTCCTAGACCACGAGGAGTCCCTTTGGCGCGACAAATCCCGGGACACTTGGCTTCGCGAAGGGGACCGAAATACATAATTCTTCCACCTCTCCACTATTTACTGTAGAAGACTCAATGAGATCAGAAAAATCTATAAACCTGACGACACCTGGGGGCAAATGAGGAAAGATATAGGTGATACTTTCGTCAAGTTCTATCATGACCTTTTCACCCCTTCACACCCCTCCATTAAGATCCAAGACCTGGGCATTATGGAAAAGCTGATCACCGATGTCGAAAATTTCCATCTCACCCAAGACCCCACCATAGAAGAAATTAAAGAGGCCCTATTCTCCATGAACCCCCCTAAGTCACCTGGCCCCGAGGGTTTTACCTCGCTCTTCTACTAAAAATCTTGGGACACTATTAAGTACGACCTTTTTAATGCCACCCTGACTTTCTTCCAAATGGGCAACCTGCTTGCGGAATTCAATAACACGAACATCACTCTCATTCCAAAGCAGAAGAACCCCGAAAAACCTGAATACTTTAGACCCATCAGCCTTTGCAACGTCAAATTTAAGATCATCACCAAAATTCTAGCTACCAGACTTCGCCCCCTACTCAACAAAATTATCTCCCCCGCTCAAAATGCTTTCATCCCAGGTCGACAGATTTTTGACAACATCATTATGGCCCAAGAAATGATGACGGCTCTAAAGAAGAAGAAAGGGAAGTCCAGTCACATGGCTATCAAGCTGGACCTGAGCAAGGATTTTGATAGGGTAGAATGGAGTTTCCTCGACGACACCCTGAAAACCATGGGCTTCTACCACAAGTGGTGCACCTGGATCCAGTAATGTATCTCCACTACGGCTCTTTCCTTTAACCTCAATGGTACCCCTTTAAGCTTCCTTAAGCCTGGCAGAGGCATTCGTTAAGGCGACCCCCTCTCCCCCTTCCTTTTCCTCATTTGCTCGGAAATCCTTTCCAGAATTCTCCTCCACAAAGAGATAAAAGGAGACATCCATAGTATCAATACTGCCAGAGGTAACACCTCCATCTCCCAGATCTTCTTCGTCGACGACAGTTTCATTTTCTACAACGCTAACCTGGAGGAGGCAGGAGCCCTAAAAGATGCCCTTAGCACCTTCACTCAGGTCTCTGGACAAGAGATAAACCTTGATAAATCCTGCATCATCTTTAGCAAGAACTGCCATCATCGTCACCACAGACTCATTCAACGGATCCTGGATATCAAAAAGGACACCACGTGTGACAAGTACCTTGGAGTGCCGCTGAATTTCGATCGGTCGAAAAGCCATAACTTCCAAGACATTATCTCCAGGGTGTCCAGCTAGATTGAGGGTTAGAAAGCTAAATTCTTATCCCAAGCTGGCCGGCTCACCCTGATAAAAGTTGTTAACTCAATAATTCCATCATTCCTCATGTCCGTTTTTCCTTTCCCAAATTTATTTTGCAAAAAGATGGACTCCATTAATACTCGGTTCTTCTGGGGGACCAATAAAGAGGGCAAGTCCAAAACCTAATTTATCAAATGGAAGAAAATCTGCTATCCCCCAAAGGCTAGCGGTCTTGGAATGCGTACGGCTCTAAACCATAACCAAGCCCTCCTGGCAAAGCTTTTCTGGAGCCTCATCAAAGAGCTCGACAAGCTTTGGGCTCACAATATGAAGGCCAAATACACCCTGAAGATCTTCCCTATGCTCTCTACTACTCTACCTTCGGATTCATAGATCTGGAAAAGGCATCATTAAAGCCAAAAACAACATATGGCCTGAGCTCCGGTGGCATATCGGTAACGGAGAAAGTGTGGATTTTTGGCTTGAACCCTGGATACCTAGTATCCGTTTTGGACCCCCTACCGGCCCAGCCCCCCCCCCCCCTTAGAAAATCACCAGAATCTCATCTGGCCTAACAGTCGCACTTGGAAAACTTACCTTATTTACTCTATTTTCCATTCAGATATCGCGGACATCATCATCTCCATCCCCCTCAGCAAACACCCAGCTAAGGACGTCCTCAGATGGATAAAGGAAAAGAACGGAATCCTTACGGTGTGCTCGGTTTACAACCAATCTATCCAAAATAATCTAAATGCCAACCCTGCGACCCACCTCTCCGGACCCAACGAACTCTCTTGGGACATCTGGAAGCTAAAAGTCCCTTACCATATCCAACTCTTCCTGTGGAAAACAATCCAGGATGGAATCCCCACCGTGCAAAACCTCTGGCACGGCGATGAGGATTGGGATACAAACTGCCCTCGATGTGGTGTAGAGACGGAGACCACAGTGCACGTCCTTTATTCTGTATAAAGCTCACAAACATCTGGTATGACTCTGACCTCTCGCTTGATTTCCGAAACTGGAGCTATACTAATTCTGTAATTTCTATCATTCAACGTTGCTACCAACTTTCCAGGGACGCTTCTAATCTATCCACTTATTGCAGTACACTTAACACTCTTATGTATGTCATCTGGTCCAACAGAAATGAGCTCGTCTTCGAGCAAAAAGCAACTCCGCGCTGGCAAAATTCTGAAGCGAGCAAAGCTCTTATGCTTAACTCATAACAGAATTTCCCCCCTACTATCCATAAGCAGCTCCGCTCCCTCCCCCCCTGCCCCGGGTCTAAGAGGGATGGTACGTCATTAGCGTGGATGCCTCCATTTTGAAATAGCCAGACATAGTAATCGAATCACTCAGGCTTAAAATCCCTAACGGAGTGACCCGCTCTGATACCAATTGAAATTCTAAGAGTTTCTAGCCAATAAAACTAGGAGGTGGCCAAATAGGGAACAAATACTATGATGCGGAAATGCCCTATTCAAACAATCACATACAATTCAAAACTAATAGCTTGAAAGTAAATGATACGCAATTCATATCCAAAAGGAAATCCACGAATGGGTGAAGCCTTCGGCCCTAAGAAATCCTATAGTAAATTAAGTAAGCATTAGACAAGAGTTAAACAACGCCTTTGTTACCTCGCTAAGTTTCTGCTTGCCTCACCAAGCCCTAGCCAAAGTCTCCACGTCAACTTCGGTCTTTACTATCTCCGTTAATCACATAGAATGGCTTGCAACTCAAAGCTTTGGCACACTTGAATCCGCGATCAAGTATGAATTAAATATTATGATTTATTTTTCGATTTGAGGGTTTTAAAAAACCTTTTGAAATAAAACAAATCAAATACCAAAAGCTTAGGAGAAGCTTTATGGTTTCTCTCTCAATAACCTAGATTCTCTTTAATAATGGAGTTATCAATTACAAGAGAATTCTAGATTGGTTGATTCTAGAGTTAGAAAGAAGTTTTCTTCAAAGAGTAAAACCCTAATTTTGATGTAGAAAGATAGCGATTTTTCTTAAAAAAATATTTTTAAAGCTAACTTTGAAAAAACTATTAAAGATGTAAATCCCGAGGTCAAATCAATTGAAGAATAGAACTTTTTGAAAGAGACTTGGTGCGGCCTGGGTGGTCAGCTGGGCGCCCATAGGGGCGGCAGTTCGGGCGGGTTCAGGCTGGGCCATCACGGGCCAAATAAAGTTCGGGATGGGCCGGGCGATAAATAGTGTTTGGGCCGGGTTATGCGGGCCGAGTTCGGGTTGGGTTTGGGCTGGATTATATGGGCCAAATTCAGGCCAAGTTTGGGCCGAATTCATTCAACTTGTTGAAAATAGCAAAAAAAGTTATTAGTTAAAAAAAACACCTTGTTTATTAATTTTTATAAAAATTTGAGAGGGGGACATAATACCTTACCTCTCTACAAAAGTTTAATTACTCAAACTGAAGTGATCATTTAGCCTTGTCACATATTGAGGATGATGTAAAACCTAACTCTTTAAATAATAAAAAAGACTATTCTAGTTCTAACTCTTCTTCTGATCCTTGGAGCAACTTATCTTGATTTTTGTCTTCTGCTAAATACCAATCTCTTAAGCACATGGTCGTTTTGATTGTATCAGGCACTAAACTACTCCTATAATCTGTTATCAGCCACCTTGTACCGCTAAAAGCTGCCTCTGATGCTACTATAGATACTGGAATTACAAGAATATTGTGGGCGATAACAGCTAAAATGGGGAACTTGATTTCATTGACTTTCTACCACTTCAAAACATCAAAATCCGCGTCATCTATTGTATCAGATTCGAGGTAACGACTTAAGTTGTTTGATCCTCCTCCACTATGGGCTCCTCAACGAGTGTTCTCCCTTATTATTTCTGCCGCAGTTTGTGGTTGAGACAAGTTTGATTCGATATACGTTAATTGTGTCTTAAACTTACCACTCGCCTCGTAATCCTTAAAAAGTGTAGTTATAACATGTCTAGCTACTTCAATTTCAAAACTATATGTAGAAGGGCAAAAAACTTCTTTATAATTTTTTTTTAATACAACAAGCTTATTTTGAGAGTTTAATATTTACCTACGACCCAAACCAACGGAACATGTTCCCAATATTTTTTATATTTGTCGTACATCTCGCCACAAATTTCTCTAAATTGTGTACTATGTTTATGTTTAATAAATACCTCACAAATGTTAACTAAATGCGTAATAACTTCACAAGATGTAACATGATAACTTTTGGAAAAACATAGTATTGCATCGTAAAAAACTTTAAGAAATCTCGTAGTAGTTTTGTTATTACCCAATCATCATCACTAATAGTGTGATTGAGGCTTTTTACCATTTGATATTGTGCAATTGGTCGTTGTAAAGAAATTATCGCGTTTAACATTAAATATGTAGAGTTCCACCTATGTTTAACATCTATTGGTGGTTTTCTCGATTTTATACTTAAAGCTTGACATATTTTCGTAAAATCTTGATAACGCTTTTGCGAACTATGCAAATAAATTGTAGTTTGTCTTACATTTTTAAGGCATCTTTGCATACATATAATCCATCTTTTACCATAAGATTAAGAATGTGGCAATAACATCTCACATGAAAATATTAACCGCTATGATGTATAGGTAACCAATTACTTAATTCATTACTTGCACGATCATTTGAACTAGCATTATCTAAGGATATAGAAAATATTTTATTTGAAATTCAATATTCATTTATTGCGCCAAAAATAGAACTAGCTATAGTTAAACCGTCGTGGGGGATTTCAAGTAACCTAAACCAAATAATTATTTTTTGTATTGTCAAGGCAGAGTCTAAGAAGTGTGCAGTAACAGAACAAAATCCTAATTTTGAAGGAGAGCTCCACAAATCACTCGTAAGAGATATTTTACCAGAAGTATTTTGCAAAAGATTTTTTAATTTTTCCATTTCACTATTGTAGTATTTAAAAATATCAACTTTAACGGTATTCCTACTAGGTGGTTGAAATAATTCTCCATATGTCATCCTTTCCCTCCTTTTAAATGAGTCATTTTTGCATAAGCTAAATGGTTGCTCGTCGACTACTATATATCTAGCTAATTCCTTACGGGCAACTTCTTTATTAAAGCGAAAACTTGTAAGATTTTCTGTAGGAGACCTACCTAATTATGTTTGTGAGGGATCTTGATTTAGCTTACAATCCTCCGTATGTCTTTTATGGTGAGAAGTTCCGCTACCTCCAGAGGCACTGTATCTATTTTTGGGACAAAATTTACAATAAGCTAAAATAGTCATCTTACCTGGGAATTTTACCTGATCGGGATGTAAAGCCTCATACCTCGTAAACCAATCCCAAACCTCTTATCTAGGTTTTTGTGATCTTTTTGAATTTTTACTAGAGGAGCTAAAAATTTGGGGGCTCAGATCTTGGGGGCTCGGATGTTGGGTTGGTAATTCATCTTCTATATCAGAATATGTTGGTGTACGATGTGGATCATTTTTAGTATAGCTTATCTGGGGACTTTCGTCATCTATGTCACTGATGATGAGAAATCTTTTTTGCGATCCCATTCTGTGATAACAAATATTTCGTTTTTAATTACAAGAACCAAAATATACATGGTTTTTAACAATTTGGAATGTAAACGCTCGATTCTTAGAACTAGCACAACATATATAGCTTTTAATATAATTAATTAGGTCATTCCTACTCTAATATTTGTACAACATAGGTAAGTCGGGCAAGGCTTTGATTCCTAACACAAATGCTCAACTTTGGTAGTACCAGCCTGTCTGGCAGATGTTCAGTCCACACGCCCTTGGCAGACGCCGCAGCAATGTTGTCAACAACCAAGGAATGACGACGTCACATCTACAACTAGTACTTCGCGACGCTCGGCTTAAGTATCCTATGAATCCATGGTGGTACTGTAGGGACTTATCCCTCGAGCTAAGGATACTCGAACTTACCCCTCGCTCGATCTCTGTAGTACGCGGCCTTATTCGGTACCAAACTCACGCATGATAGACACGTGATATACACGTTAACAGTAACACGTTGACCTCGAACTCAAGCAGAATGTGAGTCGTCCATAACAAATGCAAACATAACAAGTTAACATACACATGTCTCCCACGAGCTAGCAGTTACACACTCAGCTGCCCACAGCCCCTACTTTCAGGAGAACATGTTTAAGCACGCCGTCAAGCTGAGAGTAAGGTCTATAAAAGGGCAGAGCTCCTAAGGAAACAGGACGGTCAACAGACAATTCTACACATACAATTATCTGATCTCAAGCTATCTATCCTCCTAGATTAACTCCTGTAATCAGATTATCTCTCACTCTCAAGCAATAATATTACTTTACCAAAATCCTCCACTCGAGGTTGTCGATTTTACCTATTCATAGGTTTTCCATGCTAAATCTCCTATGTCAAGTGTTATCTCTTATTTAATTCTTGTCATAGTTGTTCTTGGTGTAAGGATCTATTTCAGGCTATTTCGAGCTTTGCGAAATTAGGTCCCTATATTTGGCGCCGTCTGTGGGAGCCGCACGGATTTTCCACGTACTCCAAAGCTACGATTGCTACTCCTCAATCAGGTATTCAATCATGGTTTAAATACGTCAATCTTCGGGAGCTCACCCCAAAAGTTCGAGGAGGCCTGATCAGGTTGTCGAATTCCGAGCGAGCTTAATTACCGAAGCCAAAAAACAGAGCCAGCTCGAGTGCCAACTCTTGGTAGATTGAGAACTCCATGAGAAAGAACTAGAACGAGATCGTCAAGCTCGAGTTCTGGAAACAAAGAAACAAGAAGCTCAGATATTGGCTTTTCAAACAGCCCTGAAAGCTTTACAGAGCAACCAACCACCACTAGTCCTCAGGGAGCGCGAGACAACACCTACAACCTTGAGGGTTTTAGTACATGAGAGGTTAGGGCCACATGAGATGTGTAGTACAAACGCTTCCAGGATTCACTGTGAGGATCCACAAGTGCCGATAGTCTCAATTCATTTGGGGCAAGAGGCACAAACAGATATTAACAAAGATCGCAGACTTCCTAAACAGCCAGAGGAGGATCTACGACCTCATCATCAAGCTCTGGTTCTAGAACGTTTAAGCGAGGAAATAGGTGATCATGTTCCCAGACTCGTACGTTCAACTGTAGTTATTGTCCCTCAGCATTATATCTCACAGGAACTCATGGATCAACGTATTAGAGAAATCATCGAAGCAACAACTCAATATGCAAAGGACGACTCACATAAATTATAAGGTAGTCCAATTGCTAAAGAGTTGTTCGATATGGTTATTCTAACAGGTTTTCATACACCCAAGATCGGCTAATACAAAGGGACCGATCCTGGCCAGCACGTGCAACAGTTCCGCGATTCATTGGGTCTGTATTATAATCTGAATCACATCCTTTGCCGGCTCTTCACTGCCAGTCTTCAAGATGAACCTCTTCATTGGTTTCACTCTCTACCAGAAGGCTCGATTCATACGTTTGAGCAGTTGCAGAAGACCTTCATCAAGGCTTATGCCCACAATAAAGATAAAGAGGATAACTTATATTCTCTTATCAGTCTTAAACAGTCACAAGGGGAGAAGCTCGAGGATTTCTCCAAGAAGTTTCTCAAACTTTCCTGAAAGGTCGACAATCTAGATCTGAAGACAGCCGTGTCCGCATTTACTAATGCTCTGCAGTTCAACTGTAAAGCTAAAAAATACCTCTTCTTGAATAAACCCAAGAATCTCTAGGATATGATCGAGAAAGTCAACCACTACCTCGATTTGGAATGGATGATGCCTGAACAGAGTAAACCCGTTAAGGCAGTCCATAACACCAAAGTTCCTTCTACATATTCCAGCAACAACCGCAGCTTGGATGGTCAAGGCGATCAGAAACGAGCAAAGACAGAGCCAGGAAGAGACAATAACAAGAGGTCGCAGAAACCTCTAAGGGCAGTCATACCAAAGTTGAATGCCAAGCTTTCCGCGATCTATCATCTTATTCAGAAAGACAAATGTTTCTGTCCTGCTCGACCTTTCGAGCCAATCGCAGGTCGACCTTATTGCGAGTATTACAAGATTAAACACCACAGCACCGACAACTGCTACTGTTTGAAGAAGCTCTTAGAGCTCATTTTCAAGGAAGGGAGGATGCTCGAGTACATCATCGATCTTCCCAGTTATAAAGATGGGAGCTATTTAATACAGGGTAAAGTGATTCAAGTAGCTGACCAGGCAGAAGAGAAGCATCTATACCATCTCTACTGTAGTAATATAATCGAGATCAACCAGGTCTCCAACTCTAACAGATTCAAGCGGAGGAAGTTGGGTGAGTCTTGCGACCTTGCCGTCCAAGATAAGGAAGCCAAGCTCCTCCCAGAGTCAAGCAATCGTTGATAGGGAATCTCCTTTAAAGATTGCAATACAAGGCATGTCAAGTTTCCTCATCATGATGCGCTGGTAATCATGCTCAAAATGAGGAACTTCGTGATGCACACCATGATGTGGACACAGGAAGTGGGATTGAAATCTTATTTTAGCATACGATCGACCAGATGGGACTCTCAGATCAGGTCGTGCCAAGCGAGACAGACATCAGTGGGTTCAATGGGTCCAAGGAAGTACGAGTTGGGAAAATTACTCTCCCGATCACAGCAGGGCCTACCACTATCGACGTTATTTTCTACGTCATCAATGCCAAATCAAGGTACTTGGGGATACTAGGGCACTGTTGGCTGCATAATATGGAGGCCATCCCGTCCACATATTACCAAACACTCTTATTCAAGCACAACAACGTCATCTATGAAATTAAACGAAGTTAGAAGCTTTCTCAAGCTTGTAAAAATACAGTGTCATCTATTCTCGACAAGTCGGAACAGTCTGCTGCATAGTAATTATAGAAGACTGATCACCCCGATGATCAGTCCTCTCTAGTCGGGCTTACAGAGTATGTTCAGATCGATGGGGGTAACCGAGGTACTTATATTGGTACAAAGTTGGCCCAGCCAGAAAAATAAGCTCTTATTTCTTTCCTCTAATCCAACAAAGATGTTTACGCGTGAAGCTTTCAAGAAATGCCAGGCGTAGACCCCTCAAAGTCTTGCCATATCTTAAGCATCCGCGAAGGCGCAACAACAGTTAAACAGAAGCAATACAGATTATCTCCCAGACTCAGAGACGAGGTCAGCAAGGAGATTGACAAGTTAATCGAAGTTGGTTTCATTCGAGAAGCCAATTATCTAGACTGGATTTCTAATATCGTTGTTGTTCCTAAGAAGAACGGGAAAGTTTAGGTTTGTGTAGATTTCACTGATCTAAACTAACACATGCCGAAGGACAGTTTCTCTCTTCCGATCATTCATCAGATCCTCTATTCTACAGCCGGTCATGAACTCTTATCTATGATCGACGCGGCTTCGGGGTACAATCAGATTCCACTATTGGAAGTAGATCAAGAAAAAACCACATTCATTACAGAAAGGGGTCTCTACTGTTACAAGGTCATGCCATTCGGCCTTAAGAATGCTGGAGCCACTTATCAGAGATTAGTCGCATGTATGTTCAAGGAACACTTGGGAAAAACCGTCGAGGTCTATTTGATGACATGCTTTGCAAGAGTTTAAAGAAAGAAGATCACATCTCTCATCTCTCCACTGTGCTCAACATCTTACGATCCTACAGAATGAAGCTCAATCTAGATAAATGCCAGTTCGGTGTTCACTCGAGCAAGGTCTTGGGACATCTTATCAGCAAAAAGGGATAGAAGCAGATCCAGATTAGATTCGAGCTCTTCCGGACATGCCTTAACCATCAACAAAGAAGGATGTACAGAAGCTCGCAGGGAAGATTGCAGCAATCAACAGATTCGTGTCTAAATCCTCAGACCGATGCTGATTGCTATTCATGCTACTCAGAGGATCAACTCAATGAGGCAAAGATCCAAAGAATAATGATATCAACTGGACACCAAAATATGAAGCAGCTTTTCAGGAACTCAAAACTTACCTCCGAAAAGCTCTAGTCATGAGTACTCCGGTAGGCAATGAGGAACTAATTATCTACCTCGCAGTTACAGAGACATCTCTCAGCCCATTTCTCATTCAGCCCAAAGGAAAGATTGAGAGGTCGATCTTCTTCATCAGCAAGACGTTAACTCCAGCAGAAACGAGGTACTCTAAAATTGAAAGATTACTTTTAACTCTCGTTTACACAATACATAAACTCAAGCACTACTTCCAAGCACATCCTGTCAAAGTCATGACGAATTACCCACTTCGGGAAGTATTGTCTAAAAAAGAGAAGTCCATAAGAGTACAATAGTGGTCTATCAGTTTGGGGGAGCACAAAATCAAATTCGAGCAGCGAATTTCAGAAAAGGGTCAAGCAGTTATTGATTTCCTAGCAGACTTTCCAGTATCAGATCCTGACTGGGAAGAACATGATTCAGATCTCATTGAAGAAGCAGCAGATGATCTTCCACCCTCGAAACCTTTCGATGATCGAACATCATAGATATCTCAAAAAGGGTGGAGGCTCCTCATCGATGGTTCAGCAGGACCCACAGGGTCAGGAGTTAGGATTGTGCTCATCACACCCTCCAACGACAGAATTGAGAAATCCATTCGTCTCGATTTTGAAGCCTCGAACAACGTTACAGAGTACGAGGCACTCATTCATGGTCTGGATATGGCTCTTGAAATCGGGGTCACCGAAATCTTGGCCTATATAGACTCTCTACTGACCGTTCATCACTACTTAGAGCATTACAAGAAGAACAACATCATGGTCAATTATACAGCTCTGGTTGCATAATGGCTAAGAAAGTTCCACAAATCTACACTCGAATATCTCCCTCGCGGAGAGAATCGCCATGCCGATTCCTTGGCTTACTTAGCCAGGGTGTTGGGAACAGAATCAAGACACCTCCAGATTGAAGTTATTTCCACCCCCAGTATTAATCGTACTACTGTGTATGCGATTAATACTGAGGTCGATGAGATGGCGGGTGATGATTGGAGGAAACCATTTGTTACTTATCTCGGTCTGGACAACTCATGCATCGGGCCACTACCAGATGATCTACAGCAGCGCAGACACGTCATTGAGAATTCAATGCGCTACACAGTTCAATTAAACGGCAATCTCTACAAATGTTCAGTCACTGGTCCATATCTCAAGTGCCTCTCTAAGGAACATGCCAACCAGATGCTATAAGATCTGCATAAAGGTATCTGCGGGTCTCAAACCGTAGGACGAGCTCTTACAAACAGAGCTATCACACAAGGAATGTTTTGGTCAGGCATGCGAAAGCAAGCGAAAGAATACTCAAGGAAATATGATGCATGTCAACGTCTTTGGAATCAAATTTGGGTCCCTGCTCTCGAGCTCCATGCCAGTAAGGTGTATTGGCCATTCAAGCGATGGGACCTCGATCTAGTTGGCGAGTTCCCAATACTCCAGGTAATAGGAAGTTTCTTCTTGTTGCCACAGATTACTTCATAAAATGGGTTGAAGCAGTTCCTCTATGCAGAACTTGAGAAGAAGAGGTCATTTTATTCATCTGGTAGTACATCATCACAAGATTTGGCTGTCCCTACCTGATTCAAATTGATAACGGTCCTCAGTTCGTTGGAGCTAAGGTCGTAGTATTTCTCAATAAACACAATATCATCCATTCTTCATCAAACATGTACTACCCCCAAGGAAACGGTCAAACGGAGATCACAAACAGAACTATCGTAGATGGTCTCAAGAAGCGCCTCATGTCACAAAAGAAGGGCAACTGGATAGGTGAGTTACCTCACGTCTTATGGGCATATCGTACTATTCCCTGGAAGTCAACACAGTGTTCACCGTTTTTCCTCGTCTATAGAACAAAAGCAGTAATCCCAACGAAGTACCACCATCGGGTGAAAGATCACGAACTCACAGACGATGAAAAAAAGTTCGAACTGGCATGCAACCTCAATTGGATCAACGAGACCCGAGATCGAGCAATCGCAAATCTTTGTCGATATCATCAAACACTGGCAAATTCATACAACAAACGAGTTCGCACTCGGGAGTTTACAATCAATGACTGGGTCCTTTGAGAAATCCCAGATAACAGAAAAGAGCCACATGCTGGGAAACTAGCAGAAAATTGGGAAGTTCCTTTCATGGCCATCGGTCGAACTGGTCTTGGTTCCTACTATCTCATGACAGAAGTCGGTGACAAAATTCGAAATCCATGGAATACAAGAAGATTGAAGTTATATCGACGCTGAACAACTCCGCCATTACTCTGCAATGTTCAATCCACCTCGAGATTTCATCTCTAACGTATGTACAAACTCTTTTAATTAATGAATTTTTTTTTTGTTTATCACAAGAGTCCCTGTTATACAAATCGCATTACATATAGATCCATCTCAACCCAAAGGTTTGAGCACAGTTATACTAGCTCGACTCCTGAAGGTACTTCCATCTATCCAATATGGTCATGGCATAAATAAACTAGCTTGTACTCCTGAGGATACACATACATCTGACGGCGGGGGCCATAACGAACCTCTTAGCTTAAAGATAGCAACCTAAAGCACGAGGGAGGAAAAAATTTACTCGCTGCCGCTAAGATCTACTATCCAATATGGTCATGGCATAGATAATACTAGCCTGTACTCCTGAGGATACACATACATCTGAAGGCGGGGGCCATAACGAACCTCTTAGCCTAAAGATAATAGCCTAAAGCACGAGTGAGGAAAAAACTTACTCGTTGCCACTAAGCTCTACTATCCATAATGGTCATGGCATAGATAATACTAGCCTGTACTTTTGAGTATACACATACATCTGACAGCGGGGGCCATAACGAACCTCTTAACCTGAAGATAATAGCCTAAAGTATGAGTGAGGAAAAAACATACTCGCTGCCGCTAAGCTCTACTATCCAATATGGTCATGGCATAGATAATACTATGCCTGTACTCCTGATGATACACATACATCTGAAGGCGGAGGCCATAATGAGCCTCTTAGCCTGAAGATAAGCCCAAAGCACGAGTGGAGGTAAAACTTGCTCGCTACCCCTAAGCACTTCTATATATCCGAGGCGGGGGCCATAACGAACCTCTTAGCCTGCGGTGACAGCCTAAAGTACGAGGGAGGAAAAAGCTTAGTCGCTGCCGCTAAGATCTACTATCCAATATGGTCATGGCATAGATAATACTAGCTTGTACTCCTGAGGATACACATACATCTGACGGTGGGGGCCATAACGAACCTCTTAGCCTGAAGATAACATTCTAAAGCACGAGTGAGAAAAAAACTTACTCTCTGCTACTAAGCTCTACTATCCAATATGGTCATGGTATAAATACTACTAGCCTGTACTCCTAAGAACGCACATATATCCGAGGCAGGGGCCATAACGAACATCTTAGCTTGCGGTGACCGTCTAAAAGCACGAGTGAGAAAAAATTGTTCGCTGCCGCTAAACACTTCTATATATCCAAGGCGAGGGCCATAACGAACCTCTTAGCCTGCGGTGACGGCCTAAAGCACGAGTGAGAAAAAATTGCTCACTGCCGCTAAGCACTTCTATATATCCGAGACGGGGGCCATAATGAACCTCTTAGCCTACGGTGACTGCCTAAAGCACGAGTGAGAAAAAATTACTCATTGTCGCCAAGCACTTCTATATATCCGAGGCGGGGGCCATAACGAACCTCTTAGCCTGCAGTGACCACCTAAAGTACTAGCAAAGGTAATACTAGTTCGCTACCGCTAAGCCTCCCTGAGTTCAATGGTTGAAGCACAAATAATACTTACTTCTACACCCTTGGACTTATTCTAATTCGATGGGTCAAACCAGAGAAAACATTTACTGCAAGCAAAAGTAATACTAGCTTTCAGTACCAACATTTCAAGCTATCTCAGAAGCCTACATCCTATAAGCTACACTGGAGCATCAATATCAATATGTTACAAAAGGTATATTTATCTTATTTCAATTATCTACTCATGAACATATCTATCTCCTTCTGTTATTCTGAGTTTTTCTCGTTGGAAGGTCAGTCGATTTCCCTCCCACAGTAGGAGTTAGTGAGATTCTGGTCGAACTACCCCCTACTTCAATTCCAGAGGCCATATACTCCGGAACTCAAACAGCAGCAATCTCTCTACCTCGAGCTATCTTCTCAGCTGTAGTACTCCCAATACTACCACCCATGACCCCAATTGGGTCAATATCTAAAATATTAAGCTTACATGCACAAATCTTCGCAAGAAGGCATTCATGTAATTGCTCTTCTCACTCTGCAAAAACTTCATTTCCTCAACGAAATAAGTAATCAAAGCACCAATCTCCTGTTTATGAACATCTCCCCGCTAAGTCTGTCCCAGTTATACACACTCACTTATGAAGACTTTTGTGAAGACTATCAGCACATTTACATGTTTTTTAGAGCGCTCTTCCTTTCCAGCAAGAACAGCCCTTAATCGGTCGATAAGGTCATTCTGTAGGTTGGAAAGATTAGTAAATATTTTTTGTTCATTTGTGAGATCTTTTCGCATATTCTCTACTAACTCTCGACTCCCCTCGGCAACGACAATCTCCCCATCCCTTTTATCCAGTTCATACTTGAGATCCTTCTCATACTTCAAACCTTGCACTCGTAGTTCTCTCTCCAATTCTTTTATTCGAGCACAAAGTTGGTTAATTCTATCACCCATATCCCTTTCGCGGTCTACAGTTTTTCTCGCATTCCCTTGAGCATTGACCAGGTCATCTGCCAAACCTTTGTTTTGGGCCTGAGCTTCCACCAAATCAGCCTTGATCTGGGCTTCTCTGTCTTTGAGGTGTCGCAAGCCAGTCTTTAGGCGATCTAACTTTCCAATAAAACTTTCACGTATCTGCTCAGAGTTACGTAATGCTAAATCTTTATCAGCAATACTACTATTTAACTTCTCATAATCGGCCTCGGCCACAACCAAGTTGGTTCGAGCTGTATCCAGGTCAATTTCTTTCTTCAGCAATTGATCATTTAGAGCACGAAAGTTACACTTTAAATCTGATATCTCTTCGTTCAAAGCTCTGATCCGGTATTCCGCCACCTCCGCGACATGTCGAGATCCTGATTTTGCTTTTTCCTTCAAGATAGCCAGCTCGCTGGTCAGTTGGCTCAAAGCCAAATCCTTACTCAAAATCATTGCAGTCAACTCGTCCACATTTTTCTTAGCTTCTTCGAGCTTTAAAAAAAGTTTTACATTACCATCTAAACAATCTTCATACTGAGACGACAGAGCTTCATACTCTTCTTCGTACTCTTGATTATAATGGAGAGCCCATTTTTCTCTCTCTAGCAACCTCAATCCCCTTCTGCATGATAGGTCGAAGGGATCCTAAACGTTAGCTCCTGATATAATATAGCTCGATCAGAGCACCTGCGCTATTTTCATAGCCTACAAGCAAACTTGCAGAAAGACACTTGTAAGCTCGCGATAGCCAGTACGCCCTCAGCCTACCGGCTAAGGACACCAACTCTGGTCATCATAATCTAAGTGTATAGACGTTAACGTCCTACACCAGTATAAGCTTACAAGGTACATATCCCTTCTACTATTAAATTCATGTTCACTTCATTATTAAGCTGTCTAAATTATCTAACCTGCAATTCAGCAGAGGAGTTTTTCTCCACTTCAAGCAGCCCCTCTAAGTCCTCAACTCTGAGGCGCATGCTCTCTACTTCCTACAATATAAAATATTATAAGGAAAATATTGTTTGCACCATAACCACATATGTTATATTACACAACTCGAATTGTTCTCCAAATTTCAACATATACTACACATCATCCTACCTGTTCAGCGATACCTGGGTTATCATCAACGGCTTCCTTCAAAGCAACATGCAGACCATCCACAATTTCCTCGGCCTCCTCCTCTCCAAAAAACTCAGCTGCTCCCAAGTTCCCAACACTAAAATCCATGATCTCCTCCTTCGTGTACCTTAGCTAGTAGAGCTTCAAGATGAGGTTGTTCCGAGAAGTAGCTGACTCCCCAATCAATCTCTGCGCATCTGCATCACTTTTGGCCATGGTCTCTACCAGCTTTATCTTCACAGCTTCCCTCTCATGCTCGAGCTCTAGCTGAGCAGCTTCCCTCTCCCGAGCCAAGTCTTCCTCGAACTGAACAACCTTAAACCTAAACTGAGCAATCTCTTCCTCGTGCCGAGCCACCGTTTGCTTTGGCTCAACATTCTTATCTCAGAGCCCTATTTGAGCCTCCCTCAGAGCGTGAACAAACTGTAAACAAAATGCATATCAGCTCGAGACAAAATAATAATATATCAGAGGATAAAGATTTACTAACCTTTTCGATCTCATCTTCAACAGCAGCAAATCCCCTTTCTCGAGCATCAGCCTGAATATTGGCCCCTGTGGGATCGGACTCCACCCTAACATTCGGCCCCACAGCTGCCACTTCGATAACCTTCGTGCTCCCTCCTATCATCTCCTGCACCTTTACATGAGAGCTCACCTTCCTCCTCTTATTACCACCGTCAGCACTGTCCGACATGGTAGACTGAGAAGTAGCCCCCTTCCTCACGACCTTCTTCCTTGCAAGCTTTTGAACCTCCTTGCTCGAGACAGTCGCCATTGAGACTGGCGGGTCAGGCACATCATTGAGCTGTGCAAATTTTAGAGAAGTATGATACTCAGAGGTCGGTACATTATCTTCTACAGGACCAGGAGCTTTTCCAGCCATTCTTCTCTTCGCCTGAGATCTCCTGACTTTGTCGTTCTTGCTGGCTACCCTCTTGAACCTATTTATCCCCAACTCTTAAAGAACCGACTCGAGCTCAATGCTTTCCTGGGCAACAAAATCTATGAAAGATTCCTTCCTAGCAACTTTATAGCTAATACCTGCAAACACAATCAATAATGTCAAATACAGATCGACTATAGAAATATAGTTCGAGCATACAAATAATAGTTCAATATTAAATGGTATACTTACCCTTTGTTATAGTTCTATTTTTAAGTTCCAGGGGTTCCTCATCAGACCGCTGGAGATAGTCACCATACACCCATACAAGGTTGTCATTCCACACTCGCCCTGCTGAAGACAGGTTGAAGAAAGGTGGTCGTGAAGAGCTAGAAGAGAGGTATGCACCATCAGTTACTGTGATATACTTCACAACATAATACTCCAGGATATCCATGACAGAGATCCTACTCCCACTACCAGAATTAACCCATCTCTTATTGAGGGTCTCGCACACGAGAATAACCTCCCAGAAGTTGCAATTCAACTAGGCCGGGCAAGCTCCAATCGAATTCATAATACCCTTAACCAAGTTGCTCAAAGGTAACATCAATTCATAGTCGAACTGGGCTAAATAACAGCAAAACCCGTCAGTTCAACTCTCATTACCCACACCTTGGACATACTCCAAGGACACTTCGTCCCTCAGACGCCTGCACTTCTTTTCTTTTGCCAAATTAGGCAACAAGTACAGGTAATCCTCTCCCTTTCTGGTAGTACACTTCCTAAAGAAATTTCCCTTGTATCCAAAGGCATTCCCCCAAACTCCATCTATACTACTCTTCGCTTTATAAAACTCCCTAAATTGATCAGAGCCCACAGGGTACTCAACTCGAGATCCCTTCAATTGGGGCCATTCTGCAATATCCTCCTCACCCTCTACACCTACGATGAGAGATAACTTGCCTACAGGAACTACATCATTCTCGCAACCAGAGGTCGAAGCCATACCTCACTACAGAAAGAAAGTTTGACTTTACGGGAAGCTTTTCTCAAAAACCTACAGATAGGTCGAGGTATTTATCAAATACTAGCATATGTTTGTACATACAAGTTCTACTACACACATACCATCATCACATACAAAATTTAAAATTGCAAAATCAATTTTCTAAAAGTTTTATTTTTCTTTTTTCTTTGGTGGGGATTACATCCTTATCCCACCACGATAGAGATTTACAAATAAACTTTTCAAAAAAAAAATCACAGAGACTTACCTTCAACACCAGAGTGAGAGTTTGAAGAGTTGGTCCGCACCAATTTGTTTAACCTTTGCAACTTCTTCAGAACCTCCTCGAACTCAGCCTCCTCTTGCTGTTTGCAACAGAGATTCCTAGACTCTTCTCTCCTCTTATCCCTTCCTCCTTCAATGGAAATGGGATTTTCAATTTTGATTTCTCTCTCTCGAACTTTTTTCCTTTGTTTGTACTTTTTTGTATCCAGAGAGGAAAAAAAGGCGGTACTTATAGACTTTTTCCCAAACCGCTGACGGTTTTGGGTTTCCAAATAAACAATCCTCGATTCATGAACCAAACCGTCTCTCCCTCTGAGCCTGTCAGACGTTTCGTACCGCTTCGGTGAAACCATATTTCCATCATTACACAAAATATTATATTTTAGCGTATCTCTCACCCTCTCGGCCCCATTCTTTTCACAACGTCCCAAACTCATAATTCTGACGAGGCACGACAAATTTCCTACTTTAAGGTTCCTCGTATGTTTATTTTCCATATTTATACACCTCGACTCTAATGTCACTATCAAATTGCAACACAAATTCAAAAATTTAGTTTCAATAGCAACCCTGGTCATAGCCTATTTTTGTGAACAAATTCTCTTCATTCAGGTAAATTTGGGCAGTTACATTTTCAAATTCAAAAAACATAACCATCAATCACTCTAATCTCCAAGATATTTGCACTTGAAGCAACTAACGTGCCCAGGAACACTGCAAGCTTTCAACTGCCCTACAACGATATCCATATCCTCGTTGATGATCCCCTCCCTCGCCATCATCAGCACGAACTCTCTGCGATCTGCAACGGACCGCCAACAAATACGCATGGCCTCAGACCAGTACACTCGGTCCGTTTCATGGCGCCTCTCAGCATCGTTCATACCTTCATAGTTTGCTCGAGTCTCGAGCAGAACTGTATCATAACCTTGCTGCCCGAAGACAGCTTCCCTTATTTCGTCGATCTTGAAGGCTAAACGCAAATCGTTCAGCACTCGCGCTTCGAGAGCTCTCTGTGAATGGGTTTTCACCATTTTTCTATGAAAAATCTTCTTTAACACACGTTACACTTTAATACAATTCGGTTAATAGCACTATTTTTTTGATTGACTATACGCAACGAATTTCAGTTTCGAGAACCCACTCTTTTCGGATTCGAACTACTTAAACTTATTTTCCGTGCTTAACAAAGCTTTGTGAATGTCACACATCGAGCAGGTAACAACACCTCAAGTAAGCTCGAGCCATATTATAGGTAGGACAATTTATATTGCCCCACCGACTATTTACGCTATCTCATTTTACTTCATATTGTGTTAACAGCTCACAACTATATCAACTACTATTTTTTCGCTTAACAAGAAACAAACAAAAACAATCATACTTTTTATTAAGCTCTATTTACATCTAACAAGTTCGTTACAAGACTATTACACATAACTTTGTGCAGTTACAAGACTAGCTTTTTCAAGCTCGACCTTACAGAAAGATTTCAAAGTACAGGCACAGGTTCCCACTTCTTCTCTCATTGCAGGGACAATGCCGATCTTCCAGAGAATCCTCTGCCCCAACTCAAAGAATACAAGACTGCAACAGGTCGAACACCTATTTCCCCTTTATCTCCCCGCAGGAAGAATTGAAAGAAAAAGATGAAGAAATCCCACCGCCCGGCCTCCACCTCCGTTCGCCATCTCTTCCACAGCAAATTACTGCAGGGCAGGAGAGTGAGGGGAGGGCACAAGAAAATGCTTTCCCACGCTTCCTGAGGCATCGTAGGACAGAAGAAGAAACCGTGCTTCAACAGGAGGCCTTCTTAGCGCCAAGAAAATGATCCGCCTTCCATCCGCCATCCCCACAACCAGCGTCACTTCCACTGTAACCCCCACCAACTGAGAATTGGTAGAGATTAAAGGGATTCCTATCTTATAAATAAAAACGTCATTAGAGACCGGAAGTTCTGCATCACATATACCCCAGCCGCTAAATCGGACGCTACATAATACCTGGAAATACTTCAAACAACATTCCTTCAACTGAACAGCAAGAGGAGATCCCAACATATGGAAACCAAAGAGACGTCTCCGAAGTTTCTCCATCATGGCAGACATAATGGTATGATATATTTGATTCCTCATCTTCACCATGATGATATGAAGGTACACATCATGAAAATTTTCAAATTTTTTCTCTCAGAGCAGATAAGTTTGTTTTTTTATCCAGAGATGATTTGTCGGAGGTTATTTGGCAAAAGATCTTACTACTATTTATATAGTTACTATATTTAATGCAAAGACAATTTCCAAAATAAAATACAACCTGCCAGACGCATGGAAAGACCAATAAACTGCGCATCAATCAATCATGCGTCAAGCATTAAAAGAAACACACTCATTGATAGACGTAGAAATACGTAGGATTAATACGCCTAAAAGTATTGTTTGTTAAATCCCAATTTATTATTTTCTAATGTTAATATAATTTTCTTATTTTTAGGTACCTATCACTGTTGGAGCTAATATGTATAAAAAAACATCTAATAGAAGGCTCAAAGAGCTTAAGCATCTCCAACCATCTCTCAGGTACAAGAAAGATGTCTATATTCAATGTACTTGTAGATTTACTCCAAGATGAAGGACTCTACAAGGATTGGCTTAAGAAGAATTATCTTTACTTAGAGATAGAGTTTTAGTCTGAAAATAAGTCTCTCCTATCTCCTATAAATACGAGAGCAGTTCTATATATTTTTCGTCTCAGTTTCCAAGGAATTAAGCTTGCATTTTTAGTATCTCTCTATATCTATCTTTTTTATTTTATGCTTTTAATTTAAGCTGTGATCAACACCATTAATGGAGAACTAATTTCCTTAGCTTAGGCTAAGGATTGAATCTCTAGTGAAGTAAGCTAAATTAATGTTAATAGTAGTTTAGATCTAGAATTAGTCTTCAATTCTCCAATTTGTAGTTAGGAAGAGTTGATCTAGCCATGAGAACTCTAAGTTACTACGAATATGATGAAGATGCCGAATTAGCCATATTCAATTATTTTCACGCTCAAAGAAAATTCTAGATCACTAGAGTTAATATTCTCCACCTAGCCATGGAAAGGAGTTTATAAACCCTAGATCCGATTGTCTATGAACAACGTAGTTATTACCTAGGGTTTTAGCTACAAACCATAGATCTTAGACCTGGATAGACCTAGCCATGGCTATCACGTGCGAATAAAAGCTACCGTTTTATATTATTTTAGCGAACTAAATTGGAGGAGTCCAAAGCCTAGGTTATTTTCTCTATATTCTTTCCAAATTAGTAATTTAGATTTGATTTTTAGTTCATAAAACATTTTCCAAAAATTAGTTTAGATTCGTTTATTAGTTAGATCGGTAGAACTATCTTTTATAATATCTAAACCATGATGGGGGCACCTTAACAATTTTTCCTTAAAACGTTCCCATGCTTTGTAAAAATTTTCTTCATCTTCTTGAAGAAAATCGGAGATATCACGTTTTTAAATGTCAATTTTTTGCATGGTAAAAAACTTGATTTTAAACTTTTGTTTAAGGGTGTCCCACTTGTCAATTGACTCGGGTGGAAGACAATTTAGCCAGGGTTTTGCCTTGTCTTTTAGGGAGAATGGGAAAAGGAGTAAATAGATGTACTCCATTGCTAGGTCCTTACATCGAAATGTTTGGCAAATAGACTCAAATTCATCGATATGTAAATATGGGTCTTGATTATCGAGTCCATGAAAATGTAGGATTAGGTTCAAAATCGAAGGCTTGATATCGAACTGGGTTACCGTAATTACTGGCAACTTAATACATTTTGGCGAGTTTTCCAAAACGGGAGCAAAAAGCTCCCTAAGTGATTTATCACCCATTGGTTCAGGAAGAAATTCCTTTTCAATTTCAGCTGTTTTAGGATTTGGTGGTATATCAATGTGTTTCCTAATTTGATCGTGGCATGCACTAATAAAATAAAATATAATTGCAAATCCAACGGGAATTTAAATACATAATTTAAGATAAACACATCAGCGGTTTTTAAAGTTAAATTAACTAAGTCAATCCTAATCTAGATGTTAATCAAACTGGGTAGGTCGGGCTGGTGTGTGATTCCTAACACGAAAGCTTCACTATACTAGCAACGGTCTTAGTATTTGAACATCAGTCATCACGCCCGTGTGCCTCGCCTTATCGTACGTGACTCACACGAAACGGTGACGTCGCTTAACAACTGATGGCTCGCGGTGCTTAGCTGAAGTGGTTCCTATGAATCTATGTTGGTACCCTGGTGCGGTACCTCATAATTCCTTAGGTGATGAAATCCCTCAGAAATCTTACTAAAAGCTTTTAAGTTTTAATTAAATTTAAAAGGTCAGGACAGTTAGGAACGTGTGATACGGATTTCTCCGTATCTCTAGGTGGGAGGTCCCACTCGCTAGAGATTCCTTTGGGTGATGAAATCTCGCGGAAGAGCCCCAGTGGTTAAAGCCTTTACTATGTTAAAAATGGAGCAAAAATTGAAACACGATCACAGGTCAATCCAAACACAGCAATATTTTTTAATTTAAGAGCAACATGTATTTGAACAGTTCATACGACTTACTTTTCTAATGCCGGGGAGAAGCGGTGATGAACCCCTTTTATATGTCAAGTTTTAAGAAAGTACCAATCTACGGGAAGTGTTTCCCGGTGAAGTTGTGGCCGCCCCTTCACTTAGGGGGCGAAAGAAAGAGATGCCCCTTCACTTAAGGGGCACAAGAAGGATTTAGAGTGATGTTTTGAGCTTTTCGTATTTCGTAAATTTTTCACGATCTCTCAGTACCAACTTTGTGACTATCATGCAAAACAAGAAGAAGAAAAAAATTAGTGAACTTACTACAAAAAAATAAAATAAATATTAATCAAATTTCCAGGTTTACTGCAGTCTATGCTATCCTGATATTCAAATGCGTATATCGTTCAGCTCGGTTAAGAGAGAGCATTAAATAATATCAATCTGGAAAGATAATTCAGAAAGTAAAAACATTCAAGAAGGAAGTTTTCTAGAATTTTGCTTTCTTACCGCTCAAAACAAGTGATCAATGACAGCAGCGTCTTTTACGGAGACTGTTTTTACTGTTGCTTCAAAAGGCTGTAATTCTCAGATGACTAAACATAAAAATATGATCTATAGCAATTCGGAATGGGTTTTGAATTATCTAAAACTTTTGTAGCAAATAAATTTCCCAATTGTGAAGTTTAGATAGTCAAAAACAGTAAAATATTCAGGAACACACTTTTTGCTGAAAGCTGAGTATGTTTATTCCAAAATTAATATCTCTGAAACCTCTTATCATAAAATATTGAGACTAATTTATTTGAAAATAAATTTTACAGATCTAATCATTAAATAAATTGGCAAACTTAACAACTATAAATAAGATAATAAATAAATTAGCTAAAATCAAAATACTATGATTTAGTAGACCGTTGCCTCCCCGACAACGGTCTATTAAATCATAGTATTTAACTTTAGGATTGACTTTTAGGATTGACTTAGATACTAAAAACACCAGCCCGACCTACCCAGTTTGATTAACATCTAGATTAGGATTGACTTAGTTAATTTAACTTTAAAAACTGTTGATGTGCTTATCTTAAATTGTGTGTTTAAATTCCCGTTGGATTTACAATTCTATTTTATTTTATTAGTGCATGCCCAAGTATGATCGAATTAGGAAACACATTGATATACCACCAAATCCTAAAATAGCTGAAATTGAAAAAGAATTTCTTCCTGAACCAATGGGTGATAAATCACTTAGGGAGCTTTTTGCTCCCGTTTCAGAAAACTCGCCAAAATGTATTAAGTTGTCAGTAATTTCGGCAACCCAGTTCGATATCAAGCCTTCGATTTTGAACCTAATCCCACCTTTCCATGGACTCGATAATCAAGACCCATATTTACATATCGATGAATTTCAGTCTATTTGCCAAACGTTTCGATGTAAGGACCTAGCAATGGAGTAGATCTATTTATTCATTTTCCCATTCTCCCTAAAAGACAAGGCAAAACATTGGCTAAATTCTCTGCCACCCGAATCAATTGACAAGTGGGACACCCTTAAACAAAAGTTTAAAATCAAGTTTTTCACCATGCAAAAAACTGACCTTTTAAAGCGTAATATCTCCGATTTTTTTCAAGAAGATGGAGAAATTTTTTACGAAGCATGGGAATGTTTTAAGGAAAAATTGTTAAGGTGCCCCCATCATGGTTTTGAGAAATGGAGACTAATCCAATTCTTTCTGTGAGGGTTAACTCTTTCAACCCATGAATCAATCGAAGTCCGTAGCTCAGGAAAATTCCAAGATATGGATGAAACTGCCACGTATGAATTTCTTGATAAATACGCTGAGACATCCTAACAATGGGACTTTACTTCTCGTGATCGTAGGCCCATTAGAAAAGGAGGAATCCTTGAATTAACTAAAAGCCTCAAATTAAATGTCCAACTGGACTCTCTTACACGTAAAAGTCGAGGCTATGGCTGTAGCGAATGTAGCGGCCCCAAAACTAGAATCCATTCCTGGGTTGTGCAATTTATGCAATGATCCTACCTATTATGCACACACATGTCCACAACTCCCTGAGTTTATAAATTCTAATCCAGACCACGTTAATGCTATCTTGAACAATAAAATGAAACAATACCAAAATAATTTTGGTAGATCTCCTTGGCAAAACATCCCAGCATTTTCTTGGGGGAATCAACCACAAGGATAATCCAGTTACAATTCTCCACCATATCAGCAGAATCAAACATACCCCCAAACATACCCAACCCAACAAGCCCAGCCAGTTAGTTTAGAATCTACACTCCAGCAGTTTATAACAGAGATTAGAGGGGTAACCCAACAAAATTCTAGGGAACTGTCAGAAATGTGGGCCCTTACTCAGAAACTAGACACCCAAATAGGACAAATAGCAAGCCAATTAAGTGAACAAAAAAAGGGAAAATTCCTTAGTCAACCAATTACTAATTCGAGGGCCGCCTTTGAGGTTTATACTCAGCAGAGCTCACCTGAGAATATTGAATGCTTAAGTAGTTATGACCCTTAGGAATAAGAGAACTATAGAAACTAGACCAGATCCTATGGCGTTAACTAAGAGCAATCCAGTTCCCAAATCTCAGGAAATAGCCCATGAAAATTCAACATCTAGCATGCCCGAAATAGTAACATCTAGGCCACACCATGTTCCATCTCTACCGGACCTAGTAGACAAGCCTTATGTGCCTAGGGCCCCATTCCCTAACCGACTTGTTCCTGCCAAAAAGGACGAAGGCCTTAAAGATATTCTCGAGTTATTTAAACAAGTACGGATTAACATTCCACTCTTGGACGCTATCGATCAGGTTCCGTCATATGCTAAATTCCTTAAGGAACTGTGTACAAAGAAACATGAAACTAAAGTTAGGAATATTTCTTTTAGTGTTGAACAGGTTAGCTCCGTCCTACCATTTGAAATTCCGATCAAACAAAAGGACCCAGGATGTCTCACCTTTCCCTTAGTAATAGGAAAACACTACATCCAGCAGGCCCTTCTTGATCTTGGGGCTAGTGTAAACCTTATTCCATTCTTTGTTTATGAGGACCTCGATTTAAAAGAACTTAAGCCCACCAGGATACAACTTCAACTCGCTGATAGATCCACCAAGATTGCTAGGGGTATTATTGAGGATGTGATAATTAAGGTAAACGAATTTTACTTTTCAGTAGACTTTGTAGTCCTTGATACACCACCAATTTCTAATGTTCATGGCTAAATCCCCATCATTTTAGGTTGACCTTTCATAGCTACTGCCAACGCTATAATCAATTGTAGGAATGGAATAATGAACCTAACATTCGGTAACATGACCTTGGAATTGAACATTTTCAATGCCATGAAACAATATCAAGATCCTACTGAAGGGTGCAATATGATAGGTACAATTATCTCTGAACATTCTAGGGATGACCTCTTAGAAGATTTTCTAGAGGGCGACATTGTTGGTATTCCCGAGTCAATCCTTAAAAAAAATTTAGCTGCTCTTGATAATAATCCTTCTGCATACATTCCACCGCATAGGTATACTCCCAAATTTGAGTTACTCCCAATGTCTTCTAAACCCCCAGTTCTTTCTATTGTGTCACTGCCAAAGCTTGATCTTAAAGTACTTCTGGATAATCTAGGATATTGATTCCTAGGGCCTGGTAATACTCTTCCCGTTATTAATTCATCTTCATTGGACCTAAATCAGGAAAATAAACTCCTAGCAGTACTAGACACCCACAAAGAAGCTATTGGATGGTCGATATCATATATAAAAGGAATAAGCCTGCCTGTGGTTATGCATAGGATATACTTAGAAGAAGTATCCAAAATATCTTAAGAACCATAACGGCGTATAAACCCTGTAATGAATGAGGTAGTAAAGGCAGAAGTTATGAAGCTTCTTGATGCGGGTATTATTTATTCCATCTCAGAGAGCTCTTGGGTAAGCCCAGTCCAAGTGGTACCAAAGAAATCAGGAATTACTGTAGTCAAAAATGTAGACAATGAACTTGTACCCACCCACACTCAAACAAGATGGAAAGTTTGCATTGACTACCGAAAGCTGAACGCGTCCACTCAAAAAGACCATTTCCCGTTACCATTCATGAATCAAATATTAAAACGTTTAGCTGGTCATTCTTTTTACTGTTTCCTGGATGGTTATTTAGGATATAATCAAATTTTAGTAGCCCCTGAAGACCAAGATAAAACCACTTTTACTTGTCCATTTGGAACTTTTACCTATCGTCGCATGCCTTTTGGCCTATGCAATGCACCCGTGGCCTTTCAACGGTGTATGTTAAGTATTTTCTCAGATATGGTAGAAAAATTCTTAGAGGTCTTCATGGATAACTTTTCCATTTATGGGTTCACGTTCGATGAATGTCTTAGACACTTAAAATTGGTCTTGATCCGGTGTAAAGAGAAAAACCTAGTCTTAAATTGGGAAAAATGACATTTTATGGTAAATCAGGGAATAATACTAGGCCATTTGATATCATCTAAGGGTATTGAAGTTGATAAAGAAAAAATCGATTTAATTTCATCTCTACCTCATCCTACAACAGTGAAGGACGTTCGGGCATTCCTCGGGCACGCAGGATTTTATCGACGATTCATCAAAGACTTTAGCAAAATCTCACGACCTTTATGCAATTTATTTGCTAAAAACATCCATTTTGATTTTAACGATAAATGTCAATGGACAACGACTTAAGCCTTATCTCGAGGCAATCCCAATAGAAAATTTCCCTGAAAATTTCCCCGAGTAATTCCTTGACTTCACATAAGTTTGGGGGTACGGGAGTTTTGTCTGGCTGAAGACAGTAAACTTAGCGCTTTCTGGGAGGCAACCCATGACACATTCAGGTGAGAAATTCCAATTTGTATTTACATTTTTATTTTGGTTATTAGATATTGAGGATAATATTTTATTTATGTTTGGGGGTAGGAAAATCATTTGTTAAATACTTTTTTGAAGAAAAGTGAAATAATGACACTCTTGGCAATTTAGGATGCATTTTTAATAAATTTCCAATATTTAGACTGATTTTATTTTGACATAAATATTTGGTCAGGAAACCCGAATTAATCTAAAAAGAAACAAGTATATACTAGAATATTTTGTACGTCATCTTAAGTTCGATATACTATATTTTAATTAGTGACTAATTTAAGTTAACGCAGTATATTTTGAAAACCTGCACTTCACTATAGTTTTATAATTGATATATTCGATAGGTTATTGACCAGTTTTATAGAAATTTAGTATTGATGTTAGGAATAATAGGAGACAACTGCCTAAGAATAAGTTCATTCCCGAAAGTATAAAAAGAAAAAAAAGCCAAATTTGCTCTAAAAACTTTCACGCTGCAAGGCTACTCGCATGATTAAGAACTGAAAGAAGAAAAATTATTACCAATCTCGAGTATGACCATGAACTATGTGAAAGGGTCATGAAAATTGTTACTTGTGAGAATCCTGAGTCTAGGTCAAGAAGGGGCACCAAACCCCGACAACCTTAGCCAACTGGCGGGGATTGTCGACCGAAAACTCCTTGCTACGGAGGCTTCACTAGGAAACAATGTACTCAAAAAGGCTATGAAAAATAAGATACCGAGGAGTTAAATTGACTAAGGCACTTGTCGAACTGACCGTTGAATTTATTCTAGTAAGTACTCGACTACCATACACTAACTCAATGATTCTAGACAACATATTAAGCAATAAAACTATCTTTACAATATACTCAAATATATCTGGTAAAATACTTGAATTTCTTTATAATTATGAGGTAGTATCTCTAGTTTCGGATATGTTATTAGCTCCACCATTAATGGAGCTAATAACAATCAAGATTTTTTTCCCAAACCAATCACTCATGTGTGCAGTGCATTACAGATGCTGCTTTGCATCTAGGTGCAGTCACAGCGGCTTGCGGAATGCATTCGGCAGCAGTAAACCAAGCACAGCCGAAGGGTTTTAATGTGCTGATCCGATGCTTCGTGGTAAAAGAGTGTATACCGGGTTTTAAATTTACGCTTTCTTTTGCGAAAATAAAGCAATTTTTTTGCACTTGTGACTGCACATGCAGTGTGTACAGCATTCTTATTTGCAGTCTTTTCGATTCGACTACTCGCTTAAAAATTTAAAACCACAGCCGAGGAATATTTACCACCCTGACTCTACTACGACTCCAACTGGGTTGCAGTTGACTCTTTATTGGTTATATAAGTCGACATCTGGGTATTCTTTGAAAAGTTAGGATTGGAGATTCTGTGAAGGTTTGGACATGAATCAGCACACCAAAAGAAATCACCACAGATAATAATAGCAAAGGACAACTGCAAGTCATAACATACATGACATCAAAACATAAAACTTAGAATATATTTAGTATCCAAAATGGTGATTTTTTAGGTAAAAGACTTGAACACACAGTAAACAGACATGAACAACTTCTTTTTCCATTAACAAGCAATATAGTCAATTGATACAAAACATAATTCCCAAAGTTTGAGTGAAACACATCATTCCTTTGATCTCCAAATTCTGTCAAGGAAGTCAATCTTTACCTACTACTTTTGTCTACAATGTTATTTAACCTAAGGTTCATTCTAGTAAATCAGTCTCCAAATTCTACGAGTCTTTACCAATAACTTTTGACTACGATGTTCACCAAGTTAAATATTATCCTAACCTTCATTCTTGTAAGTTAGCAGACAAGAGATAATTTGCAGAGTATCACCTTCAATTATGATGAACCTAGATTGATGTATATAATGCTGAATTGAAGAGCTTTTTCTAGAGCTAAAAGTATACATGTACCTACCAAAGATACAAAAGAAGTGTTGAATATTGAATATACTTAATACATATATGTATGTAATTACACATATCTTTTTTTTAGTCTCACATTGGGTAGGAATAGAAGTAGCCTAGAGAGCCTCTATTATATAAAGGAGGCTAGGTTGTAATCTATAATCAACTTAAGAGTGAATAAACTTTCTCCTCTTATTTATGTTTACATGGTATCAGAGCAGGTTCAATAATTGAACCTGGTTCTTTCGAATTGAATTAAATTGAATTCTGCTGCGAATCTCAAATTGAAAGCTCAATAGATTCCAATGATGATACAATAATGGTATCATCAAACTCAAACCCTAATCCTCACATTGTTTATAACCACATCGATGCACCCTTCCCAACTAGCAATAGCCTGAATGAGAACAATTACACCCTTTGGTCGAAAGTCATGAAAATGCGTATTAATGGTCGGAAGATGTAGGGGTACATCAGTGGTACTAAAATGAAGCCTGCAGAAGGGAGTAAAAAGTATGAAAATTGGTGCCCGGTGAACGATAAGGTGAAGGGATGATTGTGTGATTCAATGTCCACAACACTAATGAACAGGTATGTTTGTTTAGAAACTGTGAAGGAAGTTTAGGACTCTCTTGAAGCGATGTACAACGACACATCTGATGAAACTCAAATCTTTGAATTACATAGGAAGTGTTTCTCAACAAAACAAACTGGTGGATCTCTTACAACTTATTATGATTAATTAGCAACAATTTTTCAAGAGATTGAAAAGCAGCATACGGTGAAAGGAGTAAGTGTTGAGTCTATCGCCCTCCTACAAAAATATGTAGGACGTCTTAGGGTTCACATGTTCCTCTATGGATTGGATAGTATGTATAATCAAGTGTGTGGTGAAATTCTTCGAAAAGACCCACCACTTACTTTGGAACAGTCTTATCAGACAGTACGAAGGGTGTCAGTTCATAAACAGGTGATAGCAACTCAAGCACCTTTAACTGAGTCTTCAGTTATGGCACTCAACTATAAAAATGGACAACCTCAAGGCTTTTGGAATTCTCATAGAGAGACTCGACCTATCCGCCTTGATCTTGAGTGTACCCACTGTGGAGAAAAGGGGCACACAAAATAGAAGTGTTATGAAGTCATTGGGTATCCGAAATGGTGAGATTTTTCAAAGCGACCAAAGAGGAACATAGCTGCGAAGAAGGATGCTGCTAAAGGTCTTCCTTCAGTGAATGTTGCCCAATCAGGAATGAAAACTAAAGGTAGTATTTTATTTGTAAATTCTTTGAATAGTACTTGGTTAATTGATACTGGTACATCAGATCACATGGTAAACGACTCTAGCATATTATCATCCATTACACCTTCAACCCAAACCTCTATATGCATTGCAAATGGTGGTTCCTCTCTTGTAATTGGAGAATGTTCCACTGATATATCTGAATCCCTAACATTAAACTCTATCTTTATTGTTCATGCCCTAGAGTACAATATCTTGTCTGTCAGTAGGATCACTGTTGCACTTACATGTGCCATTACATTTTGGCCTCAATTATATATTTTTCATGATATAGTGACTCGGCAGGCTCTTGGTTGTGGTGTTAGAAAAGGCAATCTCTACTATTTGGACCTGAATAATAGTAGAGAATAGAGAATTCATTAGGTGAATAAAGTCAGAAGAATTGAAGTAGCAAAAGCTAATGTGTGGTTATGGCATCAGCGATTGGGTCATCTCTCCTTTGGGTATCTTCAGAAGTTAAATTTGTCATTATTTTCGAATTGCAGTATTTCAGAGTTTAAGTGTGATATTTGTGAACTCGCTAAGAGTCATCGTATTACATACTCTCTAAGTTTTAATAAAAGTTCAGAACCTTTTAGTATTATTCACTCTGATGTATGGGGTCCTCCGCGTATTCATTCATTGTCTGGAGCTTGTTATTTTGTAACTTTTATTGATGAGTGTACTCGTATGATGTGGGTATCCCTAATTACCCATAAAAGTGAAGTCTTTAAAGTATTTAAAAAAAATTATCAGATGGTTTTGACCCAATTCCAAAGGAAGATACAAGTGTATCAATCTGATAATGGAGGAGAATTTACTAGTAATGACATGTCAGAGTTCTTGACAAATAACGGTATTCGACATCAAACCTCTAATGTTTATACCCCACAGCAAAATGGGTTAGCTGAACGAATGAATAGACAACTGTTAGAAGTTATTCGTGCATCTCTATTTAGAATGAATATGCCATTGAATTATTGAGGAGAAACGTTAAAATTAGCTGCTTACTTGATAAACCGCACACCATCTAGGGTCATTGAATTTCAGACCCCCTTCCAAAAACTTCATGATCTTATCACCATCCCTGCAATGCCAAACCTAGAACCACGTGCTTTTGGATGTGTTATTTTTGTTCATATACCTAAACACCAGCGAGGAAAATTGGATCATTGTGCTCAAAAGTGTGTATTTCTTGGATATGCTAATTTTAAAAAGGGTTATCGTTGTTATGATCCTGTGGAGGGGAAGGTATATATCTCTTTGGATGTTTCGTTTCGAGAATTGGAGGCGTATTTTGTGGGATCTTCCCTTCAGGGGGAGAAACATAATGATGGTGAAGGAAAATTCCATATTATTGGGGATATGTTTCAGGAACTAGATGATTTGACGAGTAATTTGAACAGGCATAGTAACCTAACTGATGATGAAAAGGAAAGTGAAGCAGAGCAGATGACAGGGGGAGATCAGGGTATTGAAGATGAACTTCATATGAATGGAGAGGATCAGGCGACAGGGGAAGATCAAGCTGAAGTAGTAGAAGTTGCCCGTGACTTTAACATTCTAGCACCATCTACCGAAGCACTGAGGCGGAATGTCAAACCTCAAGTATTACCTAATCCTAACACTGTTAATGATATTCAACCTAGACGTTCAGAAAGGCCTACTAAAGGTATTCTAAAATCTACTTATGAACCAAATATCAATTTTAAAGCCAAATACCCAATTTCTGATTATGTGTCCACCCACAGGTTGGCTAAGTCGTTTACATGCACTATGAATCAATTATCATCTGTATATATTCCCAGTAATTTGTAGGAAGCACTATCAGATTCATGATTGAAGAAAACCATGAATGAAGAGTTGAATGCATTACAGAAGAATTCTACTTGGGAACTTGTTGATAAACCCCACAGATATCGTATTGTTGGCTGTCGCTAGATCTTTACTGTAAAAATGAATTTAGATGGAAGTATTGATAGGTATAAAGTCAGACTAGCTGCCAAAGGGTATACGCAGACGTATGGTGTAGATTACGGGGAGACTTTCGCCCTTGTGGCAAAGATAAATACTATTCGTGTACTCATTTCTCTTGCAGCCAATCAAGGTTGGCCATTACAATAGTTTGACGTAAAGAATGCATTTCTCAATGGAGACTTAGAAGAAGAAGTATACATGGAGTTACCACCTGGAGTCACGAATTCTGAAGGAGGAAAATTATACAAATTAAAGAAGGCATTGTACGGGCTAAAATAGTTGCCACGAGCTTGGTTTGGATAGTTTTCGAAGAGCATGAAGGCATTTGGATATAGACAAAGTAATTCTGATCATACCTTGCTTATAAAATGGAAGTCAGGCAAGCTTACCATTCCTATTGTTTATGTTGATGATATGGTTGTTACTGGAAATGACTCAGTAGAAATGGAGGCACTGAAGAACTATTTGTCATGGGAATTTGAGATGAAGGATTTGTGACAATTAAAATACTTCTTAGGTATTGAAGTTGCAAGATCAAGTTAAGGTATTTTCATGTCTTAACAAAAGTATATATCAGTCTTTCTTGCAGAAACTGGGAATCTTGATTGCAAACCGGTAGATACACCGATTGAAGCGAATCATCACCTGAGAATGTTTCCCAACCAAGTTTCATGTGACAAAGGAAGGTACCAACGCTTAGTGGGAAGACTAATTTATCTCTCCCATACTCGACTGGATATTGTATATGCCATCAACGTCGTAAGTTAATTCATGCATAATCCAAGTGAAGAACATATGAGGGCAGCCTTTCGAATACTAAGGTACTTGAAGAAATCTTCGGAAAAAAGTATCTTATTCCGGAAGGGTGGTGATTTAGAAGTAAAGGGATACACTGATGCAGATTAGGCAGGAGATATGACGAATAAGAGGTCAACCCCAGGCTATTTTACATTTGTATGTAGGAATTTGGTGACATTTAAAGCTAAGAAGCAAAATGTTGTTGCTAGATCAAGTGCAGAATATGAGTTTTGGGGTATGGTTCATGGAGTATGTGAACTACTATGGATACAAAATATATTGAAGGATCTTGGATTTAAACTCATGAAAGCAATGGATCTACATTATGACAATAAAGCAGTGATTATGATTGCACACAATCCAATTCAACATGACCGTATGAAACATGTTGAAGTGGATCGGTTCTTTATCAGAGAAAATATTGACAAAGGGTGTATATGTTTTCCATTCGTGAAGTTGGAAGATCAACTTGCAGATATTCTTACGAAAGGAGTTTGTGGACGAATATTTAACGATGATTGATAAGCTGGGCATGATTGACATCTATGCTCCATCTTGAGGGGGAGTGTTGAATATAGAATATACTTAATACATGTATGTATGTAATTACACATATATCTTTTTTAGTCCTACATTGGATAGGAATAGAAGTAGCTTAGAGAGCCTCTATTATATAAAAGAGACTAGGTTGTAATCTATAATCAACTTAAGAGTGAATAAACTTTCTCCTCTTATTTATGTCTACAAGAAGCCTTATCATTTATTCTGCCATCAGCCATGGAAGTAATAGTTTAAATAACCACCAGAAGCCAAGGGAGTTGAATTTGAGGTTTAAAACGCATTTAATTCATCTCACACTTGATTTCTCTTATGACTAATCGGTTCTCCATAGATAAAAGTTATAATCTAGTTAATATTAGGGGAAGTAAAATCGTGGAAAATACCTGTAACATGATGTTTGTTTGAGTCCAAGACTTGAGGACTTGCAGTTGACGTCGCATCACTTCTCTAAGAGCATCCACAACAGTCACAAGGTGGATTTGCCAATCCACCCGGGTGAATACAATCCACCCCATATCCACCCACAGCAGTTGAGCCTAAAATCAAGGTAGATTTTATCCAACGCAGTTTTGAACTACGCGGCCCAATCAAATAACCTAAGATCTGGCCACGTGTCTCCATCTGAAGCGTCTATTACCCTATGCAGTTCTGAACTGCGCGGCATAATAAAAAACATAAGATCTGACCACATGTCTCCATCTGGAGCGTTCATTACCCAATGTATTTCAGAACTACGCGGCATCAATTCACCAAAAATCCACCCAGAGGGTGGAAAATTCACCCTCGGGTGGGTTTGGGTGAGCCACATCAGCCGATTCACCTTGCTGCTGTGGGGTGGATTTGGCCTCAAGATGGTGGATTTTGAAATCCACCTTGCCACGAGAGAATCGACCTAGCTATTGTGGATGCTCTAATATAAATAAAATTTCCCTCCTTCAACTGGCATCTTTCACCCGAGTCGGCCACTTTTTTCGTGTACAACATCATTCTATCAAATAATGGGACAATGCAAGATTTGACGTTTTCATCACATCTCAGCTGTCACAACTGAAAGTAACAGAATGTTAGCCTGCAGCTTACACTCCACATAGTGAGTATCTCGATATGTCCAATGGAAATGACAGAGAGAGACTCTCCAACGACATGTGAACGTTTGTACTCTTCCCACACATCAAAGCGTATTAATAGTAAGAACGACGCACAAACATTTTTAGATGAATAATACATTGTATCTCGTCGCAACCAAATGCCCAGTGTACGGTAGTTCGAACCAATATTCTAATTTTGTAGGACTTACATACTAATTTAATGTCTTTATTTCCCTGAAGTGTATGCTAGAAATAGTGCAATGGAGGAGCTAAGGAGAAATATTCTTCGCTTGGTGGATCCTTCTCCGGGCTACCATATATCGTTGCGGGCCGTGGGCTACCATTGTATTGTTGCAGGCCGGTCCGGCCCGAACTAGCTTAAATCACCCCCGGCCCGACCCAAGCCTGAACAATCTCTCCTTGACTCTTGGTGGTACTTATCTAAAACTCACATCTCCCCATAACTCTCGACTTCTTATTCCTCTCTATTCTTTTATGTTTCAACAGCTATGTCCTTCACAAGCTTTCTCCCCCTCCTCAAAATCTTCATCTCCTCTACTATCAAGGTAATTCTATAATAAGTCTCCCAAAATCATTAACTCTCAAAGTATTACTTGAAATTTGCAAGATTAATTAACTCTCAAGAATATGGTAAAGTGGTGATTGGTTAACAAAAATAAAAAAAAGGTAGACACGTGCTATTTTCAGACGTTCCTATTTCAAGAACAAACGAAAAGTGGCTTATTGTAGGGGTAACGTGAGTCAAGGAAAGATGGGGGTCAAGAGATGTAAGTTTCCACACAAAAAAACCTAAATTTGTGAGAAGAAATAAAGCTTGGCCCGATAATGCCCGGTCTGAACCCGGCTCAAACTCAGCCATGATTATACCATGGGCGGGCTGTGGGCGAAGTTCATCCTTAGCTAGCCAGGCCCGAACTCTGTTAACGGTCTAGCCCGACACGAATTTTGCATAGCCCAGGCGGGCCCGACTCGAACCTGCCAGACTACTAGTCTATGTATCTCTATCTGAATTTAAAGCCCTAAATTTATTTATCTTCATCTCACATAATCAAAGCGAAAAATTGTTAAAGGTGAATTTTTTTAATCTAATTTTTTTGGATATATATTTGTATATAATTATCATGAAATATGGGTTTTTTTGGATCTAATCTGTAAGAAAATTGATTTTGTTGCAGTGAATTGGAGGGATTGGGTGTTGGTAGGGTTGGCAGTTGGGCGGGTTTGGGTCGAGCCCTTCTGGGATAAGCAAAGTTTAGGCCGGGTCAAGCTAGCTAAGGATGAACTTAGCTTATAGCCCGCCCATGGTATAATCGGACTGAGTTTGAACCGGGCATTATCGAGCCAAACTTTATTTCTTCTCACAAATTTTTGATTTTTTTAAGGGAAACTTACATCTCTTGACCCCCGTCTCTCCTTGACCCACTTTACCCCTACAATGAGCCACTTTCATTTGCTATTCAAATAGGAACGTCCAAAAATAACACGTGTCTACATTTTTTTTGTTTTTGTTAACCAATTATCACTTTACCATATTCTTGAAAGTTAATTAATATTGCAAATTTCAAGTAATACTTTGAGAGTTGATGATTTTGAGAGACCCATTATAGAATTACCTTGATAGTAGAGGAGATGAAGAGTTTGAGGAGGGGGAGAAAGCTTGTGAGGGACATAACTTTTGAAACATAAAAGAATAGAGAGGAATAAGAAGTCAAGAAGTTATAGGGGGTGAGTTGTGGAATCTCTTTAGAATATCATCATCTGAAAACTTGTGGAATCTCTTTAGAATATCATCATACTCTTATTTCCATTTTTTTCTCTGAGTAATGCTTGAGCTCCAGCTAAATCATAACCTAGTGTATCTTGGATTAGACGAGTAGCTGACTCAAAATCTACCTCGCTGCTCTCGGTGGCTACAGATTTTCCTGTTATCGGCAGCCTCGTCAACTCATACACGTCGTGGAGAGTGATGGTGATCTCTCCAAACGACATGTGGAATGAGGATGTTTCGGTGTGCCAACGCTCAGTGAAAGTCGTGATGATGATCTCATTTGTAGCATTGTAAGTGACATCATTCATCGTTGAAAATCCTATACTCTTAATCATTTTCCACACTCAACTTCCAATCTCCATTGGCTCAAATTTTGCCCTTGCTGCTTAGTCGCAAGCACTTTATTCACTATAAAAAAGCTATTAAAAGAAAGAAAATTAGTACCCAAAACAAGACTTATGTTGTTATAAATGGAAAAAAGTAATTGCCCACTAAAATTCAGGTGATGAATTGGAAAGAAAATTACTTTGTCTAAATTTTTCATTTCCTCAGGCGTCGGGTCGTCCCAAATCTTACGCACTCTATGCGAGTTAAAGAATGTAAGCACCGATAGATCCAACGGGCCTCCATTAAAAGCCTCTACCTCTTCTTGAGAGGGTTTTTTATACCTCAGTATCTTCTTCTTTGGATGGGAGTTTGAAGTGTTATGTATCCCTAAGTTTGTCATCAACTCTACTGAGTTCTTCCTAGCATCATCTATATTTTGACCAAAATGTGCAGGTTGTTCAGTGTTTGTAATGTGATGATGTAATTGATTTTCATCCTCATTGAGTTGTAGAACCATTGCCTCGGTTCCAATGAGAAAATCATCCACTTAGAGTTCCATTCCGTCATATTGTATCACCGAACGGACTATCAAAAAAAAATATTACCATCTATTCATATTCTGGAAACAAAAATCTTAAATCAATCCCTTATTGATTGAATCATGAGGTTGAGCTTCGATCGGTTGTTGTTGTTGTGGTGGTAGTGGACTGGTGGTGATCCAGGAAGATCTAGGGAAATTGGGGAATTAACCATAGTCATTCGAACGATGTTGAGAGTCATTCAAACAACCCGATTCCATCTCTCTGGAATTTGGCCCAGGAATCCCAAGTCATTCGAATGGCTCCCATTTTGCTCGAACGACCCTTTTCATGCTCTCTGGAATTTGGCCCATAGAGAATTTTTGTTCGAACGAGTTATCATATTGCTCGAACGAGTTGACATGCTCTCCGGAATTTGGCCCATAGGGAATTTTCGTTCGAACGAGTTGTCATACCATTCGAACGAGTTGTCATACCATTCGAACGAGTTGTCAACTTTCTAGGGTTTTAGCCCAATTTGGCGTAAAGTCGTTCGAACGAGTTTGGATGTCGTTCGAACGACTTAGGCGTAGTTTATGATCTTTAAGCATAGTTTTGCCTCGAGATCAGTTCTTTTATTATTTTGAGTTCTCTAGTATATAAAGGGAACTTAGTTTATTTTTTAATAATGTTAGTTCAGAGGAAGAACTTAGGGTTTAGAGAATTTCTTTTGTAATTACTTTACTTCTAGTAATTGAATCTCTTATTTTTCCCAACCAATTGGTGTTCTTCGTGTTCTTCTGATAACTAGAGTTTCTCTATCGCATTGTGGATCAAGTGGTATCAGTTTTACAGTTGCGATTCTCGGGGGGTTGATTGTGGTTTATGGTCTCTATACGTGACCGTCTTAAGCAAACGAAAGAGAAGCTAGTGAGTCCGTTGAAGATCCATCGCAAACTTAATTCGAAGAAGAATAATGATTTGGAGATGGGCGATTCCAACGACAGACTCACGACTTTGGAAATGACAGTTTTCGACCTAACTGCTATTGTAGGGGAGTTAATAGAACAATTACGACTCAGGAACCTTACGAAGGCTTTAACTTCAGTGAAACAGCGAGGCCGCTCTCAATGGTGAGGCCACTCGAGGAAGAAAGGGGTTATGGAGGTAGACGAAGACGATGATATTGCGAAGATAGCTAGTGATTCTAATTATGCTGAATTTGTCAAGGAGCGCCCAGGTTTTCGTAAGTCAAAGTATCATATGCATAATCTTCGTATTAGCTTTAAGATTGAGATTCCGGTATTCGGTGGTTCCGTCGATACCGAAAAGTTGGATAATTGGTTAGATAGGTTAGAAACCTATTTTTCTGTTGATGAGTATTCCAACGCTCAGAAAATTTGTTTCTCTACTTTGAAATTCACAACTCACTCACTAACGTGGTGGAAATCCTATCGGAAATGACATGATATCGAAAGTCTGAGTTAGAAGGAATTTAAGGTTTTAGTGAGGAAGTAATTCTATCCAATTTGGTATGAACAGAAGCAATGGTACAAATGGCACAATTTGTGCTAAAGGTTTGGGCAATCATTACAACAATTCACTACAAAATTTCATAACAAAGCGTTAGATTTAGATATTGACGTGGATGAGTATGAGGTGTTCATGAAGTACGGGGGGTTTGTCGGAGTCCATTCGAGGAGAATTAAAGCTCTTCAATGTAGAAAATATCGAAGACGCTACCGTTAAAGCAATTGTCATTAAAGGCAAGTACGTGAAGAATGACAAGAAAGATGACAAAAGCAAGTCGGGGTTCAAGTCTACTTGGAAATTTGATCAGAAAGGGGAGTCCAAAGGAGAGGGGTCTTCATTCAAGGGGACTATATGTAGTCATTGTAATGGTAATGGGCACATTTCAGATAGATGTTATAAACTTCACCCGGAGCTTCAGCCGAAAGAGGAGAAGGGCAAGAAAGGGAAACATGCACTTGCTACAAAGATTGTGGATCTTCCAGATTTAGATAAGCCAAATCCTAAACTTACTATAATGATCAAGCAACCTATAGTTATCGACGATGCGAGTCGAGAAGAGCTTTTTTATATCAGCATTCAGGTAAAGCAGAACTTAGTTGAGGCCATCATTGATCTGGGTAGTCAGAAGAATTTAATTTCTGAGGCGGGTGAAGAAGATGGGCTTAGCTACTGTGGCTCATCTTAAGCCGTATGGTTTGGGTTAAATTTAGAAAGACGCGGAATTGAAGATCACTAAACAGTGTACGTTCAAATTTGCGATTATTGAGAAGTTTATTGACGAAGTGACATATGAGGTAGTTCCGTTGGACGTGTGTCAAGTCATCTTGGGTAGCCCTTATCTTTAGGACCGAGATATGATTCTTTACCGTTGGGCTCGCAAGTATCGTCTGGTGAAGGATGGGACGGAGTTTCATATCAATGCATTCAAAGAACATATCACTACCAGTAATTTGGTAACATTGACTCAAGCTAAGAGCTTGGTTAATGCAAGCGGCAAATTTCTATCATTGTTGGTACGACCGGTTTAAGAGGGTCCGTCAGCTAAGTTGTTGTCTACTTTGGCAATGCCTCCTAAGTAACAAACCGATATGGGGGAGTTTAAAGAGGGTATGAGGATTTGTTTATGGGCATAAAAGGGATGTTGCGTAAAAGAGATGTGGAGCATGATATCACCTTGGTGAATGGTGGGCCACTATCCAATATTGGGTTATATCGGATTTCTATTACATAGTTTGATGAGATTAAGAAATAGGTACGTGAACTCCTAGAGCAAGGAGTTATTAATCCAAGTTGCTCACCTTGTGGTTCACCGGTGTTATTGGTGCCGAAGAAGGATGGGTCTTGGAGGATGTGTGTGGATTATCGAGCGTTGAACAAGATCATGGTGAAGAATCGTTATCCGCTTCCACGGATTGGCGAGCTTTTGGATGAATTGCAGACGGCTCGGTTTTTCACTAAGTTGGATCTTAAGTCGGGTTACCATCAAGTTAGAATCCGGTAGGAGGATACTTGGAAGATAGTGTTCAAGACCAAATAAGGACTATTTGAGTGGTTGGTGATGCCTTTTGGGTTAAGCAATACTCTGGCGACGTTTATGCGATTAATAAATGAGGTACTTCGAGAGTTTATTGATGATTTTATGATTGTGTATTTGGATGATATCTTGATATATAGTCGTACATGGGAGAAGCATCTTGGGAATTTACGCAAAGTGTTGGGCATTTTACAATCACAACAACTTTTTCTAAACGGGAAGAAGTGTGAGTTTGGGAAGAAGGAGCAAATTTATTTGGGATTTATTGTTGGTGGTGGCGAGCTTAAGGTTGATCCAGAGAAGGTCTTGGTCATTACTAATTGGCCTCGACCGCGTACAGTTAAGGAAGTGAGGAGTTTTATGGGTTCTTGTCAGTACTTACGTAAGTTTATTCGGCATTTTTCACAAATTGCCGTACCATTACATTCCTTGACAAAGACGGGGGTACAGTTTGTGTGGGAAGAACACCATGAGAAAACTTTTATGTTACTGAAACGCAAGATTATGAATGTACCAATGTTAGCATTGCTCAATTTGCAGCGGCCTTTTGAGGTCGAGAAAGATGCGTCAAACTATGCATTGGGGGGAATCCTGTTACAGGATGGGAAGCCGGTTACTTACCATTCTGAGATGTTTACAGGAGCAGTACGCAACTATCCTACCTATGATAAGGAATTTTATGCGTTATATCAATCGGTCAAACATTGACGGAGTTACTTATTGGGGAAGGAGGTTGTGGTACATTCCTATCATAAACCATTACAGTTCTTATCTATGCAGTCCAAGCATTAGCAAGCTCCTCATATGAAGTGGATGTCGTACCATCAACAGTTTACCTTATTGATCAAATACAAGAAAGGAGTGGACAACAAAATGGCTGATATGTTATCTCGACCCCCAGTACCAACCTATTTTAGCTTTGTTGGTAGCTATGCAGATACATCCTATTGTTCCTTTTAAGTATGTTTCAGGGTATGACGACGACAGGGAGCTCAGTGTGATTCACGAGAAGTTACTGCAGGGTAAGACATGCGAGTACGTTTTGAAGGATGTTTAATTTATAAGGGCAGTCTATTATGTATTACCGAGGGTAGAGACCGTTTGTAGTGGATTCGAGTGGCACATTCTTCCCGGGTGGTAGGCCATTTCGAGGTTGAGAAGACTCTTTTAAATTTGCGGCGTTATGTCTATTAGCTGAAGATGCAGGTGGATGTTGCTCGTGTGGTTCATGGTTGCGTGTTAAACAACACATCGAAGCCTTCCAATAGGAAGATAAGACTGTATTTACCCTTTCCAGTTCTTGGTCGACCTTGGGAGAGCATTTCGATAGATTTTATGGGTGGTTTTCCCATGACCAAGTGTAAGAATGACTATTTGTTTGTGGCGGTGGATCGATTCAGCAAGATGATTATTCTTATTCCATGCCAGATGACAGTCACTGGGGAAGGAGCAGCGCAATTGTTTTTCAGAGACGTCTAGAAGTATTTCGGGTTCCCTTCTTCTATTATTTTTGATAGGGATAGCCACTTTTTGGGGCATTTCTAAAGATCGTTATGGGGGATGATAGATACTAAGTTGAAGAGAAGTACCACTTTTCATCCGTAGACTGACGGGCAAACAGAGGTAGTTAATCGCACTTTGGTCCATTTATTATGGGGATTCAATTCTAAGCATCCAAAGACTTGGGATGAGAGTTTACCGTATCTTTAGTTTGCGTTCAATCGGGCAATTCATGGTTCCACTTTGAAGTCTCCTTTTGAAGTTTGTTTGGGGTACTTTCCCAAAACCCTTTTGATTTGGCGTTTAATCTTGGTGACAAGACGGTGTTAGGGAAGGAGGAGGTTGAGCAGGTTAAAGCTCAGCGTTTCATTAAGAAGATAAGCAAGGTTCATGAAGCGGTTAAAACACAGTTGATGAAGACTGAAGCGAAGTATAAGGCTCAGCACGATAAGCATCGGGTTGAGTGTACTTTTCAAGAGGGCAACCTCATTTGATTGTATTTAGGTAAGGAACGGGTTAAGGGGGAAGGTAAGAAGCTCAAACCTATCCGTTATGGTCAGTTTTTGATCCTCAAGAAGATTGGTGACAATGCACTCCAGTTGAATTTGCCATCTTTCATGAAGATGTATTCGGTGATTAATGTCGAACATTTGAAACTGTTTGAGCCGTCTCTGTTAGATGAAGACTCTGCAATCGACACTCACCTACCGTCAATTAATGACTTATGGATGGAAAGAGAAGATCCATTGTAGGAGGATGGTATTCTAGAGAGGAAGGTTCATACTACAAGACGAGGTGGTATTGAGTCATTCCAAGTTGGGAAGAAGGGTCAGCTACCTAGTAAGTCGAAGTGGTACAGTAGAGAATTGGGCATCACCGCATTCCCACATCTCCAGTTCTAGCTTGAGCAGGAGCTCAAGGCTCTTGAAGGGGGGAGTCATGATCCAGGAGGATCTAGGGATATTAGGGAATTAACCATTGTCGTTCGAACGATGTTGAAAGTCGTTCGAGCGACCCAATTCTACCTCTCTAGAATTTGGCCCAGGAATCCCAAGTCGTTCGAACGGCTCCCATTTCGTTTGAATGACCCTTTTCATACTCTCTAGAATTTGGCCCATAGAGAATTTTTGTTCGAACGAGTTGTCATACCGTTCGAACAAGTTGTCAACTTTCTTGGGTTTTAGCCCAATTTGGCGTAAAGTCATTCGAACGAGTTTGGATGCAGTTCGAACGACTTAGGAGTAGTTTGTGACCGTTAAGCGTAGTTTTGCCTCGAGATCCGTTCTTTTATTATTTCGAGTTCTCTAGTATATAAAGGGAATTTAGTTTATTTTTCGATAATGTTAGTTCAGAGGAAGATCTTAGGGTTTAGAGAATTTCTTTTGTAATTACTTTGCTTCTAGTAATTGAATCTCTTATTTTTCCAAACCAATTGGTATTCTTCGTGTTCTTCTGCTAACTAGAGCTTCTCTATCATATTGTGGATTAGGTGGTGGAGCATTTGAGTCAAACATTTCGTCAAATACTTAGTGAGTGAATGAGTGAGAGAGACAGAGAGATTAAATAATATAGAAATATAGATATGAAGTGCTTGAGAAATAGAGAGATAATTTGGGAGGGAGAGGATTTGGTTTTACTTGAGGATGTATTTGCGAGGGAAACCCTTTAACTAAACACGAGCTACTCACGTGACTTTCAGTCTTAAGCTTAAAACCAGGTTTGGATTAGATACGGGTATTGTTCAACGGTCAAAAACTTTAATCCTACGACGTGGTAAGATCGGCAAATTTCGTACTATTATTCTTTTCTATTTATTTATTTATTTATTTATTTCTTCCTCACTGTCTCTCTATCTCTTTATGTTATTTATGTAAAGAACTTCAAAAACCTTCTGAAGGTGAACTTCGATCTGTTACATAAGTGAAGAAATTAAGAGATCGTTTTTGTGATGAAAAGCAACTATCAAGATCGTATTCTGGAGCAAATTATGGTTGTTGGTCTCTAGTTTTTTCTTTTTTAAGTTTTGCTTATTATGATTTTTTTTAAATAAAAAGGTATTTTGGTATTTAAATAAATACACGTAGGCTTGCCCAAGGTCAACTACAAATTCAAGACCAAAACACAATAAACTTAGGCTGCAATTAAGGATAAACTTAGCATGCAGCCTGCCCATGGTATAATCGGGCTGAGTTTGGGCCGGGCATTATCGGGCCAAACTTTATTTCTTCTCATAATTTTTTTTATTTTTTTAAGGGAAACTTTCATCTCTTGACCCTATCTTTCCTTGACTCACTCTACCCCTATAACGAGCCACTTTTCATTTGTTCTTCAAATAGGAACGTCCGAAAATAACACATATCTACATTTTTTTCGTTTTTGTTAACCAATCATCACTTTACAATATTCTTGAAAGTTAATTAATATTGCAAATTTCAAGTAATACTTTGAGAGTTAATGATTTTGGGAGACCCATTATAGAATTACCTTGATAGTATAGGAGATGAAGAGTTTGAGGAGGGGGAGAAAGCTTGTGAGGGATATAACTCTTGAAACATAAAAGAATAGAGAAGAATAAGAAGTCAAGAAGTAGGGAGGATGAGTTTTAGATAAGTACCACTAAGAATTAATGAGAGATTGTTCAGGCTTGGGTCAGGTCGGGTGTAATTCGAGGTAGTTCGGGCGGGCCCACAAGGAAACAAGGTAGCCCACAACCCATTCATATTATTTCTTGGGCTGGGCTGAAATAGTGTTCAGGCTGGGCGAGGCTGCGGGCTTTGGTCCATATTGTCAGCCCTAGAAACTACTGGTAATAAATTATAGAGAGGCATAAATTCAGGGACTAATCTAATCGATTCACAATTTAACTTGAAAAGAGGGAGGGGCGTTTGAAGGAAAGCTTTACGTTTGCGTCGTTTTGAAATACAGAATGAGGAACTACAAAAGATGTGTCGTTTATTTACTTCGTTAAAGCAAAAATTCTTCGAGATAAATGCGTGGTATATCCAAATATTTTTTTCAATTTTTCTTTGTTATATTAACGAAGTTATATCCGAATTTCCATAAAAATCCCCAAAATCATAAAAGCGTTAGTGCTTGGATGTAGGGCTGGCAATATGGGCCAAAGTCCACGCCCCATCCTGACCCGCCCGAGAAAAAACTCGGCCAAGCCCAGTCCGAATACTATTTCAGCCCGTGTAATACCCCGGCTGAGCGGGTATTGAAGAGGCGCCTAGCCCAATAGAGGTAATGGTACACCAGTCGTTTAGTCCCACATCGCTTAAGATCCAGGCAAGTGTATGGTCTTTAAGTTAAGATCTCATTCTACATACTACCGAAGCCTTTTCTTAAGAATAAAATTCTCACACTGTTGGAGATCCGCAGTGGTTAAGTGGGGACAATATCGGTGCGCATAGAGTGGGGCCATGATAAAAATAGTATCAAGCCGGGGATGGCTAGATCTTAAATGTGGGGGGACTGTAATACCCCGGCTGAGCGGGTATTTGAGATGCTCTTAGACCAATAGCAGTGATGGTTGCACTAGTCGTTTAGTTCTACATCGGTTAAGATCCAGCAAGGTGTATGGTCCTTAAGTTAAAATCTCACTCTACATACCACTGAAGCATTTTCTTAAGAATAAAAACCCCACACCGCTGATGATTCGAGTAGATATGTGGGGACAATATCGGTGCGTGTAGAGTAAGGTCGTGACAGACCGACTTGAGAAATAATATGGGCGGGCCGTGGGCTACCTTGTATCCTTGCGGGCCGGCCCGAGGCCCTACCTGAACTAGCTCAAATCACGTCCGGCCCGACCCAAGCCCAAAAAATCTCTCATTGACTCTTGGTTGTACTTATTTAAAATTCACCTCCCCTTACTTCTTGACTTCTTATTCCTCTTTATTTTTTATGTTTCAAAAGCTATGTTCCTCACAAACTTTATCCCCCCTCCTCAAACTCTTCATCTCCTCTATTATCAAGATAATTCTAAAATAATCTCATCTCCCTCAAATAATCTCATCTCCCTCACTCCCTCTACCTCTTCAATACTCTACCCTCTTCCCCACTAACCCATCCCTCACTCCACCACCACCTTCCCTTCATCCCCACTTTCCCACTCCACTCTCATAATCTCATCACCCGACCCCACCTTGATCTGTTTGAACAACCCCACCACTACCTCCATTTCAATTATCTCTTGGCTTCCTTTTGGATTTACTGCTATTTTTGGACAGTTTGGACTTAACCCTAGCAACTCATTACCCAATCATGAAAGAAAGAGAGGGGGCTACCCAGAGACGCGATATAGCAGACTTAATGCACAAATGTTTCACACACGATCCTATCCCCGTCCTCTACCACGATTTCTCGAAATGGGAGACTCTCCAGCACAAATGGAAGTACGCCATGGCATTTAAGTCGATCTCGCCAAACCTCCGAGAACAAGTAGTTATAGATGGGGTTAAGAGAGAATGGGGTAAACTTATTCAATGCATCCCCCCACTTTCATTCGAACAAATGTCCAAAGTGTTTATCGCTAACTTTCAAAACCCGGAAGACCTCCAAACAATCCTCGCAACACCACCGGCCAACGTATATGGCTTCTCTCTTCTACAGCAACCCTACGACCCCCTTCTTCACCAAACGGATATGACTTTCCTGAGGTACCTATGTTGGGTACAGGTATCGGGCTTGCCATGTTGCCTCCTCAACAAAACCACCTTGACAACCATAGAAAACAAGATAGAAGAGTTCGTGCATGATGATTTCAAACCGGAGGATACCGAGCCGTTTAAAGCTAGCTTCGTTCGGCTGCAAGTTAACCTTCTCACGGACAAACCGTTGGTACTTTCTATACCTATTCCCAGACCGAGCCACTACGGCGATGCCATCATCACGGTTAAATACGAGAGACTTGAGGGATTTTTCCCATACTGCGGTGTCATTTCCCACCCTCTCGTTCTTTGTAAACCATTCAGCAGAGTTCTCCAAGAAAGGAATCGACTTAACATAACTGAAAAGTTTAAGTTCCCGTATGGACACCACATTCAGGTAAACCCACCAAAAAACTCCCAGATATTTGCATTCCAAAATTTCTACACTGTTTCTCATGACAGACCGGATAATAGGGAGTACACACGCCCGACCCCAGGCAAACACATAGTGAACACTCATCCCCCTAACGACAGCCGAAACGACATCGGCAGAATACTTCAACGAGCAATGGCACGACTTAACGAATGGACGAGTACCAAGCGATTTCAAACTCAGAACTGTAACAGTCCCGACGGGGGAATCCAAACTTTAGGGAAATCACGGACCGGACAAAACTGCCTCACGATACACCACACCGGTGACCAACTCGCTGACAGGCCTCGGGACACTTTAAAAATCTGCATGCATAAAGGTTTCAATGTATCTTTCGACAAGATCAAATCGAAGCTTCCACTTGATCTAAAAGAGACAACTTGTGAAAAGAGCATTTATGACTTGCATGCTGCGGAGCCCTCAAACCCAGCCAACCAATCAAATCTACAATACGGTCGAGAGCCATTGGAAGGTCTTTGGGGATACAAAACTATTATACATCGACCCCATCACAGTACCAGACTATGGAACTTAACACCAAGCCCAAGCTCACTTTGTTTTTTGGGTCCCAGCCATCTCTTGAGAACCAACAATCGAATGAGCCTAACTCCATCCTTAGTCCACACCTACTCCCCCGAGCCCTGGATTTTGAATCCGGTCCACACCCACACTCTAAGCCCGCCCGAACCACCAACATAACACAAATCATCGACCTCACTCTAAGCCCAAGCCCTACTCACCACCGGCTCCTCTTTAAACCCACTCCATCTCGGCCTCCCGGCCTCAAGCACCGACCGACCAACACCTACTATGCCTTCCCGAGAGTGACCGGCTCCATCCCCACGCTCTCTACCCGAACGATATCAACAGGAGATACAAAACCCCTCGAGCTTGGTTATTCATCCACGTATAGCTCCGGTTGGCACAAGCCGAAACATCATGACTTCTTTGACTCGGATAATAGTTTTGAGCATAACGACACACCAAACCAGCCACCATGTGGAGACACACTTAAGAATAACCGATGCCTTTTGACCAACGACACAGAGCCCGGGGAATCTGAGGGCCCCGCAAAGGTACACGTGTATTCATAAATGGCACACACACACACACCTCTTATCGTCTCTTTGCATGAATGCTTGTAAATTTGTGATCCCCACTTGCATGAACTCGCTGTTGGAATGGTGGAGGTAAAAAAATACCAAAAACCAAAACCAAAACCACACTTATATGATTCATACTCCTACAATCGAACTTACACGGCTACACCTCTACATATTCCCAAGCCCAAGTCCAAACCTCACATCGATACTGCCATACCCTGCTCCCCCCGTGACCTAAAATACTGGATCATAAGTACATGGGGAACAAAAACGTTGGCTAATAACCAGAGAGCCCCTACTGCTACACAGGCACCGCGGGGAGAAATTGAGGGCTCTCTGACTTGAGATGCAGCTTTGCTAAAGCCGCTCAAGCCCTGCTATCTAATCACAATCACCAGACCCAGGAACGGGTTGCCAGTTTCTCCTAAAAGTCCAAACAGGAGGTGAACAAAACCCCGAAGACCAGACACCATCACAGTAACCCCTACCCACCAACCAACAAAAATCATCCGGACCTCCACAATCATAATATAGCACCCCAATTTATCCAAAATACAGAAGAGGGCCCGATACCAGCCCTTGGTTACAAATGATAGTGCTCTCCTGGAATTGTAGGGGGACCAGTAAGATGTCCACCCTTAGAGAGATCCGGGCTCACAACACCAAGTTCAACCCTGACATTATTTTCCTAATCGAGACCAAAGCTTCCAATCCTAAATCCCTGAGGAAGCTCAACAGCCTGGGGCTGCCCCATATACACATGGTTAACGCTACCCAAAACCAAGGAGGCAGGCTCTGGCTTACGTGGAGCCATACTACTAACCTCACTATTCTCTCTTCCTCCCCTCGAGGAATTGATGCGCTCATCTTATCCTATGTTCCTATTCACATGCCTAACACTGAACCTGTCCCCTGGCTCTGCTCCTTCACCTATGGCCCCCCTAAACCCCCGTACAAAAGCACGTATTGGGCCTCCATTGCCAAGATGGCCCATACCATCTCGATACCCTGGATTATCATAGGAAACCTAAACTGTATTACATGCAAGGAGGAAAAGATCGGTAAAATTACTTTCGATTCTATGGCCCCTAACCCCCTGGAGGAATTCATCTTTGCTACTTCTATGATTGACCTGGGGTCCATGGGCATCCCCTTTACGTGGTCAAATAAACACAAAGGTAGGGAGCTTATCAAGCAACATCTGGATTATTCCCTGATCTCAATCCTGTGAAGCACTACTTTCCCTGACGCCTCTATTCAGAACTTGCCTATAATTGGTTTTGACCATGGGGCCATTATCCTGAATACCGAATCAACAAGGCATAAACTCCCTAAGAAATTCCATTTCTAATCCTCTTAGACGAAGCACGAGTAGTACCAGGAGATTATTAAAAAATCTTGGGTTGTGGAACAAATAGGATCCAGACCGCTGCGGCTCTGTAAAAAGCTCTGTCACACAAAGAGTGAGCTCACAACCTAGAACAAGAAGGAGTTTAACTGCAACCCCATTAACATCCATCGGATCAGGAATCAGATTAACGATGTCCAGAAGGAGATGCCAACGGACGCCAACACCACCCTTGAGCAGGAGCTTTAATGTAAGCTCAATCTTTTCCTTGACCAAGAAGAATCTCTATGGCGCGACAAATCCCGGGAAACTTGGCTTAGAGAAGGAGACCAGAACACCAAATTTTTCTATCTCCACTATCTGCCACCGAAGACGTAATGAGATCAGGAACATCTGCAGACCCGACGGTACCTGGGGGCAAGACCGGAAAGATATCGGCAATATTTTTGTCAAGTTTTACAGTGACCTTTTCACCCCCTCTCACCCCCCCCCTCAAGATCCACGACCTTGGCATTATGGAAAAGCTGATCACCGGTGAGGATAACTTCCAGCTCCCTCACGATCCCACCATAGAGGAAGTTAAAGAGGCCATTTTCTCCATGAACCCCCATAAGTAACCTGGACTGGATGGTTTTACCCCGCTCTTCTACCAAAAATCCTGGGACACTGTTAAACATGACCTCTTTAAGGCCACGTTAGCATTCTTCCAAACGGGAAACCTTCTTACTGAATTCAACCACACCAACATCACTTTCATCCATAAGCAGAAGAACCCTGAAAAGCCTGAATACTACAGACCCATCAGCCTTTGTAATGTCAAATTCAAAATCATCACCAAAATCATTGTTACCAAGCTTCGGCCCCTACTCAACAAAATTATCTCCCCCGCACAAAACGCGTTTATACCTGGCCGCCAAATTTTTGACAACATCATCATGGCCCAGGAAATCCTTACTGCCCTTAAGAAGAAGAAAGGTAAGTCCAATTGCATGTCCATCAAGTTGGATCTAAACAAGGCCTTTGATAGGGTGGAATAGAGCTTCCTCGATGACACTTTAAAATCTATGGGCTTCTGCGACAAATGGTGCGCCTGGATCCAGCAAAGCATCTCTACTGCTGCTCTATCCTTTATCCTTAATGGTACCCCCTTCGGTTTCCTCAAGCCTAACATAGGCATTAGGCAAGGTGACCCCCTTTCCCCCTCTCTCTTCCTCATATCCTCTGAGATCTTTTCTAGAATTATCCTCCATAAAGAGATCACGGGCAATATCCATGGCATCAAGACAACCAGAGATAGCAACCCCATATCCCACCTTCTCTTCACCGATGACAGCTTCATTTTTTGTAACGCCAACCATGACAAAGCAGGTACCCTCAACGAAGCCCTCGACACCTTCACAAAGGTTTCAGGGCAAGAGATCAACCTGGATAAATTATGTATCCTCTTCAACAAAAACTGCCATCACCGTCACCACAAACTTATTCAGCGAATACTCTATATCAAGAATGACACTACAGGCGATAAGTACCTGGGAGCACCGCTGACCTTCTGCCAGACAAAAAGCCATAGCTTCCAAAACATTATCTCCAGGGTCTCTAGCCGGATTGTGGGCTGAAAAGCTAAATATTTATCCCAAGCCGAAAGGCTTACCCTCATCAAAGCTGTTAACTCAGCAATTCCATCCTTTCTCATGTCCATCTTCCCCTTCCCCAACAAAATCTGCAAGAAGCTTGACTCTATTAATGTTAAATTTCTCTAGGGTGACAACAAAGAGGGTAAAACCAAAGCCCAACTTATCAAATGGAAAAACATCTGCCAACCCACGAAGGCTGGAGGGCTTGGAATCCAAACAACCCTCAACCATAACCAAGCCTTATGGAAAAGTTGTTCTGGTGCATTATCAAAGAACCAGACAAGCTATGGGATCACAACATGAAGGCTAAGTACACCCCAAAAGTTTCTGCGATACTCACCACCGCCCGGTCTTCGGACTCATGGATTTGGAAAGGCATCCTTAAAGCCAGAAACAAAATATGGCCTGAGCTCCTCTGGCATATTGGTAACGGCAAAAGTGTGGACTACTGGCTCGAGCCTGGATATCAGGTATAAAATTTAGAGGCCCAGCGGGACCAGCCCCTTCAAGGGCTACCTCCAGAGTTGCGGACCTTATCTGGCCCGGTAGTCATACTTGGAAAACATACCTTATTTACTCCATTTTCCATAAAGACGTCGCAGACATCATCACTTCCAACCCCCTGAGCCAATACCCAGTAAAGGACGTCCTCAGATGGAAAAAGGAAAAGAATGGCATCCTCACCGTGAGATCAATTCACAACTACTCAATCCAGAGTCAACCTAGTGACAACCCAACTAATAACCAAGTGGGTCCCGACAGGCTCTCTTGGGACAACATCTGGAAGCTGAAGGTACCTTTCTGCATCCAACTCTTCCTATGGAAAGCTGTCCAGGATGGAATCCCTACCAAGAATAATCTCAGGCATGGCAACGAGGATTGGGACACAAACTGCTCCCGATGCAGAGCAGAGACTAAAACTGCCTCGCATACCCTTTTTTCTGCACAAATATTAAAGACATTTGGTATGACTCTGAACTCTCGCTTGATTTTTGGACTTGGAGCTATACTGAGTCCGTTAGTAAAATCATCCAACACTGCTACCAGCTTAAAAGAGGTATTTCTAATCTCTCCAATTTATGCAACACCCTTAGTACTATTATGTACGTCATCTAGACTACCAGGAATGAGCTTGTCTTTGAACAAAAATCAACGCCTTCTAGCAAAGCCTTGAAGTGAGCAAAGCAATATTGTTCAGCTCACGCCAGGATTTCTAATCCCCCCTCCCCAATCCCAGGCAGCCCCGCCCCCCCTACCCCAGGTTCAGGAGGGATGATACGTCATAAATATGGATGCCTCCTGGACCACACCGGACACCCCAGGGGGGTCGGGATTCATCATTAAAACTCACCTGGCTTCTATTTTATGTGCAGGGTACGGATCTTCTCGAGCAGCAGATCCAGAAGGGGCTGAGGCGATCTCAGTAATTAGGGGTATGAAGGCAACACAGAGCATAGGATTGGACAGGGTGCTCCTGCTGACCGACTGTCAGAGACTGTTCAGAGCGTTCAGAGACAGATCTGAGGACCTTTCTTGGGGAGCCCTCACTTTGGTCCTGGACATGCGCGCACTCGCAGGCAGATTCCATGATTTTTGTTTTAAGTTTATAGATCGTTGTTGTAATTTTGAGGCACACTTTTTAGTCGCTAGGGGTGCAGTTTTCCCCTCTTTTGTTTATTTTGAGCCTCTTGAGGCCGCCACCCTTGTAAACTTTGTATTTCCCTCCCCTCCTTGCCACTAGGCATCTATATATTTCTTCTTTTTGCATAAAAAAAGGAAGATAATTCTATAATGGGTCTCCCAAAATAATTAACTCTCAAAGTAATATTTGAAATTTGCAATATTAATTTACTCTCAAGAATATGGTAAAGTAGTGATTGGTTAACAAAAACGAAAAAAATGTAGACACGTGTTATTTTTGGACGTTCCTATTTGAAGAACAAGTGAAAAGTGGCTCGTTGTAGGGTAAAGTGAGTCAAGGAGAGATGGGTGTCAAGAGATGTAAATTTCCTTTAAAAAATCAAAAATTTATGAGAAGAAATAAAGTTTAACCAGATAATGCCCGACCCAAACTCAGCCCGATTATACCATGGGCGGGCTACATGCTAAGTTTATCCTTAGCTAGCTCGACCCGAACATTGTTCATGGCCTAACCCGACCCGAACTTTGCTTAGCCCAGAAGGGCCCAGCCCGAACCCACTCATCCCGCCCGAACTGCCAACCCTACTAGGATGTAGGAATTGAACCTCTCACCTTCATATTAAATTTAAGTATTCTAACCAAATGAGCTATTTGATATTAGTATCAAAATAGGAGCCTTTTGTATAGTCTACTTACAAATTTTGGGGCCCCTATTTTGGGCTATAATTTGGTGACCCTAGGTGGTTGCCTCTTGCACCTATAGCCAGGGCTGGGCCTGTTCAGATGACCAACTCAAATGCTCAATCAATGTTTGACACTTGACGAAGAGTTGAAACTCAGTCGAGGACCATAAAAAAAAGGTGAGGAACCCGACTAGTACTCTACAAAAACTGCATGAAGAACCTACTCAAAGAAGGGAAGAATCACATAAATCTCATGCGCTTCTTAAATTATAAAAAATGTGCATAACTATTATGCGCCCCACCGGTCAGTAGTTTACCCTTGGAACTCCTGCACGAAAATGACCACCTCAGCGTAATGCTGGAGTATTCTCGTCGATCTACCTTACCGGACATGAAATTTCAAGTTTAGTCACCAGCTCCAGATTTTCTTTTCTTTTCAAACAAAGCATTCAATTAAAGACTAAACAAAGTTTGGGCAGCAGGGTATACCCAACCCGACATAGAGTACCCATAAAACAAGCCACTATGACTAGTGCCTAAGGCCGATAGCTCATGTGAGATAAAGTTCACGGATCTAGAGATCCAATAAAAGGAAAAACTAGCTAGATTTTTAGATAAAGATAAACAGGGATGAAGCTGAGTTGTTGTACTCCACTATACCCCGAAGAGTGGGTCTCTAAGGTAGGATATCACATTTCAGCAGTCATCAAAGAGTAGCACCTCCTATTCTTTAATCTCTTTAGCACTCAGGTTAATGGCCCAGGGAATGCATTTCCCTTCTGCTTGTTCCGCACTGTCTGCTGAGATTGGTGCGTGTCCTGCAAGAATTGGTTTATTAGCCTCATCAGTAAGAAGGAATCCCATTTCACCTTTGTGAGTAGTTTATGACCAGGCTGCATCTGTAAACAATTTGTAACTAGAAACAGTAATAACTGAAGTAAATGAATGATCAACAAAATCAGTTTGGTAGTGAACAGGGTGACAATCCGTATTACTAATATGCATGATATTAGTCTGAGCCGTAATAACAATTTGGGTCATATTAGGCTTCCTTTTGTTGAAAACTAAATCATTTCTGGCATGCCAGATTCCTTCCAGTATAGCACAGAACAGAGAAATTGTATAAAGGCCATTGTTGTCCTTTTGACTCTGTTCAAAGAGTATTTTCAGAACCTCCATGTAGTGAAAATTATCTCCCTGAGTTCTAAGGGTGAAACAAGTCCTGAACCATAATTTAGCCACCCAGTCACATTGAAAGAGATCGTGCTGAAGAGTTTTGGGTTCCTCAGTGCAAATCGGACAAATATTATCAGGAATAATGTGGTTCTGGAATAACCTGTATTTAACAGGCAAAAGGTTTTGTACAATTTTCCAGATGAGTAATTGGTTATTGAAAAGTATTTTGAGTTTCCAAATAAAGGGAAAGTAATGGTTGCTGGTAGTATTATTGTGTAGTGTAGTTTTCCCTTCAAGTTGAGTATAGGCTGATTTAACTGAGAATTTAGATTTTTTATCTGGTACCCATTGTATAGTATCCTTTCCTTCGTGTGCTTGAAGTTGTAATCCCAAAATGTGCGGAATTTGCTCGGTAGGGATAAGTTCATCTGAAAGTGTAACATTCTACCTAGTAGGATGATTGTGGATAAGTTGGGAAACCCAAATGATTTCAGGTTTATCAGAGATTTTCCGAGTGGGTTTATAATTAAGGAATGAGGGGATCCAATTATTTTGCCATATATGGATGTTAGTCCCATCTCCTTCAATCCACCCCAAATATTCTTTAACTTCATCTCGAGCACTAAGGACATCTTTCCAGAATCTGGATTGGTTCTGGGTTTTTTTGCAATGTAAGAAAGGGATTTTGGGGAAGTATTTAGCTTGAAAAAATTTGCTAATAAAATTCTCTGGATGAGCCAGAATATTCCAAGTATACTTAGCCATCCGAGCAATATTCTGAGAAAATGACTTTCTGATATTAAGGCCCCCGTTCTTTCTCGGTTTACTAATTTGGCCCTATTAAGTGAGGTGATACTTGTTGTTTCCTTCTTTTGTGGAACCCCACCAGAAGTCTCTGTTGAGGGAGTCTATTTTCGCAGTTAGAGATTTAGGTAGCAAAGTACTAGCCATCTGGTAGCCCAAGATAGCGGAGGAAACACTCTTAATAAGTGTTGTCCTTCCCGCTTGACTAAGATATTGCGTTTTCCTGTTTTGAAGTTTACTTTTTATTCGGTCCAGAATATAACCATAATCTTGTTTCTTACTTCGTGAGAGATGAACTGGGGTACCCAGGTATCTAGAAGTAATATGGGTTCGTTGGATCCTAAGAATCTTTCTGATAATTTTCCCATGTCTGTCATGGATATTGGGACTAAGGAAAACTTCCGATTTGTTGTAGTTTACTTCCTATCCTGAAATGAGATTATATTGTTGTAAAATATCCTTAATAATACCAGCTTCTTGCAAATTGGCTCTAGTGAAGACAAAATAGTCGTCAACAAAGAGCATATAGGAGATAGGGGGACTCTTCTACCCACCTTAATCCCGTGGATTTCCTTAGTCCGTTCTTTTTCCAGAAGCATCCTAGATAGAATTTCTATGCAGATGATGAAAAGATAAGGAGAAAGAGGGTCTCCTTGTCTAAGCCCTCTGGAGGGGAAGAAGAAACCAAAGGGAGAGCCATTGATTTTTATCGAATAAGAAACTGAGGACACAATTGTCATAATGGCACGTAAGAAGTTATCTTTAAACCCAAAAGCCTTTAAAATTTGTTCAAGAAAGTCCCATTCGACTCGATCATATGCTTTACTCATGTCGAGTTTGATAGCCATACATCCTTGTATACCTTTCTTTTTCTTTTTGAGTGTATGGAGTATATCTTGTACAACTGCAACGTTGTCTTGAATATATCTGCCTTTAGTAAAAGCATTTTGATAAGGACCAATCATAGTGGGAAGAAAGGGTTTAATCCTGTTAGCTATTACCTTGGAAACAATTTTCATAGTTGTATTACACAAGCTAATAGGCCTTAAGTCAGATACTGTCCCTGAATTACGGTTTTTTGGAATAAGAGTCAGGTTAATATGATTGATCATTATTGTACTCTGTGTTCCTGATAGGAAGTGATTACAACAAGCGATCAAATCAGTTTTGATCCAATTCCAGGATTGTTGATAGAAAAATGGGGTGAAACCATCAGGCCCAGGACTTTTGTATGGGTGCATAGCAAAAAGGGCCATTTTTACCTCTTCCTTAGAAAACGGGAGGTTAAGGGTGTTCTGATGATGGTCCATAATAGCTGGCTGAATAAGTTGGCTAATTTGGCTATAGTTATTTTGTATATGGGTTGTATGAGATGTAGATAACAGTTCTTTAAAGTGATCAATAAAGATAGCTCCAATTTGTTCTCTTTTTTCCTTCCAAATACCATTTTTGTTCCGGAGGAATTCAATTATGTTCGAGCTCTGATGTATTTTTGTTGCTCGGTGGAAAAATGAGGTATTCCTGCCTCCTTTTAACCAGATTTCTCTACTTTGGTCTCTCCAGTAGCATTCCTCTTTCTCGATGAGTTGCCGAAAGTAAATTTGGAGATTGCTGAGTTGGTGGGGATCATAAAGACATCTTCTCGCCTATAATTAAGCGATTTGGGATTTTGTGTGTTTAATTTAAGTAGTCAGGTTTCCAAAATGTTCCAGATCTCATTTTTTCAGAGCCTTTTGAAGGCTCACATGTTTATTTTGTAAATTGATAACCGGGTATCCTCTGCAGTGGGTATTTTCCCAATTTTGTTCCAGAAAAGGTTTACATTCTGGGTTTTTCAGCCAAGCAAATTTAAAATGAAATTGCCTAATAAGCCTTTGGTTATCTGGATTGGTATTCAGAAGAATAATTCCATGATCAGAAGTGGTTATAGGAAAAAAAATTATTTCTGCCTCTGGAAAAAGAGAGTTCCATTGGGAGTTCATAAAACCTTGGTCGATCCTTTCACGAATGAGGTTTCCTTTGTGGTTATTATTGGACCAGGTAAAAAGTACTCCACTATATGGGATGTCAATTAATCCCGATTTATTAATCAAATTTAAAAAGGCAGGGTTAATTTGGACACTGGCTGTGTGTTTGGAGAGCTTATCTCCAGAGGGTCAATGACCTCATTCAAATCACCAATAAGTAACCAGGGGATGGTTATCAATTTTCTAAATTGGTTCAGACCTTCCACAAGAATGTGTCTGAATCTTTTATCTGGGATTCCATGAGTGAAAGAGCACAGCCATTTAGCCGAATTAGGATGTGAGGTGATAAGAGTTTGGATTGAGTAATCACATTTGTGGATGATATCAATTTTAACCGAATCGTTCCACATCAGCCATAGGCCATTTTTTGTTCCTTGAGCCGGGAGGATACACATATTCCCTAAACCAAGTTTTTTGATTTTCATTTTACTATGTTTGTCGTCCAGCTTAGTTTCCATGACAAAAATGATATCTGGTGTTTCTTTGAGCATATGGGATTTAAGCTGTTGAATTGTCGTGGATTTCCCTCCACCACGACAATTCCAGCGGGCAATCTTCATTGAAACTGTGGTGGCTGAAGGGCTACCACTGCCTGTTTAAAAGTTGAACAACATAGTATAGTAATTTTACTGTTAATAACCATATAGTGAAGTAGGTAGATGTCATCCCCATACTGTCATGGTACCACTCTATGGTTTTTCTTAAATGACCAAAAGTTGTACTCTAACCATTTCCAACAGTTCCATAAAGTTAAACCAAGCAAAAGTAATAAACTAAAAGGAGTTGTCATAGTGAAACGATTTGTAGTGGTGTGTACCTGGTATTTGTAATTCATTCCTTCTTCCTGATTACTCTCTGAGTAAGTCAGAAAATGTCGTTGATAACTAGATTTAGGAGAGTTGGGGCATCCCATAGTATTGGTGTTGAGACAGAGAAGATCCTCGTCACCTTCAGATGGAGCAAAGCTCGTTGAAATCTGAGTACCAAAATTATTTGGAAGTTCCTCATCAGGAAGGAAGGATCCAATTTCTGCCCATTGTTCCTTGTGAGAATCCTGAAGATTCTCAATCTCCCACTGTTGATCAGAATTGGGGGAGCCAAAATTCACCAGTGGAATGGGTCCAACAAGAGGAACATTGTCATTAGATCTTTCCAACGCCTGGAGGATCAATGTCCGGTTAATACCCTCTCTTGTGCGACTACTCACCGACGAAGGATCTGGTCCAGGTAAAAGTTGGATGGCATGGCCTTTTTTCCGAACAAAGTGTACCTTATAACCTTTGTTCTTCTCTTTTTTGGGGAACACTATCACCAGTCTGGACTGCATATTGGAGTTGTGAGTTATGGTTTTGTGTTGGTGTTTAGGGGTATGAGTTATGATATACCTTCTTAGGTTTATATATTCCCATGTTGGGGAGACTATGTTGTTGAAATGTTGTACCCACGTATACCTCTTTTAATTTGTTAATCTCAATCGACTAGTTTTAGGGTTGCTAAATTTGGGTTTTTCGTATTGGTTTTTCCAAAAACTAGTGTGTGATTAAGGCATGTGTTGAGATTACACCAGTGTAAAGTAGCTCCCAAAATTAAGAAGTAATTAGGAGGGAAGCCAACTGTACCCTTAGTTGACAAGGTGTTCTCTCCATTTTGGTGAACATTATGCCCGTTACAGTATAAAAACCAACTAAAAATAAAGTACCATATGTTTAAAATAAACTGTTGGTAACTCACCTGGACTTGATTAAGTATAGCATCCTGTATTCTGCTAAACTCGTCAAAGTCAAAATTTGTAGAGGCTCTATCGAGTGCATCTTCGACACCTTCACTTTTATAGAACCTCCCCGTATGCCACCTTCCTATTGGTGTTGTTTCAGTAGAAGTATTGGGAGAGGCTATGGTACCTCCTTAGTTGAAAGGGTCTATAGGTAGGCAAGGTTCAGAGGCTGGCATGTTGGTCGTCATGGTTGGGTTGGACTGGGTGTATAGGTATGATCCCACATTAGGGTTTGAGAACGTGCATGGGGTACATCGGTTTGTTGTCCATCCATTAGGTCCTCAAAGTTACAAACCTTAGTAGGGTTGCCTAGATGTTGTGATTGAACCTTAACACCTTGTTGTTGTCCAATAATCATATAAGGAACCATAAACCCCATGGGAACCATGTGAAGAAAGACTGGCATTCCTTGGTCAACAGGGATTAGATAATGTCTTGGCAGTGGGAGCATCGTTGGGAGTTGTGTGGCTGGTGGGATAATTTCTTCAGTAGGAGAGATATTATTTTTTGGTTGCTCTTCCAAACGGGTGTTGGGAGTGTGTGGTTCATTAGTAAAACTAGAGGGGTGCGAGGGTATAGTATTTTCCATGAAACTAGATGCAGTGGTTTCACGTTTATACGTGTAGGGGTTGGTATCGTGGTATGGATCCCTGTTAGAGTAGGAGTGGCATCGTCCTCGTCGAGGGTAGTATCTCCCTCTAGCACGTCCGGCCTGAATCCTTTTCCCTATGGGTACTCCACTTTCCTGTTTACCCTCCATGCAGTTGGAGAGTTGGTACCAAAGTTTAGGTTTACAAATGGTATACGTATCTCTGATTTTTTTTTAAGTAGCTCCCTCCACTGATTAACCCTGTTGCCACTTGTCCAATGGTGCGCTGTCCTAGAGTAATGATGACTTTTCTCTGTTTTACTCCTCTTTGTGGCAGGTTTATAAATATTTATATCTATTTTCTCATTATGGCTTTGGAGAACCGTTCCTTTGTCCTCTTGTACTTGTTTATTTAGGTTTTGTGTAGCGATAGTTTGAGGTTGTGACGTCTGATTATTTTGATATGGGCCGAGCCCATAGATGGTGCTAAGATTAGCCCAATCATAAACTAGGGTCGATTTAACCTGTTTGTCTGGATCTTGGTTCATAGGACGTATAACTTGGGGTGCATGAGATTGTTTAAGCCTCTGGGTTTTTTCATTATTGGTTTGTACTATTTTCCTCAGAACGAACTGGTTTCCTAGATATTCATTATCACAGGTATTCTATCTAAATTTAAAGTAAATAAATTGAGTATCAAGATAGGATGAGGAATCTGTAGTCCATACCTGATGTTCGTTTATACGTTGATCCTTTTCGTCAATAAGCATGTGCTCTGGCCCACTGTCGGGGTCGTCTTGATTTGTTTTCTGGATGTTAGACAGCTATTCCAGATTTTCTAACGGCCTCTTTTCTTGATTGATCATGTTATCCCATTTTTGTGCCGTTGGTTGTGACATCACCGTATTGTTTGACAAAACATTTAACCAACTTGTAGCACCCCCTTCCTTACCACTTCTTTGGTTGGAAGTGGAAGTATGAATTAGGTGTTCCCCTGGTTGTTCACCAGTCTTCCATTTTTTTTCCTTTTGGTGGTGGTGTGTTCAAGTTGTCTCTGTAGGATTGGTCTTTCGATTTGTTCCTGGGGAGCCATCCTTGGATTGTTTTTTCCTTATTTTTTAAGATATCTGATAGTTGAGATGTCAATCTTTGCAATTACTGCATCAGAGAATTTTCTACGTCTCATGTTTGTATGCACATCATAATCTTCTGGATAATTGGCAGGGGATTTATAATGATTTCTTTATGCCCAATCTTTCCACAGTAAAAACACAAACCTCGTAGTCTTTCATATTGGAATAGGAGTTCATAGTTTGGGTGACTTTTGCCTCTTAGTTTGGCTGTTCGTATGAAAGCGAGCCCTACATCAATGAGAACTCGTATACGTAAAAGTTTTTTACACATATGGTTGAAAGCTGGTTCAGGATCAAAGTCTAAAAATGAACCAATTTTGTTTGCCACTGCCTTCGCAATAATAGGTACAAACAAGCCAGACGGCAATCCATCAACCTGTACCCAAAAAGGAATCATATGGAAGTCCAGCTCCTTAGTAAGGGAGAATGGTGACCATTGTTGTATAGCTAATAATGTGCCAAAAATATACCATGGTCCATTACCAAGGATATGCTTAGCGTCTTCTGTTGTTTGAACCGTGACTTTAAGAAGTCCTCTTTCAAGCATATCAATTTGGACCCCGTAGTTTAATCCCCAGGTTTGCTGTAGGGCCATTGGGATAGCTCCTATATCAATTTTGTATGCAGATAACAGTTTAACAAAGAGATTACAGTCCCATTGAGCTTGTTCCTCTGCAGGGAATTGGTCGTTTAGATCAATTTCATCCTCGTCATTAGGAACTTCACAGCTGTTCTCTATATGTGAGCAGAGTTGATCTTCCTCGGTGATTTGTAATGGGGTAGTCCCAGATTGAGTCTTGCTCATAAGCAGCTCTTTATTCATATCGAGTGATTGTTCTGGAGGTTTTGGGTTAATCGTACTTTCTTGTACAACTTCTTCCGTAACCAATCGACAGGCAAACAATGTTGAGATTGAGATCTGCTCTAATCCAGAAGAGAGATAGGGTTAGACACCCCACACCGTCTGTGGATGAGACAAAGTAAAACAAACATGAACAAACAGGGGTTGTCCCTCACAAAAGAGGGAAGAGAGCAATTTCTCTCTCTAGTAATTTTTTTTTTTTTGAAGGTTAAGCTGGGGTTGAAAGCAGACCCCCCCCCCCCCCCTGCTCTATAGAATAACAGAATTTACAAAAGTGAACTCTACAATGTGGAAGAGCTAAAAAAAAAAAAAAAAAAACAATAACAAAAAAAAGTGCTAAAGGACAGCTACATCCCACAACCAAGGATGAGCTGCAGCACTAATGGTTAATATTCTTCAGATCCTCGGCAAAGGAGCTAAGGATAAACATTTTGCACCCATAGTCAAAGAGGCAGCGACATCGGCACCGGCATCCAAACAAAGATTCAGTCATGTCCTGGAAAATGGATGGAATTCTCTTGGATCAAATCAGTTACTTCTAGTAGACAATTACCATTTAGCATCCTCCTTAACGATCGCAGAAAGAGTCTGAGGGAGAGAGTCATGGTCAAAGATGCATTCACCAACCATTGCAGGGTTCTGAATAAGGTTAAGAGCTCCTTTGTTCGCTTCTTTGGGGATCAGCAGAACTGAAAACTGGTCAAAAGTACAAATAGCTTCCTTAATCCTATGTACAAGGCTTTTACATCTCCAGGGAGGCTTTGTCGCTGTCTGAATATAATGTATGCACTGCATAGAATGGCTAGCAACTGTAATTTTATTGTATCTTTTAAGTAGGCTAAGGCAAAGACCCCTGCAGATGCTGTGTAAGGTGGGAAATGTGTCATCCATGCCAAGGCAAGCTCCATGAAAGGCCAAGTCACAGTTGCCTTTGTAATCTCTCACCAGGCCTCCATAGTACCCTTCACTGCCTTTACTGCTACCTGCTACATTCAAGAACATCCACCCATTAGTTGGTAGTTCCCATCTAACCTGTTTAGGTTCTTTTATAAAAAAGCTGGGTTGTAAGTTCCATAGAGAGCAAATCATCCTAGATACAGAGGTATCCTTAGTTCTTTTAATTTTCTGAGTAAAGAGAATATTCAGTTCAGTCACAATGTTATAAAAAATGGTATTAGCAAGTAGTTGTTTAATCCTAAACAGTCTCTCACATCTCTCTATCCATAGGTGGTAGACAAGGGTTTGAAAGGAAGCAATGATAATTTGAGTTAGTAGTTCTTTATGGTTCAGGCTCCTTAGCCAAATAGTTTCATTAATGAAACTCTCAGGACTTCTATTAATGTTGCACTTGTTGAGGATCCTGATCCATAAGTTTCTACTAAGCACACATTCAATCATAAAATGCTCAATGTTTTCCTCATGGAGTCCACAAAAAGAGCAAACAGAGACCTGGAGAATTCTTCTTTGAACAAGCTTATTTTGTGTCATAAGAGACCCACTATAAGCTTTCCAACAGATGAGTTTGCTTTTAGGGGTAGCAAGCTGGCCCCAGCAAATGTCTTTCCAGTCCACTTTGTCTCTAGTAGGTCTCAGAGCTTCATAAGCAGAGGCCATAGAATACTCACCATTCATAGAAGGAGACCAGACCACCTCATCCTCAAAATTATGATTAATATAAGTGTTAGCCAGACCATACATGATTTCAGTTCCAAGGCAATATTCAATGTGAAAGTGAACATTCAATGTGAAAGGGAACATTCCATGCATAGTTAGTAATGATGTTAGAAAGGGGAGCACGAAGATTGAGAGTAGAGTCATACCTGAATCCTGATGGGTGCAAGAGAATACCTGATGGGTGCCATGGATCTTTCCAGAAAAGATGGTTTTTTCTTTCTTTTTAAGCGGAGAACATTTTACACTTTGGTGGCTGTGTGAGAGAGAGAGAGAGAATCCAGCTCCAGGCACTGTTGGAAACAGTGTAACAAAATAAACACTTTAACCTTTCTACAATCTCTCTCTCTCGTTTTTAGTTCAAACGGACGCCATCTCTGCAATTTTGGGTTTCAATGGAGACCAGTAGTAGCAGTAGCAGTAACACTACCACCCTCCCCACCACCAGTGCAAAGAAGCAGTGGAAAGCAGAGGAGGCCATTGCTGGGAACACCGAAGCTCTTCAAGCTCTTAGAGAACTCATCACATACCCCATTTACTACTCTAAGCAATTTCGAAGAATTGGGAAAGTAAGTAAAGTTACTTCTTTACTAGTTTTTTCACTTCCCCATTTGATTTCAGCTTTAATTATCCAACCCCTTTTTAAGAAATTTGATTTTAACTAAATTGTATTTCTTTTTGTATTAAATTAGTGGCGAAGAGGATTGCTGCTTCATGGACCTCCAGGAACCGGGAAGGTATGTAGTTTTATAATTTATAGTGATGAGTTTGATTCTTTAGGGTATTTATTGAACATTTGTTTTATGATGCCAGACAAGTTTGGTACGCGCCGTTGTTCGAGAATGCGACGCCCATTTGATCGTAATTAGGTACTTGGTACTAACTTCTCTAATGGGTATGAATCTGAATTTGAGAGGGATTGGAAATTTGGGATATTTGTTTTTGTTTCTTATTTGGGTTGTATTGGTTTTTTGAGGTGTGTTTTGCAGTCCACAGTCTGTTCATAGAGCGTATGTGGGAGAAGGCGAGAGAATATTGAGGGAGGCTTTTGCGGAAGCTGCAGCACATTCATCGGGGAAACCGGCAGTTATCTTTTTTGATGAAATTGATGCTATTTGTCCTCGTGGGGATTCAAGGTAAATTGATACTATTTGTTCTCATGGGGATTCAATGTTACAGACTGTCCTACTTTTGTTTCAACCAACTTAATATCGTATCATGAAGTATAATATAATTCATGAGATGGTTCAACAAGTATAACTTCGTGGTTCATTGTAAAGGGCGCTAAGATGCTGCCCAGTCTAGTAAGTTGTCAAGTTCGAGTGCACAAGTACAAGTAGAATCGGCGGGAGTTCTTTATGTAGGAAGTTCGTAGAAACCTTCGGTATCATGCACTATGTTGTACTTATCTGCGTAAAGGACACTGGAATGCAGATTGAAAAACGTCATTGCATCTTTACGTTGCAAGACCATATCACGTATTAAGACTAGAAGAGGAAAAAATTTGTTGAGGGTTTTGCAGTTATAAAGCTTAGGGTAGGATATTCCATTTAAGTTTTTCCGTTTGAGATCATGATTTAAAGTAGAAAGCTCGCTGGTGAAAAGTTAAGACGGAAGGTTTTGGATGTAGATGTGACCTGCCTTCTTTGCATAGCTGAGGACGAGACAATTGAGCATCTTCTTTTGCATTTCTTTTGTCTTATCTTCTTGCATTTGGAATTTCTGCGCTTTTCGAAGTTTCTCGGGTATTTTCGAATAACTTTTGTAGAGGTGAGGTGTCTGGCAATCAATCGTATACAAGACGTGTAGTATTCTTGGAACTCAGTGTTATGTGGATGATTTAGGGATGAAAGACCTTTTGTGGGGAAAGAGAAACCTATGATTGTTTTTTCTTGTGAAAGGCATTTCCACATATATTACTTCTTAGTATTGAAGCCCAGGGTCGGTTTGAGGATCCTGTGGTAACCTGGCATTCACTTTTGATACCTTGTTCACTATTAGCTTTATATTTCATTTTTTCTTTTTATCCGCTGGCTGCCACTTCTATGTACAAATATCACATTCTAAAAAAACGTATATTTTCTAAATGCAGGAGAGAACAAGGTATTCATATAGTTTCTCAACTCGTTTTGCTGATGGATGCCAACAAGCCTTCATCTACTTCTCGGTCGCAAGTTGTTGTTGTGGCATCAACAAACAGGTTACAAATGCTTTTATTTTAGTTAGATTAGGAGAAGAAAAAAAAACTTTATTGATAATTGAAGAGATATTACAATCACCCAAAAGAGGGTTTATATAAAGAAAACTACTTGAGAGTCCAATTAGAAAATTAACTCTTAGGTACCTACTAAATACTAATATACTTCAAAAAAAGAAACAAATCTTTTTAATATTAATCCTAAGATATGATCCAGTGTACCATAATGAAGTAATACTACGGTGTATCCGGACAACTAAGATCCACATAAATCATGATCTTCAACAATTTTTTTGTTTTTTTGAAGGAGGAAGCTAGGGTTATGGCAGACCCCAACCATATTTTATTACTAATCACAAAATTCACATTCTAGGGTACAATTTTTTGTAGGCATCTCATATGCTATGTTACATTGACACGGGTACGCATGTAGGTGTCCGACACGGGTACGGGGTGTCGGACATGGCGGTTTTCAAATAAGTGAAAACGCGGACACGACCTTATACCTAATAAGACAGTATCATTCTTGACGTTTCCCGTATTGTCTTATTGTATGTGAATGTATTATGAATATATAATTACAATAGTAACTTTATGGGTTAATTTACAACTTATAACAAACATAAAACAGTGATAGTAGTTAGTAGAGTTGAATAACATGTATAAGAAGTGAAAATTTTATAAGAGTTATGCCAAAAAGTTGATGATCTAAGCAAGAAGTGTCCGTTGGAGTGTCCACACGAGTGTCGGTGTGTTCGAGTGTCCGACACGTTTGGACATGGATTTTTTTAGGAATATAGACTGTTCCATGTTACATAGCTCCTATGCAAATATTTACAAGCTCAACTAAAAAACTACAAGGAAAAAATAGAAAATCATCCGAAACCTCCTAGATTGATGCAATGTGATCAGCCATAAAATTTCCCTGTCTCATCTTATACATGACTTCAGAGCCTCTCATGTTGCTTAAAATTTTCTTTACAATTCTAATATTGGCCAGATAGTTCCATGGGGAATTCATCTTTCACAACCTTCATTGCATATTTAGAGTATGAAACAACACAAACTCGGAAAACCCAACAACCCTGCAATGTATTCTCCTTCACAGACAGCCTTTACTTCTATGACTCCAATGCCCAGATCTGGAGAACTTCTATATTAAAAGCAGCAATCGGGAAACCATTTGGGATTCTGAAAATTCCTCCATAGGATTTTCTATCAACCATCAACATTCAGAATGATTTGGTGTTTCCATTTTTCCATCCAGCCAATCTATTTAATAGTTTTAGGCAGTTTAAGAATTGGATTCAGCCACCAGTCTCTAATTGAGAATTTGGTTTATGATAGAAGATGAATTTGGAGTTGCTGCAATTAAAAGAGACTTCAAAAAAGATTCTGTTAAGTAGTACCTCCACCGGTTTAGTCACATTATGAAATTTCCTTTCATTCCAAATGTGATAAATGGTTGCACACAAAGCAACCTTAAGTATCTTTCCTCTCTCTAGATCGACAGAAGCTTTTCTGACCAGCCAAATGAATTTAACATCCCAACCTTCTATCTATCTTGAAAAATCCATCTTATCAAGAATAGTTGTCCAGATTTGCTTAGAGAGAGGGAACTCGAAGAAAAGATGAATTCTATTTTCTTCAGAGGCATCACAAAATGATCCAGGAGGATCTAGACATTAAACCTCTTAAAAGACGCCAAGTTGTTCGATCGAGCTTTGAAGCAATTCGAACTAGATAGAAGCAAAGTCAAGCTAAGGTTCTGGTGTTGATTCTAGGCAAATTTGCCAAGGTCGTTCGAACGAGACTTGGAGCCGTTCGAACGAGTCGAAGGCAAGAAGAAGCAATCCTTCTGCCTCGTGTTCTAGGCTTATTTTGGTTAGTCGTTTGAACGAATTATGGGTTTGTTCGAACGACTATGGGTTTCCGAAGACCAAAGGTTCTGCCTCAGTTTTCAGGCTTATTTTGGTAGGTCCGTTCGAGCGACTATCGTGACTACTTCTAAATTAGGTTGTTTTAAGGGAAATTTCGTCCTATATTGTAAATAGGAAACTTGTAACCTTCTAAAAAGGGAATGCTAGGCAATATGAAAGGGATCCAAGTTGTAATTGAGAACTTTGGGTTTTAGAAGAGTAATTCATTGTAATCAAATCAATTGAGGAATAGAAGTTCTTCTTGGGAGATTTAACCTACCAAAGTTTTCTTCGTTAATTCTTCATTTAAGGTAGTCTCTAATTCGATTGTGGATTACAAAAGGAACAATAAGATGAATCAATCTTGTTGATCTTAACCAAAAAATCCTTTGTTTTTAACCTATCCCTCATAGCAAGCCAAAATATAAAATAATGCTTAGGTATAACATCTTTATCCCAGGTTACTTTATCCCATCTGATGAGAGGCTTCTTTTTCCTAATGCAGTTTTAGAAGAGAAGTTTCCATCTGTGTTTAAGGTCCAGACCACTGTCTTTTTCATCAGATTGAGGATTGTAGTTATCTTTGGTTTCTTGCCATATACTACTCATAGCTGTAGATCTATGTCTGGTAGTAGGGATCATCCATTCAACAATTTTCAATCAAGAACTCGTTACTTTTGAAGTATTAAACGCTCATACCTCAGTATGGTTGAGCTTTAAGAAGACAAGAAACCTGACTTTGGCGACTGAGGTGGTCGTCATTGGCTTATCTGGCAAATTCCAATGTCGCTACCTCGCAAAAAAAGTTTAAGCTTTTTGACAGTTTGGTTTACAGTTCCAGTCTCTTGAAGTTCTGCTTATGCTATTTTTGAGAAGAAACATGAGGGGTGCAACACGAGTTTTGCCTATGTTTGTTCACCTTGAATATGTTTCTGACCATATTATGTTCAACACTAGGTTAATTTTGGTGCTCAGATAAATTATAGAAGGCTATAGATAAAAAAGACAGCTACATCCAACACAGTCTGACATCCCCTATAGAAAACTACACTTGAACTTGTTGTAGGACTTAAAAGTCTCCGATAGAGGTGCACTGCAGATATTGAATTTAACATAGGACTTGGGAAACACATAAGTATCAAAATCGACAATCAACGAGGTCAACAAAAAACAGCTAAATGGGCACATGAAGTGTTCACTGAGACATCATTAGACAAGTAAATAAATGCTGATTCTCACGAAGTTTTAGTTTGTAAGTTGTAACATATGTCCAGATATGGTGCTTGTGTCATGGGGTGATCAAAATACAGGCTTTATTCACCGAATGTTGGTCTCATTTGAAACACTAAAATTGTGTCGCGGGGATATCCTAGGATCTCTGCTGTCAAAAGCGACCGCTTAAGCGTTAAGCAAAGCGATGCAAAGGAAAACGCATCACACACTTTAAAAGTGTTGTAGATTAAAAAACGAGATAAAGCGGTCACTTGGTATTTGGTAAAAAAAACTATGCTAGTCAAAGCGAAAAAAAATTGATCACTTAATTCGTGATTTTGACGAGCGGTCATATTTGAAGAGATATTTTGACATTTCGTTGATTTCATCAAGCAAAAGACCTCCACTTGGAGCAACATTGGCAATAAACAAAGTAAGGGCCACATGGGCCACACGAAAACCTACACTTACACTATGTTTCACCTCGTAGTTTAGGAGGGGATATCTTTGAAGTATATTATGCGGCTAACTAAAAGCCGTGATTCCCTTGCAGAATACTAGAGTTAAACGAACAGCTGAGATTAGAAGTACAATATGTAGGATCTAGAATCTTGGAGACCATCGTGGCTCTTACTTTGCCGACTAACACCATCATACACTCAATTTAGGCAGTTGCACAATGTTTGGGCTACTTAAACTCCATGTAGGAGAGAGAACGTCTCTTAGGATGGTGTTAGGTGTAGGTTTTGCAAAATTCGGTGAACCTACACCCTGCTCGAGACGTCCTTATTCGGTTTCTCTCTCTCTTTTATATTTACATTGCCTCTTCCATAACCCAAAAAGTCAGACTTCTTCATTTCGACCTTGAACAGAAAACATCAAGAAAATATTCAATGGGTCTCACAATTAACTTATTGATTTAAGGGAATGTTTTATACATTAATTATAAGGTTTAATGTGATAATAGTGCATTATGGGTTTGGGTGAACGTTTATTATTTGATAGTTTTAATATTTGAAATGAATATTTGTTTTTTTTTATCATTAAGCGGTCGCTTCGATTTTCGCGTTACGCTTTAAGCGATTTGGAAGAAAGCGCTTAGGGTACCTATTTCGTCTTTGACAATACTGCCTGGGATTAAGAATTACGAGACGAAGCACAATATAAATTTCTTCACCTGAAAACAGAAAGTAAAGTATCATGTTTCACTAGGAAATTATATCCAGGGGTAACAGGACATTGGTAACCTAAATATTTATGATGTATGGGTTGTTTTTCTATGGTTCTTTCCCTTTTGATTGTTTTTTCGGTTGGGTTTCTTCTCTCACATTTAGAAGAGACAAATTTTCAAACTGGGATAAGGAAATTGTGTTCACACATGATACATAGATAGTGTTGTACTAGACGGACGATAAGTGTGTGCAATTGTATTTCTAGCAGATATTACATGATTCTAAAGCCATATTGGGAGAGCTGAAGTCATCAAACTCGCCTCAGAGTTACCGAAACTACAGCCAAACCTGCTAAGTAGCTCTCCTGTTACCTGATGAAGTGATTACTATGTTCTGGTTTTGAAGACTTTGACTATTGTTTTTCTCACTTAAGAGTCGTTCTTGAACTTTCCATTGAAAATTTAGATCAGACATCAGAGTTAAGTGATTACAAATAGCCAGTCATCTTACATCATCTACTAGGGGAGGTGGACTAAGAATTTGCAACTGCTATATAGTGATCGTGTTGTTTGCTGGGCTGTGTGGGAACTTCACTAAGCCCTTCACTTTTTCAATCCTAAAGCTGCAACGTCACCCCAAGATATAAGTTGTGGAAGCACTCAGAGAACAAACTCGTCAATTGAGCTTAAGGACTCACCGTGGTTTCATTGGCTAAAACCCTAAAACCACTTCAGCATCAATTTAGTCTCTTATTTAGATGCGAAAATCAGACCAACTAATAGTTAACCCCTTACCTGGTCACAATCCTTTTATAGGATGGATGGTGGTCTGAACTAGACAGTTCACTTTTCCGAAAGGAGGCTGTTCACTTTGATCCTCTCCACTGTGTGTGTGTGTGTGTGGGGGGGGGGGGGGGGGGGGGGGGGGGGGGGATATAAACAGCTGACGAGCTCCGAATCTCTTGTAGCGCTTTCTGCTGCTTAGGAAAAATAGCCATGCAAGTATATATTAGTGCAATGCTGTTCTGCTACTCATATGGCTTTCAGCACCCAGAAATATACATCAAGATGTTGCATGCCAAATAGATTCCTTCTTATTTATGTGTTGGAGAGACTGTTTCCTATTTTCGTGCCTAAGCAATTTATAAAGCATATTTATTATTATTATTATTTTTTGAAGAAGGATGTTGGGGTTAGGCAGACCCCACCAGAATTTTATATCGCATGAAAATATTTATAGACTAAGGGAAATCCCCATGCCTAACTCAAAAGTAAAAGAACTAGGAAAAGACAATGATTATGTGCAGTGAATAACTAAAGTGTCTAGTTGTCTTGTTTGAAGTGATGTCATGTGTCTGAATTCTGAATATAACCTTCTGCGATTGGCTTTTCCTTTTCTCAATCTCTCTGTATGTCTTCATCTCTCTCCAATTTGAAGGGCAGCTGGTATTTAAAGAAAAGCAATAAGCTGCGAGTCTGTGCAGGTTTTAATATCTAGCAGTTTCAGTTTAACTGCAAGGTTAAGATCTTCTAACATAGCAGCTGAAAAACTTGCATTCTTTGCTATGAGTATCCTGAGCCTCATTAGTGTGTGCACAAACAGGTAATCCATTAGGCAGTCTAAACATCCCCCCTTATCTTCTTATGTTGGATTCTGTAGGTGTTCAATTTGTGTTTACGTCTGGTACAACTTGGTCTTTTGGTTGCTTTATCCTTGGCTGATGCCCCATTCAACAAGAGTCAGTCTATTAACTTGGTTGCCCCATAATTTAAAATTTGATACCTGGGCTTTCTGAATAACAGCATTCTTCAACTTCAGGAGCACAGCTTCTTTAGATGTCTTGCTTGAAATACCTCGGATTTTTCTCTTCCCATATGTAGTACACAGCAGCAGCAAAGGCAACTCTGAGAAGTGCTTTAATAGCTACACCTGGATTGGCCTCATCAACTAACCATCTGAGTTCATCCTCCCATTTTTCCACATTCTTTGAAACTCCCAGGCTCTGCAAGATACTAGACGAAATATAGCTTGTACATTCAAAAAATAAATGGGTACTGTTTTCTTCCCTTGCATCACACAATGAACAAAATGAAGCAAACAATACTTTAATCTGAACAAGAAAATCCCTTGTTTTCAGTTTATTTCTACAACCATTTATGTAATGAAAATATGTCTACGTATAGAAATTTTGTTCCAGATTGCCTTGTACGCAAAAACTTCCTCTTTCGAGCTTCTGAGCTTTTCCCATACTGATTTAGTGGAGAACTTCCAGTAATTAGCTGGTGTCCGTATTAATTATCATACTTTGTAGAAGGACTAACAGCAACCTGAATCTCCCGATACTTGAGACAGTTCTTCTGATCTGATTCTTCAAATTCTGCAAAGTTTATCTGCATTTTTTTTTATCCCTGAGAGCATACTGTTACTTAGAATGGTAAAATCTCAGAGTTGTCTTTGCTGTTTCATGGTCCAGAAACTGCAATCTTGTAGATATTTCTCGTTTAACCACAAAACCCATAGGTTCTTCTTCCCAGATACAAGATCTTATACAGTTCTTGTAATAATTAAGCTTACAATCTTTAAGACTTCTGGGACCAAGACCTCCCTCCTTTGGTAAGCAAACATCTCTCCACTCCCTCCTTAGGTAAGCAAACATCTCTCCATGCCACACTAGATATAACTTTACTATCAATTGTACCTAATCACAAAAAGGTTTTGAAGATTCTTTTACTTTTGACAATCACACTCTTAGACAGCCCAAAACAACCTACCCAGTTCATAGATAAGGACTGTATCACAGTTCTTAGTAACTCCACCCTTCCACGGTCCACCAAATGATTAGAATCTATGCTACCAATTTAAGACGCTCTTTTTGGGTTTTTGTTAATGAAAGGCAAGCATTCTTCCTTAGACAGTTTTTAAGCTAGCAAAGGAAAATCGAGATATTTGATTGAATGTTTCTTCTTCGAATTAATGTGTGTTTGTAATAATTTCTTTGATCTCAGCTGGAGTAAAGCCTATGAAGAAGACTGAGCTTTTTGAAGCATCAACATCAGCCCAGACATAGAGGCAAACCTTTGAAGCATCACCATTCACTTCTCAGCAGTTTGGTGTTTGATTTGAGACACAGAAGAAGATATCTGCAAACATTAGCTGAGAAACTATTTGAGTGCTAGTAGCTTGACTTAAAAGTTCAGAAAGAGGCTGCATTGCTACAGTGAACAGCTAGGGGGAGAGAAAAACACTATTTGAGTGCTACTGCAGCGACACGCGAAGAAATGATCAAAGTGGCTGTATTTTCCAGATAATTGGCAGATCCATTATAATGCATGAGTACTTAAGTCGGATTTAAGCCTTGGCTAGATAAGGGTCTTGTAGTAAAAGTGGTAGCTATGAACCCCGTAAACCATCCCCCCTTGTTGGATTACTGTACTACTAATTTTTATCACCCAAAAAACTTATTCTTCTACAGTTCAAGCTTTTTTGATAAATGCTAATAAGAGATTTCTAAATAAACTGATATCAAACAGATTGACCTAGGAATGATGTCTTTTAAACTCTGGTTCTGACCTCGTAGTACCATATATAGTGAGCAAACTTGTGGAATTAGGAGTTACACTGAAATAACGGTGCTCAGACTGCTGAAGGCTAAAAATGTGTTATTTGCATGTGGTGTGTATTGGTATACACGACTTTTCCTGCTGTAAATATTATTCCCCAGTCGACTTAATACTAATCTCTATAAGCGGAAGAGCTCCAGGGTTTGTGACAAGAAGATAATACCTGTGTACAGGTCCATCCATCAGTTGTTTGGGACTTTAAGTGTAACACTCCCATCCCGGCTGAGCAGGGTATACTGAAGGCGCGTAGCTCAAGAGTGGTGATGGTTGCACTAGTGGTTTAGGCCCACATCACTTAAGATCCTGCCGGGCGAATGATCCTTAAGTTAGCCAGGGTCTTACTCTACTTGTCACCGTGACCTTTTGAGGGAAACAAAACCTCACACCCCTGCTGGATGTGGTCAAGTGAGGACAGTGTTGGTGCGCTGCGCGTAGAGTGGGGTCGTGACAAAATGGTATTAGAGCCGGGGACGGCTCAATCTTAAAGGTGGAGGGACTATAACACCCCGGCTGAGTGCGGTATATTGAAGAGGCGCCTAGCCCAAGAGTGGTCAAGTAATTAGTTCGGTCCTCTAAAGTTATATGTCATAGCAACCATACGTGACCTACATGATACCAATTCTTTATTCATTTGTCAAAGTACAATCTATACTTATTACTAGGCTTCTTTTTGCAGGTTATACTTAGTAGTCTTTTAGCTATATTCTAAAAGGTCATTTCGACGAACTACTAATGTTTTCCCTATTTGTACTCAGAGTGGATAGTATTAATCCAGTACTACGAAGGTCTGGACGTCTTGATGCTGCGGTTGAAGTTACAATACCTAGTGAAGAGGACCGCCTTCGAATCCTTAAGGTAAGCAAACTTATATATTAAGTCTGTATATAGTCTCATTCAGGGCAAAATCCAATAGAGAGCCCACTCTCACCAAACACAAACTTGATAAGAACTAGTGTTTTTTTTTTTTTTTTTTTTTTCATTTTCCCTATCTAAACCTATTGTAGATTTCATTTTTGCCCACCTTGTTTTTTTCTTTCTTAATAACTCAAACACCTCAATATTAGTCGACTCTTTTTTTCATATAACTTAGTACCCTAACTGTTGTCCACCCAATAGATTACTGAACCCTCCCCATCCCAGTTGGCTTGCCCATCCCGGAAGAAGTTCCTAGATCCGCCACTGATTCCATTGGGAGTCTTCTATAAGAGCATCTTGAAAGGTGCAGTTCTCAAGTTGCAAAATTTTAAAGAATCCAACTTTTTAGCGGTTTGCTTTAGTGGCGCTCGTAGCGAACTTATAAAATGGGGATAAAGACATCAGAAAGTGGAGAAAAAAGGAACTTTTGTGTAGGATAACGGCAGTTTGGCAGACTTCTTTTCCTCTGTCTTTTTTTGTCACGGGATGGTATGATCTAAAAGGCGTCCACCAGTGGGACGCCAATTGAAATGACATCCATCCTTCTCTTAAATCTCTTTTTTTTTAGCAAGCTTTTGGGTCATTTTACAATTTCACAACACCATTGTGATCCTTTTTAATTCAATTTTTTTAGCAGTTTACTACTTTAAGGATGTGTCAAGCTATAATTAGGTATTTGTGTTTATTGTTTGGCAGCTCTATTCAAAGAAGCTTCCTTTGGACCCCAGTGTTGATCTTGAAGATATAGCTGCATCTTGCAAAGGATATGTTGGAGCTGATTTAGAAGCCTTATGTAGGGAGGCTGCAATGTCTGCAGATCGAAGATCTTCAAATATTAAGAAAGGTGGCAGTCTGTGTGACTTAACAATGGATGATTGGAAGCACGCCAGATCAGTGGTTGGTCCCAGCATAACAAGAGGTGTTACTGTGGAAATACCCAAGGTGTCGTGGGAAGATATTGGAGGGTTAAATGAATTGAAGGTTTGATAAGAAATACCCAAACATTTTATGTAGTTGTAAGCAAATGTTGAAAATTTTCAGTCTTCTAACAATCCGTTAATGCATAAAACAGAAGAAACTTCAACAGGCAGTTGAGTGGCCGATTAAGTATCCCGAACAATTGGCAAGGCTGGGAATATCGCCGGTACGTGGAATTCTCTTACATGGACCCCCAGGGTGCTCGAAGACTACCCTGGTAAAAGCTGCAGCTAATGCCGCTCAAGCTTCTCTCTTTTCGTTGAGGTTAGAATGATTTTCTTGAAAGATGGAACTCGTTCTAATGGGGCTTAGAGTAAACTATACCCCAGCCAAAATTACATTGTTTTGAATCCATGCCCATGTCCAACCTGACCTCGAGCCTACGTAGTGAGCCGGACATGAATTATTGACTAAGCCTTATTTGGCTCCACACGGGTTAATCGAATGATCTAAAATACATATTTAAGTAACTAAAACAACGGCAACGTTGAAAGTAAGACATTTAGAAGGTAGGTCAGTAATGGATGAGTAATGGTACAAGGACAAAGGAAGCACCTATTATCTGAGAATGAACAAGTAAAGCTACACTGTTAAATATTACTTAAGGTTCAAAAGTTGGTCTTCCCCCTACATGTCGCTGTATATACTAATGTGAAAAATATGCTGTCTTTGCTGAATTACCTTATGGTAGTTTCCTCAGATATTCTCTTAAAAAACATATCATCTTTAATGCTTTCTCGTAAAAGTTCAGCACTGTTTATTCTCATATGTTCTTATATTTATACTTTATTATATTTTGCCAGTTTTAACCTCTTCAATGTGAAATTAATTTGCCCATCTTAAAATTTCCATAAATTGTGTTTCAGTGGGGCAGAGTTGTATTCAATGTATGTTGGAGAAGGAGAGGCTTTGTTGCGAAATACATTTCAAAGAGCTCGTCTTGCAGCACCAAGTATAATATTCTTTGACGAGGCTGACGTTATTGCTGCTAAGCGGTGTGTTAATCATAACTTATTTCTAGCATTCCGTTATTATCTTTGATTATCTTGATCACACATCAAATAATTATCGAAAATATCCGATAATCAAGTAGAGATTTTCTTCCAACTAAAAGACTAATTTAACAGTTACTATCATAAAGGAATAAGACTTTTGGGAGATTACAAATTCCATATGGTCTTTTGTCAAAAGAACTTTACTCAAAGGGCCTTATTAGAGTATCAATTTCATTTTTTGGTTACTATGATCATGAGATGTGGGAATTTTTCAGGCTACCAATGAAGTGTATTCTGTAAATTTTAGCTTTCTACAGTGAGTTTGTAAAGGTGTGCGTGTGTTCAATTTAATGGCAGAGGTGGGAATTCAAGTGGCAATGGCGCTGTTGGAGAGAGGCTCCTATCTACCTTGCTCACAGAAATGGATGGTTTAGAGGAGGCTACGGTAAGCATATCATAACTTCTGCAATCCGCAATTAAGTACATATACCATTGACCCTATCATCTTGTTTAAATTAGATTTTCACCTCCTAAATATCCAAAATTTTGATTTAAGATCCCCGTTGCAGGGTATTCTTGTTTTGGCTGCAACAAATCGTCCTTATGCTATTGATGCTGCACTAATGCGTCCTGGTCGCTTTGATTTGGTAAGGGTTGTTTTATGTTTTTAATAACCCGTGACTTAAGATAATTTTTATTCCATTCTATAATTTCACTAAAGGTTTGTTGCGCTGATGTGAGTCTTACTTGGTGTCTTTAGGGAGTGAGTTTTAATGATATCTTCGTTTAGTGAGACAAGTTGATACATGTTTTACGTGATTTAATCTTATCTTTCCTCATTTGATTATGTTGAACATAATCAATAAAAGCCTCTTCAACCACCACTAAAAAGCCTAGTTTCCCAATTCACCATAGCTCTAACCAAGAGTAAGATCAGCTCCATTTATAGGTTTCTCTCCATATCGTAGAAACACAAATGCTCTCCACTTTATATGATAGAGTCTCCTACTTTGCTTTGATGGTCCTAGGCACATCTGTGGTTTGAAAAGCCATAACAACAACTTCGGAGTCTGACTCCACCCAAATATTCTTCCACCCATCTCGATGGCTTTTGATACCGCCCAAACATTTGCCTGGCATTCATCCATAAAATTCGTCCCAAACATCTCGATGAAGGAGAGTATAGTAGGAAAAGTCTCCAACCAGTCTTAAACTTGTTATTAAGGATGTTAACCCCGTTCCCATCTACTGCAAGAAATTTCTGGCTAGCTTACTCAACGTAGAAAGGTTGATGTCCTTCAGCTTTTTAATTCCCAAACCCTCTTTGAAAGGCATACAATTTCATCCCACTTCACAGTTATATCCTTCCATTAGTTAGAGCTCCAGACCCAACAAAATTCCTTATAATCTTCTCTCCCTCCTTAATGACTCCCATAGGCCATTTACACACCCCCATGTTGTGGACCGAAACAATATTCAAAACAACCTCGGCATGCGCACTCTTCGTTATAAAGATCATACGTGGCGCACCCACCATTGGCCCTTTTCTTCTAAGTGGGGGAGAGTTGATAGGTCGTGGGTCGTCACGACTACGACCTAGGCTCACATTTTCGTGACCGGTCTCTAAGTAGTTTCATATATTACTTTTTTTAATTTTATTCTAGAGAATAATCTAGATTAGGATAAATTTTGGTAGTTTCCTTTTTTATTGGGGGTGTAGAGAAAGGTAGGGATCTTCTATATTTAGGAGAATCCTAGGAGAGAGTTAGTCATGATTGAGTTTTCAGAGAAGAGAGAACCCTAGCTAGAGAAAGAGAGATGGAAAACTTGTAGTAGTAGTTTTTGATTGAATAAATAGATCGTTTTATATTCTATGTTCGTTACGTAGTATTTAACAACTTGGTATCAGAGTTAACAAGATTCTGCAAAGATTTCTTTTTCTTTTTCTCGACGAACAATGAGGAAGATGACACCAAAGAAACCTATGCAAGGTAAGCGTTTGAAAACGGTAGAAGAATCTACCACGTTACTGATGGAGTCTAATAAAGAGCTTACGACGTCGAACAAATTGATGTCTAAACAAATTGAGGCGACGATGATTGCAGTTATGTTGATTCCAACACAAAACCTAATGTCCGATTTGGAGAATATTGAGCGAGGAACGGAGAGCGGTGATTTCGTTAACAATGGAGTTGGGCGAGGAAAAGGTGTTCCAATGGGAGGGTTTATGCGAGACGGACGCAACGCGGGGCTTAATCCGTTAAACCCCAAACCGTTATCAGTTGTTGGAAGAGGAAAGGGGACGGTACAACACGCACCACGACGGGAAAATTCTATGTCGGCGGATAAAGGTGAAGAAGCTAATTTTGAATTCTTTTTTCAAGGGTTGGATATCAATGTAGAGAGCGATGACAAATTTGCCGATTCGAGGGACGAAAAGGTTTTATCGATGAACAACGGCGAGGGGTTTTCAACTTGGGAATCACCGGGAACGTCATTAGATCTAGGAAACCACCGGAAGGAGAGTGGTATTCGCGGCAAAAATTACGAAATCACGAATCTGGTATGGGGCTGGTAGAGATGACGCACGTGCAGGTCACAAGCCTTGACCACGTGCTTCAGCGTGCTACACAACACACCCCAAACAAGTGTTGGGCACGTAGGTACTTCAGCCGCTCGAGTAGACCTTCTTAGTCACAACCAAAGCCCAACTGGGATCTCAGCCCGAGCCATCAGCCCACAAGGGGATAAGCCCGACCAAGTTCAACCACCAAGTTCAACCAGTAGGTCCGGTCCATGCAAGATCTCATCTATCCCAAATCACATCGCGATCTCCTCTCTCCTAAATTACATCGCAACCTCATGTCTTCGAATTCGGGAACGAAGAAAGAGCTCCTTCCCATACAACATTACCGATCTCTACGACAACTCCGGTCGCCATCCCTATTTCTTCGGTTGGAGCACCAACAACATCGGCGATAACCCAAACAGCACTGCAACAATCACGGGTTCCTCACTCGCCAACAATAGAGAACTACATAAAGAGAGAGGCTCCGGCCAATCACCACCCCCTACCTGCAACGATGACAACTTTCGTCGCTACTCTGATCACACTGTCTGCTCCTACGATTAGAGAGTCGTCGACTCAAACTGCGTCCCCGATCACAGTTACCACGGGAGGGACACCGACAGCGTATCCGGTCTCTATCACCCCGCAGGCAGTGCCTACGGTCATTACCAACGACGATACCATCTTTTACGACGCCCCCAGTGTCTCTCTCTAGGTAGCAAGTGCCGATAATTTAGACAACACCAATGGGTGTGACCGCTCATGGGTCTGCACAACAGAGGGGTTTTGTTTCGCAGGTTCAACAAAGGGGTTCGGGTGATGGGTTTTGTAGTGTAGACATAAACAATAACGGATATGCAAGAAACATTAGTGGAGATTGGAGAGGTAACAAACAACATTCAGGAGGGCAACTGTCCGGCGGGGAACCCCCGTATGTGCCTCCTTGACCACAACTCCCACCGACACCACCACAGAGAGCTAGGTATTTGGGACATGGTACTCCGCAGAGACAGTGGACTAACGGAAGTGACTACACGGTTAATTACATATATTGGGACAAGTTTGATCAGAGGGGGGGACATGTATGGTTTCCACGACAGGTGAGGGCGAAGTCGTGGAGTTCTTCCAAATAGCTTTGGGACGCACACTAGAAACGATGGGTTTCAAGAAAATCTAGGGATAGGGAGTACTAGATATGGACAACAACCGCATTATGGCACACAAGGGTACGAATACCAGGGTAACCAGGAAAATGAGGCAACGAACGCCATTATTTCAACATTTTAAAATTTGAATTATGACGTTAAAATTAACGTACCTGATTTTGATGGGAAATCAGACGCGGATAGTTTTGTTGATTGGTTAAACAGGGTTGACAAAATGTTTGCGTTTAAGAAATGCACAGGGCAAAGGGGCAGTAAGCTTGGTTAAGACAAAATTAACAAGGTATGCATTAAATTGGTGGGAAAGTGTTCAACAGTTACGGGTATCTATGGGTGATGATTATGTTACCGATTGGGAGGTTATGCGAGGGGAGATGATGGCTCGTTTTATGCCGAGTACCTACGAGGAGGGGAGTTTTGCTAAACTCCAAACTTTGCAACAGGCTAGGAGCCAGTCGGTGGATGACCACACCAGCAATTTTTACATGTTATCTTCACGGGTTGTTTTATCGAAGTTCGAAGTAGAGCGGGTTAGTAGTTTTCGTTTGGGGCTTACAAAACGGATTCAAGATGAGATGGTTTTATTCTCATCGCAATCACTTTCGGAGATATTTGAGATGGCTCGTCGGGTTGAAGTTAAATTAAAGCCTTCGGGATATTCGTCTTTTACAGCACCTTCCACAGTTATGACGTCTACGACTCCAACACCGTGCAGAAGTGTTTAAACCGACGGGTACAACTAGCACGACTATTTGCTATAATTGCGGGAAAACATAGCATATGAGGCGCGAACGCGAGTGTCCTAATCCCCAGAAACCAATGACCATTTTGTCACAGCGGCTACATGATCAGATAGATGAGGCACATGAGCAGCTGTTGAGCGACGACTATGGTGACGCAGAAATGGCAGCGGTGGACCTTCCTCCACCTTGAATTCGTGGCTGAATTCTTCTAAGAGGGGGAGAGTTGATAGGTCGTGGGTCGTCATGACCATGACTTAGGTGCACGTTTTCGAGACCAATCTCTTAGTAGTTTCCTTTATTACTTTTTTATTCTAGAGAATAATCTAGATTAGGATAAATCTTGGTAGTTTCTTTTTTTATTGGGGGTGTAGAGAAAGGTGGGGATCTCTTATATTTAGAAAAATCCTAGGAGAAAGTTAGTTAGTGTTAAGTTTTTCAGAGGAGAGAACCCTAGAGAGAGAGATGGAGAACTTGTAGTAGTAGTTTTTTAATTGAATAAAGAGATCATTTTATATCTTGTGTTCGTTAATCGCTTCCGTGTACGTAGTATTTAAAGGAAGCTGATGATGATAGTGCTATTCTCCATCTTCAACTCAGTAATAAGGTTATTAGATTTCTAAGCCTTTGTAATGGCACGAAAACAACTGCTGTTTCTAACCCAGCATTAATCCACCGCTCTCTGGATTTATGTATCCAAATCTCCTCTCTTGCAGCCAGAAATCATCCAACTCAGACTCCTGCTCTCTGATCTGGTCGATCAATCTATCATTCTCAGGATCATCTTCAAGTTGGTTCTAAAGCCTTAAAACTTCTTGCAACTCTTTTCAGCTGGTTAACAACTCCATTATAGGCTTCATATTTTTTAACCTTCTAAGCTTGAGCATAATTAAAATAAAAGAGGGGGAGGGGATCCGACCAAAGGATGATTCCAACTATCTTCAATAAGCTTGTAAAAACCTCAGTGCAAAATCCAGGGTTTAGAAAGCTTGAAAGAAACATTGTGAGGTTTTGTAACTGCAGAACTTTTCCCCAATAAAGGAGAATGGTCAGAGAGCCTTTTAGCAGGCACATAGACTTACCAACAGGAGTACTTAATCATACACTAAGAGATCATTACCCCCCCCTCTATCAATACAGTTCAAAATTTGAGTTTTTCCTTTATGATTATTGCACCAGGTGAAATCTATTTGTTACATTAAACAAGTCTATTGGTGTCCAAACACTGTTTGAACTTATCCATAGCTGTTCTGACGGGCAGTCTTCTTCCTTTTCTTCTTTTTTATCACTAGGCCTTAAATGACATTAGAGTCTCCTTTTACTAACCAAGATTTCTGTATAGTGCTGAGAATAGTCAACTCATTCCGTAAGCCCACTCTATCCACTCTTAGACAATGAGCATGAACAAAGGTAAGCATGTCATCTCTAGTATCCACTGTAGTAATATGCTGAGTGGAGACATCAACCTCATTAACCTGCAAAAAACTTTTAGCCAAAATCCAGATATTTCTTAGCCTCATCAAAATGGTTAGTATCCATCTCATAGTCATACCCTTTAATAGACAGACTCCTAGGTACATTCTTAGGTTCAGCAATTCCTATGATATTCAGGATTATGCTTCTCAATAAGTCTCTTTTAATGATAAAGGGTTTTGAGTTTCCCCACTCTATGATTCAAAAATAAGACTACGATTATTAACAAATGTTGTTAAATTTGCCCCACCCCTGAGCGGAGACAGATTCTTTTCAGAAGTCCCCTGTTAATAGCAGTATTGGGAAGAGTCTGTCCCCACTGTGAACGTTTACTATTATATACTAATTAAAAAAGATTGCTTAGAATTTAGCATATTGAGTTCTTGTATAACTTTAGTATACCTGTGGAGTGTTTGTTTTGGGTTTTTAACCATTTGCTTTTTATAAATTAAGCCAATCATTTGGCTTTTTGTTAAGCACATTGATCTAAGCTCATTTGTACGCTAACTACTCGCTATATAGTCCAATCTTGACAAGTTGCAACTAAGATTTTTTTTTTTTTTTTTTTTTTCATTTTGCTGTAGGTACTTTACGTTCCACCACCCGACTTTGAAGGTCGCTATGAGATATTATGTGTTCATACTCGTACTATGAAGATATCAGAAGATGTTGACCTCAAACATGTAGCAGAAGAAACCGATCTTTTCACAGGAGCGGAACTTGAAGGTTTATGCAGGGAAGCTGGCATGGTGGCTCTGAGGGAAGATATCTCTGCTACCAAAGTTTGTAACCGTCACTTCCAAACTGTAACGGGATCGCTAAAGCCAGCATTAACTAGGAAAGAAGTCAATGTGTACGCCTCATTTATGAAGAATCCTTCACGTGGATCTAAGACCAAGCAGGAAATAAACTACAAAGATAATCTGATGAGTTCTCTAAAGTTTGGGTTTGTAAGTGCTGCTCTAGTTTATGCTGCTTTTTATTTGGGGTTCAGACTGTATGATAGTATAATACTGTTTTGAATTCATATTTCATATTTATAACTTAAATCGATATTTTTACATTCTCAAAAAAAAAAAAAAAATCCATAGGTAATTTAATTTTACATGCGCCCTATTTTCTCCGTCGGTATAGAAGGATTTATATAGACTGTGTTAGCAACTCGGTGTAAGAAAATGTTTTATACAGGAGTTCCCTGCAGTACTTTTGCAGGGCGAAGATGAAAATCCTACTTGCTTTTGTCAATAGCCAAAATACTCCACAAGTTTCATCGAAGTCTTTTCTGTTTTTTTTAATCTTGATTTGATCCCTACCTCATCACTCACGGATTGTAAGACCATTTAACAGAGTTTGAGTAAACCCATGGACGGAGATAAAGATTCTATTGAAAGGATGGATCTTCCTCTTCCTAGTTGGGAAAACATTGAACTTCGTTTTCTAACTTCGTTCCCAGTCATCAGAGTTGTTAGGAACAGGTATTTTGGCATTCTTAGAGCATCTCTAGCAGTTGGGTGTGGGTTGGGTCTCCCAGCCCACACGTCGAACACAACAAAACTCAACCCATGGAGCAGTTGGGCTGACGTGTTTATTTATTTATTAATTTATCAGACTTCAAAACACCGCGCAGTAATCAAAATACCGTGCGGTAATCCAAAACTTGCGCGGTAATTAAAATGCCACTGCTTTATTTGTTAATAAAATACAAATCACTTTCGTTCCCTCCCCAAAACTGTTTCCATCCTCCCAATCTCAAGCCCAATCAAATGGAAATGTCACGGGGAAACCCACACCCAAGTTGTTCTCCTAATTTTAGAGAAATTCAGAAGAAGTCGTAATTCGGTCGTAGTTCGGAAGAAAAAAAGAAAGAAAGGGTTGTATTTGAAGAGGTTGAAGAAATTCAAGGCCAATTACACCCAAGATGAGATTCCACCCATGCGTTTTATTACCGCTCTTCCAAACGACGTCACATATATATTTCACACTGGCTAGGATCTCACGGTATGTTTTTGTTTAATTATGACTTTGTTATTTTCGTTAATCAAGTGTTTGACAAAATGCTCTAATGAACAGAATCGCGATTCGATGCTTCCGCACGACACATTCACTACGGTTATAAAAGTTGAGAACGGAATTTGCCAAGATTCCGACAATAAGGGATCCCGTGGTGAAGATATCCGGGAAATTCATGGAGATCAAATAGGGTAATTCCGATAATCGGCTAATTCAAGCGCTAACAGGGCGTTGGTGGCCGACAACTCACATTTTTTTCTTCCCGTGTGTAGAGATAGAGATCACTCCATTGGATTTCGCAATGCTTACATCATTGCCAATCGGCAAAAATCTTACACCATTGTCGTATGACGACCGATGAAGTGTTTTATTCGAGGCGATGAAATTGCTCCCCCGCATTACATCCAACAATACAAAGAGTGGGATCGTCAACATTGCACATCTAAGGACATACTTGACTGTACATATGATCGCTCTAATGACAGTACGATGGCTCGTGCTTTTATCATTTTCATGATGTGACATTTATGGTTCCAAACGACCAACGACACCATCGCGCTTGAATATCTTGAGGCTGTGGCCGATTTGGATATAACTCCCTCATATGACTGGGGTTCCACTATTCTTGCTCCTCTGTACCATGGCTTGGATACCGCAGTCACGACCAGGGGTGTCATTACTGGATTTTTGCAACTTATTGAGGTACACTAACACTTTTTCTAATGATACAAATAAAATATCTTGCAATAAACGTCTTAAATGGAATTTGTAATTGTTTTTTGTGTTGTCCCCAAATGCAGTATTAGTTCTACGAGTATTGTGGGGTTGGCCACTCCATTGTCAGCAATGCACTGAAGATGGCATCGTATCCTCGCCTCAAAACATGGGAGAAAGGAAACAAGAAGAAAATAAATGACCAGGCAGGGAACTTGTTTACTATTGCCAGATACCTCATTGACCACCAGACTATTGATTCGATCAACTGATGTCCTTGAGATACATCTGCGGCTTTAGAGTTAGATGACGTACATATCGCTTCAGATCTATCTTTAAAGAGGATGCCACTTCAAGTCCTATATAGAAACTGTGAGTATTACTTGGGGGATAGATGTCGGAGGCAGTTGACTGGATATCCGGGTATTCCAATGGATCCTCCGTCCAATATGTCGCCACATCTTAGTCCAACGTATTTAGAGTCTTTGAGAGAGTCGGCTTCATTGGCTGTAGCCAGTTTGTGATGGTCGAGTCGAGGATGACTTATGTCGACTTCTATAGTAGTATAACTACTGCTGAGGTTGGCCACTTGTTGACAGATTCCCAGAAGATGGGGAACATAGATCTGTTTGGGGTTAGTGCACTCAGGTCTGGTATTACATCCATTATGGTTACGTCAGCAGAAGTTCATAGCTTGTCCCAGGACTTCAGTCTGCCCGGTACAGAGATTTTGCCAGACGCGGGGTGGAACATGGAGTGGACAGGGAGGCGTCAGATGATTCCCATCCACCGCTTGAGGGAACAGCCACCCATGCCTCCTTTGTATGACTTTGAGGATTTGTGGAACTTGAGTCTGGGTATGCGGCGAGTTGCCCTTACAAAGTATGCGTGGGACGACTAGATGATCACGTCGTTGACTAATCAGGTTACTACTCTGACGAGGGGTTATGATATTATCAACGAAAAACTATATCAGCATGTAAGAAATTTATTTATTTATTTTTACCTTTTAAGGCTATATTTATTTTGTCCTAATCTAAATAAATTTTCTTTGTTCCTTTCAGAACTTACAGCTGAGGACGACACCGAGTTTACAGGTGGTGTCGTTACCAGATCGTAGTAGCGCTAGGCTAGGCAGGGGACCCGTGGAACTAGCATTTGAACCAAGGGGGCCGGTAGTATCAGTAGGGTGCGGCATACTGGATATGATATTGGTTCGTCCAGGCCCGGCCCTGGGCATAGGCCAATGAGGCCGCCGCCTAGGGCCTCCAATTTTAGCCTAAAAATAGGGGCCTCATAATTTTGGATACCTTAATAGGTAATATGTTTGGGCCTCAAATATAGGGGCCTCAAAATGAGCCCAAAGGGAGTTCCTTTTGGACTTCTCTCTCATTTCTCAAGACCAAAAATACACCCTCTTACCCCTCTCTCTCTCTCTCTCTCTCCCCCCACTCCCATCTGTTGCAGACTTTGTAGAGTTAAGACTGAGTTGCAGTTGTGTGAGATTCATGACATGAGAGTTGAGACATAGATATTGTAATTGCAAGTAAAGCTTAAGGTTTAGGACTTTAGGTACTCTCTCTCTCTGACTCTCTGAAATCCAATTGCATAAATTAGGGCAAATAACTGAATAATTATAAGACATTGTTGCTTCATTGCTTGTTGTTTGTTGGTACTTGGTACGAATTAAAATCAAAATCTACCTGAAACGTTAGCAAAAAAATTTATCTTGTTAGTCGATTGAACTTTTCCAACATGTTCTCTTTAAGGATTTTGTTCATTCTTCTTTGGCATCCTCCGAACTCTGGTAATGATTGGAGGTATTTGGATTTTTTTAATGAATTGGGTTTACAGAGACCTTTGACTATTTTGAGTTCAAGAACCATGAAACAAATCCTTCCTTATGTAATTAATATTAGTGAAATACTGAAATTAACAAACTGTTTAATAAGACCTCTCCGTTGAAATGAATTTTTCCTGTCAGTCCTAGGCTTCTAGCCTCCTAGCAACTATAATAAAAATTAGGGGGAAAGATTTGTGTAATAGTTTTGTCGATTTAGAAAATTGGTGAGGTGGAGTAATTAATAGGGGAAACTCTGTCAAAATTTCGGTAGAAGTTGTAGGTCGTTGTCAATTCTTTGCTTTTATAGATTAATCTCATTGTTCAAAATTGTTTTATCATAATGTATTAATGTGATATGTTTTTCTATATAGAAGAAATTAATTAAATTGTATGTGTAGAAAAAATTATTCGAGGGTTGCAAAAAAAAAAAATTAGGGTAGGGGGGGCCCATTTTTTGAGTTCCGCCTAGGGCCTCCAAAACTGCAGGGCCGGCCCTGGGTCCGTCTCAGTAGATATAGTTGTGGGATGAGTGTTATTGTAGACGTATATTTTTATTGTGTGACTTTGTATTGAACTATTTGAAGACGTACTGTATAATTTTTGTTTCTCTATATAAGTACTTATACGACCTGATGTCCAATTTCTTTAAATTCAATTATTATCAATCAATTTTGTCTCTAACTTCAATTGAAATGGAAATGCAATTACAATTCTTAAAATAGTAGTTATACGCACAAAATTAAACTAAACACAAATACAATTAAAACCGAATTTAAAATCTTCATATGCGTCTAATTCATTCGGTAATCACGACTGATGTATAGATTAAACTCGGACCATTCAATAAGGGGGAGCGGATCCCGTCCATAGCTTTCTAGTCGATAATTTGCAGGAGGATCAGACGGGACGTAGTTATGGTAAAAAAAATCGTATGGAGTATCGAATGGGAACGGCTGGTTATATTTCTCATACCATTCGTCTCTCGCTTCGCGCAAAATATAGGCTAGTGGAACACCTCTGACCCATCTATCAATAATTTTTTGTATCTCATGAAACTCATCACATTTAACCTTAAGTACATCCTACCTGTTGTATAAATCTACAGGAGGGTATTGAAGTTCTATGTGCTTCCTGAATCGGACATGAACTCGGTCCTATAAACGATCGAAGTTAAGTTGTCAGAGAGGTGGATTATCAACAAATTCCTGCCAGGACGCGGCGTGGGCGCAGTCTTTATTCCAGCCAAATACCACTGAAGAATCCACTGTTAGAGTTGAAAAACTTGGTATTGTTGAGTTGAAGTGGAGGGACTGTTGTTAAAGAGCCAACAACCCACATATATATAACAAGAAAATTCTAGCCGTTGGATGTGAAAAAATAGTCGTTGGATGTGAAAAAATAGTCGCTGGGATGCCAAAAATAGTCGTTGGGATGTAACAATAGAAGAACTAGCCGTTGTGGGAGTTCAGAAAATGCGGCGGTCTTCAAATTATCGCGCGGTAATCAAAAGACCGCCGCATTTTCTGAACTCCCAAACAGCTAGTTCTTTTTCTCTTTATATAATTATACTTCTCTCTGTTTGTTCCTTCCTCACCTTCTACCGGATATCTCAACTCCACAACCTCGCATGTCTTTCTCATAATCTTTTTCATCCATTGATGATCCTCCACGTGTATTATCCTCCTCAGACGATCTTATGTTTGATTATGTTACGGCAACTGCCGTTATGCACCAAGATGTAGTGAACCTAGTAGTACATGGTGAAACTTCGACTCACCGCGGGAGTGTTATGGGTCGTGAGGATAAGATAAAGATGCGAGACCACAAATTGTGGCATTACAGCATTATGCGAGACTACTTCAACACTCTTTGAACATATAAAATGGTATATTTTTTACGACGTTTTCGTATGAGTAAACAAATGTTTTTGCAAATATTCAATGCAGTAGTAGCACATGATGATTACTTTGTCCAAAAAGCCAATTGCACAAAAACTATTGGGTTATCACCTAGTAAAAGATAATCGTGGCACTATGTATGTTAAGCTACGGTCTTGTGGCAGATCTTTTTGACGAGTATTTGAGAATAAAAGAAAGCACAACCCTGTTTAGTATGGAAAGGTTTTGTGTTGCAGTTATAAATTTTTTTAGAGAGGAATATCTTCGAGTACCAAACGCGGCCGACGTCAAAAAGTTAAAAGCGATAGAAGAGTCACGGGGTTTTCCCGGCATGTTAGGAAGCCTTGATTGCATGCATTGGATATGGAAAAATTATCTTTTAGCTTGGCACGATCAATTTATTGGTCATTACCAAGGCGACTATAATTCTTGAAGCGGTAGCTTCACATGACCTTTGGTTTTGACATACATTTTGGGTTACCAGGGGGCTAACAATGATATCAATTTCCTATAACAATCACATCTTTTCACCGACCTCGCCGATGGTATTGCCCTGCCTTGCAATTATACAATTGCAAGAAAAGCTTATTACGGATGGCATATACCCCAAATGGAGAACACTTGTCCAAACCATCTCCAATCCGGTTATAACAATACAAAAATTATTTGCTCAACAACAAGAAAGTTGTCGAAAAGACGTACAACGGGCGTTTGGGGTTTTACAATCACGGTTCAATATTGTCAAAAATTCGATTAAATTGTGGAAACCCGATGTTTTGAAAAATGTCATGAAAACGTGTGTGATAATGCACAATATGATCATCAAAGAGGAACGGGGTTCATTCTCATCATACTTAGGCTACGATCCGGACGATCCCTCAACTATTAAAGGGGAACCTATTGTACGCGAACGCGGAATAATAGAAGCTTTTATAACGAAAATGAACTGAATTCGAATTCGAGAAATACACTTTGATATAAATGATCTAATCGAGCAATTATGGGTCGTGAAGGGAAATAATGCTTCCTAGTGTTATAAGAATTATGTATTATCTAAAAACTATGTGTAATTTAATGATTCTTGTCTTACAAGCGTATTAATTATTAATTTCTTATTGAACAAGTTTTTGATATTGCATTAATCTTGTATTTGTTTTAACACAATATTCTCGGGAAAAAAATGTCTTCAAAATATTACATTCTTCAATAGCGAATTATATTATTCAAAAGAATACATTATTGGAAAGTAAACTAGGTTCTTGGAAATTAAATAACATTCAGCAAAGTTAAATTAGATTTAATAACCTGAACCGGTATTTGGTCCGCTATTCTTGTTGAGACGTTCTATGACCTTTACTTGCCTTTGCTGATAGTATTACAATGCATGTTCAGAAAGATTACGTACTCAAGTCTTTATCCATGATTTTACGATTTTCCCTTGCTCTTTCCAAATCCATTTTTGTTTGTCATTGTTGATTTTCTCCCGTTCTTCTTTCCTTTACTTCCTTCGCTTGTTTCTTTTCCAACCTCATCTCCGTATGCAATATCGCCATATTTTGGCCGGATGCAATAATATCATCTACGCCCTTGCTTCTTATAACGCTTTTTAGAAGATGAAAAATTGGCCGATGGGCCTCGCTCCACCCTCATACAACTAACCATCAAATTTGGAATTTTGGAAAACGGATTAAGGTGTAGGTGGGTCGTCGGGATCCTCTAATAGGATGTTTGATTCGACCGAGTTCCCTGGAGAAGAATTGCATGATGCTTCGACGCCACATTTCTAGGTCGATTCCCCGCATGGTTCAAGCCATCATCCTTTAGGTTGGCCCATCACGGTTCTCTTGCTAAAATCTTATACGCTTGATGATATTTGAAGTCATTGCCGTCATTTAAACCTTGATAAATCATATGTACATCATTTTCTTAGAATTCCCAAAATTACCAAATAATAAATAAATAACGTGTATATCCAAGAAAAATAAATGAAATTGAGTTAAATCAAATTAGAACATACACGATCATCCTTGATTTTCCTACTCTCATACCGAAATTATACTTGAGCAACTATCCCCTTGTAGTTTACATATTGTGCATTAAAGGGATACCACTAAGATTTGGTCGACCGACATGATCATCGGTTGGGGCACTTAGAGTCTCTATTAAAGACAATGCTAATCTTTTGATAAAAAGTTAAACCCTTTGTACGCCCCATGGTCTGGACAGAAGTCGTTCCCCACGCCCTTGCGAGAGACGTGAAGTCCACATCTGTCCAACGAAGTCCATTATCACATGTCTCATCCAAAAACTCAGCATCATCCGGCACTTGCATATTTTGTTTTGGTTTTGCAGGTGCTCTTTTCTTTTTTCCTTTTCCTTTTTCTGTTCCGGGCTGAGTAACGTCAGCCGATATTTGAGCATTTGTGAAACCTATATTTAACTCGGTAGATTCACCATTGAATATGTAGTTTTTAAAGTAATTTGGAGGTTGAAAACCTTGAGGTTGAGTGACCAGATAATGTTGATAGTACGGGCTAAACGCCTGAGGTTGTGGTTGAAATAGTGTAAATAAATTTTGATATTGTCCTCCTAAGGTGTCCCCTTGCGACATGGTAAGCGGAAGTGGAGTATGTGATTGGACTTGAGATTGGTTGTGGTAGAGATATGGAGTGAATTGTGATGATGGGTGTTAAGAAAATGGTGTTGAAGGTGGGCTTTGGGAGGATGGGATCGACAGTGTTGATTGATTGCTGCTGCTGTCGGAGTTTTCCATTTAGGACGATGATGTTTTTTTACTGAGTTTCAAAGTGTTCTGAGTACAGGTTTTTCTCTCTTCTCTTATCTTCTCTTAAAATGGGTTAGAGAGAAGAACTAGTTGTTGAAGAGAGAAGAACTAGCCGTTGAGGAGAAAAAAACTAGCCGTTGTGGTTACCTGTCCATCTCAAACCACCACAATGGTTTAGAGAACTTCAAAAGGGCGCGCGGTGTTATTATTACCGCGCGGTAAATCATGGCGGTAATCATAAGTATGCCAAACTCTATTTTTTTGAGTGTGAGCTCCCCACACTTAGTTGAGTTCTGGCAACGCCAGCTAAGCAACCCATACTCATTTTTTGTACTGCTAGAAGGCTGAGAGTTTGAGCTCAGAGTGTGGGCTGACAAAACAAACCCATCCCACACTCAAAAAGCAACTGCTTGAGATGCTATTAGGTGCAAGTCCATTTTTGGTGACATTTACACATGACTCCCTATCGTAGTCCTTACGAGTGGGAATTTTCGCCATGATTCCATTTTGCCAGGTAAAGAAACCTATTTATCGGTTTTTCTTGAGGTAAGCAACATATAAGCTTCGGTTGGATGAAGATCATTATGATGACGACGGGTCCTGAGCCAAATCTGGTCAGACAATGGTCATGATCACTCCACGTTAATGTAACCTTTCTAATTTCATATAAAGTAAAACAGGCAATCGGAAATATAAATCCTAAACTATGTAACATGGACACTCCATATCCCTAAAAAAACCCGTGTCCAAACGTGTCAGCCATTTGGACACACCAACACTCGTGTGGGCACTCTAACATACACTTCTTGCTTAGATCGTCAACTTTTTGATATAATTTTTCGAAAGTTTCTCATTCGTATGCATGTTATTCAACTCTACTAACTACTATGTTTGTTATTATTTGTAAATTAACCCTTAAGATAGTATCGCAATCATATCTACATAATACATTTATATATAATAAGAGACGCAATACATGAAACATGAAGAATAATACTATCTTGTTAAGAATAAAAACCGTGTCCGCGTTTTCACTTATTTTGAAGGCAACGTGTCCGACACCTCACACCGACACACATACCGGTCTCGGACATCGTCACGCGTACCCGTGTCAATATTATATAGATCGTTATAAATATAAACCTAGTAGACAAGAACACATACAAGTAAAGAAATTAGAGAAAAGGAGATGACATCTCTTCTATATTGATAAAAATGTACATGTGTGTTATAAACTGAAGTTCTTACCATGAATTATTAGACTTCTCAACAAAGGAAAACAAAAACACCAAAAAAACAACAGATGTTTACTTAGTAAACAATTGCCTGCATCGTCTACTGGTCTTGTTGGCTCGCAGAGTCGTTGCTTCCCCACTTACAATCTCATCAACCAAGTCCTTAAATATCAATCTCTCGACGTCCAAAACTAGACCTGAAATTTCGTTGTTAAAATCTGTCCAATTTTCTGCTGGACTCGTCACGTCCTTCAATAAGATGGATTTTAAACCATCATCATACTCATCCGCGCTGCTTTTTGATTCTACATTGGGTTGAAGCTTTTCTAAGCTGTTTTGAGATTCCCCAATGGATTGAAGATCTTCTATCTCTGAACACAACTCTTTGAGTAGTTTCTGACCACTCGGGATCATCTTTCCTGCCAACTTTCGGTTTTGGAGCTGGGGCTCTGATGACAACCCTGCAAAAGCTAACTTTTGTACAAGAATCTCATTAACAGCATCAAACACAAGCTTTCGGTGGACTTTCTCCTGACCGGGTTTCAATCGTGTTTCGTCTTTGGAGACCCCATTGGTTTGTTCTAGGACAAAGAACAAGTCCGGGTTGATAGGATGGCCTGATGGGTGAAGCTGAAATGTCGAAAAACAGGATCCCAGGTTTCTGAGTAGAAGGCCTGATGCCAACAGCATTTCAGATATGTATCTATGATCTGGGTTGTTGTTCTCACATAGAGATGCAATGTAGTCTGTGGTTGCCTCATTGTGATTTGAGTTTAGTCTTCTAAGCTTTTGAACAAGGTGTTCAACGTTTTCTAGTTTCTTGCGGTTGGTATCAGAGCTAGGATTCAGTACCGCACTTTTTTCAGATACAGGACTCCATCCTTCCTCTTCAGTTTCATCATCTGTATCAAGAAAAAATTCAAAGAATAACGTAAGCTTAGGAAACCTTGCATCTTTAATGGACATTTTGTACAATTCGAAAAAATAACTCAGAAAATATACAACACTAGAAATCAAGCTCTCCCAATAGGCAAATACAATAGTTCAGTTGACATTCCATGTTTCCGGGTCATCTAAAGTATTTAGAGGATCACAGATTAACCCGTCAACTTTTGAGTGATATGCATTATATACCATGATAAAAAGCTTGGTAAGTAGTAGCCTTACCTATAAATGTATTTGTAATTTTCTTCACAGGTGAAGGTAAGTCATCTTTGTAGAATGAAGAATCAAGAACGGAGATAGGACTTGGTTGTTCAGGAGTAATAAGCTCTGCCAAGGGACCATCATCTTCATTCAGTCCTTGTGATGGTTTCTGATAAGAAAAATTGAAACGCGTTAAGAAACAAATCATAAGAATCAAATAAATAAGGAGAGGAAGAAAACTTAAAACTTACATTCCGTTTGGTAATCTTCTTGGCCTTACTCCTCTGGAAGTATAGGTAATTGCTCTCAGCAGACCGGTCAGTGCTAGTCACATCTATATCTATCTGCGAGGCCAAGCTAATGTTGCTATCTGATCTAAGAGATATCTCATCCCCTTGAGGACTCAAATCACTCAAACGGTCTTGGCTTTGGTACGAGTTGGAGTTTTTTGCTTTATATTTTCCCCCTGGAGACCCTGACTCTATTGGTTGCCTAGATTGCCTTCTAGGCTTACTGGTATCCGATGATGGGATGGGCGGTCTTGACCTCTTTTCCAGTTCGAGCTTTTTCTGTTGCAGTCTTGGGCTCACAGATCCTGAGGAGCTCCTTCCAAAGCTTCCAGTGTTTTCTTTCACCAATTGTTGTGAGCCATTTGAAGTCCTTGCTGACCTTAGTGTCCTGCTATTGGGCTTCTTGTCATTGAAACTTGGAGTTCGATTACCTTTTGGAATCAGGTCCTTCGCTATCCGGTTATTCATAGGATCACCATTTCGAAGCTTGCGGATATTCGACAAACCGTCAATTTGTATAGAAAAACTAGATTTCTCAACAAGTTTCGCTGGTTTCATAATCACAATGGGTGATTCAAAAGCCCTCGGAGGACTGGCTCCTCTGGCGGTGGGAGAACTCGGGCGGTTAATCAGTGGATTCCGCCTGTTAGCCGCTCTTGGAGTCTGATCAAGATAGTCATAATTTCTCTGAGATACAATATTTGAAATTTGATGTACTTCGTTCTTTTTTTCTAGAAGCCCTTTAGCTTGCATTGCGTCCAATATCTGTTTGAGGGCTCTGAGATCCTTGTCAGATTGTTTGAACTCAAGCTCTTTCAACCTTTTCTCAATCTCGGCATAAACAGAAGGTGAGGAGTTTGGTGACTTCATGGGTAGTTTGTAATGATCTTGAGCACTATCGAGCTGCTTCCACGGGGCTAGTTCGACTGGAAGACGTGAAACAGGTTTCATGACCGAATCTTGATTTGTTAGACGTGGTGAAACAAGGTCCCTTGGAGAGGAGGTTCTGGGACTAGAAACTCTACTTTGCTTGCTCCCATTGTTTGCTTTTGTTGATTTAGAGAAAGGATCACAATCTTCACTTTGGGATGTTTTAATCGCCGAAATGGAATTAGGCAATTCTTCTAAGCCCATCAGCTTTGCCACAACACTAGGAGGTTTTTTGTAAGTTCCTGATTCTTGCTGTAAATTTGATGTTCTGCTAGAATTCACACTGCTATTTCTCTGCAAATCCTTCAAACCAAAATTTGATTTAGCGTCCGAATTAGAACTCTTAATGGAACTTACCCTGCTGTCCAATGACAGCCTTGGGAGCTCTTTCAGCCTTGTTGCAAATTTCAAGTTATCCCGGGATTCAAAAGATGAACGTGATACTTCCCTTCCATCGTAAGAGAACCTAGGAGTGTCTTTCTGAAACAAAGACCTGTCTTTCGTATCGTGCGATGATCTTGATGTTTCTCTACCATCATTAAGATACCAAGGTTTCCCATTGACCCCAAAGGACCCATCCACCGCTTTTGATATCTGCAAAGGCCTTGGTGAATCTCGATGCTTCACTTCGCGGCTCACAGTTTCTTCCTTTGCTGTAGTTTTAACTGATAACCCGCGACTATCTCTGTTCATAGAGTCCTTCACCAAGTCTCTGAAATCAAGAGAGACTCGAGCCAGTTGAGGAGATACATTTGGTTGGTTAACAATAGGTGAATCCCTTAAAGGCTTTTCTGGAAGGATGGTTTTCTCAAAAGTTGGGGGTTCGGGTTGAGATATTTTGTTACAATCAAACGAAGAGAAAGATGATGAACAAGAAGAAGATGAGAAAGACGCTCGGGATGACTCCGTGGAGACTCTATGATTATCGGCAGCGTTCTTGCTCAGTTTCTTCTCCTGTAAGCCACAAGTGACATAGTCTGTCACTGAATGTTCTTATACAAAATCACATAAACCAATTACAAGAAATTCCTACTTATGGTATTAGTATGTGTGTATACTTACAATAATTGGCTCGCTCGCAAGAATTTCATTGTTCAAGTTGGAATGACCTGTTGAAGGAAAGAAATTGCTTAGAATGAGAAAGTACATGTAACCAGCAGCCTCACATTCTTGAGTTTGGAAACACACAAAAATTAGGACATTCTTTTTCACCAAAACACAAGATAGACATAACCAATTCATCACACTGATCCAAAATTTTCAGAATATCAACCAAAACAACTATGAATGTGCATTTACATTAAAATATATACAAAAAATAGGACATTATGATCTTTGCCAACAGATTCTTGGCAAACGAAAAGCAAATCATAATTTCTTGAGTAATTGGACTACAAAACATTTCAGGCAATACAGAGAAGACTATGTTTCTGGTTGAAACATCATCAAATTAGCTTCAATCAGCTATTAAGAGCACTAACATATATATAAGAACAGGACAGACATTTCCTAGGCATTAAGAAGAGATGTAAACCAAAATTCAGAAAAGTTTGCCTCTATAAGAGCTTCAACATATAGAGGAACACCTAAACTGAGGGGGAAAACTCAAAATTGAGAAATGCCTAGTTGACTTGAGATATGTACCTGAAGGAACCCTCTTATGTCCATGAGCTGTAATTCGCTTGCTCGGGGCAATATGGTGGCGATCAAAGAGCTGAAAAATCCCAGTCATGCATCCAATTTGCTTCTGCAGATCTGGATTGTCATCTGTTAAAGCATGTAGAAGCTTTGCAGACATTTTTCTTCCTCCTTAACAAACAAATATATCAAACTCTTCCCAGCAACTAAACCTTCATACCCTCTCTAGGAAAACAGATTCTTGAAAACAAACAAATGAAAGTCTATCTATCTATAAGACTGTCACTAAACTGACCCTTTTATCTCTCTGAAATCCAAACCCCAATTCAGGGATGCTCAGACACAAACTAAATCCAAACCCAGAAAGAAAAAAAAATCTTCCTCCACAAAGTTTTTACAAAAACCCCAGAGAGCAGAAATCCAGATTTTATCAACACAGAGAATCCTGAACATTCAAAGCAGGTCTAAATGACAGATATTTGCACTTACTGAAACAATACTTGAAATTAAAAACAAAAAAAGATTTGATCTTTATACTCTCCCATCAAAATCTCTCCTACACAGCTCAACCCCATTACTTCTCTAGCAAATCCCAGGTCATAAACACTAATAAGCCACCTGTATATAACAATGGGGGTCTTTTAAGCTCAAACTACCCTTCAAACTTCAAACCTCACTCACAGTACAAACAAAATAACCTTCTTGGGTTTCACATACAGGCCAGAAGATAATTCTTTCTGTAAACATATATAAAAAAGGAAAGAGGGACCCAATATTACCCAAAGATCATTAACAAAACTATTACTGATACAAAAAGATATGTTTTGCTGTAAATTGAGAAGATCTGATATGAGAGTGAGGGTTGGCAATAATTATTAGTATTAAAAAGAAAGTTGTAAAAGAGCATCTATGATGTTGTGTTGGTTTTGGTCATGATGAAGTGGATGAGAGCATCTATGATGTAACATGCAAGGGGTGTGGAAATTGTGAAGAGTTGGTTGTGGGATGTGGTTTTGGTCTCTTTCTTCACTTCATGTGGGTTGATAATGGTTGGTGGTAGGGTATGGATCATGTGTCTGCATGGCCATGTGCTAGGCCTGTCAGTCAGAATAGAGAAAAAATGGAGAGTGGATTTCTGCTCTGGAAAGCCTGACATATACAAACAATGTCCAGGACCTTTATTTTATTGTATATAATTATTCTTCATTTTGTTGTATCCATAGTGGTTTACAAATCTTCTAAAAATACTTCTTTTTGTCGTTAAATTTGTGGCAAAAACATGGATGTAGGAAAAATTTTACATATGAAGAAGTTGTTGCGTTCAAATTTGTGAAGCAGTGGAAACCGCGTCTCTTAACTGCAGTGGAGCTGTGGAGAGGATCCGATTCTACAAAAAAACAAACTGGGAAAAAAAAAAAAAAACAAAACTACTTGTAATTAATGTCTTAAACAGATGTACAAAACCCTTTAAAGTTGATTCCACCGTTACTTCGCTGCAATGGTAGATTTGATAATTAGAGAACATTAGTATTACCTCCTCCTCCTCCTCTCTATTATTATTAGGGCAAATTAGCTTTTTATACCCTACATAATGATCCGTCTAACACCTCTTATTTGTCATTTTTACCTTTTATAAATATATGTATTGCTGATGCTAAAAAGTATAGGTACTCTAGTTTGTAATTTTGTTCATATTTAATAATTCTAGTGAGAGGGTATGCCAAAACCCTAGCTTCAAAAAAAAAAAAAAAACTCACATTTTTAATGGTATTCGGATGCGGATGAATGGTTTTAAAGGTGTTGGGAAAATGAAGTATAAAAGATAAATTTGGTATTTTTAAAGAATTCGCGAGTTCCCCGAGTTTTAGGGTCCAAACTTCAAGAGCTAAAAAATTTAATTAAGATGTGTTATACCAATTCATGGTCATTATGTAGGGTTTAAAAGCTAATTTGTCATTATTATTATTATTTGTAATCGTCTATAATACTTGGCCGCCATAAACTCTGGACTATATAACATTATTATTATTATTATTAGTATTAATATTAGACTATTTGTATTAGTATTATTATTATTATACCATTTAACTAACATGTTATTAGACCCTCTCCAAACACGTTAAGACCATTAAGGGCTTCCTCGTCTTTCCCAAAGACATAATCGTACCTATCTCTCCGAGAGTTCACACTTTGAGGTTGAATTACAAGAGCAATATGCTCATCTGAATTTTCCAACCCAACAAAAATGTCAATGCAAAGAACATGGTTGCAGGCCATTTGCATTTCCGTGCGATTTTTAAGTTTTGGTGATTAACTCCGGGACTTGGAGAGGCTAAATAAGCAAGCCGAGCTCAGATGTGGATGATGGTTTACTTCCACATTCCAGTTAATGGAAGTGTTAAAAAAAACTTTTACTATAGGAGTGTTTCGGCTTTGGATATTTTAATGCATTATATATAGATTTATATTATGTGAAATTATTATTTGCAAGGGGACCGCTCATGCATATGTATAGATCAAATGTAACATTAGATTTATTAGGCGTGGGGGCACAATTTTAGGGTGTACAAACTAAATATATATTGAAGAATATGTATTGAAGTTTTTTTTTTTTTTTTTTAATCATGGTCATTGAAGTATGTTGCAAAAGTACATAAAACTCTAACTCAGAGAAGCCAAACGTATACCTTGGTGCTAGACTTTTTCACACTTCCATCAATTGTTTTACATAAAACTCTAACTCAGAATGCGATGAAATTTGGATAACATGGTTTAAGTACTCTATATTAGGGTTACGACAACGAATGCATTAGTTGTTTTAAGTACAATGTATATGTACACACATGTTCTAGGGGACCCCGTTGATAATTAACACGACGAAGAGCCAAGTACACAAGAAGGTTAGATGTGTCTCATGTGTTATATTGTGCAAGAACACATTCTAGCATGATTAAATCATCTTCACAAAATTTCATCGCATTCTGACACTTCTAATCCTGCACATATGCATTATTGTTGGTTTCACACTATCTTATTTATCTTTCAACCTTCAACTTGAATTGCATATTTCATGTGGACTAAACTTTAGTATCGGAGCTTGTTGAGACAATGGCTTTTGTTATGCTTCAGGATTTCTTTACAAGTAACTCCGATCACATCTTCACGAGAAAATTACGCTCTACAAAATGCAACTTCTTTAATTTTTTTCGAAAAAAAAAAAACGCGTAAAGATGAAGATATTAGAGGACTAGGAGTGTCATACTCATACCTTGAGAAGTGTCTAATAATTGGTGTTCTATGCATTGCTGTTATCCAAATTCTCTTAGGTTGTATTCAAGGAATATGAGATTCCTTGGGCACATGGTTCCCCCACCCCCGTGACCTCTCATAGGCCTTGTCAAATTATGCCTGCCTCTTACCTTTAACCAATTAATGGATTGTAGGCCATCTTCTGGTTTTTCTATTTATTTGAGATTATCTTAAACTTAATATTTGTTTCTCAAATTTTATTTTTATTGAGTTTTGAAATGGATTCATGTTCAAGATCCCAATACTTGGGAATAAGGCATAGATTATATTCAATTAATAACAACTAAGATATATATGTTTATTTATTTATTTATTTATTTGTAGTAGTGAAGATTATATAATTTATGGATTTAAGAGGAAATGCTAATTTGTTGTCCTATAAATTTTATAACGAAAAAAGGAGAGACTAGTACAGAAAGAAAGAAGAAAAATAAATAAAATTTCAAGCGTGAAGAATTTCATAATTTCGATAGAGAAAGGGAAATGTGCAGAATATAGGCCAACCTATATTTAAACCGAAAGAGGATTACAAGTTATGCAATACTTAGTTCCTTAATTCAGGTCTATAATGGGTAATCTTTTCTATGAGAGCGCTTTTTGTGACCGGGAGATCATCATCATCATATATCACCGTCAACCTCTGTATCCCGCTCTTGTAAACATAGGAAAATGCGAACAAACAAGAAAAATAGCTAGCATTAGAGTGATGTGCCTTGGGAGATTTCGTTTTCAACGGCCAAAGAAAATGCTATCACTAAAACAAACTAACTATATTCTTATGTGGTCCTCTCGTGCCGCTACCCAAGATAAGAAGGCTCTCAAACATCATCTTATTGCAAGTTGTAAATAAGCTTTAATGTGTTTAAGTTTTCGTGCGGAAACATATGTATATGCAATATATATACAGAGCCAAATATCATAATCGTATACATGCATGTATGTTTGCTTCTTCTTTTTTTGGTTTTCTTTGTGATTGATCGTGTTTAGACCAATAAATTAAATACATTTTTCATGTTTGATTAATTGTAGTAAGCAAAAATATTCGCCAAATATTAATAAAAATTGTGGATTTCTCCAATGCATGCACACTCAAAGAGAATGATATAAGTCATAGTTGATAAACATAAGATTTGGCCCTACAATCCAACTTCAAAATAGACATATACCCATTTGTCTGTCTGATAATTCAATATTATGTGTTGTATATTAGGTGTTATATATGTCTGCAATTGGTACAAAATTAATAACTAGTTGATAAGTAGCAGCCACTGCATGTTAGATGGTATTCAACTAAAGACTGCTTAATATTGTTCCCTATGCATATGGTAAGTACATTTTGCATGTTGGGGTCTTTCGATAGTTTCTAATTGTTTTATACTCACATTGCCTTCATAGCATATCCTCTCTACTATTTTTTTCTTATTAATAGTAGGTTGCTATTCGCTCCGTTCCAGTCTAGAAACCTTCTAACATCTACGTTTTCCTTTAGTTGTGATCTTGTGAGAGTACGTAGAGCTATCCTTTTCTTAAACTCTACCGCAAATATATATTTATACAGCGTAATGCTTGATGTGTATGCATTGCTCTTGACTGAAATCTCTGGAAAATTGAGTATGAAACATTAATTTTGTTTTAATTAGTACAAGAGAAGCTTATCCATGCAATAAACTACTTATGTTTCTTATTTTATATATACAATGGTACATATAGATTCACAAATACATTGATTTATAGATATTAGATAGCTAGATTATTGTAAGCATCTGCCCCATTGGAAAGGTGATGATGATAGTGATTGTGTAGGAGGATAAAGATAGAAGAGTATGAATCAATCACCACATGCATAAAGCAAGAGGAGGGTCACATGAGGGATGTCTTAGCATCACTAGGCAGGACCAACGAACTTATCTCAATCATTCTCACTTATGTTTCACCTATTTGCCACCTTGATTGGCACATGATGCCCTACTTTTCTAACACTTCTCTCAAAACCAATTATCACCATGTGCAAAACCAATTATTTAACTAACCCCTTATTAATTAAGAGTCAACAAGATTGGATCAAACCTAATAATTCTTAATCTAATAGGAATTGTGTGGGTCAAATTGAGGATGTCCTTTTCTAACATAATTTTCATACATTTATACAACTCACATTCAATAGAATGAAAGGAAAGGAAAGGGCCAGCCAGGCGAGGAACCTCGTTCATCAGAAGGGATGACAAAAGGTTGATTTTGGTTGGTTCTTTCTACTTAAAGACCCAGAGCCGTTTAAGTCGGATCCTAACAAGTTGGACAAGAAATTGTAACCGCTTAAATTTATGGTTCTAGGTTCCTGGTCTCATTTTCAAATCTTCATGGAACATATACATTCAGTTTCAAAAGAAAAAATGTCTTTCACAAGTCACAACTCGATTAAGTTTTATTTCAAGTCCTTAATTAGGCAATTAATTTACGTCAAAATTTGATTAGGTGTGGAAACATCTTTAGGAAATACAAAGAGGTATTTTGAAGGTTCCGTGCTAAAACCATAAGCAACTTAAAAATGTAACAATGTATAGAGTATGCTTGAATAAAGGGAAAAAGAGCTCCATCACCATGTTTCTTTCTCAATTAATGTGGAAGTCTTTAGGTCATGGTTCTTTGCCTCACCTTCAATCAAGCTTAAAACTTTTGAGAAGATGAGCTGTAAATCTAATAAAGAAAAAGGATTATGTTGTAAGAAAAGTGACAAAGTCTAATATGTCATCTTTCTGGGTTATTGCTATCTTTTTCATTCGAAAATGAAAAAACAAATTAAGACTTGAAACAAACACTATTAGACTAAAAAACAAACACTGATTCTTACAAACTATTACGCAAGCAATAGAGATGCATTTACATTAAGACTTGAAACATGAATTCTTGCATATATCGATCGCTGGCCTTTCTAATTACACGCGATCTGATAGTGCGCAGCTAAGAAAACAAATTAAGTGGCCTTGCATATATCCACCGAAATAATAACCCTTTTCGGACATCTTCGATCTCCCCGCCACCCTATATCCCTTGGTTGAACTCTATCCATCTTTCCCAAAATTGGACCACATTTTAGCTAATACCCCAAATTAAGCAAAATCACAAAATCTATAGTTTAGGTATGATGGACTAATCTTACCTACACCCTAGATTGGGCCCAACATAGTATGGACCCCATATTGTTAAATCATAACAACTAATTGATGCCCATCTTCTTGGGGAAAAAAGAGGCTGAATCTGAATAACTACTATAAAGTTTGGTCAGAGGCACATGTAGACTAACCCAAAATGGTGGTTCTCACCCACATGCAGTCACTCAGAGGTAGTCAGAGGCTCTAAAAGAAAGAAAGAAAAAAAATCTACCATGATGAAGTTAAATTAGGTCATTGTTCAATTGCAACAACTACTTTTACTATTTGCTGCTATTTTACAGAAGCAAACAAGGAGGAAGAATCTAATGATGGCAAATCAAATTTGGTGAAACCAAAAGCATGGGTCATTCGGGTACATGCAGAGCATTTGCAGCTAGGGCTTTTTCATAAACACTGCAACAATAAGTTATCATGATAAAACAGTGAATTTTAATCAAGTTTTAGCCATTTAACTATAGATGGGACCCACTCGAGACAATCCCAAACGAGCCAATGAATCGGTCCATGAGAAAAATCGACACTTTTAGAACGATTTTCTGTAGAAGTTACTTGTAATGAGAATTGATCCCAATGCCTCTAGGTTCCAAAGCACCGGCGTTAGGAACATCTCTTAAAATACATTGGGTGAAAAAACCCAAAATTCAATTGAGTGAGATCTAATTTCATCCGATAGTACTTTAGTTGGTTTTCTCAACAAACGCCTAAATGTTAAGCGCCCATTTAATTCTTTAAAAAAAATAATCAATCAGACTCCTAAGTGTTAAGTGCCCGATTTGAAATTACAAAAAAACAAAAACAAAAATAATTGAATGCCCAAACCTTTGGCGCCCCATTAAAAAATAAATATGCACCCAACACTTAAACTCCCGATCGCGATGTAAAAAAGCAAGATTGCACATTGGAAACACAAGGATCAACATTACTTTTTGATAATAAAAACTATGCGAGTGAGGTACTGTTAGATGACGAAAATCTTACGTGGCACCTCAAAAACCAAGTTAGTGAGGTACTTTAGGAGATGCTTTAATAAATGATAATTTATTTATTTATTTTCTTAAAGTGAGTTCTTATAATAAATGAATAAAAGGAAAACTATTTCGTTGAATATACATTAATCTATGTATTTGAATTATGAGTAATATATATATTTTTGATAAAGTCTGAGTGATATTCTAATAATTCGAAATATGCATTCGGTTCAAATCCGATTAATTGACAGTCCTAATGGAGTTTTGATTCATAATTGTATTGAGCTTATGATAATATTATGAAGTGCTCAAGACAGGCCTAAAATAAGCCAACATTAGGGCCTAGGTTGGGGCTCAGGCCGAAACTTATTATATACTAGTACCAGAATGAGGACAAGACTAGAGCCTGACAACTGTAGGCGAGGCCCAGAACTAACTTATAGGCCTATATTATTTATGGACATGGTATGGGGTTGTAATACCATCTCCAGCAATTTCATGGTGGGGTTGGAGCTATGAATCCAATTAATAATTTTGGTGAGATTTTTTTTTTCTAGTCCGGATCTCTCTACCATGGTGCCAGCTCAACTCCTCTTATAATAATTCGAACACGTGTCCACCTCTTAACTTTTCATTAACTCTTCCAACCCCGTTATCTTCTTTTCTAAAATTTTAATTTTTAATTTAATTTAAAAAATTAAATATATCAAGAAGGAAAGACAATTATACTCTCTCCCTCTCCATCAATAGACACATAACTTTCTCTCCGTGCATGCATCACTATTTACGTAACCATAATTTTATGAATTTCATAGTAGAAAATGGTCATGTAGGGATCTGTCCTTTTTTTTTTTTTTTTACGCAAAAGAGAAGGATGAAATTATTCGCCTAGGAGCGAGGGGGAGAGAGAATTTACATAAGCGTTGGCCTCTTGGCCTACAAAATAATCATAAATAGGGGAACCAACTCCCCTAGCTGCTAAAGAGTGAGCTGCAGTGTTCCAACTACGGTTAACATACTCAAATCTAAAATCTAAAAAAAAAAAATTGTCGCAGCTCTCGTATCCGGAGCAAGGGTAAGAGCTCCCCAACTAAGATCATCTGACCTCTCTCTGAAGGCTCGAACGATCCTCTGGCAGTCAGACAAAAGAAAAATCCTTTGAAAACCTAAATGCCGAGCCGCCTCCAGTCCTCGAAGCGCTGAAATAGACGTATCACTATCGTGAACATGAAAAGCCTTTTTCGGGACATGTATGCGCCGCTTTAAAGTGCAAAGATCTTTAAGGAATTTTGTTTAATTAGGAATATGCCTTATGGCCGTAAGGATAGGAATGTTAATCACACAATGCTTAAAAATCCATAAAATCTCTTCATAGACATTGCCCTTCTTAGCAAGAGTTAACCGCTGAGGAAAAGGAGCCAGCGGCTGAACATATGTTATCGCGATTTCTTCCTCACTCACAGGTTCTTCTATGGGTTTACTTTGAATTTCCAGCTCGGGTTCCTTAGGCATTTTTACCAAATTATCAATTTTCGTACCGCTCCTAAGAGAAATGATGGCGTTGACTCCATCACGATTGGAAGATCTAGGATGTCCAGTATTCTCTTTAGGATTAACTTGAGTTTGACTGGGGAACGTTCATTTGTCTCTCATGCTTATCTTTGTTGCCATTTGACCTATTTGTCCCTCAAGTTTGGCAATAGATGACTGAGTTACTTGCATAAATGCCTTAAGAGTATCTTCTAAGGACGTGGTTGGAGTAGGCAGATTCCTATTGTGCGGAGGAACATAAGGCACATTAAGGGGAGCTTGGTATGACAGATTTTGTTGCCACGAGGAACTAGGCTGGTGTTGGCTTACTTGGTTGTGCGGCTGGTAAGGGGCACTACCAGAAGAACCTCCTTGGTAATTTATATTTCCCCGAGAATTGGAGTTGTTGGAATTATTATTCCATCCACCATTAAAAGGTTGGCTATTGGGGCGTTGATACTTGGCATTGGCCTGGTCTTTCCTACCCTCTTTTAAACTAAGCACGTCAGGGCAATCTTGGACCAGATGGTCCGAACTTTCACATACCACACAAAGTGGCATCGCCACATGGTTAATAGAAGAAGTGACAGAGAGTTGCTCCCTTTTCCCGATCTTTAAGTTCTCAATTTTATTAAGAATAGTTCTACGAGTGGCAGACTCTAAATTAGAGTCCACTTGGTACACATTTCCACTGTGACAAGGTCTTTTCTCTCTCATAGTTTGTCATTGGTAGGTCTTATCAGCTACATCATTTAAAAATTTATAAGCTTCGGTGTCAGTTTTCTCATCAAATGTACCCGCACACATAGACTGAACACGAGCTCTAGTGTCATAATCTAGACCTTCATAGAGAGTTTGAACTATATCAATCAATTGAATCCCGTGATGTGAGCATCCTTGCTTTAAATTCCTAAACCTTTGTAGGTAGTCATATAATGACTCTCCTCGGTTTTGCGTGAAGCTATAGATGCTCTGTCGTATCTTAACAGTTTTATGGTTAGGGAAATATTTTTTTAAAAACTCCTTAACGAGTTGTTCAAACGTATTTACAGAGTTCTCCTCGAGAGTGTACAACCAATCGCGTGCATTACCCATAAGAGATAAAGGGAACACACGTAATTTGAGAGAATCCTCTGTAATACGTTCAAAGTTTAAAATAAGCATATGATCACTAAAGTCCCTAAGATGGTTATACGGGTTTTCAGTGGGACTACCATGAAATTTGGGAAGCATAGACAAGAATCTAGATTTTAACTCAAAATTTCCTATATTTCTAGGAATCACGATACACCAAGGTTTACTAACAACTGTAGGATGCATTCGATTTCGGAGAGTGATTCTCTCCGCAACAACAACAAGTTCAGGATCGTTCCTAGCAACAGCGGGACCATTAATCCCATCAGTCCCGCTCATATTGACTCTATCAGCGTTCTTAGTTGGGTGCTACCCCAATTTAACATACAACTCAATCAATATATGCGAACACACTAAAAGACCTAAGAATGATATAAGCACTCAATAACATTTTACTGGTCTATTTTTAGGTTAAGTTGTGAACCCGGTCTCAGGGTTCAATGCTCCTACTCTTGATAGTAGATCGGTTCGCACTTGAGTTTTTTTTACTCGCTTTGGCGATAGCCTTCATACTATCTAGTCATCTAGATACACCTGTGCTGGAAGGCGGGGCGAACCGCTTAGAGTCACCTATCCATACTAGTTATGCCAAGGAACGTACGTCCTCTAGCAAACGTAGCCACTTATCAGGTTTTCCTAGTGAGCGTGTTGCTCTAGGTTCGAGCGAAGCCTTTTGATTAACTATGTTTTTTATGGCTTCTTATCTGAAAATCTTTTAAAGTGGTCGGGACTGTCGATATCGAAAAGATTAAAAACTGGGTGATGAACTCCCGGGGTCCTAATGTGTGGGCACGCACGGGTGATGAAATCCCGTTTTGATTCACCTTTATCTAGGCGTTGTTGCAAAAATTAAACATTTTATCAATCAAATAATAGTTACACACGATGTACCGCGATAGGGAGGGTGCGGTGAAAAAATGATTACCTACAGGGCGGCCTTTTTAGGGGCACGTTTGGTTACCTTGGTAAAACCATTGGGAAGGCCTACTCAGGATCGTTTATGAAGTACGCGTTGAAATGATTTCCGGCCTGAGTAGGGGTTCCGAAGCTGTACCTGCAGCAGATTACAATTTCCTCACCTTATAGAGCGTCACTCATTAAAACTTTACATAAACATTTTCTCAATCCTTACAAAAAAATAAAAACATAAAAATTTAAACAACTAGAAGTCTTCTTGGCTTTGTCGCTTTTCTTTGATGTTGGCTTTGCGCTTTTCTTTAATCAACCATGTCCATCTCCTTTAATAACTTGAAAAAATAGTACTTTTGTATGTCTGTGTTCGTGAACCAAGTATGTAGCATAAATGCTACCCAACTGTCTAGATCAAGTAAAAGATATCGTCGTTCCCATAAGAGGAATACCTAGGTAGAGCTTTTAAATAACAGTTGTTGAATCAGATTTGTTCTTAGCAAGAACAAACTCTATGATACTTGGTGGATACGAACAGAGTTATACAAAAGAAGCTGTATGACGACGAAAATTACAAAAACAATCCTGATCAAATACCAAAACAATGCAAAATTCAAACTTTAAATCACAGTTCACAAAAAAATAATCCAAAAATAGAAACTCATAAACACAATAAACTACTGTAGCACCATAGTAAACACAGTAAATTGCTGTAGCAGAGTAAACAACTACTGTAAAACTAGAGATTGTTATACGATTTACCCCAACGAAGAGAACCCAACATTCTTCAAGAGAAATATAATCTTTGACAACAACAGCAAGTGTAACAAAGAGTTATAGGCAGTAGTAGTAACGCAGTTACAGGTAGCAGCAGTCGAATAATAGTTGCAATAACAACAGGCAAGTTATTAGCAGCAACAACAACATACAGACTCGCCCTTAATCAATAGCACAACCACCACCGTGAATTCGTCAAGTGATTACCACCACACTGAACCCCAATCACCACCTGTAAATCCCTAATCTCCAAAACACAAACCACTTCCAAATACTTCAAGCACAACATATTCCACCAAGAAAAATAACTAAACATATAATACCTATACTTGATCACAAATACCCAATTGCTTTGTCTGCCAATTCCATTGTCAGTGAGTTTTATAGCATTATCGAAATTTCACGAACTAGTAGAGATCAAACAGAGAAATCGGTGACAGAAATTGACCAAAACAGAGGAAATCAGAGCAAATTGATATCAGCAACAATGGAGGGTTTGAAGGAAAACCTAAGTCTGAAATTTTAGATCGGATCAAACAAGACGAAATTGTCCATTACAGAGAGAGAAACGCGAGTCGGTATTTTTGGCGACAAAGAGGGAGAGAGAGCTCTGAGATTTTGAGATTGAGAGAGTTTGTTGAAAGAGAGACTGTTTTTAGGGGGAGAGGGAGACTTGGAAGCTGTGAAAGTATTTTGGGAGTTTGAGAGAGACAATTTTTGGGAGAGAGAAAGAGAGAGAGTGACGTGTGGGATTTGTTTGTTTTGGAATTACAAACAACTTTAACACTACATTTTCCCTATCACTCGCCTGACATTAACAAATACCTGCAAACACCAAAAAAAAAACCTCAATGAGCAAAAATAGATGAAAAATCGCTGATAAAAACAAATAAAAATTTGTCAAACAGAACAATAATTAACAGAAATACAATTTTTAAATCACTTGCATCCCCGGCAGTGACGCCATTTGATAATCCGTATCAAATCGGGTGTTGAAACATAGAGGGTTTCGTTCTCAGAGATGCAAAGATTTAAAATTGTGAATTCTTTATTAAATCGGGTAATAAAAAGTAAGAACAAAGCTTTTTATTCATTGGAACAAACTTCTATTTAAAAAGTAAAATTCATAAAAACTATGGTGGTTTTCCAGAAAGAGAGATGATCTTTTTAAACTCTTTCTTCCTCTCTAACTAAGTCTCCTCCCAACTCTTAACAACTCTCTTTTTGTGGAGATATTTTAGGTAGGTATTGACTACCAAGTCCAGCAACTCTTGACACCTTCTCTTCATTAGGTCATCTCCAGCAGCTCCTGACAATAATCATCTCCAACAACTTTTAACAACTGATCATCTCCAGTAGTATCTTTTAGCTTGTAAAAGTTGAGTTTTAAGGTTGGGCTTGGTTACAATTGTTTTATTACCTGCAATAGTCAAACATACTTCAATTAGGCCCAGTAAACATATAATAAGGTTTTAGATAATGTAAATTAAGGGACAAAAATAAGCATTTTTCATGCCTATCAGAGAGATGGTAGTAGTAACATCGTTCTTTGCAACAAAATTGAAGAGATTGGAGGCTGAAAGTATGAGGGTATACGATAGTTTAATAACCCAAGGTGTAGAATGTGAGTTGGATGTAATCCGATCTTAATATTTACAACCCATGATTGCCATAATCAGATCGTTTAAATAGAGCATGGTTAGAGAGGGAAAGAAAATTGTTGTGGGGAGAATTTCAAAATTTATGCGTCGGCGGTTATATGGAAGTATTGTACGGGACGCGGCAGGACCTTCTAATGTAGGTAATGATTTAAGTGATAGCTCTAGTGAAGGATGAGGAATATGATTATGTTGTATGTATACGAAACATGGATAAAAATATAGATGTATGAATAAATAGTTAAGGACGAAACAATTAACTGTACTAACCGTGTGAGGTACCAACGATAATATATGCAAGGAAGCGTGATATTTGATCGGTCCAGCCAAAGTGGTAATCGATCTGCGATGTATGAGATGATCAGTTTGGCCGAAGCAACAAATGGTCTGTAATGTATTTGGATGATCGGTTTGGCCGGAGCAACAAACGATTTGTAATGTATTTAGACGATCGATTTGACTAAAGCAACAAACGATCTGTAATGTATTTAGATGATCGATTTGGCCGAAGTAACAAATGATCTGGAATCTGTTTAAATGATCGATTTGGCCGAAGCAACAGACGATCTATAATGTATTTAGATGATTGATTTGGCCGAAGCAATAAACGATCTGTAATGTATTTAGATGATCGGCTTGGCCGGAGTAACAAATGATCTGTAATGTATTTAGATAATCAATTTGGCTGAAGCAACAAGCGATCTGTAATATGTTTAGATGATCGATTTGGCTGAAGCAACAAACGATCTGTAATATATTTAGATGATCGGTTTGGCCGGAGCAACAAACGATCTGTAATCTGTGTATATAAGTACTTGTTGGATATATTAGAAGAAATACTATAATGTACGATAATCGAACACAAGTATTTCATTAGTGTAAGATTGACGTATAACGAATGTGTTAGATAGAGTACTGTATGGTATAGTAGAAAGTACTCAGATGTATGTGGATCAAACATAAATCTTTCATTGATGTGAGATCGTCATACGAAATGATAGATTGATTGAAGAAAAGTACACTGTAGCAGATTTGTTATCTGCTATACAATTTTATTCTCCTTGTGTTCCAAGGATTAGGTATGTGCTCGCCATGCTCAGTAGCGAGGTCGTAAGAACCGAGGCCGTTTTTTCCGATAATGACAAAAAGACCTTCCCAGTTTTTGGATAATTTTTCTGCGTTGAGCTCTTTGCGATATTTGAGAATCTCTCGGAGAACCAGATCCTTAATTTTGAACTCTCTATGACGAACTCGTTTGTTATTAGATCAGGCTAAAGCTTGGTGATACCTTCCCAAATTCATGATTGTTCTGTTCTGAGTCTCCTAGATCCAATTCATATTACATGCCAACTAGAATTTTTTTTCTTCATCGGTCATGGTATGGTCGCGAATATGGTGATGATACTGAGTAGGGGTGATTACTTCTGTATTGTAAGCCAGGAGGAGCGACGTACATCCAGTTAAAACTCAAGGTGTTGTTCGATAACCCATAACACATGTGGTAATTCTATGACCCAATTGCCCTTTTATTCTGTCAAGTGCTTTTTGATCCCATTCACGATAGTGCGATTAGTAATTTCGGCCTGACCATTCCCTTGCGAGCAATACAGATTTGAAGGAGAATGTATGATGTTGTGCTAATTGAAGAATTTGATGACTTTGGAGCCAAGGAACTGAGGTCCATTGTCGATCCTGATGAGATGAGGGCAGCCAAAACGGATGATGATGTTTTTTCAGATGAACTTGATGACTTCATCTTCTCGTATACGGCACAGAGGAACTGTTTCTACCCACTTAGTGAAGTAATCCGTTGCGACTAACAAATATTTCCATTTTCCTGGTACGGTAGGAAATTTGTCGACAAGGTCGAGGGCCCATCTTTTAAATGGCCATACAACATTGCTGGAATGGAGTTCCAAGGCTGGAGGTTAAATTTAGGTACCATGACGTTGACATACATCGTATTTGCTTACGAGTTTGATGGCTTGAGATTTCATTTTAGGCCAGAAGATGCCTTGGGTAAGAGCTCGATTTGCTAGAGATCTTCCTATTACGTGGGAACCGCAAGTACCTTTATGTAGTTGGTGTAGTAATTTTTAAGCTTATTTGTGGGATAAGCATTCGAGATACGATCTTGTGACCACAATCTTGTATAAGAGGCCGTTTTCCATAGTGTAGCGTTTAGTACTATCAAGTATGCAGCTTCTTTTAGTGGGGTCTTGAGGGAGTTCGCCATCGAATTTGTTTTTGGTCCCAATATACTTGAGAAAAGATCGACTCCAATCGCCCTCATCCTCCTCTTCAACGCCCCTAGTATTAACAAAATTTGTGCTTATGATGTTAATTTTGGGGGTTTATAATACTTTGATCTTGAGATATCGAGCTTCTGAGCCAAGGACTCCTGCGAGAAATGCGAGGAAATCAGAATGTCTATTTTCTCTGCCCGGCAAATGCTCGATAGAAATTTCCTTGAATGTATTCATTCTGTCGGCTACTGCGGCTGCGTAATGTATCATTTTTCCATTCTTCTAGAATTTTTATGTGTAATGGTTTACAGTGAGCAAATAATCCGTATATACGGATAACTCTGATACTCCAGTCTCTAGAGCCATATCTAGACCGTGAATCATTGCCTTATACTCGGCTGCATTGTTGGTAACTTTAAAATTTAATTAGATTGCCTTTTTGATTATATCATTAGAAGGTATGATCAGCACGATTCTGATGCCTGATCCTGTGGGTCCAGAGGACCCATCAGTTTAAAGATGCCGTCCCTTTTGATTTATCCAGTTTGTTCTTTCTTAGAGCTATTTTTCATGAATTTTTATGCTCTCTTCTTCCCAATCTGAATCTTCTTCGGGGAAGTCTGCAAGGAAATCATCTACGGCCTGACCCTTTTCAGAATGTCTAGGTTTAAAATGGATGTCATGTTCGCCAAAAGTGAATGACCATTGCTGGACTCGTCTAGATTTTTCTCGTTTGGATAAGATTTCACGCAGGGGGTAGTTGGCCACTACTCGTACTGAATGGGATTGAAAGCATTATCTCAATTTTTGTAAGGTATAGACGAGAGCTAAAAGTAGTTTCTTGATTTTGCTTTATCGGGATTCTGCTGGAGTTAGAGTTTTACTGATGAAGTAGACAGGCTTCTCGGTTTTCTCATCAAGTTGAATGAGAACAGAACTTAATGATTCTTCAGTAACTGTAAGATAAATGGTGAGTTCTTCCCCTTCGCGTGGTGTACTTATCACTGGCGATAAACCCAAGTAAAATTTAAGTTGCAGAAATGCTACTTCGCACTCTATTGTCCATTCAATCTTGGGGTCCTTCTTAGGTTTATGTGTTATTGTCCCCTCACGCAATAAGTTGAGCAACCATCGACAGCGATCGGAAGATTTAAAAAAAAATGGTTTATTGTGGCAATCTTGCCTACTAGCTTCTGGACGTCTTTCTTCATTTTTGGAGAATGCATAGATAATAATGCGCGAATACGATCTGGATCAGCTTCAATACTGCACTTGCTGATTAAGTGGCCCAAGAATTTCCCTGACTGGACTCCGAACTGACATTTGTCGGGGTTGAGTCTCATCTTGTAGAGATGGAGAATATCGAAAACCGTGTGTAAATCTGCAATATGGTTTTCCTTCATAAGACTTTTACATAACATATCGTTTATATAGACCTCCATTGTTTTTCCAAGGTGATCTTTGAACATCTGGGTCATCAATCGTTGATAAGTAGCTCCAACATTCTTGAGACCGAATGGCATGAATTTCTAGCAATATAGGCCATGTTTTGTAATGAAAGCTATTTTTTCTTGATCGTCAGGTAGCATAGGTATTTGGTTATATTCTGACGCGGTATCTATCATTGACAAGAGTTTGTATCCTGAAGTAGAATCGAGCAGGTTATTTATGATAGGGAGTGGAAAACTATCCTTTGGAGTATGTCTGTTCAAGTCTATAAAATCCATGCATACCCTGATCTTTTCGTTCTTCTTTGGTATTGCTACAATATTCGATATCCATTCTGGATAATTGGCCTTTCAGATAAAACTAACTTTGATGAGTTTTTTGATTTCTTTGTTGACTTCATCTCGAAGTCTTGGTGCTAAAGTCCTCTATTTTTGTTTGACAGCTTCGGTTTTATCCTTCAAGTTGAGTTTGTGACAGACCAGATTCAGATCAATGCCCGACATCTCATGAAACGTCCAAGCGAAGACATCACTATTTTCCTTAAGGAACTGTATGAGAATATCGCACTCTGTTATGGGCAGATGAGTACCAATAATGTCCCATGCTTGGGTCCACTAATTTCAACGTACTCTATGGTTTCTACGTTGGGTAAATGTTGCCCTGCAGAGTTGACTGTATAGTTCTTTGAAATGTTTCCTGTCATCTTTTGTAATTGTTATGCGAGTTGATGTTCGAAAGGTTCTGGACCAATGACGACAAAAAATTTGCATGCACGTGCTAATTTTTGACTTCCTTTGATCTCATAAATGTCACATTCCCATTCAAAATGTAATGCCAAGTAATAAGTTGACGGAATAGCATGCATATTGTGTAACCAACAACGTCCCATTATCCCCAGATAATGAGATTTTGTATTAATAACGTAAAATACAGTGTCGAGTATTAATGGTTCTACAGTGATAGGAAGTATAATCTTTCCTACACATTCCTCCTTAGATCCATTGAAACCACATATATCAATGTCGTTGGGTTAGACCTTATCGGCCAGACCCATCTGATCGATCATGCTTTGAAAAAGGAGTTCGATAGTGCTGCCAGTGTCTGTCATCATCGTATGAAGCACCATATTTCGCATTTTCAGCATGATCACCAAAGCATCATGGTGAGGATAGTTGACATGCTGAACGTCGCAATCATCAAAAGAAATCCCAGTTTACTGAGAGCTGGATACTAAAATTAAATGGGCTTCTTTATCTTGTATGGATAAGTCGTGATATTGGCTGACACGCCTTCGTTTACTCCTGTTTGACTCTTTTGACGATCTGAGTCTCCATAAAATGGCAGAGTGAGATGTGCTACAAATGCTTTTTGGGATTCAGACTTAGCCTTTACACCAGATATACTTAGAACGTTCAAGTACAATAGATAACAAACAACAAGATGGTTTAGCGTGGAAAACCTTTGAATAGGTTTAAAACCACGACCTCTCTTGAAGATTTTTAGAAAGTGATGGTGATCTTATTGAGATTGTTAATCTATTACAATGAGTATTCAGAGACTGTAAGATAACGGAGTAAGAAATTTTTTGTGTCATTCATCTGCAGTTCTCCAAGTCTCTTTATAGGTCTTCCAATATGACCGTTTAGCGACCATAAAGTTCCTTAATGATGGATGTTACAAAGTGCGTATGAAACATTCTTTGACCAGATTATGTAATGTTCAAATCTTTGTTGTTGTACAACAGCTCTATTATTGACTGTAAGCTTTGCACATATCGAGCTGTTGGTGTAGAGGTCGAAAGTGATGTCTCAAACTGAGGAAAGTTGGTTATGTCTTTAGTAGTACTTCCTGTATGCTGATGAGATCGAGGACGAAGCTTGCGTCTGAGATACGAAATAAGCTATTACAAGACGATTCTCAACCATTAGCATGAGTGTCGCTAGGGATGAGTGGTGCTGGTTGAGAAACTCGTGCTATATATGTTTCCTGACGTTGCTGTTTTATTTCTGATTGTGTCGCGTGCTTTATTGTTAAGGTTGAATGTTCGTATGTAGTTCGAAGATGAGGCATGAGCTCGAGATACGGAATAAGCCACTACAATAGACAAAGGGGAAGGGACCAAGTTTTTCCAGCTCAAAAGATCCGAAATTGTATTTAATATTCATCAAACTTAAGCAATAAAATCATTCTAACTAAATCCTTGAACTGCGGTCGTGGTTTTTACCTATTCAAAGGTTTCCACGCTAAAACCTGTGTAATCTCATATCATCTATTATTATATTTATGTCATGGTTGCATTTGGTGTAAGAGGTTATTTGTGCTACGAATTTAGGCCCTTACATTTTACATTGTTTGTAAAAAAGAAGATATTCAACGTAATCGTATGGCAGGCAGTTACTCAGAGACCAACATTCCATCATGGTGAATCCCAAGCGACCAGCTTCAGCGGTTCAGCATGAAATTTCTACCGAACCTGATAAGCTAGCAGAATTAAGGGTGAACCTCAACACTGAACCGTAAAGTAAAACAAACTTGAGCGTCAGTTGGCGCACAACCGTGAGCTTCGCGAATAGGAACTTCAAGAAGAGCGAAGAGCTCGATAGTTGGAGTTCAAATGGCATAAAGAACAGATGACAACATTGCAGACCGTATTGAAAGCTCTGCAAGATAATCAACAGGGTCAAGCTCCCATAGAACGTGAGGTCGTCCCTGAGAATTCCCAAATTTCAGCACGAGACAGATTGAGACCTTGAGGCGCGGCTAGCAGAGGTGCTTCCAGACACCACCACCACGATCTTTAGATACCATAAGCCTCAATTTATTTGGGATAAGAAGATCAGTCAGAAATTAGCAAAGGATATAGATACTCAAAGCGTCAAGAGGAAGAGTCGCGACCTCCATCTAGGGTACCAGTTCGTAAACGTTTAATTGAAGGAAGCGGTAATCATAATCCATGACCTGCACACCAAATAGTTTTAGCTCTTACCAATATGTTACACAGGAACACATGGATCAGCGAGTCAAGGAATTGATAGAAACTCAAGTTCTTAGCAGTAAGGATGATTTGAGAAAATTGCAAGGCACTCCGATTGCCAAAGAGTTGTTCGATTTGGCAGTTCTAACAGGATTCCATACTTGAAAAATATGCAAGTACAAAAGCACCGATCCAAGTGAACATGTCCAACAGTTCTGAGATATGATGGGATTATATTCGAACTTAAACTACATCCTTTGTCAACTGTTCACCACAAGTCTCCAGGATGAACCACTCCGTTAGTTCCATTCCTTACCCGAAGATTCAATATTTACTAATGTTCTACAGATTAATTGTAAGGCAAAATAACATCTTTTCTTGAACAAACCTTCAACTTTGGAAGAAATGATTGAGAAAGTAAATGGGTATATCGATTTGGAAAGGATGATGTCCGAAAGGCATAAATCTACTAAAAACGTCCTTTCCACTAAGAGTCCCACCACAGATAAGAAAAGCAAACGTAATAATAATGAGCAGGGTAACAAGAAGCGCACCAAAACAGATACCGGTGAACCCCGTAAAGAAAATTTATTACCAAAACCTGTCCTTCCAAAATTGAATGTCAAGATTTCAAAAATCTACCATATACTGGCGAAAGATAAATTCTTCCATGTGGATCAGCCTCTGGAGCTAATAGAAGGCAAACCTTACTATAAGCACCAAAAGGTGATGCATCACGACACTGACCGGTATTTCGTCGTACAAAGATTAGTGGGGTACATTTTTAAAGACGAAATGATGCATGAATAGATTATCGATATGAAAGGATATAAAAATGGAAATTACAAAAAGTAGGTCGAAGTCATTCAAGTAGAAGAACAGACAGAGGAAAAGTACTTGAATCACCTCTACCTTAACCATATGATCAAGATTCATCAAATCAACAATTCGACCCGATTCAAGAGGATAAGATTGACAAAATTTTACAACCTCACGGCTCAGAAGAAAAAAGCTAAGCTCTTACCCAAATCAAGCCTGCGACGCATTTGAAAATTGTGATATAGGTCATGTCAAAGTTCCTACATCATGACGCGCTGGTCATCATACTTAAAATGAAAAACTTTGTTATGCACACCATGATGATAGATACGGGACGTGTCATTGAAATCCTATTCCAGAGCACAATCGAGCAAATAAGATTAATAGAACAAGTGGAACCAAGCGATATTGATATCAGCGGATTCAATAGATCTAAAGAAGAAAGAGTAGGAAAAATCATCCTACCAATAACAGCCGGACCAACAACCCTCGACGTAATATTTTATGTAATCAATTCAAAATCTTAATTTTTGGGGGTTATGGGACGTTGTTGGTTACACAACATGCATGTGATCCCTTCCACTTATCATCAAGTACTTCAATTTAAATTTCAATGAAGTCATTTACGAGATTAAAGGGAGTTAAAAGCTAGCTCAAGTTTGTAAAAATACAGTATCAACCATAATCGACGTATCTGACAAATTTACTTCGTAACAATTACAGAAAGTAGGTCACGTCGAAAATCAACCTTCTACAGTCAAACCTATAAAGTACATTGAGATCGATGACCATAATAGGGGTACATGCATTGGTACCGAGCTTGTCCATCAAGAGAAAGATTTTCTAATACATTTCCATTAATTCAACAGAGACGTGTTTACATGGACCTTTCAAGAAATGTGAGTCAAACAGAAATAGTGGAGGCTATCACCTCGTCCCAGAGATGAGGTAAGCAGAGAAATTGATAAATTGATTGAACTTGGTTTCATTCAAGAAGCCAAATATCTAGATTGGATTTCAAACATAGTAGCAGTTCCAAAGAAAAGCGAAAAAGTTAGAATTTGTGTAGATTTCACATATCTAAACAAACACACACCAAAAAATAGTTTCCCTCTTCCCATAATCCACCAAATTCTAGATTCCACAGCAGGACACGAGCTGCTATCTATGATGAAAGTTTCTTCGGGATATAACCAGATACCTCTCTTAGACAAAACTTAGGAGAATACCACCTTCATCACTGAATGGGGCATCTATTACTACAAACTCATGTCATTCAGCCTGAAGAATGCTGGAGTAACCTACCAAAGGTTAGTTACAAGCATGTTCAAAGAATACTTAGGGAAGACCATCGAAATATATATTGATGATATGCTCTGCATAAGCCTATAGAAAGTAGATCATATTGCATATCTTGATACCGTCTTTAAGATATTACAGACTTACAAAATAAAACTCAATCCAGACAAATATCAATTCAGAGTACACTCTAAAAAATTTCTTGGGCACCTTATCAGTAAGAAGGGGATCGAAGCCGATCTAGATCAGATTCGAGCTCTAATCTTCATGCCATCTCCAAAGACAAAGAATGATGTATAGAAGTTTGTTGACAAAATTACAACTATCAACAAATTCATCTCTAAATCATCCAATCGATGTCGATGGTTGTTCATGCTTCCTCATGGATCTTTTAGACGAGGTAAAGGAAGACAAGACGAGGAAATTGAGTAGATGGAAGAATGTGAAGTAGCTTTTCAAGAACTTAAAGGATATCTTGGAAAGTCTCCCATTATGAGCACTCCCGTTGATAATGAGGAGTTAATAACCTACCTCGTAGTTACAAAAAACTCTCTAAGCTCAATCCTCATACGCCTAGAAGAGAAGATCGAGAAACTTGTCTATTTCATAAGCAAGATACTCACACCAGCAGAAACGAAATATTCAAAAATAGAATGATACCTCCTAACACTTGTTTACACTTCCCGGAAACTCAAGCACTATTTCTAAGCTCATTCAGTCAGAGTCATGACCAACTATCCCCGTCAAGAAGTATTATCTAAGAAAATCTCATAAATAATGGTCGATTAGCTTGGGGGAGCACGATATCAAATTTGAACATAAAATCTCAGAAAATGGGCAGGCAGTAGCTAACTTCTTAGCAGACATCCCAGTAGAAGATCCATATTGGGAAGAGCACGATCCTAATCTCATAGAATAAGTCAAAGATGATTCACCCTCAAAGCCTTTCAAAAAATGGGTTAAATGGGTCACACAAAAAGGGTAGAAATTACTTACAAATAGATCAACAGGACCCGCTGGGTCAGGAATAGGAATCGTACTAATTACACCCTCCAATGATCGAATCGAAAAATCAATACTATTAAATTTTGAAGCCTCGAATAATGTCTCAGAGTACGAAGCCTTAATTCATGGGCTCGATATGGCATTAAAAATTGAAGTTCCTAAACTATTCGTCTATACCAACTTATTACTAATAGTCTATCATTACTCCTGTAGTGGCCTATTATGGATCTCGAACTCAAGCCTCAGCTTTGACCATCATACATTTACTCGACCTCATCAACATACGATTATATGGCACATTATAGAATAATTACAAAGAAGAGATTACTTTTCATTCTCAACCTCCACACTAATAATTTGATTCAACGAATACTCAGTTATCAAAGAAGCCGTTACAAAATAGAAGAATCAGACCGTTACGCAATCAGTTAAAAGATTCATCAAAATCATATTGTAGCGTTCATTATTTAAAAGTTATAATGGTCATCAAACGGTCACATTATAAGACCTATAAATAGGACCAGAGAACTACAGGTTAGGGATAAACTTTTCTTATCAAGAAAATCTGGAGACAGGAAATTCTACATTGAAAATCCTAAACATAGAATTATATCCAAAAACTCTAGTCAGAACTATCCAGAGCATTCTTTGTAATAGCTAGTGATCATTAATAATATCTCTCTTTCAAAAATCATCAAGAGAGGTCATGGTTTTTAACCTATTCAAAGGTTTTCCATGCTAAATCTTGTGTTAGTAACTACTTGCTAGCGCTCTGATTATCTTTGGTGTGAGATACTAAGTTTGATATACAAAATTAAGTTCTTACATTTGACGCCATCGGCAGGAACAAAGTAGTTAGCCACAGTTCTCAGATACAACTGATACTTACTCTCTTTACAAAATATCGCTTCCAGACCAGAATACACCAGTTGTCCCCAATAGAAGGAAGTGTTGTACTGGCAGAATTATGGGCCACTCTAAACTCTGAGATAAAAAGATTGGCTGTTCTTGAACAACAACGGGCAAATGTAAGAGTTGTGTTAAAAGTTCAACAGGGACAACAAATGGTAACCCAAAAGAATAAAGATGCACTGCCAGTCACCTTAAGAGTTTCCATTTGAGATAGGTTGGGACCTCAAGCCAAAGAATTGATGTTCAATCTAATCATAATCATTTGGGGCCGAACTCATATAGATACCAGGAATCCAACAAGAAGTTGATGACGTTCCCGCCGAAGCCAGGAAAGCAGAGGACCCACCCCGGGGGAGAGTTCGCATTCCTATACGTGAACAACTAAGTGAAGGAGGTGGCAAACACATTCCTCAAGAAGGACATATCCCACGTCAGACCATCACAGCTCGTCAGTTTGTAACCCAAGAGCATATTGAAACGCGCATCAAAGAATTATCTGAAGCCCATATTCAAACTGCCAAAGGCATCTGCAACAGGCTATAGAAGAGCCTGATAGCTCAGGATCTATCAGACAGCGAGGTTCCCACCAGTTTTCACACCCCAAAAATCTGATAGTACAGGAGAACAGATCCCGTAGAACACGTCAAAGAATTTCAGGATGCTTTAGGCCTGTATTCTACATCGAACCATATCATATACCGTTTCTTTCCTACGAGTCTCCAAGGGGGAACCTTTGCGGTGGTTCCACTCGCTGCAAGAAGGGTTCATTCACACATTCGAATAATTGCAAGAACTTTTCATCAAGAACTACTCGCACAACATAGACAAAGTGGAAAATCTTTATTCTTTGTTTAGTCTAAAATAAATGTTGGGAGAGAAGCTTGAATCGTTCACTAAATTTTTTTTGGAGTTGGCCAGAAAGGTAGATCGATTTGATCAGAAGATTACTATTTTGGCTTTTATGAACACCTTGACCGCAGAAGGTAGAGCAAAAGAACACCTAATCCTCAACAAACCCGTAACCCTGGAAGATATGATCAAAAATGGTTAACGATTATTTTGATCTCGAGCGGATGTTAACCGAAAGACAGAAGCCCCATAAGTCAATCCTGACAACAAAAGGTTAATCCAAAGAACGAGATTTCAATCATACTACAGATTATGGAGGATACTGAAAATGGATTAAATCTAATGAAGATCAGCCTCGGAGAGGTAGTAACTTACCAAAGCCATGCCTTCCCAAATTGACTGCGATAATAGCCAGCCTGTGTCCCATGCTTTAGAAGGATAAATTCTTCTACAATGCCCAATACCTTCAGCCCATTGAAAGCAGACCATATTGTATACACTACAAAGTCTGACATCATGACACAAAATATTGCTTTGCATTACAAAGACTTTTGGAGTACATCTTTGCGGACGGAAGAATGCACGAGTACATCGTAGACGTAAAAAGTTACAAAAAAGGGAGTAACAAGATTAATACTGAGATCGTACAAATAGAAAGAGGGATCGAGGAAAAAAATTTGTACCACATATCCCTCAACCATTTTATAGAAACTCATACAATCAGCAGATTGATCAGGTTCAAAACACGACATCTCGGTTAATGCCACAATTTAGCCATGGTCAACAAATAAGCTAGATTACTCCCATCATCTAATACACAACGAACAGGGATCTCCTTTGAGGATTGCGACGCTTGCCACGTCAACTTTCCTCATTATGATGCACTCGTGATCATGTTAAAAATGAGAAATGTCATCCTGCATACAATGATGGTAGATTCTGGCAGCAGTATCGAGCTACTCTTCCAAAGTACAATTTATCATATGGGACTGGCCGACAAAGTTGAGCCTAGTGACATAAATGTTAGTGGTTTTAACGGCTCCAAAGAGGAATGCGTAGGAAAGATCATACTTCCTATTACTGCAGGACTGACAGCGATCAACGTTGTATTTTATATTATAATCGCAAAATCTTGTTATTTGGGAATATTGGGACGTTACTGGCTACACAACATAAGAGCTATCCCATCGACCTATCATCTGGCGTTACAGTTCGATTAGAATGGCGGTCTCTATGAAATCAAAGGTAGTCAGAAGCTAGCTCGCGCTTACAAAAATACTGTAACCATCGTGACAGAGCTACCAGAAAAACACACCGCATAACAATTACAAAATACTACAGAGAACCAGCTACTAAGTGCGGAAGCCATAGAATACGTCGAGATTAGTGGAGACAAGCAGGGTACCTACATTGGGACTCTTTTGCCCACAACAGAACAAAATACTCTTATTTAGTTTCTGAAAGATAACAACGACGTGTTTGTATGGACATTCCATGAAATGCCAGGCATCGACCCAACTTTGACTTGCCACAAGCTTAGCTTAGAAGACAAGGCCGAGGTGGCCAAACAAAAATAGAGGACATTAGCACCGAGACTGCGAGAGGAAGTCAACAAAGAAATTGACAAACTTATTGAAGTTAGTTTTATTCAAAAAGACAATTACCCCGAATGGATCCCGAACATCGTAGCAGTCCCGAAGAAAAATGGAAAAATCAAAATATGCATGGCTTTCACAGACTTAAATAAGCATACTCCGAAAGATAATTTCCCCTTCCTATCATCAACCATCTGCCCGATTCAACTACAGGACATGAACTCTTGTCCATGATGGATGCCATGTCAGGGTACAATTAGATACCCAGTTTGCCCGAAGATCATTAAAAAATAGCTTTCATCACAGAACATGGGTTATATTACTACAAAGTTATACCTTTCGGCTTCAAGAACGCTAGAGCCACTTACCAAAAATTGATGACCCTGATGTTCAAAGACCATCTTGGGAAAATAATGTTCAAAGACCATCTCGGTAAAAGTCTCAAGAATGAAAACCATATCGCAGATTTGCACAAGACCATCGAAATTCTTTGATCATATAAAATGAGACTAAATCTGGATAAATGCCAATTTGAAGTACAATCGAGAAAATTCTTAGGATATTTGATTAGCAAGCAAGGTATCGAAGCTGACCCAGATCGAATCTATGCCTTGTTATCCATGCCTTTCCCAAAGACAAAGAAAGATATCCAAAAGTTAGCCGGCAAAATAGCAGCAATAAATCGTTTTGTTTCCAAATCTTCAAACTGGTGTAGATGGTTATTTGACCTTCTACGATAAGGGATGAAAAAAGGCAAAACTCATAAGGATCTAGAGATCAAGGTGACCATGGAATGTGAGGCAGCATTTCTGGAACTGAAACGCTACTTAGGGAAACCGCCAGTAATAAGTAAACCCAAGGAAGGAGAAGAGCTCACGGTATACCTTGCAGTTACTGATAACTCACTCAGCTTTGTTCTTATCCGACTTGACGAGAAGACAGAAAAATCTATCTACTTTATCAGTAAGAGTCCAGCATAAACACGGTACACTATGATTGAAAAACTTCTCCTAGATTTCATATATACATCGCAGAATTTAAAACAATATTTCCAAGCTCATTCAGTTTGAGTAATAACAAATTACCCCCTGCGTAAAGTTTTATCCAAATGAGAGAAATCCAGATGAGTCCAACAATGGCCAGTTACTCTTGGCAAACACGATATACGTTTTGAACCACGGCATTCCAAAAAAGTGCAAGCACTAACATATTTCTTTACAAATTTTTTGGTAGACAGCCCTGATTGGGAAGAGGATAGTGCCGATATAAACGAAGAGCAGCTAGAAAAAAATTATGATTGGATATCCAAAAAAGGTTAACGTCATTTAACTGATGGTTCTGCCGGACCTGCTGGGTCAGGCATCGGGATAGTTCTTAGCACACCTTCCAATAATAGAATTGTGAAATCAATCTGACTCAACTTCAAAGATACCAATAGCGAAATAGAATACGAGGCACTAATCCACAAATTGGATATGGCACTGGAGATCGGTATGCCCAAATTATCTGTTTGCACAGGTTCTTTATTAATCGTGAACCATTATGTAGACAAATATCATAAAAATACAAAAATAGTAGATTATGCAGCAGTGGTAGTCGACAGACTGAGCAGATTTAAAAAGGCTACAATCGAACACTTACCTCGTGAAGAAAACAGACATTCCGACTCCTTCGTTTATCATGCTAGAGTCCCCGGAACGGAAGCCCAATATCCAAAGATTGAAATAGTATCCACCCCCAGGATTAACATCATCAGCTCAAATGCCATAAATACTGGGGGTGACAAAGAGGTTGAAGATGATTGGAGACGACCTTTCCTTACATATATCAGACCAAACAACATATTCGATGGCGAACTCCCTGAAGATGTTAACAAAAGAAGATGACTGATAGACAATGTTAAACGATACATTGTTGTCAACAATCACCTTTATAAAAGGTTGGTTACAGAGCCCTACCTCGAATGTTTATCTGATAAGGAGGCTTAAGACTTCCTGCACGATTTACACGAAGGCACTTGCAGATCCCATGTGGCAGGACGATCCTTAGCAAACTGAGCTATTACTCAAGGAGTCTTTTGGCCTAAAATGAAAGCTTAAGCCATTGAATATGTAAGCAAGTGCGATGCATGCCAACGTCATGAGCCTAAAATTTGAGCTTCAGCTTTAAACTTTATTCTAGCAAAGTTGTCTGGCCATTCAAAAGGTGGGTCCTCGATCTCGTGGGCGAATTCCCAAATTCCTTGGGAAAAAGGAAATATCTCTTAGTAGCAGCATACTATTTTACCAAGTGGGTAGAAGCAGTCCCTTTAAGTCGAACGCGCGAAGACGAAGTCATCAAATTCATATGGGAAAATATTATTATACGGTTTGGTTACTTTTACCTCATCTGAATAGATAATGAACCACAGTTAGTTGGTTCCAAAGTCGTCAACTTCCTCAATCAGCATAACATCATTCACTATCCTTCAAATCCGTATTACCCACAAGGAAATGGTGATGCCGAAATCACCAATCATACTATAATGGATAGAATAAAAAAGTGCTTGACAGAGAAGAAAGGTAATTGGGTACAAGAATTACCACACGTATTGTGGGTATACCGAACAACACCTCGAGTATCGACTGGAAGTATATCATTCTTGTTAGCTTACGATACCGAAGCAATCATCCCCACTCAATATCATCACCCAATACATGATCATACAATGATAGATGAAGAAAACGAGTTTCAGTTAGCATGTAACATGAACTGGATAGACGAAATAAGAGACAGAGTAGTCATGAACTTAAGGAGGTACTATCAGGCTTTGGCAAAATCATACAACAAGCTCATTCGTCATAGAGAGTTTGAAATTAAAGATCTCATCCTGCGAGAGGTCCCCAAACACATAATGGAGCTAAATGCTGGGAAAATCGCAAAAAAATTAGGAAGGACCTTTTATTGTTATCAGCAAAAGTAGCCTCGGCTCTTAGGACCTTATTACATCAAATGGAGATCGAGTCCCCAATCCATAGAACACGAGGAGATTGAAGTTGTATCGCAGATAGCAACCTATCACAGTTTACATTCTACTATTTCTTACATTTTTGTACGTCGTTCTTACATTAATAAAATACTTGTGCTTGACTGACCTACATTACAGTACTCTTCTACTATCTCATATCTACCATATTAATATAACACATCTACTATATCGCAGATAAATAATGGGTTCACCCCAATTCTACTATTACATTACATATCGGTTATTGGTTTATCCAATTCGATCTTCTAATACATAACAGGTCGGTTACTGGTTCGTCCAATTCGATGTTCAAAAAACTTTACAGATCAATTATTGCTTTATACAATTCAATCTTCTAATACATAATAGGTCAGTTATTGGTTCCCCAATTCGGCCAATAGATTACATACTTCAAGACCACAATTGGTTCATCAAAGTTCGATACAAATATTTACAGATCACTAATCTTAATATCAGACAACATAAATTTCTCTACAATATTTACACTCTATTTACTCTATCTTGGGTGATAAAGCAAATCATTTTTAATCAATGCCAATGCTGCCTAAATTCTGAAGTTCAGTCAGATCGTCCATCACGCGAACTTTCCCCAAATTTAGAAGGTTGTAAAAGCCTCAGTTCTGGTGCCCTCACAGCAACAATTTCTCTTCCTTTATCCCATCTATCCTTAGTAAGCACAACAATTTTTGACATAACACGATCTAGGTATTCAGTCTGCGTTAGCTGTATTTTACACTTCACACTATTTTTGATCATGCTGTCATGAATCGCGTCTCTTTCCTTTTCTAGTCTCTTAAACACAGACACAATAAAGGTAAGCACTGCTGCCATTTCTTTATCATACACCTCATTTGCCCCGAACTTACCAATTTCAGGCATGTTGAGCTCTACAATATTTCCCCTCGCCTCATTTAGCAAATTTTCCAAGCTTTTACAACGATTTTCCACTAGAGCATTTTCTTCAATAGCAATTTTATTGCGTGTTTCCATCACCATCATAAATTTATCCATCTATCCTAACATAGCCAATGATTCATCTATAACAAACTGGTCGTGGCGCTTCGGATCAACCTTTATGTTAAGGTCCCGTTGGGCAGTCACAAGGTCCGCCCCCAATTTTTCATTCGAACTATTCATCCCCTCCATTATCGTTCGAAACCCCATAAGGTCTAATTCCAACACTTGAACTACGTTCTCTAAGTTCCATATCCTAGCCCAATAAGTTTTCACCAAATCATTTTATTTCCTGTTAACTTCCTCTAAATCCCTTTCATTATTTTTAACAACATTCCACATTCCTTCAAAATCTATGGCTCGCTAATTTACCTTCCTAACAGAAACTCGCAAACCAACTACTTTTGCCTCTAACGTGTTGATCCGAACCTGAGAACATTTAGCAATATCATGTTCTTTCTTTAACATCGCTAACAACTCTATCAGTTTAGCTCACGTGGGTATTAATTCCCCCTCATGCTTGGTTACTCGTTCCGGGATATTAGTTATGTGATAATGAGCTTTTTCAATTACCAACTTCTTTTTCTTAACAACCTCATTTAACTCCTCCATTTTCTCTTGGGCACTTGCTAGTTCAGCATCCTTTTGTTACCATTTGCTCAGACAAATAACTCACTGTGACTTGCCCCTCGATCATCCTCAACTCTATTTTTACATTTAACTCTGTAACATTTTTTAATGTTTCAAGATGCCAGTTCAAATTAACGTTCAATTTTTTTCAAAACGCGCAGTGCCGACCTGCGTCAATAGTTTAAATTCACATACAAAACAATTTACATATCATCAAATTTCTAAATTATAGTTCGCAATTTCACTCACAAATATTATGTACGATCGAGCTTACGACAATAAAATACTTGTGTACGATTGATCTAGATTTAAATCTATTCTGCCATCACAAACAAAACACATTTATTTATTTTCAAAATAGTACACCAAATATCTAATGCATATGCAAGTTTTTGACCAACATAGATAATCTACTTTTGTTCCCTCGAACTACGAGAAGGCTGCCCCTATTCCCTAATTGTCCTGACCCGTCTACTTGCACGTCTATAGGTACAACGAAGGTCACCACCTCCTGCTGACACTACCTTCGCCGTAAACAAGGTATAAGACTCTCACCCTCCTCATCTGGCAAATTTTGTGTTGGTCTAGGAGCTGGTCCTTCGACATCATTTTCCTCCTCATCCTTCGTAAACTACATATTTTCAACATTTTCATTCTCTACATCAAAGTCTTTTCCACAATTCATAACATACTTCCTAAATTCATTTTCCACCCTTGCAAACTCCTCTCCATAAAACTCAATCACACTCGCTATTTGACGTTCCTGGTCCGTTTGACCAACGACCTATGCTCGCATTGGATGCAAATATTCTTTCAACAACATCTGCGATCTATGCAGACGCTTATGCGTATCCTTCTGTAATACACTAAACGCTTTCAATTCCTCTTTTACCTTCTTTTTGATAGTTGTTTCTAATGTCAGTTGATTTGACAGAGATATATTTTGTTCCATACATCATTTCAGGGTGTTTTACAACTCGCTTAACTCACCCTTTAACTTGGCTTGTACCACTCTCTGCTCTTTGCTTATTTTGAAAAACAAAATCCTCATTAATCTTCGATCCTAAATAAAGCCAAGGGAAACATGTAAGGGACCTACGCCACCCATTTAATAGACACACCAGCTCGAGCTAAATATTTTTTTGCCTCTACGCTATGACGATTACGTGCTACTTAAGCTAAAACCCTAACTCGAGCTGGATTAGGTACTATACCCCTTTCTTTTAAGAGCTCTACATAAGCCTCTTTTAAACCCCATTCTCTATCTACTTCGGCCTTTAAATACAGTATTAAAGTCAACAAAAGCCTCTAACACTTAGCTTTATCACTTGTATCAGCACAACATACCAAATCTTTAGATTTTCATACTAGCGCAAATCTATCCTCCTCTTTTCTCAAAACCTCATCCCTTTCTATTTTTATTTTTACATATCTACACTGTAGCTCATATAATTTTTTAATTTTTTTCTCCGAATTAGATTTAAATTGTCTTATCTCATATTCAGTTTTATTTAATACCTGTTGAAAATGAGTCACAGAGTCCTCACTCTACTCAACAATATTTCCATTGTGGTAACAGTTTATCTTAGCCGATCTATCTCCTACACAGATTATAAATTTTATGTTATCAAACAAATATTCAAACAAGGCACAATAAACTTCTGTCTATCAAACTTTACAAAAGACACAGAATGCCATAGTTTGAACATGGTACCACAGAATAATATTAATTATTTTTGCCAATCTCTACCTCAGACAGTGGCTCCCCTCCAGTGCCAGCAGCTTGAACTTTCTCAACTTGAGAGGGGGGTACATTTATTAGAGTAGCAATATCTTCAACCGGTTCATCTTCCGTATCCGAAGAGAAAACTATCTCGTGGTACCTACCATCTAGGCCAAAAGTGATATCAGCCTCGGTTAACCCAAAGTGGCGATAGGGTTAGATCATATTGTTTCTACCAACCCTTACCGTCGCCAAAGCTTTCTCCAGGGTCTCTTCGTGCTCAGATATTTACACGCGCCGCTCCTCAGTAATCTTCACCACTTCAGCCTTACTCTCTCTCTCTCTCTCTCCTCCTCGAGCTCATCCTTGGGCTCCTTTAACTGAGTTATTTAAGCATAGAACTTCTGTATAAGCTTTAAATACTCGCGGTTTCTCTTTTCAATAAAATTTGTAGCCCCTTTCACCAGCATAGAGAGCTGCCAATATGATAAACGGAATCATCAATAAATATATCGACCACACTGCTACAAACAAAGAATATTAATACATACCTGCGCAATTTTCTCTTGAAATATGACTTCGAGCTGCCTCGGATCAGTCTCAGCCATATTAAAGCATCTTTGTTGTACTACCCTCAGCTTGCCCACAACTTTAGACCGAGTTTTGTGACTACCTTTGACCTCATGTTGTTTCCTTTTTTGAGAAGTCTTTTCTATCTCTTGTGGAACAACCTCCCTCACTGTCTGCTGCTCCACATCATCTGAAACAGCCAGGTTGTCACCTTTTTTCTCTTGGGTCGCCTCTACTGCAGAATGAGAAGATTCTTGCAACGTTCTTTTCACCCTTTGGAGCTTCTGCGAACCGCTCGAACTCCCCGGTGGAGGCGGAGGGATACCAGCCAAATCCCCTAAAAGATGAAGGTCCGAATTCACAATATTCCCAGCACCCTCTTGACCAACCATAACTCATTTTTTGTGAGCTCGTTGAACTTTTGAAACTTTAGAGTCTACTCTCTTATCTCTATGGATATTCAGCTCCCCAAGTACTTGTTTCAACTCCACCTGTTCACAGGCTACACAGTCAAATAAGCTTGTTAAGAGCAACTTTTGGGTCAGGACCTGAGAAAAAATCAAAGAAATGATTAGAAGCTCAGAGATAAACTGATATTTAGTCAAGTTAGCAGATGCTACTTACTCGGATTAAAATATTTATGTTCCAGGTCGAGCGTTGGTTCATCTGGAACCTGCATACAGCTACCCCTTACCCATACAAGATGGTCGTTCCATGGTCTACTAGCAGATTCAAAGTTAAAAAACTTTGGCCTAGATGAATCACTAAACATGTAACCACTCCTATGAGCTTGTACATACTTCATTTTGTAATATTATAGTACATCAGCTGCAATGAGCTGCTTCGCCATACCGTTCTCTCTCCACCTCTCATTCAACACCTCACACACCCTCATCATCTTATAAGCATTCCCATTTAATTGTGCGGGGCAACACTATAATTTATTCATAACCCCTTTTTGAAAATAAGTTAAGGGTATTCTTAGACTATTTATCTCATGGTTCAGATAACACAGAAACCCACCATTCGAGCCTACCATACCAGACCCATTATAGTATGTAATCTCTATATCTTCCCTAATTCCATTATCCACCTTCCACAGATCCAGATTAGGCACTTGATAATGTACATTTTCCCCTTTCTCTGGTACAAAGTCCTAAACCACAGGCCTTGCTCCATTATATAATCCCCCCGCTTCCCTGTTAACTTCCTTTTAAATTTTAAAAATTCTTTCTTTATATCTACTCCTTCCGGGTATGTATAAAATATCTCATCCTCCGTCCCAATTTCATCATCCTACTCTACTATATTACTCACTTCAATAGGCATCTCTACCACTATCCCCACAGTCACTTCCCTACCATCTATAGTTTCCTCCATGCCTCTATAATTGTCCTCTCTACCCAACAAAGGCATTTCCTCCTAACTAGACGAAACTTCAAATTTACTACTAGGCTTTAAGTTTTTAGAACGTATATTTGACCTGCAGGTAAAAGTATTTTTTTATTATTTACTCTGTCTCTATGATTCATTACTCAGACAATCACATGATATACCATAAGCAAAACAAATAAAAACCCCACCCATACTTACTATCTTCTTACTACACAATAAAAATATTCGTTTTCAAAACTTTTCACAACAACAGAAACTAAAAATTTCCCTCTTCCTCTACAAAAATAGTTACCATACACAGAGCTTTTGTAGCATTCACAAATACATGAAAATAATCCTTTTTTAGTCCCCTACATTCTAAAATTTCCTATCCCCAATCAGTAACATACAAAGATGATTCATAAAACAACAAATTCATAGACTACTATGAACTTCAAACGTCACATAGCATCAAAGTTTTACTCACCTGTACTGGAAGACCCACAATCTTCAACTCTGCCAACAATTTTTATAGAGGTTAAGTGATTACACTGCCTTTCCAACAAATTCCTTTCACCAGATGAAGCTTTTACTATGGGATTATGCTCGAAACTCAAATGTTTTTTCTCTTTAGAAATACTGGTTATACCACTTTTTTTTCTCTCTCTATTACTGTAAATAATTTATGAGGGAGAGAGAGAGAGACAAGTTTTTAGACTCTCCCTCAGTTTTAAAATGACGGCTCTCTCATACACATGTCGGTTAGCCCTACTACCTCTATAGGCACGTCTTTTTGTCTCACAACATCATCATTACTTCTGGGATAACGTGTTTTGTTATCACGTCTATCCCTTACTTTAGCCATTAAACAATTCAGTTCCTCCTTCCCAAGACACTCTACATGATCCCTCACCTTGCTTTTACATTCAATCAAGTTCGTACCATATTGTACGTCATTCCTATAAATAACAAATATTCAAAATTTGAAATTATCTACACAGTTGTTGAAATCAGCCAGCTGTAATCCATCATAACTGCCATATAAGCACCTAAACAAATGCATTACTCATACTTTTCAAGTTGTAGTTTCAAACCACACTTTATCCAACAGATAACAAACACAGAACACTATAAGCAAATTACTTATTCATTTTGAACTATAAAAATTTAAGTTTACATTCAAATATAGTTACATTTAAAGCAGCCCAGGTGATTCAATTCACCACATGAAATTATCTCCCCCCTACTACCTTCTCATCCTCTTTAGTCAGCTTATCCAATGCGATCTCTTAAACAATATTTTCTCGCAGGGTTACATCCCTAAGTAAAGCACATAACACATCACACCATAAATAACGATCAAACTCCACATGCTTACCTTCGTCATCTAAACCGTCCAACTGCAACGGCCACTCTGGTAATACAACATTATAAGGCAACAGGCAAAAGTACCGCTTATGAAGTTTGGCCACCTTGATGTTTATCCTACCTTCTGGTGCATATCGAGCACACTGAAAGCGTGTCCTCACCATGATAACTTCCAATCAGCCAAAAGCAAGTTTTTCCTGCAGAAGAATACGATGCACAATACCAAAGGATCAAGATCTTATATAGCCAACATGTAGATCTTTTTGTACACCATCAATATCGCTTATCAATCATATTTTGAGGGAAGATATATTTTATGGGAATAAATTTTTAGTAACAAGGATATCAACAAATTTTTAGGAATATTTTTAGGCAATTCATGCTTACCATCCTAAGAAGAATATTCCATATGGATATTATTCCTCACATGCTTTGCACAAATGATGCATTCGGAAAGATAGGGCTCGCACAAAATAAAATAGTTTTCATAACACAGTATTGTGTAATTCCAAGATGGCAGATCAAAAATTCTACAAACAGTTCGATGAAAGCATTCTCATACTTGCCTCATGCAGTTCAACAGCCCATAAACATACTAATCACGTCTTAAGCATTTTTTCTACCTACAAATTGCAATAACTTAAACTTTCCCTCACTCTGTATATGCGTTAATGCGTATCCATTCCCATCATCCATAACTAGCAACCCTAAACTCATACTCAAAAGATATTTGAGTTTATCTTTCCAAAACAACCTCATTGCATTTTGACCATATCTTTTTTGAACTCACTTTTACAATCTCTCAACTGTTTTACATACATCTAAATTTCCCCGCAACTCAATTTTTTGTTTCAGCACATCACTTCTACAATAGATTGATGTCTTGTAGCTCGCTTCAATTACCTTCTTTCAGTTCGGCCCACGTACCTGTCACACTTCAACGTATCTAACATGACAATTTGTGCATTATACAGAATTACGTTTTCCAACATATTTTTGACCTCCAAAATTCTTTTCTGTTATGTCCACTTTCTATCGCACACAATTTGATCCATCAATAGTTCGAGTTACCATCCTCATCTTATAGTTCGCTTTATCAAACAGGGAATTATATAAGTATGCTAAACATATATTTTTTTAGTTCGAATTTCAATACAAATTTGGCATAAAATAAGAAATTTTCATTAAGTCGAATATTTCTTACATAATAATTATTCGCAACTTTCTACAGAACGATCTACAGGTTACATTACATTAGTTTACAAACTAAAACTCTTTTGCAAGAAAATTTACGCAGCAGTTGTAACAGAGCCTGAATTCAGAGATCGGATACAAACTTCCAATCTCTGTCTCTCTTCTTCCTCTATAACCCCCACCACCTCCGAGTGGCAGAGAAAGAAGAATAGTTCTACTTTTATAGAATCCACTCAACAGCAGGGTACTGGTGAGACTTCCTCAGACGTATACTAGCCGCTTCATTTAGAATCAAAACCACACTCACTAAAGTATCGAAACTATAGCTCCTTCACTTTGGCAAGAACTCTAGCCTCGTACGATTGACGTCTGGTGGTTACCATCTTCTTAACAAAATAGTTGTAAAAGATATCAAATAAATAAAGTATTTGACGAATAAAAAACTGCCATAATAAACCATAGTAGCATTTATGCCAAACCTCCATTAATGTTGAGTTCCAAATTCCCTATGTCAGAATAAATTCTAATACAACAATCTTGACCAAAGCCATTGGTTCTAGGGAACCCCACAGCCACAACAGATATTCATGAAGGAATATTGGAAATGATCCCCAGATATTGAATAAAACATTAATGATGCTTCTCAACCAACACCACTTACTCACGAGGCTTCTCGTACTCTTAGCTGAGAGGGGGCAGTTATAGTAGCCTATTCCAGATCTCAAACTCAAGCCTTAGCTTTGACCATCATCATTTACTCGACCTCATCAACATACGATTACATGACACACTATGGAGCAACTATAAAATTGAATTTACCTTTTATTCTTGACCTCCACACTAACAGCTTGATTCAACAAACACTTAGTCATCAAAGAAGCCATTACAAAATAGAAGGATCAGACCATTATGCAATCAGTTAAAAGACTCATCAAAATCATATTGTAATGTTCGTCATTAAAAGTAATAATGGTCGTCAAATGGTCATATTATAAGACCTATAAATAAGACCAGAGAACTACAGGTTAAGGGCAAACTTTTCCTATCAAAAAAGTCTAGAGACAGGAAATTCTACACGAAAAATCCTAAACAGAGAATTATATCCATAAACTCTACACAGAACGATCCAGAGCATTCTTTGTAATAGCTAGTGATCATCAATAATATCTCTCTTTCTAAAATCCTCAAGAAAGGTCGTGGTTTTTAATCTATTCAAAGATTTTCCACGCTAAATCTTATGTTAGTAACTACTTGATAGCGCTTTGATTATCTTTGGTGTGAGATTAAGTTCGATATACAAAATTAGGTTCTTACAACTCTGAGAAATACAAGAAGAATGGTAAGGTAATGGATTATGCAGCGCAAGTTACCGACATAATGAAAAGATTCGACAAAGCCACGCTCGACTATTTACCACGTGGGGTAAATTTTTATGCCGATTCCTTAACTTACTTAGCTTGAGTATTAGGAATAGAGACAAGATACCTCTAAATCGAAGTGATATCTACCCCCAACATCGATCATACTTCGACATGCGTGATCAACAGTAGGGGCAATAAAGAAGAGGATAATGATTGGATAAAATCTTTCCTCATATATATCAGCTTAAACAATAAATGCGATGGGACCCTTCTAGAAGATCCAAAAGAACACAAGCAGTTGATTAAAATCTATAAGCATTACACGGTCTAGAAGAATAATTTATATAGAAGATCGGTGATTACCTGACTGGACCATACCTCAAATCCTTCTCACAACAAGACGCTAAGGAAATACTGAAAGATTTACATAAAGAGACTTGTGGCTCTCATACCGCAGGATACTCTCTCGCCAAAAGAGCAAGCGCACAAAGAGCATTCTTGCCAGAGATGAGAAAATAGGTAGAGGAATATTCACATAAATGCGATGCTTGCCAGTGCCATAATCACTCGATACGAGCTCCTGCTCCCAAACTTCATGCCAGTAAAGAATTCTAGCCCTTCAAACGATGGGCACTTGATCTTGTTGGAGGATTCCCAAACACATCGGGTAACCAAAAATTCTTACTCGTAGCAACGGATTATTTTACGAAGTAGGTGGAAATAGTCCCTTTTTGTTGAACTCGAGAAGATGAAGTTATCTCATTTATCTGGGAACATATAATCACAAGATTCGGCTGCCCCCACCTAATTCCAATCGATAACAAACCCCAGTTCACTGGAAAGAAAGTGCTAGCATTCCTCAAAAAATTCAATATCATCCATTCACCATCAAATTCATACTACCCCCATGGTAATGGGTAGAACGAAATCACCACCAAAACCATAGTGGATGGACTCAAAAAGATACTCAAATCAAAAAAGAAGGGGAATTGGATAAGAGAGCTTCAACATGTCTTGTGGGCATCCACGTTACACCTAGACAATCAATAGGTTACTCCCCATTTCTACTTACTTATGGAATTGAGGTTATCATCCCAATAGAATATCACCATCCCATCAAAGATCACGAACTAACTGATGAAGAAAATGAGTTCGAATTAGCATACAACATGAATTAGATAGATGAAACGCGAGATCGAACTATTACGAACTTGGGTCGATATCATCATATGTTGGCCAACTCCTACAATAGGAGGGTTCAAAATTGGGAGTTAGAAATCAACGACTTGGTACTCAGAGAAATCCCTAAAAATAGAAAATAATTGAATGTTGTGAAGCTCGCAGAAAACTGGGAAGGCCCATTTCTAGTTGTAGGGAGAACTGGCCTAGGTTCCTACTATCTATCTTATGATAGAAGAAGGCATCAGGATACCAAATCCTTGGAACACTAGAAAGCTGAAGAAATATTATCGGTAATCTGATATCTTTTCAAGCATAAGATACATTTACTATTATTTCATGTTCCAAAAGTGAGATGTAATCTCCACAGTCTGTACATTCTTATCTCATCAATAAAAGTTTTTTAAGTTTTTTCCCACATTAATATCTACTATTATATTCATATTCACCTCTACTAAATATCACATGATTAAGCAAAAAATGTAAAACTCGCTTTAATTTATTTAACATCTATACTTACAGTAACAAAATTTAATTTAAGAGTTCTCTACAACATGTTCTTTTTGTCTCACCTCAGACGAACTGCCACCAACCGCGGGAACTCTTGAAGACATATTCTGGGGCTTTGGCCAGAACTATCTCTTTACCATATTCAACTCTTTCCTGCGTGATGGGACCGATACCGGACTTCAAGCTCTTCACATACTCAGCTTGAATTATATCAATCTCACATATCACACCCTTTTTTATCATCCCATCGTGTAGCATATCCCTATCTCTTTCAATCCTCTAAATCTCCCCCACAAAAATGCTATAACTACTGTCAACTCATTTGCGTGCACCTCACCAGTCGCGAGCCTATCCCTGTTTGGTATAGAGAGCCCAATAAACTGTACAAACGAGCCATTTAGCAAATCTTGCAGTTTCTCAAAGTAAATTTGTAACTTAGCATTCTTAGCCAAGGCTTCCAAATAACGCTTCTCCAGCACTGATCTAAGATTATTTATTTCTCTCATCGCAGCTAGTGATTTATCCATTTTAGTCTTACTATTCAGTCTATGTTCGGTCAATTCCTTAACTTTATCTTGGGACGCCATAAAATTTGCCTGATTTTTTATCACTTCGTTCAAACATCTTTCACTAGCTTGAGAATTCCTCAATTCTACCTCTATTATCTTTAGTCGCTCATTCAACTTCCTCACCGTACCCCGAACGTATACCAAGTCGGCCTCTAGTTTCTTATTATGTTCATTCGAACTCTTCACATTACCATCTTTTTTCCTCAATCGTTCAACCAGATCGATCCAACTACCCTACGCATTTATCAATTCTGCTTCCATTCTCTTTAAACCCTCAACCAGATTACTCCTCTGGCCCTGAGCACTCACCAAATCTGCTTCTTTTCTCTTTATATGCTTCATCAAACTTTTCATTGTACCTTGATCACCTACCAACTTAAATTTCCTTTTGTTTGTTCACTCGGCCAGATGACTCATCGTACCCTGTAACTGACTCAACTTCACCTTCATTTTCATATTTAGCTCCACAATATTTTCCAAGGCCTCGCGAGTTTTGTTCAAATCGAACATAAGTTTTTCATTAAGTTTAGAAAGAGTTTTATGTTGAACTCGCACAGTTTCTAGCTTGACCAGCACAACAGATCACTATTTATAACCATTCTTCACACAGAAAAATATATTCCTCATTCAAGCATTACACATAATATCACTTACATCTTTTATAAGATATTATATTATAAATACATCATGGAGACACCGGCACGAGCTGATACTTCTTTAACTTTTAAGCTATGCAGGTTTCTCGCTCTAGTTCCTATACGCTCAATGATATCAGTATCTGGACGAAAACCTCAATTTTCTAAAAATTTAAGGTAAGCTTCCTTTAACCCCCTTTCGCAATCAATCTCGACCTCTAGAAAGATAGTCAACTTCATAAAGTCCTTGGTTACTTTTGGTGTATCCTCCTAATACCACTAGGTAAGAAAGGTCGAATTTTTAAATACATATTCCTATCTTTTCTGACTACTTCATCTCGTTCAATTTTTTCTTTTGCCCATCCTAACGAGCATCACATAAATTATCCCAATGTTCTTCTCTAAGAGCTTTGTATTTTCTCACCTGAGCTTCACTATGAGCAATTCTATTAGCTTTTGCAGCTGTTGAGTTTCTCACCCTAACGAGCTCTTTCTTTAGAGTCTTAATATTCAATCGCAGTTCGTTACATTCCTACATATAATAGTTTCCATATTAAAATAGTAGAATTTAGTTCAACAAACCATTCATGAATTCCCTACAATTATCAACATAATAGTAGTTTTCCATAGAGATCTGCGTACTAAACAAATAAAACTTAGTCTACCTTCTCCTACTCGTCTACTTTATGGTTTTTAGCCTGAACAATCCGCGTGACATTGTCGAGTCCTAAAATAACTTATCGCACATGAGTCTCCCCAACATCGACCTCCTCTTCTCCATACGGCCCCACGACGTCTGTAAATCATCCTTCCATGATAGCAATCATATCAGCATCGACGTAACCATCCTCCTGGAGCCTTTGGGAGAGATTGTCACGAGCAATACTCACTTCAATTATATTTTGTGTGGACTCTCTCTCAAGATGGTCCACAATAACTTAAAATGAGGCTATCAAATTCGTAATCTCAGATCTTGATCGTGCCCTCTCCTCAACGAGTTTAACTCGCTCACTTGCCAAATCCTTTTCTAGCCCGACAGTCTACCTCAGCAACAGCCCATTTCCCTCCCCAATACTACTGTACATACTGTTAGAAAAATTCAAGATTAAGGAACTAATCTTCACCAAAAGAAAAACAATTACCGAACCAAGCAAGGAGGCGCGCAAGCGCTTCTTGAAGATAGTCGAAGCCCCTCCAAAGGTGCAAGAGAACTCAGCAGCACTATCTCCGGGATTCAACCAAGCTAGACCCGTTCTATCACTATATGTTTGCACTGCACAAAGTGATCAAGTTTGTTTCACCTTTCCTCATTGCCCAAAAAACCAAAAGAGAAATTGAGAAAGAAAAAAAAATTGTTTTGTTTTTCTCTGTATTTTACTCACCCGAGAGAACTCTATAAATAATAGTCTAAAAACTTTACAGTTCTAAAACTATTTAATTAATACATAAGTATTAATAAGTCACACTTACTCCCCATTAATGATATAACCAGTTACAGACTCAAACAGACATAGAAGTCCAAGAGGTTGTCTGTTCCAGACCCAAGCCCACTAAGCCCACGCCCCACGGTCGCGGCAAGCGTGCAAAGTGCTAAGTGCGCCTAATAAAGCACCAAAAAGCGCCTAAATGCGCCACAAACTCCCATTCACCCACGCCCACGCGTGCGCGCATGCGCGAGTCGCGTTTGATGCGAAACATCTTGCTAGAGTGCACACATTCCTAGAGTAGACTTTAAATCCAACTAAGCAATAGAGATATAAAAACTAATATAAATTACTTTTTATTTCCAATGTGGGATAAAACATTTTAAAATCATATTTTGAAGTTAAAACAATTCCAACACATACCCTTTAGAACGTGGGTAACCTGCACATAAAAGATATCAAAAAATAGGGACGAAAAATATTGACTGCATAGAATATTTCAGGTATTACCACTTACCCTACGAAGCTCAAAGTCCACAGAAGCTTTTACTTGTTCATCGTCCGAAGAAATAAAGGCCCTAAACTTCTCCTCCAGTGCGAGTAGGTCTTCATCCATGCTCAAATCAACCGTTTCCTTCTTTAGATCATTGCCGCTAGAAGGTGGGGGGTTGTCCATTAGTCGTCTTGTTTTGGAGACAGCCTTGACCTCCGCACATTCAGCTGTCTCAGAGCCTGAAATAGGCGTCTTCAAATTTTTTCTCCTAGACACCCTTCGAGCTGTGTTGACTGAGCTAACCCCTGTGGGCCATTGCTTTAAAGCTAATGGTGGGGCTTTTGCAACTTTTGGTACTGCCACACTGGTATCCACCGATGTATCCAGCCTCGCTGGAACCCCCTAGCAGACGAGCCAATACCAGTCATCTTCCTTTTAGCCTGAGATTTCTGAACCTTGGTTATTGATTTTCTTACTTCTACTTATCTCAAAATCATCTAAAACAACTTTGAGGTCAGTTCCTTCTTGAGCTACAATGTTAATCAAGGATTCTACATTCTCAACAGTACACCAAGGATCTGAATGCAGCAATATCATATATAAAACATAGAAAATGTAAAACATATTTAGTTTAAGATTCGTAATATCTACTTACATTCCTTAAATGATCTATAAGTGATATCCATGACGTCCCCATCAGCTCGCTACAGACACCCACCTCTCACCCACACTAGATTGTCATTTCACACCTTCTCAGTGGAATCAAGGTCAAAGAATTGGGGTCGGAGATAAATTGAAGAGAAGTAAGTACCCCCAGTGGCGCTAAAATACTTAATATTGTAATACTTCAGTACATCTAAAGAAGTCAATCTCCTCTCTTTCCTCTCACTCGACCACTTCGTATTCAGTGTCTCACAAGCACAAATTACCTCATATATATTACCGTTCAACTGGGCAGGACAGACTTTAATCCTATTCATAATACCTTTAGGAAAGTTGCTCAAAGGCACCATTGACCCGTAGTCGAACTGGGACAGATAGTACAGAAAACCCTCCTCCAGGTTTTCTTACTCATCCCTATTGAAATACTCTAGAGAAACAGACTCAGGGATGCCCCTACGACTTTTCTCCCATTCCTAATCAGGCAACAAGAAGAACGAACTATTTCCATCCTCATCAAAACACTCCCTAAACGACCTCCCCCCATATTCCATTACGCTTCCCCATATACCTTTTATACTGCTCTTACATTTACAAAATTCCCGTAAAGTATCAGACCCCTCAGGATTCCTATGGAGGACTCCCAAAAAATTCAAAAATTTAAATTGACCCTCACTATCATCTAAATTTACATCCTCCCCATCATTAGACAAAACAACGGTATCGTTGGACCTAGTACTTCAATGCTCGACCTCAATAAAGGTTGCATCTTCCAAACTTAAATTCTCCTCAGCAATAGATCAACCAGAGGTGGAAGGGTCCATCCCGAATGAAGAGCTCAAAATAGAGGGTGGCTAACTTATTAATTCTTTTGCACCCATCTACACCTACATAGAAGGTCACGTATTCCAATTAATTTCTATACATTTCCCTAATTCTTTTAGTTCAAATAATAACAGTGATAAATTTCTGCAGTACTTGTTAGTATAACATATTAAACCAACAAAAAGCTCACCAATTTTTCCCGCAAATACACTAAATGACAAAAAGATTCCAAATAAAGATAATATTATAAATTCAAATCCAAAATAAGAAAAATAACCACAAATACAATACAGAGATTGCAATATAGATGAAGAATTTTAACACAAGCACTAACCTTTAATGGAAGATGAAGAATCTGACGCAGTGCTCTTATCCCCCTTCGCAGTATACTTCCCCAATTGGTTATCTTTCTCCTCCACAAAATTCTTCTTCTCTCTGAACACGATGAACGCTTTCTGAATTTTTCTCACTAAACCCTTTAAGGTTAAAGTTTATCTCTCTCTCTAGATTTTTGTCACTCTAGATTCTGGGAACGGTTAGAAGAGGAGGAGGCAGAGGTATTTATCAGTTTTTTTTCAACTGATAGTAGTTATTGGGACTCGTGTACGCCACCCTCGGTTTTGCAACCGAGACGTCTTTTCTACTATTTTTGTCAGTACACTCACAACTTTTGAAAAACAACGCCCTTTCATCATTACAACCATTGTTATAATTAAATAGCTCCCTCTCTCTCCTACTCATCCTCTTCTTAGACCTCTCAACATCCATGACAACAAAGGCCACTGCACAATACAATCGAACTACTACTTCCAACCTCTTTACTCCTACCTCCTGAGTACATAATTCTTATAGACGAGAGCTTATTTATAATAACATAAATGAGAATACCAAAGCTCTATAGAATTTAAATTTTAAATATTAAAACATAATACACATAAAATAAGGGGGCAGTTACGCCTGATAAAACTGAACATATTATTTCATTATACCCCCTCCTCCACATAATTCGACCTAATACACAAACGGGCTATCAGAAGTAATTACATCTAAAACATTCCAAATGCCCTGCAGTACCACATCTAATCACTTTACCACCAGTAATTATCTCATCTTTATCATCTATCTAATCCAACACAATCTCTCTTATAATAATCTTTTGAGCTTCAGGGTCAACATCATGTCACAAAACATATCACACCAAAAATTTCGGTCCACCTTGATATCTCTCTCCCTCTTATTTAGACCTTTAAGCTTCAATACAGATACGGGCAGCCTGACATCATAACTAAGTTACCCAAACACTCATTCATGAACTTTTGCTACCTTTATCGCCAAACTCTCCTCAACTGCATGACGAACCCTCAAAGATCGAGTCCTCACCATGATTACTGATCCTACATTTTGATATAGCTCCTTTTATTTATAGATACAAAGTATGAAACCACCAAATCCTGAATATCACGCCGTGAAGCTTATCATGAATAACCAGAACATCTGTAATAGTTATCAATAATCTTAACAACTATTTTACACCTGTCAATCCTCAACTCGAGCTGTATGTCAATCTTTTTATATATTATGCCGTATTTCCACGAGCTACAATTTTTTCCTGTAGTTCGAACCACTCCCTTTCATAAATTGTACATCACACAATATAATAAGTATAATTCGTACAGTATGACAAATTTCATTTCAAACAACATTATAAAAGCAGTTAGATTGGAGAATATACAAACACCACAGTTTAAAAGATGAATTTTATTACTTAAAAAAAACATCCACACAGATTACAACAACAGACACTACTCACGACAACCCGGGCAGCGGCGATACTTCTTAGGATGGACACCATCCACTTCGTCCTCCTCCAAGATCACCTGCTCTACAATGTAACGCAGACCGTCCCTACGCTACTGCACCCCCACCACGATGTAGTGAAACCACACCATTTGATAATAATCACCATCAGTCTCTTCCAGCTCCTCATAGGTTATACCATGGTTGGTATGACGAACAGGGATGGGGGTCGCATTCTTGAGGAACTATGTCCCAAAGTAGCAGAGCTGAAGCTCCTGTACCGTAGCCAAAACTCTGGCCTCATGGGTTTGGCCTCTAATCATCCTTAAAAGAAAAGAGTAACGGTCAAGAAAAATAAAGGCAAGTACTTACAACATGAATTACATTCAATGCTGACAGTGAATTCCAATGCAATCATCCTTAAAAGAAACAGTTATTGGGAACTCCAACAGTTAACTTTAATATATCAGTTCAGCCTCCAACAGTCAATTACAATTCCAACGTAGAAGAATGCCACGTCAACACACCCACATTCAAATTGTTAAAAAACCAAATCAATTTCCAATACCGAGCTCGATTGGAACTTCTCAACTTAAGACACCCATACCTTCAGTTGAGAGGGGGTGATTATAGGGACATGTCCCTCGAGCTAGAGTAAAAAAAAACAAACTTGTACAGTACCAAACTCACGTAAAAGATACATAATGTGTATGCACCCTATCAACATTAACACCTGAACCAAAAACGAAGAAGGAACGTGACTCGAGCACTCTAAATAGAATAGAATGAGTCAAAGGACACTTGTCCCCATGAACTAGCAGTTACATGAAAACTCTCCACTACTCCCCCAATCCATGAGAACAAGCTGTCGCACAAACAAATTGGGGATAAGACCTATAAAAGAGATATTAGACATAGGGGAAGGGACCAAGTTTTTCTGGCTCAAAAGATCTCAAATTATATTTAATATTCATTAGACTTAAGCAATAAAATCATTCTTACTAAATCCTCGAACTGAGGTCGTAGTTTTCACCTATTTAGAGGTTTCCCAACTAAAATATGTGTGATCTTATATCATCTGTTATTATATTTGTATCGCAGTTACATTTGGTGTAAGAGGTCATTCATACTGCAAACTATATAGCAGAGACCACTGCAATCATATCGGGCGTTCAACGTGTTGTAGCACACGGCAGGAGACGAGTTTGGGTTGCCTCCGATTCAGCTGCAGCTATTAAAGCATTCCTCAAAGACAATATACCATGGTCTCTAAGAACAACATAGACTCTGATTACGCCTCTCCTTCAGAACATTCGGTTCAGTCATGTATGGAAATAATACAACTTTTCTGCAGATCACCTCGCACGGAGAGGGTCAGACCCCGAACAAGCTATGGAAGAATGGACTAACGGCAAACCAAGCTACCTACAGGACATCGAAGAGCACATCGCAAAATACTTTAAAGTCAGAAGGAGGTGAACATCTCTAGCACTATGCTAGGTGACTCAGCCTTTAATATTTTCTCAGTTTTTTTGTAGTTACCTTGTTAGTTTTTACCAGGGCTGCTGGTATATGCACTAGTGACATGTACTAGAAAATATCAAACAACCCTCACACTTGACTATAAATATTCCATAATATGTCCGACTAAACTTTCTGGAAAAAAAAACTACGAGTTTAGGCTCGTACAGGTCCATCAATTGAGAATCCTAATATCAATCCACTTTCTAAAAACTGACCCTGGTTGAGATCTCATTGTGAAACTAGAAGTTAAAGAGCAACTCCCTGAGGAAGAATAATGGGTTCGACATCTGAATTAAACAAACTTTTGAACCCCAATTTACTCATGCTTTGATGTGCAACTTGTTGGGTAAAGAACTAAAAAATGGAACTATGAAATTATATCAAAAATGGATTTTGTAACTTTAATGTAGAAGGTATCCATTGGTTAAGAAGATAATTTAAAATGGCCATTTTTTCTTCTTGTAAACAACTGTGGAAATTGAGAGGGTGAAAGTTGAAGAATATGAGACTAATTTGAGTTATTCTAAATAATTTTTATTAAAAAAAAGAAAGATAACGGTGGGTGGAGGGGGTTAGTTGAAAGTTAGGGTGGACATATGTCGCAAAATTTAAAAGAGGAGTAGAGTTGTATTCTCTCCACCATTGTGGAGAGAATCCAGACTCGTTTTTTTTGGGGGGAAAATTGATCTCTCTAAAGAGATCATATTTTGGATCTATTCTAATCAAAATTTACCACATGGTAGGAGAGAGAAAGTCTTAAGAGACCAAGTTAACTCCAACTTAACACCGCTTAAGATTTTATTATTCCTCTCCTAATTTAATAAATTATTTTCTCTATCCAAGTTTTAAATAAAAACATATTATTTTCTCTATCCAACTTTTAAGTCAAAAACATATTTAATCCAACTAAACTCTGCAATGCACAAGACTCTTGAAGGTTACCTTCCATTAAAATCAAATGGAACATGACCATTCTTGATTCTTCTGACGGTATAGAGCCTAAGTAGTAGTCTGTGTTAATATTAATGGGGAAAAACTTTAAAGTTAGATGGCATTTAATGGCTGATTTAACAATGTCTCTTCTCCTTAAGAACATCATATACGTCATACGTCATACCTAGATAAAGTGGTTGACCGGTAATTCCAGCGGCATACTAGCTCAAACTTGAAAGAAAGTAAGCTTATGTAATGGAAGTTCTGTAACACATATGCCACAACTACTTGAATCGGTTAAACATAGAATTATTAATTCACATGCTAAATGTAGGTATTTACTGGAAATGGAGAATATTTAATTAATTTAAAATTAGAAAATGCTTAAAAATTAAAATGTCAAAAAGGTGTTAAGTTTAGAGTTAACTTGGTTTCTGGAAATGGAGAATATTTAATTAATTTAAAACCCGCCTTTGGTAAACCTATACTATGTTCCTTAATTTCTTTGGGCTCAATGCCTTCAACTCTTTCATTGTCTTCCACCTCCTAAGGTCATACTGCTCAAAATAAAGACACTTGGGCTTTGCTTGGTATGCAGAAAATGCTTGCACTGTTAGGAGCAGGGTCCAAGCCCAAGCTAGGAACCCAACTGGGTTGGGGTGTCATATTGGACTCCTAACAAAGCCCATAGTCCTTTAAGGTTATGGGGAGAGTTTGAGATGGTTAGGTAACCTATTCAATAGGGTTATCTAATTTGTATTACGTACAATTACATAGTTCTCTAATAATCAATAAAGAATCATCTCTCTCTCTCAATTACTCTTTAGATATTAGAACTGTTAATCCTTCGATAGGATATCATTTCCTAACACGTTATCAACACGTAAGATAAGAAAGCAAAATCACTCCCCTATCAATAAATTTTAGAGAAACTTTGCAATCAAGATGTATTTTACAATTTTTGAATTTTGATTCAATTCTTTGCTAATTTATGTTGTATGATATATGAATATGGATTAATAGCTATTTTTACTATTTTTTCAGATTAAAATAAGCTCTCTTTTTTGGTGATTTTTACCCTAAAAATATGGTTGTTTTCAAACCAAAATTAGCTTGTATGTGGACATTGGATAGATGTAAGACCACTTTGATTAGAAAGACCATCCTGAGAGCTTTCTAATGGCATAAGGCACGTCTCAAGGAGATATCCCAATCACTGGGAAATGAGCAATAAAACTAGGTAGTTTCACGGTCAAAAAACGACGTGATGACGTTAGCAAAACAAATAAATTACTTTTCTAATAATTATCTGTTGATGACGTCATCGTTATCCGCTGCTGACATCAACAGTGACACGTGGCACGCTGATGTGGCATGGCATGGCATGTGTGTGGCACGTGTAAAAGTTGCCAAAAGATCACCAAACTGGTGACTAGAGTGACATGTGGCAAACACGTGCATGACACGTGTGGCAGACACGTGTGTGGCACATGTGGCAGCCACATATGGGATACGTGTGAGGCATGTATGACCGACTCAACTTGGTCTAGACCGGTCAGCCCGGTTCAGGCATTGACCTAAACCAAGCCAGACCGGTCCAAGACCGGTTCAGACACAGAAATGGCTAGAAATAACCCATTTCTTGGTCAAATTGAGTCCAATTTTTTTATGAAAAATATTTTTTAATTTTTTTTTGGGAAGAGGTGCCCTGTATAGGAAAGTTGACTCACTTAAATCATATATAAGCAATCAGATTAATACCTATTTAAGTATCTTACGATAGCTAAGAGGATATTAATGGCATTCCCCTAGGATACTAATTATCATGATCAGGGGATCAAAGATAATGCGAAACCAAGACTAATTTAGAATACGACTAGGAGTATATCTAAATCATAATTAATTGTCAAGGATAAATAATTAAAGCATAATTAGGAATTGACTTAGTCTTATTTCTAAAAACTTGGTATCTGAAGAACTAATTTTTCATATCTAGGTGCAATTAGATATTACATAATAACATTTAGAGGTATATAGGTACTGATAGCAACTTATAGTGCCCTAGAATATTAGTTTAAAAACAAGCATAATCAACCTATCTTGTGAACCCAATAGACTTCGGGATAGAACCACTTGTCAGCTAAAAATCTAATACCCCTTATATTCGTAGCAAATGGGTCATTTGGCTAGAATATATAGACTTTTATAAACTTTAAGGCTTAGAATACCCTAGTTATTTTATAACATCTAATAGTTTTGAATAGCTGTCTTGGCTAAGACTCTATTAAAATATACTTTAAGGTTAAGATCACCATTTTACAGTGTAAAATTGGGATATGACGCTTAATAAGATATGAACAAGGTTCACCTATAAGTAATGATTAAGAATCACTGACTTGTATAATATGAATTTCCTTTAGTAATGATTAGAAATTATGTACTTCAAAGGATTTTATAAGGAACGCACACATCTGGTGGTTGTGAATACTAATCTTAGCTAAGATTCTATTAAAATGCACATCTAAGATTAAGATCATCATTTTACAGGGTAAATTTAGTATTTAATTATTAGAAAAGAATTTTATGAGTTTTAGAATATGAATAGAGTTTAACTATAATATGATTATGAATCATTTATTTCTTGTTATTTTAAGTACTATGATGTCTTTGATGTATTTTGAAATGTTTATCAAGAATTGCCACCAATTACGATTTACATTTTGCATTATAAATGTGTGTCAGCCCATGTTATGATTATGAGCCATTGCGGCTTGATGATTTCAACTACCTATCTTGGTGTACGAACATAAAGCTCCATCTACAGACAATGAATATTTCAAAGTCAATTATTACAGATAACACTATCTCTGAACCACTCAGGGCACATGCCATGTTGGCTATGCGCGCCCAACTTGAGAGCCAAAGCTGAAGTTTCAACACCTCCGTTGCAGAAATCCATTTGAGTTATGAACAAGCTTAGAAGAACATTTTGGTCTACAACAATCCCTAACGAACTATAAGAACCGTAACCGCTGGATCAACTTGAGGCTATATGATTTCAAGACTGTATCTTCTTATAATTCAGCACTACAAAAGATTATTTCAGCCAAGACACTCAACAATGACTACATCTTTGCAGAAGAGATTTTGTAAAAGACTATTTCCATATTTTCCACATTCATAGACTGTTCTCAGGGACCAGTATACAAAAATGGAATTCAGTAGTCCTGAAGATCTGATCTAACTTTTACTAGCCACGGAACAAGATGATACATTTATTTTTGGAAAAAAAAAGTTTTCCCCTAAGAGGATGAAACTAGCTGTACAAAAGATCTTATCTCATGACAAAGACAACCATGAACAGGGTTCTGGTAGTGGGATGGCGACTGAAGGCGGAAATCAGAGATTCTTGGGCCCTCATAAGCACAACAAATTTAAAAAGGTTAGTCAAGCACAAACACCAAAGAAGATCAAGAAGCCAGATTTCGAATCTCCTTGCTTACGATGTAGGACAACTGGACATTAGTTTTGCGACTACAAGACATAATGGGTGCCAAGAGTCAAAGTTCAGGCTAACCACAACACCACTGACATAACTTATATCATTGCAAAGTTAACAGCGTTAAACTTCTTTGGCGATACTGATACTGACATGGATCAACATACGGAGTAATCCATAATGATATCTCAGTAGACATGTGATGTCGCATTAGAGAGAGCACTCGTAGTTTCTTTTCTAGTATAGACTAGATTTACTATTCTTTTTGTTGTCAGTATTTTAGATTTTGTTGGGAACATATCATTTATATTTTAATAATAGTGCTCGTGGCATGCATGAGATTTTCAATTTGTTCTAAATTGTGATTATTCGAATTTATTGCTTGAGAAGTAGTTAAATTCTATGTATGATAGTTGATCTACTATATGCAACCCGCCTATGGATCTATCTACTCATTGAGCATGACCAATAATCTAATGAGTGACGACATATGTCTAAAAGACATTAGTACCACGCACTCAATCCTTTTGAGATATGAACATATTTCTTATTTCTAACCTAGTGAATCGGGGATGTCATCAATATTATTAGCATGACCAACCTGATAGAATGCACTGAGTGTGTCATACTATTACTCTCTGACAGTACGATACAGGGTATCTAGTCTACTTTATAAACTAGTTAATTCAGCCGGATATTATTGAGTTTAGGGAGATACATGATAATACTTATCACATAATGACTATCGAAGAAAATGACAAAAAAAGTTGTGTGCATTCACTTCATGTCTAAAGGTTAGAACACGTTATTAGAACAGTTTCCAATACACTCCTCAGGGCTCGGATAACAAGGAGGATTATCGGGATTATATCTTAACTTTCCTTAAAAGGAGAAAAGATCCAGAGAGTATACCTATAATGATTGTTTTCGATGAAAGTCTATTATTTTATCTTAGTATGACTAAGGTAGAGTGGGATCTCCAGCCTTTACTCTAAACACATCCACATATGAACTTTTCCATCCATACAGTGGCCCACTTGAATATTTATGATCATAATAGATGCATCTAGGAGATAGTCTTACATTTGCCTATTATTAAAATATAGGAATGCAAAGTTAGTACGACTCTTACTTAGATCATTTGATCATAGTCTCAATTCCTAGATTAACCGATCGATGCGACTTGACGGAGGATTGGGAGTGTGACTTGCAGACTTTTAATGATTATTTTACTGCTAAATAGGATAGATGATTGAGCATCATGAGTACCTCATACCATACCCAACTCAAGATTGGTGGAAAACCTAATCTAGCAATTTAGGATAATCGTTAGGCCACTGTTATTACGATCACAGCATCCGGCTAGTGTGTCGGATATGCATTTTTTGCTCCCACATCACTGATTAGGGATCGCCCCTTAGAGAATCATTAAATTATTTTTTAATAAAAGCGACTAGTAACTGGGTCGGAGCCCAGTGTCGCCCATCGATGAACATTTAAATGTTCTCTATAGGTGTCAATCGCACCACAATATATGAATATGGGACCCTCAACGTCAGCCTGGTATTATATGGGTTATGATTCGTATTTATCACTGGATATTTGGAACCCACTGGCGACCAGCGTATATACTGCAGGGCAGATAATTGTGATAATATTCCCAGCATTGGGGGGAGATATGACAGTCAATGCTGAGGATGTTTCCAAGAGGTCTTGGAAAATACCATCGTTGTCTCATCTAGATCCCTATACATAAGTTAGGTAACAATAAGGTTCAATGGATCACAAAGCTCCAAAAGGTCATAAATAAATTGCCTGACACATTCATAGACACTATTAAAGTACCGTAAATGTATGTACCTACAAGTAATATACCTATACAGCAAAACATTCCAGGGAAACTATTACCGCAGTTGAACGTTCCAGGGGAATTAGTACCGCAAACGAATCTGAGGCCCGCGCTTAGTGCAGAGCACCATTGGAAGAAGGTATTTTGAGCCGGAGAGCTTCAGAATAAGGGACAAATATGACTAATGGTGTAGTCGGTTCATCGAGGATGGAACCACCCATCGACGAGGTAATAATAGTTATGCGACCAGTTGATGCATTACTAGACTAGCCCAGGGTAGCACATGCGCGTATGATGATAAGAAGATTGTTGAAAATTACAAAGGGTATTTGTTTTTCCTTGAAGTTTGAATGGTGGAACTAAGTGGTTTTAGTTCCACATTGGATATGAGGGAAACACAACTCTCCTATATAAGTAAATCAAATACTTACCTTGTTATAATGTGTGTGAGAGTTGGTGGGTCGCACGCGCATGTACGACATGTCTGACCCATGTGTTCAAACTAGCTTTGGTGCATGGGTTACCCATGAGCTTGCTCGACCTAGGAAACCCGCTTATTATTATAAGTCTATGGGGTCATGGGCTCATGGGGATTCCTTTAAATACTTAGTCGTTTTTTGGGTTTGAGGTGTGAGTTGGGGTACCTCCAACAGACGCACCTTAAGGTATGATTCTTGGTGAAGAGGCACTAACTTGAGGTGTGACTCTTGGTAAAAAGTCACATATGCTCTATATAACCCATTTTTCATTTTCATTTATAAAAATCAATTTTTTTAGAATTTTCTTGAGTCTTTTTACAAAGAGAAAACAGACGCAATCAAAGTTTGTTTGGCAGAAAGATAAAAGTGTTTTCTTCTTTCTGCGACTGATCGTTGTATCCTGGGAGACAGGGGCCTATATTCCTGTAAAGCACTGTGGCAGGGGCGAATCTGTCTTAAGGAGATATTGTGTTTACACTAGATTCGATCATCTCCTTAAAAGGTATTGGTTTTTCATGCAGATTAGAATACAATCTTAAGACAGATTAATTTTATTTTTTTTTATCAAAAACTGTAGTAATGGTAAATCTCATTGAGAAGGAGGGTGAAACCCACAAGTTTTGAAGGTGAATCCTGAGAAGTTTAATGGCACTGAATTCAAGCGCTGGCAGCAGAATATGTTATTCTTTCTCACAACTCTGAACTTAGTAAAATTCCTCAAGGAGGACAAACCAGAGTTGAAGGAAGAAGAAACTGACCTAACAACTATAGCAGCAGTGGAGGCGAAGATTCATTCCAACTTTCTGTGTCATAATTATATTCTGAATGGGTTGGATAACACATTGTATAATGTGTACAGTCCAACAGAGTCTGCAAAGGAACTATAGGAATCCTTAGACCATAAGTATAATATGGAAGATGTCGGACTTAAAAAATTTGTAGTTGGCAGATTCTTGAATTATAAAATGGTTGATTCCAAGACTGTAATCAGTCAAGTATAGGAACTGCAGATTATCCTGCATGATATTCATGCAGAAGGTATGAGGTTAAGTGAATCTTTTCAGGCTGCTGCGATAATTGAGAAGTTTCTTTCATCGTGGAAAGACTTCAAAAGTTATCTGAAGCATAAGAAGAAAGAAATGAAGTTGGAGGAACTGATCGTAAGGCTAAGGATCGAAGAAGATAACAAATCCAACGAAAAGAATGATGTTGTTCATTCTTACGATGCCAAGGCTAACATGGTTGAGGGAAACTCTAAACCCCATAAGAAAAATGGGAAGAAAGGGAAAAATGGGAAGAATTTCCTATGCCCTAAGGGCAAGGACTTTAAGAAGTTCACAGGGAGTTGTTATGTTTGTGCCAAACCAGGGCACAAGTCAATGGAATGCCTCAAGCGTAAAAGCGGACCAAAAAGTGACAAAGGCACTCAAGCAAACATTGCTGAGATGGAGAACCTGTGTGCAGTGATCTTCAAAATCAACCTGGCAAGCGATTCCAGAGGATGGTTTGTGGACACAGGGGCCACACGTCATACAGGAGTTTATTTACTATCTACAATAAGACTGAACATGAAGAGAAAGTGTTCATGGGCAACGTTTCGACATCAAGGGTCGAAGGAAAAGGGAAAGTAGTTCTAAAATTCACATCTGAAAAAGAAGTTACTTTGAATGAAGTGTTGCATGTGCTTGATGTCTGCAAAAACCTTGTTTCTGGAGCATTGCTGATCAAGAATAGATTCAAGTTAGTGTTTGAGTCAAATAGATGTATCATGACTAAGAATGGTGTATTCATAGGAAAAGGTTATGAATGTGATGGACTGTTCAAACTAGCAGTCTTGTGTAAACCAGTTTCAATTATCAATAAGAATGAGAATTTTATTTACTTGCTTGAGTCATTTAATGTTTGGTATCAACGATTAGGACATGTAAATTATGGTTCGCGACGTAAATTAGTCAATTTAGGATTACTGCCTAAATTTAATCTTGATTGCAAACAAAAATGTGAAGTGTGTGTTGAAGCAAAATTTCCTAAACAACCATTCCATTCTATTGAAAAACGCAAAACTGAACTGCTAGATTTGATTCATATTGATCTCTGCATTTTGAAGTTCATTCAAACACGAGGCGGAAAGAAGTACTTTATTACTTTTATAGATGATTGTACAAGATATAGTCATGTCTACTTGCTCAGAAGCAAAGATGAAGCACTGGAAGTGTTTATTATTTTCAAAAATGAGGTTAAGACTCAACTCAACAAAAAGATAAAAGTTCTTCGAACTGATAGGGGCGGGGAATACGACTCTATTATGTTTGGAGAACTTTGTGCTAAGTTTGGTATTATACACCAAACTATTGTACATTATACTCCTCAGCAAAATGGAGTTTCTGAGAGGAAAAATAGAACTTTAAAGAATATGTTTATTAGTTCTGGTTTGCCGCAGAACTTGTGGGGGGAGGCGTTACTTTCTGCGAATTATATTCTCAATAAGTTACCTCACAAGAAGATTAAAAAGACTCCATATGAACTCTGGAAAGTCAGAGAGTCTTCCTATAAGTTCTTAAAAGTGTGGGGGTGTCTTGCAAAGGTACAAGTATTATTGCCAAAAAGGTCTAAGTTAGGACCTAAAACTATTGACTGTATTTTTATTGGCAATGCCAATAACAGTAGTGCATATAGATTTCTCGTATAGAAATCTGAAATAAATGATGTGCATGAGAATACCATCATTGAATTACGAGATGCTATATTTTTTGAAAATATATTTCCATATAAAAAAAGTGATAAAGTGAATCTTCTTAAAAGAACAATTGATGTTGTTTCTAGTAGTGATCGGCGTATCACTTCTACAAGTTCTGATTTTAATGCAGAACCAAGACGTGGGAAATGACTTAAAGTTGCTAAGTATTTTGGCAAAGATTTTGTAGCATTTTTGTTGGAAAATGAGCCTCAAACTTTCAAGGAAGCCATGGCTACACCTAAAGCTCCTAGTTGGCAAGAGGTTGTATAGAGTGAGATAGACTCTATAATGCACAACCATACTTGGGAATTGGTAGATCTTCCACCTGGCAACAAACCTATAGGTTGCAAGTGAATTTTCAAACGAAAATTGAGACCTGATGGTTCAATTGACAAGTACAAAGCCCGACTTGTTGCCAAAGGATATAGGCAAAAAGAAGGTTTGGACTATTTTGATACATATTCTCCAGTGACAAAAATAACTTCCATTCGTATGTGGATAGCTATTACAACATTGCATAATCTTGAAATACATCAAATGGATGTTAAAACAGCATTCTTGAATGGTAAATTAAATGAAGAAATACATATGAACCAACCTGAGGGGTTCATTGTCCGAGGCCAAGAAAATAAAGTGTGTCGGTTGGTTAAATCTCTTTATGGATTGAAGCAGGCACCTTAATAATGGTATGACAAAATTGATGGAGTCGTGATGAAGGATGGCTTCAAAATTAATGAATGTGATAGATGTGTCTATATTAAAAGTATTAATGGTGAGCATGTCATTGTGTGTCTTTACGTAGATGATATGCTCATCATGGGGACTAACATCAATGTCATTATGTCAACAAAGAAAATGTTGTCCAAGAACTTCAATATGAAGGACTTAGGTGTTACAGATGTTATTCTTGGCATAAAGATTAACAGAACACTACAGGGACTTGTGTTGTCTCAATCACATTATATAGAGAATGTACTTAAGAAGTTTAATAAATTTGACTGCCATGGTGTTCGGACACCATACGATAATATGCGTCAATTGATTAAACACAAAGGTGAGCCTATTTCTCAAATAGAGTATACACGCATCATAGACAGTCTAATGTATATTATAAACTGCACTAGACTAGATATTGCTTATGCAGTTAACAAACTGAGTCGGTATACTATAAACCCTGGGCTGAGCCATTGGGAAGCGTTAATCAGGGTTTTACAGTATGTAAAGCATACAATAGACTATGGGTTGCACTACCCAAGATATCCAGCTATCCTTGAGGGATACAGTGATGCAAACTGGATATCAGATTCTAACGAGTCATATTTCACAAGTAGATACGTGTTTACACTTGGTGGTGGAGTTGTCTCATGGAAATCCTCAAAACAAACATGCATAGCTCGATCGACTATGGAATCAGAGTTTGTTGCTTTAGATTTAGTGGGAGATGAAGCTGAGTGGCTTCGACAATTTTTAGAGGATATTCCTATGTGGCCAAAGCCAGTACCTGCCTTATGTATCCATTGCGATAATCAAGCAGCTATTACAAGGGCAAAGAATAATGTTTATAACGGTAAGTCACGACATATACGTTGTAGACATAATACTGTAAAGAAATTACTTGCAAGTGGAGTTATATCCATTGACTTTCTGAAGTCCGGTGACAACCTAGCGGATTCATTTACAAAAGGGTTGGCAAAAATGCAAGTTTTTTCCACATCGAGGGGAATGGGCTTAAAGCCTTTAACTACGAGTTAACCTCAGCGGAAACCTAACTTAGTTGATTGGAAATCCCATGATCTAGATTCAATAGGACAACTAGTTGTGAGTTACTCAACATGAGCACTGAGGAGATTTTAACTCCTGCTCATTCTATGATGTGAACAGTGTAACCTGTCACAATTTTTAGGATAAGTTCTCTAAACTTTTAATGATTCCTATGACTTGTATTTATAAGGGGGTACGACAGGGTACTCTTAATAGGCAATCACCTATGTGAGTGTGAGGTGGGGCCCCTTCCATAAGAATTTTATAGGGAAAATTTCTCTAATAGTACTCATGAATCCGGGATTTGTTCAGGGCCGAATTGAACACAACTGTGAGAGCCGATTGCGTTTAAAATAGTACTGTGTGAAGACTATTGTCTTGGTTTACACTAAAGTTGACAGTTCAAGACATATGTTCACTAATCCGTGTAAATCCGATAGCTTTTTGCTAGAGAAGGTTCAAGTCCACAAGATACCTCTCTCGATGCAAGATCATTCCCTGATTTTCTCTATTTTATCTGAGTTTGTCTGCTACCATTCAAATGTGGGGGATTGTTGGAAAATACAAAGGGTATTTATTTTTTATTGAAGTTTGAATGGTGGAACTAAGTGGTTTTAGTCCCACATTGGATATGAGGGAAACACAACTCTCCTATATAAGTAAATCAAACACTTACCTTATTGTAATGTGTGTAAGAGTTGGTGGGTCACACGTGCATCTGCGGCATGTGCGACCCATGTGTGCAAACTAGCTTGGGTGCATGAGCTACCCATAGGATTGCTCGACCTAGGAAACCCGTTTATTATTATAAGTCTATGGGGCCATGGGCTCATGGGGATTCCTTTAAACACTTAGTCATTTTTTGGGTTTGAGGTGTGAGTTGGGGTATCTCTAACAAACGCACCTTAAGGTGTGACTCTTGGTGAAGAGGCATTAACTTGAGGTGTGACTCCTGGTGAAGAGTCACCTATGCTTTATATAACCCAATTTCGTTTTTATTTATAAAAATCAATTTTTTAGAGTTTTCTTGAGTCTTTTTACAAAGAGAAACCAGACGCAATCAAAGTTCGTTTGGCAGAAAGATAGAAGTGTTTTCTTCTTTCTGCGATTGATCGTTGTATCCTGGGAGACAGGGGTATACATTCTTGCAAAGCACTGTAGCAGGGGCAAATCTGTCTTAATGAGATAGTATCTATACACTAGACTCGATCATCTCCTTAAGAGGCGTTAGTTTTTCATGCAGATTGGAATATAAAGATATCAATCTATTAAAAGTCTGTAATTACACAATGTAAGATCGTTCAGTAGAGATTTCTCGACAATGTATTCATATTCACTGCTGTGCTCACCATTAAGGATGTGGATTCAGAACCACGTATTGTAAATAACTGTGTGTTATTGTACATTGGACAAAGTGGGCATCTGGAATCCAAGTGGAGCTTAGCTTGCTAGCATAATACAAAGTGATACAATTGAGCCTATCGATTATAAATGGGAAATGGTACATAAACACGATTAACTCAGAGAGATAATTTGATCAAGGCAAGACTAGTTGCCCAGGAAATCTTTAAGAGATCTGGCATCAATTGCAATGTGACCTATTACCCGGTTATAGACGTTATAACATTTTGGTACTGATCAGTCTGTCAAGTTGTCAAGGACAAGCTAGACATGCGTCTGATATAAATATCGCGTATCTATATAGGAAACTAGATACGGATATCTACATAAAGCTACCTAGGAGGTATATGCTTCTGGAAGCAACTAAGCCTGATACACGAGGTGTGTACATAATAAAATAGAAAAAGTTATTGTTAAGTTGACTGAGTATTTGAAGGTCGGGGACTTTGCAAATATTCTTATATGTCCATTCATTCTTATTTAGAACACAGATATTAGCTTCACTCATCATAACAATGTACTAAATAATTTAGATATCATTAGATCTCTAGGGAAGATCACGAGAGCCGCCGAATACCTTGGGAAGGAATTTAAAATATAAGACCTTGAGAAATCAAGTAGTATCTCGATTTGCATATCGAACACCTTGATAGTGGCATACTCATACACCAAGCAATATATATCGAAAGAGTTATCTAATACTTCGGTATGGATGTAGCACACGGTGTTAAGTCATTAATTGCGCGTCCAGCAATTGGGTGTGGACAACGACATCTTCCACCATCCTAATGGGGGAAGAAACTTCTAGGGTCGTGGTGCCATAGCTAGGAGGTGCTTTGCTATAGGTAGTTGGGTATATTATACCCAATGACTCATTCGAAGTGAACTGTTTGGCTTGTCATAGTTCTGCTCCTACCCAAAGGCACTGGATTGAGATTAGACACATTCTGAGGTATTTGATCGGTATGAAAGACTTGGATCTGTTCTACTCGAAATGGTAAACATAAAAATATAGAGTACACCGATATAGACTACTTCCCAGACTCGCATAAAGGCCATTGTCATATGGATTATGTGTTTATGTACGGGGATACATAAAAATTCTTGGAGATCGATGAAGCAGACGGCGGTAGCTATACCATGAAGATTATTGCACTTTATAAAGCTGACAGAGAATGATGGTTGCGCTCCAAAACACATCTCATCAACTGAAGTTGTGGCATGTTTTATCCAAGATAAAGCATCGACTATATATCAAGACAATTAATCTTGCATTATTCAAGTCAATGGCAATTTATCAATAGGCGACAGAACGAATCACATTTCATAGAAGCCATTCCAATCTTATGAATTATAAAAGGCGAATTAGATTGGCGTTGTTGAAGATATTTCAAAAGACATCTTTGCAAATCCATGCACGAAGACTTTTGCACCACTTACGTTCAAGCAGCTAGTACACGAAATCAGCATGCAGAAGATTCATTTATCAATATCTTAGGGAGATCGACGTCAGGGGGAGTAGTCCCAGCCTGACTTAGACACATGCGTGTTGTACTCTTTTTCCTGATAGTACAATTTTTATCTTAGAAGATTTTACTGACTTGAGGTTTTGATGAGGCAACGTATATGCGTCCACAACCCATAAAGGGCATATGATTGTACTCTTTCCCTGCACAGCTTTTTGCCCAATGGGGTTTTGCTAGGCAGAGGTTTTGATGTGGCAAGTCGTCCTAGTATGGAACACCTCGAGGGGGAGTGTTAGGAGTTGGGTCCAAGCTCAAGCTAGGAACCCAACTGGGTTGGGGTGTCATATTGGACTCCTAACAAAACCCATAGGCCTTTAGGGTTATGTGGAGAGTTTGAGATAGTTAGGTAACCTATTTAATAGGATTATCTCTTTTGTATTATATATAGTTACAGAGTTCTCTAATAATCAATTGCTCTTCCCTATTGTAGTTTCAAACATTTAAAAAATGTGGCGGTGTTCCATCCTTGGATCCTTTTCTCCTTATTTTCTTTATTTTCGCAGCCCATTTCGTCACATTTTTTTATCTTGGGCAACATTCGCTTAAAGCCCGCCTTTGGTAAACCTATACTATGTTCCTAAATTTCTTCGGGCTCAATGCCTTCAATTCTTTCATTGTCTTCCACCTCCTAAGGTCATACTGCTCGAAATAAAGACACTTGGGCTTTGCTTGGTATGTAGAAAATGCCTGCACGAATTATAGAATTTCATTTATTTCTCTTGATCTAGCTGTTGCTAACCATTGGACCAAAGTAAATCAGCGGAGTTCCTTGATTTATGGAGGTATAAACGGGATACCAAGCATGGGCCTAGTTACTTTTCTTCATCATCTGGAAGTTAAATATACCAAGCCCATAAAGTTTACGGATCGGAGTCGGTTAGAACCACACCGGTTTCATTGTTTAACGCAGTTTGCCGTCCAAAAAATAGCAATAAAGCCTCAACCAAAATAGTTTATCCTTCATAAATGGTACCAAAACATTAAAGTGTAGGGGACCAAAGCTTCATCACTCATCAGGGGTGAAGTATAAGGAGAACTAAACATTCAAAGTTGCATATGTAGATTGCCATTAAAATACAGATACACCTCCCATGCTTCATGATGCATAAAGGAGTGTGGACATCACATGAATTCAATCCCACTGGATGCAATCATGTTATGCATACTCTTCATCGTAGAAAAAGTGAATTGTATACTAAATCAAATTTAAGCTTTTTTCACAGCTAAGCCACCAAAAATGTTCTTTCTTAGCAACTCATTTGATAACTTCGTGGCTTCTTAATTAAGTTAAAGTTTGGATAATTCAACCAGAACATAAAGGCTTTAAAACCGTAAGAATATGTACTTTCTCGACCGTCTCATTATGAATTGGTTTTAAGATGGACCCTCTAGTTTTAATAACTTTAGGGGAGTTTTGTGTTGCTGCTCAAAACAACCCTGAAACAAATGCACATTGTGTTACTTTATGTACGGCAAAAGATGTATTTACTCATCAAATCTACCTATCTCATCAAACTTGATTCTAGAACTCATGTATTGTTGGTTGTACTTAATGAAAGTGCAAATACATAGCAAGTTTAGACTTTAGAGTGTTCTTGGTGACTGTTGGATGTGCCATATTAATGGACGCCATGATGTTGGCTGAAAGAATATAAGTCAACGGACGGTTGGTTCTGGTTAGAACTTAGTACTCAGGCATACCAAACTCGATGATTACTATAAATGAAATGATGATAAAACTCGCTTTCTTAAAGCAGATAGAGCTAATAAAAATTCATGCTAAAGAGACCTTGTCAAACTGCCTTAGTGTAGAGAAGATATTTCAACATACATTCGTCATATATATCCACCATATCGAATATTGTAGAGTTTATACTTGTTTAATTAATCATTTCAGTGATCTCGAAATCTTTATTGAACACGGGTCACCAAAAATGCGTACATATATACTTGGAGACCATATCGAATATTGTAGAGTTTATACACGTATAAAATCACTCCAGTGATCTTGAGATATTTGTTAAACACAGGTCACCAAAACTGCCTACATACTTGAAGACCATGTTTTAAGAGTTAAATTCACCGCCAACCCTTCAATATAATTCCTTACTCGGCCGTCCAGGGTATGGTGGGGCTGTCATGTGCCTTGGAGATTAGTCGGGTAAATGGTGATAAATTGTGAATTTTCATCACCTATCACCCTGGTTTGCCATAAAAACATACATCGAGTAATAATATTGTAAGAGCATCTTCACCGTGTCCGTGTGGAGTGAACTTGAGATTCAAACCACTGACTCAAATGCTCCAACAATGTTTGGTGGAAGAGCTCAAGATCTACATTCGGACTTACCAAAACAACCTTCATAACAAACTAAACTACTTAACAAAACTGCTCCAAAATTCTCACTCAAAAAGCGTGAGAAACATATAACTGTTAGAGAAGTTTTTTTTTTCCTCTTACATTACATTACGTAGGGTGTGTTTGGTTCGTGAAAAATGGCGAACTAAATTTCCATGAAATCTCGTTTTCCATAGTTTTCATCAAAAACGTGGAAAACTTGTTTTTCGTGAATTAAACGCACCATTGATTTTTCAAGTCAAATTTTAGAGTAAATCGGAGTTTCATCGGGGATTTTAAGTCGAAAATTCAGAGATCTGGACTTGACACCTTGGTGAAAAAACACAAATAACTTTTATGAAAAGAGGAAGTCAAGTTTTTCATATTTTGTTTTATTTCTTAAAATCATGGAAAATGAGTTTTCTATCTCATGTTTTCCGTTCTCAACCAAACAAATAAAAACAAATTTCGCAGAAATCCAATTCATCATTTCCGTCATTTTCCAAACCAAACAACACCTGTAGAGCTTAAAATCTTGAGTTTGAGCACTAATCCCTGCACCTGCATTGAGGCCACAGGCTCCGCGGAAATTCAACGAGTTATAGCAGTGTCACCCAAATGCGTACTTTGTATAAAATAAGTCAACACCGACTACCCATTTCTGCACCCACACGTAGTTGAAAAAAAAGAAAAAACAAGCAAACAAACAAACTGGTCCCTTTAATTTCAAGCCAAAACACCCTTTAAATCCCAAAACCAAAACTACCTCACACGAAGCTCTCTCATGCAACAATGGGAAACTTTGTATGCTGTGGTGCCCCTAAACCCTCACAAACCAAGAAACCCAAGACCCCAAAACGTTACTTCTCAACTTCTTCACCTCATTCAGGCATTTCATCTCAATGGAACAAAATCCGGTCTTCGAAAAAAGAAAATGTTAATGTTGATGATGAAGCTATTATTAAAGAACAAGCTATAGCTGCAGCTCTTCTGTTTAGGCATCACCAACAGAATGGAACTCTTCCTGCTGGGATGATGGGGTTCGACCGGTCGAGTTCCGTAAGGTATAGTTCGGTTTCGACCCTTTCAGGGGGGTCCAAGAGACAGAGTTTGCCCAGGAGTTCGAGTTCGAGGCCCAGGGTGGTTGGGGAGACTCTTCTTCAGCCTTGTCAACTTGTTAATCAGGTTTGCATTTTTTATTTAGTTTACAATTATTAGAGATTTGATGACACCTTTGAAGATTTTAGGATGATAATTATATAAGCACAATGTTTCATTTGTTGTACACATTGAGAAGATTACGGGCTAAAAAGCTGCTGAGAAAACATTAAGAGCGTGGCTTAGTCTCCGCTTGGTGACTTGGTACACACAGAATGTTTCTGATGGGAAACATTTTTGGTGATTTAGACAATATCGAACCAATGGATTAGCTAAGCTTTACATATTCTAATGGTTAGCATGCGTCTAAATGAACACAAACATTTCTAGTGTATCAAGTGGAACCTTACGTTCTTTTTTTTTTTCCCGAGAGGGTTTCAAATGGCCCGATCTAATCACCTATTGTAGTGATGTGGAAATCCAGATTAGATTAAAGCCTGGACAACTTAGTCTTTCCGGTCAATACAGCTAAATTCTCGTGCCTAGTTCCTATTCGGAAAATGAAAAAAAAAAAAAAAAAAAAAATTTAACATGATCAACTCATTATGGCTCTCTCGAGGAAAATATATAAACCAGCTTAAAATACTTTGGTGCACGCTGGAAGCAGTGTTTCCGATCTAGAAGTGGATGTTGGTTTTAGTGTTATTAACATACTTTTTAAAGTCGAATGCTTGTCTAGATCAATATTTTGAAAAACTGTATTCAGTATTGGTTATCAAAATGGAACCAACTTCTTTGAAAAATGCGTCAAAGTTGGATTGGACACCGATTTTATACTTCTTGATAACTTGGTTGAAGGGTTCTCCGCCGGGTCATTTTCCTAATCTTAGATGCTTTAATGGTTCCCTTGAGACAAAAAATGTAATCAAACACTAATTAGCATAAAGTACTTTTATGCGCACTGGAAGCAGCGTTTTCTGATCTTGAAGGGCATATTGGTTAAAGTGGGTTTAGCATAATTTTTTAGTCAAAGTGCGCCTGTCTAGATCAGTATTTTGAAAAACTGCATTGGTGATAAAAAAAAAATTGTACAAACTTTTTTGACGAATGCATCGATGACACGAAGTTGGGTTAGACAGTGATTGCCGACTGCCGTTGGTTGAATTGTATGTGTATCCCTAAAAGGCGTGGTAAGTTAATAATGGTGGCTGGTAGCGATAGCCTAGTGAAGCTGAATGCTCTATTTCAATTACTTTTACTTTGAAAATGTACGAGTTTGCTTCTCGTTCTTAATTTGAACTTTGCATTGCAGGATCTAAAAGTCAATGATTTGGAGACCAAACATTTTGTTCTAGTTCACGGGGGTGGGTTTGGTGCTTGGTGTTGGTATAAAACCATAGCCCTTCTAGTAGAGGCCGGATTCAAAGTCGATGCCTTAGACTTGACCGGTTCAGGAATCAACTCTTTTGATACAAACCAGATTACAAATCTATCTCAGTATGTAAAACCACTTACAGATCTTCTTGAAAAACTTGGAGATGGGGAGAAGGTTCGTTCGATCTGTTTCACTTGTTTGATAAAATGGCCTAGTAATGTAAATCTAATAGTTTGCTAAATTCTTTCTCCTTTACAAATGTTTCATGCAGGTGATCTTGGTCGGGCATGATTTTGGGGGTGCTTGCTTATCGTACGCAATGGAGTTATTCCCTCATAAAATTGCGAAATCCATTTTTGTTGCTGCCGTAATGTTGACTAGCGGGCAGAGTACTCTTGATGTCTTAACCCAACAGGTTTCTAGAACTTGAGCAAAACTTTGGATTTACATGTAACTTCAACTAATATGTGTGATTGATTATTACAGGCAACGTCTGATGATTTAATACGAAAAGCTCAAACCTTTCTATATTCAAATGGGAACGAGTGTTCTCCTACTGCTATTGGTCTTAACAAATCATTATTAGGGGGCTTGCTATTTAATCAAAGTCCGTCTAAGGTATATTTTCTAAGATAAAATTATGCGACTAGTTGTACAACAGCTATATTTTCAGGGAATAATGCAAAAAGAGCTTAAACAATAAAGGGGTATGAATGAAAATGTGTTGCATCAGTCCAGTTATAATATTGTCTGAATTCCCGTTTAACTGATCTATTCTATATTTTGTGAAGGATGTTGCGTTGGCTTCAGTTTCAATGAGACCGATCCCTTTTGCACCGGTTCTGGAAAAGCTCTCTCTGTCCGACAAGAATTATGGGACTGTAAGGAGGTTTTATATAGAGACTACAGAAGACAATGCCATACCTATCTCTCTACAGGAGAGTATGATAAACTCAAGCCCTCCTGAGTTGGTGTTTCGAATAAAAGGTTCTGACCACTCCCCTTTCTTCTCTAGACCCCAAGCTCTACACAAACAACTAGTAGAGATGGCGAAAATCTGCAAGATTTCAAGTTCATGACAGCCACCATTATGGATGCTGCACTTTGGGTATATGATCCTACAATCGAAGTAAATGTAAGGACGCACTCTGGAGGCTAAGTGTTGATTATGTATTTATTTTTCTAGTGTGATTGATGTGGGAAATGTAAAGCTCAATCCTTATATAACTGGCACAACAGAGACTAGAGAATGTGAAATGATTATACGGAGTTTTACATGTATTCATTCCTTTAGCTGCATAATCAGGGAGTGTTTTTGTGACCTCTCTACGTCTGTCCCCCCATACTAAACTCAAATCATCTATGGTTTTCAAGTTTGTGGACACCACAGCCACAGGGTGTCACTATTTTGACCACCGACTTGACTTGACTTGATTTGACCAAGTCGAGGTCCCACTCTGCTCTCTCTCACACACCCATCTCTGTTTCTCTCAGCTTTTCGAATCATTCTCTCTCACAGATCCGACGAAAAGGTACGATTGAAACCCTAGATCTTCGTTTTTTTAAGTTAGATCTATCAATGTTCCTGCAAATTTGAATGATTATGATGTTAGAATTGTTGTTTTCTGTTCGAATTAGGGTTTTTATCATCATATGTAGATCAACTGTATTGCGTTAGATCTTCACATTTTAGTGTGGGATCTGTTGCGTCAAGTAGATATAATTTTGGGGTTTTGGAAATTTAGGTTTGGTAGAGTGGTGGTGTAGCGTAAGGTTCGATAATGCGTCGAAATTTGATGATTATGAGCAGTGATAATGAGGAATGGGGAGGGTCTTTGTGTGATAAAGGTTGGAGGGATCCGAAGGATTGGCGATCTGAAAAGAAATGAGTCGGATTAGGTGTCATGGGGTTTCTTTGTTTGTTTGATATTGGTACTTGGACAAGTTTAGAAAATAATGCTGACAAACCCATGTTGTTTGTGTTCATTTCGCGATTTGCACTTTATATCGCTTTTAGTTCACTCCCTTCCTAGTGGTGATAGTTAAATTGATGTAAAGTTGAGCTTTTGTATTGGAAATATATTGGCATTTTCATTGTATGAAAGTTTGATAATGATCATGGTCTCTCCGGTTTATTCGGACAACAACTAATGCATCTCATAATTTAATGTTGTTTCCACCTCAACATACATCTTATAATGAAGACTGTAACACAAGCAGTCTTTTGATTTCATGAGAAATGGGAAGACTATGTTAGGAAATAGAGACTTCTGTTTCAAGAGAAATGGGAGTTTGGGTGAACATGTGAATTAAGGCTTCTTAGTTTACTTGTTATTATTCTATTACCTTCTTGCATCCGGTTTACACTATCTCGGGTTTACTGAGGATTGGGTTGCCGGAACAAGTATATTTGATATTACCTATACTTAAAACTACATTGTAAAATAAAGCTAACCATGTTCTTCTGCATGTGTCTTTTGATTTCATGTTTCTTAGAAATTAGTTTTCCTCCAATCTTGTAGTATATTCTGCTCAATTTTATTCCTAACCTTCGATCTTGTCTATTTATTTACCAGGATCTAGCTTCCTCTCAGAAAACAAGTTAAGCTGAAAGGATGGGTCGTGGAGTTAGCAGCGGAGGCGGGCAGAGTTCATTGGGTTACTTGTTTGGTGGCGGCGAGTCTCCAAAACCCACTGCTCCAGCTTCGCAGAACGTGGCACCGCCTGCTGCGGATAATGTACCTTTGAAGCAGCCTACTGCTACTTTAGAACGTACTGAAATCAGTAAGGATATTCCAGCTGGCATCCAGGAGAAAGCTGCAAACAATTATTTCAGGGCAGATGGTCAGAACACTGGGAACTTCATCACGGTATGCTCACAGTCACGATTTACTTTCTACTTATGATATTCTCAAGTATTTTATCCATTAGATTTTTTACATAAATTTATCGAAGGCTGACTTGTCCAGATAATGGTTAAAATATGATTCTTTGGTTGTGCCATATATGGGAGAAACTTATCAGATAGTGAACAAGTAACCCAATGAACTCAGCCATGATACGACTGTGGTTCAACTTACCTTCGATGCCACCTATAACTTGCCTTGGTAACTCAACCACAGTCTTTTATTGGGACAAAATGCTTAGCCCTACTCTCGATAAAGAGGATGCCCTTGGTTGCATCTTCAGCATTTACATTCATTTTGCTCCAGTTCCTGGAATTGTTATTGCATATAACGGGTGCCTACAACACTAGTACTTCGCACGCATCGGACACAATATTGCATTTTTTGGATCTAATGGATTCCTACGACACTTGCACTCTGCATACATTTGAGACAATTTTATTTGCACTGTCTATGAAAAGAATTAATTGCCCCATTAACCTTAGTATTTATATAAAGTCAAGTATTGGTCCAAATTTTTTGACAGAAGTTTATTGGAAAAATTTAGTTCTCAGTCGAAGTGGCGTTTTTTTTTTCTTTCTTGTGGGCTCTTGGAAGTAGTTTGCAGTTAGGTATGGAAGATACGGGTACCCTAATATTTAGATGGATATTTGAAGTTAAGTTTGGAGGAAAATACGGGTGATTTGTACTTAGGTTAGAGAATGAAAAACGCGGAGACATGGCTTGGGATTGAAAAATGTGGATTTTCTATTGTCATTTTTTGGTTAGTTTTTTCCTTGATGAGCATAAAGAGAAACATATCCTGCCGTCGATTGCGGGTAGAAAGAGGGAATATCTTGGTTATCAAAGCTAGTTGGGATTTTCTCAGAAAAAGGAAGTTGGTTGGGATAGTTAATGATGTACAAATTCAGGATTAAGTAGCAAAGAAGTAAGGTGGTTAGTTAACTTTTTTGATGTACAAATATAGGATTGAGTAGCAAAGAAGGTAAAGTGGTTTACCTTCTTTGAATTAAATGTTTTCTGGAACTACTGTAAGGTCGTTATTCTCACCCTGTTCTTGTGAGGTGATGTTATCTGGTTGAACTTCATGGAGTTTGAATGGAAATTAAGGTTTTGAAAGAGAAGAAACAGAAAACCTAAAATAAGGATTGAAATCGAATCTTTTCGCTAGTACAAAATCGTAGTTCATCCCCTTTTTGTTACGGTTGTTGAATTCTGAGGAACAGGGATATGAGATTGGGGGGAGTAATGTTTCGTATATTTGAGAATAAACATTTCAGTGTTTTAACATTTTTTTCTTCATGGAGTTGATTAATCGATTTCGTAAATTCGTGAGCACGTACTCAAATCTATGTATGTAACAGATCAAATAATTCATCTTTCTCTAGATGCATATTCGTAGACAACTGAATTAAACTGGGGAAACACCATAGTAATTCAAATTAGAGGTAGAAGTAGATCTAAGAGTAATAAACAAAGGTTTATTGTTTTGCTGTACTTTTTCTTTAGATCTATGTGTAATAGATTGGAGAATGCTATATTAAGCTGAGCGCAAGTGAGAAAGAAATAGAGGAGAGAGAGAGAGAGGGGAATCTCTGGTGGATCTAGTTGTAAATCTGTATGGGCTGTAGTCAAAGTTGTGACATCCTTGTAAATGTCATGAACTCATTTTAGTTATGAGGTGGATATTGATTATATCACAATTAATCTGGAGAAAAATGGAACCACTTGATCTGTTGGGTACATAAATTTGAGTATGTTTTGGCGAGTCTGCAGAATCAGATAAGAAAGCCAATATGCATAAAACCATGAAGTATATGCTATCAAATCAACACACATTCTTCACCAAACTCATCTTCCATGTTTTCAAAGCATCCAATTTACTAAAATATTTAGAGTGAATGTCTGTCTTATAATTGCGATTCTTCTTCCCTTCAGAATTTCTCCTCTTTGAAGACCCTAATTTATATTACATCTCCATGGAGTTAGATTGAACATTCTTCTTCCCTTTAGAAATCATTCTTGTTAGATAAACTCTTGCCACTTACAAGCACTATGTAGGACAACTCAAAAACTAATCTCTGTGCTTTTAAAAAAAATTGTACTTATCTTTTTATGAATGTAAATTTTAGGGATAAAAGAACGCACACAACACCCCAAAAAAGAACAAGAACAAAGAAAAAGTTAACCCAACTCTAGGAGATAAAAATATTATAAAAAACTGCACTAAGATCCAAAAAAATTGTAATTTAGTTAAGAGACATTACCTCAAATCAACGGAAAAAAGGAGCAAAAGAATTGGTAACCCACTCATCCGGTTCTTTATAAAAACAACCGCTCTCTCATCCACATCAGTGGTCCAGGTTCTCACCTTATATATGTTGGAGTTACCGGTGAAACTTGTTGTCCGTATCTGAATCATCTAATCCAATTTAGAGTTTGTGCAGGGTTTCCAAAAGAACAGCTGTTGCAGCAGAACACTAATATTTTATTTTTGTGTAAATTATTTCTTCACTGCTTACTTGCCGGGATTGATGATAATCTGCTATATGGTATTCAATCAATTTAACTAAGTGTCCGTTTAACTAAATCTTGATTTTACTTGGTCGACCTTTTAGTCTTCTTTTGTTGGTTTTGCTTCTTTTTTTCCCCACAAATTATTATAGCCTCTTTTGGTTACTTACTTGCTGGGTGGTTGCAGGATCGCCCTTCGACTAAAGTTCACGCTGCGCCTGGTGGTGGGTCTTCCTTGGGTTACCTATTTGGAGATGGGAATAGCAAGTAATTATAGAATTTCTGTATGCTTTGCGGATCCAGTGGCATGTAGGGTGAAACAAGCAATATTTGATTTCATAGACGATATGCATATGGTTTCATCACATAATGTGGTATTATTGTTCATGTAATTGTGCTATACAAGACCCTGGCTTTGTTGGAATCTTTATGGTTTGTTGCATAAATGAAGATTTTCTCCTATCTGCATTGTATATGATAGACCAAAGTGAGGGAGAAGTTTTTAGCCTATATTATTAATCAGAACGTCCATACAAACTTGTATCACCTAGGCATGACCTAGGCATTCATTTTGTTACGGCATGTTAAGCATCTACTCCTTTTCCAAAAAAATATGCCTCTGCTGCTACCGGTGTAGGTTTTGGGTATTTGGTTTTTGCCAGCATTTGTGATGACTGATCTTTCGCCATTGAGATTTTACAAGCATTTGTGTTTTGCTGATTAAAATCTCAATGGCGTAAGATCAGTCACCTATACGACCTTCATTGAAAACGGTAAGTTAACACTAATTCTTAAGGGGGCGTCAGTTTGTTAGACAAACCCCGGCTTCCATTAAGTTAGCTAGTCAGCACCAATACTAGATTGCCCCTACGAAATTTCAGAAGTTGGACACTTTGACATAACAAACAATCAAAGGATGCTTGGCAGCTAAGCTCCTCTCTCGCTCCTTTCTTCATTGGCGTTTTGTTGCTTATGCTCAGATTTGTGCTAATCCTGAAAATTTCCTAGTTTTCTATAGAAAGGTCCAATGCTTCAAGTTTTGGCTTGTTCAACTGCTCTGTATATTTTTTTCTTTCTCAGATTTGCTCGAATCCTGAAATTTTCCTAGTTTTCTATAGAAAGGTCCAATGCTTCAAGCTTTGGCTTGTTAAACTGCTCTATATATTTTTTTCTTTCTTTCAAGGCAAGCCGATTTTATATAGGGATCCGTAACCCTGTTAGACTGCTCTGTAACTTGTGTGCCATGTCGAATTCAACCACAGGGCGTTGGTGACAAAACATAAATAAAGATAGACGCTACATAAGATCCTTAAGCATGAAATACAAAGAAGGGAACTGTAATCAAAATTTGAGCAACAAAGTAGAGTGAACATATGATCGAAGAACGAGAAAATTGTGATTTATTCTCATTTCTGTAATTCTTTACACCAAACCTGGATTTCGGACCCCTGGTGTCAAGGTTAGGAATTGATGTAAGCGCACCGCAATAGTTGGATTTCATCCGTAATTGAAGTCAACTTCTCATCATTTAGACTATTTAGTTCTCTGTGAAATGCATATATATTTTTGCCAAATTGGAGTTAGGACTCGGTTTTGGATTCTTGTAACTGCCTCCTCACAAGTGCAGTATAAATGCCGTCCTGGTTGAGGAGCCCTTCGTGAGAACCGCTTTCGACTATCTGACCGTCTGATATGACTGCAACCGTGTCTGCACTTTTAACAGTTGAAAGCCTGTGAGCGATAACTAGAACTGTTCTCCCTTTCATAAGAGAATCCATAGCATCCTACAAAACCATGCAAGAGTTTGTCAAGTGAACTTTTTTTTTAACACACGAAAAATAGATTCACAAACAAACAATTTATTCAGACATTATTTTCATATCTTTCTCTGGAAAGTATTATTTTCTCATCAACATCAAAAACAAACTACAAATACGAAATATCGTTATCTTTCTAGGGTGGCTGATTCTTATCTGCACTATCCGAGATTAAAATGTCCTAATGATCCCTTGTTGTTATAGAGACTATAAGGATAAAAAAAATCCAAAAGGATATTATCTCAATGGAGAGGAGATAATATCCAAAAGGATAAAAAAAATCCTGCAAGACCCCATGAAATGTGTACTATCGATAGCGCGTCTTGGTATATTGTCTCTAGAGACATATCTACCTTACAAGAAACTCATCGTTATATTTATATAAGGGAGCGGATCCATGGGACACACTCATTTTTGGGACATTCATCTAGACTGCACTCATCTATTAGGACACACATAAAAGATGATTTAAGAGTTTTTTTCTTTATGGACACAAGCTCATCAAGATGAAGATCGTCATCATAAAGAATCAAGTCATTTTATCATATTTATCAACATCAAAATAGTATTTTTGTTGATAAGAAACAAGTTGCTTTCATACCTGGCAGAAGTGTTCAGTCCAATATTCACTTGGCCTCTGAAATGATGAATGAGTTGGATACCTAAAGAAGAGGAGGGAACCTGAGATTGAAGATTAATATATCTCAGGCTTTTGATACTTTTGAGTTGGGATTTCCTTCTTAAAGTGCTTGAGAAGTTTGGTTTTAATTCTACATGGTGTTCACAGGTATACCAAGTCCTAAGTAGTGCAATAATCTCTATTCTGGTCAATGAGGGTCCTTGTGGTTACTTGCCAGTTACTAGAGGATTGAGGCAAGGTGATCCTTAATTACTTAGTCTCAACTTTGGTTTGCTCTTGCCTTTAGTAGAGGTATTAACAAGTTGAGAAAGTTGTAGTTAGTTCAGCCAATGGTTACTATCAGACTGATTCATTGTTTGATATCAAAGGTCCTACAACATATCTTGGGATTCCTCTTGTGCTGGAAAGTGAAGGCTGACTTGTTGAGAAAATTAGTGGACAAGATTAGATCTAGAGCTGCTGTCTAGGTAGGTACGATACTCTCTTACCAACGTAGGGTTACTCTAATCATACCTATTATGTCTAGTATGCCCATCTACAATATCTCGGGCGTATAAATACCTTCTGCAGTGATAAAGAATCGTGAAACTATTGTGAGAAATTTCCTGTGGTTTGGCAATCCAAATGTGAGGAAAACTGTTACAGTTGGTTGTAAAGAAGTCTGTAAATCACTTTCTAGCGGGGGGGTTAGAAGTCTCAAGGAGGTCGCCAGTCCATGATGATGAAGTTGGAGTGGAAGATACTCCAGGGTTAAAGTGGCTGGGCTCACTTTATGAAAGCTAAATTCTACAAAGTGAATGGGGATATGATTAATTACTACAAGAAGCCTACTTACTATATGGTTGGGGGTTAAGGAAGCAGTTTTGAAAATGAAGGAAAAAGTTTTTTGTCATGTAGGAGATGGGAGAATAACTTTATTCTGACAGGATCATTGGGTATCTAATTCAGCTCTAAATAGTCAAGTGTTAGGGGAGGCTCAAAATTAAATCTGTTGATCAAGTTCTTGTGAATGAGAATTGGTCAATACCAGAACCTCTGCGTCAAATGTTTACTAATACGGAAATTGGTTTTAACTCAGTCTTAACTAACCCTACAAGGGAGGAAATCAGTGTATGAAAACCGTAATACTATAGGCAATTTCCCTGTCAGGCCAGCTTTCAATGAGTTCAGGAAAAAATTCCCCGAAGTGCGGTGGTACTCAACAGTGTAGAAGACGCAAGTGCTGCCTAAACATACGAATTTCTGCTGAAAAATGATGCACAATGCACTGCTACTGATAGTGAATTACAGAAAAGAGGAAAAATAACAGCTTCAGCTTCAGCTTCAGAGTGTAATTTTAGCCACAAAAATGCAAATAATGCATTATACATTTTTGGGGATTATGAAGGGCTACAGAGATAAGAGAATGGGGTTTATACTTTTTTGATTTAAATGGGAGACACTGCGATACAATGAAGGATCTCCTTGAGCTTGTGAAGCAAGCAATCCAGTCCCTTCATCAAGGATCTATAGAATTTTTTTTACTCATTTATCTCTAGAACTTGTGGCATACTAGAAATGCTATGGATTTTTAACAACTTGCAGGCTGATATGATTCAGTATAAGAGAAAGAATCTGTATGAAGTTCGAAAATGTTCATCTTTAAGCAAGGCTACAATGTATAATACTCCAAATGACCTTCAACTTATTAAAAGTGTGGAGATCGCTGCTCGAATGAGGAGAGCTCCACAAATCAAATTTAATGCTTGGATTCCTCCAGCATCAGATGAGACAAAAATTTGTTGCAATGGGGCTTCAACTGGTAATCCAGGTACAGGTGGAAGTGGGGTTGTGTCAGAGACAACTCAGGTAATATACTCGCAGTTCTGGTAAGAAAATCTTACATATACTACTGGATATTATCAAAATGTGTGGCAATTGTTGAAGGTCTGGTGAAGGCTATACAGTTGGGTATTGACAATGTTTGGGTAAAATCAGACTCTGAAGCTGCAGTTCAAGCTTTTGACAGTAACAAGGTCCCTTGGCAGTTGGATCCTTTGTGGCAAAAGGTCAAGGCATGCTTTAGAAAAATGAGAATTACATCAGTATGGAGACAGATGAACTTCTTAGCAGAGAGTGCAGCTAAGAAAGACAGTAAACTAATAACAGACACTATGGAGTGGCATTTTGGAAGACCCTTCTTCATGGATAGAATAGAAACTCCTTTTGGGTAGCATTTCAGATTTTCAGTTTAACTAATGTATTTCTAGTAGAAGCTGCAATGATTAGAAGTACATGGGGTGCCAACCTGGCTGAAATGTCACGCTCTTTTAATGATACCTCTGATTCTACTTTTCTAGGATTTATAGATTTTATTTTCCCTTCTCTTGTACATTATTTTTTTGTAGGTCTAACACTCCGCCCTCACTTGGCCTAGACGGATGAGTTTTATTAGTCAAAGTTTTTGAGATTAGAACCAAGTTTTTATTCTCCCGGTATCACTTTTAAAATGTGTAGCTCATATATTAAAATTGACTCTTGAAAGAAAATAAAGAACATGGGTTTTAACAGATAAAGAGCCATTTTGGGGGTCGTGAAGGGCCACCCCCCCCCCCCCCCCCCCCCCCAAATTGGCCATTTTAGACCAACGAGTCTATAATAAGAAAGTTAAGTTTGGGACATTATGTGACTCAAACACCTCAAGGAAATGTGTTCTTCCTAATCTATTAAAGTAAAATGATTTTAAATGATATATCAGTCTTACTTGAACTAGATATTCACTCTCAGCATCTAGAGCACTTGTAGCTTCATCCAGAAGCAAAATTCTAGGGTTCATTAGCAGTGCTCTTGCAATTGCTATTCTCTGCTTCTGGCCTCCTGATAACCTCAATCCACGTTCTCCAACAAATGTTTGATACTTTTCAGGAAATTTTGATATGAATTCGTGAGCATTAGCCATTTTCTGCAAAATTCAGCAGTAGAAATTACTACAAAATAAATAGGTGGAAAAAATGACCTCTTGGTAAGGAGAGTGAATTTACGGCTGCATTTTCTACATCGGCACTGGTAGCTTTGCCTTCGAGCCCGTACGCGATATTCTCTTCCACAGAACAGTTGAAAAGAACAGGCTCTTGGCTTACTATACTAATCTGCAGATTTCGAGAAAAATGTAACATCACATTTCTGCAAACATACCTATTTACAGTTGCTTTTATACAAGAGTGTATGTATATATCTATAAGTAAGTATGTGTTGTATAATGCGCTTAGGGATACACAATTCTAAAAATAAAGTAGAGTTAAAGTACTGGTATATTGTAATACATCTTGAGATCATATTTAAAGCGATATATTAGGATTCAAGTTGTTGGTGGTCTAAAGCAATAACTAAATTTAATTAGAAAATTACATTTAGCTAAGCTTTGATAGTTAACACGATTTCTGACTATCAGTTATGGAAGTCTGTTACTACACATTACAAAAAAAAGAAAAAAGGTTGCCACTGAAGAGACATATTAATAAGAACATTGTTTATATTCATAAAATTTAAGTAATATACCGAATATAGTGTTTGTTGAGCCCCTCCCCCCCCCCCCCGTTTAGGGTCTTAAAAAAGCTGCATATTTTTATCCTTTGCTCACAACCATAATATGTGATCCTGGCATCTCGATCTTTGCAACCAAAAAGTAAGAAATACTAAAGCTTACCTTTCGGTGTAGATGTTCATGCGATATATCTACCAAAGGAATACCATTGACCAAAATCTTTCCCTTCAGAGGGTCATAAAACCTCTCGATCAAGTTCGCTATTGTAGTCTGCAGTAAGAAAATGAACAAAACAAGCATGAGTAGCAAAACTGATGTAACCCAAGTTTGTATTAACCAAATTTCTAAAGGAAAATATTACCTTTCCACCGCCACTTGGACCAACAAGAGCAACCTTGGAACCAGGCTTCAGTTTCAATGTAATGCCCTGTAATTCGCAGAACAGGTGTCTAAATTAGACCGATAAATGTCGGGATTTGTGATTTCTAGGATAAACAGTTACTTTGATTTGTTCAAAGGGTAATTTACTCGTATCATTCTTTCATCGACAGATACGAGTACCTAATTCTTTACTAGAAGAGACTCAAAGCAAGCACTTCAAATAGCTCAAAGGTTGCAACATATCCTAATATTTTCACCATTCCATATTTTTCCTATAGAAAGTTATGCACCAGAATGTATTACATTGGTCAACCAAAATTTCAAAATATTGGCCAAGTGAACTATGGTTAGTACATTATACAATACAGAAACCAGTTTTGACATAGTATTTTATGTGAAAATAGTATAAAAGATGGCATGATGTCATGTTTTGAGTGTGCATAATAGCAAACACTATGATAAGTACGAAAAAAAGATTATTACCTTGAGTATCATATGACTAGGGCGAGAGGGATAAGCAAACCAAACATCATCTATCTCCACGTCCCCATCTTGATTTCTACAACCAAAACCATGATTACTTAGATCAACACAATTTTCACCCCCATTAACACAGAAATCTTAGTTCAGGGTCACATTTTATGTGGGAAAAATACAACTCCCCCACCACCACACTCACATAAATAGTGGGTCCTATACTCATGGCTGCATAGTTTTTACGAGAAAAACAATAGAATCATATCGCGATATATATAATTGTGTAAGTAAATGCACTGTGTACCAGGCCAAACTATCATCATGTATTAGAATTTATCTGCAGCCCTTATTCATTTGATAGGACGTCACATAAATTAACCGATATAATATATTGAGGGGGCCCACGAGGATTCGATATCGTGATTCTTAGTTCAATAAAAAAGAGATGTGGATTACAGTCGACTAACCCCAATGGACACTTGTTCCCAGATTTTGGCATGGATGATACACGATCCAGAAGCTGAAAGACTCTCCTACTTGCTCCTGTAGCTTTCATAGTTGATGAATATAACCCTGAGAGAGCTGATACAGAGGACCCGACTGCAGATGGAAAGAAGTGAACAAATAAAATCAAACTACAAGGTTTCCGGAATCCTACGTTGGCAACAATTATCAGATGTAAAACCCATGCAAGAAGCATGGGTTTAATTTTCAGTAAATAACGATAATACCTGTGAGACTATAAAGAATGAAGGATGTGAGAGCACCCGTGGTCATTGAACCTGTTATTGTCAAATTAGCCCCATAAATCACAACTACGGTAACCGATAATGTCGATGCGGCATTTAGCCCTCCAGAAAAAAGGCCGACTACTTTCTGTAATATAAAAAGCAGTTGAAAGCTTGTAAGCGTTCTCAATCAACATATCCCAGATTGTCCACACAAAAAACACAAAATGAAAAGGATATACAAATTTTATTGACTACAGAAAGAATCTTACAGCTTGCTTGAGTCCAAGCTTCAAGGTCTCGTCCACCTTCTCGGAATAACGTGAAATCTCATAATCCTCTTGTGCGAAAGATCTAACTGTGCGTATGGCACCAAAAGATTCCTAAAAGACAAAAAAACTTATCACTTTAAGGAAATATATAACTATTGAGTACCTTATATAACTAGTTGCATTCGAATGTTGAAGTCAGCTAACTAGTTTCTTTGGAATCAGGCAAATCAGTGTACATGAATTGCATTTTCAAAGAAGTCCCGAAAAACTTTAGGCTTTCAAAATTATTAGAGAAAAGTTGACTGAAATATATAAATATTTTGTATGATGTTTCAGATGTCAATAAATCGTCTACATAACAAGCGAGGGAAGTTCTTAACACCGGACAAACAAGGGCCTGAATGCAGTTTGATTCATCGAGATGGTCACCAAAACGTAGATGGAAGAACGCAATATTATTTCATTAGATGGAAAAACATATTTTTCATGGGAACTTCATGCTAAGGTTAGCTTTATAGCCCAAGGAATTTTATGTCCTACTTGTCTTATAGACTTTAAAGAACCTTCGATATAAATTAAAGTTGCGGAAGCTTAAACACTTAAACGAATCTAATCAAACAAATTAGCAAACACTCTTTTATTGAATAAAAACCCTAATTTAACATCTTTTTCTTCTATTGAATAAAAGCCCTAATTTAGCATCTTCTCTTTTTGTCAGCCGTAACAAATACAAAAGAACAATCCTCGTATACCTTTTCTTACGTACTTACACTACGTAAAATTTATTACATTATCTTCATTCTTATTTTCTTCTTGTCATTTTGGTTGTATAATTTAAGATTTTTTTGAGAATGTAAAAATATTAAATTGAAGAACGGAACAAAACTTTCCGAGGTGAAAAGAATACAACACGAAGGCGAAACAAAAGAAAAAATGATACAAATCCCTAATCATCATAATGCATCCGCAAAAACTAATTCTCTTCATCGTGTAACAAGATCCTCAAACCGAACCCCTTTCATGACAGCTGAGGAAGAAGACTAATACAAGATCATCGCATGAACATCAAGGATAATAGCCTCCACGGTCTTCATCCTATCATTCCTCTCCTTCCATAGGACCCATCCAATAGCATACGGGGTAAGGTCCCAAAGAGCTCTTCCAATCTTCCTCCTAAACTACGTACACCACCACGATTTTAATGAAGAAATAAAACCCCTTTCAAAAACCCATGAAACACCAAAGAGATTAAGAAAATGATTCCACACTTCTATCGCGGTCGTACAATGAAGGAGAAGGTGATCAATAGCCTCATCCGCAACACCACAAAAAGGACACAAAAGATCTACATTCATACCTCTTCGTCTTAGTTGATCTTTAGTCGTTGCTCTCTCCCAAGCCACCCCCCAATAAAAGAAAACAACTTTGGGCGGATATCTTTCTTCCAGACCAAACGTCTTGGGAAGTCCACAACTCGATACTCATCTATTGTGCTTCTTGCTTCTATCAAGTGATTACACATAGAGTTCACTGTGAATATCCCATTCTCAGCCCGCTTCCATTTTCATTTGTCTTCCCCTAATCTAATCGTAACCGAGGTAACTTTTAAAATCATAATCCCGAGATCCTCTAGTTCCCTTAATGAAGAAATATAACTTTGATAACTATATGATAAGGTACGACCACGCATAACATGTTTCGTACGTCATGAGCGCACCTTCTTATTTAGTTCTTGTTATTTACTTTAATTGTATTATAATTAGAAGAAGTCTCATAATTAGAGTCTAGCTAGGGTTTCTATTTGTGCTAGGTCTCTTCTCCTATAAAAGAGAGCCTAAGTTTAGTTTATTTTTAATGTTGGTTTTAGTGAGAGAAAAGGCTTAGCCTTAAAGAGAGAGGTTATATATTTTGGGGTAAATCTCATACACCTTAGGTCTTTGACCTTTCGATTATGCGATTGAGAGAACTTCGTATTAATCAAGGTTAATATAGCTTTCGCACACGTAGTTTTTAACAAATTGGTACCAAAGCTAGCAAGATTCTGCGGGGGAATAATTTTTTTTATTGACTGCTACAGTGATTTTGGCATCTGCTACAGTGATTTCTGCGTCACTACAACAATTTCTGCATCTACTCCAGTGATCTCTGTAGCATACAGTAATTTCTGCTACCGCGATGTTAAGCCAAGAAGATTTAGGAGGATTATGGGACAACTTCAGGTGGAAAGATTGCAAAGTAGAAGATTACAGGAACATTGGATAGAAAAAGTATTAGAAAAGGACGAATTCATACTTCTATGGAGAGAAGCCAATGAAGTATGGACTCCGAATCGTCATGAAAAGCAAATGTTTTTATGTTCAAATTTTTTTTTGACAATGGAGACGTTAGAGATGCTTGAGACCTCTAATGAGATTGAGGCGGGAGTTGTGACGGAGGATTCGAAGAAATTCGATGGAGATGGCTTGAAAATGAAACACCTCAAAGAGACGACGAAGAGAGAGATTCACCGTGCAATTGATCTAATAGGTGGGAAAGACGAAGACGTGTCGAAGAGTTCGGTCAAAGTCCGACGAGGAGGTTGTGACATTGATACGAGAGGTTCACATGATCAACGATTTCCAATTGTCATGAACCCCAACCAAAGAAGACCAACCCCAATCCAAACCCTTGTCAGGAATTCGAAAACGATCGGAGGGGAATTGATTACATCGCCAACGACGGAGGATCACTGGTGACTAGAGTGGCCGAAATCCAGGAGAGATGTCCCCATCGCCGCTGAGGTTCGCGGATGACGCAAAATTGAGGGCGAAACGAACTATGGATTTTTGGGAGAAGACGTGGGCATGCCACAGGAGTATGGCATGCTAGGCATGGGGCAGGTACGAGTAAGGGCATCGGGCAGGATGTGCAAGGCACGGGGAAGAGTGTGATGAGCACGGGTCAGGGAATGCCTGCAGCATGGCAGGACGCGGGGCGCCGGGCAAGGCATGCCTTTGAGTGGCACGGGCATGCCACTTGCAACTTACAAAACCAAAAGATTCGGATCATGATAGCATCGAGAGAGGGAGGTTGTGGACCCACGAACTCGACGCGGGCACGCCACGGGCACCCTTGGACGTCGACCCGACGCTAACCGGGAGTTACCATAGCCGACTAGAGGCGAGCACATATCAAGTGGAGGGATCGAAGGTTCCGACAGGACTGACAATGGACATGGTTGATAAAAATCTGACGGAGAAGTAAAAGAAGATAACAAAACAGTGGATGATTGCTCACAAAGCAAGTGAGGAGAGGGCAATTAGTTATGGCGATGTGCAGAGACACATTTGGGAACTAGGAGAGAGTAATTTCTCATAGCCGGGTGTACCGAAGATAGTTCTGTATGTTGACCCTTATTGGATAGAGTTTCTAGTTCGTTCTTTCGACTTTGTGGATCCGTTTTAGCAAAAATCGGAGGCTCGTTCAAGTATGGAGGTAAATAGATTTTTGGGGAATCGGAATAATGTTACCTCCAGGGTTTTTGGCAAAGTATTTTGTTCCGCATACAGAGTTATTGGGTATGGCAAGTACCGTGGACGGATTCGCAATCGTTCTATTCTCGGAGGTACCTCTTTTGAGTTTAAGATCATGTTTTATTATGCAACCATAATTAATAGGTATGGAAAGTACCGTGGAAGAATTTGCAGCTGTCGTATGCTCAGGGTTACTCCGTCTTCAAAATTTGTGGACGAATTTTTCTCGCTTATTTTCTCGCCAGAGTTTGACCACGAACTCTTCTTAGACTGGGAGAGTTGATAACTCACGTGGTCGTATCCACGACGACCACGCATAGCACGTTTCGTACGTCATGTGCGCACCTTCTTATTTAGTTCTTGCTATTTACTTTAATTGTATTATAATTAGGAGAAGTCTCCTAATTAGAGTCTAGCTAGGGTTTTTATTTGTGCTACGTCTCTTCTCCTATAAAAGAGAGTATACGCTTAGTTTATATTAAATGTTGGTTTTAGTAATAGAAAAAACTTAGCCTTAAAGAGAGAGGTTGTAGAGTTTGGGGTAAATCTCATAAACCCTATGTCTTTAACCTTTCTTTTATGCGATTGAGAGAACTTAGTATTAATCAAGGTTAATTTAGCTTCCACGCACGTAGTTTTTAACAATATAAGTTTCCATTTATTACTAGTATATAGATTTTTAACAATATAAGGCATAACTTGATTTTTTTTATGAGATTGCACCTGTAAAACATCTAGGTATGTTTCAACCAAATCATTTTATTTATACTTACCAATATCATACACAATCAAGCCTAAATAGATGATAGCAAGTATCAACCAATAATTCCTTTAACAAAAAGCTAAATCAAATAAATTGTTGACATTAATCTGTTGATGATAGACATATGATTGGTGTAACTGTTTAAATTATGATAAACAAAGACGGATCCTTGGAGGATAAGTACAAACTTTAACTTACTAGATTTTCGGCATATAACTATAATGGTACAATAACTAGGATAAAGACAATAGATACAAAACCTCGGCAATTGAGGCAGCTACTGCAGCAGCAGCTTGAGTCTTGTGAGAAAGTTCTCGAAGATAACGTCCAAACTTACGTACGGCAATGGAAACAGCTGGGACAACAGCCAGCGATAGTACTAAACAAGAAACAAAAAAAAACAAAAAAATTAGCCTATAAAGATTCCTAGTTTAACCAAAATATTTGAATTTCTGCATTTGAAAGATTACATGTTAACTTCCATGACGTTGTAAACATGAACCCAAGACCGATAATTATAGTGGAAAGACTTCGAAGGGCCTCGGAGAGATTTGTAGTTGCAGCATTTTTTATGATTTGAGTATCTTCAGAAAGCCTACTTAGGAGTTCCCCTGTTCGTGTAACATCAAAGAAGGCTATTTCCTGATGTAATAATTCAAGATCAACCACATAAAAGTTAGGGTACGTTGAATCCACAGTTTCAAATTGCCAGCAGTTCATGATGGCTCGAAACTAACAAATTTATCTAAAATGAAATCTTAGAAAGAAGGATAAATACGCCTTACCTGCTGAATAAGGTGACCGAACAAGTTCTTTCTTAGTCGGGCGACGACTCTTTCACTAGCAGAAGAAAATAACCAGGCGCGAAGTGCAGCACAAATCGAACTAAAAACGCAACAAAATTAATCAATCTGATGCAAATTACAGGTGAATTAAGGTTACAGAAGTGAATTGGAGTTCGAAAAGAATCCCTAGTTATCAAGTGAATTAAGGAAAAAATCTACTTAACTAGATACTATCTTTGAATATCATAACAACGGCCAAAAACAACTAACTACAAAAGAAGTAACAAGCATTTATTTAAAGCAAAAAACCTAACTAAACTTCCTAAACCAACTTCAAGACTTCTTATTTATTCTCCAAATCAGCGCCTAGCGAGGCCACGTCCCATACATACTCACACCACAATCACTTAGAAACTCTGCCTTAATGCCCATATAATTTTCTACACGAGCCAAATCAACATTTCAACTTGGGGTTCAGAGTAACTATTTTCTTTTATTTCATGCCTTTTATGTTAACATTCAAATATAAAAAAATGATAAAAAAAAAATGGAATTCCAAGAACATATTTCTTTCATGAGATTTCAGTTGCACAAGGAGAGACGTTTCAGGGGTATAAAATCGATAACTACAGATAAATCAAACTTCATAGTTATGGAGGCTTCAGACTTAAGTGACTCTCTGGCCTACTAGTACTGAAATATTCATTTTGTATAATTAACGAGACGTAACTGGAGCAAGAAACAGACTATGCTACAAAGTAAGCTCTTTACTTCATTTTTCAGTACAAGAAGAAAAAATATACATCTTGTCGTATGTTGTTTGAGAAGCAATATTAATAAGAGAAAGACTAAATTTCGTCAGAATTATACCCAATGACAACTATGAGAATAATTTCAAAGATAGTGCTTTTGACAGCATTCCAAGCTTCATCTTTCTTTTCGGGCGTAGTGATATCTCCAGACACAATGTCTATTATCCTTCCACCAAATTTTGGCTGCAACAAAATTACGAAATAAATGAATAAAATGAGAGCAACACAGTAAGGCGACAATGAAGCAAAAAAATAAATTAAAAGCATTACTTCAAAATGAAGTTTCAAATTATCATCATTCTACAAGGCCATCTTTCTCTTATTTATTAGAACATATTAGCATGAAAAATAATAACTCTCGTCATACCATAGTTCTAACTTGTTAATATAGGGGAGCTCCGTTTTAACAAGATCGCTAACACAAGATGCTACTGCCACATATTGATCCTGGGTCCCTGGAAACAAATACCCAGGCTAACTGGTATTTGCAACCATGAGGTGGCACTAACTCTACTGTTTCCTAATCAAAAACCGCAAAAAAAATCTTATACTTTTCTAATGATTATCGATCATCCCCAAGTCCCAAGATATTAATGCATTCCCAAAATACGTTCAACTGGTTCTCTGGTCATTTCATTTCTTATAAATTTTCATTAGAAATAACTTTACCCCACCTACACATCAATGTGGAGTTGTCTTAGGGGTTTTCCTTAAAAAATGGGTTCATATATATGATAACGCAGAGACATGGTCAATGGGCTCATTGATCTGGACTTGGGAGGATATGGGGTCAGTGGCAAAGAGGATCAGATGAACGGCTTATTAATGATGAGGACAATGGGATTTTCAAAAAAATAAAACCCAGTTGAATGAAGTTAGTAATGAGCTTACATGTATGACAAGACACATACATTGTCAATGGGAACGTTGACCACTTATCAAAACTTAGGACAGTAAGTAATTAGAATAGTAGTTTTTCTGCTAGCAGTATATTAAATTTGAGTCTTTTAGTCCTACACGATATTATGAGTTTTTTAAAAGTTATTTTTGTACTTTGTGAGTACAATGGAATTATTGTTATTATGAACTTTTGCTAATAAGTAATAACTTATCTCTCTAATATATGAGAAAATGCCATGGGATAATGATTTCTATGTGTATATGTTTATCAAAGAGATGTATGACTAAACCTACTTCTTGCTTCCGTGGAATCACAAAATGGATAGGGTTTGCAGATAATGAGAGAAGTGTAAAATCATGTTCAATAGGGTCCAGAAGCCGAAAGCATCGGTAGCTTATGTTCTGGCCCGAGTAGCATGAAGAACGTGATATCCCATGTAAATTAGCAAGGACCAACTTGCAACGCTAGTATATTGATTTTTACAAAATATATACATATCTTTACGCACACACACACACACACACACAGAGCAACTAGACACTGATACAAGAACTACTTACAATCATAATACTTGTTGTTGACGCTATCAACAATGCGATGGTAGCAAGTACCAAGTTCAGCGCGTCAGACTTTGCCTGCAAGGTAATAATATGTTAACAGCATGAACCTAATTTAAATTGGCTTCTTCGCCTAAGCATAAAAATACAACACCTTACCAGTGAGTATACCCTACTGAATCCAACATGTGTGGCCTGAGAATAATCAAAATAAAAATCAGCACTTCCAATTAAATGGCTACTAATAGAAAATATAATTAGGAAAACATAAGTCCCAATTACCTGGACTGCATCACCGTGCTCAAGGTCTGTCAAAACACCATCAGAAGATTGGGCATTGTTTCCCCTTTTCTCTGCCTTTTGAAAGCAAATTAATTGCAGCTTAGTTGAAACTTATCCAATATACATATTAATCATTAATATTCATTCAAGTATGCAACATTTTCTCTGTGTCATGGTCCAAATAAGTTTGAGGTGCAGGAAATTTAGGGTACAGGTATTTTATGTATCTCCTATCTTTATTTTAGTATTTATATGAGTTATTTCTGTCATGCGCTCCTTTTATTAGAACTAAAAAGGATCATAATGAGATATTTCATTTTCGCAGTCTTTCTCTAGAGGCTTCTTCTAACACGTGTACTCATCTCTCTCTAACACACATCACACCTCCCTCGCTGCCCTCTTAATTATTCTCTCTTCTCCTCCCTTTCATTCATCGATTTGTAAGCCTCGACAAGTAGAAACTAAATTAAATGAATTAAACCCGAGAAACAAGAATATGAAAAGGCACTCATTAAGCATCTAGAAACAACCATGCACACCTTTGGAATCAAAACAAACCAAAATCTCCTACTTACAAGTTTCCAACATAATCAAAGTTGCTCAACAAGCAATCCGTTGGTTGCTAATACTATCAGGTTGTAGTATGATGTATGGTGTGGGGATTTGTCTTCAGCCTTCAGTTGCAATTAATTGCCTCATATTGAAAAGCAGTTTTTATAGCAAATCACAAAAGAGGTAGGAGATATAAGGGCTAACTTGATATTTTTAACTTTGGAATTTCAAGAATGAAATATCAACCACGAGGAGATCGAAGAATAAAGGATTGTAATTTGAGCTCGCGTGGTGGAGCTTCTTTTGGGATACAATGGAGAGTTTTGAAAGTGCAAAAGAAAAGAAAATTCACCATTTTTTGTTTTCATCTCAAACTAATGAATCCCATGTGAACCTATATCATAACCTTTGATTATCCGCTTTTTGACTAATCAAAGTTCTTCATTTACAACAATAGCAACAATGAGACACATACTTAAAATGGTTTCTTTACACTAGTAAAAAAGTATCACTTTGTCTAATCGCTGATCTCTACCATTGTGAATAAGGTCAACATACTTGATTAGTGTAGTTATGTGTTTTAGTCTTCCTCTTCACAAAGCCCCTATATCAAGCATCTCGTATCTTGTCAAACACAGACATGAATACCAACGTCCCTATTAAATAGACATAACGCATAATGTGTTTTTGGAGTGGGTGAGCCTTCATCCATTTTATACTTCTTTCACTCAAACAAAATCAATAGTGAATTACACAAACAAAACTCAAGAATACAGTTGTAACTCAAACAGTCAAATATGCCAAAAATCGTCCAATAATAATTATAATGCTCAAATTCATCAAACACTAAACCAATTCAGAAAATTAAACATGGGAACTTCTAAAATCAAAAACCAAACAAATAAAACCATAATGGGGTGATTCAAAAACTTACCTTTTGATTCAAGAGAGGAACTCTTTCACCTCCTCCTGGTGTACCCATGGTAATCACTAAACCACTATACTCAAAATAAGGTCAGATTTCAGAGGTTTATATGATCCAACATGTTTGGGTGGATCCTGCCTGAGTCACACACAACTCACAATTCAATTTCGTGAAGTCAGACTAACGACAAAGTTTACAAATGGTATTATATGGTGCCGGTGTTAACTGTGTTTTTTTTGTTTTTTTGCATAGTATCTCAAGTCCAAACATTTTAGAGGTTAACATCAGTAAATATTGGAATGTGCAAAGAATTTTATTAGCTCAACTAGTATTGGAATGTTTAAACTCAACTAATAAGCCTACCAAAGTTTGTCTTCATTCTTAAGAGCAAATCCACCAGGGTGAGAGTTTGGCAGTGTTCCTTTTATCGCCCGGTAATCAAAACTCCTCCAAACTCAATTATTTTTCCTGAGCACTCCCTGGCTACTTCTTCTCCCCCAAAACCAATTGCAGAGCATAGAGAAGAACATCTGCGCTCTCCCCAAATGGCTAACTCCGGGACCAGTAGTAATAATTGTACACCGTCAACCCCATCATCCCATAGCCCTTCAACACCATTCGCTAAACACCTATCATCACAATTCACTTCATACATCTACCACAACCAATCGCAATTCCAATCACAGACCCCACCTCCGTTTACTATGTCGCAAGGGGATCCCAGTTATGGACAATATCAAAATATATTTACACTCTCTCAACCGCAACCTCAGGTGTTTAGCCCGTACTATCAACCTTATCCGCTCACTCAACCTCAAGGTTTTCAACCTCCAAATTACTTTCAGAACTACCTATTTCATGGTGAATCTACTCAACACAGTCAAAGTGACTCAAATGCGTCAATACCTGTTGAAGCGGCGATGCCCCATAAAGAAAAAGGAAAAAGAAGAAAGAAAAGAGTATCCGCAAAACAAAGACAAATTGTGCAAGTGCCAGAAGATGCTGAGTTTTTTTACGAGACAGATGATGTTGAACTGCATTGGACGAAAGCAGACTTTACGTGTATCGCAAGGGCGTGAGTAACAGCTTTTATCCAGATAGTAGGTCGCACTAAAGGTTTCACTTTCTATCAAAATGTCAACATTGCCTTTAACAGAGACCCCGAGTGCCCCACACGACGATCAAATGGCTCGACCAAAGCTCAGTGGTATACCCTTAATGTACAATGTCTGACGTACAAGAAAATAGTTGCTTAAGAACGATTTAGGAATAACAGCGGGAAAACAAAAAAAGATCGGGTACGCCCTAATTTATTTTAAGTCAATTTCGTTTATTTATCGTGGATATACACGTTATTTATTTGTATTTGGTAATTTTGTGAATTGTAGAAAAACGATGCACACAATATCTGTTAAGGCTTGAATGGCGACAATGACTTTAAACACCGTGAAGCGTATAAGATTTTGGCGCGATAACCGCGATGAGCTAACCTAAGGGATGATGGGTTGAACCATGCAGGGAATATACCAAGAAATGTAGCCAGGATAACATCGGACAATTCTTCTCTGGGAACTCGGTCGGATCGAATAATCTATCGGAGGACCCCGACGGCCCGCCTGCACCTCAATTCGCGGTCCCAAATTCTAAATTAGATGGTTTGTTATATGAGGGTGGAAGCAGGCCCATCGGGCAAAAACTATTTAGAAAAAACTTTGCAATACAAAGGGCATTGGATGGTGTTACTGCATCTGGTAGCTGTAATAGCCTAATTCCGGGATTCGGACTTAGCCTTTGCACCAAATATACTCAGAATGTTCAAGCACAATAGATAACAAATAACAAGATAGTTTAGCTTAGAAAACCTTTGAATATGTTAAAAACCAGGACCTCTCTTGAGGATTTTGATAAAGTGATGGTGATCTTATTGAGATTGTTAATCTATTACAATAAGTATTCTAAGAATACAAGATAACGGAGTAAGAACTTTCCTGTCTTGAATGTTGCATCCTTCATCTGCAGTTCTCCAAGTCTCTTTATAGGTCCTTCCATATGACCATTTGACGGCCATAAAGTCCCTTAATGATGGACGTTACAAAGTGTGTGAGATATTCTTTGACCAGATTGTGTAACGTTCTGATCTTTGTTGTTGTACAACGGGTTTATTGCTGACTGAACGTTTTGCACAGATCAAACTGTTGGTGTAGAGGTCGAAAGTGATGTCTCGAACTAAAAAAAATTGGTTATGTCTTTAGTAGTACTTCCTGTATGTTGATGAGATCGATGACGAAGCTTGAGTCCAAGATACGAAATAAGCTATTACAAGACGGTTCTCGACCAATAGCATAAGTGTCGTCAGGGATGAGTGGTGTTAGTTGAAAAACTTGTATTGCATATGTTTCCTAGCGTTGCGGTCTTATTCCTGGTTGTGCCACGTACTGTATTGTTGAGGTCAAAAGTTTGTATGTAGCTTAAAGATGAGGCGAGAGCTCGAGATACGGAATAAACTACTACAGTAGCGGTATCTAAATAATATTGGATGAACTACGGTTATAGAAGAGACAAACGAAAAAAAAAAAAAAAAAAACGGAAGCAAATCAACAATGGGAAGCCAAAATGAATTTTGAACAAGCAATGGAAGATCGTAAAATCATGCAGAAAGACCTAAGTAATCTTTTTGGACATCAATTGTAATACTATCTACAAAGGCAAGCTGATGTCATAGAACGTCTGGCTAAGAGGGGTGGACCAGGTACTTAAAGTGGTGATGAAATATAATTTAACTTTGCTGTATATAGAAATTTTCTTTCCAAGAATGTAGTTTACCTTCCAATAATGTAATCATTTGAATAATGTACTTTCTTATTGAAGAATACAATATTATTTTCGAAATGTTTATTTATGATAATATTTCATTAAAACAAATGCAAGATTAATGCAATAACAAAAACTTGTTTAATAAACTTGTACAACTAAGAAACATTAAATTACATAAAGAATACGCAAATAATGTAATAAATAGAGTACTAGGTTTGAAGATTTTCCTTCACGACCCACAAATGCTCTATTAGATCATCATTTAGATCAAATTGCAATTCTCGACTTCGAATGCGATTCATTTTCGATATAAAAGATTCTATCGTTCCGTGTTCGCATACAATATTAAACTATTCGCCTTCGATAGTTGAAGGATTAGCCGGATTGTAGTCTAAGTATGATGGGAATGAACCTCGTTCCTCTTCGACGATCATATTGTACATTATCACGCACACCTTCATGACATTGCTCAAAACCTCGGGTTTTCACAATTTAACCAAATTTTTTACAATATTGAACCGAGATTGTAAAATCCCAAACGCCCGTTCTACATCTTTTCGGCAACTTTTTTGTTGTTGAGTAAAAAAATTTGTTTCACTGTAACCAGATTGGATATGGTTTAGACAAGTGTTCCCCATTTGGGGTATATGTCATCCACTAGGTAATACCCCATATCATAAGCTTTTCCGGCAATTGTATAATTGCAAGACGGGGTGATACCATCGGCCAGGGTCGCTGAAAAGATATGATTGTTGCAGAACATTGATATCATTGTTAGACCCTGGTAACCCAAAAAAAGTATACCAAATCCAAAAGTCGTGTAAAGCTACCGCTTCAAGAATCAGTGTCGCCTTGGGGTATTGACCAATAAATTGACTATGCCAAGCTATGAGACAATTTTCTATATCCAATGCATGTAATCAAGGCTTCCTAACATGATGGGAAATCCTCGTGACTCTCCGATCGCTTTTAACCTTTCGACGTCGGCTGCGTTTGGTGCTCGAAGATATTCTTCACCAAAAATTTGTATAACTGCAACACAAGACTTTTCCATACATAACAAGGTTGTGCTTTCTCCTATTCGGATATACTCGTCAAAAAGATCTGCCGCAACACTGTAGCTTAGGAAACGTAGTGTTGCGACTACCTTTTGGTACGGCGATAATCCTATAGTACCAGCGTTGTTGGGTTTTTGGACAAAGTAATGATCATGTACAACGACTGCATTGAATATACGCATAAACATGTCTCTACTCATACGAAAACGTCACAAAAATTCTCAGGGCTCATATATGCAATTCGGCTTGAAGTAATCCCGTATAATGCTGTAATGCCCCAATCGGTGATTTCGCTTCTTTCTCTTATTCTTACAGTCCATGACACTCTCGCCATGACTTGAAGTTGCTTCATGTACTACTAAGTTTGTTGCAGTTTGGTGCAAAATGCAAATTGTCACTGTACAATCAAAGATAAGATCGTCAGAGGAGGACGACGATACACGTGGAGGATCATCAATGGATGAATAGGATGATGAAAAAGACATTTGAGGTTGTGGAGTTGAGAGAAGGGTGTTGACGGTAAAGGGAAACAAGTTTCCAATTGAAGAGAGAAGTGTAAAAGAGGGGAATAGAAGATATGGGTCTTAAAAATAAGGGATTTGGCGGTGAAAAGAACACCGCGCGGTGTTATTTTTACCGCAAAATCCCTTATTTTCTTCGAATAGACTATTAGTCTATTCGAATAAAATAGCTCATAACAAAATTTGTTCGAACAGTCTTTGGGTCTATTCGAATAAAACTGCTCCTGTTGAATTTTTTTTGAATAAGACCTTATTTTGTTCGAATAAAAAGGGGTATGTTCGAACAGACAAATAGTATGTTCGAAAAGACATTGGAAAAACTTATTTTTGAATTCAAGACTCAAACAACAACGACTACTTCCTATGGTGGGTCCTTCACAACATCTAGTTTTGGATCACAACGACTCGTTTTGGATCACAGCAACTCGTTTTGGATCACAACGGGCTGCTTATTTTAGATTATAACGGTTATTTTTTGCTTTATATATATGTTGGCTGGAGATACTTTAACAACATTCTCTACTTGAACTCAACAATCTCGAGTTTTTCCGCTTTAATACAGGATTCTTCGGTGGTATTTGGCTGGAAAAAAACTGTACCTTGGCCGCATCCTAGTAGTATTTTGTTGATAATTCACCTCTCTGACAACTCAACTTTAATCAGTTATAGAATATAATTCATGTCCAATTCAAGATGCACACGGAACTTCGATACCCTCCTGAAGATTTTTACAACAGGTGGAATGTTATTAAGGCCAAGTGTAAATAGTTTTATGAGATACAAATGAGTATTGATATACGGGTCAGAGTTGTTCCACTAACCTATATTCCCCGCGAAGCCAGAGATGAATGGTATGATAAATGCAACCAGCTGTTCCTGTTTGAGACTCCATACGAATTTTTTTACCAGAACTACGTCCCGCCTGATCCTCCTACAAATTATCTGCTAGAAAACTATGGACGGGATCCGCTCCCCCTTACTGAATGGTCTGAGTTTATTCCTTACATTAGACGTGAATGATGAATTAAATTTAATTGTATCTGTTTTGAGTTATATTTTGTGCGTAGAACTACTATTTCAAGAATTGTAATTGCATTTCTATTTAAATTCAAGACTCAAAATAAATTGATTAATATTGATTTATATAAAGAAATGTGACATCAGGTCGTACAAGTACTTATATAGAGAAACAAACCCAAAATTAATAATATAATTTGTTCAACACTGATGTTTATAATAAAAGATTTTGTTTACAAAAACATCAAAAATACCTATATCTCCTGAGTTGGGTCAAAATTATCTCCAGTACCCCGCTCCCTGCGGCTAGTACCGCTTCCCCTGGTTCGCAGACCAGATCCACATTGTCTCGTCCTCGTGCCACCTCCAGGTGGTAGTGGCAGTACCACCCGTACGTCACGCCCCTCCTCGGATGTAGGTCCTGAACAGGACAAAGAAAATTTATAAATATTTTGACAAAATAAATATGACATTAAGAAAAAAAAATACATAAATAAATTACTTACATGTGAATATAGTTGATCATTTATAATGTCTATGTGCCTGTGGGTAGTAGCAAGCTCATCAGTAAAATCCTAGATCCTCTGGGCATCCTGCGCAGGCTCTGCAAGGCAAAGTCACCGCATACCATGAGTCAAGTGTCACAGCTCCTCTGGGCCGTAAGAAGCAGACATGGATGGCAGGTCCCCCAAGCAGTGAATGGAGAACATCTTACGCTTCCCTGTCCACTCTATGTGTCACCCCGGGTCTGGCCCCTCAGGCTCGCCAGACAAACTGAAGTCTTAGGATAAGCTATGAACCGACGCTGACGTAACTACCACGGGTGTAATACCAGCCCTGAGTGCAAAGGGTCCGCATAAATCTATAATCCCCATCCTCTGGGAATCTATCAATAGATGGCCTACAACCCCAGTTTGGTCAGCCCAGTATGAGGCATAAGTCTCTCGCTCCTCCCCTATTACAAACTTTTCACAGTCAAGGAAGTCGGCCTGTCTCATCGCTTATAAATCCGTTGGACTAATATGTGGCGACATGCTAATCGGAGGATCCAAAGGAATACCCGCAGTGCCAGTCAACTATTTCAAACATTTATCCCCTATGTAATACTCGCAGTTTCCATTTGGGACTTGAAGTGGCATCCTCTTACAAGATAGGAGTGACGCATTCCGTACGTCATCTAACTTAGATACCGCAGATTCCAACCAAGGTCGCCAAGTGATCGCTTTAATAGTCCGGTGGTCACTGTGGTATATGCCTAGCATAAACAAATTGGTTACCCGGTCATTTGTTTTCTTCCTATTCCCCCTCTCTCATCTCTGAGGCGCGGATAGGCCAAGAACTTAACCTCTTCATTAACTATAGGGTGACCAACCCTACAATACTTGTAGAACCAATACTGCATTTCGGAACAACATAAAAAACTTGTGTGTTGTCGGCCATCAATGTTCTGTAAGTGCCTGAATTAGGCGATTATCAGAATTGTCCAAGTGTATATCCATAAACTGTCCAAATATATTCACCACGACATCCCTTACAAGTGGAATTATGAAAATATATTTCCAAACTTTGACACCATAGCGAATGTGCCGTGCGAACGCATCGAATCCTGATTCTGTTCATTGGAGCATTTTGTCAAATACTTGATTTATGGGAATAACAAATTCACAATTATACTAAAACTTACCGTGAGTTCACTGCCAGTGTAATAGATATGATTGACATTGTCTGGGAGTTGGGTAATAAACCTTTGCGGGTAGTTTTCTTCGGGTGGGTTTGGTATATGTTGTTGGACATCTTCAAATTCTACTCGCTTTTTCTTCCTTCTGGACCTCGACCGAGTTACGGTTCGCTCTGGATCTCTTGTCACTCTAAACCCATGTAATGTACTGGGGTGTGGGTCTCCATCTGGCATATGCATTGTGTTTTGAAAGAAATTAGATTTTTTTTAAGTATACCTTCGAATTGAGAGAGAGATGAGGAAATAATGTTATAAAACTTGAGTTGGGTGTGATTTTTTCTTAACAGTTGAAGCAGTGGTAAAATGATTACCGCGGGGTAATCCTTTTATCACGCAGTAAAAGAAACACTGCGCGGTGTTTTGAACTCTTCTAATAAAAAATATATATACGTCACCAACCCAAACTTGCTGTTGGGAGAGGCTAGGTGTGGGTTGGGTTTTTTATGGGCCTCTTGTCAAAGCCCACACCCAAACTGAAACTGGATGCTAGAGATGCTCTAATACCAAGTTTCATTAGCTGAACTCCATTTCATAATCAAAGTTCGAACTCTCCAACAACAGTAACATAGTAGACCTCGTCGTTCCATCAGAGCATAACCAACAGCTAGGTGAATTTATCCAAAACCACCCCAAAAATCCAAATTCACCTAGGGTAAGGTGCTTTTGGCTCACATCAGCTAGGTGAATTCATTTGAAACTACCAAAAAATCCACGCGGACAAATATATAACCATTTATTCGAAAGGACGTCCACACGGTGCAATTCATCGACGGATTGGGCCGGGATCATCCACCGTGAGGTAAGGAGGCCATATGTGCGTTATAGTTTATTTGCCCATACACTTAATCGCTATGTTCGAATTACGCATGCTTTTGGGAAACTTATATCCCGGCTGTAACAATGACTTTTCCTGACATTTTATCGAAGTGAGAGAAGAAAATTTGTCGAGGATTTTAAATTAGGAGGTTGGGAGGAAAACTCTTAATCCACCAAGTATGTGTTGGTTGCGAGGAGAAAATAAACTAAGTATGGAAGAGAAAATCAACGTTTTTCTTGTAGGAGAAGTCGCGCATACAAAATAAAAATAAAAAGGCGACGTGGCAATATCTCATTGGCCTATATGCCGCGTCATTCTGAAGGATGCGACACACATAAGATCATGCCACGTGGCCTCATCCCAACCATCAATAATGATGCGACACAAAATTTCAACTGCTGTGGGTTTCTTTCGGTGGAGTATCAAAAACAACAATTATGAAAATAAATACTAATTTATGCCAACTTTACAAAATCGGACCCAGAGAACAATAAATTCTAAAATCGATACTAGCAAGAGCAAAAGCCAATTTTGCACCTACTAAAGTTACAATATTACAGTAGACAACCACATATTTTTGGGTTCCACAAGTAGGAATGTCACTTCCGAAATAATAAAAAATTATAAAACTCATTTAAAAATAATATATCACGTCACGTGTCATTACCATATGTTATTTACCATTTCTTCATAAAATTATGTCATTTGTTCATCAAAACTTTGTCATTATATTAGAAATCAATGTCATTTCTTAAAAAATATTTATCATTTATTTTTTCAGAATTTTCTCATTTGTTTATAAATCTGTCATTTATTTTCTCAAAAGTTTATCATTTGTTCATAATTATTTGTCATTTGTTTTACCATAACTTTGCCATTTGTTCATAAAACGTTGACATTTGTTTCAATACAACTATGATAACTGTATTGAATGACAAATGATATATTATACCAAAACAGATGATAGTTTTTCCAAAAACAAATGATAAATTCTTTCAAACAAATGACAAATGACAGTGTCATAAAATTTAATAACATATGACAAATCTAGTTGTTTGAGGACACAAAAGAAATTATCTCCTCTAAAGTTTTGTCAACCTCTCTATATCTCGTGACTATTTCATAAAATACTTTACATTATAGAGCTATGATAACTGTATTGAATGACAAGTGATATATTTTACCAAAACAGATGATAATTTTTCCCAAAACAAATAACAAATTCTTTAAAACAAGTGAGAAATGATAATTACTTTTAAGAGGTATTGGTGATTAATTACTAAAAATATAAGTGAAACTACACAAATGGGTTTGTTAAGCCCTGTTTGGCAACTTATATAACTCTTTTTTGTATATATATATATAATAAATTTACTTATTTTTGTTACATTGTTTATTACTAAAAGTTTTTGTCAATGAATGGATGTATGAATATAAAATGTTATAGTTACTTTTAAAAGGTAGGCAGTCATAATATGGAAAAGACTACTCAACAACTTTAGTAGGGATAGTTTCTCATTTGTTATGCATTATTTGTCATTTGTTTTGCCAGAACTTTGTCATTCGTTTCGAAATATTTGTAATTTAATTTGTTATAGTTTTGTCATTTATTTAGTAATCTTTGTGATTTTGTAGTTTTATTACTGTAGCAGATTAGACTACTCATCAACATTTAATGTTAGATAATAAGAGTGACAGCTAGAGGGTAATAAGTGAGACCAGTATCGATTTGTTCATTTTAGTATCGATTTTATAGATTTAGCATAAAATAGTATTTATTCTCGTAATTGCCGGCATAAAATGGATTTTGTGTAGTTTTTATCTACTTAAAATACTCCATATGTGCTAAGAGTATCTCCAATAGTTAAGGTTTTGAGTGTGGGTTGATTTTGTTCGTGGGCTAAAAAAATATTTTCATCCCGCCACATCAACACCATAGGTTGGAAAACTTAACTGTGGACCAGTTAAACCCAACCCACCCCCAACTGCTGGAGAGGTTCACACCAACATAATAAAAACAAAGCAAGCAGCAGCTGGGGACCACCACAACCCAGACACGCAAACGCAACCTTTGAATTCCACGTCATGGTCTACTATACGAAACCAAACAGAACACAGCAAGCGCCATATTTAGGTGGGTCCCAGACTTGAGTAGTATCGTAGCAGTGACATTAAAACGTATCCTCTTCTGTCACCAGCAGTCCAGCACTACTGAATCACTGACATTAGAGGTCGGCGCACCATAACGGGCTAAAAGACCCATCATTCATGGCTCCTAAAGTGATGCATTTCGGCTAACATGTGCGAATCAAGGACTCTCAAGCCTCTAATGTTGTTCCACGTGGATATATCACATGCGTCTGTCATATAATTAAGTAACCGCGGTTATTAATTAACTGTGGGTGTATGTGAGTTAATGTTTGCAGCTTTTTTTACGGTCAGGTCCTATAACGTGCATGGTCCTTGCCTCGTAGGTTTTTTTGGTTAGACCAATAGGGACATGTTTACTTCTTTATCATCACCTTGATAGCTACTTTACGTTAAGGCTATTATGGTACTTCCATCTGCATATTATGAGAATCCAATAATAACTATTGCAACAGACTGCATCTACTATGGTTCGTATCGGATTGAGAAGAAAATTAACGCACTATTTTGTTTTTAATGAGTATTGAGATATACATTCTCAAATCAATTATTCAAATAATATATGATTTTGGAGTTAAACTCCTCAAATAGTAGTTATCAAATTTGGCTTTATTTGCTAATTATTCTTCAAAAAGTAATGCCATGCATCAACTTTTCCATCAAATCTTTAATTTTTTTAATAGATCTAGCCAAATTTGATTGCCATTAAATTTTATTTGAAGAGTGAAAAAAATAGTTATATATTTGACTTTAATTTGGTGAGTCGGATGTAGGTATTTTTAAAGGATTTGGCTATACAAATTTAACTTTAAATAAATATAGAGAGTCGACTAGAGATGCTCTTATCAGACCGACTTATATATATGGTAATCTCTTTCTTCAACTTGGGTCCCAAATGTCATACAATTGGTTATGAGTGTATGTTTAAAGCTTTTTGCAATTCTTAGAATACCCTTTTGTTTATTTATATTTGTATTTAGTGTTTTTAATACAAACCGCAAAGTTAATACTCTTTTCGTTACTTTTTCTTAAAAATTAAAGGGAAAGAATAGGGAAAATCATTTTTCCCTAAAATCGAGGAGAAATCTTGCGTCCCACTCAGTCTAAAATAAGGGTTCTCAATCTAAAATGGTTTTTTGTAACATTAGTTCAAATTGGCAAAAAAATAATAATTTAATTTCACTATCAAAATTTAACATGTGGCATGAGAGAGAATATTCAAAATTTAACATTTTTTCTCTCATTTTTAATTAAAAATCTTTCACCTATTAACTAACTACCTGCATAGCATAAGAATTAGCTATTCTTTGTGTTGTCGAATGTTCATTTATAATTAAGACAAATTCCACACAGTTTAGCAAAATTCAGAAATGTCGAAAAGTTGATAAGAAATTTTGGTCACGGTACTTGGTGTGTTGTGACACTCTACCTCACGGACAAAAAGAGAAAGAATTGGGTTGGAGGCTGCTTTCAAAACCAAGTTCTTTCTCTATTATAAGTTGGAACATAAGCTGTTGCTTTTGAGATTTTTTTTGGGTGTTGGTTCGAAATAAAGGCTTGTTAAGTTAAAATATATAGAGCGTTAAAGAATGTAGATTATAGAAAAGTAGGAATTGCACTCATACGAACCCTATCTATGAATTAGTGAAATGATTTAAGATTATTAAAATTGAGATAATATCTAACGAAGAACTGCATGGTCGGTCACATACTTAGTTGGTTTTGAGATGTAAAAAAAGAATCGACGAGTTGAAGTTTGGTGAGGGGAATGCAGATTGGAAGTGCACCAGAAGACAATAAAACGGTGGGTGTCGTAGACACTCATCAAATCATAAATACGTACGTTTTACAAAACCGAGATTGATACGCAGACATTTCAACGCAGGCGCAAACAGTAAATTGCCGTAACCATGGTTAATTCTAACCACGGTTATTTTAACCACAGTAAAAATTTAAACGCTTATCTCTCTCTCTCTCTCTCACACATACCTGCATCTATTTAACCGCCCTCTCACACTCTTTCTCTCCTGCACTTCTTCCGCTTTCCTACTTACTCTCTCTCCTTCTCCAAATACCAAAACCACTTCTTCTCTCAAAACCACCAAAATGACATTTCCAAACCACCTCTTCTTCCTCCCCAATACCGCTTCTAATAATGCCACTCTCAACTTACAGCTCCTCCTCTCTGTTGTGGCCCTAATCTCTGTTTTCGCCTTCTGGCTTTCACCTGGTGGGCTAGCATGGGCTCTATCAAAAGCCAATCAGGCCAAAACTAAGTCTGCCATTCCAGGCCCATCTGGGTTCCCTCTTGTTGGCCTTCTGTTTGCTTTCACAGGAGGGAAAACCCATCGTGTTCTAGCAAAGCTTGCTCGAAGCTTTAATGGTGGAACATCTTTAATGGCGTTCTCTGTTGGGTTTACTCGTTTTGTTATCTCGAGTTGTCCTAATTCAGCTAAGGAGATGCTAAATAGCTCGGCTTTCGCTGATAGGCCTGTCAAGGAGTCGGCTTATGAGCTGTTGTTTCATAGAGCAATGGGGTTTGCTCCGTTTGGTGAGTACTGGAGGAATCTGAGAAGAATCTCAGCTACCCATTTGTTCAGTCCAAGAAGAATTGCTGCTTTCTCGCCTTTTCGGAGTGAAATAGGGGAGAAAATGGTGAACGAGATTAGGGTTTTGATGGAGAGTGTTGGTGAGGTTGAAGTTAAAAAAGTTTTGCACTTTGCGTCTTTAAACAATGTGATGATGAGTGTGTTTGGGAGGTGTTATGATTTCAACAATGATGATGATGGGGTTGTGCTTGAGGAGTTGGTGAGTGATGGGTATGAGTTGCTTGGGGTGTTTAATTGGAGTGATCATTTCCCTATACTGGGGTGGCTTGATTTACAAGGAGTGAGGAAGAAATGTAGGAATTTGGTGTCTAAGGTGAATGTTTTTGTGGGAAAGATCATACAAGATCATAGAAACGAAAGGGTTAATGGGGTTTACGTGGACGAGAGTGGTCGAGATTTTGTTGATGTTTTACTTGATTTGGAGAAGGATGAGAGGCTCAGTGATTCAGACATGATTGCTGTTCTTTGGGTATGTTTTAAACCCAGTTTATGCTCTTATTTTGATGACTATTTAGTAATGTTTTTGATTAGTTATTATTATTGTTGGATTTGTTTTCAGGAGATGATATTTAGAGGGACAGATACAGTGGCTATTCTCATAGAATGGATTCTTGCTAGGATGGTTTTACACCCAGACATTCAGTCAAAAGCGCAATCTGAGATTGATGAAGTTATTGGCAACTCTGCGCGCCTTGTATCGGACTCTGACCTGCCTAATCTCCCATACTTGCAGTCCATTGTGAAAGAAACCCTCAGGGTACACCCACCAGGGCCTCTCCTGTCATGGGCACGACTTGCTATCCACGATGTCCATGTTGGGAAACATTTTGTTCCTGCAGGAACAACTGCAATGGTGAACATGTGGGCGATAACCCATGACGAGAACATTTGGTCTAACCCAAATGAGTTTAAGCCGGAGCGGTTCATGGAAGAGGATATGAGCATTATGGGGTCTGATTTGAGGTTGGCGCCTTTCGGGTCTGGTAGGAGAGTTTGTCCTGGGAAAGCAATGGGTTGGGTGACTGTTCAACTCTGGTTAGCTCAAATGCTTCAATCCTTCAAATGGATTCCTTCTGAGAATGGTGTAGACTTGGCTGAGTGCTTGAAGTTGTCTCTTGAGATGAAGAAGCCTTTGGTTTGTAGGGCTGTTTCTAGGGTTTATGTTGCTTGACAATTATGGGGTTTAAGCTAGTCTTGAAGAAAGTCAGTCTGGGGTTAATGTAAATCTTCAGACATTTTGGGGTTTAAATGTGGTTTATTTTAGTTTATGCATTAGGGTTTAGTAGTTTGTCTTATGTTGGGGTTTTAGGGTTTATAGTTGAAACTTGAAAGACTACTAGTAGGAGTGTGGGGTTTGTGCTGGCTTAGTTTGAATAGTTTTTATGGAGGCTTGTGAAATGTGTAACATCTTTTTGACATATATACATGGGATATTTTAGAGTTTTATGTATCCAAATGTTGTTTGAGGTTGGTAGGTCATTTTATTTGCATTCAGCTCCTAGGAGAAATAACTATATGCCCCCAACATTTATTCCATAACACTGTGATGCCCTTCATCGAGCCAATAAGAGCCTAATGGTGGTTCCACCTAGAGGCTGCAAGTTCGAATCCCCTGAGCCCGGTTTCAGGATCCCTAGAAGAAGAAAAAAACACAAACCAGGTTGACCCAAAAAAAAATAAAAAATTGAGAAGTTTGAAGTAGAAACCGATGATGGTGGGCACCAAAGCTTGTAAGAGAATCTGGACTATTGCCCAGATCAGATTAGGAGCAGCAGCAGTGTGGCGGCCACCAAAATTTTCCAATTGCTCTAAAGAACGTGATTGCCAAATGATTTGGTGATTAAGCGCAAGAATTTTAATTTAAACATCTGCTTTTGAATTATTAAATTAAACGCCAACTCCATATTTGGAGCGTTAAACCAAGGCTCCCGCTCCGAATTTGGATTCCAAGCCCACTGTTGGATGCCACTTTTAGTGATTAATCCAAATATGAATTCCGATATGGATATGTTGGAAATGCTATAATGTTGGCGGTGCGCATCAAAGCTTGTAATGTTTTAGTAACCCTTAAATACAGTGGTTAACTAAGAATAGACCAAAAGAAGGTTGCAGGATGTCATATTAGATGCAGTAACATATTATTTGTGTAATTAACCATAAGGGATTCTGAGATCATTGTGTCGGCACACTTAGGCCTAAGTTGACGCAAGAAGGAAGGATTATTGATTGGAATATCCATATTATTAATAAGATCATCAGCTGGTTAACATCATACAGGATACATACTCTTATTCCCTTTGCTTTGTGCTTTTTTATCCAATGCATTTTCTTATTTGCTTAAGATTCCTCGGTTAATTTTGCAAGGTAATATATATATTTTTTGCAAGGGATTCTTCGGTTATGATTTGTGTTTATTTACTAATCATCAATTAATGTCTTTCTTCTTCTTTTTTTACTTTGATTTCCACTTTATAGTACAACCTCAAAATGATTGTAAAGAATAACCTAGCTATAGACTCATCTCTTTTGCTTGGATCCAAATCTTTGAAAGAATATATGTTTGTGAAGCTGTTCTTAAAAAGCTACTCTCCTTTTCCCCCCCCTCTACAAAGGGGATTACATGTGGTATTTGAATATCCAAATTACACTGTTTTTTATCGAAATATATGCAACTTGCTTTGATTTATCTCTTTTCATTGATTCTCATCCCCTCTTAGATATATCATATATTCCCTACCTATAGTATCACATAGGGGAAATCTAAGGTCCTCCATATCTCTAAAATAATTTCATATCGAACATATTATCCGTACGAATAACATATCTCATGCAGATAATTTTGAATGAAAGAAAGAAGCGAAGAATCGTTGATTAGCCCCAGGGATCTCCACTTGGGAGATTTGTTACAATGAAAAGTTGAACAAATAGAATATTTTTTTGCAGTGTGAATTATTTTAAGAAGTTTTATGGATAAATGATAAATGATAAATGTACAAGGTAGAGATTATGGCATCCTGTACGGGCGATTATGATACCGACTTCGTTTAGCTACTGAAAAAGTTAGAAAAAGAGAGATCGATATCATATCTAAAGTATTCCTTAGCCATTATATGAGCTTATAGGTAGCATATGATCACGTAAAAGGGATACTATTCTTTGACCAGCAATCAGTTTACATCTTAGAAATCCCTTTTTTATGTATGCGCCTTTTCTTTTAAGTTTTGTCGTTCCCGTAGCCCATAGGCCAAGTTAATAGGTTGCCCTTTGACACGATCTAAATGCGAATCCTAAACTACATCAGAAGAATCAGGTATAGTTAGGATATTTAAGGCTTTAGATGCAATTGACGATGTAAAATGTTCAGGTGACATGCATGGCTAGAACTTAGCGTAAATATTTTGAAGATGACATAGTTAATTCCATTTCCTTTCATCTTTGGAGATCAACAAATATTCATCCTTGGTGGAATTTTGGGAGGGTTTGGGAGACTTTTTATTCTGGTTATTGGTCTTCTAATGTGGTAGATTGTAAATGTGTTAAGATACGCAAAATTGAAGAAAAAAATGTTCCTAAAAAAGTTACCTAAGATGATGTTATTTCTCAAGGTTTTCAATGGATAATAATTTGTTGAAACAAATCACTGTGATCTTCAGTGACTTTTCTAGATGTTACGTGAAATACTTACGTATAAAATCTTCGTGGTTAAATGAAAATAATTGATTAGGTGATTATTTGCATTATGGATTTCTATCCAAGATCTAAGAATTGTGCCAATCTTGAGGGAATTTTCTAGAATTTGAAGGATCAACAATACTTGTTTTGAATTTTAGCTTATAAACTAAATTGATTATTTAGCTTCAACATGCTCAATTCTTCAACAAGAGCACTCAAAAGAAATTTTCCTAAAGCTTTAATCTTTATTTTCTGTAGCTAGTTAGTGACAATGTCTACCCAATTTCATAGAAGTTAAAAGTAAGAAATTAAAAGTGTTTGCGATGGTAATTATGGGGTTAAGGCTGACCTGATTATCGAAAATGAACAAATAAAGAATAATTACAATCTTTAGTTATTCTTGCCAATTCTAGCTTCCTCCTACATAATACGAAGGTTGAGAGGACAATGTTGAAACAAATTTTACAATAGGAAGAAGAAAAGAAGCAATTCCATCAGGTTAATTTTCAAAATAAGTGGAGTTACTTAACCTTGATTTGCTACGGGGAATATCACCCAGTATCTGTTGCATATCCAGAGATTATAACAAATTTTCTATGGATTATGGAGCAATGTCACTTGGCAAATAATTTACGATATAGGTGAATGGATAGTGTGTCTGGGATATCTCCCCCAATAGAAAGCTAAAAACACAAATCAAAACTAATATCAGTTTTGATTCATCTGACTTCTTATGCTGATACAGTATCATTTATTTATCAAGCGACTGTTAGGTGTTTTTTAAACTGTTGCAGATACTCTAAACTTTGATATCAGCTTCAGCAAAATAACAGAAGCTCTTTCTCTAATGGATTACTCGCCCCGTATTAATCGCCGAGGATCAGCCGATCTTTACTCCACAGACCTCATTCATGGCGACAACAACGAAGACAACGACGATGAAGATGAAGACGAAGACGAAGACCAAGAAGAAGCAATGGAGATCCCTCCTCTTCTTCGAGGTCTCCCCAAAGAATTCAACTTCGATCTCCTCAACGACGAAGAATTCACCGGCGATTTTGACACCATGATCGTCAAATCCACTCGGAATCGCTCGCCTTCATCATCAATTGGGGCATCATCATCAGTGAAGCGATCATCTCGCACTTCGTCTTTCCCCATTGAGGAATCCGACGGGTTCTCGACTTTTGTTGTTCGATCATCGTATCGATCCGATCACGAGTCGTTGTCTGGGACTGTAGTGAGAAGGATGAGTGGCGGTGGTGGATTTTCGCCTTCGACGATGATGAGTATGGCGGTCGAGAGTATGCAAGCTATTGGGGATTTAGGGGGTGGGAAACAGAGGAAGGTTTCGGGTAGTTTTACTCATGGAGATGATAGTAATCGGCAGATTAGGAAGAATTCAGTTAGTTCGATACCTGAAAGTGTTACGAGGGAAGATCCTACTACTAAGTATGAGTTGCTTAATGAACTTGGTGAGTCTCATTTCACTGAAATGTGGTTTATTTTTACTTTAGAATGTGTAGGTGAATTGAATTTTGAGTTAGTTAATAGAGCATGTATAATGGTAGGATAAAAGATAGGAACATTTTTGCATAAATCACTGCATTGGGGTATGAATCGTATGATTAAAGTGTTAGCGGAAAATGGCGGACGTCTGTGTTTTAGACATTTGTCACATTTCATGTTAGGAATATGTAAGCTACCAATAAATGACTCGTAGTAGTAGAAGATATTTGTAGTTTAGGTAATCTCCATTGTACCTGCATATAAATGAATGTTGAGTTCTCTAGGGTTACGTAGTTTTCTAATATTTATATATACGTCTTTCTTGTAGTGAAGTTTGAATTTGTATTTAATGTATTAAGCTTCTTAAATATTTTCCTTTTATATAAACACCTTAGATTACTACGTGTCGTTGAGATTTCTACTTGGGCCTCCATGCATATCGTAGGCTATTTGGGAAAGGTTATTAGAAAGTGTGTTCAGAAGATTTGGAGTCCTAGAAAGGGAGGTGGCAATCAAATGTCAAAAAGCGTATTTGCTTAAGAGTACCATGTCGATCTTGGCGGGGGTATTTATGTCCTTACTCGTCACACTGTATAGCTCTAAGAAGCTGGAAAAATTGAGGAGTTTCTTGAAACTGACGAGATTTCATTTAGTAAAACTGGAGGTAGTTTGTATAGAAATCTACAATAGGATTCAAGCAAGGAAAATAAATCTTAAGTGCGACAAAAATAGTAGTTTATTAGCAGGAGGGGGAAGTTTGTGTAAGGAGACCAGCTTTCCTAAGTTTGATGCTGTTAGTTTTTCTCTCTTTTCCTCCACCTTTTGTTGTCAACTAAATATGTCTTCCATTTCTACCCATTTTAAAGCTAGCATTGATTGCTTCTCTAATCAAACACAATGACTAGTAAGTACGATTGAATCTTTGTCTTTGCCATTAAACTTGACACAAGGCAACGACTTAAAACTATGATTTATTACAATGGTCTCCCTGATCGCCTCCCAACTTGTATCACGTGGTTGAGTTTTTGGTAATCACCATTTATCGACACAGAGGCTCCAAACGCCGTCTCAATCTCCATAGAGTTAACGCTTCAAATTTTTTATCTCCTAGCATATTTTCGCCCAAACAATATTCACGAGTTTTGAATAATTTTTTAATTTGATACACTTCGATTAATGTTGCCAGAGTGATATTAATGCTCTAGAAGGTGATCCGAGTTTTGGAATGATTATTTGTCAGATTTGAGGAGCAAAATTTAGAGTTTTCTTAAAGATTATATGGAATTTAGTGATTTTTTTGGGATAAAGCAGAGAAAATAGTTAAGAGAAACATGACAACAACTACGTCAGATTTGAGGAGCAAAATCTAGAGTTTTCTTAAAGATTATACGGAATTTAGTGATTTTTTTGGGCTAAAGAAGAGAAAATAGTTAAGAGACACATGAAAGCAACTACGTCAGAGAGAAACTTATACCTCTTTGGAAACGAAATTGACCAAGAAAATAAAAGAAAGAAGGTTAATAATTTACCAAACAGAGTTAAGTTGGTTTCTTATTTCTTTCTCTCCTGCCACCAGGGGCAGAGCCAGGATTTCATGTTTGGGGAGTGAAAATTTTTGTGTTGCCATTTAACGGTATTTTAAGCTTAAAAAATCAATCAAATATAATATTATATTTGACTAGCAAATTATTCAAATTCACTTCTTCTCTCGTAAATTTTTTTAACCTTTTTTGCGGCAATGACATGATCAACTTAAGGTGAAAAAAAAAATATCAATAAGGTTCTTATTTGATGACATCAAGAATTGAACCTTAGACTCTTAGATTAGGAGCTCTACTTTTAACCAGTTGAGCTAACTTTCCTTGATGTCATTAAGGCAAAAAAAAAGTATATATATACCTATATAGGCATTTTTTAACAAAATTCTTGTGGGGGGGGGGGGGGGGGCAAAATCCGTCCCTGCCTGCCACATATCATAAAACAGGGATCGGAGGGGTTAAACTTTTATCTAGCTCCTGGGGATAATTTGGCGGAAGCTACCAATTGAAGGCAAAACATGATTAATAATTTGAATTCACTATCAAAGAATTTTTATTATTTAATCTCTCGATAATAATCTACTAACAATGGAGGAGCATAACTCTATTTAAAGGAAAGTAAAGAAACCGAGTTCTAGTTTACATACTAAATTCATATGATTCCTAATCTTACTAAAGCATAAAGAATGTAGAATCTCTATTAAAGAGAAATCCCACTAAAATATTTCCTGATTTATTAGAAATGAAATAATGCAAAAATACAGAAGAATCTTCACGGAGAGAATATTGTCTTGAGTCCATGCGACGTATGTGACCCACATCAGTATTGTATTACCGCAAATACCACTTATGACTATACTATTGCATTTACGCACCAATACACGGTTACGTAACTAAAATGAGTAATTGGTGCTAATAACATTCCCCCTCTAGTTGGTTTGTGGATATTGCAAACTAATAACTTGGTCAACAATTCAAGCAATCGTGCCTTGATTATTCCATTCTTAAGTCTCATTTGCTAACTCATTTAGAAAGCGACAGAGGATATATAAGATTCACTAGCTTGCAACACAGAGAAAGAGGTTATCAACCTCAAACTTCCTACATTAAGGAAGTTCTTATTCCTTGGAACTGCCATCACATGTTCCAATTTTTTTTGTAATTACTCCAACGTTTTACTGAATTTAGAATTTTCCAGCATCTATAGGAAGAGAATCACTGTACAAATTTGCTAAGCAACATTCTCTCCTAAATCTATGTCCCAAATACCTGTGAGTCAAATTGTAGGAGGACGCTAGGGGCAAAAAGTTTCCTGGGTTGTAATCATGTCAATTGATGGTTCTTGGGTTTAAAAAAGAAAGAAAAAAAGAGAGGTCAACCTTTGTTTGATTGACGCTGTTTCGAAATGGATTATGCGCAAGACTATTAAATGATTTATCACCACATTTAAGTATCATTGGCCGTGGCTTACCAAATCAAAGTTTTTGTAAGAGAAAGCGAAGCAATAGCACGCATTATATATCCCATTGGTCATATCTCTATATGGGCCTCTTCACTTAAATGAGTGATCACATGTTGTTTTAGATTGCACCAAGTAACAAGGGTCCCTTCATAAAATATAAAAACTTCAGAGAGCGATATCCAATGTATTTCTATAAATGATTCTGTTTGTAGGTGCGTTTGTAGGTGCGACTGACACGAACATGGTAGTCCATGACCCATATCAGACTTCAATTAAGGCAAAATTCTTTATGCAACCTCCGTGTGGGATCCTCAAGCATGCTATGTCACAACTCCTCTCGACGTACCACCAATATTGTCCCCACTTAACCACCTTGAAGAGAGGCAGGGGCGGAGCCACATGAGGACCAGTGGGGGCAACTCACTTTTCTCCAAAAAAGGGTTTAGTTATATATACTTATATACATAAAAAAAAAAAAACCGATCACATCATGCGACCATCTCATAAGCAAACCAAAGTCTCTCTCTCTCTTTGTGGCCTAAATTTGCTCAAAAGCTCTCTTGGCTTTCTCCAACAATGGTAAGTCTCTCTCTCGGCTATTTTAGGGCTCGATTTGTATCTAATTTTACTGATTTTGGACTGATTTTAGTGTAATTTGTGATTGATGTCGATGATTGATTTGTTATTGGTTGGGGAAATTAGGGGTTTGATGTAGTTGGACCATAGTTGTTGGTTGATTTGGGAGATTTGTGTATGATTCGATATGGTCGGTGACATCAGTGTAATTTGTGTAGGTGATGATTAGTTTGCGACAACAGAGAGGGCATTTTCAGCTATGCATTTCATAAAGAACCGCTACAAAAATACTTTTCAAATCCCTCCAATTTTTTTTTGGGGGTTCCCGCCCCCAAACCCCCCCAAATTCCCTCCCCCCTAACCAATAATCCTAGCTCCGCTACTGAAGAGAGGTGTGAGGTTTTGTTACCCTCAAAATGCATTGGCGACAAGTAGAGTGAGATTTTAACTTAAGAACATTCGCTCGACAGAATTTTAAGTGACGTGGGACTAAACCATTAGTGCAGCTATCACGGTACTCGGGCTAGATGCCTTGAACTTGTGAACTTAACATTGGGATCTTCTACTTTAAGCAAGAAAGCAGGTGTACCTGGGTACAATTCCTTCATTCTATATGACTTCTTTTAGCAGGACAATCTCCTCTGAAGTTCATCTCCATCAAAGAGTAAGTAATCATGAGGTTTTGAAGGCCCTATATGTGTTTAAGCTACTTGGACTTTATCCTCCACCAACATAATATTCGATACGCGTTGGGTATCGGTAAGGTCCAATAGAGTCTAATTGTAGTTACCTACTGGCGACCCTAACTGTAAGGTCCAATAGAGTCTAATTGTAGTTTAATTTCTTAATTCGTGAGTGAATATGATTTTTATACACGATTGATCATCAATTCATTTGCTTCCGTATAGAATTATAATTTCCCCTTCCAACAGTGCTATTAAAGCGATAAAATTCACAAAATTTTCAACCCAGATCGTTTCTCTTCAATTATGGTGAACGCAAAGAAAGATAGATCCAAAGTTCTTAAAGCCAATACCAGATTTGGTCGTATCAACAAAATTCTGCAAACGATTGCATTTATGTTGAAAAGCGTTACCAAACGGGTTTATGTGGTTGAAGGTAAGATGGATGATGGCAAATGGGAGAAGATATCATCCGTTATCCTTTACAATTCAAAACCCTCTTCAAAATCCAAACCCTCTCATCAATCCCAAACGACCCCCTTCTTCAAAAGAAGGCCGCCTTCTCAAAATTTTAATATTGTTGACAATCTTGACGATGATAAAATCAATTGTCATGCGAGGGATGGGTTGAGTTAGATCAGGAACAAGTCCGATCAAGACTGAAGAATGTGAAGGCTATTGGAGATATCCCTCACAATGGTGTTGTCCCATATGAAGATCAGTTGTTTTATAATGAACGCCATCAATCCGCGAGAAGCGTGGTATTAATTGCACACGTTCTCGAAAGCATTACGATTCACGCCCCAATATCTCATAAGAATTCTTGTGAGGACTCCACAAGATATTCTTCTGATAGCTCTCGCTCACCACTCCCGTGTCCTCCCAATCAAAGGGGGCGACACAAACCCAACGCAAATTCTGGAAGTAATTTTGGATATGAATGGTTTCTTGCGTATTTTAGAAGAAGCGAAATCAATTTGGAGATATGGTTGAGTTTACGGGGAAGTAATAGCCTGATGCGTTCATTGAGGTTAATTAAAATAGAGAGCGCGTTCGACTAAAAACACCTAGAGGAGGCGAAACACGTTAAATTAGTTTTAACAAAGTTAACGATTTTCGATCTAGTATAGTGGGATGGGTTGGAGTTAAACCATGTTCAACAAGGAAAAAAAGATGATTACTACTTAGAATCATATGCATAAGGAGCTCAATAAGTTTTTTATTCCTCTTGATTGCCAGCAAAAATTATATATAAGGTTGCATAATTTGCGACAACAAAGCAAGGCGATACACCGAGGAGTTTCTTTTGCTAGGGACCGGGACTTGCAAGATAGAAACTGCAGATGTGACGGATTGAGAAGATTGGGTGATATATTGAATGTTTTACAAATAAAGACATGTAAAAAGCTTAAATACGAAGATATTTACGACATTTCCGATGCTCTTTATGTCCTCACATGTTGGACACTTCTCAGGTTGGCGTTACTCCTCTTGTTACGACTCTGACTAATTACGCGACAAAACCAGGAGGCCGAGGAAATGAATTTTCGTGTTATGAATGTGGAGATCCCAATCATGCAGCCAAAGATTATCCAGTGAAGATGTTGGGTTTATTTTGCCGATGCAATGCGCGAGCACGTGGTGACAACAATGCAGAATATTTTAATACAAGATCAAGAACAGGAAATAGAAGTGGAGTATGCACCGCCCACAATCGGGTGCACTGCCTTGAAATTCGGGTCGCATTTTTATTATAAGGGGAGGGTTTGTATAAAATGGGTCGTATTCATACTCGTGAGGTCCCCTAATTCGCATTTATTTTTCTCTCTCTAGAATATTTTTTATTTATTTTTAGAAACCTCTTTATTTTGGAATTTTATGTAAATTAGATATGCATGGAACAAGGAATTTCCTTTAAGGAAAGTTTCCACTTTTGTTAGGACTCTTTATTCTACTAAAATAGACCCTTAGTTTAGGGTTAAGAAGCAGTTATTGGAGATATTTAATAAAATTCTTAATTTTTTAGGTGAATACGAAATTTATACTTGATTGATCATCAATTCGTCTGTGCCGAATTATTTTTCATCAATCTTAATCTACCATACCTTAACCTATTCTTTAGCAGCTAACAACGTCTAAAACATCTATAAGAGCTGGTTGCCAAGGAAGATCCATATTACGTAATCGAGTATGACAGGTAGAGCTTTCGATAAGCCCCCCCCCCCCCCCCCCCCCCGTGTGGGTAAAGCTTCAAGTTAGGAAGATTATAGCATGTAATTTGATTTTCCAAGGAAAATTTGCATTTTCGCTTACATTATATATGTTCTTAGTGTTTTTATCAATACATTTGTTTCTTATGATTTAATGAGATTTATTTCGTTCAATTTCAGGAAAAGGTTCATATGGAGCAGTATACAAAGCTAGAGATATAAAGACGTCAGAGCTGGTTGCTATCAAAGTTATATCATTGTGTGAAGGGGTATTCATACTTTTTTATTGCTCCTACTATTTTGTTTTATTCAGTAGTCTATCGGTGTAACCTCAACAAACTAATCACAATTTTCAGGAGGAGGGATACGAAGAAATTCGTGGTGAGATTGAGATGTTGCAGCAATGTAGTCATCCAAATGTGGTTCGCTACCTTGGGAGCTATCAAGGAGAGGAGTACCTTTGGGTATGAGTCAGACCATCATCAAGCATTTGATTACTTTGTATTTTCTTTTTGCAAAACAAGTTTGCAAGATGCGAACTTGCGGTTTTAAAATTCTTGTTTTTCTTTTCATACATTTTCAATAATAAGATCACCAAAGTCACAGTATCTTTCTTATTACGAATAACATTTGTATTGACAGATAGTGATGGAGTATTGCGGGGGTGGAAGCGTTGCTGATTTGATGAATGCTACTGAAGAGTCATTTGAGGAACATCAAATAGCGTATATTTGTAGGGAAGCGTTGAAGGTAGTATTGCGTTTTGCTTACAGTTGGCCAATATTGCCCCTCATTTTTGTAGTCACCTATTTCCTTTCTCGTTCTCATCCTTGTGGATTGGTAAGAGGGGTGTTACTTTAGGCGCTATAAATGTGATGACCTTGTCTTGAGTCAACTTATGAAATTTCCAGTGTTGATTTTAGTTAATAATTAGTTATTACTGTATTCATATTCGAATCTTTATTAGTATTTGATTGGAAAACAAAATACATTTTGCTTATTTTATTTTTGTATGCAGGGTTTATCTTATTTGCACTCAATTTTTAAGGTCCATAGAGATATTAAAGGTGGAAATATCTTGCTTACAGAACAAGGAGAGGTGAAGTTAGGTGAGTACAATTTAATCTGTTTGGTCATTCAAGTATTCAACAAGATTTTCCAAATAGATCCGTCATATTATTTTCTTGTATTAATATTTTGTTTGGAACTCTAGCTGACAGGTAGATAATGTGTACTAACACTTTGGTTATATATGGATCAAACACAAACTTAATTTTATTCAATCTACAACTTAACTTCACGGACGGTTAGTAATTGAGGAGCTTGGTGCAAATATATGCACACAACAACTCCAAAATTGCTGGCCAGGTATGTTTTTGATAGCCTTGACAACATTTTTAAACTAGGCATTGATTGTCAATAGGTTGCTTTAGAGAAGTGTTTTTGATGTGTGATGTATGGGTCGTCACCCCACCATAATACCTATTTCTATTTTCTCTTTCTTTTGTATTATAAAGTAGAGGCTTACTTTTTTTTGGCTAGTTAGTTAGTTTTGGAAAGAGGATTTGTATGTGAAGTTTGGGGGAAAGCTGCAGCCCCTAGTTTTACATTTCTAATATGAAGAAATTTTCATAATCGATTGCTTCCATCGGTTAATATCTATTAGTTTTTTTTGTTAGTAGTTACTGTTTATTTATAAAAGGGATGTGGAATTGGTTGACCATCTTTTTTTTCACTATCCCTTAGTCTTAAAATTTGTAGTGGTGACTTGTGACTAAATGGAAAAGCTGTGATGGATATATCAATGTTGGACAAGTTCTAGGTGCGGTACAAAAACAAAGTGAAGTTTCCCCCACTTCGGTAGAAACAACAAGCACACACAGGGTCTGCAGAAAGTCACTCTCATGATACAAAGAAGTCTTAAGACTATTGGATTCGGATTGTGTACGACCGATACGAATGAAAAACACTCTTATAAATGTAGAACGATGATGCCAGACCAGAGAGAATGGTTTGAGAGAACTGTGTACGAAATTCTGATTAATGTCCTTCTATAAATAGGTTTCCAAACACCTATTCATACATACCCTTTGGGGGAAGTCAACTCTTCACGTTTTAGTCATGCCTTTTAGAGACATAACTCCCAAAGTCTAGAGTCGTGCCTCTTCATGTTAAAAGTCCAGAGCCACGATATTTGAAACAAACACAGTAGTAGCCAAAATATTCTCGAGGCCAGAGGTGCAGCTCGACCCGCCTCAGGCTTCGCAGAATGTAATGAAACCCGTCTCACCTGGATTCATCTTAGCCATGTGAGATATCTCGTGTGAAAAATTGAAGCATAAAAAACTTATCTGGATGGGGTAAGACTATCCGATGAGTCCCCCCCACCCATATGACCATATGCAGGTACTTGGGATTTTTGGCTTGAAAGGGATCCTAGAAACTTTGAGGAACGGGCGAAGGAATCTTATATATTTTGGTGGGATAGAGCTGCTATGAATATTTAGGTGTGTGTTTTTCGATTTCTCATAGCTAGGTGCAAAGACTACAAGGGTTGGTCTATGGTCCTTCGATGTTGTTGGTCTTCTAGCTTTTTTTTTGTTTATTCCCTTTGTGTGGCGAAAATCTATGCTATAAAATGCTGGTAGTATCAATCTTTAAATACATTTTTATGTGACAAAACCTTGTTGAGAAATCAGTTTTTCATTGGCGTGGGTAACTGCGGAATCCCTTTCTTTTTTCTGGTTCCCCGAGATTTATCTTTTTGAGCAAACTCAAAGCTATAAAGTGTCTGGAGTAGAGTAGATTGTTTTTTTATTACTATAGTGGATTGGTTATTCTAAATTTGACAGAGGAGGCGTAATGCCTGTGTTTAAAAGAAAGAGGTGTCCTATCTGTGGAAGAGTTGGAGAGAGATCCAGTAAGATAGTGAAGATTAAAAAATTAGCAGATGTGAAAATAAAATGCTAGTTCAGTGGTCAAATGGTTGAAGGAAGGGATGACAATACATTTTGACGAGAACAATTCCAGTTTCTCCTTTTTGGCTAAAATGATTCGGATTCCTAAACTTCCGTACGAAGAAAATCGTTGTCATCGTTACTATACATGGTGTAATTACGACTATTTATTGCTCCACGTGCAATTAATGGTGTTGATAACTTGTTTATCTATTAACCCTTGGCAAAATAGTGCCTGATTCGATTTTCTTTGTCTTGCTTAAACAAGTCTTTACTTGGTAGACCATCAACAGTTAGAATTTTTATTATGGACTGGGATTTCAGCTATTCTTCTAGAGAGCATAAGTTATTCGGAGGCTGCTTCCTTATAGGTTCTTTGGGTGCTTAGGTTGGAATGAAACAAAGGAACATGGAAAGGAAAGGCAATGATAATATGCTATATCAAGATATCAATCAAGGGGTTCATTTTTTAGAAAAAGAACTAGTAATATGAGATGTATATTCTCAGAGGCCCTTACAGCGAAACCTTGCTAGTTTAATATTAGGGAGTTGGCCAACATAGACAAATCTGGCAATTCACCCAGAATGTATCGTTATATATGATTGTTAATGCTGTTTTCGGAGTGCATAATAAGTTCATTCTCTCATTCAGCAGTGTATCTTTGATGATATGAACGGATTACTATACATAATGTAATGGGCAATGTTATGTTTGCCTGCCCAAGAAATAAAAATACTTGGCTGTTTTCTAGTTATCTCGGACTTCCCTAGTCTTTGACCTCATGTCATCTCATCAGATATTCAAGGTCGAATCCAGGACAGACCCTTAAAAGGTTAAAATATTATGTCTGACCCGGATTTGGGTTAAGTCTATGGTGCTTTTAATGGAGCCCATCTTGTTGATCACATACTCAACTAGGTACGAGATTTTATGATACATGTTCTTAGTTTTACCCTGTGTAGCTGACTGTTCTCTTTAGAAATTACTGTGTACTGATTTTAAAAATATGCGGTAATTCTGTTTGTACTTGATCAGGTGATTTTGGTGTCGCGGCACAGCTTACTAGGACCATGTCCAAACGCAACACGGTACATTTTCATGGTTAAAGTAATGTTTTTATATATGCACACACATTATATGTTTGGACGTGCCATACATGATATATATATTTTCTCCCCTAATGTTTTTTAGGGAATACTTTGAGTTCTGTATGCAGAGAAGTTAACTACTCCAATAGTAGTTGTTGGGCTTTAATTATTTCACAGCGTTTATTATTCTTGATAGGTTGCACTGTACACCTGGTGTTCGTGGTGTTTTGTTTCAATTTCATCCACAAAATGACCTTTAGTATTCAGTAAATGCCCCATGTTTTTTCATCCACAAAATTACCTTAAAACAATGGTGATGCAAATTCAATAAGATTTTGATTGTATTTAAAGTGAATTATTTCTTTATCTGATACACTCCTTTTCGTATGTGATGGAAATAGATTGTATCTATATCCCTTCCTACGTGTGATCTGATTTCTCCTTTCCCAGGAGACCTTTCCACATCAATTTCGTATTACGAGCAACCACACTCCAAGTGATGTTTTCGATCAAAATTTTCCACTCCTCCAACGATATCTTCTCCCCAGCTGCACTTGCAGTTGCCAATTCCATGTCCTTATTATACCTCAAGATCAGGGAAAAAGAGATGACACCCCCAACCTTAACCTGCCATCAACACCGATCTTATTGTGGAAGCTTCACTAACCCCTGCGTCCAATGTTCCCAAAACCCCTCCTCAAAAAGACGTTGAAATTTTGTAACTAAATGAAAGAAAAGTAAAGTGCCTTTCTTTCGTGGCATAAGAGATTTTAAGTAATTTCCAAATGTTATTACATATCCTCATTTCTCCTTTCCTTGTGATTAATTAGAAAATGCTTTTTTATGTTCTACAGTTCATTGGAACTCCACATTGGATGGCTCCAGAAGTTATTCAAGAAAATCGATATGACGGAAAGGTAATTTGGTCAGTACTCACGCATGCATCTTTTAGCTATATTAGTGACCAAGTATATGAATACCAAAAATTTAAGAAATCTTAAATGACATCACGCTTGTACTTGGTAAGCGGAGCTTCAATATTCAAATTTATGCTCCAACCTCATTGAACTCTAATTAAATATGGACCACATCAATGGTTCCAAAGTTCAATGTTTAATTACTGAAACCAGAAAAATCACTCAGGAGTTAACCCTTTACTTTAACAAAAAAGAAAGCATAAGACCGTCCTAATAATAAAAGTGGCGTATGACTAGATCTTGTGCACCGAGATGAATGGGTGGAGGAAAAAACTAAAAGTTGTAAATAAGGGCTGTAGATTGCCGGAGTTGGAAAGTTCTGGGCCTTGGAGATTAGAGTCAAATGAAACTGAATAATCTATTACATATGTTCTTGAGGTTTTCACTGGTGGAGAAGTATTGTACGGATAAAACAATAAAAGTACAAGTACAGAGAAAATAACAAAATACGACGTGGAAAGAAGTGATGTTACTCCTCAAGACAAGGGCCGGGAACCCACCGCCTCCATAAAGAACCAGCAAATTGATGAGCTTGTCTTCCTCAACATTATTATTTTTCTTTTAGATGTTTTAGATCCCACAAGCACTATGCTTTAATTCTTTGCTAACATCCAACTCGACCAAAAACAGAGCAACCTTCCAACTTTTAGACGATATATCCTTGGTCCTATAATCAGACCTTTCAACTTACAGTGAGATGAACCACATTTGAAGGCATGGACCAGGATGTTCTGAAACTGTAAAATAAAGAATACCAATTTTTACTAACAAAAGCACAATATAGTAATATTTGATGAACGGAATCACACTTTCCATTTTTTTTAGGAATTTAGTTCTTTTTTAATTGCAATCTTACTACTAATGTGTCTCCCTTTTGATTAACCCTTCTATTGTTTCCCCTTCTTTCAGGTAGATGTCTGGGCTCTTGGTGTATCCGCAATTGAAATGGCTGAGGTATTCAGTAAAAACATTCATTCTCTGCGGCCTTTCATATTGTTCTTATGTTCCGTGATTTATAATCTAATAAAATGAAATTCTGCAATAAGTAAATAGATCAAAGCCTTAACAAAGGACTGTTTAGATTGAAATATTGCAATTATTGAGTGATCTGATGTCGTAAGCAAGATTTTATGGATCAATCTTATTATTCTCAAGTCTCAACTATTATGATAACAATCAAGCCAAAGAGCATGTCATGTCTAGAAATAATAATTACATGTTTTAAGCTAATACACACTTCAAGGAGTCCTTTAATACACCCGTGGATGGTCCTATTAAGGGGATGATTGGCTAGACAAATTCAGCTCATAATGTGAATTGGAATCCCATTTTTTTTTTTATCTCATAAAGGAATTTTTATTTTTGAGATGTATATTGCTACTTCTTATACTATTTTGAAATCATTTATTTCAGGGTCTTCCACCAAGAGCAGCTGTTCATCCAATGAGAGTTAGTACATACACTTGATCTTTGTTAGTATTGATGTACTTGTTTTAGTTTTTCTATTTTATTTTACGTAATGTTTCATATGTGATCCATGTACTTATTTATTGGGTGTTTGTTTATTCAGTCATCTTGTTTCTATGTCTAATTAGAGGCTACTTAGACTTAGAGACACCTGTTAGAGGGAAATCTTCATTATTTAAGTAGAGCTCTACATGGAGCGTGGACTGTTTGTTAATATACTTGGGTCTAGCTTAAAACACCAAATATGATTATACCCTCATATTTGCAAGAAAAAAAAAAACTCACCCACCTACCCCCCAAAGTCACCACCGCCATCTGCCACTACCATTACCATTACAACCTGCCACCACCATCCCCCTAAAAAAACCCCTAAAAGATATACAGCACATTAACACCACCAATACCCAATGTATGTCTCTGATACGCCATGGTCGTTCCCCGCTGTCAGCGGAACGTCATGAGCCCAACTATCCGTAGTCTGCTTTCCTTCTCAGTCTCCTCTTCTAGAAGGTTCCCTCTCCTTGATTTAAGTAGATTTGATTTTTTTGCGTTAGTAGTTATCTTTGGCTATTATTTAGATTTAATTTTAAATAGGATTTTAGTTAGGAGTTTCTATTATTGTTCCAAGCCTCTTCTCCTATAAAAGAGAGCTTTGGTCTAGGGTTTAACTTAGTTGGTTTGGAAGAAAGTTGTTCTTCGTGTGGAGATTTAATAAAAGCAGTGTTTCCTCCTGTTAATAGGTTGTAGATTTTCAACTCGTTTGCTTCCGCACGACTGTCTACATTAACTTAGTATCGAAAGCAACTATAAATTCCTTAGGTGAATAACTTCTCTAAGATGGGTAAGAAAACCATGAAAAAGCCTGTGACTAGAGAGAAGATCGATGCGTTGGCTTCATTAATAGCGAGAGGGTATTTTGTGAAAATTATGGTTGTACAGAAACAACCTAATTCCGATAAAAATCAAGGCATTATTTTTCCTGAAACAGAAAACCTAGCGGTTATCGGTAAAGTTGCCTGTCTGGGAAGATGGAGGGCCCCTTCATAGTTATTAGGCAATGCTAAGCAATTGGGATTTATAATAAAAGTAGTTTCTTTTAAGTTTAAATGAGTAGGTTCTCAAATCGTTTGCTTCCACATGATTGTTTATATCAGTGATTAATTTTTCTAACACAGTTAGTGGAGGGCTACGTAACAGCTTTGGTATTCAAGTATCAAATTATTAATACAACTCTTTTTCTTTCTCTCTACAAATATCTAACTTATTATTTTCTTATCTTTTTCTTAGGTACTATTCATGATATCCATTGAGCCAGCTCCAATGCTTGAGGATAAGGAAGCATGGTTTGCCCTTGGTTCTTTTATTTCAAGAAACAAGAAAATTGTAATTTTTCTTGATGTGCTCTTTAAAAGAGGCAATCTGCATGTGTCTGATAATTTATTTTTCCTGAATAAATCGTACGAGAACGTCATAGAATTAAAAACACACGAGAATTGATACATTTTAGAGGTGACTGAGGAGGATTACAAAAATTTGAAAACAAAAATGACATGGTAGAGATTAAAAAAAGGCAGAAACAAATAAATTAGCTATTGCTGGCTCACGGCCATCATAAACTACCCCCTTAAGTTATCTGATTCAAAGCAAGCCCATTAACTTTCAAAGCGGATATTGGAACACGTATAGAGATGGTTGCGAGGATGTTAGAAATAACCGGGTTAAACTCATCAGTCTTTCCCTTCAAGACTCTTATTTTGTTTTCCTTGCTGATCAAAACTCCTCATCTTTTCCATTGAAGACCCATTTGTTTGCTCCTTCCTGATCTCCAGTTATATCTATTAACTTTTAAGTTTCAGCAAATAGTAAGATGAGGTGTTCAAGTCAGACGTTTTTCTTATGCAGGTCACTTATTTTCCATGACTTCATTGCAAAATGCCTTACAAAAGAGCCACGCTTACGTCCCAGTGCACCTGAGTTGCTGAAGGTATGTTGGCATGCTGACACAGTGTGTAGTTTATTTTGAAGTAGATTTGTGATCATATTGCAAATATTTTTATTATTATTGAGGAAATTAAAGCTAGAAATATCAAAAGCAAAACTTAAGTAATGTACAACAGTAACTGAAGATTCTATCTTTTTGTCTGAGAAGAGTTGAAGATATCTTACAAAGTGTGCAGCGAAATCAAACATTACTTCGAAATTTAATAACGAGATATAAATCCGAATCTCAATTAGATAGAATGAAACTCACTCCGCGTTTGGTAAAAAAGCCATAATAGGGTTCTATCTCTTTAGACACCGAGAGCTCTAAAACTTCTTGTCTGAAATCAATAACTAAAGAAATAAGTCCTTTTATAACCCCGTTATAGAACACAAGGGGTCATTTGAAATATAATCTAACTAAGACTATTATCTGAAATAAATTCTAATTACAAAAAGGTTTTAAAAGAGGTGGATGATGTCAACAGTCACAGAGTAGATAGAGTCATAAAGAAGTTTACTGGCGTCGTCTGATGTGCCATGTATGCTCCTGTATCAGTCCTCCAAGCTGTGAAGACCTCGCCCATGAGTTGGAATCAGTAATCACTCATAAAATCGGGGTTGATCCTCTAAAAACCCTCTGCAATAAGCCAAAAACTCTTTTGGACATGGCAGTCATGATATTTCACGAAATGTCGCTCATAAGAATCTGAAAGGAGGCCCTCATTCTGAAGGTGCCTTATAACCAAATCTTCCACTAAATGTAATAACTATTCTGGTGCCGGTTAACAACCTTCTGCGACGGGAAAAATCTCAAGGCAACATTGGCAGGTAACCAATAAATTCCATAAGGTCTTCCAAAAATACGTAATGATTTCAACGCCACGGTGGATTGATTTAATTATTCATGAGTTCTGAAAATTATTCTGTCGACATATTGCCAAAATATCCTGATATTTTACGGCAAAAAAGTGATTGTTTCGGGCGTATATTACCATTACTTTTGTTGAATCGCCAAAAGGGAAAGATATATGCCAAGGTTTAAAAAGTGGCACACAGGCTTACATTTTAGTTTGCACCTCATGCTAAGGCTTATGCCTAATAGTTACTGAGGCTTAAATTTCAAAATAGTTACAGTTATCACATTATTGAATCGCCTTACGTGGGAATTGGCTGTGGGTGGATCATAACTACCTGGAGATTTTCAGTGAATTACATTATTACTATTAACATTTCCGATAGATATAGTTTTGCTTCAGAGTAGAATTTCATGGTCTCCTTGAGAAGTTGTTGAACTTCTTGGCAAAATGGATTCATGTATTTATCCGTTATGAAGACCACTCGAATTTTCTTAGTGTACTGAAACTCCTTTTTCGAGTTTTATTTCTGATAATGGGCACACATGTTTGAAAAAAATTAAAAATAGACTTACTTAGCATATCATCTTGACAAAGGCACTCTGATGATGACTAGTAGACTTGGCCCATCATTGCAATACACGTTCAGTGCTATTATCATTTGCTTTATGATTAGTTTGAAACATTTTCTCTCCTAATTTTTTATTTTAACTCTTATTTCCCCCAATTTGAATTGTAGCATAAATTCATTGAAAAATGTAAATGGGGAGCTTATGCAATGTTACCAAAGATCCAAAAAGCAAGACAAGTCAGAGCTTCAATGGCTGCGGAAGTACACAATCATGTCCCAGCTACAAATATACCAGAAGATGATAGTGTATGGCAGACAGTATTATGTTTGTTTGAGTCAATTCAAGGAATTTTCATAATAATTTTCTTGCTTTCACACATTTAATGCCCTATTCTGTCCTTATCTAAGCAGAGTTTTGAGGAAAGAGAAATTTCAACGTCGAATGAAGATTATGGTGACACTGTTCCATCAAGATCTCAAAATCTTGCACAAAATTCTCCAAATGAAGTTGGGGAAGTTTCCAGTGCGGCACCTCACATACATGATGACTTAGAACTCGATGGTGAAGGTTGGCATACATTATTATTGCTAATAATACAACTTAATTGTTTTGTATTTTCTTAAAGCATCTCCATTGGTATTGTATTTTATATGTAGCAACGAGGAGGAAGTTAATCGTTTGAAAACTACAACCTATAATTGAAATAAAGAAGGCCATTACTATTAGCAACTTTAATTAATAGCCTAGCCTATGCTCCCTTTTCTATAGAATAGAATGGCCTTACAAAATTAGGACTTTCCTGATTGTCGTTCTTTTATTAAAGCAATTCTAATTCAAATTAAATACTAAAACAGGAGAGATTCTAATTTGATCATACTTAGAAGGGGGAGAGAATATTCTAGAGAGGAGAGACAGAAAGAGAAGCTGACTATAACCCTAGACGTCCCGTCGACTGGTGGGGAAACAATCTGCGACCCATCAGTATTATTTTGAAAACTGAATAAATAAAGGAAAAGCTTTCCAGTATCTAGAAGCTATATTTTTTGCTTATTTGTTTTTTTCTTAAACCATGGGGCAACATATATGTAGTGAAGAAGAGTAGCAAGCAGCAGCGGCAATGTAATGACAACAGCCGAGGGATTCTCTAGCCTATCCTTAACTTACTAGGACTACAGCAGCCTACTAGGCCGTACTAGTCCAATTGTCCATCTGGCCTACTATGGCGTCCATATATTTTCTTGAGAAGCATCCAAAAAACAGTGCCTTTTGGATTTGTTTATCAGTTATGAAAGAAGGTTGTGAAAACTGGAGCCATTCGGAATGTTGTCACCCAAAAAACACTTCCTCGTTCTCTGTTTTTACCAGGTTTTATTATTTGTTAGGAATCCCCATTGGACATGCTTTTAAGGACAAGAAAGAATGTGTTACATGAATGCATCTCTCATTTTGTTTGAAAAAGTTATTATCTGTGACACTTTCTTTCTAAAATTTGTCATAATTATATGCTACACAGGTGACTTTGGGACTTTTGTAGTTCATGGCGGAGTCGGTAAGGATAAAGAAGATATTCAAACATCAATATTCAGTTCGAAAGAGTCCTTTCCTGCTCATCAAAATATTGAAAGTCCTTTTTGCACACCAGAAGATGCATCGGCTCATCCGTGGTATGCTGCTTTTTATCTAACCAAGCATTCTCCAGATATATATGTCGTCAGTATTATATGGAAATTAAGTTACCGATCATGTTTTCAGTATAATATGAATCCATATGATGAAAAGCTGATCGTTAACAATGAAATGTCAAATTAAATATTGTGTTCCCCATCTCCCTGAGGCATGTGAGCCACTTACCTTTTTCTCTGCAAGTTTTTCTCAACATATCCATCTCGTCATTATTTTCATGAGTTGTTATTTCATCCGGATTTTTATACTATTACTGGTCTCTTCTTTCTCGCTGCTTGTTAACTTTGTGTTTCCTTTCAAATTTTACAAAACCTGGCACGACTATTAATTTTTTTTTATCGTAGTTTAAAGTCCTGGGTATTGATTATTTTAAAAAATTAGAGCGCAGCAACTGATTAATATGTTCTTTTACAGGGTGGGGGTTGCGAACGGTGAAGACACCCAACCAAGTCCTGATAAACAAACCCTAAAAGAGCAGCCTATTTCTGCCCTTGAATCTTCTGAACAAAACCTGAAGTTGGGCAGCCATTCTGAGCTGGAAGGGGGTAGCAAAGGCACACTGAAGAGTGCAGCTTTAGGGCAGAAAGCATTTGCGGTGCAAGATAAGGTAATTAATGTTCTTGTTTAAGTGATATCTTATCAAATCGTGTGTGCCCTACTAGTTGCCCTAGAATTAGAAACAATTAATTTGCTTGTAAGATAAGCTTGGAAACTACGCTCTTGAGGTGTGGCTTGAGGGAAAAGGAAATTCTTTAGGATAGAGATGCATGATAACTTTTTACAAAATGTTCTTCTAAATCCTCACTGAATGCGGTAAATAAAGAACGCTGAGAGCGGAATAGGGTACTTAATATTTTATTGTTACTCTTTAGAGCACCTCCAACAACATGCTGTTACGGTTTTCATATACTCTTACAAAAACCCCTTCCAACAGGGGTATGGGGTTCAATATACTCACCCCCATACTCCTCCAAAGTATGCGAAACTTGGCGAGAAGTATTCGCATACCGTCCACGTCATCAGGAGCTAGGAGCTGAACGGTTAAGCGCGCGCTACTTTTTTTTTATATCCCGTGCGCTTATCTGTTATGCGCCTAGCTTGATATAAACATATCATTTGGTTTTTTCCTGTTTTACTTATATGTTTCTTCAACAAATATATATATATATATATATATATAATTTTTTTTTTCTTTCCTGTTCGAGCTGAACGGTTCAGCGCGCGGGTGAAAAACCGTAACTCCTTGTTTGGCGAAAACAATATGGGATTCATGTATACTGGTATGCCAAACCAGAATCGCATACCTTGCTGTTGGAGGTGTTCTTAGTACTCCCATTACCCTTAGATATGTTCATAGTCTTGCCAAGAATCCATACTACCAAGAACACCTTCCACAGAATCGTATGCGATTCCGGTTTACCATATCGGTATTCTAGAATCGCATATTGTTTTCGTCCAACAGAGAATTACGGTTTTTCTCTTGGGCGCTCAACGGTTCGGCGCACAGCAGAAAACAGCAAATCATTTAGTTAGGCGCCTAACAAAAAACGCCGAATTAAATGTCATATTAGGGAACAAAGTTGTGATGGGAGAGAGAGAGATGCCAACTGTATTTAAAAGTTGCTAGGCGCTTAACGGTTCAGCGAATACTCTTCACCAAGTTCAGGTTTCACATACTTTGGATGGGTTTTTTGCAATAGTATGGGAAAACCTTAACAACATACCATGCTGTTAGAGGTGCTCTAACTTTTCTTTTCCTTCTCTTATGTTGTAAAAGTTTGGACAACTTAGGGAAAAGTAGCTTGTGAAACTCTGATGGAATTTAGGTTGCATGTCACATGCTGTGGATTTGGAGGTAGTTAAAAAACATTATTATGATCTATTTATGGTTAAGATAGTCAGTTATTTGGCATAGTAAATTATGATGGTGATTTTTTTTTTCTTTTTTGGTATTTTTCAAATATGTTTAAATTGAAGTCAATTGTTTGAGTCGAGAATGATAAATTTTGAATGAACTATATGCGAAGTCTATCAACTTACAGAAAAACGTTGAAAAGTCTCCGTGCCTGTAGCCTCACCTTCTCCACCTACTGTACTACGGTACTACCCTCACTGGAAGCTCCCTATATCTAACTAGAAATTGCAACACCTGCAGAGTTACGGGTATTTGGTTGGAAAGTTTTAACAAAATTTTGGCATTAAAGCATTGATTTATTCTTGGTGAGAAATGTTGACTGAATTTAGGGATTTGAGGTTAGGTCAGATAGTAATTTTGGTGGTTTAGTGTTTGTGGTTGGTCTTGTTTCTCATTGCTCTTGAAACCGCCTTTTCTAATCCCTTGATTTAGTTTCCAATCACTTCCGTGAAACCATTTTTCCGTTGTAGTTCATAGTATGCTAAAACCATAAGACTGGAAAGAGTTGCGGAGAAAATGATCGTCTGATATCCCCCGAAAATTTGGTGTCTATTAAATTGGTTATTTCATGAAATTGCCCCTAGTGTTGAAACTGCATCAGTTTGCCTAATTAATTTGTATTTTTATTGTAGCTTTGGTCCATCTATGCGGCTGGTAATACAGTACCTATACCATTCTTGAAGGCAACGGACATATCTCCTCTCGCTCTGCTTTCTGACAATATGCTCCAGGGAAGACGGCTGGGTAGCAGTGGTGTCGTTGCCATGGAAGCAGTTCAAGAGCTATTTAGTGGTGACGGGCAATCTAAAAAAGGTCGCAGAGGACAAATCGAGGTTTAACACGTTCACTATTACATACATAGATTCCTCTCTTTAAGTGTTCTTTATGTGGTGTTTCTTGATCTTATTGTTTATTGACCTGCAGATGCCTCTTCCATCTTACGTGCATACCAGACTCAATTCTAGTTCAACACTGATGAACCTGGCTCAGGCATTAGCCTACCACAAAACGTATGCCATATTCATACTTGTACATTATAACCAAAATCTCCTATTTTCAGAAGGAATTCAAAGTTTTTGCTAATGGAGTTTGCCATTATCCTTGAAGGCAAAAAAACATTGCTTGGTTGAAGCCAATGTTCTAAATGAATCCTTCATTATCCAATATTTTATTTGTACATCTTGCTGCAATAAGCACAAAGTGGAAACTATAGCAATATATTGGTTTCGTGACATTCAGATCCTTGATTCTTATTGTCCGTTCTCCCAAATTTTACAGGTGTTATGAGGAGATGCCACTCCAAGAGTTGCAAGCGTCACAAGAGCAGCAAACAATTCAAAACCTCTGTGACACCCTTAGAACCATTTTACGTTTATAAGCTTATGTTGGCCAATATTGTATCTTGGTATTCACCTATTCATAGATAATTCATGGCTTAGTTATGGAGTTGAAGGGTTGCTCTCTGTCCCGTTGTGTACTTTGAAAACCCTTGTATATACCAATGGTTCAATATTTAATGGGAGTTTTGTGTTTCCCTTTACCCCGCTTTACTGCAATCTACCATTCAAATTAGTTTCTCTTTAGCAATTACAATTCAAAGAACTTGAAGTTTGACGAAGGTTATATAGTTCTTTTCCTGTCGTACTTATTTTCTTAAGAGGGTAGTAGTAGATATGGTGGTGAAATCGTACAAAGAATCTGCACAAAGTACTTCTAAACTACCAACTTGCTTTAGGGTAGATGGTTAGTATTGAAAAAAACAAAATATTTCTTGGTCACATTCCAAATTATAGAAGATATGAGGTTCTTGATATGTTTGGGTTTCGGGAAGGAGGGTTCCAGAGACTTACCTTGGAATACCTCTGGTACAAGGAAGGGTAACGAAAAGCACTATCACGCCTCTTGTAGAAAAAATTAGGAAGAGAGCGAATAGTTGGAATGGGAGAATGCTATTATTTCAAGGGAGAGTAGTACTTGCCAAATCTATATTGAACAGTATTCCAATTTATAATATGGCCATATACAAATGGCCTCAATCATCGATTAAAGAGGGAGATGCCATTATTCGAAACTTTATTTGGACTGGGGACCCTACAAAGAGAAAGGGGATTACTCTTTGATGGGAAAAGTTGTGCAAACCGGCTAAAGAAGGTGGTCTGGGAATAAGAAGTCTGAAGGAGGTGAACAATGCTATACTATGCAAGCTAAACTGGATTTTTACTCTAAGAGAAGAACCTTGGGCACAAATGATATATGCTAAATTCCATATAAAAAGTGGGGAAATGATTAAATACCATAAGAGCTCCTGTCTGTCTGGCCGGGAATAAAATTTGCTGATCTGATTAATAAACCTTTTATCGGATGGATAATTGGAAATGGTAAAAAGATAGACTTTTGGAGAGATATTTGGCCTACATGCACTCTGTTGCGAGAACATATAGACCTTCCTATTCATCTTTGGAAACTGTGTACAACCAAGGTCAGTGACTTCATTAATCCTGATGGTTGAAACTTTCCTACGGATATCTCTCTTGCATTCTTGGCTATGGGAATAAACATTTATAGTATTCCATGTGACCTTAATACATAAGATTTTCAGATCTGGAAACCGGATATACATGGTGAATTTTCAGTCAAAAAATGCTTTCGAAAGTACCCGTAACCGTCTCGACTCAGCTTGGTGGTGGAAATATACATGGTTACAATGCTTACACCCAGGACTTAGTGGATTTGCATGGAAACTTATGAACAAAATTCTGCCTACGGATGACTTGATATAAAGGAAGGGAATACAGCTAGTATCCATATGCAATCAGTGTGGCTGCACAACTGAATCGACAGAACATCTGTTCTTTGAATGTACGTTAGCGAAAGTGCTTTGGAGTTGGGCAACAAGCACTTTTAACGTTGCTGTTGTTTCGGATAACGAAAGTTGGAAACAAATTCTAGATAAAAGCAAAGCGCTGAGCTTGTACCTGAATGATCTATGAATAACAATGGTCTTCTCTGTGAGTCGTTGGCTTTGGAATGCAAGAAACAAAATCAGATTTGATGAAACGAAACTATCAATTAGAGAGATACAAAACAGGGTGTTACGAGAAATTGCAAACAACGCGAAACTGTCTAAACACGACATGTATAACACTGCCTCCGACTTACAAATTATCAAAGCTCTCTCTGTAGAATGCAAAATGAGTAAAGCTCCTGTGGTTAAAAGCTGCATGTGGATACTACCTAACGTGAACGAAATTAAGTTGTGCTGTGATGGTTCGGCGTTGGGAAATCCGTGTCCTTCTGGCATTGAAATAGTTTACAGAGACTGGGAAGGCAGAGTCCTAGGAACGTTATGCAAATCAGTTGGAACAACAACTAATTACCTGACAGAAGTTAATGCAATCATAGACGGGGTTGAAAAAGCTATATATCGAGGATGGAATAACCTGTGGGTGGTTTCGGACTCCTCGGCAGCAATCAATGCTTTCGTCACGCATAAAATACCATGGAAATTTAGAACTAAGTGGACACAAATACTCAATTCTATGCAGTCAATCCGGTTAGCGCAACCTGGAGATAAACAAACTTTTCGGCAGATACCATGGCTAAAAGAGGATCCAGCGAAAACCTACCTTTTGAGGAATGGATTGAGGGAAGACCGGTATTCCTTACAAGGATTGAAGACCCCCACATAGAATACTTTAGATTTTGTTGAAAGCATTATTGTCATAGTTTCTGTTTGTGGTTTTTTTGGGCTTTTCTTGTCTAATTAGACGTGGTCCCCTAGTATGTAAATACTGTTTCATTCTCTATAAAATCTAAACTTTTTACAAAAAAAAAAATCGTACAAAGAAAGAAAAAAGGAATTTACAACAGGTCCTTTTGGTGATATATAAGAGCATCCACAACAGTAGGGAGCATTCACAGCAGTAGGGTGGGTGGATTTGCCCAAAATCAGGGAGAATTCAATCCACCCTACAACAGTTGAACGTTAAAACAAGGTGAATATCACTTCGTGCAGTTCTGAACTGCGCGGTGTCATCAACGCACAAGATCAACCCACGTGTCCCCATCTCAAACGTATAAATCTGCAGTGCAGTTCTAAACCGCGCGTAGTAAGGACCAATAAGGAATTGCCACATTTTTTTTTATTATTTATTTTTAAATTAGCCACGCAGTTCAGAACCGCGCGGCAACTCTCTACAAGTTTTAGGCATATCTTTGGTTCATTGTTTCAAGTGTTATTTTTCCAACCCATTTCAAGTCTTATTATTTCAAAGAATAACATACCCAACCCTAACTCCACAAGTTTCCCAACTCAACCCATTTCCTCTGTCATCGACGACGTTAATCGCTTAAAAATGTCAGGAGAGTCTAGTTCGCGATCGAGGCATACTTTTTCCAAAACTAAACGTAACGTAAACGCCGAAGTAAAACGAAGGGGTAACGAATTGGTAACAAATATTTGGCCGTTACAATTGGCGTCGGACAACGATCCCTCCCCAACGCTCGAGGAGTTGAACCGAGTATATATCCTCCTGGATGGCTGGGTCCATATTTGTGTTGGATTAGAGGAAATGCCGGTAAGTTTTGTGTAAATTTTAAGTGTTATTAACGTATATTGCAATGTGTTCGATGAAATGCTTGAATGAAAGTTTAGCGTGTTAATGTGTTTTTTTTGTCAGAATCGAGATGAAATACTATGTAGGGGATCATTGGATAAGGTATTGAAGTGGTACAGATGGATTGCGGGGTACCTGATGTTGAAGAAGTTGGTCGACGATATGAGTTTTGAGGAGTTTTGCTCGGTTAAGGCGGGAAACTCTGATAACCGTCTCATTCATGCTCTTGTGGAACGGTGGTGGCTTTCCACCTTTTACTTCCCTTGCGAGGAACTGGGTTTCACACCGTTAAACTTCGTTATGCTAACAGAATTAAAGCTTGGGATAGGTCGCGAACTCCCGTACGACGAGAGGTACTCTAAGTTAGAGGAAGTAGAAAAGATGTTCCCGGGGATCACAAGCCCTGACATCAGGTACGGTAACATCATTCCGCATATTTAAAAATGTGGAAAGAGCCTTTGAGTCAACGTCTTAACAATTACGACCCACAAATGGATATCGTGTATGTGAGGGCATTTATTGCCTATATGATGGGTAGTCTCTTATTCTCAAATGGTAGCACATCTCTTCGGGCGAGTTATCTTGCAGCCTTGACAGACTACGATATTATTGGTACGCCTGGTTTTGACTGGGGTACGCCGATTATGGCGTCTTTGTATCAGGGACTAGATGAAGTTTCAGTTCTGAAGGGTGGGAAGGTGAAGAAATTGATCACCGGATTCTATGAGATATTGGAGTTCTGGTTCTTCGTGTACTGTTAGGTTGGAATGTATCGAGTGAAGGTACAAAACTTTAACCATATTTATCCCCGTATGGGTGCGTGGAAAGATGAAAGGGCTAGTACGGGGTCTGAAATCCATCACTCTTTTGTTGTGATCAGAGAAATGATAGAATGGAAGGACATAACCAACATAGATTGGCAACCATGGCACAAGTCTAAACAATTAATCCGTCGAGAGATAAGAGTTGCTTCAGCGCCGAGTTTCCAGAGGGTTCCATTGGTGTCAGTCCCATACGGGCATGGTACGCATTGGTATTTAGAAGACCGGTGTATACGTCAGATGACCGAGCATGATAGTGTCCCCTATGACCCCCCTCAAGAGATTATGGAATTCCCAATGTACGATTGAGAGTTATATCAGGGCCTGAAAGATGTGGACTTCTACGATGGTCGCAATTATCTTATTTCAGGCGTAGATTACATGACATATTGGCGTGCCGTTCATCCAAATCCCAAGATCGGTTGCAATTTAGTAAAGAGGGCCGAAAATATTTGGATGGTCGGGCGTGATCTAGTGAGGCCCGTCATATCCATGAACCATCCCATATTATGTGAATCGTCGGTCGCCTGAACACCGTAGTCTTGCACCTGTGAAGACGTAGCAAGTGTACATCGGGACTCACTAGATGTAGGTACCATACCCGTGTCCAACTACATATAGTATGGATGAGTTGTGGTATCAATCCCAAGGAATGCGGTATGCGACATATGAAGACACGAGGTAATTAGTTGAATGCACGACCGAGTTAGAGGGGGAGCTGAGGCGGGCATAAGAGATCATCCGAGAGACTAACTGAGATGTCCATTTCCTACCAGACAGAGCCGGTTGTGCAATGTACCTATGACGAGAGTCTCGCACGTAGCAGACGCGCCCGCCAAACAAAGAGAGGTCGTTCTAGTTAGCCTTTAAACTATGTTTTATTTAAACTATGTTTTGTTTAAAATATACTTCAATATTAATCTTGGTTAAACTATGTTTTTTTCATGAGGTCACAGGAAATTTATTATTGTTTGGGCAAACTTGTTGTGCAAGTTACTCAACGACCATATTAGCGGCTAGTTATTTTTTGGAAACTTGTTATCCAAGTTACTCAACGACCATATTAACGGCTAATTTTTTTCATCTATAAATGTCATTCATCTTCTACACTCTCATCCCTCCTTACCTTACAAACAAAACCACTATGTCATCCTTAAGCTCCAAATCTAATTCTCAAAACCATTCTCAATCATCCAATACGAACCAACAAGGAAATGTCTTTCCTCCCCAATCCGGCGCATTTGATCCATCGCAAATGCCTAACACTTCCCAATATCAGAATTACCATGTTCGCCAACTATTCCTCGCACACAACAATCAATTTCAATCTCAAACCCACGGATATTACCCTCATTATCCAAACCAATGATATTACCCTCAATTTGATGGGTATATGGGCTCGTACCCTCAACCGGGGAATCCATATTATTTATCTCAAACCAGTTTCACCAGTGAAAGTTTGAGTACCACGCTAATGCAAGGTACATGGGGTTTAAAGGATTTAAATCTTAATACATCGCCTGTTGCATCTCCGGTTGTCTCTCTGGTCATCTCCAAGGAACTCAATCCGGTTCTCACGAGAAGTAATACGCGCGGGAAGGTAAAGTATACAAGAAAGACGACATCGACACTTATTATAGTTAAGGATGTAGTTGAGGCTGAGGAACTCAATCCAGTTCTCACGAGAAGTAATACGCGGGGGAAGGCAAAGTCTAAAAAAAATCGGCATCGACACCTATTATAGTTGAGGATGTAGTTGAAGATGAATTTGATGACGGCAAATAAATATATAAGAACTCCAAAAATTGGTCGTCCGATGACTTCGTGAATCTTGTACGCGCTTGGTCCCAACTGTCTCAAAATCTCGCTACCACGAACAACCAAAAAGCTGCTATATTTTGGTTCAAGGTGCGTGATCAATTCAACTCCTTCTATGTTAACCAATCGATGTGGCAATCGTACAACGGTGTCAATTGTGTGTATAAGGGGCGGCTCAATAAGGAATGCTCAATTTTTAGAGGCATCATTCAAAACCTTGCAAGTCGATATTTTGCCGGTATTGGAATAGTTAACTTCGTAAGTATTTCATTTATTTTTCTCATTTCATTAATGTTTAAAGGTGAATCATACTCTAAAGAATTTTCTAACTTGATTTCTAGGAACGTATGGCATATGATACATTCGTACAACTACAACACAAACCATTTACACTTGGGGAAACGTACAAAGTTTTGGAAACTTGCCCAAAATGGTCACAAATTCATCACATGGGGCAACCCGGCCGCAACGTCGCCAAGAAGTCAAATTTTAACGATGGCTCGGGTAACTCTACCAATACCAATCCTGAAACACCTACATCCGGCACTCCAAATGTCGTAATTCCAGATGATTCTATTGTCGTGGATGCACCACTATATTCTTGTGGGGATGTACGACCGGACGGTAAAAAAAAAAAATACAAGGCAAAAGAAGTGGCAAAATCAATTATAGGTTATTGGGGGAAGAAGATGCTTAAGACAATGACCAACATGATGAAGGCATGGAATGAGAGAGACGAGCAGAAGAAAGAGGAAAAGGAAGAGCTAGAGCACGAGAGAAACAAAAGTTAGCTAGAGAGGCTAAGATTCAAATGAGGCGTGAAGCGGAGCTAACTCAAAAAAAGCCATAGAAGATGCGCATATGGTTAAGGTGATGACAACGGATCCATGTAACCTACTATCGGCACAAAGGCGTTGGATGAAGAAGCAAATTAAATAATATTCGATGAAGTTGAAGGAGTAGCATCCAAGTAATGACGACGTTTCTAGTAATGAAGATTGATGTAATCCTTAGCGTTAATAATAGTTCTTAAGCTCTATGTAATTTTATTATTTTAATAAAATTATTATTAATCGTACGTAATCCTTAAAATATACTTTAATTAAGTAGAGAAAATACATTACACCTTCATTTCTAATTTTATGAACCTTCTGGATGTACTCTGCCATAATGTACCCTGCTTCTTACTTCTTTCTTACATGACCTGAGATTTTCTCCTTCTCTTTATCTTTAACATGGCATAAAATAGAAGAAATGGGTACAAAATCAAAAGGTAGAAGTAGTAAACCAAGTTTCTTTTAATTGTTACTTGGTAATTTTTCTCAGATACTGGTAAGCTTCAACAAACCCATTTCTTACCATAAGAGTTGCAGTTATTTAGTGGTTTTTGTGTGCAATTTTTTTTAGGTTTCTTGAGTACTATCTACTTGTCCTGTGAGCTGATCTCTTCTTCTCACGTACATGTTATCAAATGCCTCCATGACATCATCATCACATACTCAACCTCTCATTGTAGATTGTTACATTTTCTACAACTAATACAGGCCAATTTGTTGAACTTAGTAAACTTAGCAAAAATCGTCTATTTTTATCCTAAATGATGCTCAATCTTTTTTTTATTCAACAGAGTTGCATTCACTGCAAGTTATACTTGGTTGAACCCATCAAATGTGCCTATCCAAATTGATGTTGTCACTTGATTTATGTGGTATATGTAAATTAGGCAGGCCTTTTTTTTCTTGGTTTTTGCTTAGGGCGAGCAGTACAGGTAAGGCAAAGATCCCACAGCTCCTTTTATTTAAAATATACTTCAATCAAGTAGAGCAAATACATTACAACTTCAACATAAAACTTGGAAACAAAATACATTACTTTAGAAAATAAAAAAACAATGATAAAAGCTACATTACTCGCCCTTTTTCGATTCCACAAATGCGGTACAAGTTCATCTAGTAATTGGAAATGAGCACCTTCATTTCTAATTTCATGAATCTTCTGGATGTACTCTGCCATAATGTTGATCGCGTGTCTTGGATTTAAGTCCTCCTTCCAATTCTTCACGGATGTTCTAAACTTGGGATCAATGTCCATTTGCCGGATGTAAGTATAACGTTCATCTTCGACGATCATATTTGCAGGATTATACATGCGTACATAACATTTTCTAGATCACTAGGTTTCCAAAATTGCGCACCGTGTGCCAATATTTGAAACCTAGATTGTAACACCCCAAAAGCACGCCCTATGTCTTTCCGGTATGCTTCTTGCATCTTCAAAAAATGTCTTTCGGCATCGTTAGCCAAATTTCTTATGGCTTAAACAAGTGTTTGCCATTTTGGATAGACTTCATCCGCTAAGTAATACCCAATAGTGTGCGGTACCGTGCCTATATTATAATTGCATGGCGGCGCAATTCCATTAGACAAGTTATTGAAAAGCCACCCTTGATGTAAGACGTTCACGTCATTGCTAGAACTGGGCACCTCAAAGAATGCGTGCCATATCCAAAGATCTTGCGATGCAACCGCTTCTAAAATCACCGTCGGGATTTTCTTATACTCGGTATATTGTCCTCCCACCCGGTATTGAGCTTTGAATTGTGTTATAATAGTTTTACAAAATTCTTTCAAGCACAAAATACCCATAGACTCCCCAATCCGAATGTATTCCTCTTGGGCGTCTGCGCTCGTACCGTAACATAACATGCAAGTGCGCACATTATCTTTTGGTGCGAGGACAAACCCATCGTCTTAGCGGTATTTTCTTTTTAAATAAAATAGGGGTTTGAAGAAAGTATTTGATCATAAATACGTTGATACACACCTTCGCTCATTCGGAATCCACGATGAAATGGGATACCTTTAAATCTTGGGTTGCCACCAAAGTAATCCCGATTAAGGCTAAACTCTCCCAATTTATGATCACGCCCTTTCCGCTTGTCAATCCTTCCCATTTTACTACCTCCCCGCATCTATGATGATGTCGCCTCTTGCTCATTTTCTTCTGTTTCTCCCATCTCAATCATAATTTTACTATACTCGTGCATCATCTTAATTTGACGTTGGAAGAACTCTTCACTTTTGGACGATGATGAAGACAACGACTCCAAAGATGAGAGTGATGGGTCAGACATGAGTAGGTCAGCCAGGATTTCGTCAGACATGATTCGGCGAAATTGATAGCAAATGAAGAAAATTGAGTTTTGAGATATAAGATGAATGAGTTGATTGTAGAAGAGTAAGAGAGTAAAAGATGAATGTGTTTTATAGATAGAGAAAAAACTAACCGTTTATAGCCGTTGAGCATCTTGTTGAAGAAGTTTGATCAGGGAAAAACCAAGTATGGAGGGGAACCAACATATTTTTCATGCAGGCTTTTGCCGCGCAGTTCTGAACCGCGCGACAAGAACTAACCGTTTGCAATGGTTTAAATCTAAGCCGTCCACGTGTCTCCATCTTAGCCGTTGTATATACGCGCAGTTCAGAACTGCGCGGCAAGAAGACCTATTAAAGCTTGACAAATGTCATCATCTCATTGGCTTACTCCCTACGCGCAGTTCTGAATTGCGCGGCATCAATTCACCAAAAATCTACCCAGAGGGTGGAGAATCCACCCTTAAGATAGAAAATGGGTGGACACGTGGACAATTCACCTAACTGTTGTGGGGGTGGATTTGCCCAAATGAGGGTGAATGATGGGAATCCACCCTCCACGTCATCCTTCACCTAGCTGCTGTGGGTGCTCTAAAATCAATTGAGTTAGCTTATGGGTGGTACGGGACGACTATTCTCATTATAGGGTGACATATCTGAATTAGAATAACCATATGGATGTTTTGATGGTGATGTTCCCATCTTCATCTTCAGACTCCAGTCAATCAATCTGCTGATACAAACCATATCAAGAAAATCACGTTGTATTTGAGAGTTCAACTTACTTTTAATCAAAATCAACCATATGTATAAGTTTTATTGTTCAAAATGGTTTACATGAGCATTTGTGGGACCGATTGAATGTTTTCTTGATATGAAAACCATCTAATAAGTGTACCATATATAATTTAGGTGCTCATGATTATAAAAGAAAATTACGCCGAAATCAGTTAGTACTTTTAGGAGCTTATACATTAAAGATTTTTTTTTAAAGAATTCTTAAAGACCGTAGATTTTCCTATTAAAAAATGGATTTTCTACAAATCCGTAAAATTAAATAAATCGTCCCAAAAATTCTAGTAGAAATTTAAATCTATGATCCTACTCAATATTTGCCTTTAGCATCATCCTCTGCTTTACATCTTAATCGCACAAGATCTATATTGAAATTACAATCATAATCTCAATATGAAAGACGTAGATTTTCTTATTAAAACATATCCCTAAAAAGATTTATATTGAGATTACAATCTTATAATTGCAACAAAGTTTAAAGTGTCACTAAACAACAAGCTTTCACTTTGCCTATATATATACACACAAGTTACGGATTGTTGTAATTCTAACATCAAGAAAGAGAAATACAATGGCTAAGGTTGGACCTTTTGCGATTCTTCTCTTAGTTTTGGTGGTGTGTTCAAGTCAGTGATAATTTTTGTTGAGATATATTGATGTGAATACTACGAACGCGGAAACGAGATTCGTAAGAAAATCACGTTGTATTTGAGAGTTCAACTTACTTTTAATCAAAATCAATTATGAACACTAACTCTAATTAAAATGAAATTCTACTTAAATTGGAAACTGCTAATAACCTAGGCTGGGCCTCTCCAACAGGCTTTAAGCTAAAGCATAAAATATATAAAACATTAAATAAACATAGGTCACACGGAGTAGACGACTTTATGAGTGATGATTCACATCATATATAGTCCCACATCGGGGTACATAGAGCCTTGCAACTCAAAATATAAAATTTTGGGCTACTCCTCTCATTGCCAATTGCTTTTGAGATGAAACCTCCCGTTCTAAAAACTTCTAAGCATTCTAACATTACGCATTGTTCATCATAGCACTATGGTTTTTTTACGTTCTTTCATAAAAGTATGTTTTGTGTATAATTTTCTGGTTTCTTTTGCTACTTCCATCAGAAATGGAGTACGGATTTGCCTTTCGGCCCATTCCGCCGCCGCCAAACTTGTGTTGCCGAGCTCCGGTATTTCTGTGTAACCCAGAAGCTGCTGCAGATAATGAGCGTTGTAATGCGGGGTGCAAATGCGCTGGTGGGAAATGCAGAAGTTTTTATGGTTCAAACGCCCTTGGAATATGCCATTGCAATTGCTGATGAGATGTCTTGAAATCGTTTCGTATTGAATAAATGATGTCTCAAATTATCATTATAATAAATGTCATTAGCTAGCATTCGACCCATACTTTGTTTAACAAGTATTTTCATAATAATTTGATGATTGTAGACAATACATTGGCCTCGTGAAATATATATATATTTTTTTCTGGCTTTATTACTGAGACTTCGTGAAAAGCTGCTTATCCGTGCTTAGTGTGTATTTTAACATGTAAACTCCTAGCTCAATCGCACGCACTACACCCTTCACCAGGAATCTCGACACTGAAGCTTGCTTGAGTTATTTTTAGGGCAAATTAAGATGTTCCATTTTTGAGTTGGTATTGGTATCTTTGATTTCATATGGGTAATGACTTGTTTATGTTAGTGTTGTCTGATTAACATTTCGGTTGCATAACAACTGATGCTATTGTGTGAAAACTTGTTACGTGGATATATTGGAAACATGGCCTTGTAGAGATTTTAGTTTCACATTCATGTCTGAACGATTCGTCACAACATAGGGATCAAACTGATTAATGATATTTGGAAGTTAAAACATGGCAAAACTGAAGTATAAAAATTGTACTTGTCTAACAATAGTATGTGTTGAGTGTGAATTCGAATTGTCGAAGTCTTTCGAACGAAAATGTGATTCGTTCGAACGAGTATGGATTTCGTTCGAACGAGATTATAGTTTCGCGTTTGAAACTTGGTTATCGAAGCAGTCGTTCAAACGAGCTTGGATGTCGTTCGAACGAGTTGTAATTTTCTAGGGCTTGAGACCTTTTATTGTCAAAGTCATTTGAACAAGCTTAGAGTTCGTTCGAACGAGATATGCGTAGGTTTGTCTTAGAGATCCGTTTATACTTGTAATTAGTGCTCTAGTTAATTAATCCTCTAGTATATAAAGAGTACTTAGGTTATTTAGTTAATATATCTTTTCTCTGTGTGAGTTTAATTCTAGAGAGCTTGGAGAAACTTAGCTAAAGAGTACTTAGCTAGAATTTGAGAGACTCCATTAAAGCTTGAGAAGTTTAATTGGAGTTTGGAGAGATAGTGTAACCTGTTTGATTATAGTAGATTGTTCGCGAGGAGTGGTTTTTTATGCGTAAGGGTTTTCCACTTCCCTTCTCTGATAAATTCTTGTGTTCTTTATGTTGAGAATTGAGGTAGTAACTCTCTCTTCCCTACGAAGAACGAAACGCGGAAATCGCCAACACAAGAAGTAAATCAAACAAAGACAATAAAAAACACAAGGTATTTACCCGGAGGAAGGAAGTGGAAAACCCTTGCGAATGAAAAACCACTCCCCACGAATAATTCACTATGATATCAAACATGTTACAATGATCTCTCAAGCTTCTCAAGCTTTAATGGAGTCTCTCAAACCCTAGCCTCTCTAAGGTTAAACTTACCAAAAAGATTGATTAACAAAATAACCTAAGTCTTCTTTATATACTAGAGGACCAAAAATACAAATAGTACGGATCTCGAGGCATATCTCTAACATCTAAGGCAAACCTAGCGAAGCTCGTTCGAAAGACATCCAAGCTCGTTCGAACGAGATTAACTCTTGGGCCAAAATTCCAGGGAGTACATGAGTTCGTTCGAACGACTATTAAGCTCGTTCGAACGACTTCGGTAATTTCCCAACTTCAACAATCTCTTCAATTCGAGTTCATACCCAACACTTTATTGTTCTTGCTTGATTGTTCTCTTGTTAGGCTTATTCCGCGTATCGTTCTTGGCGTAAAAGAGAGATTAGCTACCTCGATTCTCAATAGTATGTTGATCACTTGATCTCGCAATAAAACAAAGCTAACTAGAAGATCTTAGTGCTTGTTCATGGAGGAATTTCAATGACCAAGTCCAGTGTTATTCTCGACTGTGTCACAAAAAGAATAATATTCCCCAAGGAATTCTGAGAGACCCGTTGGAAGCGGAAATACGCTTCATATCTTTAGTGTCATTTTCATCCAAATTTCTGGTTAGGGAATAGAGAACACTTTTTTTTAGTGGAAGGGCACGAACAGAACAAGCCGCAGAAGAGGATTGGATAAACAAAAAAAAGAACAAAGTTTAATGGAGTAGCAGAAAATAATTTTTTGGGAGGTCTAAATTGTAGCCATTCTCTTACTCATACAAAATTTTCTTGAGTGGCACGGATCGGCCCTTCTCGTTATAGGCCTTGTGACATGTTTGAAATAGAATAACCATGGATGTTTTGAAAAAAATTGTGACTGAAGGTGATTCCCATCTTCAGATTCTTGCACTTATGTAAATGTTATTATCTGATGCCCAGAACTGTAGAAAACAAAAGTAAAAATGAAGAGATTTGATGACATATGTCTAATGCAAAAAAAGGAAAAAAAGAAAGAAAATGTATGCCTCGCCGTTATAAAGCCAACATAACTGATTGATTGTTGATCAGATCATCATAGTGAATCAATGTGCTGATGTAAAACTCGAGCATCCAAGTTAGAGCCAAGTTACACCATAGTTTTGTTGTCCAAAATGGTTTATTTGAGCATTTGTGGGACGTTTTGAGTATTTTCTTGATATGAAAAACTTCAAATTAGTGTATCCTATATATTTTAGGTCCTCATGATCATAGATTCATAATAGAGAATTAGGAGTCTATTGAAGATTATACAACATGGGGAAACCACTTAGTATTTTAGGAGCTTCCCATCTTAGCCTTTTAGGGTAATTTTTTTTTCCATCTTCGTTTTTTTTCTTCTTCCATCTTCGTAACTTTATTGCACGCCTAAGGCCCACGGGAAAATGAAGGCTTTTTTCTAAAAAAAATCCTAAGGATGTATATTGACCTAGTAAAAAGTAGATTTTCTACTATCCTAAAATAAAAGAACTTAAAACATAATCCTAAAAAGATTTATACTGAGATTGCAATCTTATAACTTCAACAAGGTTAAAAGTGATACTAAGCAACAATCTTTTACTTTGTGTATATATATACATAGAAGTTTCGATTTGTTGTCATTCTAACATCGCGAAAGAGAAGACGATGGCTAAGGTTGGACCTTTTGCGATTCTTCTCTTACTTTTAGTGGTGTCTGTAGGTTCGTGATACTTTTAAAACATTCATCATAGTATTACGTTTCTTTCATAGAAGCGTATGTTTCATGTATTACTTGTGGTTTATTTTGCTACTTGGATGCAGAAGTAGAGTACGGGTTCGCTCAGATAGGCAAGTGCTGCGAAACTATATTATTACCATCGTGTGATCCAAATGTTGCTCGAGATAATGAGCGTTGTAATGGTGTGTGCAAAAACTGCCAGGGTGGAAAATGCAGAATCTATTTTAAAGGTGGAAGAAACAGTGGAGCTTGTCATTGCTTTTGCCGAGACCTATATCTTGAAATCATTTCATATCGGATAAATGATGTCTTAAATTTCCATAATAATAAAATTCATTAATTTCGATTAAGATTTTTCCTAACCAGTATTTATATTATAATTTGATGATCGCAGACTATACATTGGCCTCAAAAATATAAATATTATAGCTTTATTGCTAGGACTAAGTGAAAAACTGGTTATCCAAAAATAAAAAAATCGTGTTTTAAACGTTTTGACCTTAAAATTTATGTTTTAAAGAATTTTAAAATCAAAACGTTAAAAACACAATTTTTTTATTTTTTATTTGAAATTTTTTCCCCCAAAAATACTTCAATATTGAAATAAAAGTAGAAAAAAATTAATAATGTTTTGCGAGGAAATTTTATTGACATTTTAGTGAAAATATTAATAAGGAATTAATAGTTCCTATGAAAACATTAATAAAAGATTATACTGTTCATGAGATAACTTAAAAGTAGGGTAAAATGAAGAAACTCATATTCATGCCCCTGTATAATCACCGTATTTTTAAAATTCGAATAATTGGAACCAAACGCTTAAAACTCGTATTTTTTTTATCTTACATACTCTTCCCGTATTCTCGTATTGTGATTTATTTACCGTATTTTTGACCGAATTGAAAAGGTTGACAATCGATTAAAACTCGCATTATTGTCGAACCAAATAATTCCCAAATTCCGAATTACTAACAAGGGCCTCGTGTTGCGAATCTATTGGAGATTTATGAGAGAGGGCTTTCCAGCTATTTAATTGTGATTAAAAAATAAAAATATTTTTCATGCAAACGCCTTGCCTTTCTGTAAAATATGGAGAAGTTTTTTTGTGTGTGTTTTCCTCTCATGTTAGGAGAGACTAATTGATCCATTTAATTGATAGATAGAGAGTTAGGAGTACAACATGGAAGAGTCTTCTCTTCAAAACTCTATAGGAGATAAGTATTGGGAGACTCCTATTTATTAAAGATATTCACCTCAACTTGCATGGTCAAAATTATTTAGGAAAGATATGTTTCCTAACAAAAATATCATGCTTCTTTGGCAAAAAAAGATTTTAAAGAACTATTTATAGATTTTTTTTTTGACTTTGTCTTTGGACCTCAGTAGAAACAAAAATTAGCCTTTAAGCCACAAATTCTTTACGTACAGTTTTGGACCCCAAATGGTCGTTGAATGCAAGCCAAAGCACCTTGACCTAGTCCTTTCTCCTTCTTTTACCCCTCACGTGAGCATCACGTGATTTTTTAAAACCCAGAAAATAAAAATAAAAATCTCACATTTCTACCTCATCACTCCATCTCATCAACCTTCACGCCACCACTCCACATCACCATTCTAGAGTCATCTCCCTCCTCCCAACAATCATATCTTCTTCTCTCATTCTGGTTCTTCATTTGCTCTCTCTCTCTCTCTCTCTCTCTCTCTCTCTCTCTCTCTCTCTCTCTCTCATATGTGTTGTTAATTGGGTTTTGGTGTGTGGGATTTATGGGAATTCAGTGGTTTGGGTGTATGGGATTTATGGGAAATCTGTGGTTTTGACATTAAAGCTATTTTAAGGCTTTGGGGTCTAAAGACTAATTGCAGGTAAATATATATGGGGAGTCTTGCCCATTCTGTAAACACGATTCTCACACTAGAGTGGTGTAAGGCCCCAAACTACAAGGGGATCATGAGATTGAAAGTGTCAAAAACACTAGCTAACCCTAATAGAAAATATTTGAAACCTGTAGTTCTTTTCAATGGCTATCTGAAACAATTGGGCAATCAAGTGAACCTTTCAAAGGTGGTTGTTTTGGTTGTGGCAAACATGATCATTGGTGGAAGAAGTGCCCTTGGAGAATGGTAGATTACTATAAATTATGTGGGTCTCAAATGAAGCTATGTACATCTGGTACTGAGAAGACTAAGGGCCAATTTATTTTGAAATGTCAGAATAACTTCTGTAAGAATTTCATATGACTTTAGAAGTACATGGTTGAAGTTGAAAAGAGGACTGAAGAAGCTAAGATGAAAGTAAACTTGAAGATCAAAATGAGAGTCACAATGAATTTGGATGATTTTTGTAAAGATTTTAAGGGAAAATCTAGTATGGGATAAATTGGATTTTGTACTTTAATTTTAATGTTTCATCATTATTCTGTATAAAGTTTAAGTCATTTGGTTTTGAAATAGTGAACAAGCTTCTTTGAAGAAGTTTTCTCATAAAGTTTGCTTTTTAGCTTTTCATGGAGCTGCACCTGCTGTTTCTGTTCCTCACCATAAAATAAAAGCTATACATAAAAGCATGTAATTAGCTGTTGAAACAACCATTAAGAATATTCAGATTTGTACAGAGTCTACACTTATGGTTCAATATATTCATCAGAAGAAGGATGTTCCCTGAGACTCCTATATCATGTTTCATGAAGTTTTGAATTACATTAGCCAGTTGAAGACCTTTCACTTCTTTAACAATGATCAATTATAAACCGACATCTTAAAAGACCCACAAGAGCACGGTGTATCGTTAAGTACAAGGGTAAGTGGGGTCGTATCCCAAGAGGCTTGTGGTACGAATTATACTTCGAGCTACTAGTTTTATCCAATAACAATAAGTTTGTATAGGTTTTGAAATAAAAAGAAGAACGAAACAAATTACAAGATAAATTGGAGTGGAAACCAAGACATCGATTCCACTTCACCCTTTGTAACAATTTAGATAGTATAAATAATTAAAGTAAATTACGAGTTCCCGTATCGCATATCCTTAGTCGGGCATATGCAATACATCAAAAGATACAAGAGATTTAGTAATTAGGAACTACCCATAAACCAACTTACTCAACCATGGTCCGGTTGATAAGTATGGATTATGTTATCTTCTCCATGTTCCTAACCTATCTTGTTATGGTCCAACAAGATGGTTACATAGATTCATTTTTCCTCCTAATCCTAGCAATGGTCAAGTATAGGATGAAGGAATACGAATATGCAATATTCTGGCTCAAATGTCCATGGGGATCCCCTTCTTGCATGAGCTTCTTTTGGATTCTTCATTGTATCCTGCTGGTGGCGATAAAGATGGAACCCGTCCATAGGAAGAACTACAAAAATGTCAAAAGGTTTAACCAGTGAATCCATTGCATGTCATACCCTAAAATCCACTCTCTGATAAAAATTATAAAACAAATCCTAAAGCATAACAAGTCGGGAATCCTACGGATGAACCCTACAGATGTAATATATTTCTTACAAAATTAACTACATCTATTTACACAAAAGGAACGCAGCAGAAATAACCCAAATATTGAATAAAATTAATAATTTTCTAAACAAAATCTAAAAACAAGAAATAAAATACGACTATGAAATTTAAGGTAAAATATCATAAATACCCTACGAGACAATTCATCGATTCAAAAGAACTCCAAAGAATCCTAAAATAATCACCCAAGCTTTACTAACCAAATCTACTATGCTCGGCCTCCTGTGAAAAAATATATCGCACAAAGCGTCAGCAAACACAATTATTATCGGTCACTGAACATGACAGACCAAAATAATGAAGAAATACTAATACGATATAATATATTACCTATATGTATAAATGATGTAATGTTTACTGAGGAGACGAGGTTTAATTATTAATGTTGTTTTTAAGCATCGGCGCCAACCGGTATTATAAAGTAGTTATAGAGTGTTATTAGGTGTTGGGGATAACTAACATACGATATACACATAGTCAATTTTAATTAAGTGGGACCACACTTTCGCACCTTTTTATCCTCAATAGAAGCGTATCTCTTATTGTCGAGTCAGGGATTGGCGAATTCCTTTTTAGTGAGTAAGGAATTAGCGGGGGAAATCACCGGATTAAGGTGGTCAAGGAGTTTTAACTTACAGGTCTAAAACCTGATTTATTTTTACTTTCAGGAATCTAAGCCCTCGGGTTGCTCACGTAGCATGTAACCGAGAAGTAACAGGGAGATAATTTAGGGACTTGCAACTCTGGGACACTGATAAACAACTACCAAATCTTTTGTTTAGGGAATCGAACCCAAGGACCCTGAAAACATATCCCTTTTGTGTACATGACTCAAAGTTCTCCTAGGCATAAATGATTTAAGAGATCGACACTCAATCAAAATGACCTATCTATCCTTGCTCTATAGGCAATAAGATTATATCATATGATTGAATATCTTTTGCTCAACGACCTTTCTACCCTCACAAGTATAGGAGTGGGGACTCTGTCGATGATTTTATACTTTGACTATCAATGATATTTCTAATAAAGGTTATATTAATTGAAGTCCTATAATCGTGGCTAAGTTAAGCCATATACCAAATATCTTTACTTGTATGGTTCTAGTCATTAATAACTACTTGACAAGTTTATATTAGATTTCAATTATTAACGAGGGTTATCCTCTTTACAAACACTAACACATTGTGATTCTAGTATACTATTTAACTATATTACGTCACAATTATATGTCAAGGAATCTGTCTTAATAGATGTTTAAGCTAAACCATGATACAACCTATAACACGCCTTATAATTAAACTAGGAAGTCTAGGTATGATGCTAAATGATAATCAAAGTTAGGAGTTCTAGGTTATATCAAAGAACGAACCCAACTCCTCACACTAGTGCACTACAATCCTTACATGAACTTAATATAAAAGGCATCAACTCATGCATTAAAAGGCATGGTAATCATTTATTAATTAACCTATAATAGAGGTTGTTATGCAAAAGGAGGAGAGATTCAAACCTTAATATAAAAGAAAGTTTCCCCCTTAATATTGTATACTAAAGTAATTAGCTCTTGGACCCATTTCACTTAGGGTTCATAACATGAAGCATCATTTTGATATACATTCTATAACAGGTTACCATACATGGGCATAATTTGATCAACATTGACGGCCTAAATCTCTATAGAGTATTCAAAATTAAAGAGTAAAACTAATATGACATATTTATATGATTATCCTCAATTCAAATCCAAAATTATAACAATAAAACAATGTTAAATGCTCGATGATAATGGTATTTGCCTCGATTAGAAATAACAAGAAAAGACCGCTAAACGAAAAAAGACTCTGGTATAATTAAACTAAGAAGCTCTAGCGATCTCTCTCCTAGATTCCTTCTACTTTCTGGAGTAATTAGACAAGTTTGGAAGGTCTGATTTACACTCTCAAAGCTTCTCACAAAAGGGAAAAAATAAGTTAGGTTTAAGAATTAGGGGTTGGGGTTTGTTTTTCTCTCTAGAATGGAAGGGTAAGAGCATATCCAACAGAGACGGTATGCTATTCCAGTTTTGGATTCTAGTACCTGGAATAGCATACCACTTTGTTCCCACAGATTTATCTCCAAATTCAATTTTTTTTTACATTAAAATTGGGACCCACACTGTTATTTTATGAGAGAGAGATGAGATTTTTATTAAAAATTGGGACCCACAATATTATTTTATTGGAAAGAGAAAAGAAGGAAGAGAAGAAATAGTTGTGGCAGGGGCGAAGCCAGGAACTTTTCCTAGTGGGGTCAAAGCCTACTATAAACTTTATTAAATTTTGCTTACAAATAATAAATACAACATTAATATAACATATAACAAATAACAAAAAATCTTAATTAGATTAAAAAAAATGTTTCATTAGCTAGTGAAAGATCAAAAAACAAAACTAAAACAGATTAAACCATAAATATAGAAGTTTTTAAGAAGAAAAAAAAATCTCCCAATGTCTTTAACAAGTTTTCAATCCTTTTAACTTGAATCGACGAGTCTTCATAGTTTGAAAATATCGCATGATTGTTTCATCCGTGATGTCTTTGAGGGTTTCCTTCTCGATGTATGCAACCATACAGTCATTCAACTAATCATCCCTCATCCTATTGCGCATGTAGTTCTTTATAATATGCATAACTGAAAAAACTCTCTCAACAGTAGCAGTGGCAACCGGTAGAAGTAATGTCAAAGTTATAAGTGAATAAACCAAGAGAAATACTTTATCTTTTTTTGTTGTAACCATCACCTTAGCAAGATCGCCAATCCCTTTCAAACCTACAAACTGAATCTTTGGACGCACATCATCAATATAGGTTTCAAGTTGATCTGAAAGAAATCTGATATCCACTGGAGAAAAATCGGCTTCATAGAACTCGACAAGGTGAATTAATATTTCCTTATCAAAAGTAGAAAATGAATCTTCGGGGCTCAAACATGCCATACAAAGAAGCAGTTTAGTGTTCACTTCATTAAAACGATCATTTAACTTTATAAGTTGATGATCTAAGCAATTATTGAACAAGTCAGAGCGATAATATTGTTCATTTGTACTTATGTTGGCATAACGCCGTGATCGACCTTTAGGTACAAACTCATCACTCATGATAGGTGCTGGGATTTTATGTTTGCTACAATGAGCAGTAACTTCCTTTAAAAGCGAATCCCATCCATTATCTCTCATATTTTGTAATCTTTCCTTAGCAACTTTAACCAAATCCATTGCATTAACGATATCCTAATCTTTTCGTTGTAATGCCTTTGACAACTCATTAGTAAATGCAAATATATTTTTTATAAGAAAGAGCATTAAGACAAACTCAAAAGATTGCATAGATTCAAAAATTCTACCTGCTTTTCCCTTTTGATCTGAGTTTGAGCCATAAATTGCGACAATATCAAGCACTTTAACTATGGATGAAAACATATCAATCAAGTTCATGAGAGTGACATAATGTGACCCCCAACGGGTATCTCTGGGACATTTAAAACTTGTCTCCTGATTCAAACACCGACCACTTTGACGTTCATTTGTTTCTAATTCTTCAATAACTTTTACTTCTTGTCCGTGATGAAGAATATCCTGACGTTTGCATGAACCACCGACAATGTTCGATGCACTTGTAACCATGTTAAAGAATGATACTATTTGACTATGATTTTTCGCCACAGCTACAAGTGCCAACTGAAGTTGATGAGCAAAACAATGTACATAATAAGTTGATTTGTTCTTATTTAAAATTAGTGTCTTGAGGCCCTTAAGTTCACCTTGCATATTACTTGCTCGATCATAACCTTGTTCCCGCAATATTGATATACTCAAATTATGCTTAGAAAAAAGTTCGTCAATCGTCTCCTTAAATGTTGCCGAAGTGGTCTTACTAACATGAGCAATACCTAAAAATCTTTCAATCACCCATCCCCTCTCATCAACATAACGTATGACGACAACCATCTGCTCTTTAATAGAAATATCTCGAGATTCATCAATTAAAATTGAAAATGGTTTACCTTCGAGGTCTTTAAGGATAGATTTTGTTGTCACATCTGCAATGGCTTTCACAATATCCTTTTGAATATCAGATGAAACCAGCTTATCATTTTCAGGTGCGTTCTTCAGAACTGATTTTGCAATAGTTTCGTTGTGATCAACATTATATTGTAGAAGTTCCAAAAAGTTCTCTTTGTTGTTTGATCCTTCTGACTCATCATGACCACGGAAAGATAATCCCTGCTTTAGAAGAAACTAGATTGTATGGACTGATGCAGTGAGACGCATCTGGTAATCATCTAGGTTTTCATCAGTTTGCTTCACGATTCGAGTATGAATATTTTTCTCCGGGTTTAATAAGTTCTCACATTTTTGATATGCCCAGTTATGAGCACTATTAACCCCTCCCGCATGAATTTGCAATCTTTCCTTCTTATTCCAGCTATCAAATCCCTTTGATGTAAAAAATTCATCCCCGCCTTGGTTATTATTATCTTTCTTAAAAAGATAACAAAATAAACAATAAGCAGTATCGTTTTTTTTGCTATATTCCAACCAACCAGGGGAACTCATCAAACCATTTCACGTTAAAGCGCCTAAAAGCTCCATTCTTGAATGTTTGAGGAAAATTGTAGTAACGAGGTTGACATGGACCATTTTGTAGATGTGATCTTCGAATTGAATCTTGATCATTTGGATGATATTCTGAAATTGAGATTCGCAAACCAGGATCTGCCGAAAGCTTTGATAAATCAATCTCAATATGTCTGCGCTTTGAGCTTGGTTTAACTTGCTCATGAACAATTTTTTGTTGTGTTGAAGGCAGTGAAATTGGATTTTTATGTGTATGAAGCGGTTGATCTTTATTCCCTTGAGTAGGAAGTAATGTATCGCTAGACGATTTCCTTTTGTAATAGTCAAATAAACTTATTATATACAACACAAATAAATTATATGAAATTAATATACATCAAATATAAACGAGATGTTTGTGGATATAATATAAGTTGATTAACGTTATTTAATACGGTTAATTTTCAGCACGATTTTTGCGGGGAATTGGTGGTTTCAATTGAATTAATTAATAACTACATGTTTTTTAATCAATAAATCCCAAATTACTACATCTAAAAGTCTAAAACCCTAATGTCAAAGAGTTCAATAATAGTTATATGTATTTAGAGAGAGAAAAAGTACCTTAAGAAAAGGTTGGAAAAAGACCCCCTATAACAAGAATTGAAAATCCCCTCCTTAATGTGCTATTAACATCTCCTCCACCTCAAAATAGGAGTGCTCAAACTTGAACGGTAGTGAAAATTAGGGTTTTTTTGGAGTGAGCCGTTTTTTTTTCTATAAAAACAAACAAAATGATTTGTATTTAATTTTTCATAATTTAAAGGGGCAGTTGTTAATTTTTAAAGTTGAAGTCTTAACTTTTCAAATTACTAACAGTTAAGAAAAGAAACTAATGGGCCGGTCAAAGATGTTGGGTGTTGAATAAAAAGAAGAAGAAGATATGCACGAGTTTGTAAGTCAGTGGGGTCATTTGACCCCACTCGTCCCCCCTAGCTTCGCCACTGGTTGTGGGGGACCCATAAAGGTAGTATGCACATACCACTCCCCAAATTCCGAATTCGCATACTTTGGAGGGGTATGAGGGTGAGTATGCTGAAACCCATACTCTTGTTGGAAGGGGTTTTTGCAAAAGTATGAGAAAACGATAACAACATACTTTTTTATTGGAGATGCTCTAAGAGATGGGTTTAGGAATTTTGGGTTGAGGTTTTGTTTTCCTCTCTCCAAATTTTGTAATTTGTTAATGGAGAAGAAGAAAATAGATGGAGTAGAATAGGGAGAGATGGAGTAGAATTAGGGGAAATTACGGTGGTGGGTTGAATGGGTTTTGTTATTTAAATTTGGGAAACAAGGCTTAGGATAATAGACTATAGGGTGCAACATACTAAATTACAACTACGACCACATCGAGTTATATAAAAAATATAAAAAAAATACGGGGCGCTACATTGCAGGAGCCTTTTGAGGCTCAGGCATTAATTTTTCCTTATCGCAAAATACAAAGCATGTTTCTTTAAACGTCATAATGATAAAGCATAACTCAATTCAACTAAATTCATGGACCACTATAGCTCATCTCCTTCGGCCATGTTCGATCACTTTTCTCTTAGATTCACACCATTGAAAATCATCCAAAATCTAGAAAAAGAAAATTAACAGATGTAATTAATGAAAGCCATCTAAAATATAAATAATTCCCATCTCAATTTAAGAAGTAAACAACAACACAAATCGCTTTCATAAATTCACAGAGTTAGAGCAGCAATTCAACACTTAAACCAACTGAGATGTAAGCAATTTGGTAAATTCACTTTGTTTGCTTTGGAAGATATAATGGGTAAAACAACATCAATTGGGAATTGGTATGGGACATACGTTATAGAAAATTGAACCCCTACAATCGTGATGCAATTCAATTAACGCACGAGGAACGAGCCCTAGTATTTACAATTTCTGATATAAATCAGAAGCTTTGAATTAAAGTTAGGGTTCCAAGTTCTTACCCAATTTCATGATCTGGGATGGAGGCCCCTCAAGTTTCATGTAGCGAAGACTTAACATGGGGAAGGAAGAAGAAATAAAGGGATTTTACGAGTTTGGAATCGATGAACTTACGAGAGAGGGAAACAAGTTGGTAAATTTTAGAAAGGCAGAAGTTCTTTAAAAAGAAGCATGAGAATATAACACGAGCTCTATCCATTTTAAGTATAAAAAATGACCCTATTTTGACTCTTTTCGTCCCTCACAAATAAGCGACTACTAAAGTCGGTCATAAATTCCGTAAAAAATTAGTTAATTTTATATAGTGGTTATTTATGTTGCAGTCTTAGGTTTCCTCTTTCCTTGACTATTTAGTTGACCACTTTTATTAGAGGTCTTCTTTGGTGTCACCACCTTTTTTCTCACCACCTTTGGCCTGGGTTTTGGCATTCTTATTGTCTCTGACTGAGTAGGGGCCTCAAAATTTTATGATATAGGTATCTCAAGACTATTTCTTATTGTTGAGTTTGAGTATTTGGGAGGACCACAATACCAATTGGGCATGAAACTAAAACTGAGGTCACATAGAAGTGTACATCCTATATGCTATCTACATCACTGAATTTCCACATGTTGATCAACTCAGAATCATTGCTCACTTGCACTAAATCACCAAGAAACAAACATGCTACCTCAACTATAGACCCAGCTGGTATTGAATGACTCAACTGTTCAAGTGAAGAGAAAATATAGTCCAATAAACTTTGGAAAAAAAACTGATTCCCATCAATATTTTCAAATATATGTTTGTCACCCCCAACATATAGATCATGTGTAAGACCTTTGTCCTTTGGGGGTATCCACAATCCTAGTGAATGACCACACTTTTTATGTTGCCCCTGCCATTAATTAGCAACAACAATCTATAAAGCACAAAACACCAATGTATAAAGCTAATTAAAATAGAGAATACCACTACTATAACAAACACCAATGTATAAAGTACAAAACAATATTTTATCTCAAACATAAAACCATAATTTTAAAATTCATTACTCCAAAGTCCATGTGATTCTTGTGATTTTATAACAAGAGAATAGAAGACAAAACCTTAATTAAAAAACCTGAACTTACACCAATCGTGTAATAGTGCTGGGATCGTGGAGATTTACATTCAGAGTTTGGATTGCTGAAAGAGAAGAAAGGGCAATTGTGTTATCCAATTTCTAGGATTTGGGTTCACAGGCAGATCTAGTATATGAAGAGGGAGACAATTATTTTGGGGGGAAATATAGCGTACGTGTGTCTCACGTGATGCGAAGTGGTGACGTGGAGTCCTGATGAGGTGGAGTGATGAGGTGGAAATGTACGATTTTGATTTTGATTTTCTGGGTTCTAAAGAATCATGTGATTTTCACGTGAGGGGTAAAAGGGAGAAAATATTGGGTCAAGGTGTTTTGACCTGTAGTCAAGTCCATTTAGGGTCCCAAATTGTATATGTAAGAGCATCTCCAACAAGATGACACTTTTCATATACTTTTGCAAAAACCCCTTCCAACAGAGGTATGGTGTTTAGCATACTCACCTCCATACTCCTCCAAAGTATGCAAATCCGAAATTGGGAGAGTGGTATGTGCATACTACTTTTGTGGGTCCCTTACAAATATTTCTTCTCTTCCTTTCTTTTTTCTCTTTAATAAATTAACATTGTGGGTCCCAATTTTTAATAAAAATCTTCTCTTTCTCACATAAAATAATATTGTGGGTCCCAATTTTAATAAAAAACTGAATTTGGAGAGAAATTGTTGGAGCAAAGTGGTATGCAATTCCGGATACTAGTATTCAAAACCGGAATTACATACTTTCTCTGTTGGAGATGCTCTAAATAAGTTGGGGTAATGCTAATTTTCATTTTCTACCGGGTCCAAAGCATGGTTTTAAATAACCGCGGTAACACCTTGAGCCCGTTCCGTTATGTGTCTTGTTCCGTTCTAAAAAATAAAACTCGTTATTTTTTGTTACAGACCATTATTTTATGCCATAACGGTTGTTATTACCGTTATAACAATGCGTTATTTTCAGTATTCCCTTTTACATTTTTTACCAAAGTTATATACCGTTATAACGGTGTTATAACACTGTTATTTATAAAATAATGGCCGTTCTAATCGAAAACTAATGCAAAATTTTAGAAAATAAATAACAATGTCGTAATGTCTAGTACTTTAATGAGGGAGATGCGAGCTAAGTACCCCATATAACCTCAATATATAAATACATAATTATTACCATTATTTTTGAATTTTAAATAATTTGACTATCCTTAGAGCATCCACAACAGCTAGGTGTACCCTGACGTGGCAGGGTGAATTCCAAATCTACCCCCTTTTCCACCTAATTCGTCTCCCAGCAGCTAGGTGAATACGTGACATAGCTCTCTTAAAATGCATCCAAGGTAGATTTTCCACCCTGAGGGTAGATTGAGGGTGAATTCACGCCGTACAGTTCAGAAGTGCGCTAGCCATAGCGCGCGGTTCAAAAGTGCGCGTACACACTTCTCCCCTAAGATGATAACACGTGTCCTCCCATCCAATGGCTCCTATTAAGCACAGTTCTGAAGTGCGCGTAAATTTAACGTCTAGGATTAAACCACGTGGACGGCTGAGATTTAATGATTTTCAAACGGCTAGTTTTTACCACGCGGTTCATAAGTGCGCGGCATAAGCCTGCATAAAAAATATCATTGGCTTCCCATTATTTCACCTAAGTTTTTCCTTGATCAAACTTCTTCAACAAGATGCCCAACGGCTATAAACGGCTACTTTTTTTTCTCTATTTATAACCCTCATTCATCACCTACTCTCTTCTACAATCAACTCATTCATCTTATATCTCAAAACTCAACCTTCTTCATTTCTTCTTAATTGTACCGAATCATGTCTAACGAAATCATTGCTGACTTGCTCAGTCCTAAGACATCACTCTCATCTTGGGAGTCATCGTCTTCATCATCGTCCAGTGACGATGAACTATTCTGACGTCAAGTTGAGTTGTTACAAGAGTATGGCAAGATTATGATTGAGATGGGAGAAGCAGAAGAAAAAGAGTAAGAGGCGACATCATCACAGAGGCGGAGAGGTAGTAAAATGGGACGGATTGATAAGCGGAAAAGCCGTGAGCATAAATTCGGGGAGGATAGCCTTAACCGGGATTACTTCGGTGACAACCCAAGATTCAAAGGTATCTCATTTCGTCGTCGATTCCGTATGAGCGAAGGTTTGTATCAACGTATTTATCATCAAATATTTTCTACGAACCTCTATTTTATTCAAAGAGAAAATGCCGCCAAGACTATGGGCTTATCCTCGCACCAAAAGATAACGTGCGCACTTCGCATGTTATGTTACGGTACGGGCGCAGATGCCCAAGAAGAATACCTTTGGATTGGGGAGTCTACAGCTATTTTGTGCTTGAAAGAATTTTGTAAAACTATTATAACACAATTCAAAGCTCAATACCTTAGATCTCCCAATGAAGATGATACATTACACTTATTAGAAGTGAATGGATTGCAAGGCTTCCCAGGGATGTTAGGTAGTTTAGATTGTATGCATTGGAAATGGAAGAATTGTCCTACCGGGTGGGCAAGAGAATATACCGGGTATAAGAAAATCCCGACGGTGATTTTATAAGCGGTTACATCTCAAGATCTTTGGATATGGCACGCATTCTTTGGGGTGCCCGGTTCTAACAACGACGTGAACGTCTTGCATCAAGGGTGGCTTTTTAACAAATTGTCTAATGAAGTTGCGCCGCCATGTAATTATAATATAGGCACGTTAGCGCACACTATGGGGTATTACTTAGCGGATGGAGTTTATCCAAGGTGGCAAACACTTGTTCAAACCATAAGAAATCCGTCCAACGATGCCGAAAGACATTTTTCGAAGATGCAAGAATCATGCCGGAAAGATGTAGAGAGTGCTTTTGGGGTATTACAAGCTAGGTTTTAAATATTGGCAAACGGTGCGCGATTTTAGAAACCTAGTGATCTAGGAAATATTATGTACGCATGTATAATCTTGTACAATATGATCGTGGAAGATGAACGTCATACTTACATCTGGCAAATGGACATTGATCCCGACTTTAGAAAAGCCATGGATAATTGGAATGAGGACTTAAATCCAAGACACGCGATCAACACTATGGCAGAGTTCATCCAGAAGGTTCGTGAAATAGAAATGAAAGAGCTCATTTCCAATTACGAGATGAACTTGTCACGCATTTGTGAAGTTGAAAAGGGGCAGAGTAATTGTAGTCTTCATCATTGTTTGTTTATTTTCTAAAGTAATGTATTTTATTTTCAAGTTTATTGTTGAAGTTGTAATATTTTTTGTTTCCAACTCATTCATCATTGTAACACTTTAATGAAACATAGTTTATTGTTTCAGCTTTTTGATTTTGTATCAATTTTATGGATTATGAACCATTAATAACAATTTTATTGAAATAATGAAATTACATAGATCTTAATAACTACTATTAATGCTAAGGATTACATCATTCTTCATTACTAGAAACGTCGTCATCACTTGGATACTGCTCCTTCAACTTCTTCGAATATTCTTTAATCTGCTTTTTCATCCAACGCCTTTATGCCGGTAGTAGGTTACCAAGGTCCGTTGTCATCACCTTTAACATATGCGAGTCGTCGAAGTTTTTTTTTCGAGTTAGCTCCGCTTTACGCCTCCTTTGAAACTCAGCCTCTTTCATCAACTTTAGTTCCTCTCGACGTCTAGCTTTAGCTTCCTTTTCTTCTTTCTTCTGCTCGTCTCTCAGATTCCATGACTTCATCATGTTGGACGTTGTCTCAAGCATCCTCTTTCCCAAAAAACCTATACTTGACTTTGCCGCTTCTTTTGCCTTGTATTTTTTTTGGTCGTCCGGCCGTACATCACCACAAGAATATAGTGGTGCATCTACGTCGATAGAATCATCCAGAATTGCGATATTTGGAGTGCCAGATGTAGGTGTTTCTGGATCAGAATTGGTGGAGTTACCCGGGCTAGCGTTAAAATTTGACTTCCTAGCAACGTTGCGGGCGGGATGGCCGATGCGATGAATTTGTGACCATTTTAAGCAAGTTTCCAAACTTTGTACGCTTCCCCAAGTTTAAATGGTTTAACTTGTAGTTGATAAAATATATCGTTTGCCATACGTTCCTAGAAATCAAGTTAGAAAATCTTTTAGAGTATGATTCACCTTTGAACATTAATTAAATGAGAAAAATAAATGAAATACTTACGAAGTCATCCGTTCCAATACTAGTATGATGTCGGCTCTCAAGGTCTTGAATGATACCTCTAAAAAATGAACATTCCTTATTGAGCCGCCTCTTATACGCACAATTGACACCGTTGTATGATCGCCACATCAATTGGTCAACATAGAAAGAGTTGAATTGATCACGTACCTTGATCCAAAATGTAGCGGCTTTTTGGTTGTTCGTGGTAACGAGGTTTTGAGACACTTGAGACCAAGCGCATGCAAGATTCACGAAGTCATCAGACGATCAATTCTCGGAGTTGGAGTATTGTTCTTTGTCGTCATGAATATCCTCCGAAGCCTCAAGTACATCCTCAACTATAATAGGTGTCGATGTTGTCTTTTTTTTAGACTTTGCCTTCCCGCGCGTATTAGTTATCGTGAGAACCGAATTGAGTTCCTCAGCCTGAGCTACATCCTCAACTATAATAGGTGTCGATACTATTTTTCTTGTAGACTTTGCCTTCCTATGAGTCTACGTATTACTTCTCGTGAGAACTGGATTGAGTTCCTTGGAGATGACCGGAGATGCAGCCGGCGATGTATTAAGATTTAAATAATTTAAACCCTATGTACCTTGCATCGGCGTGGTACTTGAACTTCCACCGGCGAAACAAGTTTGAGATGAGTAATATAGATTTCCCGGTTGGAGGTACGAGCCCGTATACCTATCAAATTGAGGGTAATATACTTGGTTTGGGTAATAAGGGTAATATCTATGGGTTTGAGATTGAAATTGATTGTCGGGTGGAGGGAATAGTAGGCGAACATGGTGATTCTGACATTGGGAAGTGTTTGACATTTGCGACAGATCAAATATGGCGATTTGATGAGGAAAGACGTTTTCTTGTTGGTTCGTATTGGAGGATTGAGAGTGGTTTTGAGAATTAGATTGGGAGCTTGAGGAAGACATAATAGTTTTGAAGAGAGGGGTAAGGAGGGAGGATATTGTAGAAGATTAGAAGGGAGGAGAGTGTAGGAGATGAATGCCATTTATAGATGAAATAAACTAGCCGTTAATATAGCCGTTAACAAGTGTCCAAAAAAAAAATACAACCGTTGAGTAACTTGTACAACAAGTTTCCAAAACAAAAATATAACCGTTAATATGGCCGTTGAGTAACTTGTACAACAAATTTCCTAGACAAAAATATAGCTGTTAATATATCCGTTGAGTAACTTGTACAACAAGTTTCCAAAGCAAAAATATAGCCATTAATGTCCGTCGAGTAACTTGTACAACAAGTTTCCAAAAATATATTTTCAAAATAAAAAATATATTAATACTCCGAATAAAACATAGTTTAAACAATATTAATACACAACATAGTTTAAACAAAACATAAATAAAAGTTCTAAATAAAATATAACCTAACTGGGACGACCTCTCTTCGTTTGGCGGACGAGTCTGCCACGTGCGGGACTCTCGTCATAGGTACATTGCACAACCAACTCTGTCTGGTAGGAAATGGACATCTCAACTAGTCTATCAGACGTCTCTCGGATGACCTCATGTGCCCGGCTCAGCTCCATCCTCAACTCAGTATTGCTATCAGTTAGTTACCTCGAGTCTTCATATGCCGCATACCGTAATCCTTAGTTTTGATGCCACAACTCATCCGTACTATACGTAGGTGGACACGGGTATGGTACCTGCATCACCGGGATCGGTATCCGTCTACGTTGATCGTTGGTCCCGCCACATCCATGAACCATTCCATATCACGTGGATCGCCGGTCGCCTGAACACCATAGTCTTACACCTGTGAAGACGTAGCTAAACTCGACGTAGGTGGCAAGATTACATCGGGTCTCACTAAATCACGCCCAACCGACCAAATATTTCCCGTCCTCTTTACTAAACTACAACCGATCTTGGGATTTGGATGAATGAGATGCCAATATGTCATGTAATCTACGTCGGAAATAAGATAATCGTGACCATCGTAGAAGTCCACATCCTTCAGACTATGATATAACTCTCGATCATACCTTGGGAATTCCATTATCTCCTGAGGGGGGTCATAGGGCACACTATCAAGCCCGGTCATCTGACGTATACACCGGTCTCCTAAATACCAAAGCGTACCGTGGCCGTATGGGACTGATACCAATGGAACCCTCTGGGTGGTTAGCGCTGAAGCAATACTTACCTCTGGACGTCTCAATTGCTTAGACCTGTGCCACAGTTGCCAATCTATGTTGGTTATGTCCTTCCATTCTATCATATCTCTGATCACAGCAAAAGAGTGATGGATTTCAGACCCGGTACTCGCCCTTTGATATCTCCACCCATAAATACGAGGATAAATATTGTTAAAGTTTTATACCTTAACTAGATACATTCCAACCCGACAGTACTCGAAGAACCAGTACTCCAACATCGCATAGAATCCGGTGATCGATTTCTTCACCGTCCCGGGCCTCAAAACTGAGACTTCATCAATCCCCCGATACAAAGCCGCCATAATCGGCGTACCCCAGTCAAAACCTGACGCACCAAGAAAATCGTAGTATGTCAAGGCTGCGAGATAACCCGCCCGAAGGGATGCGGCACCATTTGAGAAGAAGAGATTACCCATCATATAGGCAATAAATGCCTGTGCATACACGATATCCATTTATGAGTCATAATTGTGAAGATTTGCATTCAAAGGCTCTTGCCACTTTTTTTAATATAAGAGAGTGATGTTACCGTACCTCATGTCATAGCCTGTAATTCCCGGGAATATATTTTCTGCTTCCTCTAACTTGGAGTACCTCTCGCCGTACGGGAGTTCGCGACCCCTCCCAAAAGATATGCCCGTTAGCATGACGAAGTCTAATGGTGTGAAACCCAGTTCCCCGCAAGGGAAGTGAAAGGCATGGGTGGAAGGCCACCACTGCTTCACGAGAGCATGAATGAGACAGTTATCCTAGTTTCCCGCATTAATCGAGCAAAAGTCCGCAAAACCCAATTCGTCGACCAACTTCTTCAATGTCGGGTACACGACAATCCATCGGTACTACTTCAGTACCTTATCCAATGATCCCCTACACTGTAATTCATCTCGGTTCTGACAAAAAAAAACACATTAACACGTTAGAAGTTCATTCGGGCATTTCATCGAACACATTGCAATATACGTTAATAACACATAAAATTTACATAAAACTTACTAGTATTTCTTCCGATCCAGCAGAAATATGGACCCAGCCATCCGGGAGGATATCTACTCGGTTCAACTCATCGTACGATGGGGTGGGATCGTTGTCATTCGTAAATTGATCCGGCCAAACATTTGTTACATCGGCGTTCCTCCTTCGTTTTACTTTCGCGTTAAAGTTACGTGTAGTTTTGGAAGCATTTTTCCTCGGTCGCGAACTAGAAGAACCCGATATTTTGAAGTGATTAACGGAGGAAATGGGTTGGGTTGGGAAACTTGTGGAGTAAGGTTATGCCTTTTAACACTTAGAAAAACCAATACAAGTAACACTAGAAAAAAACACAAGTGTTTAAGCCTTTTAGCTTACAGGGTGATGCTGCGCGGTTCTGAACTGCGCGGCTACATATTTAAAAAAAAAATACGTGTCAGTTTTCTATTGGCTGCTAGTTACTCGCGGTTTAGAACTGCGCTGGGTTTTGGATGGCTGAGATTTGATTTCGTGGACTCATCTGGGATGTCAATTTCGCCGCGCGGTTCATAATTGCGTGGGGTAAATTCACCTTGGGGTGGATTGAAAACTCTTGTGGGGTGGATTGAATTCACCTCAATATTCATCCAATCCACCCTCTTAACTGCTGTGGATGCTCTTACATGTTTTTTGGCTTTTGAAAACGTAACACTGTTATAACACCGTTATTACGGTAACAACCTCTGCGTTACACCGTTATAACGCACCATTTTAAAACCTTGGTCCAAAGTCAAAAAATCTCAACTATTTAAGGGTTTGCCCTAATGTGATTCCTACATTAATAGTACCACCATTTCTCTAAGTAATAAAACCCGAGGTAAAAGTTTCTTGTGATCTCTTCTTTTTTGTTGTTGATATTCTTTATTTGCCATGTCTTTATGCTAACTGTAACCACGAAACTAACTTCAATTTGTGTACATAGATCAGCGAGAAAGTTTGATTCTTGTGATCTCGATTTTTTTTTTCTTCTTTTTCTTTTTGAAAGGCAAGCTGGGATCTCGATTATTTCTTTAGTTTCATGATAAATATATGATCTTTGGTTTTGTTTTTGTATATGATGAGCTTAATTTGTGTTTAAATTATCTTCAGCGAAGGCAAGTAATTCCCCTTTTCCTAGTGCCAAGGTGATTGGGGAAGCTTTTGTGGAACAATATTATCAAATACTTCACCAATCCCCTGAATTGATTTGCAAATTTTATCATCTTTCCAGTACCGTGAGCCGACCAAATTCGGACAGTGTTATCACTTCAGTGAAAACCATGCAGGTATGATACTGGCAATAACTCAACTACGTGAATCGCTATAGTAATATATTTATTTGTTATTTGCACATAGCGTCAAGCTTAACGATATGCTAATTGCTAAGAGGTTTGGTGAAATAGCAAAGATAAAGGGAGTGTAAATCCAGTTTTATTTGAACATTTTAGACAGTGTTTACAGTTGTAGCGCCTTCTATGTAGTGTAAAATATGCCTAAACTCGATAATAATCCCAAGGTATTGGTGAAGTTCTAACTAGTGTAAATAAGTTTGAAAACTAGAAAAAAAATCGCTGGAACATATTTTTAAAGCTGAAATACTGATTTTCATAGAAGAGAGAATACTTTTGAAGCTCAATAACATTAGATATACCCCATTGGAAATATATATTTTATCACGCAGACCGTTCTTTCTTTCGGCCTCCTTCCATTTGATTTAAATTGTTGTTCTAGTAAGCTGATGTACTGATTTTCTTAACTTTGATTTGCGTATGTTGATGAACGACCTCCCACTTATCATTTGAGCAGGCAATCAATGACATTATTCTCTCCTTTAGCTCCGTTAACGACAAGGCAAGGATAAACGCTGTACATTCTCAGAATTCTCACAAGGACGGAATAATTGTTTTAGTAACGGGGTGTCTGGTTAAGGATAACGTGGCCAAGAATTTCTCCCAGTCATTCTTTTTAGCTCCACAACACAGCGGTTTTTTCATGTGCAATGATGTGTTTATGTTTGTGTAGAGATCAATGTTGAAACTGACGAGGAGAAACACTCACCTTTTAGTTTGAAATAGAAGATTTTGCACCTTGTTAATTTGAATTTTGACATTTGATTTCTTTGGGAAATAATTGGTTTTTGCACATCTTGAGTATTGTGTGAAAACATTCTTTAACACCGTTTGATAGCCATAATAACTAATCTCCGATGTGTGCATTTGAAAAATGTCATGTACAAGAAGGTAATATGGTGAATATTGGGTCCTTCGTCCTTCCCAAGTGAAGAGGCAAATAAATACCGGAAGGGTTATTTCTTGTGCAAAGATCGGCCTAGCCCACGAAGCAATCAAAGGTACCCTCTCTCGTTTCAAGTTCATAATGTTGTGTACAGCTACACAAAATATATGCCCCACTTGACAAAAATACCCTTTTAAATTCTAAAAAGACTAAACTCTCCTCAACCAAGATTTTAGAGATCTCTCTATTTATTATTATTAAGTTTGCCTCTCTCTCTCTCTCTCTCTCATCATACCATTGTTTTTTTTGCCTTTCTCTCTCTGTTTTAGGTCGCAAATCTTGCGATCAGAGGTACAAATTTTCTCAATTTCATTTTTTTTATATTTTATTTACTCTAATTGCATCTGTTTTTGATTCAATTTTAACCCCACTTTTATTCATTCAAGTTGAATTCAAGTGTAGAGAAATCAGCGAGATAGATCTGTTATTTGCTTTAGTTTTGTTCATGATTCTTGTGATCTTGGTTAGTTCTATGTTTACTTCAGTGATTTGTGATAAATATGTGATCTTTGGCTTGGTTTTGGAATCTAAGGTTTTTGCTGATCAGATTGATCTTTGTTTATGTGTAATTATTGGATTTGAAGATAGTGAAGTTGGGGTTTTGGTGTATTAGTTTGTTTTTGGAGTGGAGGTTGTGTATGAGGATCTGAAATTGAAGCAGAGTTCAAGGTTTAGTTTGTTGTGTAGATTTAGGGTTTTAGTTGTAATTGGAGATGTAGTTTATAGTTTTGGCTATGATTAAGTTAGGGGTTTGACATATCAGTGTGTTTTATGTTAAAGATATAATCTTTGGGTATTTTCCGAACCTTGGGTTTCTTCTAATCAGCTTAATTTGTGGTTATGTTTGCTAGTTTTGGCAATGGTGAAGTTAGGTTTTTGACATATCAGTTCTTTAGAGTGTAGGTTGTATATGAGGATCTGAATTGGAGCATACTTCAAGGTTTAGTTCGCTACTCAAATCTAGGATTTATACTGATTAGCTGTAATTCTAGGTGTATTTACTAGTTTTTGACCATGATTAAGTTAGGGTTGTGACATCCGTTTTTTTTTTTTTTTTGGAGTTTATGTTGTATTTGAGGACTCAAACTTAGAGTAGACTTTAATGTTTAGTGTGCAGTGGCATTGTCTTGACTTCTAGGGTTTTAGTTGCTTTCTATGTGGAAATCTGTTTCATGGATGTTTGCATCGATATCTATTAGTTTCTTAATACTGTACCAATACATAGAAACTTCATGATATGCCCTATGTGTTTGTGAAGTATGGTCTGCAAATTTCAATTTTTATTTAGTCTTATGTATCTCTCTCTACAAGTATATGAAATTTGGTACATTTGTCTTCATGAAGAATTGATTGTAAAATCATATGAGTCTGTTATTCTTTATTATTCTGTCTGCATTTACAAAAAAATTTGAGTTGCATGTTGCTCCATGTTCTTTAAGTAATCAAATCACTCACATGTTATACCATTTTGTATGTTACGTAGCTTTGAAATATTCTTTGAGGAAAAGATTTTCATTTTTTTTGTTTTTCTCTATTTTTATTTAGTAAGAGATGAACATTTTACGTTCTGATATTGGATTTTGCAGAGATGGCAAATCCTGCCCTCCCTCCTAGTGCCCAAGTGATAGGGAATGCTTTTGTGGAACAATATTATCACATACTTCACCAATCGCCTAAATTGGTTCACAAATTTTATCACGATTCCAGTACCGTAAGCAGACAAAATTTGGATGGTGTTATGACTTCAGTGAAAACTATGAAGGTATTTTTTTGTTATCTGCCTTGTTTGAGTAAACTTTTATTTTTCTTCTTTTTATTTATTTATTTGTTTGCATCAGAGTATTCGTGATGGTGCATGATATGTTTAAGGGATTTGTTATCTGCCTTCTTTTTATGTAGCTACGTGATATGCTTAAGGGATTTGATGAATAGAGAGGATATAGGGTGTCTGTAGAGCATTCCTGATGGTGTGTTAAAGATGTAACACTTTGAAAAAAAAATGCTTTCTAATGTATTGTAAAATATGCCAAAAAACATAACAACAAAAAATGAGAATTGTGGAGTTATTATAGCTATAAAGTAAGTATAAGAACCGGGGAAATTTGTAGGCGTAAATCAAGGAAGGAGAATATATTTTGTTTGGGTCCAAGATCATGGTTCTTTTATCTTTGCAGTGAGAAGCAGTTTCATTGTAAACGCCTTTTACAGTGACATCCAACTAATATCAATTGATACTTGAGTGCGTATTTTAGTTTCTTTTTCTGACATTTTTGGTTAGTTTAAGTAGATGATCAATCATATGAGAGAGCATGTTTTCAATTTCAAGAATTTTATATATACTGTCTGAGATTTTTTTTCTACGAAGCTGCCTTTTTCTTTTCTTTTCAAGCTTGCCTGTGCTTTTTCTTTTGGCCTCCTTCCATTTGGTTTAATTATCATAAATAAATCGTAGGCTAAATTTTTAATTTTCACACATTGTTATGCACATGTTGATGAATGATTTCTACTTCTTACTATTTGAGCAGGCAATCAATGACCTTATTCTGTCCTTTAGCTCTTTTGACGACAAGGCAAGGATAAACACAGTAGATTCTCAGAATTCTTACAACGATGGGGTGATTGTTTTAGTTACGGGGTCTCTGACTAAGAAGGATAACTTGACCAGGAACTTTTCCCAGTCATTTTTCCTAGCCCCACAAGACAATGGTGGTTACTTTGTCCATAATGACGTGTTTAGGTTTGTGAGCGATGACGTTTCAGTGGAGATCAATCCTGGTACAGCTAATGGGGTTGCTGAACTTCTTTCTATTGTTATTGAGAGTGTTCCAACAGCTCATGCAGCCCCAGATGCAGGTTGGTTCTCTCACCTTTTTATTTAATAGGTTGATCATCTGAATTCAATTTTTTGATCTGATATCAGATCAGGTTTTAGATCATGCCCACTCTTTTGATCAGGTTTTTTGTTGTTGTTACTTCCAGAGCCTGCTTATGTTCCCGCTCGCCCTGTTGTGGAGCCTGCTGCACACCCCACAGAGGAGATACTTGATAACGGTGGGCAAGTCTGTGACCCATCTGACAATGAGGAAGTAGTGGTTGATAAAGTGGAGGCTGCCCATACCCAGGAGCCCCTAGCAAATTCAACCAAAAATGAAGCACATCAAGTAACCAAGTTGGCTTCATCAATTCCTCAAGAAGACGAGCCTAAGAAGTCATATGCATTTATTGTGAGTATATACGTAATAAAGTAACGTATTTAACAAGATCTAGATTATCTTTTGCATTAGATTAATGCTCGGCGAAATGGATGTGCACACAGGTTAAACATATGCAGGAAAACAGGGCATCTAATGTGGTTCATGTACCTGCTAAGGTTATAAAGGCGCCCGCACTTCAGAAGGCCGAGCAACTGTCGGTTAATGTTGTCTCTTCTGCTACCAAATCAAAAACCTCAGCTCCAAATGGCAACAATATCTCTGAAAGTAGCAATAATCAAGAGGAAGGTATACATATATCTTTTCCATCTCTATATTTCGAATATTGATAGACTTTGTCGCTTTTCCATGTGCTGTTCTACCCCTGAATTATGTGTATTGTGATTTTTTTTTCTTCTAAGATTGTTTATTTTTGCTCCTTATAGTTGAGGGATTCTCCATTTATATCCGTGGTATGCCAATGAACATATCAGTTCAGCGTGTTGAGGAGTTCTTTAAGAAATTTGGGGCTATCAAGCCTGCTGGCGTCCAAGTCAGAAGTAACAGGGTTCGTTTTAGACACAGCTTTTAATTTTGTTGTATTACGTTACCCTTGATAATAATGCTATATTTAAGTTTTCCTTTTATCGACTCTTATGCAGCCACATGGTGTCTGTTTTGGCTTCGTTGAATTTGAACTGATGGGCTCTATGCAATCTGCTGTTAAGGTATATACTATTTACCTCACTGAGATTATTTCAATGTGTAACTTTTAGGGTTGGGATCGAGTACTTGAGCGCTCTATACTGAACCCAACCTAATCTGTTGCGTAGCATATAAACAAACATGAGTGATGTCATAATAGACGGCACATAACAAATAAATTTTCTTCCATGCCTACCATTTTGAGGTCCTAATTTGTATTTAGCTGTACGCTATGTAAGGACATTTGGCAGATCCTTAAAATGACAACCTATTAGACAGACACATGCAGACACGGTTTTGGATTCTGATCTAGTGATCTTAAGTCCTCAATGCCCTTAATTTCTGTTAATAAACATAAGTAATTGAAGACCATAGTCGAACGAAAGCCAGCGAGTATATTGCTTTACATCCTGTTTGCACTCTTTAAAGAGAGTTCTTTCATTTTCCCCTCATACTTGCTCAGCATTCCCTTATAGCTTTTAGGCTTAAGTTTTCTTCTCTTCTCTAGATTGACATAGATGACTTCTCAACTCTACTTTCTGATATCGGAGGCATGCAATATAACATTATGAAACTCACTCTGATTGTATCTCCTTAATATCAGTGATCAGTTAAAAACTGTTTTAATATTGGTTTTTTGGTATTTATTATATGAACCTTTTTAATTTTTCAGGATTCACCTGTGAGTATTGATGGACGTCAAGTTTATGTCGAGGAAAAGAAAACCACATCCCGAGGCAAGTGAAATTTCTTTGTTCGCAACGGTTTTAAGTTTCTCTGATATTGTCGGTTTTGTTCGTCTTACTGACTGCGTTATTATTCTTGCAGGGGGTGGCGGTAGAGGTCCCTTTGTTCCAGGTAGGGGTGGGGGCTTAGTTCGCAATGGTAGTTTCCGGGAGCGTGGAAACTTCAACAACGGTGGGGGGCGCGGTTATGCCAGGAATGATTATGGGAACCGAGGTTCTGAGTTTTCAGGACGGGGCCGGGGTCCATCAGGGCGCAATGGTGGGGAAGGCTATCAGAGGTTTAATCAAAATGGGAATGGAAGGGTTATCCATAATTTGGATGGGGTAAAACAGACTACAGTCTCTGTTTGAAGCTTGGCCAGTCTGCAAAATCTGTAGGTTGCTATGATTATTGACGTTAATTTATTGCTATACTTACAAATTTGCATTAGAACTTTAGATTTTTTGACCCTGGGTAGGTAGGGATCATTTTGGTTTGAAGGACCTTGGTCTAGCGCAGTTTGGGTTTCTCTTTTACAGGAATTTTCTATCAACCTAGATTCTGCAAGTTCCAGTCAATACATTTTTCTCTTATGGTTAAAAACGATGAGGTAGAGTTCATTAGAGGTTATATAATTGTGCAATGTGGTCCAATGTTGTATTCTACAAAGTCGCTTTCATTTCCTAGATGTTTTCTTTTTTCTTTTTCCCTGTTCTTTGATTAAGATTTGGCAAAAATGAGCCATGGTGATTGTTGACTAGTTGCTTCTTTATTATATTTTGCAATTGAGTTTGCACAGTTGCCTGGTGCTTATATTTTAATTCGTGTCATGTTTCTTTACATTGCACGCTGCTTGTTGAGTTTGCACAATTTGCAATGTACTTTGATCTTTTCTCTTTGACCACTATGATTTATTTCTGGGGTACTAGTATTTTGGAGACGATGAAGTTTGGTTTTTTTGTGAAAGATACTGTCAGAAATGCATGTATTTGTGAGCTCTAGCTCCATATTGTTTGTAGAGTTGAAATACATCATTGTTAAGTTTAGAAAACCACAAAACTACATTACATAATAGTAACTGCCCTGCTTCACTCTCCCCTCTCCCCTTTCCCCTCTCTTCCCTGCTTCACTCTCCCCTCTCTTACCTTTCTTCCTTCAGCTGCCCTTTCTCTCCCCTCTTTATCCCTTTCTCTCATCCCTCTTTCAAACCCTACTACCATCTCTACTCATCACACTCTAAACCACCAATCATTCGAACCCCTCAAACTCATCCTCTCCCCCTCCTTTGACTGCTTCTTTCCTTGTTTGACTGCTTCTTTCCTTGTTGGAGGCAGCAGTTCTGAGTGTTTATTCCAAGTTGGATGCAAGTGTTACTATTTGTTTTTTGTTTGCTTGCTGTTGGCTCTTTCAAGCAACCTCCTTAGGGTTTATGCTCCCCGCGCCCAAAACCAAACAGTATGGACAATTCAGATGAAGAGAACAGCAGCAATGAACTGGAAGAGTTGATGTTCAGATGTATAACCAAAGAACCCATACCGGCGCTATCTCTGAACCCTTCTAAATGGCATTGTTTGCAACAAAAGTGGCAGTTTGCCTTGGCATTTAAATCCATCTCACCTCACCTTGGGGAACATATCATATCAGAAGGCATTAAAAGGGAATGGTTGAAAGTGATTCAGAGTATTCCGCCGCTGTTCTACGAGCAAACCTCCAAGGTTTTCATTGCAAACTTCAAGAACGAAGACGACTTGCGAACCATTATGCAAACACCACCGGTGTATCCACGGGTTTTCGATTTTACAACAACAATACGACCCTCTGCTGCATCAATCGGAGATCACCTTCCCAAAACATTTGTGTTGGGTACAAGTGTCAGGGCTACCAGGATGTATGTTTGACAGGGAAACAATCACCTCTATAGGTAACGTCATTGGTAAGTTTGTTAGAGCTGACATACAGCATGCGGATAACGAGACCAGGAAATCTACCTTTGTTAGGATTTAGGTACTCATACCCACTGATAAGCCGCTGATTACAACCATTCCGGTTACACGACCAGGGAGCTATTGTGAGGTCTCACTCTCGGTGAGGTTTGAAAGGCTGGAGGGGTTTTGCCCCCTGTGTGGAATCCTTACTCACACTCTCAAGCTTTGTCAAAACTACAAGACGATCCTCCAAGAACGTAACTGACAAAATTTAACCGGAAAATTATCATTTCCCTATGGGAAACACATACAAGTTAATCCCCCCAAAATCACGACGTCGTTTAACCCCGATCAACAGCGTTCGGATTATAGGAGGCACACACCGGCCTACTCTGAAACTCACGGCCTTTCTCCGAATACTCGCAACAACGAAGTGGGGGGCATTATCCAAAGAGCTTTACAGCAACTCCAAAGAGTTTTACAGCAACTCCAAAGCTGGGATTGTGATGACCGGAAAACCAACCAACCGAAACATTATTCTGATGGAAAGAGGGGCTTTACCGGACTCTCCCCGTCAAGGTGGACTGAACATTTCTCTCTCTCAAACCTAGTCGTTATTGAAAACTGCAACACGTCAAAAAAAATAAACTGCATGCAGAGCGTACCGTTCCTTGGAAACAACAAAGAGAAGCTTCTTTCTGACGCAACCAAGACGTTTGGTGAAAATAACATTTATGAAGCACTGTTGGCGGGACCCCCTTTCAATCAGCTGTCTAGCAGTCGACAAGAGCCGTTGAGAACTGAGTTTACAGCTGGGCCGAGTGCTATCAACAATTACAATCGAGAAGGCTTAAAGCCGAGTTCCAGGCACAAGCCCACCCTCGTGCCAAGCCGGCCATAACTAGGCCCAGCTCACCAAAACCAAATCAAGCCTTTATAGCTGGGCCTAGCTCGAATGCAAACCCAACTCTTCTACCTCGAATCTTGCTGCACGATTTTAACTCAGATGCAAGCCCATCCACCCGGCCCAAGCCCATTTGGCCACAAACACAAACCCATTCGCCAAACAACTATATACCTAACGGCCTAAAGTCTAAGATGATCTTCCGTCCCACATCTCGCCCTCCAGGACCCCGACTACGTCCGACAAACACCCAATGCCTCTTCACGTCTGAACCGGATCCCCTCCTTCTCACCGACCCTTGCTCTGATTCAGGTGGAGGGTCAGAGGCACTAGAGCTTGGTATCATTTCACCGGCGAGTACCAGGTGGCGAACCCCGACTCACCATGACTTTTTCACGCCCGAAGACGAAATTGAACATAACTGCAACCTTTCTCATGATCACGGTAAAAACACTCGAAATTGCAGTAGGACCCCACCTACGGATGACGCCAAATCCGGGGATTCAGCAATCCCCGCTAAGGTATGGGTAATCTCACGAATCACACACACTCACCTTATAAATTCCTATACTTTGCATGCATATAAAATTGTTGCACCTTGCTTTGAATTTCAATATTTTGATAGAGGTAGAGCTTTTAATAATACGTTAGTCTCGTCACGGCCCTTCTCCCGCACATGGCCTTTTAGTGAACATCACACACATACCCCAGGCCCCCATAGAAAGCACGTCTCTCTTAGGGTTTCGACCGGCGAGGCTCAATCTCACTGGGAGTATCATACCTGGCTTAGACAACTTTGGGCTTCTGTTAAGATGGGCAAGAAACGTCAGGGTAGTTACTACTCTTGTAGACCGCTTAAGGCTAAATATAGGGATGTACCAAGCTTGAAATGTTGGTTTATCCGAAAGGCCAGTACCATCTTTAGCAACTCGAACAGGCTTGCAGCGTTTATGAAAAACAGGCCCCACCTTGTCGCCAAGCGTCGGAAGCCCGATGAAACCCTGAATCCCTTTGTCCAGCAGTACCACCCTTTTAGACAATACTTTACTCCCTCACAGATCCAATATTCGGAAGCGGGCCTGACATCGGCCCTTAGTTATCCATGATCATTATCTCCTGGAATTGCAGGGGGACAAACAAAGTGTCCACCCTTAGAGAGCTGCGGGCTCACAACAACAAATTTCAACCTAACATTTTTCTTACTGAAACGAAAACCTCTAACCCTGAACCCCTCAACAAGTTAAAATGCCTCGGCCTGACCCAATCCCACACTGTTGATGCTACCTAACCTCAAGGAGGGGGGCTCTGGCTAGCCTGGAGCTCCAACATCAACCTGTCCATCCTATCCTCCTCTGTTAATGACATTGACGCTCTTATCCTCTCTCATACCCCAACCCAAATACCTAACACTGCGCCCATCCCATGGCTTTGCTCGTTCACTTACCGCCTGACAACCAACACAAGCGGGATTACTGAGCCTCCATCGCTAGCATGGCTCTACGCATTATGATACCCTGGATGATCATTGGGGACCTGAACAGTATCACCTGCTAAGGGGAGAAACTTGGGAAGATTGCTTTTGACCCGTCTGCCCCCAACCCCCTAGAGGAATTCATCTTTGAAGCCTCCATGATTGACCTGGGATCCACTGGTGTCCCTTACACTTGGTCAAATAAAAGGAAAGGTATAGAGCTTATCAAGTATCGTCTTGACCGGGCCCTCGTCTACACTCCTTGGAGCACCGCCTTCCTGATGCCTCGATTCATAACCTGCCCATCATAGGATCGGACCATGGCCCCGTTGTGTTTACCACCAAAACCACTTGTCACAATCTACCGAAGCAGTTCCACTTCCAATCCGTTTGGACCAATCACGACCACTATAAGGATATTGCCGACCGAGCCTGGGCTGTCGATCAAGCAGGATCTAGACCGCTGAGACTTTGTAAAAAGCTTAGACATACCAAGAGGGAGCTTACAGATTGGAACAAGAGAGAATTCAACTTCAACCCTATCAACATCTAACTTGTTAGAAACCAGATCACCGATATTCAAAAAAGGAACCTGTCAGACACAAACGAAGCTATCGAGACTGATTTCCAAAGCCGTCTCTCTCACCTCCTCAATCTCGAAGAATCTCTATGGAGGGACAAATCTAGGGAGACCTGGGTTCGGGACGGAGACAGGAACACGAAGTTCTTCCACCTCTCCACTATTAGTCGGAGAAGGCGTAATATGATCCAGAGAATCAGGAGGCCTGACGGCTCTTGGTGCAACGATCGAAAGGACATAGAAAAGGCCATCATCAACTTCTACGAGGACCTCTTCACAACCTCTTGTCCCCCCATAAAGCTTGGCGACCTTGACATTATGGAAAAGCTTATTACTGACAAGGACAACGCCTTGCTCACTCGCGACCCCACCCTGGAAGAGATCAAAGAATCCATGTTCTCGATGAACCCCTACAAATCTCCGGGCCCTGACGGATTTACGCCGCTCTTTTACCAGAAATCTTAGGATACGGTGAAGAAGGACCTGAGTAATGTAATCCTCGCCTTCTTCCAATCAGAGAACTTGCTGGCAGAATTTAACCACACAAACATCACCCTTATCCCGAAAAACAAAAACCCGGAGAAGCCTGAGCACTTCAGACCCATCAGCTTATGTAACGTTAAATACAAGATCATCTCTAAAATCTTGGCCACCAAGCTCACGCTTCTTCTCAACAAGATCATTTCCCCCCTCTCAGAATGCTTTCATCATGGGTCGCCAAATCTTCGACAATATCATCATGGCTCAGGAGATACTTATCGCCATCAAGAAGAAAAAAGGCAGATCTGGCTGCATGGCTATCAAATTAGACCTCAACAAAGCCTTTGACAAAGTTGAATGGAGTTTCTTGATTGACACCATACAGGCTATGGATTTCTCCGAAAAATGGTGTGGATGGATCCACCAGTGCATCACCTCTACCGCTCTCTCCTTTTACATTAATGGTACCCCCTATAGGTTCATCAAGCCTGGAAGGGGCATTAGGCAAGGTGATCCTCTCTCGTCCTCTCTCTTCCTCATCTGTTTTGAGGTGTTCTCCAGGATTATCCTTAAAAAAGAGATAACAGGGGCCCTTCACAGCATTAAAACAATGCCTGGCAGTACCCCGGTGTCCTATCTTCTTTTTGTAGATGACAACTTCATTTTATGTTATGCAAATCTCAGCGAAGCTGGCGCTCTAAATGACGCCCTGGCCACCTTTTGCAAGGTCTCGGGCCAAGAGATTAATCAAGACAAATCCTGTATTATGTTTAGCAAAAACTGCCATCATCGCCATCACAAGCTTATTCAAAGGATGCTCCGCATAAAAAAAGATGTCACAGGCGACAAATACCTGGGAGCCCCCCTGACCTTCTAACGGTCCAAAAGTCTCAATTTTTAGGACATCATTTCCAGGGTAACCAGCCGTATTGAGGGATGGAAAGCAAAATTCCTCTCTCAAGCAGGCAAAATCACCCTCATTAAAGCTGTTAACTCGGCTATTCCTTCCTTCCTCATGTTTGTCTTCCCCTTCCCTAGAAAGATCTGTACTAAACTTGACTCCATTAACGCTAGATTCCTTTGGGGGTCTACAAAGAGGGTAAATCTAAAGCCCACCTTACAAAGTGGAGGTTTATATGCCAGCCAAAGCAAGCTGGGGGTTTGGGCATCCGTACGGCCCTTCACCACAACCAAGCCTTAATGGCCAAGCTGTTCTGGCGTATTATAAAAGAACCAGATAAGTTGTGGGCTCATAATATGAAAGCAAAATACACACCTAAGACCTCCCCGATGCTCTCCAAGTCCCAGCCTGCTGACTCTTAGATTTGGAAAGGCATTATCCAAGCCCGCAACAGAATATGGCCAGAGCTGTGCTGGCACTTAGGTAACGGTGAAAGTATTGACCTTTGGCTTGAACCTTGGATCCCTGGTATCCGTTTTGGGCTTCCTGCGGGGCCTGAGCCGCTCACCAGCCTCACTACCAGAGTGGCAGACCTTATTTATCCTGACAGCCGCACTTGGAACGCCGAGCTTATCTTGACCATCTTCTACCCGGATATCGCCGAGATTATTACCTTTATTCCACTTAGCGCCCATCCGGCCAAGGACGTCCTTCGATGGGAGTAGGAGAAGAGCGGCATCCTCACGGTGAAGTCCGTCCACACGTTCTCTACCAGGGAGCACTCCCGACACCAAGCTGACATCAACCCTGCTGGGCCTAACCATCTCTCCTGGAACGGCATTTGGCAACTACACGTGCCCCTTCGCATCCAACTTTTCCTTTGGAAAGCAGTCCAGGATGGGATACCCACAAAGTTTAACCTATGGCACGACACCTCGGACTGGGACACAAACTACCCGCGATGCGGCTCTGAGACTAAATCGACTACTCACGCCTTTTTCTTCTGCACTTAGATTCACAACATTTGGGTGGAGTCTGAACTGGCACTAAACTTCAGTTCCTGGAGCTACTCCGACTGCATCTACTCGATCATCCAACGATGTTTTCTTCTCTCTCAAGGAGCCTCGAACATGTAATCTTTCTGCAGTACCTTAAGCACAATTATGTACGCCATTTGGAATAGCAGAAATGAGCTGGTCTTCGAGGGGAAGATTCAGACGATAAGAGAGACGCTGACTAAGGCGAAGAGGCTTCTTATTGATAATACCAGAAAGGCCTTACCCCATCTGACCTCCAGGCCCCCCATCACCAGGCAGAGACCCCAGTTGGCTGGCACGCCATCAACATCGACGCCTCCTGGTCTGCCCGGGACAGATCGGGAGGGACTAGTTTCATTATTAAATCTCACCAGAATGTGATTGTTTATGCAGGTTGCGGGTCCACCAGGGCAGCCGACCCTGAAGAAGCGGAGGCAGTTGCAGTAGTCTGAGGGATGGAGGCGGCTCTGAGTATCGGGCTACACAAGGTCCTCCTTTTGACGGAATGCCAGAGGCTGGTTACGGCTTTCAGAGATCAGCCTGTGGACCTCTCCTGGGGAGCTCTTCTTTGGCTCCAGATACCCGTGCGCTCGCCACCCGTTTTGAGGATTTTTGTTTTGAGTTTGTTCATAGATCATGTAATTACGCAGCATATTACCTGGCTGCTAGGGGTGCATGTACCCCCATTTTTGAGTTATGGAGGGCCTTGAGGCCTCCGCTTTTGTTGACTCTTTTGTGCCTGACCGATAGGTCGGGTTCTCTATTTATTGATTGCGTTCCTTTGCTTAAAAAAAAAGTTTAGAGAACCCTAGTACTTTGCTTAATCCATATAATAAATTTTTGTGGCCTTGTATATCTTGTTGCCATTTCTCAGTCGTGTAGTTTCCTTGTCAAATATGTAACAACTTACAGATTGGCCACATGGTGAAAGTCCTCTTTGATAATGCCCATCTAAGACTGCATATTTGGTAGGTTCTAGAGCAATGGACTAAATAAATACAAGTTATAGCAAACTTCTTCAAATTCATATTGGAACACGTTTCTCCCCAAATAGATACCAAAATTCTCAATTGATGCTAGCCTCATTGTTGCAACCCTACTATCACCTATTATGACATCCTATTTGACAACATATTTTTATATTCTTTGATGCATTAAATACAAAGTAAAGCCTCAACCAATACCATGCACTTCTCACCTTAATCTTTATCTTTGTCTGCAGCAAATCTTTTCTTCTGCTTATCTTGAAAGCTTCTTTTTGTCCTTTAAGGTTCTTGTAATTTTTATCCTTTTAAATCCTCGCATAGGTAGACAAATAGTTATCTATGTCGGCTGTGTAAGTTTGCATCTCATAACCTACATAAGTTTTCTTCCCAATCGATTGAGGACCCAGAAGTTAAAAGGAATTCTTGAGTTACACATCCAATACCATCTGCATTATCTGAACTAGATGCCCCGCTATATTTTTTCCCCTTGTTTGATCTTGTAGTTAGTGTGCATTTGCATTTACATTTACATTGCAGATGCTATTGTTCACCTGCTCCTTGTAGTACCCTATATATTCTTTGGTTTTTGAATTATGTGGAATACTTGGTCAAAACTCACCACCGTAACTTCCCCAAATTCTCCTCCTTCCACCACAATCTCCTCCTTATTCTTCTCTTTAAACCCTCAACTCCTCTCCAAATACATCTACTCCATAGCTATAGCCGTCAGAAAGAAACTATGCTTCATATCCCCATATTTCAATTTCAATCTCAAAAATAAGATTTTGAGAGATAAAGAGAAACAATAATTTCTAGTAGAAGATTGAAGAATCACCATCCTATAAGCATCAACAATTAACCTTAAAGCAAGGGGTTCCAGGAGCTTGGTAAGAGAAAGGAAGTGCTAGAAATTTAGGAGTTAATCTTTATCCTCCACTTCTCATTCCCATTTTAGTCAATCAAGGCAAGTACAATTATCATCTATCATTTAATCATGAACTGATATAGTTTTCAGATGTAAATTTGGGAAAAGCAATGATAATGATACCCCTGTTAGTGCTACTGTAATGCCATGTTTAGTTAGAATTATACTTACCCATATAGTTTATGATGATTCATATGCTGTATGGTTTTCATAATCCCCACCTTATTGATGTAAACATGGGCGGAACTAGGAATTAATGCTAGGGTATATATATATATAATCAACTAGGAACTAGATAAACACGCCAATTATATAATCATTTAGTAGTTGATGGCAATCAAACCAAGAAATATAAACAAGGGAACCACTTTTATTTTGTCTATTTTTCTCTAATTATTCATTAATGTGAATAATTGGCTAAAGAGTTAGCGAGTTCCGCCCAAAGATGTCCTAGATTATTAAGATTGTCATAAGAAAAACGGGCTAAATTTTTCAAGAAAGAGAAGATGTGTTATGTGAGGTTGTTTGGTGGTAGGGGTAACCAATTTTTTTTTCCTTTTCCTAATGGGGGAAGTTTTTCTTGGTGAGGGAAACGGGGTAGTTTGGTGAGAGGAAGGAAAGAAGGAGAAAGATAGATGACATAGGTTTTTTAATAAAAAGGGTGACATGTGGTGAGTAGAGATTATATAGGCATTTATTAATGCTAGGTAGTGCCTGAAGTCAACAAAATGTACTACTCTCAAGAGTATAAAATAATTTTTTCTTTGGAATCTACCCCGGGCTATAGCCCAGGGTAGTCTCTATGTGGTTCCGCCCCTGGATGTAAATATTGTAGAAATTTATATAGTTAGAATGATGTAGATTATATGGAAGCCAAAAATGTCAGGTTCAGCTAGGAGGTTACTATCATTAGTATGCTTAATACTTGATTATGAACTCCTTGATTGTGCTAAGTTCCCATCATCAATAGTATGCTTAATATAGAAGTAGTACTTCAGACCTTGGCTGGCTTCCATTATTTTGTAGAACCTATTATAGAATAGATTGCATATCATGAGTTGCACGCTATACTAATCAAGTCGTGGTTAGGCTCTTCGAAGGAGAAGTGTGTCTTTAGTAAGTATCGAAAATTATGTAATATCCATAGTTAGTAGATACTAGTACTTCAAGTATGCTAGCATTATATCAGTTATTCTTTAACTTAGAGACTACTAAATAAACCATGTAGTATTAATACATCGTGGTAAGTAAGGCAATATTTTATTCTTAGTAGTGAACTGGTTTTGTCAGTCTACATTTGTGGCTGGATTTAGCTATGATTATAGGACTTCGATTGATATAACCTGTATTAACTTAAGGTAAAAAGATCATTAATAGTCAGAGTATAATATCATCGACAGAGTCCCCACTCTTATACTTGTGAGGGTAAAAAGGTCATTGAGCATAAAATTGCCAATCATATGATATAGTCTCATTGTTTATAAAGCAAGGACAGATAGGTAATTTTGATTGAGTATCGGTCTCTCAAATCATTCATGCATAGGAGAACTTAGAATCATGTACACAGTAGGGCTATGATATTAGGGTCCTTGGGTTTGATTCCCTAAATAAAAGATTCGACAACTGTTTATCAGTGTTCCAGGGTTGCAAGCCTCTAAAATTTTCCCTAGTTACCTATCGGCCTTGATATTCTTTGTGAATAGTCTATGTGGGCATAGATCCCTAAAAGTGAAAAAATAAATTAGGCTTTAAACCTGTAGGTTGAAACTCCTTGACCACCTTGATCCGGGGATTTCCCCTGATAATTTCTAGCTCACTAAAAAGAAATCCGCCAATTCCTGACTCAACGATAAGGGATACGCTTCTGTTGAGGACATAATGGTGCATGAGTGTGGTCCCACTAAATTAAAAGTGACCATGTGTACATCGTCTGTTAGTTATCCCCCACACCTAAATACACTCAATAAATGCTTTAGGTTCCAACGCTTAAAAATAATATTAATAATTTAACCTCATCTCCTAAGTAAGCATTGCATAATTTATACATATAGGTAAAATATTATATCTCTTTAATATCTCTTAATTATCTCAGTCTGTCATGTTCAGTGATCTATAATAATTGTGCTTGCTGACGCTTTGTGCGCTATATTTTTCACAGAAAGCCGAGCACAGTAGTTTTCAGTAGCGAGCCTTCGGTGATCTTTTTGGAATTTTTTGGAGTTCTATTGGATTGCTGAGCTGAGTTATTAGGGTATTTATGATATTTCATTGTCGTATTCTTTTCCTCGTTCTTAGATTTTGTTTAGAATTTTGTTCATTTTATTCAATAATTAAGATATTTTTGTTGCGTTGCTTTGGTGTAAGTAGATGTAGTTAATTTATTTAGAAATATATAATATATATGTGGGGTTTATCCGTAGGATGCCCGACTTGTTATGCTTTAGGATTTGCTTTATTATTTATTATCAGAAGGTGGATTTTGGGGTATGACAGTATGATCTTTCATACTTATCAATGTACTATTTCTATGTGTCTAACTCCTTGTTCATCTACTTATCATTTGTCATAGCATATTTATCATTTGCCATGGCATTCTTATTACTTAATATAAATTAGTTATGTCCTTTATCTCTGATACTTGTTTTATGATATGGATGTTGCTGAAGTTTAAATCATTGTTCATTTCGCGCCGGGGGGGGGGGGGGGGGGGGGGGGGTACCTCCCATCCCAAAAACAGATCAATAATTAGTTATACATGAGGAAATACAAAAATGACCGAGATTGTCGATAAACATCATTTATGATTTCGTTAGAATCCTCAAACAAACAAGCGAAATGGATCATAAAAACTATTAGTCATACAACTTTGTTCATGGTTGTGCATGCTCAATTTTATCGGTCTAGGACTATTGTAATGATGAATATGCATAAAAGAACTCCCGGTACACCCATTCACATATGAATGGTTGTTGAGGGTAGAAAACATGCTCTAACTCCAACTCCTACTGTACTTTCCCAGAATATTGGTTCAGAGTTTGGTTCATATAAAGGGGTGGCTTCAATATCTATTGTAGGAGGGTTGCCCCAAAATAGTCTTCGGGGGTTTTACGCGTGCGCGAGCGGGGGGTGGGGGGAACCTTTAATTCAGCGCTTATTTCCTGAACCAAATCCCAAGCACCGGAGCTACCCTGAAATAAATAAAACTAATGTTCATGTTGATGGTGTTCCTTTCTTAAATGAAAATTTTGAACCTACGGTTGTTGAACCTTTAGGTAAACCAGTTTCAAATTGTAGCTACTAATGTAATTTCCATCATTTCTCAATAGGAATTTATCATTTGTAAAGACTTTTCTTGTTATTTGTCAAGTAGAACTGCGCTTTGAATAACTACCTAAACATGTGTCAGATCTCCTTGATTTCTAGTTCAAATCTGTAGCCTACCCGGATGAACTTTATGAATTTAATAAAGTGTTTAGCATTGGTGATATATATCGAGATAGGATCCAACTCAAGAACCACATCAGAACATATGCAGTTGTAAATAAGTTCTAGTTACGCATTCTGAGCAACGAATATAAAGTCGTGTTATGCTGTAAAGTTTATAACTTCTCATGGTGGATCTACGCGGCTAGGTTGCTTGGTTCAGCCTTCTATATAGTTGGGACTTATTGTTCTAAGCATACCTGCGTCATCGTGTAACAAGATGATGGGAACGCATATAAGCCATCGTCTAGTAATTGGGTTGCTTCACTAATCAAACAAAAACTACGAAATGACCCTAATTATAAGGTAAAATGGATTATTACCGATTTGCATGAACTGTACCATGTCGATATAACATATAAGGTTGCCTGGGCTGCCAAATAAAAAACGAATGCTGAGGTAAAATATTTTCATTTGTCCGAGGATAATTCGTTATTATTTCTTTTATCCCTAGTCATTTTTTTAATACTATTACATCATTGGACATAATACAATTTGTCATTTGATATGTATCAACTACAAAGTGCTTTGATATTATTTCATCATGTATTTTACGCCCAAATTGTCATTTGTTCACAATATTTTTTTAACTATTTAATTTATTTAAGATGCGGGGGAGCTTCAGTCACTCCTATCAACTTCTTACAAGATACTTTGCAGAAGTTAAGTTGGTTGACCCTGATTTGGTGTTCGACATACAAACTACCAGTTGCAAGGATAAGAGATTCATAAGGTATTTCTTGTGTTTTGGTGCTAAAAAAACGTATCAACTACTGAGACCCGTTTTAGTGATCGACATAACTTTTTTGAAAGGGAGATACAAAAGGAACCCTACTAACAACCCTCTCCATTGACCCAAACAATCATTTGTTTCTACTTGCTTTATCAATAACAGATATAGAGAACATCAAAAGTTGGACATACTTCCTGGAGATGTTTGATTCCAATTTTCACGAATTTCAGACTTGATTTGTCATCATCTCTAACAAGAACCCTGAAATTTTTAATGATGTAACCAAAGTGTTTCCAATGGTTGTCCATACTTTTTGTGCCTTCTACATATCAGAAAATATTATAACTACCCTGGATAACATGAGGATTTCATTTAGGCTGACAACAGAGGCTCTAACATGCATTGATTTTGATAAACACATGAATTTAATCTGAACAACAGATCTAGTGGGTTTCCAATACATACTAGGTACTCCCAATGAGACATGGTTTAATTTATATGTTCTTATGAACATGTATGTTTATTATTTTTTAGCCCACATTTATCACTTATTTGTTGAATACTGTCATTTCTCCTTTTTTGTCCTTTTTTGTCATTTGTTGTTTTAATTATTTCATTTGTTGTTTTGAAACCTGTCATTATAATTACATCATTTTTTCAGGTACGGGATGGCATACACTAATCATGTCGAGAGCTAGAATAATGTGATTATCCTAGTAAGAGATCTCCTTATCCAAGTATTTATCAATGAATTATGTAGAATCTGCTCTGAAGTGTCATTCATGCAAAGAGAGGAATCTATCATGAATCAAACTTCCTTAACGAAATGGGCAACAGATCATTGTACGAGCAAAAAGGCTGTGGCAGACACACTAACCTACATGGTTCATACTAGACGTGACCATTTCCAGATGACTTGTTATGGCAGAACCGATTATGTAAATATTGGTGATGGTAGTTGTTCTTGCCGCTGGGGGCAAACGATGGGGACACTTTGGGAACACGGAGTACGCACACTTAGTATTGCTAAGGTTGATCCAACTACACGTGTATGTGAGTACTACACTAATGATACATACAAGGAAATTTATAGACCTATATGGATTCTTATCATAGGAATAAAGTAGTGAGATTTTTTTAAAATCAGACCCACGTGTTCATGCTCCTGTACCAAAAGTAGCACAAGGTCGTCCTCGCATACAATGGAAAAGAAGGGCAAAAATGATAGGTTTGGTAATTCAACTTAAATTACTAGTAACTGCCATAAAAGTGGACACAACCGTCGTTCCTATAAGTTTCTATCAGTCTCATCTGATGGCAGTGCACGTCTGACAATGGCTTCGGCTTTTATAATGAGCACTAACCCGCCAACAATACCAAATTTTCCAACAGTTGAAGATGATGACGTTGCTGTCAACTTGCTTTGAAGATGATGACGTTGTTGTCAGCTTACTTTGAAGATGATTATTTTGATTACATAATATTTTAGGAAACGAAGTTACAAAGTAAGATAATTTTTGCAACCCAATTTGAATTAAAGAGAAGAAACTTTTTTGGTTACACAATATTTTGGGAATGAAGTAATAATTTGTGTATATCTGACAGTCCTGTCATTTGTTGACATAATTTCTATTAGTTGTTTGATATGGTTTGTCATGTCTCAGAATGACTAACATGTAAACATGACATACATATCATTTATCGGACGATATTAGTCATTTGTTTGGACATAATATTATATTTCTTTATAACGTAGAAAGGGATTATTAGCAGATGGAGTGCAGTACGAAAAAGATGAAATACCATTAATTACCTCAAAAACGAAGAAAGATTATCAACCACTTCTACTTTCCCTCCTTGGTAGAGACCTCGAGGTTCTATTAAGGTCCTTCTGTATAACAACATGGTTGTAATATGATATTCTCTTCTTCATGCTTTCATTCATCCTTTACAGATTTTTGATCTTATCTCTCACTGTTGCAACGCTGTTTCTCAATTTCAACTCTTCATCTGCAAGCTTTGAAACTATCTCCTTGTATTCGACAATCCTCTCTTCAAGTAGGACGCGTCTAATTACGAAGGTGCCTTCCATAGATTAAAACCTTTACACCATCTCCTGATTACTTCTTACTGCTGAGTCATGGAACGATTTATCTTCGTGAAGATCTTCTTTCCTTAAGAAATTATTCAGAACAATCTATAATCCTTTAATTCCTGTAGTCCAATTTTTTCAAACTAGTCTGCCATTAGTTGAAGCAGCCCTGAAGAATGATAATGTTACAGTTCAGATTGTTATATTAAATGCTATAGTTGAACATTTATGGTTGAGATCAATGGCGGCAGATGTTAGACTTAATGTTGTAGTTGATATTGCTAGAGTTATTGTCGATGTTGTGCATTTATGGCTGAGATCAATCATGGTTGTTGGTAGTTGGGAATTGTGGCTAATTTTTAGAAGATGAATACGCGATGAAATGGAGAAAGAGTAATGAAATAGCTAGCATGAACACCAAAATAACTTTGAAGATGCAATGATAAAAACTGCTTAACAATGAATACAAAGTAAAACAATGCAAATTTTGGCATTCGCTCGTGTCTCTGTCTCGCAAGCTAGTTTGCAACGTCACTATCATTCTTATCTTCAGAGAAGTTAGATTCTATCTCTGAAATATGATGCAACAACAGTCTTCTCTTCTTCATTTCTAATGAAGAGATCGATAGTATCTTATTTCAAAGTTCTTTACAATGGTTGACTTTATCAACCATCACCTGGGTCCATTGCTAAAGGTTGAGAAGTTCTTCCTCGAGAGTAGCGTAATGTTCTTCAAGACGTCTCTCTTTTGCTGTGACTTTAACTTTCATTTCTTCATTTGTAGCGTAGATTGCATCTTTCAGAACCAGTGATTCTTGGAAATTGTTATGTATCTCAATTTACGAGGACATCCTTAGATTGGCTACTCCACTTCTTTATGAACTTAGCAGGAAGTTGAAGTCATTAAACATTTGATCTGGTCTATCTCTAGTTCCCATCTTTGAAGCAGTTGCAAACATCTTCCAAATAATTGACCAATTCATGGGCAACATGTACTTCTCATTTGTCATTAAATATGAACTAATATATATATCATTTATGTTGAATTGGCTATATCATTTGTCTATTGACATGTGTCATTGGAAGAGTGTCATTTGTCTATTAATATTTAAAATTTATTAAAGGTAATCTTTAATTTCAAAAGTAACATCTGTACTAGTAGTATGTGAACTCCGGGCAGTCATTATTTGCCATTTGTTGACATAAATTTATCATTTGTACATCTAAATATGTCATTTGAAAAGTTTAATTTGTTTATGAGTATTTATCATTTTTCAATTTAGAAGTGTTATTTCTTATTACATAATTTATGTTTTGATTTGCCGTTTTTTTTCATTAGAAGTCTACTCTGTGCAATTGCAATGATTGACAAACACACATACTGGAAAAGTAAAATACATATTATAAAACTTAAAACTAAAAAATAAATACAAATTACATATTATAAGACTTTAGAAACCCTCCTCACCTGAGGATTCCTGAGCACGATCACGTTCCATGGCCATGCTCTTCAGCTCAAGGTAGCTAATTTTACAGGCCACCTCCTCCCACCATTTTTTCCTCTCATCCCGCTCTATTATTAGGGCAAACACCTAATATTACAAATACCATATTTTAAAATCATAGGCCTCCTTCTGTTCGCTTATTAACTCTAGTTCGTCCATTTTTACTAATTTTTCCCCAAAGTCTTCGTAATGCTTCTTCAGCAGTTGTGCCTTCTCCTTGACATAATCATTCTTCATCTTACAAATTCTGTTCAATTTGAAGAGACGTTCATCATCTCTTTCTATATCAACCCCAATCACTTCAAACCACTCAATATTGGTGTTTAGAGAAACGTGACTGTATCGAGTAGATTGCGACATTGGCATTTTCTTAGATTTTCTTATGTGCTTGAACTTCGAAGAAATGTTGATTGATTGTGAACGGGACTCAAATCTAATGAACCTTGAATATATAGGACTTCAGATTGCCATTGGTGTAAGGACCTGTCCCTCGAGCTGTGATACACTCAAACTGATTCAATACCATACTCATGCAATATACACGTGACATACACTATCAGAAGTGACACCTGTAACATAAACTGATGAAGAATGTGGCTTGAGTACTGCAGATGAAATAAAATAAGTCAAAGATACCTGTCTCCCACGAACTAGCAGTTGTAAGTCTAACTACCACTTGACCCTATTTTCAGAAGAACGGGCTTGCACACATAAACAAACTGAGAATGAGGTCGATAAAAATGATGAGCTCCAAAGGAGAAGGGAAGAAGTATTTTTTTCTAGCTAACATGACCAAATTTTTCTTGCTCAAAAGATTATAACTTGTAATCAAAATATCAGCCTCAATCAATAAAGTTACAGTTACTAAATTCTCAAGTCGAGGTCGTGGTTTTTACATATTCAAAGGTTTCTACGCTAATCGTTTGTGCCATTTCTATATTGGGTTATAGTAATTCTTGTCATAGGTATATTTGGTGTAAGGACTATTTCGAGCTATTTCAAGCTACTACGAAATTTGGCCATTACATTTGGCGCTGTCTGTGGGAACGAAGACATTTCCACAAAATCCTAAGGCATACAGTTACTCAACGATCAGTTTCTCATCATGGTGACTTCTAAGTGACCAGCCACAAGAGTCTAACTTGATATTTTAGTCAAACCAAATCAGCTCACATAATTACGGGCAAACCTCCATACTAAAATAAAGAAGTGAAATGAGCTTGAGCGTCAGTTGTTGTTTGACCGCAAGCTCCGCGAACATGAACTAGAAAGTGAGCGTCAAGCTCGTCAAAAAGAATTCAACCGACATGAAGAACATAACAATGATGTAGACTGCCTTGCAAGCCTTATAAAATAACAATCAAGTTCCCTTTCCAAGGGAACGTGATCAAATACCAGCGAACTCCCGAGTTTTAGCACGAGACAAGTTGTGACTTCGAGGAATAGCTAGCAAAGGAACTTCCAGACATCTACGCAACGACCCCCACGTACCAGAAGCTTCAATTTATTTGGGATGGGAAGCTTAGTCCGATATCAGTAGAGGATGACAACCCTCCAAACGTTAAGAAGAGGAGCCACAACCCCAATCTAGGATACCAACTCGTGAATGTTTGAGTGAGGGTACTGGTACTTATATCCCTCAGCCTGTATGCCAAATCGCTCAAGCACCACTACAATACGTCACATAGGAACATATAGATCAGCACATTAAGGAATTAATCAAAGCACGAGTCCTCAGTAATAAGGACGATTTGGCCAATTTGCAAGGTAGTCCGATTGTTAAAGAGTTATTTGATATGGAAATACCGACAGGTTTCCGTACTCTGAAGATACGTAAATACAAAGGCACCGATCCCAAGGAACACATTCAACAATTCCGCGATTCATTGAGATTGTATTCAAATTTGAACCACATTTTATGTTGTCTACTCGCCACAAGCTTACAGGGAGAACCGCTCCAGTTATTCCATTTTCTGCCTAAAGATTCTATCTTCACATTCGACTAACTACAAAAGATTTTTGTCAAGACATATGCTCACAATGAAGATAATGAAGAGAATTTGTACACTCTTATTAGTCTTAAACAATCTCAAGGAGAGAAACTCAAGGTCTTTACAAAGATGTTTCTAGAATTCTCCTGAAAAGTTGACAATCTCGATTAGAAGATAGCCATTTCTGCGTTTACCAATGTACTATTGATTGATTGTAAAGCGAAGGTGTATTTCTTCTTGAAAAAACCTTTGACCTTGGAAGACATGATTACCAAGGTCAATGGATATGTCGACCTAGAAAAGATGATGACCAAAATGCATAAATCTACTTAAAACGTCCTAACCACGAAAGGTCAAAACACATATCAAAATGGTAAGCCGAAGGATGGCTAGGGTGATCAAAAGTACGCTAATTGCAAATCTCAAAAAGGCAATTTATTACCCAAGCCGAAACTAATAAAATCATCCGTGGTCGATAAGTACATTGCTAGTAGTTCGCCATCAACATGAGTACTCATTATGGGAGGATGCCCCAAGTATCTTTTGAGATCTTGGAAAGATAAGTCCAAATAATTTTTTTAGGCTATTTTTTGGATAGTGGAGCTGGATTTCAACGGAGAAGGAGGTAAAGAAGTTTGCATCGATCAAATGACTTAGAAATGAACTGTAAAGAGCTGTAATCTTGCCAGTAAGCTTTTGTACATCTTTTTTGGTTCGAGGTGATGACATTGCCATGAGTATTTTGATTTGCGCCGGATCGATTTCTATTCCTCTCTTACTAACCAAATAGACCAAAAATTTACCCGATACAACACCAAATCGGCATTTTATGGGTTAAGTTTCATTTGGTAAGTACGGAGGATGTCGAAGATGGTTTGTAGATTATTGCAATGATCTTCCTGACGTAGGCTTTTGCAGATCATATCGTCGATGTATACTTCCATGATTTTGCCTAAATGATCTTTAAACATTTTAGTAACCAGGCGTTGATAAGTGGCTCCTGGATTCTTTAATCCAAAAGGTATAACTGTGTAACAGTAGAAACCTCTTTCTATAATGAACGTTATCTTTTCCTGGTCTTCTTCGGTAAGAGGAACCTGATTGTAACTAGAAGCAGTATCCATCATTGAGAGAAGTTTGCGCCCTGCTGCAGAGTCGAAGAGTTGAGAGATTAGAGGGAGAAATTTTTTTTCTTTTGGTGTGAACTTGTTTGGCTCTATAAAATTGATGCAGACCCTGGTTTTCCCATTTTTCTTTGGGACTGCCACAATATTTGAGACCCATTTGGGATATTTGGCTTCTCGAATGAATCTGACGCGAAGGAGTTTATTTATTTCTTCGTTAACTACCTCTTGAAGGTGAGGGGCTAGATTGCGATGTTTCTACACAACTGCTTTACTGTCTGGAAGGACGTTGAGCTTGTGGCATGTTATCGAGGGATCAATGCCAGGCATTTCTTGAAATGACCAGCGAAGATGTTAACGTTTTTCTTTAGAAGTTGTATCATGGTTTCTTTTTTATCGGATGTCAATTTTGAGTCAATAAAGGTATTTGGTCCAGGCCTATCAAGTTCAATGGTGTCAACCACCTCAGTATCATGTTGCTCAAATGTTGGAGGTGGTTCTTACTGTAATTGTTATGCTTTAAGAAGTTTTACCGTGTGAGAGTTGGTAGTGGTATTTTCACACATTTGTGCCATAACTTGACTTCCTTTGATCTCAAAGATTCCATGATCAGTTGAAAATTGTAAGGCTAGATGATATGTCGAAGGTACTGCCTTAATAGAATATAACCAACTTCGACCTAAGATTCCCAGATACTTCAATTCAACATCGATGGCAATTACTTTGACAAAAGTAGTTTCTGGTCCCGCTTGAACTGGCAGTGTGATCTCTCCCGTGGCAGATTCCTTAGAGCTATTAAACCCTGTGATCGTCGTTGTTGAAGCTTTGACTGAATCCTTGAGGCCTAGAACATCAATAACTCTCTAAAATAAAATGTCCGCTGTACTTCTTGTATCAACCAAAAGTGTGTACAGGTAGTCCAGACCTACTTTGAGCATCATGACAAGTGGGTCATCATGAGGGTACTTGACATAGCTGGTATCACAATCTTTGAAGGAAATGTGATATGGGCATTTAGCTTTGCTGAAGCTGGGGAGATGTTTTGTTGACTTGTCTGATAATGTCATCTTGCAGCACGATGTAATTCTATCATCTTTCTTTCCCTTCTTGATTTCGATCATGTAATGATGGCAATTTTGGCCTTGTCCTTGCTCTTGTTCAACTTCTTTTCTTTTAGTTTCTTCTTCGAGGAACTTTTGGACGTCGATGACATACTCGTGAAGTCATCCTGGGAGTAGGATGCGGTGAAAGATTCATATCAAAGAGTAACAGTTGTCAGTCTCGTGGCTACATTGTGATACTGACATAAAATTTTATTGGGTACATCAAAAATTGCCTGTGTTTCTTAAAGCAATTCCTCTCCCTTTACCGTTGGTAAGATAACGGAGAGTGTGGTCGTCATAGGTGGCAAGACTAGGATGGGTCTGTCTAGTTTTCTGTCTCTTTTCCTGACATTGTCGGTGTTCTTCCCACGCTGTTTGGGAGTCCCATTACTTGCTGACTTCGGAGGTGGCGATAAAAATGCTTTATTGGAGTGGATGACTGAGGAGATTTTTATCTTATCCTTTTTGGACCTCTCCAATTCAATGTAGTTATTAACATCATCGAACATTTCCGTCACGGCTTTAGACTTGTGTAAGGTAAGCTCTTCTCGAACTTTGGAGTCGATGTGGAGTGTTGAGGTGAATGCTGGAACGATAATTTGGAATCTAAATTCCCGATTTTTCTTGTTTCCTGTAGAAAATGCTTGTAAAAACTCGTCAAGGTCTCTTACGTACCTTGCTCGAAGAAGAACAAAGAATCCCCTGTTATTTCTCGTTCCTTAGCATAAGCATTGTTTAACTTGAAGAGGCACTGTAACTGGCTGAATGTAGTGATATAACCTTCAGGAATAGTATAAAACCATCTGAGAGGTTCTTTTTTAAGGCTCATGTTGAATAATCTGTAGAGCATATGATCATGTTTGGAGTATAATCCAACTGCTGCTTTGAAGTGTCGAACGTGGGTAGAAGGATCTATGAGGACTGCATATTGATGAAAATTTGGCATATAGAAATTCTCTGGAATGGGCATGGCTTCGAGATGAGAAGAAATAGGATTTGTCTCAATCCTATCGAGAACAAATCTTCGACCCGGATTGTCAGAGTGTATGGCTTGGATTCTATTGTTCAGATCGCCCAAGGTAATAAATTACTGCGAAGGATTTGGTGCTGTAACCTGTGGATCAAAGTCTCCATGTCCTTTAAGTCCTAACCTGTCTCTTACTGGCCTTCTCTCCGATGGTAGAGGAGTTTGGTGACGTGTGCGTCGACTTCCTTGGGTGGTCGATGCTGAGGATGCGATGCCAAAATGTCATGAAACTCTATCTGGATTCCTCGATCTGGATCGATAAGTTCAAACTCTTTCCTCCCTTGGCTTGTTCTCTCTCTGGGTTGCTCTGGAACGATGATCACTCCTGGCTTGGGGAGGTGACATTTGACGTCCAGTGAGCTGGTCTTGATGTCTTTATAAATTGTCCATCTCTTTCTGATGAGTCTGACTCTATTGGTCTAAAGATTTTCTCCTCTCGTCTCTTTTGACTTGAAGAGCCTGGGCATGGATTTATTGATCTTCAAGCCTCTAAACTCGGTCAGACTCCATTTGTTTTTAAAGTTTAATCACGGCATTGTACAGTTCGGCTATTTCTGGTATGGGGTTGATCTCCTGGTTCTTCTGTATACTGGAGACACTTCAGAGAATCATGTTTGTCATTGGATTGTCCCGGATTACATGTGGTAAAGAAAAAGTGCGGTATTCCCACAGACGGTGCCAATTGTAATGGCATATTTTTCAGAAGGATAATCTTCGCCAATACTTTAGTAATGATTATGCAATAGTAAGCTTAAACACACAGGATTTTACGTGAAAACTCAGTGAAGTCTGAGAAAAACCACGACCTCAAGGAGAGTTTTGGTACAAATCCAATAGTTTGCTAGTTATTACAATTGTTGATTGGTAAGAAAGTAAGAAAGTAAGAATGTATGAATATTAGAATTGCCGATCAGAATAATATATTTTCTGCCTGTATTTATAATAGATACAGGCAGTTACAAAAACAAAATAGTTTCTTATGTTTGCAGGTAGTGGGTGAACTTCACATCTCTTTCTGCAATGGCTCTATTTGACCAAGTACAATGACTCTTTTAGTAGGTTGAGAACTGTGGTTGTAGATTTGACATCTTCTCGAATGATGGAACGTCTTCGGCTAAGTTCCGTTAGCATCTCTTTGTCGAATCTGGGACATATGCTACTACATCTCCATAGTTAACAACTCGTCCTCCAACACCGAACTACTCCCAACCTCCTTCCCCTCAGTCCTTGCAGCAGGTACATCAACTTTCCTCTTCTTTGAACTCGTTGCGACCTCTACACTCTCTGTGGTTGCCAAGTTCGAACCATCAGCTTTCACCTTCCTCTTTCGGTGCCGTTAGATTAGTTTGCTCGATGCAGCCATTCCAGGCTTTGGTTTTAAAGACATCGGTGCAGCCTTCACTAGAGTTAGGAGTTCTCCGACATTTGATGCCACCTTTTCCCAATCTCTCGAGGTCAAGCTCTCTTCAGTCATCTTTCTCTTCACTTGGGACCTCAACATTTTTTTTGATATGCTATTAGCCCTCTTGAACCTGTTTATCTCGAGCTCATCCAATACAATATTGAGCTCCTTTCCCTCTCGAGTTACTAAATCAATCAACGATTCCTTTCTCGTAACTTTAGAACAAGGATCTATACACGAACACAACATTGTAACATACATATAGGACGAAAACACAAGAATTACAGTTCGATTTCACAAATACTTACTTACTTTTCTTCATAATTTTATATATAAGGTCCATGGGTTCCTCGTCTACTCATTAAAGGCAGTTGCCTTTCACCCATATCATATTATCGTTCCACACACGTCCTGCCAAATTTAGGTCGAAGAACAAAGATCGAGATGAACTGAAAGAGAAGTACACACCCCTAGTTGCAGCATAATATTTCACAGTATAATACTGCAATACGTCCAAAGGGGTTATCTTCCTCTCCACCCCCTTGAATGCCCACCTTATGTTCAAGTTATCACACACATTTATCACCTCCCAAACATTCCCATTTAGTTGGGAAGGACATGCTTCAATCACATTCAAGACACACCTTTAGCCAGATTGCTCAAAGGCACCATCAACCCATAATCTAACTAGGCAAGGTAACACAAGAATCCCTCGTTCAAATCATTTTTGACATCCCTATTAAAATACTCAAAGGATATCGACTCATCTACTCCCCTTTCACGTCTCTTCTGCTCCAAGTCAGGAGGCAAGAAAAAGTATTCCTCACCATTTTCAACCGTACAACCCCAAAACGACTTTCGTGCATGTTCTATCACCTCACCCCATACACCACCTAAACTACCTTTAATTTTGCTAAACTCAAACACATCTGAATCTACACGATATGATAAGTAGTTTTCAGGGAAATCTGGAAACACTAATTCATCCTTCCCCACCTCCTCTAACTCTACTGCATCTGAGCTATTCCTTCTTTGCTCACCCCCAGCAAAGTCTACACTATCAATCTCTAGAGGTACCTCATAAATCAAACGACCAGAGGTCGAACACTCCATCTCCACAATATAATCAAAAAGAGAATTAATTCTACAGAGTTTTCTCACGCCTCTACCTACATACAGGTCCTGGTATTATAATCAAATTTCTTTATAATTCTTTTTATTTTTTCTTTGTCAATATATCTACATCTATATATCATACCAAAACGTATACACTTTTCTACGCAACACAAAATTTTCACAGGTTTACTAGAAATAGTAAACTTTTCAAAATTTAAATACACACAAAATATAGTAAACTCCACATCCATCATTAAACGATTCTTCGAAATCCTAATAACAAATCATAAAAAAAAATCTACATAACCCACTAACCTTCAACGTCATAAAACGAGTTAGGGATTTCCAACACCTCCTTTTTCACAACAATACTTCGCAACAAAGATTTTTTCTCCACTTGTACAATATCATGATCCTTTTTACTCTGACAGCGGTGACTACTCTCGTTGGCTCTCTTTCTCTCTAGATTTTTGTCTGCTTATTTTTTGAAAATATTTAGACTAAGAAGAGAAAGGGTTATTTATGCTTTCTCTTTCCAACTGCTGGCAATTATTGGGGATCATACAAGCAGACCTTGGTTTTGGAACCAAGGCGTCCCTTCTACTATTCATGTCAAACGTTTCGTACCTTTTTGATTGTCCCATGTCCTATATTTAAATATATTTTTTTTCTCTCCTACCCAAATCCCTCTCACACCTTCCCACAGTCATGATGCTACACTCTACTCACACACAATTAAACTTTCTCTCTCAAACAAGGATTGACAATCTAATTCTTATTCTCCTACTACTATTACTTATAAAACTGCTGACATCATTTCCAATGCTATACCATTTCCAAATTTAAATATTTATTTTCAACAAACATCCACAACAAACAAGGCACAAATTCAGAAGGAAGTATTCTCCCTTTATTTTACTTACATTTATTGGAACTCACGATGTTTACCCTCTCAAACATAATCACACATATAACAAGCGAAATGCCCTGATGCACCACAACTAATCAATTCATGCCGAGCAATCCCCTCATCTTCCTCAGCTATTTCCTCCATAACAATTTCCTTCACCGTAACTTTTCGAGCTTCAGGCTCCAAGACCAATTTATGAAATATCTCATAATACACGTGACACCCAACCTCGTTCTCCCTCACCCTCCGAGTCAGCCCATCAAATGGTATTGCAGATTTAGGCAGGTTGGCATCATAGTCTAAATGCCCAAATATCCTCACTCGAACTTTAGCTACCTTTATCACTAAACACCCCTCCAGCGCATGCCGAGCTCTCTGAGAACGAGTCCTCACCATTTTTCCTCTCTACCTCACATTTCCAACATTATTTATACATACAGATTATGATTCCACAAGATCCCCCCCCCCCCCCCCCCGTATTACGCATATAGAATAATAAGTATCAATTGACATACATCGACCATATATTTTTCAAACAAAATTCCAAAATCTCTCAACTGTTTTACATACATCGAAAGTATCTCCCCAGTTTGAATTCTTCATTACTAGTCATTACATTATACTCAAGCTCGAACTCGAATTTTCCGTTTCACAATATTACCCTATTTGACAAGGTGATATATTACAACTCGATTTTTGGTTTCACCACATTAACTTCTACTACAAGGTGATGCATTGTAGCTCGATCTAATAGATCAATTTGTGTATGATACATGCTTGACTACCCCATTATTTTCAGTTACATATTATCTATCTCCACTTTCTATCATACACAAATTAATCTACCAATAGTTCGAATTACCATATTCATTTTTAATTCGATTTATAGCCAGAGAATTACTGCAAAAATGTATTTTTTATTATTACTTACTAAATACTTTACAAAAAGCACAATTTTTCAGAACCTTCCTACATATCGATCGACAGGTTACATTACATATCAGTTTTCATCAATACTTCGTATTGGGAAACATACACCTCCAAAATGAAATACTTCTACAAGAAAAGACAGGAAGATGGTTGTAATTGAAGCATATTTCCAATCAGAAGACTAGAAGCATAATTCTACCACCACCGTCTCTTACTCCGTAACCTTCACCACCTTAGAAAGGCAGAGAGAGAAGAATGACTCCACTTTTACAGAGCCCAATCCCTCGTAGGATAATGATAGTCCTTCCTGGTACGTACACCGACTTCCTCATTCGCCTCCTAAATTTTATCCTCTGCAAGCAGATGAAGGCATAACCGGCGCTGCTCACCTAATATAATCAGATGGTGGAATCGCCACATTTGATAGTAGTCATTCTCAGCCTCTGCTGCTTCCTCCTCCGTCATCCCATGGTATGTTGGCGACACCGGTATAGGAATGGGCATATCCAAAGGTTGGTTGCCAAAATATCGCAATTGGAGCTTCTGCACTTCAACAAGCGCTCTCGCTTCATATATTTGGCGCCTAGTTGTCACCATTCTCAAGACATAGAGAACCACATGCAATTTCTAGAGACAAAGTACTTTCATAGGATGATAGATGATGTCCTATCAACAATATTTATAGAGGGGCCACATTCAATGCAAGTAAGAAGTTCCCAAGCAGAGATCATTCAAAGCCACCAATTACTGGGAAACCCAAAAGCCATATACATCAATCCTTTCTATGCAATAAATGCCAAATACGGTCTTCAACACAGAAGTGACAAGTCCCAATCCAGTCTAAATTCAGCAGTATACCTTTCCCAATTCCAAACACACAATATTCAATAGACATTTCTCAACTCAAGCTACCTGTGCCTTTAGTTGCGAGGGGGCGATTGTAGGGACCTATCCCTCGACCTGTTCCAAACAGGAACTGATTACAAGGACCCGTCCCTTGACCTATTCCAAACTCGAACTACCTCAATACCAGACTCACGCATTATACACGTTATATATACAATCAACAATAGCACTTGGACCACGAACTGATAAGGAACGAGGATCGAGCACTACAGAAAATACGGATAAGTCAAAGCTAAACACTTGTCTCCCATGAAGGCACGAATTAGCAGTTACAAATTCAACTACCACTTGGCCCATTTTCAGTAGAACGCACTTCTTCACAATAACGAATTGAGAGTGAGGTTTATAAAAATGATGGGTTCCAAAGGAGAAAAGACAAAGAATTTAAGATTTCAAGATCAAGTATTTTTAACTCAAGAGATCACTTGTAATCAAAACATCAGCCTCAAACAATAAAAGTTACAGTTACTAAATATTTTGTAATCGGTGAAGGTCTTGAGCCTGGAGGCGATAAGAGAGAGGAGTCGAGTGAGATGATTTCTTAACTCAGCTGGATCGAATAATATATTGTAAAGCCTAAACTACCCGGTTCAGGTCGGGTATTACGATTGACCAAATCATGAACCCGAACCGATTATATTCGGGTTTTAAAATGCAAACCCGAAACCGAACCGACAAATCCCTGACTATCAATGAGCACTCAGCATCTCCTGTTGGAATTCCTAAGGATTCGAATTTGTATCATATATAAATTGTTGTTCAAACCCTAATTATTTATAACCTCACCTCTCTCCTTTCTAAAAACAGAAACTCATCTCTCTCTATCTCTCTTTCTTTCATTGTGGTTTCGATTTATTATGCTACGATTTGCTGATTGGGTTTGCAGAGTTAGAATCGGTGTAGTAGTTACTAGTTGTTGTTGCTGTTGAGATCATCAATATTAATATCAATATCAGTAGTAGCATTTTCTGATTGCAGGAAATAATATGGTTGTCATTGTTGAATTTTCATCTAAGGAATTTGTTCAGTCTGAAGGCAAATCTCAGACGAATTGGCATATCAATCTGTGTTCCTCTACGCAACCTAACAACATTATGGCCATACAAGGAAAAACTAAATTGAGAAAGAAGAAGAAAAAACCTAACTTACTACCCTATCTCCATCACGATGTTATGTCAGACATCTTCATGAAACTAGCGGCTGATTCACTTTTACTAGGTTTCAAATACCAATGTAAATTATGGTCTAGCATCATCTCCACACATCTCCATCCGGTGTTATCGCTGTCAAGTATATCAACAACACTTCTGCCATCCGTTTTATGGAGTTCAATGGGCTGGAATTCAAGGAACGAGAATTGACCACGTTTCCATCTAAACTAAGGGTTTTATCTTCTTGTAACGGATTTGTTGTGGTAGCGCTTATATGTTCTGGCGACGACTTAGATATTTATGTTTTGAATCCTATTACAAAGCAAATGATCAAACCTCCTTCTTGGCCCTTTGACATGTCAGTGATGACATTTAGTTGGGTTATGCTGGTATTTGTTCCTTCAACCAAGGAGTACAAATTAGTGGTATCAGTACGCGGCGAAAAGAAACCTTATTCCGACTTTTACATATGGACGGTAGGTGGTGACAATTTGTGGAAAGAAATCGATGCACCACAAGTACTGATTAAGTATGCCGGGAACGACTTCTTAGTCGAAGAAGTCCTTTACCTTGATATACAGGATGGTCGAATAATTGCTATTGATCTAAGCAATGAAAAGGCTCAAGTGTAACAGCTTCCTAATGGACTTTCTGACCCTATCTCTATGTTTAAGATGGGAGGTTGCTTGACGTATTTTAATTATTGCAATGTTCATAAAGTTGAGATATGGATGTTGAAGAATGATTCCATTAACGAGAGGGAGTGGGTATTAGAATTTAGCTTTGCCCCTCCTGTTGGCCAAACTCGTATCACAACTTTCAAGTATTTGTTTCCTGTTTTGGGGTGTCTCCACAATGAAGAAGTAATCGTCTTCGGTAAGTTGAAAGGTAAGTCCAATTATGATTTTATTAATTGCGGGTTAAGTGCTTATGATGTCAACAGCAAGGAGTGGAGGGAGATAGAGATGAATGAAGACTATTCGGGTTCCAAAGAGCTTCATTGCAACAGCCTCGTCTCATTGAAGGAAAGCTAATGCAGATCCATTTATTGCCTATTGTAGGCAATTGCTCTGCTCAGTGTCTTCTCAGAAAAGACTGTTCTATTTGTAAGTTGGGAATATTGTTTGATATTTATGCTTTATTTATATCTTAATGTTATTAACAGTTGAATGTTTTAGTTGACATGTGATATTGGATGTGTATGAGTTTTGGATGTATATACTGAATATTTTAGATATTAGATGCAAATTGGGGTTTTTTTTTCCTTCTTCTTCTTCCGGGGGATGTTCTGGAGCAGGAATGAGTGTATGCTGAGTGGTTCCTAACTTTCTCAACATGGAGATGTTGAGTGTATGCTGGTTAGGAAGAGGGGTGTTCCTCTTGCAAAGACTAAGAGATCTCAAAGAGAAGTAGTGGGAAGAGTCATAACAGGATCAAGATACTGAGTGCATTTAACAGGGGTGTTATTAACAGTTTAATGTTTTAGTTGACATGTGATATTGGATGTGTATGAGTTTTGGATATGTATACTGAATATTTTAGATATTGGATACAAACTGTGTTTTTTTTTTTTTTTTTTTTCTTCTTCTTCCGGGGGATGTTCTGGAGCAGGAATGAGTGTACGCTGAGTGGTTCCTAACTTTCTCAACATGGAGATGTTGAGACAATGGAAGAGAGTAGTACAGCATCCCCACCCATCTACTTCCCAGGCATGCCAAAGCCGGCTAACCATATGCAGCAACATGAAAAAATTCCTGAGAACGTTGAATGGTCACGAACATAAGGCAGCAGCAAACAACCATTGCCACCCATAGCGAACAACATCAATAGCAGGGTAAACCAATTTGCAGCCTTAAGAGATGAGGAGGAAAATATAGAACATACATAATTGGCACTGTCTGGGGAGATGGATAACACAAGTTAAAATTCGACTCCTCAAGGGGAGAGACAAGCAGAAGACGCGGATATCTCGACATCACCAACATATGAGGAAGAGTCTAATACAGCAGACGCAGATTGCGCAAAGAAACCAACAACTGATGAAAATTCTCTTGAGGGAGATACTTATTTACAGGAGATACACGAGGTCAGAGAAAATCTAAACCCAACAAGTTGGGCTGATGAGGTGGAACAGGAAGAACAGGTGCAGCTTGGCCCCAACCAAGTACTGAAAAAGGGTAAGGTGTACACCTGAGACCAGAAAATTAATGAAGGTTATTTTCTGGAATTCCTGAGAGCTGGGGAACAAAAAAACAACTCGATATCTAAGACAAACAACTGCACGAGCACATCTAGATATTGTGGGAATTGCTGAACCCAAAATCTTCTATAAAGACTTTGTGCTACCGAGATATGAAACTAAGATCATTACCAATGAACAAAATGCAGAAAAAGGCAACATATGGATACTTTGGATCAAAGGAAGTCATGAACCTGGAGTTATAGCTTTGTTGAAACGACAAATTACGGTGTAATACATTGGGAGCTGCTTCTCCTTTGTACATGCAGGTTGGAGCTTTAGGCTAACCTCTCTAATTTTGTTGCAACGAATGTAAAACCTTGGATATGCATTGGAGACTTTAATGTGGTGTTGAGAACCTCTGAGAAAAGGGGAGAAGACCACCCCCACTCAATATAATAATGGATTTTAATAACTTTTTGGATTCAGCTAGACTTTCGGAGAGCCCCTCCTCTGGGCTTCAGTTTACCTGGTGTAATGCTCAGAGTGGAAATAACATAACTCTGGTGGTTCTGGACAAATGTTTACAAAATGCAGAATGGTAGGATACTTTCAGGGGGTGGCGAATGAAGGTGATGCCTCGTACCCAATCCGATCACTCACTTATTATGAGTGAATGCTGCCATGTCCCTAGGCCAAAAAAACCCCGTTCCGATACCTACAGTCATGGGGAGGGAACCTGGTTTTGATGCCCTGGTAGCACATAGTTGGGGACAGCTGATGAACGCTGCTCCACTTTTCTCTTTTATGTTAAAGCTACGACACCTTAAAGTCGACATTAAGATGTGGAGATAGGACTCCCGTCACCTACCAAAAAAACAAAACGAGACTAGGGAGAGGTTCTGCAACTCCAAATCCAATTGGAAGAGGATATCACCAATGACCTGATAGCAAAGAGATACCTTGCCCAAACAAACTTACTAAATAGATGGGAGGACACTGGCGAAGTGTATTGGAGGCAAAAATCGAGGATTAAATGGCTTCAAGCGGGAGACAGAAACACTAAATATTTTCAAGCAACTGCAAAGGCCAGGAATGCCAAAGCTCTTATCATAGAAATTAAAGGCAATACAGGAACAGACAATACAATCCAACCCCATCTAGGAACACATAGTCAAATACTACACCTCCAAATTCTTGGCAATAGACACTCATAACTACCCATCACTGTTCGAACAACTCCCCCAACAAGTGTCAGCGGGAGAAAATACGCATCTTACAACCATCCCCACTGATGAATAGATCCAGGCAGCGGTATTCTCTATGGACAGCAACAACGCCGTCGGTCCAGACGGATTCTTTGGAGCCTTTTATCGCAAATACTGGGATACGCTGAGTACGGATATTTACTCGGGGATATCCTCTTTTTTTCATGATGGAATGATCCCTCTGACATTCAACTCTAGCATCATTGTCTCGATCCCAAAAATTATAAACCCATAACCGATTAACCACTACAGGCCGATATGTTTTAATAAGTTTCTGTTTAAAGTTATTACAAAAATTCTAGCCACGAGGTTATCTCCAATTGCTGATAGATGCAGTTCAAGAGACCAAAGTGCATTTATCAAGAACCGCAACATACATCAATATCTGCATGGCGTCTAAAATGTTGAATGAAATGAAAATCAAGAGAAAAAAATGACAATGTGGCTCTCAAGATTGATATCACTCAAGCATATGATACTCTAAGCTGAACATTCCCCATCAACACTTTAAGGGCTTTTGGTTTCGATCAGAAATTTTGTTCTTGGATACAAACGTTTATCAGCAGTAGTATGATCTATATCCTTGTCAACGGCAGCCCATCTAGCTTCTTTTAGATGTCTAGGGGTCTCAAGCAGGGGGACCCTCTTTCCCCAATCCTCTTTGCAATCGCAGAAGATATCCTTAGCATCAACCTCCACAAGGCCTGGGAACACGGTAGAATACAACCTATGACATCAACAAAGTTGACGCATGGACCCACTCACCTATTATTGGCAGACGATATTTTTCTTTTTGTGAACGGGAGCACCAAATTTCTATTTCAGCTTATGTTCCTACTCATAGACTATTAGTTGGCATCTGGACAAGAGATCAGTGTGGCCAAAAGCAAGATTTTCATGAGCAATATTCCTCTCACCCGAAGGCGAGTTGTCTAAGAGATATTTGGATTCAAGGAAGGAAAATTCCCTGTGACATACCTGGGAATCCCACTTCTTCAAGGGAGGGTTACGAAGTAGGCTATTATACCGCTTATAGAAAAAAAATCAGAAAGAGGGCTAATAGCTGGACTGAAAGCATGATCTCGTTTCAGGGAAGAGTTACTCTTGTGAAGTCTGTACTAAATAGTATCCCCATACATAATATGGCAGCTTACAAGTGGCCTAGATCACTTATCAAAGAGGGGATAATATCCTTAGGAACTATATTTGGACGGGGGATCCGTCAAAAAGGAAAGGAGTGACATTGAAGTGGGAGAAGGTCTGCAAACCGATTAAGGAAGGGGGACTAGGAGTGCAAAGCCTGGGGGAAGTAAACAACGTTATGCTCTGCAAACTTTACTGGGTATTCAAACAAGGTACAGAAGAATGAGCAAAATTCCTCCAAACTAAATTTAGCATCAAGAGTGGAGATCCAATTCGATATCATAAACCCTCTACTATATGGACATGCATTCAAACGGGAGCTGCCCTATCAAAGCCTTATACTGGGTGGGTCATTGAAAATGGACAGCAAATTAACTTGTAGATAAACACTTGGGCTACAAACATCCCTATCATGGAATATATCGAACTACCTAGGCATTTGAGGATCAAATGTAAGACAAGACTCAACAACTTCATCAACTTACAGGGATGGAACGTCCCTAGTGACATCAGGCTACTCCTTCTAGTACTGGGCATCGACTTACAACATATCCAGTATAACCCTAATAAGCAGGACGAAATGGTCTGGAAGCCATACCTACATGGTGAGTTCACAACCAAGAATGTTTTTGATACACTTTGTAAAAGAGAGGATACGACATGGTGGTGGAGATATGTGTAGAGTAATGCAATTCACCCGTAACTGGGAAGATTTGCATGACGCCTGCTGAACCATCTCCTTCCTCTGGATGACACCATCATGAAGAAAGGTATTGCCTTAATCTCGGTTTATCATCAATGGCACAACAACTCGGAAATGGAAATGCATACTGTAGGGACCTATTCCTTGACCTAACCTAATTCAGACTGCTCAAGTTCGAGCTACCTCGATGTCAGACTCACGTATTCTACACGTGACATATGCAGTCAACATTGCCACCTAATCCATGAACTGATGAAGAACGTACCAAAGACACCTGTCTCTCACGAACTCGACAGTTATTCAGTCAAACACCACTTACCTCATAATTTGGAGAACGTGCTTTAGCACGATAACGAAATGTGGGCAAGGCCTATATAAGGAAAAAGTTCCAGAAGAGACAGAGACCAGAAAAATATACGAGAAATTACCACGAAAACTATATTTTCTAGATTCTCAAACACCAAAATTCTTATTTACAAGATCAAGTATTTATAGTTCGAGAGATCACTTATAATAAGATATCAGGCTCAAGCAATAAAAGTCATTGTTACTAAAACCCTCAATCCGAGGTCGTGGTTTTTTACCTATTCAGAAATTTTCCACGCCAAATCACCTGTGTCATTTCTTATTTTACATTAGTTTTTATCACAAGAACATTGGTGTAAGAGCTAATTCCGAGCCATCTCGAGCTTGCGAAATTAGGCCATTACACATACTTTGCTGCATTACCCCACTACTGCCTCTCTTTGGCACAGGGCTACAAACTGCTTCTCTTTTGCTCCTATTATACCTTCGAATACCTGGAGAACCATTCTGGAATGAGGTAAATCTTCTAGTACATATATTAAAGACCTATGGGTAGCCATGGTTTTCTCCATTTGCAGTAGCATCTGGAACGCAAGAAATACATGAAGATTCGATGGAATCAAGATTACTATAAAAAAAAACCACCCTGAATGTCCTGACAGACGTTGCAAATGCAGCTCACCTTTTTAAACATATGATGAATAATACAGTTCATGACATGAAGATTATTAAAGCGTTAAATGTCCAATACAAACCATGTAAAAGCAAAAACATAGAAAACAATAGATGGATACTCCCTGAAGCCAACGAGATAAAAATCTATTGCGATGGTTCGGCTAGGGGAAATCTAGGACTGGAGGGTATATGAGTAATATACAGAAGCAACACCAGTGAAGTCTTGGGCACATACAGTAAATCTATTGGTCAAGCTACAAACTATATAACAAAGATCACTGTAATCATTGAGGGCGTTCGACGATCTGAAACACAAGGCCGGCGACGATTTTGGGTAGTATCTGATTCAGTTGCTGTGATAAAAGCATTCCTCAAGGCCAAACTCCCATGGTCCCTCAAATCCATGTGGAACCTTCTCACCTCTCTCCTTCAAAATATTCAGTTCAGTCATGTGTGGAGGGAATGCAACTTCTCTGTCGATCACCTTGCACGAAGAGGCTCAGACCCCGACCTACCCCTGGAAGAATGGACTAACGGAAAACCTGACTATCTACAAGACATTGAAGAACACACCAAAGAATACTTTAGAATCAGATGACGCTGAAAATATCTAGCCGTGTGCTTGGTACTTCGGGCGTTTGTATTATCGAACTCTCATGATGTAACTATCCAGGGCTAGCCTGCATATTCACTTGTGACGCATACTAGTGAGTAAGTATCCCCCTTATCAGCTGATACATATTTATATTTATAATCGACTAAACTTTTTGCTAAAAAAATGGTCCTCCCAAAGTTGAATGTTTGAATTTCAGCAATTTTTTTCCATACTGGCGAAAGACAAGTTCTATTGTATATCTCAGCCACTAGAACCCATAGAAGGAAAATCATACTGTATGTATCACAAGGTAACTCATCATGAAACTAACAACTGTTACGCTTTACAGAGGTTGCTAGAATACATTTTCAAAGACGGGAGAATGCATGAGTATATTATCGGCACAGAAGGATACGAGAATGGAAGCTATAAAACACAAGTGGAAGTAGTTCAAGTCGAGGATCAATCCAGGGACAAACACCTGTACCATATGTATCACAACAACATGATCAATATCCATCAAATTAACAACTCTACCAGATTCAAGAGGAGGAGGTTAAAGGAATGTTGCGACCTCACAGTTCAGGATAAAGAAGTTAAGCTCCTTCCTGAATCAAGCAATCTATAAACTGGGATTTCATTTCAGGATTGCGATATCAGTCACGCCAAATTTCTACATCATGACGCTTTGGTTATTATGCTTAAGATGAAGAAATTTGTCATGCATACCATGATGATCGATACTGGCAATGGTATTAAAATCCTTTTTCAGAGCACAATCAAACAAATGGGATTGGTAAATCAAGTTATACCAAGCGACATCGATATCAGTAGATTTAATGGATCTAAAGAAGAACTAGTAGGAAAGATCATCCTGTCCATTACTATCGACGTTGTTTTCTACATCATCAATGCCAAATCCCGTTATCTGGGGATCATGGGTTGCTGCTGGATACTTAATATAGAAGCAATCGCATCTACATACCATCAAACACTTCGTTTCAAATACAACGGCGGCATCTATGAAATCAAAGGCAATCAAAATCTCTCTCGAGCATGTAAAAATATTGTCTCTGCCATACTAGACACATCCGACAGATTTGCTTCATAGTAATTATAGAAAACTGGTTACACCGATGATCAACCTTCAATAGAAGACCCTACAAAATACATTGACATCGATGGGCCCAGTAGAGGTACTTATATTGGTACCAGGCTATTCCAACATGAGAAGGACGCTCTGGTACATTTTCATAGATAAATCAAGGTGTCTTCACTTGGACTTTCAAAGAAATTCCAGAAGTTGACCCAACCAAGGCATGTCACAAATTGAGCATCAATAACAAAGTCACGGCAGTCAAATAGAAATTGAAAAGGCTATCACTTCATATTAGAGATGAAGTCAACAAGGCAATCGATAAGTTGATCGAAGTTTGATTCATTCGAGATACAAAGTACCCGGATTGGATCTCCAAGATTGTCTCAGTTCTAAAGAAGAATGGGAAAGTTTGAGTTTACGTAGATTTCACAGATCTAAACAAACACACGCCAAAGGATAGTTTTCTTCTTCCAATCATTCATTAAATTCTTGATTCTACAGCAGGTCATAAGCTACTATCTATGATGAATACTGCTTCAGGATACAACTAGATACCCCTTTTAGACGAAGAACAGGAAATGATAACTTTCATCACTGAAAGAGGGCTCTACTGCTACAGAGTCATGCCTTTCGGACTGAAAAACATTAAAGCAACTTATCAAAGATTAATGATAACTATGTTCAAATTACACTTGGGGAAAATCGTTAAAGTATACATCGACGATCTACTCTGTAAAAGATTACAGAAGAAGGATCATATCACAAATCTCAATACGGTCTTCCTCATTTTGTGATCATACCGGATGAAGCTCAATCCCAATAAATGATAATTCAGAGTGTACTTGGGCAAATTCCTAGGACATCTCATAAGCAAAAAGGGGATTGAAGCTTATCCAGATCAAATTCGAGCTCTACACAATATGTCATCTCGAAAAATAAAGAAAAAGGTACAAAAGCTCGTTGGCAAGATTACATCTATCAATAGATTCGTCTCTAAGTCTTTAGATCGATATCGATGGTTATTCTTGTTACTTCGATGATGTACCAAAATAAGTAAAATTTGACCAAACGAAGAGATCGAATGGACAGAAGAATGTAAAGTAGTTTTTCTAGAAATCAAATTCTATCTTGGGAAATCTCCTATAATGAGTACCCCAGTAGATAATGAGGAATTGATCATCTATCTTACAGTTACAGATAACTCTCTCATCTAAGTTCTAATTCGACTCAAAGGAAATATTGAGAAGCTAGTGTATTTTATTAGTAAAACCCTCACTTCAGCGAAACAAGATATTCTAAGATTGAGCGACTCCTCCTAACCCTTGTTTATACTTCACAGAAACTCAAACACTATTTTTAAGCTCATTCAGTCAAAGTCTTGATGAACTACCCACTTAGGGAAGTTCTCTCTAAAAAGGAGAAATCAAGAAGAGTGCAGTAATGGTCAATCAGTTTGGGTGAACACGATATCAAATTCAAATAGAGAACTTCAGAAAAAGGTCAAGCAGTGGCTGATTTTCTAGTAAACTTCCCAGTAGAAGATCCAAATTGGGAAGGGCACGATCCTAATCTGATAGATGAACTCACAAAAGATCCACCTACCAATCCCTTTGACGAACGAGCTGAATGAGTTATACGAAAGGGATGAAAACTTCTTTCAAATAAATTAGCAGGACCTGCAGGTCAAGGATTGGAATCATACTGATGACTCTTTCAAATGACAGAATTGAGAAATCTATACGCCTCAATTTTGAAGCCTTGAACAATGTCATAGAGTACGAAGCCTTGATACATGGGCTCGGTTTGGCACTAGAAATAGGAGTTCCTGAGCTATCAGTCTATACAGATTCATTACTAATAGTTTATCATTACTCTGAGCAATATAAGAAGAATGACAAGATGGTTGACTATGGATCCCTCGTTGCTAATAGGATGAACAGATTCACTAAAGCTACTCTCGACTTTTTACCTCGAGGAGAAAACTAACATGCCAATTCCTTGGCTTACTTAATCGGGGTCTTGGGTGCAGAAACAAGTTACCTCCAAGGAACTGGCATGTTAGTTTTCTCGTATACATGCCAGTATTGATCTCCCCTTGATATGCGCAATCAACACTGAGGATGATGAAGATGAGGATGACGATTGGAGGAAGTCTTTTCTCGTATATCTTGGCCCAAAGAATAAGTGTGATGGGCCACTTCCAGAAGATCCAAAAGAGCACATATAATTGATTGAAAACTCCAAGCGGTACACAGTTTAGATAGGCCATTTATATTGAAGATTAGTGATAGGGCGTTATCTCAAGTGCCTCTCAAAGCAACAAGTAGATGGAATGCTCAAGGAATTACATGAAGGAACATGTGACTCTCATGCGGCAGGATGATCGCTTGCTAACAGAGCAATTATACAAAGAGTCTTCTGGTCAGGGATGTGAAAGCAAATAGAAGAGTACTCACGTAAATGTGATACATGTGAGAGACATGGTTACAAGATACGAGTGCCTACACTCGAGCTCCATGTTAGTAAGGTATTATGGCCTTTCAAATGGTGGGTACTCAATCTGGTGGGGGAATTCCCAAATACACCAGGTAATAGAAGATTCTTACTCGTTGTAACGAATTTCTTTACAAAATGGGTGGAAGCAGTTCCCCTTTGTCGAACTCGCGAATAAGAAATCATCTCATTTATCTGGGAACATATCATCATAAGATTTGGTTGCCCCCACCTAATTTGGATCGATAATGGGCCACAGTTCGTTAGAGAGAAGGTAGTAGCTTTTCTTAACAAACAAAACATCATTCATTCCCCATCCAATCCCTACTACCCCCAAGGAAATGGGCAGGCTAAATTATAAGCAAGACGATAGTGGATGGAATTAAAAAGAGACTCAAATCAGAAAAGAAAAGAAATTGGATAAGGGAGCTGCCTCATGTCTTCTGGGCGTACCATACTACACCAAAACAATCAACTGGATGTTCCCCCCTCCTTCTTGCTTATAGAACTGAAGCCGTTATCCCAACATAATATTACCATCCTGTCAAAGATCATGAGCTAACAGATGAGGAAAATAAATTTAAACTAACCTGCAATATGAACTGGATCGATGAGACCCGAGATCGAGTTGTTGCCAACTTGGGTCGATATCATCATATGCTAGCCAGTTTTATACAGCAGAAGATTCTAAATTCGTGAGTTCCAAATCGACGATCTAGTCCTCAGAGAAATCCCCAAGAGCAAAAAAGAGTTAAATGCCAAGAATCTCGTAGAGAATTGGGAAGGTCCGTTTCTGGTCTTTGGACGAACTGCACTTGGATCTTACTACCTCTTGACAGAGAAAGGCATCAGAATACCAGGCTCTTGGAGCAATAGGAGATTGAAATGATACTATCGTTAAATACCTAGTTCCCAAACATAGGATACATATATTATCGTTCTTTATATTCCAAAAGTGAGATTACGATCTCTAATAGTGTACATTCTTTTCTACTCAATATAAACTTTCAAGTTTTTTCCCACATTATAATCTACATACATCCATGTAGTATCTACTACATCTCAAAGATTAAAGCAAAGGTAACACTAGCTTTCAGTCGATACACATCTATCATCTACTAAATCTCAACGATTATGGCAAAGGTAAGACTAGTCTTCAATCGACACACATCTACTAAATATCACATATTAAAGCAAAAGTAATACTAGCTTTTAGTCGATATACATCTATCATCTACTAAATCTCAATGATTAAGGCAAAGGTAAGACTAGTCTTCAATCGACACACATCTACTAAATATCACATATTAAAGTAAAGGTAATACTAGCTTTCAATCAATGATCTATACTATCTCTAAGATACTGGATAAAGCAAAGGTAAAATTAGCTTTCATCTGTCTAGCATCTACAATACAGAAGCAAAAATAGTTTACTTATTTATACAGGTTTTTCTTGCGGTACAGCAGATGAGCCTTCCCCTACAGTCGGAGCTCGTGAAGTCATAAAATCTTGTGCTTGAGCAACAACAAACATCCTTCCTCTCTCTACTTGCTTTACAGTAATGGGGCCAATTCCAGTTTCCATAGAATTTAAGCAGTTACCTCGATCCACTTTAGTCTGACAGATAAACACCAAATAATCATGCAACGTGTCCCTTTCAAATTCAAGCTTCTTCACTTCCTCCACAAAGTAAGCAATTACTGCCGTCATCTCCTTCGAATGTACTTCATCCGTGGAAAGTCTGCCTCAATTATGTATGGCCAGGTCAGCAAAATAACTACGTATACTCAGAATTTTTTTATTTATCTTTGCGTAACAAATCTTGGCTCACTCCAAGTGTCCCTCCAGATCTGATACGACATTGGTCAATGACTCTATCAGTTCCAGCAATCTACCTTGTTCAACCTTACTTTTCTCTTTATTATCATTTAACTCTTGTGCATTCCTTCGCAATACCAGTAGCTCCTCCTCCTTTTTCTATAATACCTCATCTACATTACTTCCCCGACATAATTTTTCTACATTTCATCCTTTTTCTTGAGTGATTCTTCTAACTTTTTTTCTTTCATTCGAGAAATGTCCAACCTATCCCTATTTTCTATAGCTCGCTCATTAGCTTTCCTACGACAGCTTGAACATAAACCAAATCTGCCTCCAATTCTTTGATTTGAGCCTGGGCGCGAACCAATTCATCCTTAGCATTAACAGCTTCAACATCCCTCTATTTCTTCTTCGATCTCTCTATAACCTCTGCCTTACTTCCGCGACTACTTGACAGGTCGACCTTCAACTTCTCTACCCATTCATTAAGCTTATTACATTGATTATGAGCACTCCGAAGACTAACCTCTTTTACCTTTACGGTCTCACTCAGCTTCTCCACATCACTTTCTGCACTCGACAAATCAGCTCATGCTCTCACTACTTTGCCTAACTTCCTCCTCAATTCCCCCCTCAAGTTATTGAGATACCCTGCTAACTGTAACACTTCTGCCTCTAACGATATAATAAGATATTACGCGGTATCCGCCTCTTTGCACTTCCCCTTTACATACTTTAACGTATTCTTCTACTTATCAACCTATATACACTCACTATCTCACCTTGAACTCTCCCTAATTCTGGTTCCTTATTCTCGATTTGCTGGCTTAGCTTGCTAACTATAATTTTTGACTTAGTCAACCTAAGCTCCACTTTTACATACTGATCTGCACTCTCTTCAAATACCTGCTCGATCCTATCCAATTAAAGTTTAAACTCGTAATTACATCTCAACACATCTTTCTCACGAGATCGTGCGGCGTCTAACTCGGCCTGCACAGCAGTTCGTTTCAAGTTTATAGCATTGAGGGCATTTTATATTTCTCATATAAATAGTTCGATATACAACAGTTTGCATACATTACTACATCTCTTACAGACATATTATATATCATATATTAACCAACACGAGCTAGTACTTAGCTTTCAAGCTATGATAACTTCTAGTCCTGGTGACCATACGTTCTACAATCTCAAGATCGAATGAACACAATGCTCTTCTCATATTTCAAGGTACACATTTTTTAACCCTCTCTTACTGTTTATTACAGCTCCTGAGAATGAGGTTGATTACATATGTCTTTAATTACTTATTGAGTATGTTTTTCTAAATAAACCAGGAAAAATGTTATATTTTTGGACTTAATCATATCTTTTCTCTTGGATTAATCCTAAACAACCTACAAATATAACAAGTGCTTTTTGCTTTTTTCTTTATATTATCTAACTTGAAACTCTGCCCGAGCGGCCGAGAGAGCTGCTGCATTCGCAATTTTTTTCTCTTTAGCGAGTTCTTTATCTAAATTCTCAATTTTGAGGTATAAATCTTTAAGCTCCTACAAATCAATATTTATACATCAATACATCATAGAACGATCCTTAAAGTACTCAAATATATTCAATACAACAAATAGTCTCAATCCACAAAAAACATTACTGCAGTTTTACTCTTCCTTATTGTCCTCCCTCTAATTTTCATACTCAGTCCTAACCAAGACCTTATCCAAACCTTTAACAGTATCATGGGGAGGAGTACTTCCAGCCCTAGGGTCATCTTCTTGGTTGAGCTCCTCCCCAGAGTAACCGATCTCTTGGAGTTTTAGCCTGAGATTGTTACGAGTAACATCACCTCCTCCACATTCTTTCTAGACTCCTCTTCAAGCTGATCCATAGTTATTTGGAATGAATCCTTCAAAGACTTGTCCTCCAAGCTTGAGCACTCCTTCTCTTCCACAGGGCAAGTTTGCTCCCTTTCCAAATCCTTTTCCAACTGAGCAACCCTCTCTTTAAGCTCCACCTTCCCATCCTCTACTCCCAAACATATACCTTTGGGCACACGTACAACCTACACAACAAAATGCATGAAATCATATTCGAGCATTTCAAATATATACAATAAATCATAGTATTACCATTACTCTACAGAGCTTTAGACTCACTAATGCATCCAACTCACTAGACCCTCTCAAGTAGTAAACCTCATCTTATTTTCGACAGTGAGAAGCTCACCCTCCTTGCTCAATGCCACAACATCTTCCTCCACCTTATTCACTACAGGAGGGGGGTACTGTCCACTTTTTTCTTCTTTGAAGGAGTCTCGACCTCCCCACTCTCTAAAGTAACAGACTTCAAAGGGTCGACCTTGGCTCCTCTCTTCTTTATCTGCCTATAGCTCGATTTGCTAGACAAGGAGCCTGCAGGGCTTCGACATCAATGACATAGGTCTAGCTTTTAATAGCACTGGCCATTTTCTAATGCCTTTTGATAATTTAGCTACAGCAGTAGGAGATGATCCCTTTCCAGTCATCTTTTTCTTGGTCTACAATTTTTGAACTTTAACAAATTTACTGTTAAGCCTCTTGTGCCTACTGATCTCCAACTCACCCAAAACAGCTTCAAGCTTGACTCCCTCTCGAGCTACAATATCAATCAAAGATTCTTTTATGCTCACTTTATAACGGGGATCTCCATACAAAACACAAAATACTATCATAATCAAACAGAGTACATTCAAAAACACAGTTCAAAGGTAATGAGATTTACTTATGTTTCTTAAAAGATTTGTATTTAAGGGGAAAGGTATCCTCGTCAGCTCACTGGAGACACTCACTCTTTACCCAAATCAAATTATCATTCCAAACCCTTCCAACTGAATTCAGGTCAACAAACTAGGGTCAGGATGAGCTAGAACAAAAGTACACACCACCAGTATTCACATAGTATTTCACAGTATAATACCGTAAAATATCTATAGGAGTCAGTCTTCTCTCCTTCCCCTCACGGGTCTATCTCCTATTGAAATTCTCATAAACATTTATGACCTCCCACATGTTACCATTCAACTGGGCAGGGCATGCTTTAATTTTATTCATGATACCTTTAACAAGATTGCCTAAAGGCACTACTAATCCATAATTGAACTGGGCAAGGTAACACAAAACCCTTCATCTAAATCCCATTCCTTATTCCCATTGAAATACTAGAGGGAAACACCCTCTGGGATTTTCCTAAAAAAATTCTCACGCTCCAGATCAAGAAGCAAAAAAATGTACTTTTACCCCCTTTCCCATCCGAACATCCCCTAAAAAACCTCCCAAAATGTTCAATGGTATTCCCCCATTTACCACCTACAATACCTTTATGCTTACAAAAATCCTTGAATACTTCTAACTCTGCGGGACAAGGAAAAAGATTACCAAAAAAATCTAGAAATTTGAGCTTTTCCTCTACTGCACTATCCTCTGAAGAATTCTCCCCCTTGGCATCAGCAGGGGTATCCTTTGAGCTATTTATAATTAACTTGCCCCTTATAGATTCAACATCACGTTCTGCACTTTCATCTTCAGCCGAGATACCAGAGGTGGAAGGCTCATGTAGTAGCATATTTCCCAGATTTGGCAAGGATAAGTCGGCATTGTATAGTCAAAGATAGACAACAGTCGAGAAGTTGCCATAAGTCCTCGATCTACTAAATATAACCGTTATGCCTGGTCAAGACAGAGCTGTTAGAGATCTGCGAAGTTTGCCCACTCCCCCAAAAATAGGAAACTGTTTCTTTCTTTTTTGTAAACTACCTGTATCTACTATAAATACAGGCAGATAATAGATTATTTAGATCCGCAACCCTACTACTTTTACTTCCTTACTCTACAGTCACTCAAAAACTTGTAATAACTAGCAACATATTGGATTTTACATAAAAACTCTCCTCGAGGTCATGGTTTTTCTCAGCCTTTACTGAGTTTCTACGTAAAATCTTGCTTATTTAGCTTATTATTGTACCTTCCTTACGAAAAGTATTGGCGAAGATTATCCTTCCATAAAATACGCCATTACAATTGGCATCGTCTATGGGAAATACCACACTTTTCTTTACCACCTTTGATCAGAAAGAATTCGATGACAAATATGAATCTCCGAAGCCATTCAAGCACAGTAAAAAATCATGAGATCAATCCAATATCAAAAATAGTCGATCTGCACAACGCAGTGATCAAACTTCAGAAACAGATGAAATCAATAAAAGCCAAAAGATTGGAAGATCAGCGCATTCATTCTCAAGCTCTTCAAGTGGATATAGATGAAAGAAGGAAAGCCTTGGACCAACAGAGTCAAACACATTAGAAGGAGATGGAGAGATTAAGGAGAACCCAAGATCGACTCACTGGCCATCAAGCATCACCACCATAATCCTGAAGTGATCATTGATCAAGAGCAACTCAAAGAGATGATCAGCCTAGAAAAGATGAATTACAGACTTCTCGATCCAGATCTAGAAATCTAGACAGGGATTCTCAGCATTTTGGTTTAACATCCTCAGCATCGACAACTCAAGGAAGTCGACGCACGCGTCATTAAACTCTTCCACCACCAGAAAAAAGGCTAATAATGGTTCGATTAGGACCAGAAGGATAGGGAGATTTTGATCTACAAGTTGTAACCTTACCAATTCCTCCTCCATGGTTCGTCACCTTGGACGACCTAAATAACAGGATCTAGGCCATATACTCTGATATCCCAGGCCGAAGGTATGCACTTGATAGAATCGAGACAAATCCCGTCTTCCTTCATCTCGATGTCATGCCCATTCCAGAAAATTTCTACATGCCAAAATCCATTCAATATAAAGGCCTCACTAACCCACTTACCCATGTATGACATTTCAAAGCAGCAGTGAGATTATACTCCAAACTCGACCACGTGCTATGCAGGCTATTTAAAATGAGCCTGAAAGAAGAACCTCTCAGATGGTTCCATGTAATCCAAGAAGGCTCCATCACCACTTTCAGCCAGCTATTACGTCTATTCGAGTCCAATTATGCTCACGCTAAGGAAAGAGAGATCATTGTAGATTCCTTGTTCTTCTTCGAGCAGGGCGCAAAAGAAACTGTAGTGATCTTTTACAAGTGTTTATTACAGGAAAAATGGAAAATTAGGAACTCATATCCCAAAATCGTCGTTCCAGCCTTCACCTCAGCTCTACACATCGACTCTAAAGTTCGAGAAGAACTAACTCTGCACAAGCTCAGAACGGTGACAAAAATGATTGAGCTCTTTTGCTATCCATTCTCGGGAAACAACTTCTTCTCCACCCCAAAAGTCGACCACTACTGAAGTACCCAAATAATGCGACATAAATGCCGACAATAATATGAGACCTGACAGAAAGGACGGGAGACCCGACAAACCTGTCCCAGTTCTACCCTTAATGACAACGACTCTCTCCGTAATATTACCAACGATAAAGGGAGATGTGTGTTATTGAGCACCACAAAAAATACCTGATATCCCCAACAAACATCTATGTCAGTATCATAATGTGCATAGTCACGAAATTGACAACTATTACTCTCTCATTCGAATCTTTCATCGCATCCTCTTAACAGGAAGGCTTCATAATTATGTCCTCGACGTCCAAAAGATCCTCGAAGATGAGATAAAGAACAAATACGTTAAAAAAATCAAGGCCAAGGGCAAACTCGCCACCTTTATATGATCGGAATTAAAAAGAAGAAGAAAAGGAAACAAGACGATCAGATCACATCTTGTTGCAAAATGACTTCCTCGAATAAATCAGCAAAACTTCTTCCCAGCTTGAGCAAGTCAAAATGCTCATACCATATTACCTTTGAAGATGGTGACACCAGCCATGTGAAATATCCTCATGATGACCCTCTAATCATTATGCCCAAAGTTTGACAAGACTACCTGCATATTCATAATACTGATCTTTCAACAAATATATATCCTGACTTTTTATACCAAATCATATTTACAGAGAAACTTTTTCAACAAATACAGATACAAAACCTTCTAAATATATAACTTTTCCAAAATTCAAAATACAAAATACGGGGGGTTCATCACCAATACACACAAATTATTTTAAAAGAGAGAATACTGTTCAAAAATAGAAACTAATCCTCAATGGCAGAAGATGAATTAGGAATTCCAAAAGTCTTTTACTTCACAATAGCGCTTCGTAACATCAATTGTTTCTAAAACCCAGAGAAAGTATTCTTCTCGTCCCTCTGATACCGATGACTCTCACCTTGATGTTTATCTCCAAAATTACTATAATAATTTTTTTTCTCTCTCTGGAGTTTCGCCTCTCTATATTATGTAAATGTTTGGAAGAAGAGGGAAAAGGATTATTTATAATAAAAAATTTCTAACCGCTTACAGTTTTTGGTACTTGTACAAGCTACCCTCGATTTTCCCACCAAGGCGTCGACTAATCCTGTCAAAGGACTCATACCTTTTGGGCATAAACACCTTTTCATCATTACACCAAACCCTATAATTAATTTCAACTCTCTCTCTATTACCCACATCACCCTCACACCCTCTCGCATTCATGATAACTAAATCAGCCCACACGCAATCGAACTATATCTCTAAAAACATTCTCATACTCAGGATTTTTCTTCTCTTACTCTACTTATTTATACAAATTACAACGTCACTCCCAATGATACACTGTTTTGAAATTTAAATTTATTTTCAACAAAATCCATAGAAAATAAGGAGCATCTTTAGAACATATATAATATCCCTTTATTTCACTTACATTATTTTGAGCTAGAACAGAAGTTTGCCCTCTCAAACATAGTTACACCTGAAATAACCAAGGTGTCCTGCAACACCACATCTGATCATTACATCACCAATACACCTCTCATCTTTAACTTCAATCTCATCCAGTACAATTACAACAGTTTTTCGAGCTTCAGGCTCAAAGATCAATTCACGAAATACCTTACGTGAAAAGTGATGCTCAATATCGTTTACCTTCACCTTTGCAGTCAACCCCTCCAACTGTAGTACTGATTCAGGAATATCAGTATTGTAATGGCTTAATTCTGTAAGGTCGAGATGGCTCAGAATTAGCTCTTACACCAATGTTCATGTGACAAAAACTAATATGAAATAAAAAATAATATAGGTAATTTAGCATGAAAAACCTCTAAATAGGTTTAAAAACCATAATCTCGAGTTGAGGGTTTTTGTAATAGTGATTTTTATTGCTTGAGGCTGATATCTTATTATAAGTGATCTCTCGAACTAGAAGCTCTTGATCTTGTAAATATGAAGTTTGGGTGTTAAGGAATCTATAAAATATAGTTTTCTTGGTAATTTATCATATATTTTTTCTGGTTTTCATGTCATTTGAATGCTGCCAAACAAGCTTGTCGTTCAGCTTCGAGCTCCTTCTCACGGAGCTCTCGGTCAAGAGTTAATTGACGTTCGAGCTCATTGTGCTTTTCTATTTCGGCGTAGAGATTCGTCCGTAACTCTGTAAGTTGTTCTGGCTCAACTAAAAGATCGAGCTAGATTCTGGCTGTTGGTCACCTGGAAGTGACCATGATTAAAATTTGTAGTAGAGTGAATGTATGCCTTAGGATATCGTGGAAATGTCTTCGATTCCCACAGACGGTGCCAAATGTAATGGAGTCAAGCTTAGGATATTTTATTCAAAGAATCTTCTGAAGCAAAGTAGGCATTGGAAAACACTGAATATCCTCTTTTCCATGAGTTTGGTCGAAGTCTAGACATGGAGTTGAGCTTCAAATGAAAACTATGGAAGATAAGAAATCTGTACTTTAACCAACTCTTCAAACATAAGGTCTTCTTAGAGTCATGAAAATAATGATGGTGCAGAAGCAGACTTTCAATCTTCGTGTCTCTTCTCCACTACCACCGTTACCTCCTCTATAACCACCACTATCGCAGAGTTGGTAGAGATGAAGAGGGCCCGACCTTAGAATCCAATCCTACGCAAGGCATCGGCGTAACTGCCCTGTAGTTGCACCAACCCCCACATCTGTCACCTCAGCCTTGTCTTCCGTAAGGATGCGGAGATAACTCCAACATTGCCTGCCTATTAAGACAATGTAATAAAATCTCCACATACAGTAAAAATCTTCCTCAGCTTCAACCGCTTCTTCTTTCGACATACCCTGATACGTCGGTGGAATGGGAATGGGGGTGGGCATCTCCAAGGACTGATCTCCAAAATATCTCAACTTCAACTTCTGTATCTCAACAAAAATTCTCTCTTCGTAAACCATTATCTGGGTCTTCACTATCGTCAATAAAACTTCCAGAAAATTTTACAACAAACAACATACTTTGCCACAATCTTCAGTAGAGGTACTATTTATGTAACCCTAATATTTAATGTGCAGGTACGTTCCCCAAGCATCATCATTCAAAATAGACGAAACTCTCAAACCCCAAGCATCACATACATCAATATTCCTATCATTATTCAATACACAAACAACCTCCCATAAAAATAGGCACATTTTCTATATAGTCAAATCCACATTAATACTTCCTTAATTTTCAAACTTCCAAAACCTGTATACCCATATATCCGCAAATTCTTTCTCAACCAAAGCTACTCGCGACTTTGGTTGCAAGGGGGCGATTGTAGGGACCTATCCCTTGATCTAACCCAATTTGAACTATTTCCAGTTTGAACTACCTCCATATCAGACTCGCGCATTCTACATGTGACATAAATAGTCAGCATTAATACCTACGCCACAAACTGATGAAAAACGTGGGTCGGGCTCAACAAAAAAACATGAACAAGTTAAAGATACCTGCTTCTCACGAACTCAACAATTACTCAGTCAAGCACCACTTACCACATTATTTAGAGAACGTGCTTCAGCATGATAAAGAACTGCGGAGAAGGCCTATTTAAAGAGAAAGTTCCAAAAGAGACAAGAACCAGAAAAATATATGAGAAATTACTAAGAAAGCTATATTTTTTAGATTCTTGAACACCCAAACTTATTATTTACAAGATTAAGCATTTCTAGTTTGGGAGATCACTTGTAATAAGATATCAGCCTCAAGCAATAAAAATTATTATTACAAAAACCCTCAACTCGAGGTCGTAGTTTTTTACCTATTCAGAGATTTTCTACGCTAAATCACCTGTCTCATTTCTTATTTCATATTAGTTTTTATCGCAGGAACATTGGTGTCAGAGAAAATTCTGAGCCATCTCAAGCTTACAGAATTAGGCCATTACAAGTATCATAATCGGGCTGTCCAAATATCCTTTCACAGATTACAGTAACCTTTATTACTAAGCGCCCCTCTGCTGCATGTCAAACTCTCTAAGAGCGAGTCCTCAGTATGTTTACTTATTCAACATCTTCATCTATAACATATTTATAAACACAGAGTACGATCACATTTAATCCTACCTTTTACGCGTATATAAGATTCACATATAAGAATCACAACTGTATAACTTATCCATCGGTTTTATCTCCTCAAATCAAGCTGAATATAAATTTGATTGCATCCTCTTTCACAAACTTTATTTTAACATATTATTTTCACCATTAAATCGAGCTACCAGATAAACCCTCAGATCATTTTGTAAAACTTAGGATTCCACTTTTTTAAAAGTTTGCATTATAGTATCATATATTCTAAAACATTCATAGATATATAGCCCGAAGAATACAGTATTTTTAGCCCGAAAAATATCATTTCATAACCTTACAATAGTTTAATCATGTCACTACATACAAGATCACATACAGTTTGAAATTTTATTTCGATCTTATTACTATATCAGACAGTTCGATATACTAAATTTATATAATTTCATATTGTGACATATTTTTCGAAAAATATCTTTCATTAGCTCGAAATTATAAGGTACATATTAATTTACAAATTTTGCTACAGAAACTTCCTTCATATTATTCTACAGTTTACAATTACTATCAACTATCAACAAGACTTAAAATTTAAGAACCTGAAGCTTTTCCCACCCAATACCACACCTTCTACAAGAAAATAAAGATGGTTGTTATAGAGGCATACTTCCTCCTCTGAAACTACTATAACCATCTCTTCCTCTGTATCCTCCACTGCCATGATGACCACCTCTACCTATGAAATCTACTCCCGCGTAGGATAATGACAAGAAATCTTGGCACGGGTACCATTTTCTTCATCCTCCACAATAATAGCCTTCTTCGCAAGAAAACAGAGATACATACTTTCCAACCGCTCCTATTAGGAAAAATATAGGTGTTTCATATGACAATAATCCTCATTCACCTTTGCTGGCTCATAAATAGTAATACCTTCAAAGGAAGGACGGGCTAGATAAGGAAGGGGAAGATTAAGAGGGTGGGTTCCACAGTAATAAAGCTAGAATTCTTGCACTTTGGCTAAAACCTTGCTCTCCCTTGCTTGACTTCTGGCAATCAATAGAAGAGCTAAGTATTTATAGAAGAACAACATTCAATGCAAGGCAAGATTTTAACAGTCATCATTTAAAAATAGTACTTACTAGGAAATCCAATTGCCAAACACATCAATCAATTCAATGCCTTGACTGCAATCAATACCACAACTTAGCCTTCAATAAATATATTTATTTCCCAGATAAATCCACATCAGCAAATACTTCATGACCTTTTGAACCAAAATTCCAAACCCCAACTCCTTATCGATGGGTGCTTCTCAATTAAAGCCTCATGTTCCTTCAATTGCGTGGGGGCAATTGTAAGGACATGTCCCTCGGGCTGTGATAAACTTGAACTTATCTAATACCAGACTCACGCAATATACATGTGACATACACTAATAGAAGTGACACATATAACACAAACTGATGAAGAGCGTGGCTCGAGTACTACAGATAGAATAGAATAAGTCAAAGACACCTGTCTCCCACGAACTAGCAGTTGCATGTCCAACTACCACTTAACCCCATTTTCAGGAGAATGTACTTACACACATAAACAAACTATGAGTGAGGTCTATAAAAAGGTTAAGTTCCAGAGGAGAAAGGATGAAGTATTTTTTTCTAGCTAGCATGACAAAGTTTTTTTAGCTCAAGAGATCATAACTTGTAATCAAAGTATCAGCCTCAAGTAATAAAGTTACAGTTACAAAATCCTCAAGTCGAGGTCATAGTTTTTACCTATTCAAAGATTTCCACGCTAATCGCTTTTGTCATTTCTATATTGGGTTATACTAATTCTTGTAACAGGTGCATTTGGTGTAAGGACTATTTCGAGCTATTTTAAGTTACTACAAAATTAGGCCATTACAATTGGGAAGATACTTTGAATGGGTATCAGGAGGATATATTTAGTATCAATATCAAGTATTAATTATTCATTCCCTGCATCTCGTCATTGTTTAGACATGTGTCGTTTTGCATTCATTGATTATATGGTTAGGGTTAGAGTTAGGATAAGTGAGGTGGGGGTTAATAATATTAATTTATCTTGTGTCTTTCATGTCATTCAATAGGTGGTTACTCTGTCTTCACGCAACAAGCATGTGAAATCTTGTCATTTGTCTAGGGTTACTTGTATTAGTTGTAGATACTAGGGGAAGCAATGCTGCTACATCGTTCACCTTTATTTAAATATTGATTTGTCACATCTTCATGATGCATCTTAAAAGAATCTGTCAGATTAATATATACTTTCATAATTTCAAATTTTTCATTTGTAAGTTCTCATTTTTCAATTGTAATTTTCAAATTTATCATGGCCTATATTAAGCTTGAAGGTGCTAGCATTTCTTAATTTTCATTTTTTTTTTGTGAAAAAGGTCTGATGATTCAATCTCAGATGATGATGATTTGTTTCATAGTAAATTAGGCAAAAATGGGAAGGTTATTTGTGGTAGGTTTTTGCGAATGCAAAATTAAGAATACGATGCCCGCATGGAATTGTATAGGAAGAGACATCATTTCAATAAGCTTCTATATTGGGCCAAACATCTAAGAAATTAGATGCGGTTCTACAGTGAGTTTATTCCCAAGAGGCGTGCCATTAAAATGTACACAAGTACCTTAAAGGAGTTAAACATTGCAATTACAAGGTAAGAGAGGGAGAACACTAAGATAGATTTTGAGAAACTCGTACTTAGGTAATGGCGTACTATAAAGATACTGAGTGGGATGGTGGTTTTGATGAGTATAACATTAAAAATCCTGATATAATGTTGTCACTTGATCACATGAGTGACGATGATGGATCCATTTTCGGCTAGAAAATTTTGATATTTTATTTGTCCTTTGTATCAGCCCCTACAATAATTTATATTGTCATTTTCTGTCATTTGTTTGGCCATTACTGTCATTGCCGGCCATTAGTTTGATTTGTTTTTCATTTTGAATTGTCATTTCCTGTCATTGGTTTGCTTTGTTCTTCTCTATCATATTGTCATTTTCTTTTATCTTTTCCTGAATTGCATTATATTCGTAGAGAAATTATTTACTATTTAAATTAGATTTTGAACTTAACCATCAACACTATCATTCATCATTCAACATAAACAAAAGGAAAACCTTTAATACTTGCTCACTTCTTAACCCTATCACTCATCATTTTTCACAATTAAATGGAAAACCTGTTGGGGATGCAGTCACATGTATATTGGTGTGGTGAATTTTTTAAGGTACGTCTCTCGCGTACTGACTGTAACCCTAATCGTCAGTTTTGTCAATGTCAACGAAAGGTGGGTAGCTATGGCTTTTGGGAATGGGTAGATGAGGTAAGAATATGTGATTATGGTCTCACTTGCAGAGTTTCTAAAGCACCCTATAGTAGATTCTACTATTGTCCTAAAAATAATTGTGAATTCAAAATGTGGTTTCGAAAAGCGACTACGCCTCATGTTCTTGGGGGGCCATCAAGCAATGCATGGCCATTAAGTGTTGTCGCCCTTCAGTGCTCATGTAAAAAAACGATCCATGGAATATTGCCATATTGTACCATTTTAAATGGAAAACTACATGACTGAATAACTATTATAGATTATAAAGTACCAATGGTATATAAGACTGTGATGCATGATAAAACCACTTATTACAAATGACAAAGTAAAATGAACCAGTGATACTGAGCCAAAAGTTACATTTAGAACCTAATAATCCCATGTTCTATACTTACATTCTTAAAGATTACCATTTTTGATAAGCCAAAAGTATAATTAACAGTTAACCGCAATAGAATTTCAAAAAAGATAAAGAATTCATTAACGGTAGCTACACATCGGCGTCCTCCAAGAGTTCAAGCTTCAAAAAGTCATTAACGATGGTGTAATAACATTTTACACCATCCACTACCATGTCCACCGACAATGCCCCATTCCTTATGATGGCGTCCAAAAATATTATGAGATAAACACCACAGTCGTAATTATTAGGCTGTTGTAGATACTTTTTAAAATGGGTTGTCCATTTCCTGAAAAACCATATTTACTAACCTCTTTTCCTATAGGAGATCATTGCAAATCTTTAAAATCAAGCTACATGAACATTCTTGGGAACATCAACGATATTTGATCTACAATTAGCTGATGACCCAGAGAGAGCTTGTTTGTATTCCCCCATTCCGTAGGGCACATAGAGTCATAGATCATTATTTCTTTCTTCTTATAATACACAACGACAAGTACCCAATGGTTGCCATTCATATGCCACGGGAAAAGTATCATCTTGCAGTCCTGCACCTTAGACTCTCTTTTGAAGTACTGGCTTACTAACTGATCCTATTTTACTACAGAGAATTGAAACCAATGGGACTTGTTCTTTAGATTTTTGCCATATTTTTTTCTGCATCTTTAGCCACGCATTGTGCTCCTTATCTATCACCTGACAAGCGTACACATCCATAGCTATAATCCTCCCCTAGGTTGTGACCTATGAATTCTTATCAAACATTTGGCTCATAGATTTTGCATAAACGTTGATGACCTGTTCAAAGAAAAATGATAAGTACTTATGAAACAAATGATAATATTCAACTAAACAAATAACATATTGAAGTAAACAAATAGCGTTTCTTATCTGAAATGTGAAATGGGTAGAAGCAATCTAACAACTGACAAGTGGCCACCAAAGAAATGGCATAATATTAGAAAAAAATAATTGAACACTGACCTCGTTAACCACACATTATCTTGGACGTAAAGTGTCTAGAGCGTTCAATGAGATTGTTTCTTCCCCTATCCTTCTAAAAATGCTATGGTTGAAGTCAACATCTTCCTTAGATATTGAATCTTTCATGAGTGGCCAAAGATTATTCACTTCAATTTTCTCTTCTTTAGATATGGATCTTTCGGTAAACGAGGCGTAAAATAAAGTAAGAAGTACTCGATCAAGGTAAGCATGTAATAGGCTTAATTTCAAAGTATATTTAATATCATTGTCTTCACTATCCACTGCTACTTCCGAGTCCGTTGGGACAATAAGCTGAAAAAAAAAAAATATTGGGTTTACACAAATGATAAAACTTGAATAAACAAATGGCAAACGACAACCATTTGAATGATAAACTACATAATTCTAACTAAAATTATACTTTTTCAACATGCTCATTCTTCCCCTTCTCTTGAACAGGTATTCCCACCTCAAGTATTGATTATTCAGTGTTTCCATCTAGATTCTCCTCAACAGGATCTGATAGTAACCCATCTGCGACTCCTCCCACACCACTCCCATCATTAAGTACCTTGAAATATTATACAAATAATATACTATTAGATATTACTAGATTGCTTTAATTGTATGAACATTGCTACATAGAAATGATTAATACATACTTTCAAGATGGACTCAGACTCCTTCGCTTTCTCACTTTTTCCAATCTCAGCCTCTCTTTCTCCACCTTCAACATCATCATTTTCCTCCTTCACCCTTGCATTCTCTATAACTTCTTCTATACTCCCCTTGTCCTCATTTTTAACTATATCCTCGTTGATTTTGTTTGGGTCTTGAGTTTGGTTAGCGCCTAACTGATATAAGATTACAAACAAATGATAATATAAATGCAAACAAATGATAATATATACACAAACCAATATTCGTAAAGAAAAAAAAATGACAGTATAACAACTTACGAATAATATATAAAATGTAAACAAATGGTAAGAAATATAATGTAGAAATGACTGAAAATACCTCCTCAACAACACCTTCCTCGTCAATAGCATCTTCATCATCCTTTTCATCTTTATTTCCTACTACTTGAAGGCTTGGGAAACCGTTTGAGAAACATCAGCCATGTGGCCTTTATTTTGGACAACAACAATCTGTACAATAATTTGGAAAGCACTAGTAATATACAGATGATAATATATATGCAAATAATGATATGATAGGTACAAACAAATGATAAGCTAGATGTAAACAAAATAATACTAAACCTCCTCAACAATGGTTTGGTTTTAGGCCGCAGCCATCTGTATAGCAAATCAAATGATCAGGAGAGATATAAACAAATATCAACAACCAACCAAGATAAAAATATAATACTTGTGTAAAGATTACTAGCCTCAAGGTCACCACCATAATCACCAGATATACTGCACATATTCACAATAACATTTTCATATATGTCTCCCTCATCCACAAAATCACTATTCTTAACTTCAGTGGCCTCCTTAGCCTTAAAATTACCATTGTTCTTAACTTTAGTGGGTGCCACATCCTTCCCAAACACTTCTCCCTCAAAATCTTTATCTTTACTTATTTGGTATATACCACCAGCATAATCCAGCAAATCATGTAAAAGTATATGGAACATGATTAAATGATATAATGAATACAAAGATATGTTAATATTGTTGAGAACAAATGATATGTGTTGTTTTATATGGGAATGTACCGTAGTCTTTGACGTGGGTCTCCCCTTAGGGCCTCTCCTCGGTTTCCTAGTGATTAACAACTTCAAGGGGATATTATCGATTTCATCTTTAGTTTGAGCTTCTTTAGTCTGACCATTTTGGGGCTCAACTTTCTTCTTCATTACCTTCTTACCTTTTTTTTCTTGAACTTCTTCCCTTTCTTTCTTCTTTTTATTCCTCACTTCAAGCTTGAGATTTTTTTTTGTGCATCTGTTTGCCATGTTCTCTGAACATCCGTACACTTTCTATATTTTTCTTTACCTTTATTTCCACCATTTTCTTCATGCTTTCATTTTAATGGTTGTGGAGTCTTAGTTTGAATGATCTATCGTAAATTCATTGAAATAGGTGTAGAGTACTATTTTTCAGCATCAGGAGTACTATCAGCTGGTCCATAAGTCTTTGTAAGACGTTCCAACAATATATTTTGATCCCCTATTCAGTGGTGTAGCTGAACCAACAAATATTATGTTGTAAATGACAACACGCATTAAGTAAAAAATAATGACTTTTAAACATACCTCGACCATGCCTTCACAAAGAGCCATTCCAATATCTGCTTTGATAGACCTGCTACTATTCTGCTACTCACCTGCTGCTTCAGCTTGAAGGTTCTAAGAAGGTAAAAAAGGAAAATAAAAGACAGAAAAATGACAAAACTCATTCATATAAGTGATAAAACATATCAGAGCAAATGATAAATAATGATAAATAGCATAAACGGTAACAACTAACACAACTTATACTTATCAATGATAAATATGATTCAGACAAATGATATGAATCGCATATAATGAGAAATGAAGCATACCATGGCATCTATCACAATTTTATGCGCCTTATCCATTTCAGAATGCTCCAAAGGTTTAAAAAAAATAGAATCAGATAAAATATTTTGAAAAGTGGAAGAAAAAAAAATTCAGTTCAAAAGATGACATCCTCCATCCCTGTAACCTAGGGAAACTGGTCTTTAGTTCATGAATTCTTAGAAACTTGAGGGCATTAATACTCTGAAATGCCCATATCATAAGTGGCCAAATACATCTATGCAAGGATAACACCCTGTCGGACTTTTTACCTTCGGCAAATCGATACTCAGGCCACTCAACTAATTGGCTCAATAAAAATTGTAAAACAGTTATTCCCAAGGGAATTTGTTAAAGTTGTCTGGATTATCCACTAAATCAACATACCTCTCCTCAATGTTTCTCCCTTATTTTGGGAGGAGAAAGGATTGAATAATGTCAAACCAATTTAAACGAAGAACATCATCTGCATAACAAAAACAACAAAGAGACACACAACTGACAAAAGTACTCAAGAATAAATGACCAACAAAAGGTAATGACAATAGGTGCCTAAACAACTGAGAATATCTTTTATATCAAAAGACAAATTTTGAAACTTACCATGATGTTGGTCCGCTCTAGCCTTCTTCCTACTGTCCTCAGTTTCTTTGAACCCATAAGTTTTTTTTTTTGGGAAGCGTCTCTTCCAGAACTTTGATATATGCTCAGGATCAACAAAAAAGAAATCATGGGGTACAAGTAAAACACGTAGCCCAAGAATAGGAATAGCATTCAGGGGTTTCATCTGCATTGTTGTGCCTCCAAATTTAAAATGCATATCACTGACATAACAGCCAAAAAGTTTAACAACTAGCCTTGACTGCGTCCTGATTGGATTGATTAATAACAATGGCGCAAAACATGTATTACCAATAGCTTCCCATTCTTGTGGACTAATCGTCTTTGATAGCAATTTCTGCAGAACATAACTTGAACAACAAGATGTATTATTTTGCAGGTTTGTGTTACTTTTTCTCTTTTCCCATTTCTCGTTCTCGTTACACGGTTCTTTTTTAGGTTCTTCTTTTTCCAATGAGGCTCTTAACACTTTGTCTCTCGCCATTTTTTTTAACACTCTTCTTCTTTATTACGAAATCAACACTATCATATTTAAATCAAACACTCATACACCAGAGAGAGAGAGAGAGAAAGAAAGAGAGAAAGAGATATAGAATGATGAGGGGAGAATAAAACTTACCAGACAAGTAACAAAATGATGCCTAAGATTCTCAAATCAGTACATATTGTGAGAGGAGAATTTTTATTAAAGTACTTAGGTTTTAAGAATCGTACAGATAGACGGTTGATGAGGGTTTCAGATAGGGTTGATGAGGGCAGTTTGAAATAAAATGATACCAGTCTCGATACAGTTGTCTCTTCTGTGGGGTATTTAAATGATTACTCCTCTCGATACACGAAAAAATTAGGGTCGTTATTTTATTAAATTTTCCTTGATTAACTAAGATATCCAATGGTTGATATCGTTTGGCGCCAAAAACCATTGTCCCGTATACGTGTAAATCACACATGGACAGAGAAACTCAAACCTGTATATGCATAAACAGCAATAACAACTAACGTCAAAACAAATGACAGATATACGCATAACAAATTACAAATTATTGGATTAACACACTACAAATTGGAACATTACAAATGACATGTTATATTTAAGGGTATTACAAATTATTCACGAATAATATATGTGAGGTTCTTAAAAATATATGCTACTGTACACGTATTGATTTAAGATAAATAGGTGAATCACAATTTAAATTTGAGTTGTATCTCGATAAATTACAGATGTCTCGTGTAATGGCCTAATCTAGTAGCTCGAAATGGCTCAGAATTAGCTCTGCATGTTATTTAGCCTGGAAAATCTTTAAATATGTAAAAAAACTACGACCTCGAGTTGAGGATTTTAGTAAGAGTAACTTTTATTGTTTGAGCCTGATATCTTATTATAAGTGATCTCTCAAACTAAAAATACTTGATCTTGCAAATAAGAAGTTTTGTGTTTAGAATATAGAAAACTTGGTTGTTCTTGGTGGTTTTCTTTTTTTGTTTTCCTCATCCTTGTCTCTTCTAGAACTTTTCTTTATATAGGCCTTACCCGGAACTGTTATTGTGCTGAAGCACGTTATCCGAATCATAAGGTAAGTGGTGGTTGACTGAATAGCTATTTCAGTTTGTGGGAGACATGTGTCTTTGACTTGTTCATATTCTTCTGCTGTGCTCGATCCATGCTCTCCATCAGTTCGTGGGCTAGGTGGTGTAGTGGCTTATTCCGTATTTCGGACTCATGCTTTATTTTCGACCATCATACGATCATCCGACCTCACTAACAGAACACGTGGCACATTTATGGCATAATCAGAATCAAGATAGCAACGTTAGGTAATGGATATAACATGAACTTCTCAACCAATACTACTCAACCATGATGCTTCTCGTGCTCTTGGTTGAGAGCCGTCTTGTAGTGGCCTATTCCGTATCTCAGACTCATGCTTTGTCTTCAGATAGCATACAACCACTCGACCTCCTCAGTATACACATGGAACTACTGAAAACATATTGCAATTACAGAGTTCTAGTCATCACATTCGACCTCTACATCAGCAGTTTGAGTTAAGCAAACGTACAGTCATCAATAAAGCCGTTACGAAGAAACAAAGATTAGAACGTTATACAATCTGGTCAAAGAATATCAAACATATATTGTAACGTCCATCATTAAGGATAATAATAGTCGTCAAACGGTCATATTATAGGACCTATAAATAGGACCAGAGAATTTGAGATGAGGGACGGGAGATAGAAGGATACTCTCTCAAACTCTATACAAAATATCCAGATCTTCTCTTGTAATATTTAGCAGCTATCAATAGACTTCAATCTTTCTAAATCCTCAAGAAAGGTCGTGATTTTTAACCTATTCAAAGGTTTTCCATGCTAAGCTTTGTGTTATATTTCTTCTATTATTCGTCTAAGAAGCTCTGATTATCCTTGGTGTAAAGGCAAAGTTCGGATCACAAAATTAGGCTATTACATTTGGCGCCGTCTATGGGAACAAAGTTCTCAAACTTATTGTCTCAAAAAATAGCTGATTATTTCTTTACGGAATAACACTACCAGAATAAAGTATGCTGATTACTCCAGAAGGTGAAAATGTTGTACTCACAAAATTGAGGGCCAATCTAAACTCAGAAAGTGAAAGGTAAACTGCTTTGGAGCAACAGTTGGCAGACACACATGACCCGTTGAAGGTCCAGCAAAGTCAATAGGTCATAACCCATAAGAACAAAGGCGTGCTACCAGCTGTTTTACGAGTTTCCACTCTCGACAGGATAGAACCTCACCCAAACAATCTGGGAGTTAAAGTTCATAAGCAACATGGGGGCAAACCTGCTTTAGTACAAGATGTTCATCAAGAAGTTGATGGAGGAATGGTTAGAGTCAGACAAGCAAAGCATTTGATCAATTAAATGAAGGAAGTGGCGACTGCAACCCTCGTGAAGGATGCATCCCACGACCAACCACTACAACTTGTTAATATGTAACTCAGGAACATGCTGATAAGCGCATTAAAGAATTACTTGATGCTCAAATTTAGACCACTAAAGGAATCCATTACAGATTACAGAAGAGACCGATTGCACAGGAGCTATTGGATGGCAAAGTTCTCACTGGTTTTCACACTCTAAAAGTCTAAAAATACAAGGGGACTGGTCCAGTGGAGCATGTTCAAGAATTCTAGGAAGCTCTAGGCTTACATTTCATAACTAACCTTATTCTATGCTGGTTCTTTCCTACCAGTTTATTAGGCAAACCATTGCGATGGTTCCACACTACCCGAAAGGTCTATTGCAACTTTCAAGCAATTAAGAGAACTCTTCGTCAAGATTTACTCGCATAATAGAGCCAAATAGGAGAATCTATATTCTCTATTTAGCCTTAAGTAAATACCAAGAGAGAAGCTCGAGACATTCACTAAGAAATTCCTAGAGTTGGCTCAAAAGGTGGATCGGCTTGATCAGAAGATTACTATTTCGGCCTTCACCAATGCGTTACTCGCCGATGGAAGGGTAAAGGAATACCTCATTCTAAATAAACCTATGACTTTGGTGTACATGATCAAAAAATTCAACGGGTATATCGATCTCGAAAGAATAGTGTTCGACAGACAGAAAACTCAGAAATCAATATTGACAGCTAGAGATCAATCCACAGGACAAGATTTTAATCGTACTACTGATCAAGGAGGAGACAGGAAGCGAACAAAATCTAATGAAGATCGACCTCGAAAAGACAGTAATATGCCAAAACCTTATCTTCTCAAGATGACTGTCACCATAGCTAACATTTATTCTATACTGCAGAAGGATAAGTTTTTTTTGCAATGCACAGTATCTCCAACCTATTAAGAACAAATCATATTACATTTACCACAAAGTTCGACATCATGAGATGGAACATTGCTTTGCTTTACAGCGACTGTTGGAGTATAATTTTACAGATGGACGAATGCATGAATATATCGTAGAGGTTGAAAGTTACAAGAACAAAAGTGACAGACTTCCACAGAAATCGTACAAGTCAAAGAAATGGCAGAGGAGAAGCACTTATACTATATATCCCTCAACCACTTCATTGAGACTCAGACTATTAATCAATCGAACAGGAGTAAAAGATGACGTGTCGACCAATGTCATGACCTATCCATGGATGATAAAGAAGCTTGGTTACTTCCCGTATCTAGTTTCAACGTACAGGGATCTCTTTTGACGATTGTGATGTTTGTCACGTTAACTTTCCTCGCCATAATGCATTGGTGATCATGTTGAAAATAAAAAATATTGTGCAATACACAATGATGGTAGATACTGGTAGCAGTATTGAACTACTTTTTTAAAGTATGATTGATCAGATGGGGCTGGCTGACAAAGTACAGCCTAGTGACATTGATATCTGGGGATTCAACAGCTCTAGAGAAGAACGTGTAGGAAAAATCATACTTTCTATTACGGCAGGACCAACAGCAGTTGACGTTGTATTTTATATTATCAATGCAAAATCCTGTTATTTGGAAATAATGGGACGATGTTGGTTACATAATATTCGAGCTATTCCATTGACCTATCATTTGGCGCTGCGATTCGAATGGAATGACGCCGTTTACAAAATCAAAGGCAGTTAGAAGCTAGCTTGAGCCTCCAAAAATACTGTTACCATTGTACCATAACCATCGATACCACAACTTGCATAACAATTACAAAAAATAACAGGAAACATTATAGAAAACCTTACAGTGAACTCTACAGAATACCAACTGTCGTGTACAGAAATTATAAAGTACGTTAAAATCAGTGGGGGTAAACGAGGAACATTTATTAGAATTCTTCTGCCCACAACAGAACATGATGCTCTTATTCAATTCCTTAAAAACAATAGTGATGTCTTTGCTTGGACATTTCATAAAATGTCAGGCATTGATCCCAACCTGGCCTGCTATAAGCTTAATTTAAAAGATAAAGATGAAGCCGTCAAATAAAAATAGAAAACTTTAGTACCAAGACTCTGAGAGGAAGTCAGCAAAGAGATCGATAAACTCATTGAAGTTGATTTTATCTGAAAAGCCAGCTATCCGGAATGGATCTCTAACATTGTAGCAGTACCAAAGAAAAATGGCAAGATCAGAGTGTGCGTGGATTTTATGGACCTCAATAAACATACTCCGAAGGATAGTTTTCCACTTCCTATTATAAACCATATGCTCGATTCTACTACGGGGCGCAAACTATTATCCATGATGGATGCCGTATCAGGATACAATCAAATACCTCTGTTACCCGATGACCAAGAGAAAATAGCTTTTATTATAGATCATGGCATGTATTGCTATAGAGTTATGCCTTTCGGTCTCAAGAATGCTGGAGCCACTTATCAAAGGTTGATGACACAAATTCTCAAAGACCATCTCGAAAAAACGATGGAAGTATACATTGATGATATGTTGTATAGAAGTCTCAAAAAGTAGAACCATATCATTGATTTATACACAACTTTTAAATTTCTCCGTTTCTACAAAATGAGACTCAATTGTGACAAGTGCCAGTTCGGGGTCCAGTCCGAAAAATTCTTGGGACATTTGATCCGTAAATAAGGCATAGAGGCTGATCCATATCGTATTCGTTCACTATTATCTATGTTTTCTCCAAAAATAAAGAAAGACGTATAGAAGCTAGCATGCAAGATAGCAACAATAAATTGTTTTGTCTCAAAGTCTTCATATCATTGTTGATGGCTATTCAACCTATTGCATGTAGGGACAACAAAACTGAAATCTAAAAAATATTCTGAGATCGAGTGGACTCCATAATGTGAAGTAGCATTTTAGGAACTCAAACGTTATTTGGGTAAACCACTAGTGATGAGTACACCTAAAGAAGAAGAAGAGCTCACCATATATCTTGCCATTACCGACGAATCTTTGAGTTCTGTCCTCATTTGACTTGATAAGAAAATGGAGAAACCTTTCTACTTCATCAGTAGAACTCTCACTCCAACAGAATCCCGGTATCCCAAGATTGAGAAATTACTGTTAGCTCTCGTTTACACGCCACAAAAGTTAAAACAGTATTTCTAAGCCCATTCAGTTCGAGTAATGATAAATTATCCTTTGCGCAAAATATTGCCCAAGCGAGCGAAATCTAGACGAGTACAACAATGGTCAGCAACTCTCAGTGAACATGACATCTGTTTCGAACCACGACATTCTGAAAAAGGTCAAGCAGTCACATATTTTCTTACAGACTTCCCAGTAGAACATCCTGACTGGGAAGAAGATTGTTCATATATCAATGAAGAGCAGTTTGAGGAGAAGTCAAACTGGATAACTCAAAAGGGTTGGCGTCTTCTTACTGATGGTTCTACCAGACCTGCGGGGTCAGGCATCAATATATTACTTATTATACCTTTCAATGATAGAATTGAAAAGGCAATCAGATTCAACTTTGAAGCTGCCTACAACGAAACCGAATATGAGGCATTAATTCACTGTCTCGATATGGCTCTAGAGATTGGAGTTTTTGAGTTATCTGTGTATATAGACTCTTTACTCACTGTAAACCATTATACAGAGAAGTTTCAGAAGAATGGAAAAATGAATGATTATGCCACAGCAGTAGTCGACAGAATACGCAAGTTCAAGAAGGCTATTATTTAACATTTGCCTCGCAGAGAAAATAAATGTTTTGATTCCCTTGCCTACTTGGCAGGAGTACTCGACACATAAGCCCGATATCTCAAGATCGAAGTAATATCCACCCCCAGCATTAACCTCATAAGCTCAAATTCTGTTAATACTGAGAACATTTGAAAAGGATGAAGACGATTGAAGACGACCTTTTCTCACATATATTTGACCCCACAATAAGTTTGATAGCGAACTCCCCAAAGATCCTACTGAACGAAGACGTATGATTGATAATACTAAGTGATACGTCATAGTCGATAACTTCCTTTATAAAATATCAGTTACATGACCATATCTCGAATGTCTATCGACTAAAGAGGCTCAAAAATTTCTGCATGAACTTCACGAAGGTACTTGTAGGTCCTATGCTGTGGGACGATTTTTAGCAAATCTAGCTCTTACTTAAGGTGTTTTTTGGCCAAAAATGAAAGCTCAAGCCATTGAATATACAAGCATGTGTGATGCATGCCAACTACATGGCCCCCAAATTCGAGCTCCAGCCTTGGAGCTCTATTATCTAGCAACGTTGTTTGGCCATTCAGAAAGTGGGCCCTCGGACGTCGTAGGAGAATTTCCCACTGTACCAGGCAAAAAGAAGTACCTCATAGTAGTAATAGATTACTTCACCAAGTGGGTAGAAGCAGTCCCTCCACACACATGAAGATGAAGTCATAAAGTTTATATGGGAAACTATCATAATACGGTTTGGTTACCTCCATCTTATTCGAATCGACAATGGACCTCAGTTCATTGGCTCCAGAGTCGTTGAGATTCTCAATCAACATAACATCATTCACTCTCCTAATCCATATTACCCATAAGAAAATGGTCAGGGAAAAATCACTAATCACACTATCATTGACGGAATCAAAAGCACTTGACATAGAATAAAGGTAATTTGGTCCAAGAATTACCACATGTCTTGTGGGCATATCGCACAACACCTCGAGTATCGACTGGATGCACACCATTCCTGTTGGCGTGCAGTACTGAAGCAATAATCCCCACTCAATATCATCATCCATTACGCGACCATACCATGACAGACGAAGAAAATGAATTCTAGTTTGGCATGTAACATGAATTAGATTGAGGAAACTAGAGATAGAGCAATCATGAACTTGGGGCGATCCCACCAGACTTTAGCCAGATCTTATAACAAACGAGTTCATCATAGAGAGTTTGAAATTAAAGATCTAGTACTCCAAGATGTCCCCAACACACAAAAAAGAAGTCAATGCTAGAAAACTCACCGAAAATTGGGAAGGTCATTTTATTATTGTTGGAAAAAGTAGACTTGGTTATTACTATCTCACCACCGAACTTGGGAAACGAGTGCCTAATCCTTGAAACACTAGGAGATTAAAGCTATATCGAAGATAATAATCTATGACAGTGTACTTTTCTAAATAAATCAATCATCTTGTACGTCAGTCTTACATCAATGAAATACTTATGTTTGATCGCCATACATCAGAGTACTTTCTACTACTTCATATAGTACTCTATCTAACATTCTTTGTATGTCAATCTTATAACAATGAAATACATGTGTTTGATTGCCCTACAATACAATACTTTTCTAATATATCATTCAAGTACTTCGATATACAGGTTACATGTCTAAACATCACAATTTACCAGTAGGTTCATCCCATTCTAATACATTACAGATCATTTGTTACTTCGGCCAAATTGATCTTATATTATATTACAGATCGTTTGTTGTTTAAGCAAAACTGATCTTTTATTATATTAAGTGTTGTTGCTTCAGCTAAACCAATCTTCTCTTTTACATGTTACAGATCATTTGTTGCTTCGGCCAAATTGATCTTATATTATATTATAGATTGTTTGTCTTCAGCCAAACTGATCTTCTATTATATTAAGCATTTATCATTTCAGCCAAACCAACTCTCTGTTATACGACAAAATGGCTAGCAGGCTCATACATAATAATCGATATATCACAAGGTTAGTACAATTTTGTACATATCATTATTTTTATCAACTATCCTACCTTGTTACACTCTATCTACTATATTTTCATTAGTATAGTCTGAATAATCCCTTCTAACATACATAACGCCTCATCAGTCACTCGAGCTATTACTTGAACTGTCATTTGAGCTATCAGGCCGCACAGTACTACGCAAACTTTCCTCACGAAGTCACAGACGCATAAACTCTGGCATCCTCCCAGTTATAATTTGCTTTCCTTCTTCAACCTTTTTTTTTGTAAGAACACTAATTTTTGTTATCATTGGATCCAGATACTCAGATCGTATCAACCGCATCTCACACTGAACACCATCAACATCTAGCTTGTTATACCCAGTTTTGCTTTTTGCCTCCAATCTCTTAAACTCGGATACGAAGAAGGAGAGCATTGCTGTCATTTCTCTCTTATGCGTAGTATTTGCCTCACATTTTACCTTATCAGGAAGAACAAACCCAACAAGTTGTTCTTTAGCTTCCCTCAGCATCATTTCTAAACTTCTGCAGCGTTCTTCCAACACTCGTTTTTCACTCAAAGTAGCATCATTACGACTTTTCATTATCGTCATAAACTCATCCATGTTTGCCACCAAGCCTGTTGATTCATCTATACGAGCTCGATTACAATTCCTCTCTAACATTTCTTCTTCAAGACTTATTGTAGCTTTTAAAAGATCTGCCTCCAATTTTTTCTTTGCATCACGCAGTTCCCCATTTTTTGATTGATACTCCAAAATGTTTAACCTCGTCATTTGAACGTTATGTTCTAAAGCACAGATTGTGATCCAAACTTTATTTATCATTTCGTTTTATTCATTGTAGGCATTTTCTATCTTTTTTAACATCATGTTCGTCACATACCACAATACTTCAAATTTACGAGCACGATCTGTTACCTCATCAATTACTGCTTGCGCACCAACTCTTTTTGCCTCCAGTGTGTTTACTTGATATTGTAAATCTTTAACATTTTCCTTTTCTCTCTTCAAAACAACCAACAATTTTGTAATTTGAATTAGCAAAGGTATTAATTCTGCCCCTTGTTGGTTAATTTGTTTTGATGTACCCAAAATTTCCACATCTTTTTTCCTTATAACTTCTTTTAATCCCTCTATCTTTCTCAGCTCACTGGCTAGTTCATCCTCTTTATCTTGCAGTTTATCAGTCAAACGAACTACTGTATTTCGCTCTTTTGTTATCTTCACAATATTTTTTTCTTCCAGCTCAGTAGCACTCTTTAGTGCCCCCTGACACAACTTCAGTTCCACATTCAATTATTTGTTTTGAACATGTAACGCGTCACATTGGTTCTGAGCAGCTGCCAGTTCCACCTGTCACAACAGTTAACATTTTAACTAGTTTGTATAAACAAAAGGTTACATGTCACAGTTTTCAAGTTTACTGAGGAACATAATATTTGAGTAATATCAATACATATCAATACATCCACATAGAGAATAGACTTACATTTATCATCCAAACCGTGTACAAAGATTTAACACATATGCAGGGTCGGTGAAAAACTTGAATACCCTACTTTCGCTTCTTCGAGCTATGAGAGGACTGCCCCTTATCTCTCGAACTCTTTAAATTCTTCACTTGAACATCTATAGGAGATATAAAGGTCACTACCTCCTGCTGGCATTGCTTTCGCCGCGATTGGGGTATTAGGCACTCGACCTCCTCCTCGTCCTTTACTGACAATAATATCTTCGATCTAGGAATAGGTTTTTCAACAACAGTTTCCTCCTCATCATTGGTAAACCACATATTTTTAGCCTTCACGTTCTCAACATCAAAAACTTTCCCACACTCCGTTACGAACTTCTAAAATTTGTTCTCTACCCTCACCAGCTCCCCTCCATAAAAATCAATCACACTTTCTATATGACACTCATGCTCCGTTCGAGTTATGGTTTTTTCTCGTGATGGATACATACGTTCTTTTAATTGTGTTTGTTCCCTGTGCAGACATTTACGCGTTTCTTTTAGCAATACGCCTAAAGTCCTCACATTAGCCTCTACCTTTATTCGAACAGTTACTTCTTTTGACAATTGCGTCGCTAAAGACATTTTTTGCTCCATATGTTGCGACAACACATCCTGTACCTCCTTTACCTCACCCTCTAATTTTTGTTGAACATCTATTTGCTCTTTTTTTATCCTAAAAAATACTATTCTTATGGCCCTCCGATCCTATATAAAGACAAAAACATCAGGTAAAGGTTCTATATCACCCCATATAACAAAAATACCAACTCGAGCTAAATACTTTCTCACCTCTAAACTATGACGATTACGTGCTTCTTGCGCTAAAAACATAACTAGAACTGGGTCCGGTACTAAACCTCTTTCCTTCAAGAGTTCTACATAAGCTTCTTTTAAACCATGTTCACTATCTACTTCAACCTCAAAATACAACGTCAGAGCTATCAATAGACTTTGACGCCTAGCCTTATCACTAGGGTCATTAAAACAAGTCAATTCTTTTGGTTTTCAAACTAATACTCCCCCCCCCTTAATTTTTTCTTCCTTTCTTAACACCTCATCCCTTTATATTTTTATCTTAGAATATCTACACAGGAGGTCATATAATTCTTTAAAAAATTTCTCCGAGTTAGATTTAAACTGCCTTTTCTCATACTCAGTTTTATTTAATACCTGCTGAACATGAGTCACCGAGTCCCTCACTTTACCCAATGATCTCTCCAGGTCAGAAATAGTTTTTCTCATTCGATCTACCTCCTAAACAAATTATAAATATCTTATTATCAAACAAACATTCAAGGAGAGCATATTAAAAAGTGTCTATCAAATTTAACAGTTTTACGACCATACAGAGTGCAACACCAATAAAGTTAAACAAACTATATAGTTTACGAACATAATACTATAGGTTGGTTAAAGATTCTTTTTGATCTCTACCTCTGGTGGAGGGTTTACTTTCTTATCAGCTATTCTAGCTGGTTTAGTTGGTGTAACAGATACATTGGCTGGATCAGTAATATCAACCACAACATCGCCATCTACCTCTGCAGGAAAGTCTGTCTCATCGTATCTGCAGATCGACCCAGCTCTACATTAGTACGAGTTAACCCAAAAGAGTAATATGATTGGACAAAACAATATCTTTCTACCTTCAATGCTTCGCATGCTCGTGACATAACATCATCATGCTCGGGCAACAATGTATACCTCTCTTCGGCAGCCTTGGCATCTTCAGCTCTCTTCTTTTTCTCTATCTCAAGCTTAATTTTGAGCTTCCTTATCTGAGCCAATTGGGCATCAAACCTCAGAGTAAGATCTTCAAACTCCTGGCTACTCTTATCAATGAACTTCGTCTCCCCCTTCATCAGCATCAAGAGCTGCTAATACAAAAACATAAGTTCAAGACTACAGATCACTTTCCAAATACAACACATTAAAGATTTTAACATATACCGTAAAAGTGTGCTCTTGATAATCTTCATCGAGCTACTGCGGATTAGTCCCAGCCATCATATAGTATTTTTGCTCCAGCTCTCTCATCATGGCCGCAGCCTGGGCATTAGTGTGAAAGCTACCCTCGTCTTCGTGCCATTTTCTTTTCAACAAGTTCTTCTCAGCCTCTAAAGGAGTAACTTTACTCACTTCTTGCCTCTCCTCTACATCTCCAGTAGTAGTTTTCGCAATCTTTTAATCAGAGATCACCACCACAATAGCAGGCATAGTTTGCGGAGCTAGTTTTCTCGCCCTCCGAGTAGTCCATTTCATGTTAATATTTTCTAGCACAGAAGGAGGAAGACTAGTGATATCATCAGCAGTTAAGTTAGCTTTCTTCTTAGCCATAGCTCGATTCTCGTGAGCTCGCTGAACTTAGGGTACTATGGAATCTACCCTCTTATCCCTCCGGATACCTAGCTTACCAAGTATCTGCTTTAACTTGACCTGATCATGAGCTACGCAGTCAAAAAAATTGGTATTATTAGGCACCAATGAAGGATTGGGATCTCACAAAACAAGGAACAAAACAATATTTAGCAGTTCAAAGACATAATAATGGTTGGTTGAAGTTGATCAATGTTACTTACTCAGGTTATAATATTTATGGTCCAGGACGAGCGCTGGTTCACCTGGAACCTGTATACAGTTGACCCCTACCCACACAAGGTGGTCATTCCATGGTCTACTCACAGATTCAAAATAAAAAAATATTGGCCTAGAAAAATCACTATGCAGGTAACTACCATTTCGACCTTTGACATACTTCTATTTATAAAATTTCAACAGATCACCAACTTCGAGCTGCTTGGCAGTTCCCTTCCCTTTCCCATTTCTCATTCAGAGCCTCACATACCCTTATCATCTCATACACATTCCTATTTAGTTGGGCAGGGCAGCATTGGAATACATTATAACCCCTTTCCGAACGAAGGTCAGCATAATTCGAAGGCCATAAACGACCTGATTCAGATAACATAAAAACCTCTCATTCGAGCCTGCCAACCCAAGACCATTATAATATGAGAGGTTAACATCCTCACTAATCCATTTCTCCCTTTTCTACTTCTCCAAACAAGGGACTTGATAGCATGTCGCCTCCTCCCCTTTTCCTAGGATATAGGCCCTAAACCAGCCACCTTGGTCCATCATATAATTTCTCAATTCTCCGTATAATTTCTTTTTGTATTTTAAAAATTCATTTCCTACATCTACTCCCTCCAAGTATATGACAAACAATTTATCTTTCTCTTTTGTATCTTCTTTCTTTATCATTTTCTCTACTTTACTGGATTCCCCAACTTTTACACCTACAGTCACATCTATATTATCTACAGTCTCTTCCATTACATTATACTCGTCCTCCCTCCTCGACGATGGTGTTTCCACCCAACTTGAAAATACTACAAATTTACTCATGGGAATTATAGGTTTTGAACGCATACTAGACCTAGATACACACAAAATTTTTATCATTATCTCTACAAATAGTAAAAACAACCCCACCCATGTTTCTACCCAATCAACACGTTTATTTTCCAAATTCCTAAAATAATAAACAATCATTTCAAATTTTACTCTTCTTCTCCACATAACCATTTTCTCTCTCTACAGTCTGTTTATATACCCAAAGTTTATATACTACAAAGTATTACAAGCAACTGCTCAAAATCTTAAAAACCCTACATTTTTAACTATGTTCTCCCTATAATAAAAAAAGTGATGAGCATACAACATCCAATACAAATTATAGCATACAGAAGCATAACATAAGTATCCATCGATAACCTGTACTTGAAGAACAATAATTTTCTGCTCTACCCGGACGTTTCACAGAAATAGACCGCTCATGTTGCTTCTTAAACAATTTTTTATCACCAGATGAATCCTTCATTACCAAAATACCCTTAGAACTTAAACATTTCTTCTCTATGACGATATGGTTTACACTACTTTTTTCTCTCTCTATAACTATAGACAATTTATGAGGGTGAGAGATTTGAGTTTTTATACTCTCCATCGGTTTCCAAAACAATGGCTCCTTTAGACACGTGTCAGTCACCCCTACTATTTCTACAGGCACGTCATTTCATCTTACAACATCATCATGACTTCTGTGATAACGTCTACTATCATCACGTCTGTCACTTTTATCTACCATTAAAAATTTTGCCCCTCTTTCCCAAAGTAGTATACACGACCAGTCACTTTACTTTTATACTATACCAAGATCGTACGATATTTTAAAAATAGCTCAATATTTAAAATTTGAAAATATCTATACAGTTGTTAAAATCACATAGCTGTCATACATAATATCTTCCACATAAGTAGTCAAAACATAATACTTTATTCTTATTCCTCAGAATCAGTATGCCTCGTTTTACATTTAACAGAGTACCAAAACATAATACTAAAAATAGATTACTTATTTATTGCGAACTCTCATAGTTCGAGCTTACAAACTTTTGTAGTTATATTTAAAGCAACCTGGATGGTTCACCTCCCCACATGGAACTATCTCTCCTCTTGCAGCCCTCTCATCTTCTTCAATAATTTTGTCTCGTACGATCTCTCGAATAGCCTCTTCACGTATAGTAGAAAAAATAATCATACTCTACACGACTGCCTTCCTCTTCTAGGCTGACCAAGTTCAATGGCCATTCCGGTAACCCAGCATCATAAGGTAGTCGGCAAAAATATCGCTGACGAAGTTCAGCAACCTTGATATGGAACCTACTTTCTGCTACATAATGAGCACGCTGAGAACGCGTCCTCACCATGCTTACTCACACTACCTCCATAACAAATTATCCTTACAGATGATACAAGACATAGCAGCCAAGGACTACTACTTTATATAGACACCAGAAAGCTCTATGAAAATCTATATTGCCCTACAAATTTTGTTGAAGGACATATTTTACAAGAAATTTTTTTTTGGACAGAAGAATATCAACAGAAAATCTAGAATAATGTGATTAGTTATTCTTTCCAAGTTATGCAATATCTCCTCAGATTTTATACGTACAGATATGGAGATCGTAACTTACAACTCAAGCATGATCAATGCAGTAATACCTACAGACATATATTAATTACTTTTGTACAACCAGACATTTTCTAGTCAGTTCGAATCACTAGTTCGCAGACATACAAATACCTTACATCCGCCCATTCATCTTAAAATAATTATTTACGTACTATCACCACACGACCTCTTTAAATTTTTGAGCTCCTCTAATTTTTCAAATCCCTACTTCTACTACCATTTACCGATATACACACTGAGATCCTTACAGTTCGATTTGTCCAACAATACCCAATGACAAACTAATGTTCCTACTACCTACATATTTACGGACTTCTATTTTCAAACCGAAAGCTACATATATAAGTTGCGAAGTTTGATACACAGCTTTAAAATAACAGAACGATGACATTTTATAAGTTCAAAATTTTTCTTACAGATAACAAGTATTCCAGACAATCCATAGATTACTTTCCAAGTTACATCAAGTCACAGTTCCAAACACCTCTTAGCAACCAACGAGGAAGATGATGCAAAATTGAAGCAACTTTCAAACTTTGATCCCCTGCCTACAAGGGCCAGGAAATAGTAGAACTGGAAATAACTGAAGATATACGGCACCAGCAGAAGGATCTTCTTCATGCCCAATATTTCTGGTCCTTGGAAGAAAACTTCCTCCACTACCGTCTCTTCCGCCATCACCATCACCACCATGCATGCTAGAGATAGACAAAAGATCTTATTTCTTAGACAATACCCACTCATTAGCAGGGTACCGGCGAGACTCCCTCAGATGAATGTTTGCCGCTTCATTTTCAGTTGTAACAGCCTCCTCCGCCAGCAGCTGCAGGCCATTTCGGTACTCCTCCTCCGATGTCAACTGATAATGGAAGCACACCATTTGGTAATAATCATCCCCCGCCTTTATCACCTCCTTATAGGATATATGGTTGTAGGTATTTCTTAGACAAGACCTACTCATTAGCAGTACCAGCGAGACTTCCTCGGATGAATGTCTGCCGCTTCATTTCAGCTGTAACAGCCTCCTCCGCCAGCAGCTGCAGGCCATTTCGGTACTCCTCCTCCGATGTTAACTGATAATGGAAGTGCACCATTTGGTAATAATCATCCCCCGCCTATATCACCTCCTTATACGATATATGGTTGTAGGTAGGGGATATCAGAATTGGCATTGGTAGATGCAACGGTTGGTGACCAAAATACCTGATACAAAGTTCTTCCATCTTCCTTCGAATCAGGAAGTCCTGAGCCTGCTATCTTGTAGTTACCATACTTTCAACCGTCATAAAATTTCAAGTATAAAAATAAGAACACAGAAGAAATAGTTTGGGGAAGAAGACTTGGTTCGTCAACACCACTCAGAGTGCTTTTTATACTATGATCAGCATTAGAACTAACTCTTCAAATTCCCAATGTTAGGAAGATTTCCCATGCAGCAAAATTGACTAGAACCATTGGTTCTAGAAAACCTAAAAGTCACAAATAGATATTCATAAAGTTGCGTTGGAAATGATTCTCCAGTATTAAACTGTAATATTAAATGAAGCTTCTCAACTAACACCACTCGCCCACAATGTTCTCATACTATTGGCTAAGAAGGGGCAGTTGTAGTGGCTTATTCTGCATTTTAGACTCATGCTTCATCTTCAACCATCATACAATCATCCGACCTCACCAACATGACACATGACACATTTATGGCATAATCAGAATCAAGACAGCAATGTCAGGTAACGAATATAGTACGAACTTCTTATCCAACACCACTCGCCCACAATATCCTTATACTATTGGCTGAGAGAGAGCGGTTGTAGTGGCTTATTTTGCATTTTGGACTCATGCTTCATCTTTGACCATCATACGATCATCTGACATCACTAACAGATCATGGGGTTTATTTATGGCACAATCAAAATCAAGACAGCAACGTCAGGTAACAGATATAGTATAAACTTCTCAACCAACACCACTCACCCATGATGCTTCTCGTGCTCTTAGTTGAGAGCCGCCTTGTAGTGGCCTATTCTACATCTTAAACTCATGTTTCATCTTCAGCCAGTATACGACCGCTCGACCACATCAATATACACGCGACATTACTAAAGACATATTGCAGTTACAGAGTTCTAGTCATCCCTTTCGACCTCTACATCAATTGTTTGAGTTAAGAAAATGTACAATCATCAATGAGGCCGTTACAAAGTAACAAAGATCAAAATATTATACAATCTGGTCAAAGAATATCAAACATATATTGTAACGTCCATCATTAAGGATAATAATGGTCATCAAATGGTCATATTAGAAGACCTTTAAATAGAACCAGAGAATTTGAGATGAGGGATAGAAGATAGAATAATACTCACTCAAACTCTATATAAAATATCTAGAGCTTCTCTTGTAATATTAAACAACTATCAATAAAATTCTATCTTTCTAAATCTTCAAGAGAAGCCATGGTTTTTAAACTATTCAAAGGTTTTCTACGCTAAGTTTTGTGCTATAATTCTTCTATTATTCGTCTAAGAAGCTCTGAATATCCTTGGTGTAAAGGCTAAGTTTAGATCACGAAATTAGGCTATTACAGGTGACACTGTTGACTGTTTACATCACGTGTAAAATGTATGAGTCTAATATGGAAGGTAGTTCAAATTGGGATATGTCAAAGGATAGGTCCCCTACAATCTCCCCCTCAGAACTGAAGGCACGATTAGCTTTGGCTGAGAAAGAATCTGCAGAGTTGTGGTATTAGAAGTTGAAAAGAAATAGTGTATTAATGTTAATTTAACTGGTTGGGTATATTGATATATTTCTTTATGGAGTGATGTATCTGTATTGAATGATGATGGAAAGTATTGATGTACGCGACGCTTGGGGTTCTAAGAATGGCTCTGTTTTGAATGATAACTGCTTTGGAAACATATCTGCGCATTAAATACCAGGGTTATATAAATAGTACCTGTACTGTAGATTTTGGCAAAGTACGCTGCATCTGAAGAAAATTCTCTTTAACTCTGAGTGATAATGGTGAAGATTCGAAGAATGGTATATAAAGAGAGAGTTGCTACTGAAATGTAGAGATTCAAACTGAGATACTTTGGGGATCAATCTGTGGAGATGCCCACCCTAATTCATGTTCCCCAGACGTATCACGGTAAGTTGAAAGACGAAGCAGCTAAAGTTGAGGAGGACTTTTACTGTATGTTGAGATTTCATTACGTGGTCTTGGCAGGTGCGGCACGTTGGAGGTGTTTTCGCATCCTTGCGGATGACAAGGTTGAGGAGACAAATGTGGGGGGCCGGTGTAACTGTGAAGCAGTACCGCCAGTATCCTACAATCCATGTGTCTAAGGTAGGACTCTATTTCATCTTAATCAATTCTTTATTGGTGGGGGTTACGGAGGAGGAAGCAATGGTGGTGTAGGAGGTAGATGGAAAATAGAAGTCTTGCTCCTATACAATCATTATTTCTTGGTGCTGAGAAGGTCTTCTATTTGAAGAGTTGGTTCAAGCACAAAGGTCATTGCTTCCATGTCTAGACTTCGACCAAACTTAGTTTCTTGTCGAAGAAAATGGTATAAAGAAGGATGGATGCTCAGTGTTTTCCAGTTCCAACTTTGCCTCTGAAGATTCTCGGAGTGAAACATCACTAAAAAGTGATATGACTTTGAGAATGAACTGTGACTGTACCTAAAAGACTTGTTTATCTGTAAAGTACCTGAAAGACTTATTATTTGTAAAGTATCTGTAATTGATATTCGAGCTTAATAAAATTATTTTATTCAAACTCTTTGTTGATAGATAGAATAAACTATTGCGAGCGAGCTGTAAGAAATAAAGATATGTATGACTAGAGGACAAAATGTAGTATATAAGATCGAACTAAAAAATATATTTGTTAGTCAAACTGTAAAAAAATGTGTTTGTGAAAGTCGAAGATGTGTAAAATTTGTTTTGAACTGAATAATTTAGAATTAAGGTGGAGAATATTATAAGGAATGGAAATTCGAGCTCAGGATGATCTCTCTTGAAATGTTGGATTGGAGGGAAAAAAAGTTTAAAATGAGATAGGACGAATCTAAAGAGGTCGATATGGATAGATAAGTTCAAATAACTTTCTATTCAAGATCTTAGGGTTTCTTGTTATGTAAAAATAAAATATATAAATATATACATAATGTGGGGGATTGGAAGTGATTTAGAAAATTACATAAATATGGGGAAATGTGATTTAAAGAGGAGAAAGAAAGAAAATATGGTGAGGACTCAATCTGTGAGAGTTTGGCGGGCTGCTAAAGGGCAGTTGGCGATAAAGATTGTAGAAGTTCAGGAGTAGATTTTTGGGCTGTTAGATTATGATTATGGCTTGCCAGAGTCCGAATATTAGTTTAAAGGTTTAGATTTGAGGGGTAGGGAACTTGAGTTAGGACGTCGCTTTTACGAAGAGTTATTCTAGGAAGTGATTCTGAAGCCTTTAGCTCGAAAAGAGGTTGTGAGGAAAATTGCTGAGGAAGAGATCGAGGAGGAAGATGTGAGGATTGCTAGAGGCTAACTGAGCGGGTATGGCTCCCCACGATATTCGGGATGTTTTATGTGTAATTAGATGTGAGGGAGTAGATTGTATGAAGTTAAATAACTGTCATAAAGATGTAGGTGTAGTATGTGATATAAATTTATTCCTCTTTTGTTACAAGTGTTGTTTGTGACTGTTGTGAATAAAGAATTTGAATTTAAAGTGTGATAGCTTTGGAAATAATTTCAGAATTTCTATAAGTAGTATAAGCAAGAATAGAAAAAAATAGGTAGCTTTGATTTTTGTCTCTTGTGTAGTTACAGAGAAAGTTTGATTGCGTGTTAGTGTTGAGTTATCATGAGTGTGAGGAGGTCAGAGGGAGATTTGGGTAGGAGGGATGAGAATATATTAAAGTATAGGACATGGAACGATGATAAGAAGGTATTTTCACCAAAAAGATGTAAAACGTCTTACATTAATTGTGAAAGGGACGCCTCGGTTCCAAACCTGAGGGTGGCTTGTGCGAGGCCCAATAACTGCCAGTAGTTAGAGAGAAAAACTATAAATAATGCTTCACCTTCTTCATTCAAACATTTATCAACTTTTGAAAAAATGAAGAACGGTGGGAGAGAAAAGAGAAAAAATAGCAGAGATTCTCTTGAGAGATTAGACGAGAGTAATCAATAGGCAAGGCGAGAGAAAGTTGTAAAGACTGAGTTGCGACGGTAGTTATATAACAGCGTTATAAAGGAAGGATTTGACGCTACTTCAGACTCGAATTCAGACGTTAAAGGTTAGTAGATGATTAGTAATATTGCGAATGTGTGTTTGAAAGATTTTGTGGTTTTCAAATTTCAAAAATATACTATTTATAGTAATTTTGCAAAAAATTTACTTTGATAGATGTATAAAAATGAAAGACGATATGATATACGTATATGTATGATAGATGTGTAATAGATAATGATAGAATACCTGGACCTGAATGTAGGTCGAGCGTGAGAAATATTTGTGTAGAATTAAACCTCATCCTTAGACTTGTAGCTGAGATGGAGACTTCACCTGTTATAGAGGTATCGACCTCTGGTCGTTCGGCTGAGTCTAAGAATGTAGTATCTGATAGAGAGGGCAAAGTGGGAGTTGTTTAATTTATAGATTTCCCTGGATAATTGGTATCATACCCTGCGAACTTCGATGAGTTTAGAGAGTTTTGTAAATCCAAGGCCCTTATAGGGGGAATATGGGGCAATATTGTAGAACATGCTGGTAGGCAGTATAGAGGATGTATCGTAGAATCTGGGGAGAAGCATTTCCTTCTGTAACTTGATTTAGAAAAAGAGAAATTGGATAGGGGGGTAGACGAATCGATCTCCTTGGAATATTTTGATAAAAATGTTCAGGACGGCCTAAAAGAGGGTTTTCTATGTTACTTGTCTCAATTAGAGTACTGGTTGAGTTTATCCCTTAGCAATCTTGCAAAAGGGATAATGAATACCATAGGGGCATGTCCTACCCAGTTGAACGGGAACATGTGGGAAGTGATCAATGTCTGTGAGAGTTTGAATAGGTTGTGGGAGGAGAATGAGGTGGAGAGGAGAATATCTCCATAAGATGTTTTACAATTTTATGGTGTGAAAAATTAATCCGCAACTGGAGGGGCATATTTCTGGTTGAGCTCATCTCGACTGCTTTTCTTCGATCTAAACTCAGCAGGTCGAATGTCAAATGATAATGTGATATGGGTAAAAGGTTATTGCTTTTAAAGAGAAGATGAAGAACCCACGGAACTTCTGTATAGAACTGTGAAGCAAAGTAAGTAATATTGTATAATATCAAACCGTTGTTATTGAAGGTTATTCCGTTGTTGATAATGTGTTGTATTTATTTTACAGGTCCTCAGTCGAAGGTGAAGAAGAAGGAGTCTTTGTTAGATACGGTTGCTCGAGAAGGGGTTGAGCTCGAGGTGGTTATGGAGGACCTTGGTATTAATAGAATTAAACGAGCTAACAGCAGGTCTGAGAAGGTTTAAAAGTCTCAAGCAAAGAGACTAATGACAGGGGTTAAAGCCAGTAAGAAAAAGGGGATGAAGGAGATATGCGAGTGGCTTTGCCAAAGGCTACTGCGCTGGATTTTGTAGATGTGTCAGAGTCTACTACGTCGAGCAAGTTAGCTCGAACGTTTCTGAAGAAGAGGATTGTGAAGCGAGGATCGGCCTCCAGAACCACGGTGAGTGGTGAGGTTGAGTGGGAGGCAAAAAGAAGAAGGTTGATCCTCCTACTAAATTGATTGGGGAAAGGTCGTAGAGAATCAACCTACTGAGGAAGACGAGCTAAAAACTGTGGAGGATAGGGCTAGGCTTGCAGCTCGCAAGGGTGTTGAGGAGATGAGAAAAGTGGTAAGTTTTGATAATTTTTATGTTTCTGAATTTGTATTATGATTCGAGCTGAAAATATGTTCATTTTGCTATTTTTGTAGGTTATTCGTCTGATGAAGGGCATCTGCCATGGGATCTTCTCAAGAATGGGAAGATAGAGCTCGAGAAGAAGGTGGCTCAATTGAAGTTTGAGCTCCAAGTTCGGGAGGGGAAGCAGCTGGATTATGTCATGGCTGCGTAGGAGGTGCAGATTAACGAGCTGATAGATAAAGTGCAAAAGAACCTAGATGAAGTGGCCGTCTAACGCGATAGACTTGGGCGTCAACTCCTCAAAGCGGGATACTCTAAAGCTGAAGTTATAGATATTATGGAGGATACCTACATTGAAGAAGACGGGATGGAAGATGACGCGGCTGGAGTTGTAGGAAGGTTGGATGGTGTCTCTCCCCAAACTTAGCTAGAGAACCAAGGGGATGATAATTAGAACCCAAAGAATGAGAATGAGAATGAGAAGGTAGAGTAAAATTATTGACTTTATGGCTGTGTGATTTGTGAGGTTTGAGAACTGTAATTGTATGGGATATTTTTTTGTTGGATAACTTTTGTAGGCTAAGAGATGTTTTTAAAAATTGTTTGTAGGTACTTAAGGATATGCGCCACAGAATTGAGGAGTTAGAGAATGAGCTTGCTAAGGAGAAAGGTGCCTCAGCGTCCCTGTTGTCTTCGCAAGTAGAACTATAGGTTAGAGAAGATCAAGAAATATTTGACTTGTATGCTGCATTACTTTTGAGCTACAAAGTAAAAAAAAAAAAAAAAAACATAGAGATAGACCAAAAATGTGTTAACAATTTGGGGCAATAGTAATCAAGTCTTGAGAAAGTTATAACATAGAAAATATGTACCTTAAAATTGGATGTACATGTTATTGTCATCGAACTGGGATTATACTTTGACCTTAAGTTTAGAAGCAGTCTCACAACAGAAGATGTCAAAAAATAGAAATTTATTAGAAATAAGATTCTTATTTTATGATTGAATGTATTGGTTGAGTGTTTTTGAATCAAGCTTGATGTATTGTTTCTGTGATGTAGGTCGAACTAGATTCAGTTCGCTTGACCGAAGAAGAGACACTTTAATATGACCACGAGTATGAGGTGGAGTTTACATGGATGAGAGTGGCAACTGAAGATAGGGAGGATCAATACGTCAAAATACATTTTAAGCTTATTGCTGCAACACATACTGTGAATGACTTAACTCGGAAGATCGAGGGGAAAGATGTCGAAATTGGAAGATGGCAAAAAGAGCTGGCAGAGGTGAAGGATGAGGCAACGAAGATCAAGAGCCGAATTGATGTATTGATGGTGAAGAGTAAAGAAGTGGATATGGCTCGATATCGTATCCAGACATTAAAAATGACAGAGAAATAGTTACACAGTTTTGTGGACAGTCTGAAGGGCCAAATGAATAGAAAAACGAATAAGTGCGAGCAGGCTCGAGCTGATCTAGTGAGTTTCAGAAGTAAACTGGAGCGACTGAAGAGTAAAAAGATTGAGAAGGATAGTGAACTGAAGAGAGCTTGAGATAACCTATCCAAATCTGAAATTGCAGTTGAGCAGTTGAGTAAGGCTTTACCTGCTAAAGATATAGATTTTAGGCTAGTGCAAAGACGATACAATGAATTGAATGAGAGGGTGGCTCAATTGGTAGCAGATTTGGCTATGACCAATTTACACGTCAAGAAGGCCGAGGCTGGCCGAGGCTAGAGAGCGCTCGAGGAAGAATAAAGGTGATGTCGTCGGGGTCTCCATTGTTAAAGGGGATGTGGTTGGCCTATTAGCTCGAAGTAGAGAGCTGGAGGGAGATGTAGCTCACATTCAAGCTCACGTACAAAGAGGAAATAAGTGCATAAGGGAGTGCCAAGGTAAGTTGGATGCTGCTCAAAACAGAGAGTGGGTGATTAGTGGTAAGGATCAATCGATAAGGAATAAAAAATGAATTGCTAAAGAAGTCTCCTACTGGGGGAAGTATAGGTAAAGACATAGAGCTTGAGGAACTTCATGCTCAAGTAGCAGAATTGAGGATGATGAACCAGGCTGAGTTAGATAAAATAGCAGAGAATGCGAATGAGCATAATAATCTTATGTCCAGAACAGACAGTCGCATGGAATGGCAAGACGCATAATACAAAAAGTTGCAAGAGCATCATCAGAAAGTATGAGAAAAAATTTCTAAGGCAGTAGTGCCCGAAGCAACGCGCTCTCAGATGTTAATTGTTGTTATTGCCTATTTTGTGGAGGAAGTGAGAAGACTTAAGTTAGAGAGGGATACCTTGCACGACTGTCTGTCGGGAGGAGGATGTATTTGTAGAGCCGATGCAGATCGAGGAAACTGTATGAATGCCATGGAAATGGAGTTAAGTTCTTGACCTACTGAACTGGTAGAGCAAGGCAGGATTACTGTAGCTGCTCGAGCTCAAGATTTTATGGCTAATCGTTCTCCTGTTGTAGGGAAAGCACAACTGACCTCTCATCAACATAGAAAAATCTCTAGAAGTGGCTTGTAGACATAACCTGTAAAAGTATCTATCGCAGACATATTGAGAGATGAAAGCTAGTTTTACCTTTGCTTTATTGTATGTCTAGTAGAGTTCGTTGATTGAAAACTAGTATTACCTTCTTTTAATAGTAGAGTATGTATAAATGGGTGATTGAAAGCTAGTTCTACCTTTGCTTTAATCTGTATAGAGTTCGATTAAAAGCTAGCTTTACCTTTACTTTAATCGGTATATAGTTTGATTAAAAGCTAGTTTTACCTTTGCTTTAATCGGTTTAGAGTTCGATTGAAAACTAGTTTTACCTTTGCTTTAATCGGTATAGAGTTCGATTGAAAGTTAGTTTTACCTTTGCTTTAATCTGTATAGAGTTCGATTAAAAGTTAGTTTTACCTTTGCTTTAATCGGTACAGAGTTCGATTGAAAGCTAGTTTTACTTTTGCTTTAATCGGTATAGAGATCGATTGAAAGCTAGGTTTACATTTACTTTAATCGGTATAGAGATTTATTGAAAGCTAATTTTACCATTGCTTTAATCGGTATAGAGCTTGATTGAAAGCTAGGTTTACCTTTGCTTTAATCGATATAGAGTTCGATTGAAAGCTAGTTTTACCTTTGCTTTAATCGGTATAGAGTTCGATTAAAAGCTAGTTTTATTTTTGCTTTAATCTGTATGATTTAGTAGAGTCTACGTAAGTAGAGAGTAATGTGGGAAAAAACTTAGAAGTTTTTATTAAATATAATCGAATGTATACTGTATGGAGATTGAAATCTCACATTTGGAATAGAAAAAACGATAATTTTGAAGTGAAGACACGAAAGACTTAAAAATAGTACCATTTCAGTCGCTTAGTGTTCCATGGATTTAGGATTTGAACTCTTTGCTCCGTCGTGAGATAATATGATCCCAGACCAATTCGACCAATGATGAGGAATGGGCCTTTACAATTTTTTGCCAGTTTCCCGGCATGCGCCTCTTTTTATGTTGAGGGATTTCTCTGAGGACGAGATCATTGATTTGGAATATACAGCTTCGGATACTTCTATTGTACGAACTGGCCAGTATATGGTGATACCGACCTAGGTTGGCAATAGCGCATTCCCAAGTTTCATCAATCCAATTCATATTACAAGCCAATTCGAACTCATTTTCTTTGTCGGTAAGCTCATGATCTTTAACGGGATGGTGGTATTCTGTTGGAATGATGGCTTTTGTGCCATAGGTGAGAAGGAAGGGGACACAACCAGTTGATTAACGTGGAGTGGTACGGTATGCCCATAGGACATGAGGAAGTTCTCGTATCCAATTTCCTTTTTTCTGTGATTTAAGCCTTTTCTTAAGTCCATCTACGATGGTTTTATTGGTGATTTTAGCTTGGTCATTACCTTGAGGGTAGTATGGATTGGATGGTGAGTGGAAGATGGTGTGTTTGTTGAGGTAGGCTATGACTTTTTCACCAATAAACTGGGGCCCATTATTGATCTGAATTAGGTGGGGGCATCCAAACCGTGTGATAATGTGTTCCCAGATAAAAGTGATGACCTCTTCTTCTTTGGTTTGACAGAGTAGAACTGCTTCCACCTATTTTGTAAAATAACCTGTTACTACGAGTAGGTATCATCGGTTACCTGGAGTATTAGGAAATTATCCGACGAGATCGAGCGCCCACCGTTTAAATGGCCAGAACACCTTGCTTGAATGTAGTTGAGCGTAGGGGCACGAATCATATGTCCATGTCGTTGACATGTGCCGCATTTACGTGAGTATTCTTCTTCCTGCTTGCGCATGACTAGACAGAATATTCCTTATGTAATTGCTCTGTTAGAGAGTGATCGACCTGCGACATAGGTGCCACTAGTTCCTTCATGTAAATCTTTGAGCTTTTCGACTGCTTTCTTCCTAGTGAAGCACTTGAGATAAGGCCCCGTGACTGAACGGTGATATAAAAACTTTTTTAAACTGTATAACGCCTCAAGTTCTCGATCAACTGTCGACGTTCTTTCGGATCTGTTAGAAGGGGCCCTTTATATTTGTTATTGGGGCCAAGATAGGTAATAAAAGGATTTCGCCAATCGTCTTCCTCCTCTTCATCGCCCCCAGTGTTGATCATGTATACATAATGGAGATCAATGTTGGGGGTTGATATCATTTTGATTTGTAAATATCTTGTTTCTGTACCCAAGACCCCGGCTAGATAAGCCAAGAAATCGGCATATCTGTTTTCACCTCGAGGTAGATAATCGAGAGCTGCTTTCGCAAATCTGCTCATCATGTCGGCAACGAGGGCTGCATTCTCGATCACCTTACCATTTTCTTGTATTGTTCAGAGTAATGGTAGGCGATGAGTAGAAAATTTCTGTAGACTGAGAGCTCTGGGACGCCAAGCTCGAAAGCGAGGTCGAGTCTATGAATGAGAGATTTGTATTCGGTGATATTGTTGGAGGCTTCAAAATCCAAGCGAATTGATTTCCCAATTCTATCGTTGGAAGGGGTAATCAATACAATTCTAATTCCTGACCCTGCGGGTCCTGCTGAACCATCTAAGAAGTTTCCACCCTTTCCTAGTAACCCATTCAACTCGCTCGTTAAATGCTTTGGTGGGTGGATCTTCTGTAAGGTCAGGATCGTGTTCCTCCACTCGGGATCTTCCACTGGAAAATCTATGAGAAAATCGGCAACGGCCTGACATTTTTCTAAATGTCGTTGTTCCAACTTGATATCATGTTCTCCCAAACTGACTGGCCATTGCTGCACTCTCCTAGATTTCACTTTTTTGGACAAAACTTTTAGGAGTGGGTAGTTTGCTGTGACTTTGACAGAATGTAGTTTAAAGTAGTGCTTAAGTTTATGTGAAGTGTAAACAAGAGTTAAAAAGAGTCTCTCAATTTTAGAATACTTCGATTCTATTGAAGTGAGGATTTTGTTGATAAAGTAGACTGACTTTTTAATCTTCCTTTCAAGTCGAGTGAGAACCGAGCTGATAGAAGTATCTGCAACTACCAGGTAGATGATTAGTTCATCATTATCTACCGGGGTGCTCATGATGGGAGACTTCTTTAAATAGGTTTTGAGTTCCTAAAAAGTTACCTCATATTTTGATGTCAATTAGATCTCTGCATTAGGCTAAACTTGTCCTCATTTGGTACAACCCCAGAGTAGTAGGAACAACCAATGATAGCGATCTGAAGATTTATAAACAAATCGGCTGATAGCGGCGATCTTGCCTGCAAGTTTTTATGCGTCCTTCGTTATGGTTGGAGATAGCACATTGAGGAGAGCTCGAATTTGATCTGGATCGGCCTTAATCCTCTCCTTGCTGATGAGATGGCCGAAGAATCGGCCTAAATGTACTCCGAATTGACACTTATCAGGATTGAGGCGCATCTTGTAAGATCGAAGAATATTGAATATTGTGGTAAGATCTGTGATGTGGTTGTTTGACTGTATGCTCTTACATGAGAGATCATCAATGTAGACTTCCATAATTTTCCCAAGATGTGCTTTAAACATAGTAGTCATCAACCGTTGATAAGTTACGCTTGTATTTTTTTTTAGTCCGAAGGGCATGACTTTGTAGCAGTAAAGTCCTCTTTCGATGATGAAAGTGGTCTTTTCTTGATCTTCTTCCAAGAGAGGATCTGATTGGATCTAGAAGCAGCGTCCATCTTAGACAGGAGTTCATGACCTGCCGTAAAATCAATAATTTAGTGAATGATGGGAAGAGAGAAACTGTCTTCTGAAGTGTGTTTGTTTAGATTGGTGAAATCTAAACAAACTCAGACCTTTCCATTCTTTTTTAGAACAACGACGATGTTGGATATCTAATTTGGATACTTGGCTTCTCGAATGAATCCCACTTTGATCAATTTATTGATCTTAATGTTGACGTCATCTCGAAGATGAGGTGAGAGTCATCACTACTTCTGTTTGACCGCCGTGGGGCTGATGTTGATGGCCAATTTATGACATGCCTTGGTCGGATCAACCCTAGGCATCTCTTTGATAGTCCACGCAAAAATGTCTCGATTCGGTCGTAAGAATAGAATGAGAGCATCCTTATCGTGCTGGACCAGCTTGGTACCAATGAAAGTACTTCTGTAAGGTCCATCAATGTTGATGTATTCTATAGGCTCTTCTGTGGAAGGCTGATCAACGATGTCACCAGCTTTTTATAACTGTTATACAGCATATCTGTCTGAGGTATCTAGAATGACATAGACGGTATTCTCGTAAGCTCGAGAAAGCTTTTGACTACCTTTAATTTCATAGTTACCATCATTGTGTTTTAAGCGGAGTACTTGATGATAAGTGGAAGTGATTGCTTCCATGTTGTAAATCCAATAGCGGCCCATAATTCTAAAATAATGAAATTTGGCATTAATGACGTAGAAGGCGACGTCGATTGTGTCTGGTCCAGCGGTGATAGGTAAAATGATCTTACCTACTCGCTCTTCTTTGGAACCATTGAAGCCACTGATATTGGTGTCGCTAGGAATAACTTGATCGGCCAATCCCATCTGGTCTATTGTACTCTGAAAAAGAATCTCGATACCGCTTCCAGTATCGATCATCATTATATGCATGTATGCATGACAAACTTCTTCATCTTAAACATTATGACTAATGCATCATGATGTAAAAAATTTACATGACTAATGTCGCAATCTTCGAATGAGATCCCAAGCCGGCGATTGCTAGACTCAGGTATAAGTCTGGCTTCTTTATCTTGAGGTGTGAGATTACAACATTCTGATAGTCTCCTACGCTTGAATCTACAAGAGTTGCTGATCTAATGAATCTCAATCATGTTGTTGTGGTACATATGGTAGAGATGCTTCACCTCAGCTTGATCTTCGACCTAGAGTACTTCAAGCTACTTCAAATAGCTGCCATACTTGTATGATTCCAGGTCGATAATGTATTCGTTCATCCTCTCCTCTTTGAAAATGAACTCCAGCAACCTATGTAAAGCATAGAAGTTGTCAGTAGCATGATGATTTACCTAATGATGCATGCAGTACGGACGGATTTCGATTTGTTCCAATAGTTGAGATGGACGGTATAACTTACCCTTTGATAGAATGGGAAAAATTATGGAGATTCGGACATTCATCTTGGGGAGGACCGGTTTGGGTAATATATCGCCTTTCTGAAAGTTGCTAGTGTTGCCCTTGGAACGCTTTTAATCACCCTAATCTTCCTTCGGTTTATTATTCCGCTCTGTAGGTGGACCTTTAGTGGTTAGGATGGATTTAGTAGCTTTATGCCTTTCGGACATCATCCTTTCCAGGTCTACATACCCATTGACCTTGGTGATCATATCCTCTAAGGTCATGAGTTTATTAAGGAAGAGGTTCTCTTTGGCCTTGCAGTCATGCTAGAGCGCGTTGGTGAAAGCAGTAGCAGCTGTTTTCTGATCAAGATTATCTACTTTTTGCGCAAGCTCCAAAAAATTCATGGAAAATACCACAAGCTTCTCTCCTTGTGATTGTTTAAGACTAATAAGATAATATAAATTCTCCTCCTTATTTTTGTTATAAGCATGTCTTGATGAATTGCTTCTGTAGCTGATCGAATGTGAGGATAGAATCTTCAGGTAGATAGTGGAACCACTGGAGCAGTTCTCCCTATAGACTTGTTACGAACAAATGACAAAGAATGTGGTTGAGGTTGGAGTACAATCCCAACGAATTACAGTATTGTTGAATGTACTCCTTTAGATCGGTGCCCTTGTATTTACGTATCTTCAGAGTGTAGAAACCTTTCAGGACTTCCATATCGAATAACTCTTTGGCAATCGGACTACCTTACAACTTGGTAAGGTCGTCTTTATGGCCTAGAGCCTGAGCTTCAATTAAATACTTGATACGCTAATCCATACTATAGGGACCTATCCCTCGATCCCAACGAATTACAGTATTGTTGAATGTACTCCTTTAGATCGGTGCCCTTGTATTTACGTATCTTCAGAGTGTAGAAACCTTTCAGGACTTCCATATCGAATAACTCTTTGGCAATCGGACTACCTTACAACTTGGTAAGGTCGTCTTTATGGCCTAGAGCCTGAGCTTCAATTAAATACTTGATACGCTAATCCATACTATAGGGACCTATCCCTCGATCCCAACGAATTACAGTATTGTTGAATGTACTCCTTTAGATCGGTGCCCTTGTATTTACGTATCTTCAGAGTGTAGAAACCTTTCAGGACTTCCATATCGAATAACTCTTTGGCAATCGGACTACCTTACAACTTGGTAAGGTCGTCTTTATGGCCTAGAGCCTGAGCTTCAATTAAATACTTGATACGCTAATCCATACTATAGGGACCTATCCCTCGATCTCACCCAAAGTTGAGCTTACCTGGTTTGAATTACCTCCATCTCAGACTCATACATTTTTAACACATTTCCCCAATCAACATTACAACCTACCCCACAAACTGGTTAAGAACATGGGACAAACTTAAGCCAAAAAACCTTATCTAATCAAAGACACCTGTCTCCCACGAATTCGTCAGTTATTCGGTCAAATGCCACTAAACCACATTGTTTGGAAAATGTGCTCCAACACGACAAAGAGCTGCAGAGAAGGCCTATATAAAGGAAAAGTTCTAAAAGAGACAAGGACCAGAAAAATTACACAAGATATCACGTAAAAACTACTTGTTCTAGATTCTCGATAATCATCAAAACTTTTTAGTTACAAGATTCAAGCACTTCTATTTTTAGAGATCATTTGTAATAAAATATCCGCCTCAAGCAATAAAGATAATTTCATCAAAAATCCTCCACACGATGTCGTGGTTTTTTTACCTATTTAAAGGTTTTCCACGCTAAAATCATTTGTATTCTTTCTTACTTTCCATTAGAATATTATTACAGGTTCATTGGTGTGATAGCAAATTCTAAGCCATTTTGAGCTTACGAAATTTGGCCATTACATTTGGCGCCGTCTGTGGGAAAGATTATATTTCCACAATATCCTAATGCAGTTTTTCACTACAACTTCAATCATGGTTACTTCCAGATGACCGGCTGCAGGAACTCAGCTTGAAGTTTTCATAGAGTTGGGGCAGCTCACATAGTTACGAGCGAATCTCAATGCCGAGACAGAGAAATGCGCCAAACTCGAACTTCAGTTAATAAAGAATCGGGAGCTCAGGGATAAAGTGCTCGATACATAATGACAAGCTCATTTGACAGCGCTCAAATAGCATAAAGATCATATGACAATAATGCAGACTGCCCTAGAGGCTCTGTAAAATACTCAGCAAGCTCCTCCAGCCAGAGGTCAAGATTAGCTGCCAGAGACCTCCTGCGTCTCTGTAAGGGAATGATTAGGACCTCATGGAGTCACCAGTAAAGCTATTTCCAAGAATCTACAACGCGAACCACAACCCTCCATACATTGGGGGGAGTTCAGTCCGAAGTCAGTCGAGGTCACCGAATTTCCATCCGCCAGGAGGAAGAGCAGCGACCTCAACATCAAGTTCCAGCACGAGTACGCCTGAGTGAAGATACGGGTACTCATCATCCACAGCCAGCTCGTCCAGCAATTCTACCAATACGTCATTACGTCATAAAAGAGAATATAGACCAACGGATTAAGAAGTTGATCGAAGCACAGGTTCTGGGTACTGCCGATGATACCACAAAGTTACAAGGAAGTCCGATTACCAAGGAACTATTCGATATGGAAATACCGAAAGGTTTCCATACTCCAAAAATTTGCAAATACAAAGGTACTGAACCAAAGGAGCACATTCAACAATACCGTGATTCATTGGGGTTGTACTCCAATCTCAAACACATCCTCTGCCGCCTGTTTACTACAAGTCTATAAGAGGAACTACTCTGATGGTTCCATTCTCTCCCAGAGGACTCCATCTACACATTCGATCGGCTGCAGAATGATAATCCGTATCAAATCGGGTTGTTGAAACATAAAGGGTTTCGTTCTTAGGGATGCAAAGATCAAAATCGTAAAATAAAAACCATTCTTTATTGATTAAAAAAAAGGTTTTTCATCCAAAAATAGAACTACGGTGAAAAAAGGATAAAAATCTAAAAAGATAACTCCCCTCTCCCTTTACAACTCTCCCTCTTAACCTAACTCCAGCCCTCATCTCCCTCAACAACCCTCCTTTTGTGGAGATCTTTTAGCCAAAATCTTTGACTAAGTCTTCAAGCAGTTGTTGACTAGTACTAGGCCATCTCCAGCAGCTCTTGACAACTGGTAATCTCCAGTAACTCTTTAGCTTGTAAAAGTTAGGCTTTAAGACCGGGCTTGGTTGCAATTATCTTATTACCTGCAATAGTCAAACATACATTAATTAGGCTCAGTGAAACATAAAATAAGATCCAAGATAATATAAATTGAAGGACAAAAATAGACATTTTTCATGCCTATCAAATACCCCCAAACTGACATATTGCTAGTCCCTTAGCAAAAGAAAGGAAAACTAAACTCTTTCGTGGTTTCCTATGATTGCATTTAGCGTATGCAACAAGCCTTTCAACCTATAGGTTACCTAAATAGGACGAGTTGTGTCTCGTGAGGGTTTTCAGTGAATATACCCACAAAATTCTATCACAGACGTTCTGGTATTATAAACAACTAATAATCATTACTCCTGGTATCTCTGAAAATGGATTAAATTCATCTCCTAAATATAACTCTTAAACAAGGGCTAACCATCAGATACGTTTAGAATTTATCAATTCAATTATACTACAATCAGATTAGATCAAGTTTCAGAATTTTATCATTTGTGTAGTGAATTTAGTTTCTGGAATCAAGAAGTTTGATAATCCTTTTAAATAACCTTAGCCTTATCTTGAGTATGGTGAAAGAAATCTAAAAGTTTGCTCGACAACTACCTTAGTTTGTTCGCTCTCTTTTATTGATCTTACAGGGAAAATATATATCCACACAAGTTTTTCATTGTAAGACTTTTGCATTTGAGTTTTCATTTGCTCTTTATACGTGCAACTTGTTCTCCTTCACATTGTTCTCAACTATACTCATAGAAGACTCAATTTTTATTTTTATTGGTCTCTTACTTTCACATTGATTCATGGCTTGCCTCGAGATTAATAAAAATTCTTCCTCTTTCAGTTCTAAATCTTGCGAGGGGCCTTGAATTGTGAATGACTTTTTTTTTTTTTACGAGTATGTCAGCTTCGTGAAAGGAGCCAATAACTTGTGAAAATACATACAAACCCTTAGTATGAATTTATGAGAAACAAAATTTTCTAAGGTAAATGTCTCCCTCATTACAGATTCTTTCTAACCCAAACTGTTGATTAATCAAAATGTGATAGTTAGTTTTAACAAAACCTTGATAACATAACTACGTGAAGTGCAATTATAAGGGTGATTTTCTTCTGAAACACATCTAATAGGATGGTAGTAATAAAAGCTTAAAAAAATTTAACGCACTAACAATTTACGGTTTAAAATAAACCATAACCTTATAATTTTATCCCAAGTGCAACTCTAGGATTCTAAGAATGTTCAAAGATCAGAGCATACAAAAAATGTGCCTACAATACCAGAATGCCCTAGAATAATAACTTTTCTTGGAAAAAGTTATAAAAATCTTATTTACCCCCACCCTCAAACTGAATCAGCATGTGTCCCTATATTTGCCAAAAATGAAAAAAGAATAGAAGAAAATTTATAAATATTACCTGAACATGATAAGGGTTACCTCCCACAAGCGCTAAGTTTAACGTCTTCAGCCAGACGATGGTAGGTACCCCCAAACTAGATAAGACTATGGGTAGAAATAAAGATACCTATGATTCATATGATGGGTCCCATAGATTCATATCCTCACACGAACCTGTAAAATACTCGTGAAATGGTTTAAGTCTCTGCCTATTTACCTTATTAATGTGACCAGCACGAGGGTCAAGAATTTCAATAGCTCCATGTGGGAAAACAGTTTTGACAATGAACGGCCTGGTCCAACGGGATTGAAGTTTTCCAGGAAACAAATGAAGACGCGAAGAATACAATAGAACTTTTTGATCCACTTCAAAAGTCTTTTGCAAGATATTCTTACAATGGAAAGCCTTAGTTCTTTATTTGTATATCTTTGCGGATTCATATGCATCATTTCGGAGCTCATCCAACTCATTGAGTTGTAGCTTACGATGGGACCCAGCCGTTGAAGTGTCAAAGTTAAGCGTTTTTATTGCCCAATAAGCTTTATGCTCTAGTTCTACAGGAAGGTGGCATGCCTTGCCGTAAACGAGCCGGTAAGGAGACATTCCAATCGGGGTTTTATATGCAGTACGATAAGCCCAAAGTACATCAATTAATCTTACAGACCAATCTTTGCGATTTAGGTTAACCGTCTGTTGGAGAATATTTTTGATCTCCCGATTTGAAACTTCGACTTGCCCACTCGTTTGCGGGTGATAAGGTGTTGCTACCTTATGGGTTACACCATACTTTTTAACAAGGGCAGGAAAGTTTTTGTTGTTAAAATGTGTCCCTCCGTCGCTAATAATAGCCCTAGGTGTTCCAAATCGAGAAAAAATATTTTCTTTAAAAAAAATGAGGATAACTGCACTGCTATTCATTTTTGAAGGGATGGCTTCAACCCATTTTGATACATAGTCCACTCCAACAAGGATGTACTCATATCCAAAAGACTTGGGAAAAGAGCCCATTAAATCAATACCCCAAACATCAAAAGGTTCAATAACTAAAATAGGATATAACAACATCATATTTCATCGAGAAAGGGCTCCCATTTTCTGGCATCTCTCGCATGTTTTGCAAAATGCATGCGCATCGTGAAATAAGGTAGGCCAATAAAAACCGCACTGCAAAATTTTTGCCGCGGTCTTCTTAGAGCTAAAGTGGCCTCCACAAGCTTGGGTGTGGCAAAATGATAGAATATTGGTAAACTCAGACTGGGGAACACATCTCCTAAGGATTTGGTCAATACAATACTTAAAAAAATCTGGATAATCCCAAAAGAAGTACTTCACTTGACTAAAAAAATGATCTTTGTCAAGTTTAGTCCAATGATCAGGAATGGAATCCGTGGCTAAATAATTAGCAATGTTAGCAAACCACGGTAACTCAGGAACTAAATTCACAGCCATAAGCAGTTCATCAGGGAAGGATTCCATAATCGGCAAGGACTCATCAACAGACTTAATCATTATACGGGAAAGATGGTCGGCTACAACATTGTCTGACCCCTTTTTGTCTCGAATCTCAAGGTCAAACTCCTGCAAGAGTAATACCCACCGAATTAGTCGTGCCTTAGCATCTTTCTTTGACAAAAGATGTCGAAGCGCGACATGATCCATGTAAACAATCACTTTAGATCCTATAAGATAAGATCTAAATTTTTCTAGCGCATAAACAATGGCCAGGAGTTCTTTCTCGGTGGTCGTGTAATTCAATTAGGCGTCATTTAACGTTTTGCTAGCGTAGTGGATGACATGGGGGAGTATGTTTATCCGCTGTCCCAAAACAGCGCCTACAGAATAATCAGAGGCATCACACATTAACTCGAATGGTTGATTCCAAACAGGTGGTCTAATAATGGGTGATGTTGTGAGCTGGGTCTTAAGCTTATCAAAAGCTACAAGACAAGGTGCATTAAACTCATAGGCTACATCTTTGGCTAAAAGGCTACTTAAGGGACGAGCAATCTTACTAAAATCTTAGATAAAACGACGGTAGAAGTCTGCATGACCTAGAAAGGAACGGACGTCCTTGATATTTCGTGGTGGGGGGAGGTTAGAAATGGCATCCATTTTTTCCTGGTCAACTTCTATTCCTTTTTCAGATATGATATGCCCCAAAACTATCCCCCTTTTAACCATAAAGTGACATTTCTCCCAACTTAAAATAAGATTCTTTTCCTGGCATCTAAGTAATACTAGAGAAAGATGATAAAGACACTGGTCAAATGAGTTGCTAAATAATGAGAAGTCATCCATGAAAACTTCAAGGAATCGCTCTACCATGTCATAAAAAATGCTTAACATGCAACGCTAAAACGTCGCAAGAGCATTGCATAAGCCAAAAGGTATGCGACGGTAGGCAAATGTACCGAAAGGACATGTAAAAGTCGTTTTCTCCTGGTCCTCGGGTGCGATGGGTATTTGGTTTTACCCAGAGTAGCCATCTAAGAAACAATAAAATTTGTGCCCAGCGAGTCGCTCGAGCATCTGGTCAATGAAAGGTAAGGGGAAGTGATCTTTCCTAGTGACCGAGTTAAGCTTCCTATAGTCTATGCAGACTCTTCATCCAGTGGTCGTTCTAGTGGGTACGAGGTCGTTATTCTCGTTCTTTACAACGGTGATTCCCGAGTTTTTTGGGACAACATGGATCGGGCTAACCCACGGACTATCAGAAATGGGATAGATTATCCCAGCATCAAGGAGTTTTAAAATCTCTTTCCGAACTACTTCTGCCATAGTCAGGTTCAATCTCTGTTGTCATTCCCTGGACTTTTTGGCATTATCTTCAAAATTAATTTTATGCATACAAACCGAGGGACTAATTCCTTTAATGTCTTCAATACTCCATCCAATAGCTTTCGTATTTCCATTAAGAACATGAATCAACTTCTCATCCTGAAGGGGTTCTAGGTCAGCGGTAATAATGACGAGAATAGTTTCGTCGAGACCTAGAAAGACATACTTAAGGTGAGCGGGAAGAGGTTTAAGCTCTATCTTTGGGGAGGTTACTTGAGCCTCCAAAATGGGTTTCTTAACATCTAAGATTTCATGCTCACCTTCAGGCTCTACAATTTCTAAAGCTGAATCTAATAAGGTTTTTACCTCATGGATGTACGAATCGTCCTTACAATCTCCATCAAAGTGGGACAAAAATGCCTCTAAGGGATCTGAGGTACTTGACCTCTCAAAAGTGGTACTCACAAGACTCTGGATCATATTACACTCAAGTGGTTCAGAATTAGAAGGGGAATGCGACGCATGAAAAATATTCAATTCTACTGTCATGTTCCCGAAGGTCAACTTCATAATTCTATTGCGACAATTGATTACCGCATTAGCTGTTGAAAAAAAGGGTCGACCTAGAATCACAGGGATCTCGTCCTCAGGGTTTTCCACTGGCTCAGTATCTAACACAACATAGTCTACTGGATAAACAAATTGCTCAATCTGGATCAACACATCTTCAACTACACCCCTAGGAATCCTAATAGATCGGTCAGTTAGCTGAAAGGTCCTATTAGTGGGTTTAAGTACTCTGATATCCAATTTCTCATAGACAGAGTAAGGAATGAGGTTCACGGCGGTACCTAAATCAAGTAGAGCTCTTCCTATCTTACGGGTCCCAATCGTACAAAATAGTAAGGCATCCAAGGTCTTTGTATTTTGGAAGGGATTTACGTAAAAGGACAGCACTAACATGTGCATCTAAAAGAATAGACGTATCACTCTCGTGAACATGAAAAGCTTTTTTCGAGACATGTACGCGCCGCTTTAAAGTGCAAAGATCTTTAAGAAATTTTGCGTAATTCGGAATATGTCTTATGGCCGTAAGGATAGGAATGTTAATCACACAATGCTTAAAAATCCCTAAAATCTCCTCATAGACGTTGCCCTTCTTAGCAAGAGTTAACCGCTGAGGAAAAGGAGCCAGCGGCTGAACATGTGTTATCGTGATTTCTTCCTCACTCGTACTCGCAGATTCTTCTATAGATTTACTTTGAATTTCCATCTCGGGTTCCTTAGGCATTTTTTCCAAATTATCAACTTTCGTACTGCTCCTAAGAGAAATGATGGCGTTGACTCCATCACAATTGGAAGATCTAGGATGTTTAGTATTCCCTTTAGGATTAGCTTGAGTTTGACTGGGGAACGTTCCTTTGTCTCTCGTGCTTATCTCTGTTGCCATTTGACCTATTTGTCCCTCAAGTTTGGTAATAGATGACTGAGTTACTTGCATAAATGCTTTAAGAGTATCTTCTAAGGACGTGGTTGGAGGAGGCAGATTCCTATTGTGTGGAGGAACATAAGGCACATTAAAGGGAGCTTAAAATGATTGATTTGGTTGCCACGAGGAACTAGACTGCTGATGGCTTATTTGGTTATGCGGTTGATAAGAGGCACTTCCAGAAGAGCCTCCTTAGTAATTTTTACTTCCCCGAGAATTGGAGTTGTTAGAATTATTATTCCATCCACCATTGAAAGGTTGGCTATTAGGACGTTGATACATGGCATTGGCCTGGTCTTTTCTACCCTCCCTTAAACTAAGCACATCAGGGCAATCTTGGACCAGATGGTCTGAACTCTCAAAAACCACACAATTTGGCATCGCCACATGGTTAACAGACGAAGTGTTAGGGTGTCTCTCCCTTTTATCGGTCTCTAAGTTCTCGATTTTTTCAAGAATGGTTCTAAAGAGTGGCAGACTCTAAATTAGAGTCCACTTGGTGCACATTTGCATGGTGACAAGGTATTTCCTCTCTCATCGTTTGCCATTAGTAGGTCTTATCCTCTACATCATTTAAAAATGTCTAAGCTTCAGTGTCAGTTTTCTCATCGAATGTACCCGCGCACATAGACTGAACACGAGCTCTAGTGTCATAGTCTAGACCTTAATAGAGAGTTTAAACTATATCAATCAGCTGAATCCCGTGATGTGGGCATCCTTGCTCTAAATCCCTAAACCGTTGTAGGTAGTCATATAATGACTCTCCTCGGTTTTGTGTGAAGCTATAGATACTCTGTCGTATCTTAGCAGTTATGTGGTTAGGGAAATACTTCTTCAAAAACTCCTTAACGAGTTGTTCAAATGTGTTTACAGAGTTCTCATCGAGAGTGTACAACCAATCGCATGCGTTTCCCAACAGAGAAAAGGGAAACACACGTAATTTTAAAGAATCCTTTGTAATACGTTCGAAGTTTAATAGAAGCATATGATCCCAAAAGTCCCTAAGATGGTTATACGGGTTTTCAGTAGGACTACCATGAAATTTGGGGAGCATAGACAAGAATCCCGGTTTTAACTCAAAGTTCCCTACATTTCTGGGAATCACAATACATGAAGGTTTACTAACTATTGTAGGATGCATTCGATTGCGGAGAGTGATTCTCTCCGTAGCAGCAGGTTCGAGACCGTTCCTAGGAATAGTAGGTTCGGGACCATTAGTCTCATCAGTCTGACTCATATTAATTTTAGCAGTGTTCTTAGTCCGAGCCTGGGTGTTACCCCAATCTAACATACAATTCAATCAATATATGCGAACATACTAAAAGTCCTAAGAATGATGCAAGCACTCAAGAATGTTTTACTGGTCTCTTTTATTAAGTTAAGTTGTGAACCCGGTCTCAGGGATCAATGCTCCTACCCCTGACAGTAGATCGGTTCGTACTTGAGTTATTTTTACTCGCTTTAGCGATAGCTCGCATGCTATCTAGTCACCTAGATGCACCTGTGCTGGAAGGCGGGGAAAACCACTTAGAGTCACCTATCCACACTAGCTATGCCAAGGAACGTACGTCCTCCAGCAAACGTAGACATTTATCAGGTTTTCCTATTGAGCGTGTTGCTCCAGGTCCGAGCAAAGCCTTTTGATTAACTATGTTTTTTATGGCTTCTTATCTGAAAATCTTTTAAAGAGGTCGGGACTGTCGATACCGAAAAGATTAACAACCGGGTAATGAATTCCCGGGGTCCTAATGAGTGGGCACGCACGGGTGATGAAATCCCATTTTGGTTCACCCTTATCTAGATGTTGTTACTAAATTTAAACATTTAATCAATCAAACATTTAATCAATCAAACAGTAGTGAAACAACGATGTACCGCGACAGGGAGGGTGCGGTGGAAAAAAAATTACCTACAAGGCGGCCTTTTTAGGGGGACGTTTGGTTAGCCTGGTGAAACCGTTGAGAATGCCTACTCAGGATCGTTTGGGAAGTACGCGTTGAAACGATTTTCGGCCTGAATAGGGGTTCTGATGTTGTACCTGCAGCAGATTACAATTTCCTCACCTTACAAAGCGTCACTCAATTAATTATTACATAAACATTCTTCTCAACCTTACAATACTAAAAAAACATAAAAATTTAAGAAACTATAAGTCTTCGTCGCCTTGTCGCTTTTCTTTAAAGTACTTCAAAATCCAGATTCAGCAACCAAAAATCAGATTCACGGCAACCAGAAATAGTTCCCAGTAGCACCTAAAAATCAGTTATCACCACCCATAAGAACCATGATTTGACGATGTGATGACCTTGAAACTCTGTGATAAGAATTGAAGAGAAACCACATAAACCAATAACTAAACGAAACAGTGAAATCAAAGAAAAGAAAAATGTCGTAAAATCAAACTTGAATCAGGAAAGCCAAATTCAAATGTCATAGCACAAGATATAAATCACAACCTCAATCTCTAGAAAACCATATCAAACCCAACAAGCTTCTATAATCCAAGAGTAATGGAAAGATTAGTAACAACAAAAATCGAAATCAAAAACCCAATTCAACCCATTAATTCAAATCAAAACAACTACAAATCCACAGAACCTCTACTACTGCTGCAGCTACAAACAAGGATTTATCCAAGAATTTAACACAAAATACTTCCAAATTTAACTCACAGATTAATTTACCCATAGAGAAAGATAGAGAATCACACAACTCATATTTTCAGAATTGGTAACAAGTTTCTCAAAAATCAGTAGTATTAGCAACAACAAGTACCAAAATCAACACCAAAACAAATAATTCTCGTCTGGGATTGAAGATAAGCCTGCAAGGAAATACCCACAACCACAAAAATCAAATTCTAACTCTTCAATAACCAATGTAACAACCCAATCACCAGCCAATACAATAATCAACAAGAACTTCAAACACAAAGAACCATTAGAGATCACCAATAATCCAGTCGTTGGAGCATAATCACCATCAAATCCGAACAAGCAAATCGCAGATAGCAAAAAAGAAGAAACAAGAATCAAGTATTACTCTCCCACTCAGATGAACCCAGATTTCTTCTCTTAAGCAGAGATTTTTGTCTCTAATAAAGATTGAGAGAATGAGAGAGAGAGTGACGGGCGACAGAGGGATATTGAGGAGAGAAATGATGATCAAACAAATAAAACAAATAAAGAAATACCTCAACCAGAGAATATGAAATACGCCTGACAAACAACAAATAAAACAAATAGAGCAATAGAGAAAAAAAAATCAATACTTGCAAATATAAAACGAAAAACTCAGCAAACGGAACACTAATTTAATAATAGAGACACAATTTTGTAAATTGATTGCATCATCGGCAGCGGCGCCATTTGATAATCTGTATCAAATCGGGTTGTTGAAACATAGAGGGTTTCGTTCTTAGGGATGCAAAGATCAAAATCGTAAAATAAAAACCATTCTTTATTGATTAAAAAAAAGGTTTTTCATCCAAAAATAGAAGAACTTCGGTGGAAAAAGGATAAAAATCTAAAAAGATAACTCCCTTCTCCCTTTACAACTCTCCCTCTTAACCTAACTCTAGCCCTCATCTCCCTTAACAGCCCTTCTTTTGTGGAGATCTTTTAGCCAAAATCTTTGACTAAGTCTTCCAGCAGTTGTTGACTAGTACTAGGCCATCTCCAGCAGCTCTTGACAACTGGTAATCTCTAGCAACTCTTTAGCTTGTAAAAGTTAGGCTTTAAGACCGGGCTTGGTTGCAATTATCTTATTACCTACAATAGTCAAACATACTTTAATTAGGCTCAGTAAAACATAAAATAAGGTTCTAGATAATATGAATTGAAGGACAAAAATAGGCATTTTTCATGCCTATCACAGAAGCAATTAATCAAGACGTATGCTCACAACAGAGACAAAGAGGAGAACTTGTATTCTCTTATCGGTCTTAAACAGTCGCATGGAGAGAAGCTCGAAGATTTCTCAAAGAAATTCTTAAAGCTCGCGCGAAAAGTGGATAACCTCGATCAAAAAATGGTTGTTACTGCTTTCACCAATGCTCTCTGGCTCGACTGCAAGGCCAAAGAATACCTCTTCCTTAACAAACCTACGACCTTGGAGGAGATGATTAGCAAAGTCAACAGTTACGTTGCCCTAGAGAGGATGATGTCCGAGCGAAAAAAAATTACTAAATCTGTCCTCTCCACCAAAGGCCCATCTACAGATCGAGCCAATGAACCCAAGGAGGAACAGGGAGACCAGAAGCACACCAAGGGCAGCGATGGTTACCCTCGGGAAGGCGGTCTACTAAACAAACATATCCTCCCAAAACTGAACGTCCGAGTCTCCATAATTTTTCCACTGCTATTGAAAGAGCCACTCTACCGAGTCTCTCAACCGCTGAAACCAATCGATAGTCGACCATATTGCCTGCTTTAAAAGTTAAATCATCATACTACAGACAATTGCTATGCTCTACAGCGGTCGCTCGAGTATATTTTTTAAAAGGGACGGATGCTCGAATACATTGTCGATCTGAAGTCATACAAAGATGGCAGCTATAAGAAGTAACTCAAAGTTATTCAGGTTAATAATCAAGCTGAGGAGAAGCATCTCTACTATATGCACCACAATAACATGATCGAAATTAATCAGATCACCAATTCCAACATATCATAGCGCAGGAGACTATCGGAATGCTGCGATCTCACACCTCAAGACAAAGAAGCCAACCTTCTTCCCGAGTCGAGCAATCGTCGACTCGAGATCTCCTTCGAAGATTACGATACTGGCCATGTCAAGTTTCCACATCATGATGCATTAGTCATAATGCTCAAGATGAAGAAGTTTGTCATGCACACAATGATGATCGATATGGGAAGCGGTATTGAGATTCTTTTTCAGAGTACGGTCGACTAGATGGGTTTGGCCAACCAAGTTATTTAGAGTGACACCGATATCAGTGGGTTTAATGGTTCTAGGGAAGAACGAGTAGGCAAGATCATCTTACCTATTACCACAGGACCCACCACAATCGACGTCGTTTTCTATGTCATTAATGTCAAATCTCGTTATCCCAGGATTATGGGCCGCTGCTGGATACACAACATGGAGGCAATCGCTTCCACCTATCATCAAGCACTCCGATTCAAATACGAAAATGGTATTTATGAGATCAGAGGTAGTCAGAAGCTCTCTCAGACTTGTAAAAATACCGTTTCTGTTATCCTTGATACTTCAGACAGATTTGTGCATAGCAATTACAAGAAGTTGATCACCTCAACGATCAACCATCTACAGAGGAGCCCACAGAATATATCAATATTGATAGAACTAGCAGAGGTACTTTCAATGGTACTAAGCTGGTTCAGCACACAAAAAATGCTCTCATTCAGTTCTTGCAACTCAATCGAGACGTTTTTGCATGGTTTTTTGAAGAAATGCCTGGGGTCGATCCAGCCATGGCCTGTCACAAATTAGCTATCAATGTCAACGCCGCAGCGGCCAAATAGAAACAGTGACAACTTTTACCTCATCTTTGAGATGAAGTTAACACCGAAATCGAGAAATTGATCAAAGTGGGATTCATTCGAGAAGCCAAATATCCAGACTGGATATCCAACATTGTTGTTGTCCCAAAGAAGAACGGAAAAGTTTGAGTTTGCGTAGATTTTACAGATCTGAACAAACATACTCCAAAGGACAGTTTCCCTCTTCCTAACATTCATCAGATCCTTCGAATCCACAGCAGGCCATGACCTCCTATCTATGATGGACATTGTTTCCGGGTACAATCAAATTCTACTTTTGGAAGAAGATCAAGGGAAGACAACTTTCATCACTGAAAAAGGTCTTTAATGTTACAAAGTTATGCCCTTCGGACTCAAGAATGCGGGTGTCACATATCAACTGTTGATGACTACTATGTTCAAAGCACATCTAGGGAAAGTCATTGAAGACTACATCGATGATCTCTTGTACAAAAGCGTACAGTCAGCCAATCACATCTCAGATCTCAACACTATATTCAACATCCTTCAGTCTTACAAGATGCGTCTCAACCCTAATAAATGTTAATTCAGGGTACATTTTGGCCACTTTCTAGGCCACCTTATCAACACAAAAGGAATTAAGGCCAATCCAAATCAAATTTGGGTTCTCCTCGACATTCCCTCATAAGAGATCTCTCATAATGAGTTTCTGTGACAGTTATTATGCGAAGTAGCTTTTCAGTATCTACCTAGCAGTCACAGATACTTCCTCAACTCGGTTTTTATTCGCCTGTAAGGGAAAATTGAGAAACCAGTCTTCTTCATCAGCAAGACCCTCACACCAGCAGAAATAAGGTACTCTAAAATTGAGAAACTTCTTCTCACTCTTGTTTACACTTCACAGAAACTCAAGCACTACTTCCAAGCTCATTCAGTCAAAGTCATGACGAACTACCCACTTCGGGAAGTTCTATCCAAGAAAGAATAATCTAGAAGAGTGCAACAGTGGTCAGTCAGTTTGGGAGAACATGATATCAAGTTTGAACAACATCATTCCAAAAAAGGTTAGGCCGTTGCCGATTTTCTTGCAGATTTTCTAGTAGAGGATCCCGAGTGGGAGGAGCACGACCCTGACCTTACAAAAGAAATACCTGAGGATCCACTCCCCAAGTCATTCGATGAACAAGCTGAATGGATTACTACATCAGGGTGGAGACTTCTTACAGATGAATCAGTAGGACCCACAGGGTCAGGAATCGGGATCGTTTTGATTACCCCTTCTAATGACAGAATTGAGAAATCAATCCGCTTGGATTTTGAGGCCTCAAATAATGTCACCGAGTATGAAGCTCTCATTCATGGACTCGACTACGCTCTTGAGCTCGATGTCTGTGAACTCTCAGTTTACACAAATTCACTACTCATTGTCCACCACTACTCAGAGTAACACAAGAAGAATGGGAAGATGATCGAATATGCAGCCCTCGTTGCAGATAAGATGAGCAAGTTCACGAAAGCAACTCTCGATTATCATCCTCGAGGTGAAAACTGACACGCCGATTCCTCGGCATATCTAGCCGGGGTCTTGGGTACAGAAGCTCGATATTTTCAGATCAAAATCATTTCAACCCCCAGTATTGATCGTATTTTTGTATGCACAATCAACATTGGGGGGCGATAAAAGGGAAGACGGCGATTGGCGAAAGCCTTTCTTAGCCTACCTCGGTGTTGAGAACAATTGCAACGGACCACTCCCAGTAGATCTAAAAGAGCGCCGATAGCTAATCAACAACTCGAAGCGCTATACGAATCAAAACAGTATGCTATACCGCCTTTCTGTCACAGGGCCTTACCTCAAGTGCCTCTCCAAATCAAAAGCAGATGAACTGCTCCAGGAATTACATGAAAGAACTTGTGGCTCCCATGTCGCAGGTCGATCATTAGCAAACAGAGCTATCACTCAAGGAGTATTCTGGCCCGGTATATGCAAGCAAGTAAATGAGTACTTCAGCAGATACAACACCTGCCAAAGACATGGACATATGATACGTGCCCCTGCGCTCAAACTCCATGCAAGCAAGGTTTTCTAGCCATTCAAAAGATGGGCACTAGATCTCGTCGACGAATTCCCTAACTCTTTAGGTAACCGCCGTCACCTACACGTAGCTACCGATTATTTTAAAAAATGGGTAGAAGCAGTTCCACTATGTCAAACCAAAGAAGAAAAGGTCATCTCTTTTATCTGGAACCACATAATCATTTAGTTTGGGTGCCCCCACCTAATTTGAATTGATAACGGGCCCCAATTTGTGGGAGAGAAAGTCGTAACCTTCCTAAACTACCATAATATCATCTACTCACCATCCAATCCTTACTATCCTCAAGGCAATGGTCAAGCCAAAATCACCAACGAAACCATCGTGGATGGACTCAAAAAACGGCTTCACTCACAGAAAAAAGGGAATTGGGTTCGCGAGCTGCCTCATGTCCTATGGGAATATCGTACCACTCCCCGATAATTAACTGGGTGTACCCCATTCCTCCTTGCTTATGGTACTGAGGTAGTCATTCCTTCCGAATACCATCATCTAGTTCGTGACCACGAGCTAACTGACGAGGTAAATGAGTTCGAGTTGGCTTGCAACCTCAATATGCTAGATGAAACCAGGAAACGCGTCATTGCTAACCTAGGTCGACATCATCATATGCTTGCAAAATCAAAGATCTCGTCCTCAGATAAATTCCTCAACATCGCAAAAAGCCTCATACTGGAAAGTTAGTCGACAATTGGAAGGGTCCATTCATTCTATCAGAACTGAGATCATATTATCTCAGGACAGAAGAGGGAATCCCTATTTCAAATCCTTAGAATACTAGGCAACTGAATGGTACTATCGTTAAGCATCTTACTACTCCATTTCCTTTCCTCGCTTTTGTTATTTAGATTTTTAATTCCAAAAGTAAGATTTTCATCTCCATCCAATGTAAATTCTGAACTTATCAATGAAACTTCCAAGTTTTTCACAACATCCCTCTACTTACGTAGATTCAACCACATTTTATAGATTAAAGCATAGATAATACTAGCTTTTAATCAATTTTATTCCAGTTAGATCAAGGATAACACTTGGTTTGGCTTACTCTACTAAATTTCTGCGATTGTAGCAAGTGTTGAAACTTGTTTTATATCAACGACTCTACCAATCATCAGATAGGACAAAGATAATACTAGCCTTCATCTACTTTAACTTGTTTGGGTCATTTATACCAGCTAGATCAAGGATAACACTTGGTTTGGTTGACTCTACTAAATCTCAGCGATTGTAGCAAGTGCAGAACTTATTTCATATCAATGACTCTATCAGGCATAAGATAAGGCAAAGGTAATACTAGCTTTCATCTCTTTCAATATGTCTGCAACATTTTTATAGTTCAATCAAGTTTTAATTTGGTTTTACTCAACCCATTTCTGCAATTGAAACAAATGAAAAAACTTGTTTTATATCAAAGACCCTACCAGACACAAGATAAGGCAAAGATCATACTAGCATTCATCTATTTTAATGTGTTTATGACAGATACTATTTATTTTTCAGGTCAAATTCACATTACAAGGGATTCTTTTCTGCTGATGGAAAGTCAGTCGTACTTCCCCCTACAGCAAGAGGCCGAATATTCAGTTCACGGATTACAGGAACCCTGCCCCTCTTTATCAGATCAGCAAGTTGAAGGCCTACATTGGTTTCCATGGAGGCCATACAGTTCCCTCGATCTATGTTAACTCTGCAAATGTATCCCTTATCCGAAAAACTTTTGAACAAATTATCTCGTTCTAACTCAAGTCTTTTTACTTCCTCTACAAAATATGCAATAATCAACTTTAGCAGGTTTGAGCGTGACGCATCAAGTATGACCATCGTTGTAAATTTCACTCTCTCCTTCTCGAGGCATGACTCCAATCTAGCATACAAATTCTTCTGATGAGTCATTTCCATATCGACCCAAGCATCATAAGCTACATTCTCTTCCAATCATTTTATATATTTAGCTGATTCAGCTAGGTTCATGGCCTCTAGGTCCACTACCTGGGAACGAAGTTTCTTGATTTTTGCGTTCAACTCTTCCCTAGCTGGAATATCCTTTAATAATTCTTCTTTCCTCTTCATCAACATTTTTTTCCCTAATTTCCCCTTTCAGAACCTTCTCCCTGATAAGAGCAACATCTAGCTTCTGCTGGCATTCCCATAAGTTCGCATTTCCTCTCTGAACATACCCCTGAATGTGAGACACATTACTCTCCAGCTCTCTAATTTGACCTGAGAGACTAACTACATCCCATTGGACTAGAGGAGCCTTAACCTCATTTCTACTTCCCCTTGAACTCTCTCTAGCCTCGGTTTTCTTGGCACGCGTGATGGCTTTTGCCAGTTCGGTCTTTAATCATGCCACCCTCCCATTTAAATCGTTATACCTTCGTTGTATTTCTCGAAACTCTATATCCTTGGCAGGTAGGGCTATATGCAAATTCTCAGCCGCGGCTTCCAAAGCTGATATATTTTCTCAAACTACCCTCAGCTCATTGTCTTTTTTAACCATTTTGTATTTTAATCGCTCCAGTTCATTTTTACAATTCTGAAGATCCGATTGAAATTGTCCCTCCGATCTTTCTAGCGCCTAAATACGGTATTGAACCATTTTAGCCTGCTTACCCTTAACCATCAACGTGTCAACCCGACTTTGAAGCTTCGCGGCATGCTCTGTTATCTCCACTAGCTCTTTTAGCCCCTTGACTATTTCGACGTCTTTCTCTTCGACCTTATGAGTGAGGTCGGAAATAGCCCGGGTTGCATCCACAAGTTTAAAATGCACCTTTACGTGTTGATCTTCTCTGTTCTCATTCGCCTCCTTCATCCTATCCAACTCCTCTGCAAATTCCAAGTTACATTGGAGTACATCGTCCTCACGTGAGCGAGCTGACTCCAATTCGACCGGTACATTATAAAGATATTAATACAGTTCGATTCAGATTACCATCATCATATATATATATATATATATATATATATATATATATATATATATATATATATATATATTTCATTTCTAAAATTATATATGATTTCTAACATCTGCGGTGTGCAAATACTTTTAGACTAAAAAGTCGAGGTACATTATCAAATAAACGTTCCATGAGGTATATTGCGAAGTCTAAGGTTCATGCTTTCGATATGCTACTTTGTATAAAGAACGTTGAATTTTTTTATGTATTATATTAGTGTTATTTTCCTAAGCCTAATAGAAAATTTACAATCTGCATCTACATCTTATTTACTTGGTAGCTTTATGTTGATATAACATACAAGTCGAAAGACCTATTCCGACCTATTCCGATATTAGTGTTATTTTCCTAAACCTAATAGCAAAATTTGCAATCTGCATCTACATCTTATTTACTTGGTAGCTTTATGTTGATATAACATACAAGTCGAAAGACCTATTCCGATCTAACCTGCAGCTCCGCTTGCGAAGACAGTAAGGCTGTAGAGGTCTCTCTTTCACTGGCAAGCCCAGTCTCTAGATCTTTTATTCTGAGACTCATTTCTCTAAGTTCTTACAAGAGGTTTATAAAAAAAAGTCAACCTACAGAAGTTTCATCCATACACACAATCCAACAGTTTAAAAATATTCATACAAGAACACATTTCTACCCTACCTTCTCATTATCACCTTCTGGGAGGTCAGCGTCATCCCCTTGATTGTTAAGCACCGTCTGACGAGAAACACCATCCAGACCATCAACGACCTCCACTGCTACTTCTTCTACTTCTTCGTCATCTTCGTCCTCGATATAAGTGTCTGCCTTAATGGCATCCACCTCATCCTCGGAATACCCCTTCGACATCAGGTGGTACCCCAACCTTTCGCGCTTCGCCTCTACCTCCTCAGGAGTCACCCTGGCCTCCGATTGAAAATGGCCAATCGCTACTGCATGAGAAGCCTTTAGAGCCTCCAGCTTCTTCGTTTCCTTAAGAACATCCCCCTTCGATTGAGTTAACTTCTTTTTAAGCTCGATATTTTCCTTCTTCAGCTCAGATTTCTCTTCTTCAATTCTGACCCAAACACCCCTCATCAGACGAGTAACCTGCAAAATGCAATTCGACCTCAACATGAGCTCGGACGCAAGACATACACATATTTCACATGATAAAGCATAAAGACTTACCATTTTGTTCACGTCCTCTTCACCTTGAAGAGCGGCCAGCCTAGCCCTTTCCTCCACTGCTTTGAGGTCATCCTCGGCAGAAGGTCGCTCTTCAGAGACCTTTTCCCCTGACCTCCCTGAAGGTTAGATCTTTCTCCTTTTCTCTTTTACGACCTCACCACTCCCAGTGGTACCAAAGGCCGGCAGAGTCTTTAGCATCCATTTTTTCAGATATTTTTAGCTATTTTGCTCGACGTAATGGGTTCCAGCTGAACCGAGCTATCTGTCCCCGGGGTCTTGGCCAAGTTGGTTCGACCTTCCCTACCAATTATTTGCTTTTTCCCTTCGTCAGCACCCGCCATCAACCTGGTCGACTGATCTTTTTGAAGTTTCTTTGACCTACTATCAACCCTCTTCTTTTTACAAAGGCCAAGTCCTTCTAACACAAATTCGAGCTTAGCCTCCTCCTCCACAACTTCGTCCAACAATGACTATTTCCTCTCCACGGGGGTCTTCACACCTACCATGCACAACATTTTTATTATCAACTACAGGCATCAGTTCAAATATAACAATAATATTATCTATGCATGGCTATACTTACTTTGTTTTATAGTTCTAAACCGAAGGTCCAAAGGTTCTTCGTCATCTCTCTGAAGGCAATTACCCTTCGCCCATATGACGTTATCATTCCAGGTTCGACCTGCCGAATTTAGATCGAAGAAGCGACACCGAGTTGCGCTCGCACAGAAATATGCCCCACCACTGGCCTTATAATTCTTTTCCCCGTAAAACTGTAAAACGCCCTCAAGGGTTATCCTCCTCACTTTCCCCTCATTTTCCCATTTTACATTCAAATGATCGCAAATAGTTATTACCTCCCACATATTCTCATTCAATTGAACAGGACATGCCCCAATCATATTCATAATCCCCTTCGCCAAATTGGTAAGGGGAAGACTCAACCCGTACTCTAATTGAGATAAGTAATACAAAAAATCCTTTGGAAGGTCACTCCGAACACCCCCATCAAAATATTCTAACGAGATCGATTCATCTATACCCCTATCTCGTTTTTCCACTTCCAAGTCAGCTAACAAAAAAAAATACTTTTCCCCCGCTGATACTGTACAGCCCCTAAACTTCCTACCGGCGTATTCTACACAGTTACCCCATGTCCCTCTTACAGCCGCCTTAGCCTTACAAAATTCTCTGAAGGCATCAGAATTAGGAGGATAGGATATCAATTGACCAGGAAAACTTGGAAATTGTTCCAATCCTACTTCAACCTTACTATCAGACTCAATCGTCCGACCAGAGGTCGACACCTCGTTAACAGGTAAACTATCCATCTCAAGAACAATTTATACGGGCAAGTTTTTAACCCTACACAATTGCCTCTCACGCTCGACCTACATACAGTTTCAGGTATCTATCATTATTTCGTATACATCGATCATTTTCGTGCAACATATATCTTTAGTATATTCTGTGTATATGTTAAAATTACATAGATTGCCATAAATAGTTATTTTTAAGATTTGCTTAAAAAACAATTACGATTTGCACAAACACATATATACTGTATATGTTTCTACTAACCTTCAGTGTCTGAATAAGATTCCGCAGTAGCGCCAAATTCTTCCCTCACGACGTTGCTGTATAGCCACCTGCGTGATCCAGTGTTTTTTATTCTCTTCGACCGTTGATCACCTTCAGATAACTCCTTATCAAATCCCCTGCAATCTTTTCGCGTCGCTCTCTATGTGCTCTCCAAATTTTTAGAAGTTGAAAAACGTTTGAATGATAAGGAAGAAATACTATTTATCCTTTCTCTTTCTAGTGGCTGACAGTTATTGTGCCTCGCAAGACCCGTCCTTGGTTTTGGAACTGAGGCATCATTTCCACTATCCATGTCAAACGCCTTGTACATTTTCAATAAAACTGTCTTTCCATCATTACCCCTCCCCTCATATTTTAAACTATTTTTCTCTCCTGTTTCCATATCTTTTTCTGACATTCCCACACTCATGATGACTCACCCTATACGATATCAGATTTCTACAGCTTTACATACAAAACAAAACTAGAAGGTTTTGTATTTCCTCATTTTGGTTTCTCTGTCCTTATTTATCATACTTATAGTGATAATGACGTCATTTTTAAAGCTGAGAAAATTTTCAAAATTATTTGCCACAACAGCCTCAAAACGGCATTTACAACTATAGAGGATCCAATTGATTTACATCTTTTATGTTACATTCAACAAACTTATCTTTACTTATGATAAACCCTTTACAGAATATCTTGAACAACCTTAAATAACCTAGATGGCAACATCCGATCACATTATTCGTCAGTCCTCCGATCTTCAAATTCGAGCTCAACCTCAGTAATTAAACCAACCATCTCTTCTCGATCTACCGGATCCCTCACCAATTCACGAAAGCATACCTCATAGAAATAATGGGCATACTTAAATACCCTACTCCTTACATCTAATCCTTTGAGCTGACACTTCCTCACTGGTAACTCAACATCATAGCCACGCACACCAAAAATCTTTTCCTGCACTTCAGCAATCTTTATAGTCAACCGTCCTTCCGCGACATGAAGAATCCTCTGAGATCGAGTCGGTACCATCCTAATCTCTTCTCCATTTTCACAAATCATCATACTCTTATTTGTACGTTTTTCACACACTTTCCCCTTAAAATGTGATTATCACCTTATTCTCGTAACAGAAAACCCTAGAATCTTGAATTATACTATTTAAACTTATCCCTTCACTCCAGTACCTATATTACATTATTTATCCTAGTGGAGCTTATTCTACCAAGAGTTGTACTTCTATCAACCTGTAGTAGCTCGAATTTCTGCGCTACATATTTCCTACAATTTTTCTCCCCCACATGTTTAAGCACATAACAAAATCATACTTACATCACAACGTCAATGTCAACACGTATTTATATAAGTTTGAACATCACAGCAACAGTATTTTCGAAAACTCTTGTTCATTTCATACATCCTACATAATTCAGTTCGATTCTAAGAAACATTTTCTATCTATATGACACAAGTAATTGAATAACAACTTTTTATTCATATCAAAAATATTACATACAATTTTATAGATAACAAGTTTTTCAGTATATCAATCTCAGGTATACAATAGAAACATTATCCCTCCAGTACCGAAGTCCAGGTATTTTACAGATAACAAGTTTTTCACTATTTTTAAAAGTTACAAGCCATTCAGGCGCGCCGACGCATCAACTTCTCCAGTTCTTCTTGCTTCAGTGATCTTTCACCCTGATACAAAGCAAAAATTGGAACCAACAAAGAGCTTCCCTCGCATGAGTTTGGTTGAAGTCTAATCAAACTTTAAATGGAAACTATACAACCAGTAGACTTAGTGTTAGAACTAAATTCTCGAACTAAAGGTTTTCTCAGCGCCAAAATGTGATAAAAATACAGAAGCAGACTCCCACTGGTTGTCTCCCTCCTCCACTACCATCACCCCCTCCTCTGAAACTGCCATCACCGAAGAGTTGGTAGAAATGAAGAGGGACCGATCTTAGAATCCCTGATGATATAAGAAATTAGCATAACTGCCCCGCAGTTATGCCTATCCCTGCATATGAAGCCCTAACCCTGTCTTTCATAAGAGTACGGGGACAGGCCCACCAGTCCTCATCTGTCAAGACGACGACATGAAACCTCCACTTGCAATAGAACTCTTCCTCATCTTCAATCGTGTCGTCTTCCAACATGCCTTGATACGTCAGAGGAATAGGAGCGGGTATCGACATCTCCAAGGATTGATCATCGAAGTATTTCAACTTCAACCTCTGCATTTCAAATGTAATCCTCTCTTCAAGGACCATACTGCGAGTCTTCACCATTATTAAAAATTTCAGGAAATTTCACAAAGGACAAGCGTACTCTGCTTTCAAAATCTGATGCAGGTATCACTTATATAACCCTACATTTAATGTGCAGGTACATTTTACCAAGCATCATCATTCATTACAGACACAACTTTTTGCATCATAACCGTCATATACATCAGTATCAACATCCTCATTTAATAACCGTCATTTCCCGAGAACCTGCATAGTTCCACACAATCAATACCATCATTATTCAATTTCAATTATCAAGAATTTTAACCCAGATTACAAGTTGATCATTTCTCAACCAAAGCCACTAGTGACTTCGGTTGCGAGGAGGCGATTATAGGGACCTATCCCTCGATCTCACCCAAAGTCGAGTTCACCTAGTTCGAATTACCTCTATCTCAGACTCACGCATTTTTAACACATTTCCCCAATCAACATTCTAACCTACCCTACGAACTAGTTAAGAACGTAGGCTAAACTTAAACCAAAAAACCTTATCCAGTCAAAGACACCTGTCTCCCACGAACTCGTCGGTTATTCGGTCAAACGCCACTAAACCACATTATTCGAAAAATGTGCTCAAGCACGACGAAGAGCTGCGGAGAAGGCCTATATAAAGGAAAAGTTCCATAAGAGACAAGGACTAGAAAAATTACATAAGAGATTACTTAGAAACTACTTGTTCTAGATTCTCGATAATCATCAAAACTTTTTAGTTACAAGATTAAAGCATTTCTATTTTTAGAAATCACTTGTAATAAGATATCTGCCTCAAACAATAAAGATACTTTCAACAAAAATCCTCCACACGAAGTTGTGGCTTTTTACCTATTCAGAGGTTTTCCATGCTTAAATCACCTATTTTATTTCTTACTTTCCATTAGAATATTGTTACAGGTTCATTGGTGTGATAACGAATTCTAAGCCATTTTAAGCTTACGAAATTTGGCCATTACACATACGCTCTTGTGTGACGTATTGACATGTGGCTTGAGTGGCTTAGCGAGGTGGTTGAGGATTATGAGTGTCGGTGCCCTCACTCAAGTGATCACGTGCTGGAATTTGAGGCTAAGGTCATTGTTCTTCATCTTGATGTTTGGAAGGTCGGAGACCTCTACTGATATCAAACTGAACTTCACCGCTCAAATAAATGAAAGGCTGAGGTTTGTGCTGAACATTCCTGGAAATAGCTTTGTTGGTGGCTCCTCGAGGTCTCAATCTTTCCCGCGCAAAAACTCGAGAGGTTTCTGGCATTTGATCACGATCTCTGGTTTGGAGAGCCAGCTGAGTATCTTGTAAAGCCTGTAATGCAGTCTACATGGTTGTCATTTGGGCTTCATGTCGTTTGAACGCTGTCAAACGAGCTTGTCGCTTGGCTTCGAGTTCTTTCTCGCAAAGCTCTCGGTCAAGAGTTACTGAAGTTCGAGCTCGTTACGTTTCTCTATTTTGGCGTGGAGGTTCGCACATAGTTCTATAAGCTTTTTCGGCACAATGAAAAGATCAAGCTGGATTCTAGTTGTTGGCTGTCTGGAAGTGACCATGATTGGAGATTGATAGTAGAACGAATACACGCCTTAGGATATCGTGAAAATGTCTTATTTCCCACAGACAGCGCCAAATATAATGGCTTAATCCTGTAGCTCGAAATTAGCTCTTATACGAATGTACCTGTGACAAAACTAATGTAAAGCAAAAAATGACACAAGTGATTTATCGTGGAAAACCTTTGAATAGGTAAAAAAAACTACGACCTCGAGTTGAGGATTTTAGTAAGAGTAACTTTTATTGCTTGAGGCTGATATCTTATTACAAGTGATCTCTCGAACTAAAAATACTTGATCTTGCAAATAAGAAGTTTTGTGTTTAGAATATAGAAAATCTGGTTGTTCTTGGTGGTTTTCATTTTTGTTTTCCCCGTCCTTGTCTCTTTTGGAACTTTTTCTTTATATAGGTCTTACTCGCAGCTCGTTATCGTGTTGAAGCACGTTCTTCGAATCATGAGGTAAATGGTGGTTGACTGAATAACTGTTTTAGTTCGTGGGAGACAGGTGTCCTTGACTTGTTTATATTCTTCTGTTGTGCTCGATCCATGTTCTTCATCAGTTCGTAGGCTAGGTGGCACTGTTGACTGTTCATGTCACGTGTAAAATGCGTAAGTCTGATATGGGGGTAGTTCGAATTGGGTTAGGTCGAGGGATAAGTCCCTACATCTCGGATCAGTTATTACTATTCTCAGCCTGATGTGACGACTCGTACCTGCTAACCCCACTTATCTGCAAATTCATAATTTTCAGAGTGGTTAGCTGCCATAATTTCTGAAATTTAATAGAGGTAAAGCTAGGAATTCATGTCCAAAGTATCGATTTGGGAATTTATTTTTTGCAGGGCCCGATTTGAGGAAGATTGCATTAACTTGTATTTATTCAGTCAATTGTCGTAGGTTCCAACACATATTGCCCCGGAATGCAACCCAGGCACACTTGCGACCTTGGCAATAAAAGTTACTAGCGAGCTCAAAAATAAACTCTAGGAACAACGTCCGTCCGACTATACTTGAGGATGCATCTTAACAATATGGGCTTCCATATAAAATGAAGTAGTAGACTGCCCAATAACTAATCGAATCAAAACCTTCTCTCTCCAAACTCAAACCCTAAGTCTACGATCGATGGCGATCGAGATGCTGAAGAAACTGGTTTACTCGCAGTACTACGACGAAGACAAATGGGCCTTGAACGTTGTAAGTGTTTGATTTTGGCCTTGATGTTTTATTTATACAGTTGATCCGATTGAGAAATATAATCTTTCCTTTGTTGATTTTCATATTGTTTACATAAATCTTGTCATTCCTGTAAACCCAAACAAATGCATCAATTAGCTTTATTGATTAACCCTTCATGGCTCTCCAACTACTCAACTTACAAGAAACCACTCAAATTTGGGCATTTGGTTAGGTGTTAGATGAAGCATTCCAAACTATCTCATCTTGGCTGAGTTAGTGATACTTGCTTAATATTATTGAAAATGCCTCGGGTCCCTGATTAAATTTGAGACTGGAACATGAATGCTTACCAAGAAGGCGGGGAGAAAATGCTTCAAAGAGTATGCCTTTAGGAGCCTCCATGGATCCCTCCAAAAGAGAATGTTCCTATCATCTCCAGTAAGGTGCCCTTAATTCAGAATACTACTCCAAACCCAAGAACAATTTTCTCGCATTCTAAGAGACCAAAAGCTTATATCTGATTGGAGTTAACCTATTCGACCCAAGTGCTGCTTTGTTTAGAGTCGATGGAGGTATGCCTCATATTGGAAGTTTGTTCCATGCTCTAAGACATCTGTACTCAACCTCATTCATCTTTAAGATAACAAAAATCATACCAAGCAATAACTGCCACCTTTTATTCAGTTTTATTCCCTTTCCACGGAAATTTTGATAGTATCAAATTATGAATTTTATGCTGAGGCAAGATATGACACATCCAATTAACAGAAACCTTTAAGCCTCGATAAGATATAGTCAACGAGCAGTCAGATACGATGTTTTCACAAATAAATTGGATTACATGTAGATGATGATAGTCATAATTCAATGTTTTCTTTCAACTATCTTTGTTCTCATCAACTGATCTAGAGATATTTCCTTTCTAAACACATATCTTTCTTTGATTCAGGCCCTTTATAAATCTAGTGATTCGCTATCTGTGAGGCTTCTACAGATAAATCATACAAACTTCTTGTTCTATCACTTTGTAGAGTTCAGTAGAAATTCATTTATTTTTCATTGTAGAGCTCGAACTCCTTATATGGATAGGTTTTATTCAATAAATAGGATGTGAGTGGGACTGGTTTGTCCAGTAAGCTTAACTTCTTGTTCTATCACTTTGTAGAGTTCAGTAGAAATTCATTTATTTTTCATTGTAGAGCTCGGACTCCTTATATGGATAGGTTTTATTCAATAAATAGGATGTGAGTGGGACTGGTTTGTTCAGTAAGCTTAGCAGTATATATAAACGTTAAACACTGAGTGCAATTTTATGTATCACTTCCTAGTTACAATATCACTATATACATTAGGCATTGTTTACACAAAAAATACTTTTGGCATGATGATTCTATAAATCTCCCAACGTGTAATTGATGATGCATACTAGAAGTTTTTTCCTCTTGGGTCTTTATTTTCTGTGCCTGTGTGTTATAAAGTACAAACTACTGAACTAATTTAGTCCTATAAGCTACTTGCTTCAACAGTGATTAACTTATCAGTATTACTTGGTATTTTACAGAAGTTGTTAAGGGCAGGTGGACTCTTTGCTGGTTCCATCCTTCTTATGCGCAATTTTGGTGATCTTATGGCAATCTAAATGGAAGATGTTAGTAGTTGATGAATGAGTGATCCTTAATACTCAAAATTTGGTTTTCGAGTCTTGAACTCTCTATCCATAATCTTGTGTTTAATTAGTTTTGAAGGTTAATAGGTCCCTAAGCTGCAGTATATGCAGGTATACTGAGCTCAATTATGTTTTTGGATGTTAGGTTTTAAAATACTATCAACTCGTACTATTTTAATTTGATTTGATCAACCTGTTGCTTATTTAACATATTTGCTCTACTTATGCAATTTATTCCCTTTCATCTTTCCCAGTACGAATTATAGAATATTTGTCCCAAGGCAAAGAGACGGTAAATGTGTCTATATGTAATGTGCAACAATCACGAATTTGCAAGTGATTTTCAACATGAAGTGCGGTGTACATTATCCAGGCCTACTTGTCTATGTTAAAACATTACAAATTCGTAGTGACCTTAGAGTAAGGTTTGGCTTAGGACAAGAAATGTTTGTGATTGGAAACTCTTTTCCGGAATGAACCACTGCAAACGTTACGATCTACCTACCGGACCCTTTTGGCTCGTCTGCCAACAATGGATCAAATGGTGCCTAGCCTGTGAAACCGTCACCGCTTTACTTTTTGACTTGCCTTCTATTTCCTCGAAGCAAACACAGCTGAACCTATTAGTCCAACGCTTTCCGATGCGTAATTACAAGTGTGCGGTAGCGTATGGTAATCTATACTTACTAGTTAAAAGCATAAACTTTTCTTGTGCTTTAAGAGTGTCCACGTGACATTTTGAATTTTCTTAAGTTTTGTGCTTTAAGAGTGTCCACGTGACATTTTGAATTTTCTTAAGTTTTCTCCATTTTTATCGCCTCCGAATCCTCTTAAAACCGAAACTTCTTGAGTTTCCTTCCTACAAAACTAAGCTAAATGTTCTCTCTAAAAATCTCAAATATCAAATGAGAGACCCTTCCGATCAAAATTCTTAAAAATGTTGTTTTTTTAGATCTTTAAAGATAGAACCATTCAATCACAACTCTTAACAATACTTAATTTTTTTAATCAAAACATTTTTATTTTTATTTTTTTAAGCAAAGCGAAATATCATAGAAAAGCATAATGGCTGGTCAGAGCAGAGTTTGCAAACATGTTGGCCTCTGCGGCCTCATAAAAAACACAAGTGGGGGAAACTGCACCCCGAGCAGCAAGTAAATGAGCAAAATAATTACATCGTCGATCAACATACTCCAAAATAAAACCCTGAAAACGGTCCGCTAGGCCTCGAATATCTGGAGCCAAAGTGAGGGCTCCCCAGGATAGATCCTCCGGCCTGTCATGAAACGCCTGTACAAGTTGTTGGCAGTCTGTCAGAATGAGCACCCTATCAAGCCCTAGTCTGTGCGCTGCCTCCATCCCTCGAATCACTGAGAGAGCCTCAGCTTCTTCGGGGTCGGCTGTGTGTGCGGTATCAAAGCCTGCACATAAGATAAGATTATAAAGAGATATAATAAGAAAGCATGTTCCACCAGGCCTGTCTGCTTTAGTCCATGAGGCGTCGACGTAGACGACGTGCCAACCATTTCTAGTCTGAGGAGAGGTTCTTATGGGTTTCAGAATGGGTTTAGGAGTATTGCAATGAGGGATGATGTATTGCTTAGCCCTCTTCAGAGCTTCCCCCATACGCGTAGGCTTCTGTTCGAAGATGAGCTCGTTCCTGCTGATCCAGACGAAAAACATGAGAAAACTAAGGATACTAAGAAAGCCAAGGAAATCGGTCATGCCTCCTTTCATCTGGTAGCATTTCTGGATGGTCTGGTGAATGGAGTCCAGATAGGTTCAGCTCCCAAATTCTAAAGCCAGGTCAGAATTGATCCAGAAATCGAGGTTTTTGGAGCAGAAGAAAAAGGCGTGCGTTGTGGATTCTACTTCCACTCCGCATCTAGGGCAGGTAGTGTCCCAGTTTTCGCTTCCGTGCCAGAGGTTAGCTTTTGTCGAAATGCCGTTCTAGATGGCTTTCCAAAGGAAGAATTCGGTTCGGTACGGTACGGGACGACCATTTTCCAAATAGCCTCCCAGGGTTTGTTATCTGGGTCCTGCGGATTGGTATGAGTTTCTGCCTGGTTGCAGTCAAGGATGGAATAGTTGTGCACCGACTTTACAGTGAGAATACCATTTTTATCCGTTTTCCATCTGAGGGTGTCCTTAGCGGGGTATTTGCTAAGAGGGATGGCCGTAATGAGATTGGCAATGTCTTGATGAAAGAGGGAGTGAATCAGCTGAGTTTTCCAAGTGCGACTGTCAGGCCAAATAAGGTCAGCAACCCGGGTATGAGTGCGGTAGAGAGGGGCAGGACCGGCCGGTCAGCCGAATCTAATCCCAGGTATCCAGGGTTCCTGCCAGTAATCCACACTTTCTCCATTGCCAATATGCCAGTACAGCTCAGGCCAAATTCTGTTGCGCGCTTTAAGTATACCTTTACATATCCAGGTGTCAGACGGCTGGGTTGAGGCTAGCATAGGAGATAATTTAGGGGTGTATCTGCTGGTCATGTTATGAGCCCAGAGCTTATCAGGTTCTTTAATGATGCGCCAAAAAAGTTTGGCCATCAGGGTTTGGTTATGATGCTTTGTTGCCCGAATGCCCAAGCCTCCGAGTTTGTGGGGTCTGCAAATCCTTTTCCAATTTATGAGATGGGCTTTAGATTTCCCTTCTTTGCCCCAGAGGAATCTAGCGTTGATGGAGTCGAGCTTCTTGCAGATATTTTTAGGGAAGGGGAAGATGGACATCTGAAAAGACAGAATCGCTGAGTTAACAGCTTTAATGAGGGTAAGCCTTCCAGCTTGGGAAAGATTTTTAGCTTTCCAACCCTCGATCTTGCTAGAGACCCTAGCAATGATGTCTTGGAATTTAAGACTCTTAGATCTATCAAAGGTAAGAGGCCCACCCAGGTATCTTTCTCCCGTGGTATCCTTCTTAATGTGGAGGAGATTTTGGATGAGTTTGTGGTGCCGGTGGTGGCAGTTCTTGCTAAACAGAATGCAAGATTTATCAAAATTTATCTCTTGCCCAGAAACTTGTTTAAACGTATTAAGAGCGTCCTTGAGGGCTCCGGCTTCAGTGAGGTTAGCCTTGCAGAAGATGAAACTATCGTCTGCAAAGAGGAGATGGGAGATGGGAGTGTTGTCTCGGGCCGTTTTAACGCCATGGATCTCCCCCTTGATCTCTTTATCCAGGATGATGTGAGAGAGGGCTTCCGAGCAAATAAGGAATAGGGACGGCGAGAGAGGGTCGCCTTAGCGGAGACCCCGCTCAGGCTTAAGAAGACCAAAGGGAGTACCATTTAAAATTGAAAGAGAGGGCCGTGGTAGAGATGTATTGCTTAATCCAGTCACACCATCTATCGCAGAAACCCATGGCTTTCATGCTGTCACCTAGGAATCTCCATTCAACTCTGTCAAAAGCTTTGCTCAAATCAAACTTAATAGCCATATAGCTCGAGGCACCTTTTTTCCATTTGAGAGTTGCGAGAATATCCTGGGCCATGATGATGTTGTCAAAAATCTGTCGTCCAGGGATGAAAGCATTTTGGGCAGGAGAGATGATCTTGTTGTGGAGCGGCTGGAGTCTGGATACAAGGATTTTGGTGATCAGCTTCATCTTGACGTTACACATGCTGATAGGCCTATAATACTCTCATTTATCCGGGTTGGATCTCTTCGGAATGAGCGTGATATTGGTATGGTTGAATTCCTAGAGAAGGTTACCTGTTTGGAAGAAAGCGAGAGTTTCTTTCAGCAAATTGTGTTTTACAGTATCCCAGGATTTTTGATAGAAAATAGGGGTAAACCCATCCAGCCCAGGAGTTTTATGAGGGTTCATAGAAAAAAGGGCTTCTCTAAGCTCTTCCATGGTAGAATCCTTTATGAGCTGGGTATTCTCTTCATCCGTGATCATCTTTTCCATAATCCCCAGGTCGTTGATAGAGAGGGGAGGTTGAGCGGTGGTAAACAGCTCCTTGTAGAAATCAACGAAAGTTTTACCGATATCCTTACGTTCCTGCTGCCAATCCCCGTCCTTGTTACAGATATGCTTAATCGTGTTCTGGCGGCGTCGACAGACGGTGGAAAGGTAAAAGAATTTTGTATTGCGATCACCCGCTCTAAGCTAGAGCTCACGCGATTTGTCTCGTCAAATAACTTCTTCTTGCTCAAGTTTGTTGTTGAGTTGTCTTTGAAGCTCTTGCCCTCGAATGATGCCATCTGGGTTCGGCATTGCCTGCTGGATGTCACTAATCTGGTATCGGAGGAGAGTGATACTGAGGGGAGTACAATTGAACTCTACTTTATTCCAGTCGATGAGGTCCTTTTTGGTTTGCCGAAGCTTCTTGCAGAACCAAAGTTGTCGCGAGCCCGTCTGAAATTTGGACCAGGCCGAATGAATAATGTCTTGACATTTGTCATGCTTCAGCCAGGCCGACTGGAAGTAGAATTTCTTAGGGAGAGAGGGGAGTGCAACTTCAGTATTGAGAATGATAGGCTGATCAGAGCCGATAATAGGAAGGTTTTGAATGGTGGCATCCGGGAAGGTGGTGCGCCAAGGGACGAAGACCAAGGCTCTGTCAAGCCGTTGCTTAACCAGATTGGGTCCTTGTCTCTTGTTGGACCAGGTAAAAGGGACCCCAGAAAAACCCAGGTCAATCATAGAGGTGTCGAACATAAACTCTTCGAGGGGGTTTCTAGTTGAGCTATTGAAAGCTATCCTACCAAACTTTTCTTCCACGCAGGTAATACAGTTTAGATCTCCTAGAATGATCCAAGGAATGGTGATGGAATGGGCCAGCTGGCTAATGGAGTTCCAATAGGTGCTTCTGTGTTGAGCATCAGGGGGCCCGTAAGTGAACGAGCAAAGCCAGGGGGCTGGAGCTGCGTCCTAGGGTTGGAGAGGGGTTAGAGATTGAATAAGCGCATCGATACAATTAGGAGAGGAGGCGAGGATAGTACGATCAATATTATGACTCCAGGCTAGCCAGAGTCCCCCAGCGTGTTGCTAGGTATCTTCTACCGCGTGAGAGTGCCTCATACCAATCTGTTTTAATTTGGATAGGACGATAGGGTTAGAGGCTTTAGTCGCAGAAAAGAAAATAATATCAGGATGATGTTTTTGGTTGTGAACAAGGAGTTCTCTTAGGGTGGACCTTTTTGCGGCCCCCCTACAGTTCCATGATAGCACAATCATTGACCACCGAGGGCCGATGTCGGGCCCGCTTCCGAAGTTTAGATCAAAGGGTTTATCTTTTTAGTTCTTGTGAATCTCCTACCAATCTTATTGATGCTCTCAAACCAGGTTTGAGACTTCCTCCTAGTATGGGTTTGCAACAAAGGAGGTTTAGTATGATAAAGCAAACCCCTAGCGAAACAAACAAATTTCCTACGACAATTTTTGATTCCTAAGGTAAAAATAATTTTACCAACGAGCGAGGCCGAGCGGTTATTCCAGACTTTCCTGATCCAGGCACGTATGCCTTTAGTGGATGGAGGATATTTGGGTAACCGAGTCAAAGTAAGCTTTTTTCTGAGGGAATGCCCTTGTTTAAACATCGGCGAGTTGCCGGCTTGCCCCGGAGGGCAACAATTGCGTTGGAAATTTAAGGGATCCTTAAGACGGCAGAATTTTTGCTTCCTATTCAGACTGTCCTGCTTAGAATTTCTTCTAGGTTTATGTTTACAAGTCCGGTTCAAAAATAAATTCCAAAAACTAACATGTTGAGGGAGCAAAGCATGCACATGTACAGTATAACTGAAAAGTGAGTGTGTGACTCGTGGGGAGGTGTTTGGGGCTCTTACCTTGGCGGGGCTGGACGCTTCCCCGCAGTCGTGTCCTATACTGAACGTATCTCTGTTGCGCTTGAGCTTTCCTTTGGTGAGTTTTTGCGATGTGTTGTTCGACTGTGTACTGCCCATTTCGTCATCAAAGAGTTCAAAGCATTGTGGAGTGTGCCACCCGTCACTATCCTCAGTCGAGTACCCCACTTCCAACGGCTCTGTTGAATCCTCGGATGATGAGAAGAGGGTTAAGGTATGTTTCTGTCGACTGCCTGATGGTGCTGTTAGGTAAGGTGGTAGGTGTTTTGAGGCTTTTGGGCCTGTTTTCTTCAGGCCTGGTCTGGATAGTTTGGGCTTAAAGATCAGGCCCAAGCTGGTGAGAGGGCTGAGGGTTAAATCAATGAGAACTGAGTTGTAGGCCGTTTGCTTGGGTTGCCTCAGCTGTTGGGTCTCGTCAGAGAAGTCAAGGATTTTTGGGAAGAGAATGTTGGCCTAGGTTAGGTTAGGCCGTAAGCCATGGGTTCCTGTCTGTTGAAGTATGAGTCTGATTCCTTGAGGTGCTGCACGAGGCTGCTAAACCCAAAGCTGCTGCCGAGCTTGGTGGGTCCCGCGACATGGGTCTTGTGTCTCACCGATAATTCTGCTCGTTGGCCAACATTTAAGTTTTGATAGGGGCCCACTGTTTTTGATTGTCTCGCCTCAGCCTCAGCATTAAATTTTTGGAAACTATCCGTCCAGTCCAAGTGACCTTTAGGTGGTACGGAGCCCTTCTCTTTTGATTTTCTTGATTTGAAATGGTCTCATTAATGCTCTGCATGCAAATATCTGTTTTGTTCCTCGAGGAAAGTAGCTGTTTCTCATCCGGGTTTTGTGTAGTACGTGGAACGCCATGCTGAGGGCAAAGTTGTAGGGTGAAACCACTGTCTTGCCGGGTTGTAAATTGAATCGCCGTGATCTCGCCTACGTTCGCTGTCATCTGAGACCAGTGGCTCAGCTGCGCCATGGCATTCTGCGGAAACCTTCCCGCACTACCTTGGTTCGAGCTGTTTTGGTGGGTATTTTTTTTTGTTTCGGCTTGTATTATGGCCGTGAGCTCTGCCTTTCTCGGTTTATCGTGGGTAAACTTGGGGTTGTTTGTTTGTGACAATTTGTGGGTATTGACTTGTATGTGTTTTCCATACAGAAACACGAGCGTATCCGTGTTTTGCATGCGATTCCTCTCTTGCGTAACCTCCAAGTATTTTGAGAAAACCGCTAGAGAATGTGAAATGACGCCGCAGAGAGGGTAAAAGCCCTTCAGCCTCTCGTATTTGAACGTGATTGTAGCTTCGCCATATCTGCCCGACCTTTAGATTAGGAGGGAAAGTACGAGGGGTTTATCAGTGAATAGGTTAACCTGAAGGTGCACGAAGCTAGTTTTTGCCGTATCATTACCTCCGGGTTTGTAGTCATCTTTAAAAATTCTCCTAGTTTATGTCCGATAATCTAAAAAGTGTAGTGATCAAGTAGACAACATGGGAGCCCATAGACTTGAACCCAACAAAGGAATTGGGGAAAAGTGATTTCAGTTTGGTGGAAGAGCGGATCAAACGGCTGTTGTAGGATAGAGTATCCAAAAATATTAACCGGCGGGATCGCTAATATAGTCTTGTAGTCCTCAGGGTTATGAAAATTCGCCGTGAAAACTTTAGAACCTTGATCGCATGGTAGTGGCGGAATAGTGGGTATAAGTTTCGCCCACTCTTTCTTGATTCCTTCGTTAATCACGCTTATTTTGAGATGTGATGAGATTGACCGGAATGCCACGGCATACTTCCATTTTTGTTGAAGTCTCTCCCACTTTTCATCGCCAAGGCTGATACGAGGGACAGGGTCATGTGTTGTGAAGCATTGGAATAATTCTGAGATATCACGTTCTTCTGTAAAGCCATGGTTTTTCTGCATGGCTGAGCACACAGATGATCAAGGACATGAAAGGAGAGTTTAGGTTAGACTTGGAAAACTTAACCCCACCAAGAAAAGTGAGATGAAAGGATTGTCAAAAAGTTGGTATGTTACAGAGCTTTTAGAGCCTTAATAACCATGAATGTGAAGTTGAAAGGTGGGTAAAAGAAGAAAGAAGAAAGAAGAAAAAGGGTTAGAGTAGAGAGAAAAAGTATAGGCGTGAAGAAGTCAGATTTAGGTATTAAAAGAAAGGAAGGGGGCACGGGGGAGCAGAAGAAGGAAGAAGGAGATGTGGGGGGGGGAGGGGCCGAGGGTAGAGGGGGTGAAGGCTGAGGGAAAAGAGGAGAGTAAGGTTGGATGGTTAGGAGGAAAGGAGGAGAGAGAAGCAGGAGAGAGGTCAGAGCAACAACAGAAAAAAACAGGAGAGAGGTCAGAGTGAAACCTATCAAAACATATTCAATCTCTACCCAAATTACTTTCTCAAAAGATACAAATATTGAAAAAGTGTACATCAGTAGGTTATGTCCCTCCGCATTTAAATTTATAATTCAAACTTGCATTAGAGCATATGCAACAGCTAGATGAAGGATGATAAGGTGAAGGAGTGAATTCACCCTATTTTCTCTCTAATCCACCCACAGTAGCTAGGTCGATTGGCCCATGTGGAAACCCAAAATCGACCTCATCACCCTTAGGGTGGATTTTTACTTTATTGATTCCCCACAGTTCTTAATTGCACAATATCAATAACCAGTTATATTATGGCACTTGTCAAGATTTAAGTGACATCATTTAATTGGTCCTCATGCCCCTCATTTCTGAACTGCGGGGCATATTTAGATGTTGGATTTGTGACACATGGCCACATCTCAACCGTTGGTCAGCCTACGCAGTTTAGAACTGCGGTGATAAGAATTCACCTTGTTTTGTATGGAAACTATTGTGAGGTGAATTTGGGCAAATTCACCCACCTTACTGCTGCATATACTTTATTGCGTTTTGCTAATGTTAGGAGAGGGACGAGGTTTAAAGATTGTGCAATAAGATTGAAGTTTTTGGCAATTGTAAATCCTACTTAAGTTTTTGATTTTTTTCTCTCTCACTCACATAAAAGATATCATTTTGCAACTGTTTTAGATTTTCAGTGAGTGTTGAAGATGTAATGGATCAAATACTTCTTTCATTCCACATAATATAAACACTTTATGTAATAAAAAGTCGTAAGACTCATAATCGATAAATAAAATACATCTCATATCATTAGAACTTTTGTTATATATAATACCACATCCCACAATTCATTTAGGAATGTATATATTTTCTTTTGCCTAGAGCCTCTGTTAAGCACATCCTAAAAATGAAAGTTATGGAAATAAAACTAATCTCTAAGGGAAAAATTGGACTACTCAAATCTTTCGCAAGTTGAACACTTAGTTAGGGCATCTCCAGCATTTAGGCGTGAGTTGGCCCATCTTGTCAGGTCCAAAACCACCCAACCCACACTTAATCCTTCATGCACTAGGTTATGATCTTTATTTAAGGAAGAAAAAAATAAATTTAGTCCACGACGGACTACTTAACTCCGCACAATTATACATCTTCTCTCACACACCAATAAATGAATATTTAATCTACGCGGTGTACTTCAGTTTGCCATTTTTTTTAGCATGAACTCCCCACACCCGGTTAAGTTCTGACAATGCCACGCAAGTAACTCAAACTCATTTATTCATCTGATGGGAGCTCAAAAATGTGAGTTGGTAGTGTGAGGTAACAACAAAACCCTGACCACACCCATTTCTTGAATTGCATGCTCTTAGAGCACCTGTAGCAGCTAGGTCGATTATGAAGTGGCAGGTGGATTGATTTTTCCACCCTCTAACAACACTAATCCAACAGCTAGGTGGAGGTACTGACGTGGTAACCCCAAACCATCTTGAGAGTGATCTAACCACCCTCTGGGCAGATTTTTGGTAGATTGATGCCGCACAGTTTCGAACTGCACATAGCCTTTGAGCCAATAGAATGATGACATTTGTCAAGCTTTAAGTGGCTCTCATGCCCCGTACTTCAGAACTGCGCGTAGTGTGTACGCTCAAGATTGAGACACGTGGACAATTGGGATTTAAACTTGGCTAACGGCTAGTTCTTGCCGCAGAGTTCTGAACTGCGCGGCTAGAGCCTGCATGAAAATGCAAATCCTTCCCCTCTCCATACTTGATTTTTTTTTTGGTGATCAGAAGGCTTATAGTTTTGGGCATACTTGTTCAACAAGAACCTCAAGTACTATATTTTGGGGCAAACTTGTTTGGCAAACATCTCAACGGTTAGTTTGTTGGTCAAACTTCTTTGACAAGAAGCTCAGCGGCTAGTTTTTTTACCAAACTTATTTGACAAGAAGCTCAACGGCTAGTTTTTTTCATCTATAAAAACTATTCATCATGTATACTCTATTATCTTACTCTTCTACACTCAACTTTATTCTCTTAATCTTTTAAACTCTACTATATTCTCTTATTATCAATTTTGCCCAATCATGTCTGACCTAATTTTGGAGGACCTAATCATGTCAGACCCATCACTCTCATCCTTATCATTATCATCTTCATCATCGTTTGAAAGCAAAGAGCTCTTCCAACGTCAAATTGAGATGATGCACGAGTATAGCAAGGTTATGATTGAGATGGAAGAAGCGGAAGAAAAAGCGCAAGAGGCGACATCATCACGGAGGCGGGACGGTAGTAAAATAGGAAAGATTGACAAGCGGAAAGGCCGTAATCATAAATTGGATAAGTTTTACCTTAATCTTGATTATTTTGGTGCCAACCCAGTCTTCGTCAGTATCCCATTTCGTCGTCAATTCCGTATGAGCGAAGGTGTGTATCAACGTATTCATGATCAAGATATTTCTGCGAACCCCTATTTTATTCACACAAAAAATGACGCTAAGACGATGGGCTTATCGTCGCACCAAAAGATAACGTGCGCACTCCGCATGTTATATTACGGTACGAACGCAGATGCCCAAGACGAATACGTTCGGATTGGGGAGTCTACGGGTAATTTGAGTTTAAAAGAATTTTGCAAAACAACTATAATACTATTCAAAACTCAATACCTTAGATCTCCCGATGAAAACGATACATTACACTTGTTAGGAGTGAATGGATCGCGAGGCATCCCAGGGATGTTAAGTAGTTTAGATTGTATGCATTGGAAATGGAAGAATTATCCTACCGGGTGGGCATGACAATATATTGGGTATAAGAAAATCCCGATGGTGATTTTTGAAGCGGTTGCATCGCGAGATCTTTGGATATGGCACCTATTCTTTGGGGTGTCCGGCTCTAAGAACGACGTAAACGTCTTGCATCAAGGGTGACTTTTGAACAACTTTTCTAATGGAGTTGCGCCGCCATGTAATTACAATATAAGCATGGTCCCGCACACTATGGGGTATTATTTAGCGGACAGAGTCTATCCAAAATGGCAAACAATTGTTCAAACTATAAGAAATTTATCCAACAATGCCAAAAGATATTTTGCAAATTTTCAAGAAGCATGTCGAAAAGACGTAGAACGTGTTTTTGGGGTATTACAAGTTAGGTTCCAAATATTGGCGTACGGTGCGCGATTTTGGAAGCCTAGTAATCTAGCAAATGTTATGTACGCATGTATAATCATGCACAATCTGGTTGTCGAAGATAAATATCATCCTTACATCCGACAAGTGGACATTGATCCCGAGTTTAGAGATTCTGTGAAGAATTGGAAAGAGGACTTAAATATCCAAGATACGCGATCAACACTATGGCACAATACATCAAGAAGATTCATAAAATTAGAAATGAAGATGCTCATTTCAAATTACGAAATGAACTTGTCGCACATTTGTGGAATAAAAAAAGGGCAGAGTAATGTATTTTGTTTCCAAGCTTGTAGTTTTATGTTGAAGTTGTAATATATTTTGTCTACTTGATTGAAGTATGTTTTGCGGAATACTTACGATTGATAACAATTATGTTTAAATAATGAAATTGTATAGAACTTAAGAACTACTATTAACGTTAAGGATTACATCAATCTTCATCACTAGAAACGTCGTCATCACTTGGACACTGTACCTTCAACTTCTTCGAATAAAGTTTAATTTGCTTCTTCATCCAACACCTTTGTGCCGGTAGTAGGTTACTTGGGTCCGTTGTCATCACCTTAACCAAATGCACATCTTCGATGGTTTTTTTCTAGTTATCTTCGTTTCACGCCTCCTTTGAATCTCTGCCTCTTTAGCCAACTTTTGTTTCTCTCGTGCTCTAGCTTTCTTTTCCTCTTTCTTCTACTCGTCTCTCACTTTCTATGTTTCCATCATGTTTATCGTCGTCTCAAACATCTTCTTCCCCCAAAAACTTTTGACATTGCTGCTTCTTTTGCCTTGTATTTTTTTTTTTCGTCTGGTCGTACTTCCCCATAAGTATATAGTGATGCATCTAAGTCGATAGAATCATCCGGAATTACAACATTTAGAATGCCGGAAGCAGGTGTAGAGGGATTCGTGCCAAAAGTACTCAGGCTATCATTAAAATTTGATTTCCTAGCGACGTTGCGGCCGGGTTGCCCGATGTCGTTAATTTGTGACCATTTTAGGCAATGCTCCAAAACTTTCTAAGCCTCCCCCAATGTAAATGGGGCTTTTTTTGTAGTTTTCCGAATGTCTCGTATGCCATACGTTCCTTGAAATCAAGTTTAAAATTCTAATGAGTATGATTTACCTAACATAAAAAAATTACTTACGACGTCGCCCGTTCCAATGCCGGTAAAATATTGGCTTCCGAGGTCTTGAATGATGCCTATAAAAATTAAACATTCCTTATTGAACTACCCCTTATATGTGCAATTGACACCGTTGTATGATCGGCACATCGATTAGTCATTATTGAATGAGTTGAATTGGTCACACACCTTGAACCAAAATGTAGTGGCTTTTTGGTTGTTCGTGGTAGAGAGGTTTTGAGACACTTGGAACCAAGCGCATGCGAGATTGACAAACTCATCGGACGACCAATTTTTGGAGTTCGTGTATCTTTCTTTGTCATCATCAACTTCATCATCAACCTTAACTATAATAGGTGTCGATGCCGTCTTTCTTTTAGGATTCGCCTTTTCGTGCGTATTACTTCTTGTGAGAACCGGATTGAGAACCTTAGAAATGACCGAAGATACAACCGGTGATGTATTGAGGTTTAAATCATTTAAACCCCATGTACCTCTCATCGGCATGTTACTCGAACTTCCACCAACGTGAGATGATAAATATGGATTTCCCAGTTGATAATACGAGCCCATATGAGAATCAAATTGAGGGTAATATCCTTAGTTTTGGTAATGAGGGTAATATCCTTGGGTTTGAGATAAAAATTGATTGTCATATGGCGGGAATAGTTGTCGAACATAGTGATCACAATATTGGGAAGGGTTAGGCATTTGCGATGAATCATATACGTCGAATTGCGTTGAAAATACGTTCCCTTGTTGGTTCGTATTGGATGATAGAGAGTGGTTTGGAGAATTAGATTAGGAACTTGAGGATGACATGGTGGTTTTGCTTGTAAGCTAAGGAGGGAGGAGAATGTAGAAGATTAAGAGAAGATAGTGTAGAAGATGAATGACCTTTATAGATGAAAAAATATAGTTGTTGAGTTACTTGGTGAACAAGTTTCCACATAAATATAGCCATACTTGGTGAACAAGTTGACAAAAAAAACTAAGTATGGTCAAAGATAAGCAAATGCATTCCTAACTTGGTGTTTTCGAGCGTTTAAAGAAATTTCTTGTATTTCTGAGCTCATCCTCAGCCTAATGGAACTAATTTTTTAATAGAGGGAAGGTGTTTGAGGAAATACCTAAACATGCGAGAAGAAAAAAAGACAAAGTATGAACTAATGCATACATAATAGAGGGCAAGGGAAGGTATTTGAGGAAATACCTCAAAGAAACTTAACTAAAAAAAAACTAAATATGGAGAGGAGGCATTTTAAGGCAAAAGTTTCAAGCTCTTGTGCCGCGCAGTTCAGAACTGCATTGCAAGTTTGATAAGACCAGATTAATCTACATGTCTCATTTCAAGGGACCAAATTAATCCACGTGTCTCATTTTAAGGGACCAGATTAAGCCACGTGTCTCATCAAGCTTGCCACACAGTTCTAAACTGTGCGGCAAGAGCCTGGAACTTTTGCCTTTATTTCCCTTCTCTATACTTAGTTTTTTTTTATGATTTATCTTTGAGGCATTTCCTTAAGCACTTGATGTGCCATCTATTGTGTGTCCATCTCTTCATACTTAGTTATATTTTCTTCCTCTTTCGTTTATGCATTTCATCAAACACATTCCCTATATTACATTATTATATGAATTAGATTGTTTTATCAGCTAATCTCTGCGAGGAATTTTATTCAAACACTTGAAAAAACCTAGTATTTGAAGCAAACACAAGTTTAAACATAATGCATAATCAATTAAACACAGTTTAAACATGGGATATCAAAGTTCCACATGAAAACATTACATAAACTCTATAGTTTAAGCAAAACATAGCATAAACTCGATAGTCTGACAAAACATAATAAAACATAGCCTAAATAGGACGGGTTCTCTTTGTCTGGCGGGCACGTCTGGTATGATTGAGACTCTCATCATAGGTACATTGGACTTTCAGCTCTGTCTGATAGTTGATAGACATATCAGCTAGTCTCTTTTCTGTAACTCAGATAATCTCATCCCTTTGCCACAACTGTTCCTCTAACTCATATGTGCGTTAAAAGTATTGCCTCAAATCTTTATATGCCGCATACTGCATTCCTTGGTTTTGATGCCACAACTCATCCACACTATACCTAGGTCGATACAGGTGTGGTACCTGCATGACCGGGAACGGTAGCTGTCTGCGATCTTCACTGGTTCCTACCATCTCTATGAACTATCCCAGATCCCACACTTCCTCATCGTATGCCTCAACACCATATTTTTGCACCTGAGAAGACGTGGCTAAACTTAAAGTAGGTAGCAGAGCAATATCGGGACTCACTAGATCACGCCCGACCATCCAAATATTCTCGGTCCTCTTCACTAAACTACAATCGATCTTAGGATTTGAATGAGCGGCTTGCCAAAATGTCATGTAATCCACGTCAGCAACAATGTAATCGTGTCCATCATAGAAGTCTACCTCTTTCAGTCCCTGATAAAGTTGTTGATCGTACTGCAGAAATTCTATAATCTCTTGTGGGGGGTCATAGAGAACACTATCAACCTTGGTATTTTGATGCACACACCAGTCTCTTACATACCAAAGTGTACCATTCCAGTATGGGACTAAAACTAATGGAACCCTTCTTTGACTAAGCTCTGTGGCAACTCTTACCTCTGGACGGATTGCTTGTTTAAACCTCTCTCATGGTTGCCAATCAATGTTGGTTCTGTCATTCCATTCTATTATTTCTTTGATCACAGCAAATGAATGATGGATTTTAGCCCCTGAACTAGCCCTTTCATCTCTCCACGCACCCATACGATGATAAACATGGTTGAAGTTATTCACCTTGACCAGATACATTCTAACACGATAATATTTGAAAAACCAAAAATCTAACAAAGCATAGAAGCCTGTGATTGATCTCTTCCCCTTCCCACTCTTCAGAACTGAGACTTCATCTAGTCCCCGATACAAAGCCGCCAAGATCGGAGTACCCAAGTCGAACCTCGACGTACCTAGAATATGGTGGTCTATCAAAGTTGTAAGATAACCGGCTGGTAGATATATGTATTTGTATTTGTGAAGAAGATACTACCCATCATGTATGCAACAAATGCCCTCGCATACATGATATCAATGTCTTAGTTGTAACTGTTGGTTTGAGGATTCAAAGTGACTCTCCAGGTTTTCAAATAAGCTAGTGTGATATTACCGTATCTGATGTCGGCCTGAGTGATTCCGGGGAATAATGTTTATGCTTCTTCAAACTTCGAGTACTTATCTTCGTACGGGAGTTCGAAACCCCGCCCAAAACTTATGCCCGTTAGCATGACAAAGTCTAACGACATAACGCCAAGTTTCTTTTAAGGGAAGTGAAAAGTATGGGTGGAAGGCCACCACCGTTCCACGAGACACATGAATTAAGCGGTTATATGAGTTTCCCGCCTTAATCGACAAATTTTTTTCAAAACCTATATTGTCGACCAACCTCTTTAACGTGGGATACTTGGCAATTCATTGGTACCACTTTAAGACCTTATCCAGTGATCCCCTACATTGTATTTCATCTCGGTTATGCAAAAATAACACATTAACATATTAAATTTTCATTCAGGCATTTCGTCGAACATTTGACAAATAACGTTAATAACACATAAATTTTACACAAAATACTTGCCGACAATTCTTCCGATCTAATGGAAATGCAGACCCAGTTATCCGGGAGGATATCCACTCGGTGTAAATCCTCGAGGGTTGGGGCGGGATCATTATCCAGCGTGAGTTGTAACGGCCACATATTCGTGACCAATTCTTTACCCCTTCATTTAACTTCATCACTTTGCCTACGTCTAGTTTTAGGAATTGAATTACTAGGTCCCGACATTGCTAGTCTATGGACAATGGGATTGAATAACTAGGAAAAGGTGGGGGTTGAGAAACTTGAGAAAGAAGTTGGGTTTGGGTAAACTAGAAATACTTAGTAATATGTGAGTGAAGGATTGTGGCAATTCGAAGGCATTTCATGCAGGCACTACCCACGCAGTTCTGAACTGCGCAACATTAATTAAAAAAAAAAAACGTGGCTTAATCTGATTAGTTATCTTTACCTCGCAGTTCAGAACTACGCGTGAGGATTGAACGTTCAAGATGTTGAGACGTGGCTAAATATGGGACGTAGGTTGTATGCCACGCAGCAGTTCAGAACTGCGTGGGGTAATATTCACGTTGATTTTGGGCTTAAGTGCTCTAAGGTGGATTAGTTTTTGGGCAAACCCACCATCTAAGTGCTGCATATGCTCTTACACTCAATCAAGCCCCCACCTTGAATTCGACAAAATTAAACAAGGCATCTTCAACTTGATTTGAAAATCGTACGGCTATCACGTGTTCGCGTCACATCTGTCATCTCTAAATACGACACGTTACCCAAGTACGAAACACCCTCTCAAACACACAACACACGTGTCAAGATGAAAGAGGTTTGAGATCTTTAGAATTAAAACGTCGAATCCTTGACGTGTCCCCTTAGCAGATACTGATGACATCAGTATCATCGTTGATTGATCGACACGTGTTATCGACCAAGTTGTGTTAGCTGTTGTTGGGGCCTTACCAGGGATCGACACGTATGGAAAGTCGACACCAAAGAGGTCATGGACACGTGTAATGATATCCACTTGCATAAAAAAAAAAGTGCAAATTGGCCTGCGAAGGGTCCCACCCTCTTTGTATCGATGGCCTTTGCACGTATCGTCGAGTCATGACCATGTACGTCTCTATCTAGTGTTTCCGACTTCTCATTTCCTCGTTGACTTTGTTTGACCAAGACCATAGTCTTGAGTAATAATACTTGATCCTAGTCTTATTAAAATTACCTTTGAGAAAAAGAGTAATCGAATGCATCATGTTCCCTTTTGTTAATGCAAACAATAAGTAGTTTAGCTGTACAAATTCCCAAAACATCTTAGAAAAAAAAGAAGCATTGTTAGATCTTTTTCCGTTGGACTAAATAAATATAATGCCCTTCCTCTCTTTTAAATTTTAATCCAAGAGTCGTGGACGAAAAATAAAAGTTACTCTAACACGTGTCGATCTCCTACTCTCTCCCCAGTACCCGCCCGATTATCTGGATAACAGCTAAGATGAGAGAGAAACTCAAAACTCGGCGATTCATAACACTTGTCAAACTATTGTTTGTTTCCTTCACTGACCTGTCGACACGTGTAATGTAAGACAACTGTATCCACGACAACTCTGGTTTTGGCGACGCCGTTTAAGCAGGGGCCAAAAAACAACGTGTCTCAATTCACATGTTTTCATCGCCACGTGGCACTTCTCTGAGGGTATTTTCGGTATTTTATATTTATTATATCTCTCTCTTTGCTCGGCGTTTCTTTTCCCCTCTCTTTCTCTTTTATTTTAATCAATCAACCTCTGTTTTAATGGCTTCTTTACTGTTTCCGGCGAATTATTGCCGTTTTTTTGCCTAATAGTTCGTCTGGGTGTTCTTCAAATCAGTCGGGGGATACAATTGAGCTTGGGGTTGTTATGTTTCGATCTGTAAGTTGTACTTTCTCTATCTCTCTCTGTAACTTGAGAGTTGAGACCTTGTTTGTTGTTTTTTCTGCTTTTAATGGGAAATCCAAGCTTTAGTTTTGAATAAAAATGAGGTACGTTTGAATTGTTATAAACTTGGAGTCTTGGAGAGGGTACAAGGTTTTGAGGATTTGTTTTCTTTGAGTTGTTGTTATTGTTTGTGGTTGTGAGATGAGAGAAGCAAATGAAGTTGGAGGAGATGGGTTTATGAGAGATCTATTACAGAGATTCACACCCATTAGATCAGAATTAATATCTACAACTGCTACTCATGATTCTGATGAGATCGAGCTCAATTTGGGTCTCTCATTAGGTGGTCGTTTTGGGGTCGACCCCAAATCGACTAGGCTCGTTCGGTCTTCGTCGCTCGCCTTCTCGACCACGTTGTTGCGAGACGATGAGATTGTGGCGACGATGACAGCGACAGCGTCGCTTACCAGGACTAGTTCGTTACCTGTGGAGACAGAGGAGGAGATTAGAAGGAGGAAAGAGGAGCAGTGTTTGAGGAGGATGGAGGCGATGAGAAAGCGATCTGAGAAACAGAAGAATTTAAGAGCTGGGAAAGATCGGGCGAGTTTGGAGAGAATTAGCGAGGGAGATAAACAGGTAGATGGAGGTGGGGAAGGTTTGGCAATGGCTATGGCACTTAAAAGGAAGATTAAGATTGAGGGAGCAGATACATCGCCTTTGCCGGGGTTCTCAAACTGGGTTTCGCCCGGTACGGTATCGAGAGGGTTTAGGCCCAATTCGTCGCAGGGATCGGTGGGATCACAAGGGAGCAGTTCTTCCGGAGTGTCAGAGACTGAGAGCCGTTCCATTCCAGGTATTGCATATTTGTTTAGTAATTTTCATTGTGTTTACTTAAAATATGTATTGTTATTTATATGTTGAACTACTTTCGATTTTGTAGCAATTGAAGATATGCTTTTAAATTTGATTTTGCTGAGGCTTATACAGTTTTACTTACTACGCGTTGTAATTTGATTGTCGAGTGAATTTGAGGATTGGACATAGTGGACTTGAAATCGTAAGAAATAAAAGTGACCAATGATTAGCGCGGGAAAAAATTAATTCAAAGTTATGTTGAGAAGGGAATGCTGTATAATTGCTAATTTCGGATTTGTATGTGAGATGATGGCTTAGACATTTTTCAAGCAAATTTTGCTAAGACCCAATCACCATTTCTCAAATCCAAATCTTTGTGGCTGGAAATATCTCTTAACAAGAGATCCTAAGAATATAGCTTGCTTAAATGTTAATGATGACCTTAGAGAAACTAGAGTTATGGTAGAGCATCCCACACTCAGCATCTTGACAATCCCCACTCCCTTCCGATGCTGTAGTAACAATTTTTACTTCCTTTATGATGGTTACCCTGGCCGTGGTTATATCCATCTCAGGTTCTCCTTTTCCCATGTCCTCCATAAACATTGCTAGCCCAGAGTTAATCTTGGAAAACTGGCAAGTGGTCATCCAATTATGGCATAACGGAATTTTTGGCGGTTATTGCTCCGTTTTGAATTATCTTTGGATTCTCGGAAAAATACAATAGTTGTATTATCTACAGAGTATAACGGAAGTTTTGGCGGTTATTGCTCTTTTTTGAATTATCTTTGGATTCTCGGATAATACAGTAGTTGTATTATCCACACAGTATCCCTGTTGTTTTATATCATATTAGCCCCATCTAAATACTTCAACACCATTTCTTCACTAGAACCAAGGTGTCAAGGGATCATGGTCTTAACACATGACCCTAGTACGGTGGATCTGTCTTTAGATAATGATTCATGGGAAAAAATGCAAGAAAATAATTCTAAATGACGGTCCCAATTTCATGTTCTTAACATAAACATAAGCGACACAATGAACAAGTAACGACAAATAGGATCAGTGTGTTGATAGGGAATAACGACAAATAAGATCATTGTGTTAACAAATAAGATCCTATTTGTTGTTATTAGGGCTGAAACTTTTGTCCGAACTTTAGATTTTTTTTCCAAATTTGATCAGATTTTTTCAATTATGGAACCCTATTTTACAGTTATAATTTTTGATTTTTTTTAAAAAATTTCGGATCGGAATCGGATAGCCTTGAGTTTTTCTGAAATTTTCGATCAGATTATTCCGAATACCCTATGATCCAATTTAATCTGAATAATATTCCGATTTAATCCGAACAATATTCTGATTTAATTTGAATATCTCCTCCGATCCGATTTAATTCGAACAATATTCCGATTTAATCCGAATACCCTTCGATCAGATTTAATCCGAAATTTTTGGAATTCGGAATTTTTCGGATTCGGATTCATTTTTACAGTTCTAAAAAAATTGGATCGAAACAGATTTTACAGTTTCGAAAAAAATATGAAAAATTCCTCTCGCCCCCATTTCCGATCCGATCTGATCCGAAAATAAGCCTAGTCGTTATTTAATGTAAACACAATGATCTTATTTGTTGGTCCTATTTGTCGTTATTCTATGTCAACACATTGATCATATTTGTCGTTACTTGTTAAGTCCGTTGCTAAAACATATATGTGAAGAACATGAAGTTGGACCGTCATTTATGATTGTCTTCCTGCATATTACTTCGAATATAGTGTATTTATACTGGTTTGTCGAGTTAATTTTGGTATTTCTTTGATTATTTCAGGTCTCTTGGATCATTTGAGATCTCTTTTTCCCATTTGTATATGCTAACTTGTTACCATTTCACTGAAACCGACATATGCGGTCCTTGAATTTAGAAACATTCAAAAATTCTATGTAGTTAGTTTAAATTTCGTAGGTGAAAACATGCTTATAAGTCTGTACAAGTTGTACAATGAACGTAGATTCCACAAAAGTAATTATTATGATAAGTTCTAGTTAACTATTTACTTGAAAAAGTTCTAATTACCCCAGGTTTTTATGGCTATTTTAGTCACTTCACCTTTTCCCATTTCCTCCATAAACATTGCTAGCCCAAAATTAATCTTGGAAAATTGGCAAGTAGTCATAAAGGATCTAATTATGGTATAAGGAAATTTTTGGCGGTTATTGCTCCGTCTTGAATTATCTTTGGATTCTCGAATAATACAATAGTTGTATTATCCACACACTATAACGGAAGTTTTGGCGGTTATTTCCCCTTTTATGAATTATCTTTGGATTCTCTATTGTATTATCCATACAGTATAACGGAAGTTTTGGCGGTAATTGTTCCTATTTGAATTATCTTTGGATTCTCAGATAATACCATAGTTCTATTATCCACACAATATCCATGTTGTTTTATATCATACTAGCCCCATCTAAATACTTCAACACCATTTCTTCATTAGAACCCAAGTGTCAAAGGATCATGTAATCCACAATACGATTAAGAAGCTCTAGTTAGCTGAAAAGTCTGAAGAACACAAATTCGATGGGAAAAATAAGCTTCAATTGCTTAAAAAAACGAGCTTAACCTAGATCTAACCTTGCCTAGTCTTGCCCTTCATAGAAGGTTACAAACCTTAGTTTCAAATCTCTCAGATCTAAAGGAAACTCTAAACAATGATTTACGTCTAGATAATTAACTCTAGCCTAGGCTACAAGTCCTAGTTACAATCCAACTCGAAATCCAACTCTAAAAGGTATTTTAAACTCTTAAACTAGAACTGGAATTACGATAGTCGTTCGAACGAACCCATAGGTCGTTTGAACGACCGAACACCTCCCCTGGAACTTCTGCCCAAGGGTTCAAGTCGTTCGAACGACTCTCAACCTCGTTCGAACGACTTTGGTAAAAACTCCAGTTTCTCCTAGATTCTTTTGGATCATGACTCCCCCACTCAAGCCAGAACTGGAGATGTTGGAATTCTCTAGATCCTCCTGGATCATCATGAATTGAATATGGTCTTAACACATTACCCTAGTACGGTGGATCTGTCTCTAGATAATGATTCATAGGGAAAAAATGCTGGAAAATAATCCTAATGATGGTCTCAATTTCATGTTCTTAACATATACATAAACGACGGAATTAACAAGTAACGACAAATAAGATCAATATGTAGACATTAAATAACGACAAATAAGATCTTATTTGTCATTATTCCCTATCAACACACTGATCCTATTTGTTGATCCTATTTGTCGTTATTCTATGGTAACACAGTGATCCTATTTGTTGTTATTTGTTAAGTCCGTTGCTAATACGTATATGTGAAGAACATGAAGTTGGACCGTCATTTATGATTGTCTTCTTGCATTTTACTTCGAAAATAGTGTATTTATACTTGTTTGTCGAGTCTATTTTGGTATTTCTTTGATTATTTCAGGTCTCTTGGATCATTTGAGATCTCTTTTTCCCATTTGTATATGCTAACTTATTACCATTTCGCTGAAACCAACATATGCGGTCCTTGAATTTAGAGACATTTGAAAATTCTATGTAGTTTAAATACATCCTTCTAGTGAGAATTTATTATACACATCGTATGATTTGACTCAAATTCCGTAGTTGAAAACATGCTTATAAGCCTGCACAAGTTGTTCGATGAACGTAGATTCCACAAAAGTAATTATTATGTTAAGTTCTAGTTAACATAATAATTACCTAAAGTTTTCGCATATTATTGTTCGGTTATAAGCATGTTTACTTGAAAAAGTTATAATTACCTAAAGTTTTTATGGCTATTTTGTTCGGTTACTTTTCGCATATTATTGTTTGATGTCAGTCCCAACTTCAGTTTATCTTGCACATAAATTGGAATCTTCGTTGCAGGGTTGAGTAGTTGTACTGAAGGGAAAAGCTCTACGAGTATCCCGTCTTTGGGGGAGGAAAATGAGCAGAAGCCCATTGTTTCTCAAAAGTCAATAGTTACAGAGCAATCAGAAATGTCAACTGCAGTCCAAGCGGAGAAAAACCCAGTGAAGAAACCCAAGGTAACCGACAATGGCACAAGAGAGACGGGAATGAAAGTTTTGGAAGACATGCCTTGTGTTTCTACTAAGGGAGATGGACCCAATGGGAGGAGAATAGAAGGGTTCCTCTACAGGTATAGAAAGGGAGAGGAAGTGAGAATAGTGTGCGTCTGCCATGGTAGCTTTTTAACCCCGGCAGAGTTTGTTAAGCACGCCGGTGGTGGTGATGTTGCGCACCCGTTAAGGCATATAGTTGTTAGTCCCTCTTCTTAAAGATTGAAAGGGTAGAAAAGGGGAAAAAGTCAGAAATTTTTATAGAGATGTACTATTATTATTCGGAGTACATGACAATGATTGTTCTTGGGCAGGAAAAGAAATAGTTCAAGAGCAAAATGAAAATATTTGGCGCTTTTCTTCTGTGTTCTGATTGATATTATCTTTCAGATGTGTCTTTTGATAGACGAAAATGCTTAAATGAGGGTATTATATGTTTGAAATTTTTCTCAATTAGAATGTTTGATACTCTGCATTTATGTTTGCCTGCCCAGCATTTGTTTTGTTTTATTAAACATAAAGATGTGAGAAATGTTTGCCCGCCCAGCATTTGTTTTGTTTTATTAGACATAAAGATGTGAGAAATGTAAAGTTCAAGATAGTTTTCCAATGACGATTTTCTTTTCCCAATTGGATCTGTTATAAACCATTTACCTAGGTATATTTTGGATTGCCTTTTTACTGAGTCTGATTGCGGATCTCCACAGGCCTGTTTAGCTCCCTCAGTTACATGGTTGGATTTCTTCACGTAAAAGTCTTTGTATTTTTGTAGGCAAAGATAAAATAACATAAAAGGCCTAAAGGCCATGGGGAACAGAGTTTACAAGGTTTTCAGCCTCCAACGGCTCCCCTATCTGCAAGAAAATGTGTTTCAAAATTACAGTTACGATCACAAAATTCAAAACGAAAATCAAGAAAAGATGGTGCCATCTCTCAAATGTCCGGAGCCAAGGTAAGCGCTCTCCAAGATAGATCCTCAGAACACTCCCTGAAAGCTCTAACCAAGCGAAGACAATCTGTCAAGAGAAGAACTCGGTGTAAACCACTGCTCAGAGCTGCCTCCATCCCTCTCAATACCGCAACCGCCTCTGCTTCTTCTGCGTTCGCTGCCCGCAAGGAGTCGTAACCTGCACACAAAGTAGAGTTAAGGTGTGTTTTAATAATAAGTCCCGACCCCCAGGCAAGTCCGATTTGGTCCACGAGGCATCCACGTTTATGACATGCCATCCCTCGTAGATCTGCGGGGGGGGGGGGAAGGGTTGCTTTGGAATAGTGGGAGAGGGAGAGAGTCTATAATGAGTCAAGCAAAGCAGCTTTGAACATAAAAGTCTCTGACTCGGTATAATTTGCTCTTTGTAATCACATTGCTCTGCAATGCCTCAGGGTCTCATAGGGTACGGTGCAGATAGAAATACAATACGAAGTTTAGTAACTTCCCGGTTTCCTTCACATCTGAAGTATTAACATACACCTCTTCAATAATCACGGGAATTTTTTTGCGACCGGGATGTAGTCACTGGAAATAATTGGGCAGGAAAGAAATGAACTTGAAGTGCAAAGGCGCATTTACTTCAGCCTTGGGCTTAAAAAATCTAAGAACTTAAGCCTCCAGCCGTGACTAAACGTTCAGAATCTGCCTATCATGTAGCAGATTGCTTGGTTTTACAGGTCTAGACGACATTAGATAAATTTGACTATCCAATTACGCCTCTTTTTTTTCTTTTCTTTTTTCTGTTTCTTCTGTAACTAAAGCATACATGTAACAAAAGGTAAGAGCTTTGTTGAGATTAGTTTACTCCGAGGAAGCCTACACTAATTCTCCGAAGTAGCTTGCAGAAACAACTCTTATCATATCTCATGATTTCACAGATGCGCATCATGATGTGGAATATGATGTTATGGGGTTTGCAGGATCGAAGGATGTAGCTCTATATTCATAAATAGCTCTAACATAAGATAAGCAACATTATGTTCATCAATTGCAAGACAGATGCAAACCTGCGGTGTGATTCATCTTTCTAACTAACAAAAACTACATAATGTTCACCAATCAAGCCCAAGAGAACAAGAAACTCTGACTAATAGCATTATGGTGTATCAAGAACAGATATACAAACTGTTAAGATACAGACACAGAGATTCATACAACACACAAATTTTATCAGAGAAAGAGATACAGGTTTCTTCGCCTTTTCATTTTCCTCAACCCCAGCCTCCCTCATCTCTTCTTTCTCTTCTTCTTAACACTAGACACTAACAAATCTGGTTTATACTGCACCTACACAAAACATGGAGGTAAAACCTGCACCTGAGATCAAAAGTAGATGAGAGATTAGATCACGTTGACAAACTCGTGACACAGAGAAATAAGAGGAAGCAATTATAAATCATGTACGCTTGAATGAGCTTCTTCTACAATGTAGCTTTGATAAAATTGTATTTAAGTCCCGACAAGGACATTATAATAAGGTATTCATTTTGATGCCAATTTATTTTCAATGTAATTGTTGGAAGGAAAGAGCAAGGATTAGGTACTCACACTTTCAACGACAAAACGAACAAGACATGCAAGTAAACCACTTGGTGTCCGGAGCACTTGGTGGGGTTGCTGGAGTCTGTAGCTGTGGCAACTGCTGAGGTTGCGGCTCTGGCTCAACCTTTGGCGTGACACTTTTCCCCCCATCTCCTGTCAATCTGCGATGAACTACGCTAAGTTAACTCTATCATCAGGCAACAACTATACAAACAAAACCCTTAAAAATAGGTGTAAAATTAGAATTGTGTGTAGCAAAGATACTGTAATCTCATAATTTAAAGATCATCTTCACCAATGATCACCCACCCGTAAGAGGATTGTAAAAGTTGATAATGAACAATTAAATCATATTTTCTTTCAAGAACATTTGACGCCGTTAGAAAATTGTAAAATAGATAACTTTTGGCGAGAAGGGTCCCCATGATTAGAGAAATCTGCTTCATAAAAATCAGCATCTCAGTCTCTCTCTAACGTTGATCAAAAATGGGTATCAGTATATGATGAATCACGGAGATCGGTAGACTTTCTAAGCATTCAATCCAAACCAAAAAGGGCAAGAAGTGTCATAAAATGGGCTATGTCAGTGAGTGCCATACTGTCTACATCGTCATGGACTCATGGCTCAACTTTCATCCAACAAAATAAAGATAATGAAATATATATGGGCGCAGAAAATGATATAACTTACATTGGAAATGCAAAAGAAACGACGCTTGTTCCACTCCCATCAGAGTTGTGAGAAATACTTGAGGACATAGGTTTATCATTTTTGTTACGATCTTCTGCAGCTTCCCTTAATACCTCTTTCATTGTTTCAGCTGCTGCTTCGGCCACAGGTGAGGGAGAGGCATTTTGAAAATTTTCCTCAGCCTTCGGGTTAGGGTACTTGAACAAATCATCAGTTCTGCCCAACTCCCCAGACCTTCCCATCAAAAAGATTTGATCTCTCGAAAAGCTGTTATTCCCCATATGAATGCTGAACAATGACTCGTTGGACGCCACACTCCATTCAACAGGAGTTGTTGACTTACTTCTTGCAAAAACAGTAGATGGTATCCTGTAATTATCCGCCGGTGCCTCTGACCGCTCCATTAGTTGTATTGGAGGACATTGTTGTGGTGATTTACTGTAAGCAGAATCAGAAGACGAAACACTGAATGGTGTGCCTATATTTCCAGGAGAACCCATATCTGATACTTCAGCTATTGGAGGGCTCATACTCGCTAGACCTTTTGTACCACCTAATAAGGCTAACTCATCAGGTTTTAATGGGCCAAAGTCACCTACGCTAGACTTACGAGGTTCGTTATCATCATCTAGGAAGAAATCTTCATCAAACGAAGAGTCTGAAGAGGAAGATAGTGATGAAGACGATAAGACTGATTTTTTGTCTATGTTCAGGAGATCATCATCACCTTCATCGATATTAGAGTCTGGAGATAATAGTAAAAACTTAGTAGTTCCATTCCCATGTCCGAGTTCCATAATTGAAGTTTTTTTATCGAAACTTAAGCTTTAATCCTCCTATAACATCTCCTCATATAGAAATTATGCTGGACAAGAAAAGCATAAGTTGGCGAATCAATGTCAAATAATAGAATGGATAATAAGAGGATATTATAGATAGGCATCTCTTCACATCTTTTTTCGAATGATGTGTGAACAACGTGCATAACATCTCAAAGAGCAATAAAAAAGATTTTAGTTAGTCAATCTATTGTTTAAAATCCTACTTATGGCAGATATTACAAAGAACATTTGTTAGGCTAAACCCCAGGATAAACTAATGGCAAATTTAAAGAACCAATAACCTAAAATGTAACTACCACGCCGACAAACCTGTAGACTGCACGAACATTGGGGACAAATGTTGATCTAAACAATCAAATCCGCGTTCCGGGTATCTCATGATCAACCTGCAAACACCTTTAAGTTTTTGAAAGATTTAAAACAAAAAAAATGACTGATTGTGGAGAACAAAAGGCAAATCAATTCACCTAAGCTACGAATCGCAAAGAATTGTTCTTGTGTTTGTTGAGAGAAAAAATGATGGGCAAACAAAATTGGGAATTAGGGTTTGGAAAGAGATGAAATTGGGTTTGTGGTGAAAAAATCAGAGCGGTTGAGAGATGTTTTAGCCTTATTTGTCTGTTCAAGTAACTAATTTTAGTTGTGTTTCGCGCCATACTCCAACTAATTATAATCATGGCTGTTTTAGTCACTTCACCCTTCGTCCCCCTCTTTTTCTCTTTTAAAAATAAGGATTTGTCTATCCAATGGTTGATATGGAGAGTCATTGCACGTTAAAATAGATTAGTATCTAGATAAATATTTTTTATTTTTGTCGGTTTGATATTTCTGCGATATTATCAGTGGTTCACCAATGCCTAGTTTTGTGACATAAAATCGCTAATGTATCATGATTTTATCAATTTATCACCAAAATATTACGATAATTTGATGGTATTAAGAGAAAATTGGTTTTAACTTTTAATATTCGCAAAATCTAAAGAGTATGAGATTTATTTTATAATAAAAGAGATATGGCCACCCATAAAAAAACTTCAAAGGAGACCAAAAGACTAAAACACAAACATTGTCGAGAAAATGATTCTTCTCTTATAAGTTATAAGTTATAACTATACATAGTTGATGTCTTTAAGGGATAGAAAAACTAAAGAGACATAGGTATGACATTGCTGTTGGGTGGTCGGTTGGAGAAAAAGAAGGTCGGTTGCCTCTACCTAAGCAACCGACCTTACTGTTGCATATGCTCTAAGGGCTAGAAAAAGTAAAGAGACATATAACATATAGGTATGGCCTCATCATCATCTCCATCTGTTATCCAAGCTCTTTTATTAATACTATATAAAAAACAAACATTATCAGAAAATGATTCTTCTCAATGAAACTATGAAACAAAGAAGAAAAAAGTAAATATACATATAGGCTATAACATATAGGTATGGGCCGTATGGCCTCGTCCTCATCTCCATCTTATGAATTATAACTAGAATAATGCAAGCTGAATTATCTTCATACATAGTCGATGTTTTATCTTGGATAGAACACGCCACAACTTCGGTTGATGAGATGTGTCTTGGAGCGCAACCATCATTCTCTGTTAGCTTCATAAAGTACAAGAATCTTCGTGGTTCAAGGTGTAGCTACCGTCGTCTGCTTCATCGATCTCCAAGAATCTTTATGTATCCCCGTACATAAACACATAATCCATTTGACAATGGCATATATGTGTGTCTGAGAAGTATTCTGTATCAGAGTACTCTATACTTTTACGTTTACCATTTCGAGTAGAACAGACCCTAGTCTTTCATACCGATTAGATACCTCAGAATATGCATGATCTCAATCCGGTGCCTTTGGGTAAAAACAGAACTATGGCAAGCCAAACAGTTCACTGCGAATAAGTTATTGGGTCTAGTATACCCAGTGTAATGACCCGTATTTTAGTTATTCCTTTTATTCGCTTATAGTCCTTTTTCGTAATATTCCTATTCTTTATCTCATCGACATATTATTCCTTCACGTTAAGTTCCGCATTCATATTCCGCATATACTCTTTCATCCATTACGCATCCATTTATTCCTTTCGGTATTTTAGTTTATTAGATTTTTTTTTGTAGTTTTGGCGGTTCAGAGGTTTTTCGGAGGAGGAGGTGGCCTTGGGAACCCCTAGATGGGTTGGTAGTGATGTTTTTTTGTTGTGTGTGTGATTTGGGGTGGTTCCAGTGAGTCGTTGGAGTGGCCGATAGGTTTCCGAAGTATCCCGAGGAAAAGATTCCTTTTTGGGGGCTTAGGCGTTTTGGTGGCCGTGAGGCGGTGGAGGTGGTGTTTTTGCCTTGAGAAATCTTTGTTGGGCTTGTAGTAGTGTTTGTGTGGTAGTGGTGGTGGTCTGTGGTGTTTCCGGGGTGTCCAGGGTGGTCCGTGGTGTTTCTGGGGTTATTTTTTTGGTGCAGGAACAGTTCTGTTCGAACAGGACCTTTTCTGTTCGAATAGACCCATTTCTATTCGAACAGGACTTGTCTCTGTCTGAATACATTTCACTATGTTCGAACATGATCATTTCCTATTCGAACAGAGGTGCGTTTTCAGCTTTTTTTGGGTTTTATTTCCTCTTTTCCTCACTTCCCCTTTCTCTTTTTCTCTCTCTCTTCTCTCCCTAACCTATTCCTCTCTCCTCCATACTCTAGATCTTATCTTCCCCATCGCATCGAGGATTCTTCGCCCGCTTCGTCGCAAGCTTTGCTCCTATCCTCTGTAAGTTTTCTCGATTCCTTTTCCGTTATTTTCGCTCGATTTCGACCGAGTCTGATTTTTAGGGTTTGGGTTCGATGTCGTTTTCTTGTATTGATTGGTTGTTTGATGTTCTTGGTGATTGTGTTAGCTTGTCAGGCATTCCGTTTGCCATTCCGCGGATTTAGTTGGTTTTCCGTAGAACTCGGGATTGTCTTCAGGCGAGTTTTATCCCATCATTACAAAGTCTCTATACTAGTTTCTGAGTATTATTTTAGAGTGTTAAATTGAACTTAGAGATGCTATGTAATTAACTATAATTTAACCTAGGAATTATTCAGTTTATATTGTTAACCTGTAGTTTAGGTTTGTTTGATTCAGGAGCTTGGTTTATGGTTCGTATAGGACCTGAGCTTAGTTAGTAGTGACTGGGTTGGCGTCCTAGTGGCTTTGCCCCTGAATTCCCCTTCCAACCTTAAGAGATTAATGTGTTGGATGTAGTGACGGTTAGGTTGCTATGTCGGCTATGTTTAGTCGGTACAACCGAGTCTCTGTTCATCCTTAATTGTGTTGCCGTGTGAGCGACAGCTGTGTTGTTTTTCTTATACACTTGTTGTATCTTAATAACTTTAATAACATCTTTCAAAACTTATTGAGATTGGATACACGAACACTCCATTTCGGTTAACCTCCGATAGGATCCAAGGAGTCCTAAGAACGGGTTAAAAGATTGGGAATGGCACTATCATGCCTAGTTCAACCACTCAGGAGTGTGGAATGGTATGAGGCAGAGTCATGGAGATCCCAACTTATTCCACGGTGAGGTTGAAATTCCTTGAAATGATACGGATTATTGCTTCGTTGGGTTGATACACCCATTACCACTTTGATCGAGTGCGACCATCCTTAGTTTGGTCGAGCTTAACCAAATCGTACCAGTGTGTCCCCTTACTGATCTCTTTAAGAACATTAGGCGTTAGCGGTTGATCAACCAATATTATAATAGGACCGCGAGCACTTTTAAACATTGAATCATTCCGCATTAGGGGATATTTATGGGAATATCCCTGCTCATTGCATCATATCACATCGTTACACCTAGGACAAGTATGGGATTATCCTAGTCATCACATCACGTCATGGCATTGCATTTTCTCTTATCATAAATTCTCTCTCCTCTTATATTCTCGACTCTAACTTTTTTCCTTCTCAATTCCTTGTCCTTTGTGATTATTTAGTTTATTGCTAGACTGTATTTACCTGTTTATGCATTACATTCATCTTTACCTCTATTGCCAGTATAGGTTTATTAGTAGGATATTTAGTTCTGTTGGGTTTAGTGAGCCGTGGTTTGCTCACTCTCGTATTTTAACCATTTCAGAGGTTGATTAGCTTGGACTGTCGCGTGGTTGGCCAGTTCAGAGATAGATCTTGCCGCTGCAGATTTCTTTCAGTTCTAGATTTCATATGTCGCTGAGTTTTATTTCGAGATGTTGTATTACATTTTCGTCTGATGTATATATATATATATATATATATATATATATATATATATATATATATCTTTTGCTTCCGCGTTTTATTGTTATATGTTATTTCTTTACTCTGATGATATATGTGAATAGCCGAGCTAGAATTTGTCTATGGCTTGGCTATTTGTGGGGTAGAATCTTTGGATTCTCCGACCTGCACTACTTAGAATCTAGTAATTGGTTAAACTACCGATTACCAGATTTTGGGGAGTGACACCCAACTACCTATAGCAAAACACCTCCTAGCTATGGCGTCACAACCCTAGGAGTTTCTCCCCCCATTAGGATGGTGGAAGATGTCGTCGTCCACACCCAAGTGATGGACGCGCAATTAACGACTTAGCACCGTGTGCTACATCCATATCGAAGTATTAGATAACTCTTCCGATATATATTGCTCGATCTATGAGTGCCACTATCAAGATGTTCGATCTACAAATCGAGACACTCTTGATTTCCCAAGGTCTTATATTTTGAATTCCTTCCTAAGGTATTCGACGGCTTTCGCGTTCTCCCCTGGAAGTTTAATGATATCCAAATCATTTAGTACACTATTATGATGATATTGAACCTAATATCTGTGTTTTAATAAGAACGCATGGACATATAAGGATATTTACAAAGTCCTCGACCTTCAAATACTTAGTCGATTTACTATGTCTCATGGGCCCCAATTGCTTCAAGTCAACAATAACTTTTCCAGTTTTATTACGTACACACCTCGTGTGTCAGGCTTAATTGCTTTCAGAAGCTTATACCTTCCCAGGTAGCTTCATGTAGCTTGCTTCATGCAGATATCTGTATCTAGTTTCCCATATAGATACATGGTATTTACATCATACTCATATCTAGCTTATCCCCTGACAACTTGACAGACTGGTCAGTACCGAAATGTTATAGCGTTCATAACCGGGTAATAGATCATACTGTAATCGATGCCAGATCTCTTAAAGATTTCTTGGGTAACTAGTCTTGCCTTGACCATATTATCTCTCCGAGTTAATAGTGTTTCCGTACCTTTCTCATTTATAACCGACAGGCTCAATTGTATAATTTCGTATTATGCTAGTAAGCTGAGCTCCACTTGGATTCCAGATGCCCACTTTGGCCAATGTATAACAACATACAATTATTTACAATAAGTGGCTCTGAATCCTCATCCTTGATGGCGAACACAACAACCAATATGAATATCTTATCGATAAATCTCAACTGAACGATCCTACGTTGTGCTACTTTCTTCCAATGGTGCTCCGCATTAAGCGCGAGCCTCAGATTCGTTTGCGGTACTAATTCCCTTGGAACGTTCTGCTGCGGTACTAGTTCCCCCAGAACGTTCTATTGTGTAGGTGTATTACTTGCAGGTGCATACACTTATGGTAAGTCTCTATGAATGTATCTAGCAATTCATTTATGACCTATTGGAGGTTTGTAATTCGTTGAACCTTATTGACGCCTAACTTATGTATAGGGATCTAGATGAGACAACGATAGTATTTTCCAAGACCTCTTAGAAATATCCTTAGCATTGACTTTCATATCTCCCCCCCCCCAATACTAGGAATATCGTCTCATCAAAGTGACAATTATTTGCCCTGCCGTATATACATCGCCAGTGGGTCCAAATATCCAGTGATAAATGCGAATCATAATTCACATAATACCAGGTCGACGTTAAGAGTCTCATCTTCATACATTGCGGTGCGATTGGCACCTATACGGAACATCCAAATGTTCATTGATGGGCAACACCGGGCTCCGACCCAGTTACTAGTCACTTTTGGGAAAAAATAATTTGACGATTTACTAAGGGATGAACCCTAATCAGTGCAGTGGGAGCAAGAATGCATCTTCCACACACTAGCAGGAAGCTGTGATCGTAATAACAATGGCCTAGCGATTATCCTAAATCGCTTGATTAGGTTTTCTGCCAATCGTAAGTTGGGTATGGTATGGGGTACTCACGATGCTCAATCATCTATCCCATTTAGCGGTAAAATAATCATTAAAAGCCTGTGAGTTCAACTCCTAATCCCTCGTCAAGTCGCATCGATCGACTTTGATCGGTTATTCCAGGAACTGAGCCTGCGATTGAATGATCTAAGTAAGAAGTCATGCTAACGTTGCATTTTTAGATTTTATGAGTAGGCAAATGTAAGACCATCTCCTAGATGCATCTTTTATGACCATAATTATTCAAGTTGGGCCACTATGTGGATGGAAAGGTCGACATGTGTCTCCATGAATGCATTTGGAGCAAAGGCTGGAGATCCTACTCCACCTTGGTCATACTAGGATGAAATAATAGACTTTCCTTGAAAGCACTCGTTACACGTACACTCTCTGGATCTTCTCTCTTTTTAAAGAAAGTTGAGATGTAATCCTGATAATCCTCCTCACTATCCGAGCCCCGAGGAATGTATTGGAAACCGTTCCAATAGCGTGTTCTAACCTTTAGATATTGAGTAAATACACAAAACCCTGTCTATCAATTCCCTGATAGTCATTACGTGGTGAGTATTATCATGTATCTCCTTAAACTCAGTAAAATCAGATTAGATTTACTAGTTTATAAACTAGACTAGATACCCTGTATCTTACCGTAAGAGAGTAATAGCGCGACGCACTTAATGTGTTTTATCATGTTGGACGTGCCAGTGATATTCGTGTCATCCCCGATGCACAAGGTTAGACAAGAAATATATTTATATCTCAAAAAGGATCGAGTGCGTTGTACTAATGTCTCTTAGACATGTGTCGTCACTCATTCGATTATCGGTCATACTCAATGAGCAGATAAATCCATATGCTAGTTGTATATAGTAGATCAACTATCATACATGGAATTTAACTATTTCCCAAGCAATAAATTCACAAAATAAAATCAAAGAACAATCTCAGATAGATGGGATACCAAACCAGTACATGTCACGAGCATTCTATTAAACTAAATACTGAAGAGTTCCCAAGTCAGTCAATGATAGAACTAAAAAAGCAAAACTACTACATCAACAAGTAAAGTTACTACTTGGCAATGCTCTCTAGGTGATATTATTCATCTATTAAGAATTTACTATTATTTATTCTTAGAACATGATCCAATGCTGCATTGGTATATGGGAAGAATCTAAAGCTACAAACTATGCAGTAGCATGGTCTATGCTAGCTGCGATCACGTGATAAGTCCGGGGCTGATCTCTTTAGATTGTTTGGGGTACCTTGCAATCCCGTACCCGACTATCTCGTATCTATTTTAGAATCCTTCCTATTCCATTTTGGTCCATTGGTGAACTTCTTGTTCCCCTTGCCTCAGGTTACTGATGGCTGGAATTGAATCCTGCCGTTGTTACCACCTCTCATTAATCTACGGTTGTGACCCTGTCTATAACTTCCCCTGTCACTAGACCCAACATTGTGTGACCTTGTCACATGCTTATTTTTAGTAAACATAAGCTTGAGGTTCGTAACCAGTAGCTCTTTATTTTGCTCATAAAAGGAAAACGTGAATTAGGTCTGTATGCACAGTAATCTATCAAAAGTTGCATCGGAAGCGCAATATTTGAAATGTAGAAATTGTAATAGAATATTCCCAACATCTTTATTTACCTCAACTATTTCTCCATGTGAGATTATAGTGGAGTTGCACTACCGAATAAAAATTCAGCTGCAGTCATATAATACTATCATAGTATAAGTTAATCTATTATCAGGCTTTTCCTGGATATGGAGGCGAGGGTGCCAAATAAAGCTCCTACTTTGTTATATATTTAGAGACTCATTGTTCTCAACAATAGTTTTTTTCAGATTCTGTAATAGCAGATGAATTTCAGTATCCATACAGGTCAAGTTTATTGGTACCTAAAATATAAATTACAGTATGGGAAGTACTCAATGTTCTGAGTGTTACCAACATCTATTATGCATGTAGATCAATGCCAGTAGTAGTACTTGATAAACATATCAATTGCATTAAAGACAGATCATAGTTCTTAGAATAAAGATAAATAATTAATTCCCAATCATGTTATAGTTGAACCCTGTTCATATTCTAAAACTCATGAATTTTTTTTTTAATAATTAAATCCCAAATTTTAACTCGTAAAAATGATGATCTTAATCTTAGATGTGTGTTTTAATATATTTTTAGGCAAGATTGATATTCAAAACCACTAGATGAGTGATTTCCTTATTATGAGAACTAGGGTGTTTTAAGCCCTTCAGTTCTCTAAAGGTCTATATATTTTAGCCAAATGACCATATTTGTTACAAATATGAGGGTATTAAATGTTTAGTTGACAAGTGGTCCCACCCCGAAGTCTGCTAGGTTCACAAGATAGATTGATTATGTCTGTCTTTGAACTAATATTCTAGGGTACTATAGGTTGCTATTAATGTCTATATACCTCTAAATGTTATCTTGTAACATCTAATTGTACCTAGATGCAAAAAATTAATTCCTCAGACACCAAGTTTTTAGAAATAAAACTAAGTCAATTCCCAATTGAGCTCTAGTTATTTGTCCGTGATAATTAACTGTGATTTAGATATGACTCCTAGTTGTATCCTAAATTTGTCTTGGTTTCATATTATCCATAATCCATGATTATGATAATTAATATCCTAGGGGCATACCCGTAATATCCTATTAGCTATCGTAAGATACTTAAATAAGTATTACACCATTTACTTGTTCCTATGCAAGGCATCTCTTCTAAAAAAAAATTAAAATTATTTTTCATAATTTTTTTTCAAAATGGATCCCCCACGTGGTAGATCGAGTCAATAGAAATTTTAAAAAAAAAATTAGGTTCAATTTGACCAAAAATTGGGCTATTTTTATAGCCGTTTTAGTGTCTAGACCGGTCTGACTCGGTCTGGGTCAAGGCCTGGACTGGGTTGACTGGTCTAAACCGGTCTGACCCGATCTACCACATGTCACGCACACAAAGGTCACACATGCCACACGCACGGGCTGCACACGTACCACGCACGTGTGTGCCACACATTCCACGCACACGTGCCACACATGCGCACGTACCACACGTACTTCGCACGTGTCTGCCACGTCACTGCTCCGGTAGCCATTCGTTAAATATTCCGGTGAACTTCCAACATTCAACCGATAGTCGGTCTCCTATGAAAATTCGGCAATTGCCACGTGTCACCCCCGGTGACTTCCACGTGTCACAACACGTGTCATGCCATGTGTCCTCAACACGCGTCACAGCTGACGTCGCAGTGGATAATGATGACGTCACATCAGATAATTATTATTAAAAAATTGTTGACGTCATCGACCAAAAAAACTCTATTTTTTGGGCCGTGAAACTGCCTAGTTTCAACATGCTATTCCTGGCAATTATGACATCTTCCTAAGACGTGCCACATACCGTTAAAAAGCTCTCGGAGTAGGCTATCCAACCGAAGTGGTTTTTCCTCTATCCTATGTCCACAGAGAAAGATATACAAGTTTGAATACGACCCTTTATAAAGGGTAAAAAATATCAAAAACCCTAATTTTTAATCCAAAAAAAATAGAAAAAATATGTTTTTGAACCATGATAATCTATCATATAGCATAGATTAGTAAGAAATTTAATATGCATTCAAAAACTGTAAAATACCTCTTCTCCTGATCACAAGGTTTCCCTGAAAATCTTTGATTAAAGAGTAATTTTTTGCTCTCCTCGTTCCTAGAGCTTGCTTCCTGATAACGTGTTGAGAGATAATTGATATAGAGCAATATAATAGGACTATATCTTATGAACAAAAGAGAGAGAAGAGAGGATTTCTTATTGATTTTGAATTGTGTTCTCCGTACGTAATACAGTGATATATAAAGATAACCCTACAACAAGGTTACCTAACCTACCTAAACTCTCCCCATAACCTTATCGGGCCTATGGGGTTGTTAGGAGTCTTAATAGGACACCCTAACCTTGTTGGGCTCTTAGCTTGGGCTTGGGCCCAACTCCTAACAGTCTTATATCTGCTTGAGCTTCATAAATCGTTTTTAATAAAGGACATGTCTTTTGTATGAAGTTAATAAATCAAATCATGATCTTCAACAAAGCGCTTCATTTCTTCTTGGACTTGAGTTCTCATTCCTTTCCACATCCTTAATTCGCCATTACGAATTGTATATCTAAAGCTACTACTATAGCTCTAAAATATCTAACTAAGCTAGTCGAAAAGTCAATCTTGAAAACATCACCCCCGAAAACGAGAACATTTAGATGTTAACGACTTTGCTGGAGCTTTAATATAAGGGTAGAAAGAAATATAAAGCAGGGAGAAGGCATTAGATCTTACTCCCTAGAGGTGCCAATTGCTAATGTATTCTCAACTGCCCAAAACCAGCTCTATCCATGAACAGAATATGCCGAAGAATTTTGGTTAATAAGTTCTCGATGCCGAAAGTCTGAGATTGCCCATCAGCTCCAAGATTTGCACAATGACCGGCTGCACCATTTCCTTCTCGCAGCATGTGTTCCAATGTGAAATCCATTTGTCTATGTAGTAGTTGTACCTCCTCCATATCAGCTCCATAGCCCATGGCACTGTGATATTGTTCTTCATTCAGTCCACAACCGTTTTACAGTCCATCTCCACGATAAAAGGCAAATAATTTCTCGAAGACCAATAACTAATGATAATACTTCTGCATATATATTGTTACCAACGCCCAAAGCTTGAGTAAATGCAAATAGTAGCTTCCCTTGAGAGTCTCTGACTCTCACAACACCTCCACCTCCACATCTCCCTGGATTTCCTTTACTCGCCCCGTTTGTGTTCAACTTGTAGTAACTCAAAGGTGGTGGTTTCCAAACAACAAGTCTCGGTATCACCATTTTAGTCGCCAAGGTATTGAGCCCTAGTACTTGCAGTGTTAGTCTCAATGGCATTCTTCATGTACCCCGTAGTAAAATGAAATATCATTAAAGCCTAGAGTTAGACATGTGACTTACTACTTTTTTGAGAGGAGAAGTTTTAAATACACCCCAAACTCTATATTCCCCCAAAATGATAACACGTAAAAGCTAACCTCAAAATTACATTAAGAGATGTAAAGCATCTCGTAGTACGCAGTTCCATGGTCATGATAGTTAATAACAAATAATTCATACACTTATCAAAGCAAATTCTCTTTTTCATAGATTTTAAAAGAGGCATACACTAGAAAATAAAACGCGATTTTTACCCCCAAATTTCCTGAATTTAGGCCAAGTAGAAATGATAAAAGGAGATATACTTGATGATTCGAAACCTTAGAACGGAAGGAGGAGAAGCTAGAATACGTGGGAGTGGGGTGAGCTACCTTCTTAACTTTTTAACTTAATTTGGTATTTCTTAAAGAGATAGGGTGAGTTCATTAATCTAAAAAAAATTGAAAGTGAGGTGAGCTTATTAAGAATAGGGTGTATTTAAAATTTATCTTTTGAGAGTGTATATTGGAAGCGAAGGTGGGAAATTTATAACATTTTCATCATCATGCTAAACAAATGACCTGACTAGGTAGATAGTAATTAAAGCATGTTTAATTTATCACCTTAATCATTAAAGAAATATCTGTGATTATACATAATTTGGTATCTTAAATAGTGTAGTGACAGACAATTAATGGCGTGATTACTACGAACGCGAAAGCGAGATTCGCATGAATATTACGTCAATTGGTACCAGAGCTGTGTTAGAATTCAGTGTAGTCAGTTTCAAGAGCAAAGATGCCTCGTGGAAGACCCGCAACGAAGAAACCTACGCTCGTCGACAATGTAACGAGAATATCGGATAATCTTGTTAAGCTTAAAGGGCTTGTTGAGGCCTTGGGTAGAAGAGTTTTTTTCCCACTTCCCACCCCCCAATCAACGGTGATTTTACCACCTATTTACGATGATTATCCTGAAGATTGGAGCACCACAGCAAAGATCGGTGAAATGGAAACCCCATTTTTACGTCTTCCCGTCGATAGCGACGTGAGATTGGAAACTTCGATGTTTGATACGGCGAGTAAAGAGACGCCGGCCGTCTTAGAAGGTCCGGTCAATGACCTACTATCACCAACAATAACTTCACAAACGAAAATAGTGCCGAACGGTGTTAAAAATTTTATCGAATTCGCGATAAAAAGCTCAGTCACAATTCGTGATATCCCAAAGATTAGTGATAAAGGAGTTACCAGATTTCACTACGGATTCCAGTGGAGCCCTCTTGTTGTAAATCCCACTGGAATTGGGGCTAGGATAAAAAACCTAATCGGCCAAGGTTCAATAAACGAAGAAAATCCAGTTTCAGTTCTTGCCATGAAGAGAGAAAGAAGTTCTGATTGGGTACAACCAGGTACATGGGGGGTACAATCATCACCAACAACTGTAGTTGTTTTCTCACCTACGATGACTGAATTCAAGCCTACGATGCCGATGACGACCATCGCAATGTCGTTGGTAGGGGCTGATTGTTTGGAGTCATCGGTGACCACACCGACAGTTAACGATTGCTTGGGGAGGAAAGAACTTGAGAAAAACAAGAGAGAGGGTCAACACATACATCAATCATGGCATGGAGTACTCAAAGAAGGAGAGGATGTTGCGATTGAGAGAGAGAGAAGAGGGAGAAGTGAAGAACACGGGTTACTTACATGATGAACTTGAGAAAGAAATAAGATAAAGAGATCAAGTGCAACAGGGTGTACCATACCCATCATCAACATGTGTTAAGCACATGCCTCTCCAAAATTTACCAGAATGCAAATGAACTTCGTACCAGCCCCACTTTGGCATGTAACCAAACCTCACCCATGTCAGGGAAACCCATCTCAGAACGTTAAGTCTCAAAAAGGTTGGGCTAGACCCCGACCCACAATTTTTTGACACATTTTGGGAGGGTTTGTTACCAAGTTTTGAGAACCTTCTTATTTTTTGACGTTCTTAAACATTGGGATTTAAAGACCTCGAGTACAATCGCAGGGTATGGAAAATTTTGCAGAAGACTTCAAGATTTCTATAAGAGTTCAACCATACAAATTTTGTGCACGTTCTACGAGATAAATACGAAGAGACTGAGATACACACTATATACGTGTGTGAGTTCTCTGGTGCACCGCCCCCTTGATTTTGTGGACGAAATCTTCTCAGACGGAGGGTTTGATGTGATACGTCCCTCATAGGATCGTCTACCCACCTGTGACCTATATTTAATTAGTATTTTATATTTTATGTTTTAGCTTAAGCTCTGTTGGAGAGGTCCAATGTGAGTTATTAGTTGTTTCCCAATTTAAGTAGAATTCCATTTTAATTAGAATTAGGGTTCCTAATTCTAACCCCCCCCCCCCCTGTTCTATAAAAGGGAAGGTCTAGGTTATTTGTTTCTCAGTTGATTTTGATTAAAGAAAGTTGATTTGTTTAGTTGAAACCCTAGTTTTCTCTAACTTTCAAATGCAACCTGATCTTCATATGAATCTCGCTTCCGTGTTCGTAGTATTCACGTCAATTAAGGTTACCTATGCATGAAGTAGATTAGCACTAAAGCAAGTAGTCTTATTATTGATCTTCGAGATCAACATCATCTTTCATAGAGATCTTATTTTCCTTGTACGTTTTTTAAAAATCAAGGGAGATGAAACAGCTTAATGACTAAAATTAATTAAAATGCCAATTTCGAGTACTTGGATTGTACTTGGTTTGCATCGGACATGCAATGCCTACTTGCCTAGATGTTGTGTTGATATGTATTCCATTGGTATATAATTCCATTCATATATGAAAAAATAATAACTGAGTTCCCCAAACTCAAGAGTTGGGTTTTATTCTCCTAACTCTAATCCCAACTCTAAAAAAAGTAAATCTGGAAAGATAAAAAGATATGATATGGGTGTATAAATGACCACCCAATACATCGGATTCATATGTGAATAAATAATCATTAATATAATGGCCAGCAATTGCCCTTGATATTTTTATTTTTGTGATATTTTGCCTATATACATATGCCTTAATATCCTTCCCTTTCAACTAGCCACAACATCAAAGTCTATCTCATTGATAAAATGTTTAGCTCATTTGTGCAACACAAGACTTTTTTTACCGTGATGTGCAAGAAACTAATCGAACAACTGATGCAGAATCTCTTATAACAATATCAACAATATCAGCGGAACCACAAATAGACGTAGAGGATTAAAGCATATATAATGTTAAATCATACACCAAAACCCATATTAATGATAAACTCGATCGTTATCACAAACTATCGGTATTTATATATCTTTGTATAGGTACTCTATACACCAAAACCCATATAAATAAACTCAAATTGGTCGTTATCACAAACTATCGGTATCTATATCTCTTTGTATAGTTACCAAAACATTACCTTAAGCAATTTTGGTAATGGCTAAATCGCGTATTATAATACTTCAATTGCCTCCAACATCCTATTGATAATACACCTCACATAAATCAGCTATAAGAGCATCTCTTAAAGTGCTTGATTGCCTTGGATGCAAAAAAGCCAAATCCAAGGTAGTCAAACTCAATTTCCTCCGAGAGTACCTGACTTGGATTTTAAACTAATTCAAATAGGTGCATAACACTTGGGCGCCTATTTGTATTTTAAATTACGTAAAAAATTATTATTGGGTGGCAGATAATGACGCATGTGTCATTGTTTGTCTAAGAAATTACGTAGAAGATTATTATTGGGTGGTAAATAATGAAGCATGTGCCCTTGCCTAAGAAATTAAGCTTTAACAAATTTAGTCAGTGCAACAGGTGCCTAAGAGTTGGGCGCTTAATTAAAAAAAAAATAACTTAGGCGCATGTTTAAAAACAGAACAGGCGCACAACACTTGGGCGCCCAATCGCTACTTAAAAATCCAAGACCGAGTCTTGGATTCCAAGGCTGAGACTTGGATTTTGAGACTCAAATCCAAGTCAGTCAGGCACTGTTGGAGGACGAAAATCTGATGTGGCAGCTTAAATTCCAAGGTAGTGAGGAACTTTAAGAGTTGCTCTAAGTGTTAAAACTAGTATAATGGTACCGGTGGGACCGACTGCAATTTTATTTTATTATTGCCTTTTTTTTTCAACACATCCGTCCACACTATCTTAAACAGTAAGGAATGAAAAATATAATTTTTTTTCCATGGATTAAAATACCAACCATAAAAAAGATTAAACATAAGAGCCAAACAGATTAGCCTGGTTAGCCCTTTAAAGCCTTCTCATTTCTCTATTTGATTGGTAATAGATCATTCTGAGCTCTCTTTTGAGTAACTTGACCCCCCCCCCCCCCCCCCCCCCCAATCTCTTAGTTTTATAATGGGTAGTAGTGATGTGTTACTTCTAAAGGCTATTAGTTGGTCTTAAAGAATCCTCATTCGATCTCTTCAATTCCAATTCTTCAACTAAATATCTAATGAATAAACGTCCATCTTTATTTATTATGATTTTTGTGAACTCTAAGCTTTGGTAATAAACTCCAAAACTTTGAAATTTCTTATTGAAGTAAATTTCAACCAAACGCTGAGATAAAGAGGGATTTGTTTGAAGATGGAGAGAGTGAGCTACTAAGAAGAATATGAAGAGTTTTGTTGAGATAATTGTGGGAGGAATTCGTTGAGTTTATTCCTCTTTTATGTCTCCTACTAATGTGGCGATGATTCAACTATTTGTACTTAATAGGTTTCAATTAAATAACATAAAAGGTAATTATTTTTTAACTTATTTTTATAAGAACATCTCCAATAGAGACGGTATGTTATTCCGATTTTGGATACTAGTATCCGGAATAGCATACCACTTTGCTCCAACAGATTTATCTCCGAATTCAGTTTTTTTAATATTAAAATTGAGACCCACAATATTATTATTTCATGAGAGATATGAGATTTTTATTAAAAATTGGGACCCACAATATTTTTTTATTAGAAAGATGAAAGAAAGGAAGAAATAGTTGTGGGAACCACAAAAGTTGTATGCAATTCACATACTTTGGAGGGGAATGGGGGTGAGTATGTTGAACCCCATACTCCTATTGGAAGAGATTTTTGCAAAAGTATGAGAAAACTTTAACAACATATTCTTCTCTTGGAGATGTTCTAAGTAATGGCGACAGATTTGAAAGGGCAAAACAGGCAGAAAATTGCTTCATACGTACTATCATGAAACCATTTTGTAATAACCAAGAGCATTTTTGTGTAGTTATGTGTAAAGTGACCTCCCTTCAGATGATTTATTTGTTTAACAACCTCAAATTGGAGAAGGGGATAAGTTTATATGTTGTTCAATAGTCACGAAAAATGTTAATGATCAGGTATATATCTGCAATGAAAGTGTGTTCTAGTGGTTAGTCCCATGCATCATAACAATAGTGTTGGTATACATAACACATTGAGCCTAAACGTTGCTTTTATTAGATTATGTAGATTTTGATGAATTTAGGCGTTGTAGAGTGATACATTACTTGAGATAATCTTGATTCACAATATATAAGTGAGCACTACTAGTGTGTCACCTTTGTCAAAGACTTGCCAGTTCTTTTACATAAATTCCACTTCTCTTCCTATCCTACTCTGGAGAGGCAACAGGTTCACAAACTTATTAAGATGTAAATGCACTTAACCGTATCAACTATCTTCTTATGGTTCGGTAAATATGACTAAATATAAAAAGTTTCAGAAATGTATTCGTATGTTGAGATCTAGTTGTTAAATATAATTAGTCATCTGCAAGTTCACCCAGAAATAACCAAGAACTTTTGTGGAGTGACTAGGGTCTAGGTACCCTCTATTACTGAAGTTCTGATATCTAAGAACATCAGATAGGAGTTTCCAACAATTCTAATGATCTAACATTAACATATCACCGTGCCAGGGCCATGTCAAAGATTCAAAAGCATACAATCATGAATCATCCAAGGTTTAACAAGTAATCTCATTAGCAATTAGAGCGCATGAAATATTAATATGTAAGATGTGCAAAAGAGTAAACACGTCCATGAAATATGTGCCAGGGGATGCTTGAGTGAGCAGAAGTCCTTGAAATCGAGTCTCCACCAATGCCGGCCATCTATCAAGAGAAATCTTCACCTCCCCGGGAACGTGCACTTGGCAAGGTAAGGCATGGTCCATGTGCATGCCGCATGTTTTGGTTCTCATACCAGATTTCATAGGATAATGGCTTTTAAGTAAATCTCTATGTAGTAAGAGCTAAAATTTCAGGGTCGGTAGGTAGGTACAGGTTATCTTGTTAGAGCATCAGGCTGGGTATATTAACTAGCCACATAAATCTGACATGTAGCAATCGGTAAAAAAATTATCTTTTTCAGGGAGATTGCGCTAAGCGCCAAGTCATATAATATGTCAGTTTTTTATTTATTTTAAATGTTGTTCGCCACTTGAATTGGCAAAAAAAAAAAAAAAACCCTGCGCAAATTGAATTGATGCTGCGCTAACTCAATTGGCGCACAACATTTTTTATTAAATAAAAAAAACATATTATACACACACAAAACCAATTTAAAAATATTAAACGTGTGGGTCATCTGGTAAATTCTGAGCATAACAGCATCGCCACATATAGCCACTGATTTTATGAATAGGAGTGTCATTTGAGCGATAGCGATCCTGAATGAGTTTTTACAACATTTGGATCGCTATACATTAACGATATCTAACCTGATGCTCTTATGTTATCTCTTATTTTCTTGCAGATATTTCTCTTTATGTTTTCCTCTCATTTACAGTCTAAAGTATAACTAAATCTGTTAAGAGTTGCGAGAAGTCTAATGTCCATTTGTGGAGCTTTGAAGATACAAGTATTTAACATTAAAGAAGTTTTAAATGCACCCCAATCTTAAGAAGCTCACCCCAGACTAAGCTCACCCCACTAGTGTATGTGTTAGTTTAATTAGCTCACCGCATCTTTGAAAGTAAGACAAAGTGATAAAATAGAGTAGAAAAAATCAAATAAATCGCCACATTATTTTGCGACTTCATTTTTTCATTTTCTATTTTTGTCAAGTACGTCATATATCTCTCTCTCTCTCTATTATCATATTTTATCTCTCTTAAACCATCACGATGGTTACATACTTGCATGATATTAACATTCTAATGAGGTTAAAAGATTCTTACACGTCTCTAGTTGTTAGTATTGGTGATGTGCTTATTGCCTAGATAAAAAATTTAATTTGATTTCTTCTCGTTTTGGAGAGTAAAATATTTTAGGTTTAGTTAAGGTGTTGGACGGAGCGAGCTTTCAAAAGAAAATATGTGATGCTCTTACTTTGAGAACATACTTGTCTCCACCAGTTGAGAAATCATATTAGAATTTTAATAATGAAATGAGGGTGAGCTTTTAGTATTTTGGGGTGTATTTAAAATTTCTCTTAACATTAACATTGGAGTTTCTAGTTTTAACTGTAAGTTTTTGTAAGGCCAGTATGATTTTATCACTATTGGAGTTTCTAGTTTTAACTGTAAGTTTTTGTAAGGCCAGTATGATTTTATCACTACATCTTAGTTTGGAATTTGCAACTCAGTTTGTCCATCTTGGTAAACTATTTCTGTGTTTTGCAAGCATTTTGAATCAAATTTTCTTTCTGATGCAAGTATTGTATTAAACTCGGTTATACCAATCCAATCAAGGTCTGAGTGCGTACTTACAAATCAGATATGCTTATATAGTAGACATGAGCCATCTAGACAAACAGGGGTTTTCATCGAAAGAGTCCATTTATTGTGAGAATTAAATAGTGAATCTTATGTAGAAGCAATCCCTTGGTGTGCAGGAAATTTTCACGTTTTCTTCCTTTGCAGGCAAAGAATCATGGAGATATTGTGTACCAAAACCTCCATTTTAGAATGGATCCAGAAGCTAGAACTTGCTATTTAGTCTCCTCGGTAAGAAAGAGCAAGCATACGGTACATATAATAACCAGGTCTTCTACAAGTTCTTAATAATTTGTAGCGCAAAATTAATTATAATTGTTCCTCATTATGCCCATAGTTATTTCTGACATATATCAGGTTTGTGCATCAAGCAGGAGGAAAGGTCACATTTTGAAACAGAAACTTATGTTCTCATCGAACCAGGCAACGATAAGAAATTTGTTTCGAAGGAAGAGGTAATGGCAACAATAAAGAAGTCTGGCCAGAAAATGCCTTTCCCCCAGACCTTGCCAGGCTTAAAACTGTAGATGACACTGTTTCTCATCTTGTAAATTCTGTTTGCGAGCTTGAGATCGATGGGGAAGTTGGTTCAATCAGGTTGGAAGGAGATGAGATTTAACACTATCGTTTTGCTATAGTGTCTCACTGAAGTATTATTTTTTGTACTAGCTAGTCATTTTAAATGTGATCATGTTTGTGTATGTCTTGTCCTAGGAACTTGAAGGCTTCAATGCTTTGTTATAGCTCCCTTGGCATTGGTCATGCCATTAGTTCAACATCATACATCCTAAAGTATGCTTACATGATGATATGTTATCCGGTGAATCAACTAAGCTCATATATAGTTCTACTAAATTTACATGGCAAATAAGAATATGAACTTAACAAAGCTTTTTCATTGAATAATTATATTCATATCATACATACACTTCCAGAATTGAATACATAGGCTTAAGTAGATAAGTATATTGATGAACCTGCTAATCCAGAATGGCTCAAATCAGATTTGAAAGAGACCCACGTTCTGAAAAGAGAATTTGTAACTTGTTATTACCAAATATTGTCGTTGCAAACCTAGTATAGATTGTAGCAGGCAAGATTGTCAACAAAGATAAAAAAAAAACTGAACATTATCACACATCATCCATTTATACTTTGCTCAGCTGGGTTAAGGCAGACTCATGAGTCGTGACCCAATTACCACACAGCTCGAAGGTCAAATTACATGATATTCTACCCCCAGCCATTGTATCGAATTTAAATGAACAATGTTCCGTGACTCTTGGCCCAAATATATCAAAATTTACAAAATGGGTTATACCTTTTTAAGAGTTATACCAGGCGGCAGCATTTCGGGTTTTTGGCCTCTAGCAAGAAGGCCTTTAGAAATAGGAGACATCATAAGATCAGTTGGGCTCCTATACCTGTAAAATGCATTACAATTATAGACTTTATAGTCAAACATACAAAAATAATTACAAGCATATGATATTTACTTAGATATTAATAATAATCTAGGCACCTTTCAGGATACTTGAGCGCTTTGGGCACTTTAAGAAGATCGGGGAGTGCGTTCTTATGGGCATCAATGGAAAGCAGGGAATTCTGATCGATTTTCAAAATCTGTGGGGGTGTTTTCTTGATGAACTCAATCGGTTTTCTTAGAGGTGTTTCGAGCTTCTCTTCTTCCATTTGTTTGCAGATGGTCTCTTAGAGGTGTTTGAGCCATTATGAGAGAGAGAGAGAGAGAGAAGTATATGTAGGAAGGAAGGATTGAATGAGAGAGACGACCGTTGGGTTTGGTGTTGAGTTCAACGGTCGAATTCAAAGTTTCTAAAGTTTAGGCTTCTAGTTCCAAGGCGGCTGTTAAATCGGTTAGTCAAGTCGGGTTAATCATGAAACATGAGAAGAAAAAAAACCCTTAGGAGGTAAAACGATCAACTCAATTTGAAGACCATGCAGCTCCGGAATCGAATACTGTGGAGGGGTATCCGGGTGGGTAAAGTGGCTTTTTAACAAACCTGGAGAATCCAAAATCTTGTTGTTGGAGGTGCTCTTAGCATCATTGTTTTAATCGAGGGAGGATTCGTGGGCACTCAAAAACGACACTCAAGTCTCGCTCAATAAGAACCACTCATTTGTTATGGTAAATGGTTCAAATAATAGAGGAGCTCGCAAATATATTTGAAATAATATTAGGTGGAAATGAGTCATTGAAGATCAAAATATATTTGTGGTATTTGAGTATGTCGATTATAACGGTGATCGAGAATTTCTTATACACCATTATCGAGTTAGACTGGCGAAAAAGAGTCATTGAAGATCAAAAGTATTATTTGGAGTTTCATTTTGGGTTTTACTGTCTATGTAAAAGAATATTAGAACTGTAAAGGCATGTTCCAAATCTCAAGCTCAAGCCCTAGCTTCGACCAACATACATTTATTCGACCTCATTATTACAAGATGACGTGTCACAGTTATGGCACATTATGAGGCAGTTACAAGGAAGATTAATCATTCATACCGTTAAACAACCGGTACAAAGACTCATCAAAACTATGTTGTAACGTTTGTCATTAAAGAAGATAATGGTCATAAAACGGTCATAATATGAGACCTATAAATAGGACCAAGGAATAACAGATTAATGACAAATTTTCTGACCTAGAAACTTAAGCAATTCTACCCAGAATATTATTTGCAATAAGTAGCAGTCACTCAATCAATAACATTATCGTTTCTAAAATCCTCAAGAAAGGTCATGGTTTTTACTTATTCAAATATTTCCACGATAATTCTCACGTGTTAGTGATTATTTGTTATTGTTAGTGTTCTGCTCGTCTTTGGTGTGAGAAACTAAATTCGAACTCCGAATTTAGACTCTTACAGGAACCCCTTTTGTGAATTATGTTTTTATGTTGATGTTGAAGAATCCAACAAATTGAGCTTTTTTTTTCCTTAGATGTCGTCGTCGGTAATCCATAATACGAATCGAGAATAACATAATAGAAGAATAATACGAAAAACGCACAAATTGGTGGGAGAATTCCCTTTTAGAGCTTCAATTGCTCAATTAATTTGATTACAATCGAATTACCCTCAAAACCCTAAGTCTCTCGCTCAAAACTTGGATTGATCAAACATCATCTTCTTTTGCCTAACCTTGCCCCTTTATGAGGGTTGCAAGTTCCTAGCTACAAAACTAGGACAATATTTATGCCATTAAACGCCTAAAATAATAGGCTAAATAGTACCTTTGTTCGAACAGAAAAAGTGTATTCGAACAGACTAAAAGTCTATTCGAATAAAAATACTTAGACAAGTGTTTGTTCGAATAGACTTAAAGTTTGTTCGAACAAAACTGAGTGTATTCGAACAAACTAAATGTCTATTCGAATAAAAGTACTCAAACAATTGCTTCTTCGAATAGAAATAAAAGTTTATTCGAACACAAAGGAAAGTATGTTCAAATAGACTTTAAAAAAAGTCTAAAAATGACCCAGATCCTCCTGGATCAGTCGGTAAATATCATATTGTTGACTGAAGTAGTAAGCGACAATATATTGTCAATTTATTGTAATTATGATAACACTAAAGTTGGATGGATTGTCAAAAAATCCAGATTATTAATTGATGGATTGTTCATAAATCTAAATTGTCGATGTGCATGTTCTTCGACAATCTTAAGTGGTATACATTGAGGGGCCGTTTGACAACGATTATGATAAGTTATTATCATGTATAAATGCCATAATGCATTCTCACAATAGATTATGGAGAGGTTTTCACCCGTTTCGTAACAATTATGCTTTTGCATTATCAATTTTGAGAATATGAAAAACTCTTTTTTTTTCAAAAGTGAGAAATAATTGTTTCTCAAAGTTAAAGAAACTATTTTTTTCTTTTTCTTTTTTGTCGGGATTGGGAGGCTTCGACTGTATCAAAAGTTGAGAAACCAAAAAAAAAAAACTCAAAACAAAACATTTAGATCTCATCAAAACCTTCAATTCATCTCATCAGATCTGTATCTCTTATGGGTTTGATGCCTTTTTTTATCTCTCTCCTTGATGTGTTTCGTCGGAGCTTTAATAGAGTTAGAAACTTCCAATTTCAGTAATGGTGGTCGAAAATTTCATCTTGAGATCTCAGATCCGTGATTCCTTTATGACCGAATCTCAATCTCTATAATTAGAGAGAACCTAGAGACCTAATTTGAAAAATATAAAATTTTATGGTCTTTTTTATGTTTCCCAATATCTCTCTCTATCTAAATCTTATAAAATTTCTCTATTCCAGCGTAATGTAGATGTTGATACACCAAAGTCAATTTTTTTTGTTATGTGGATCATCCCATCAAATTTGATATGCAACATTCTGGTGACACAATCATAATCTATTTTGGGGTGTTTGATAGTCAATTTCTGTTAATTACTTACTTAAAATTGTTTTTGTCAAAAATGATTTATTCAATTATAATCACTTTCATCGTAATTATTGTCAAACAACCCCTGAGAATATCATGAGTATCAATGCAACTTGTCACTTTTCTCACTAATCTAACTAAAATATGTGGGTCATATGTAGTTTTATTAGTTGTTTTTTCTTAGTAGTCAAACAAAAAGTAGCACGTCTCTAGAGATTCAAAATATCCAAAACCCAAACGTTTAAGGAACAACAACTTATAATTGCAACATCTGTTATTAAAAATACCAGGGCTGCAACTTTTGTCCGAATTTCGGATTTTTTCTGAAATTTGATCCGAATCTTCCAATTTTGGAACCCTATTTTACGTTTTCAATTTCCAAAAATCTGATTTCCAATTTTTTCTGAAAAATATCATATCGGAATCGGATAGCCTTTTGCTATTCCGATTTTCCAAAAAAATTTATTCGATTTTTCTGAATAAGATCCTATCCGATTTTTCTGAATATTCTTATTCAATATTTAATGTATTCTTTGTAGTTTAATAATTTTTTGTTAGATGGAGATGTGGTGATGTTACCATTTTATGAGTAAATGTTGGATATTTTGATTTGGGAACATTACGTTTAATTTTACATATAAAAAAAGGCAACGATTAACTATTTTCACAAATATTATTTAAATTTTCTAAAATTTCCAAATTTTTAATCTGAAAATTCTAAATTTTTTTGATTTCAGAAGAAAAAAATCTGATCGGAATGCAATTTTGATATCCGAAAAAAATCAGAAAATTTTTGAAGAGCTCCAGTTCCGATCCGAAAACAGCCCTAAAAAAATACCATAATTGTAATGGCACAACACCATCTAAACACCAAATTGTTGACAATAGTTTGCTCAAATGTACCGTCAATATCTATTTTATCGATAATTGCGTTGTCGACAATTGCAAAGCTAAACAAACGAAATAAGAGGAATTGAAGGATAGAGAGCAAGATATCAACACATCAATTCATATAGATAGATCATAACCGTCTTCACTTTTAGAGATTCGCCTTTGATCTTGTAAATTTTAGAGAGAGAATGTCTTCAATCTATGATTTTGCCATTTTCTTCTTTAAAAGAAAGATACTGAGAAAGGGAGAGAAAGATTTGATGAAATCAGAGTGAAAGTCCGATCTTTACCGCTTTAATTGATGATTTTTGCCATTGTTGTATAGAGGGAGATTGAGTGAGTAGGTCTGGTTTTTCTGATCTGGACCAAAGAGAGAAAAGGTTTGGTTTTCAAATATGTGGAAGATTAGAGAGAGAGCGAGAGAGATTGAGACAGCTCATTTTTACCTCATTTCCTATATAGGAACTTTTGTTGGAATTATTTTAACTTCAAATATTTTATAAAACAAAATATGGTTTTAAATGTTTTATCCCACATTGGAAATAAAAAGAATTTTCTAATAGTTTTTATATCTATATTGCTTAGTGGGATTTAAAACTCTACTATAGTGTGTGCACTCTAGCGAGATGCTTCGCATCGAGCGTGATTCGCGTGCGCGCGTGCATGGGAAAATGGGCGTTTGAGGCGTATTTAGGCGCCTTTTGGCATTTTATTAGGCGCACTTAGCACTTTGGGTATTATGGGATTAAGTGTGACTTATTTGATATTAATACTTAGTGGATTTATCGGGGTCATATATGTGAGTATTCAAAAATCTCTGCAGATATAGTATTGAAACCATTGGTTGAAAAGGTCCAACGAGAACCGTATACTCCTTCGATTGTAATGAAAAGAAGAACCAATGTTTCGAGACCTGTGACTCGTTATCATTACTCTCGACATTGTTTGTGGCTACCAGTATTGGTGATGATTACAAGGTGAGGTCATGGGCAAGTAGGAGATTGTTATGGATGATGATGAGATGGGATCTCAATCTTCATATCGGGTATATGATGTAATCCTATTAGTGATGGTGTAATAGCCTAGTTTCGGGATCCGAACTTAGCCTTTACACCAAATGTATTCAAAACGTTCAAGAATAATAGACAATAAACAACAAGATGATTTAGCGTGGAAAACCTTTGAATAGGTTAAAAACCACGGCCTCTCCTGAGGATTTTGAGAAAGTGATGATCTTATTGAGATTGCTAGTCTATTACAATGAGCGTTTTGAGAATGTAGGATGATAGAGTATGAACTTTTCTATGGTGAATGCTTCATCCTTCATATGCAGTTCTTCAGGCCTCTTTGTAGGTCCTCTAATATGACCGTTTGACAACCATAAAGTCCCTTAATGATGGACATTACAAAGTGTGTATGAGATATCCTTTGACAAGATTATGTAACGTTCCGACCTCTGCTGCTGTACAATAGCTCTATTGCAGACTGTATGCTTCGCACAGATCGAACTGTTGGTGTAGAGGCCGAAAGTGATGTCTTGAACTTAGGAAAGTTTGGTCACGTCTTTAGTAGTATTTCCTGTATGCTAATGAGATCGAGGACAAAACTTGAGTCTGAGATATGAAATAAGCTATTAAAAGATGACTCTCAACCAATAGCATGAGTACCGTCAGGGATGAGTGGTGTTGGTTGAGAAACCCATGTTGTATATGTTTCTGATTATGCCATGTGCTCTGTTATTGAGGTCAAAAGTTTGTCTAAAGTTCTAAGATGAGGCATGAGCTCGAGATGCAAAATAAGCCACTATAACCTCCCCCTCTCAGTCAACAGTATGAGAATTATTATAGGCGAGTGGTGTTGGTTGAGAAGTATCAATAAATGATGTAGTTATATTTGAGGTTCATTTCCAATGTATATTCATGAATCTCAATTGGTGTCTGTTGGGTTTCCTAGAACCAATTACTGTAGTCAAATATTATTGCATGGGGAATCATTTTGACGTTGGAAATTTAGAGAGTCTACTTTGAATGCTGATCTGACTATAAAAGGCACTCTGACTTGAGTGGTAGGAACAAAAACTTTGTCTTTGATCTTTATCCTCTTTGTTTACTATGGTAAAAATGGTGACGACTAGGACTCAGGCCCGAGAGTCTAGAATCTGGAAGAAGATGGAGGAATTGCGTATCAGGTACTTTGGTTATCAACCGTTTCATCTGCCTACTCCAATTCCTGTTTCTCCCACTTTTCATCGTCTGTCCTATAAAGAAGTGATGGGGGCAAAGGATGACTACTTCCAAATGTTGTGTTTCCATTATCTGTTGACATCTGAGGCAAAATAACGTAACGGTCTTCGGTTACTGGCGAAGGAAGTTGTTATAACTAAAGATGAAGTGGCAGGCGTTCGGCCGAGGGAGTCTCATCGATATCCTGCTAATTAGTGGGTCTTATTGAAGAAATAAGGTTTTCCGCCTGTTTTTTGCATGCGAGGAGGTGATGAGGATACAGAGGATCATTTTCTTCCATGGACCATAGCTCTTTGGCAATGAAGAAGATCTTTCATCTGTGATGCCTATTTTGGACCTCCCTGCGTCTTGCAGTATGGGATCAAAGTTTGGAATCTGCTTCTTTTGTTAACTATTCATGCCAAGAAAAGGATTTCGAGCTTATACTTGATGTAAATTGAAGTAGTCTGTAAAATATTTGTACTCTGTTGTAAAGTATTTTGTAAAAGAAACTTTTGGACTGAATAAAATATTTGTGTTCTGTTATGATGATACTTGTCTCGAGCTTGTTTGTTTTACTTTCTGTTTATAACATAGGCGTTGGTAACATAAATGTTTAGGTATTATGGGTATAAAGGGAAAAATGATAGTGAGAGTTGAGGTAAAATTTAGAGGAGGCCAAGAATATGGCGAGGAGAACGACTGGATGTGAGATTTATGCGAGCTGTGAGATGGGGTAGCTGTGTGTGCAGCTGTTGGATTTGTTATTGTCTTGTTTGTTTATATTTTGATGTGCTCGTATGAGATCGTAGGGCATACACTATGATATGGAAACAAAGAACTATCATACTTTTTCTGTAACTGATGTTGATCTTCTGTCGCTCCGCGAATATTGCTCGAATAATATATTTTCATGCTAAATCAGTATGGTAATATCTTCACAAATCTTTCTGGTGGTTATAAAATCAGGGATTGCGGCTATAAGAGTTGCATCTTCTACGGGGATAATCGTTCTTTGTAGGTAGTGCGACTAACCATGGTGAGAACTCGCTCTCAGTATGCGCAACGTGCTCAATATGTAGTAGATGGTCAATTTCAGATCAAAGTTGCCGAACTTTGTGAGCACTATTTTTGTCACTTGCCTTATGATGTCGTACTTTCAGAATGGGCATTGAATCTTGTCGAGTTAGACGATGAAGGCAGGCGTGCGGAGCAGGATCGCTTTGTTTGGTACAACATTTTTTGTGCGTCTGTGTTAGATCCTAGGGAGTGAGAACTGACTGTTCGACAGCTCGTCTATGATAAGATCCTAGAAGAGGATGTAAGGGCAGTAAATGGAGAGATAATTATGTGTGGTGAACCGAACCATCTGGGTTGCTTTAGATGTAACTGGGGAGGTCGTTGAGCTCGAAGCAAGGGAGCTCATGATAAGTATTTTGTCTTTTGTTTTAGTATTCTGTGTTTGAATAAATGTAAGAGGAAGGATCTTGATATAATAAAGTGATGGGATGTTTCGATTTGCTTGTATAAAGTATTCTGTTATATTAATTGTGTACTGATACTGGTTATGGCAGCTGTAAGATTTTAACAACTGTATAGATATCTTCAAAATTTTGAAAATTGATCTATTTTAAGAATGTTTGTACGATCTTGGTAGAGTATAAGTAAGATGATTGGTCATTTTGGTACTGGACTGAGAAGAGGTGTAGGGCTAGTAATGGTAGATAACAGAGATAAATGTGACGAAGGCAAACGTTATCACCAAAGTCATGATGATGTTGTAAAACGAAATGATGTGCCTGTAGCAACAGTGGGGATGACTGACACGTATCAGAAGGAGTCTTCATTTCATAAACCGAGGGTGGGTATAAAGACTCATCTTTCTCTCTCCCATAAATTGTTTGCAGTTTCGGAGAGAGAGAAAAGTGATCCAAATATTATTGTAAAGGAGATGAGGCGTTTGAGTGTTGATTATGATTTGAGAAAGAGATCTTCATCGAGTGATAGGAGATTATCGGTGAGACGACGGGAACGTTCGTATTCAAGGAGACGTCCGGGCAAAGTAGAGGATTGCTATTCCGCAAGTACAGGTTGGTGAAAGGAAACTCTTGTCTATTTGATTTGTGAGTTGTAGGGGCCTATCCCTCGATCTCACCTAGAATCGAGTTGTCCCCAGTTCGAACTACCTCCATATCAGGCTCACGCATCCTCCGCATGACTTCTCAGTTAAACATTGCCACATACTCTACAAACTGATAATGAACGTGGGTCGAGCTTAAACCGAAAAAACTGAACAAGTCAAAACCATATGTTTCTCACAAACTCAACAGTTACTTAGTCAACAACCACTAACCACATTATTCGGAGAACGTGCTTCAGCACGATGAAGAGCCGTGGAAGGGGCCTATAAAAAGGAAAAGTTTTAGAAGAGACAGGGACCAGAAAATATATGAGAAATTACGAAAAAGACTATATCTTCTGAGATTCTCAAATACTCAAAACTTCTTATTCACAAGATCAAATATTTCTAAGTCTAGAGATAACTTGTAATAATATAACGTCAGCCTCAAGCAATAAAAGTCACTATTACAAAACCCTCAGCATGAGGTCGTGGTTTTTTAACCTATTCATAGGTTTTCCACGCTAAATACATGTCATTTCCTATTTACTAGATTATAAGTCACAGGTACATTGGTGTAAGGACTAATTCCAGGCCACGTCAAACTCACAGAATTAGGCCATTATATTTGGTGTCGTCTTTGGGAAAGAAATTCTTTCCACGGTATCCTCAGACATTCAATCACTTTACTACAACATTTCAATCATGGTCACATCCAGGCGACCAACTCCCGAAGTCCAGCTCGATCACCCAATTGAGCTAGAATAACTTTCAGAGCTCCGAACGAATCTCAACACTAAAACAGAGAAGCGTAACGAGCTCGAGCAACAATTAACTCGCAATCGAGAGCTCCGTGAGAAAGAGCTTGACGCCGAACGATAAACTCGTTTGACAATGCTCAAACGACACGAAGATCAAATGACTATAATGCAGACTGCCTTACAATCTCTGCAGAACATTCAGCAGGTTCCTCCACCACGGGATAGTAATCAGGTGCCAGAAACCTCCCGGATTTCTGTACGGGAAAGATTGGGACCTCAAGGAGCCACTAGCAAGGCTATTTCCAGACCTATTCATAATGAACCACAACCTTCCGTTCATTTGGGAGGGGAGATTCAATCTGAAATTAGCCAAGGTCACCGATGTTCCATCCGTCAAGAAGAAGAACAGAGACCTCCGCCTCGAGTTCTAGGGCGAGATTGTTTAAGTGAAGGTACCGGTACTCATAATCCGTAACCTCCTTGTCAAGCCGCTCAACCGATCCGTCACTACGTCACACAAGAACATATGGACCAGTGGATTAAGGAGTTGATCGAAGCGCAAGTTCTGGGCACAACCGACGACCTTACCAAGTTACAAGGAAATCTGTTTGCCAAAGAACTATTCGATATGGATATTCCGAAAGTTTTTCATACTCCAAAAATTCGTAAATACAAGCGTACCGATCCCAAGGAGCACATTCAACAGTACCGTGATTCATTGGGGTTGTACTCTAATCTCAACCGCATTCTCTGCCGTATGTTCGCCATAAGTCTGCAGGAGGAACCACTCCGATGGTTCCATTATCTACCTGAAGACTCTATTTGCACGCTCGACCATCTACATAAACAATTCATCAAGACATATGCTCACAATAGAGACAAAGAAGAAAATTTATATTCTCTTATCAATCTCAAACAATCTAACGGAGAAAAGCTCGAAGCATTTGTAAAGAAGTTCTTGGAACTCACGCGTAAAGTGGACAATCTTGATCAGAAGACCGTTGTTACTGCTTTCACCAATACACTCCAACTGGACTGCAAAGCCAAAAAGTACATTTTCCTCAACAAACCTGCAACCTTGAAGGATATAATCACCAAGGTCAATGGCTACGTCGACCTGGAAAGGATGATGATCGAAAGACATAAGTCTACTAAATCTGTCCTTACCACAAAAGGACCCTCTACCGATAGAAATACATAACCTATGGAAGATCAGGGTGACCAAAAATGTGCCAAGGGAAACACTAGCAACCCTTTGAGAGGCGGGCCACAAGTCAAACCTATCCTCCCAAAGATGAATGTTTGAATCTCCACAATTTTTATAATTCTTACGAAAGATAAACTCTACCACCTTTCCCAACCATTAGAACCAATTGAGAGCTGACCGTACTGCATGCACTATAAGGTAAAACATCATTCTATTGACAATTGCTATACTTTACAGAGGTTGCTCAAACTTATTTTCAAGGAGGGACAGATGCTCGAATATATTGTCAATATATAATCGTACAATGATGGTAGCTATAAGAAGCAGCTTAAAATTGTCCAGGTCGAAGATCAAGCTGAGGAGAAGCATTTTTATCATATGCACAACAATAACATGATCGAGATCAGTCAGATCACTAACTCTAACAGATTCAAGCGTAGGAGATTGTCAGAATGCTGCGATCTCATACCTCAAGATAAAGAAGCTAAACTTCTGCCTGAGTCGAGCAATCGCCGACTCAAAATACCCTTCAAAGATTGCGATACTAACCATGTCAAATTTCCACATCATGATGCGTTAGTCATAATGCTCAAGATGAAAAAGTTTATCATGCACACAATGATGATCAATACTGGCAGCGGTATTGAGATCCTCTTTCAGAGCACTATCGACCAAATGGGATTGGTCGATCAAGTTATTCAGAGTGACACCGATATTAACGAATTTAATGGTTATAAATAAAAATGAGTAGGGAAGATCACCTTACCTATTACCGCTGGACCAGCCACCATCGGCGTCATCTTCTATGTGATCAATGCCAAATCACGTTATCTTGGGATTATGGGTCGCTGTTGGATTCATAATATGGAAGCAATCGCTTCCACCTATCATCAAGCACTCCGCTTCAAACACGACAATGGTATTTATGAAATCAGGAGTAGTCAAAAGCTTTCTCGAGCTTGCAAAAATACTGTCTCTGCAATTCTAGATACCTCCAAAAAATTTGGAGCATAGAAATTACAGCAAGCTGATTGCCCATCTGATCAACTATCCATGGAAGAGCCCACCGAATACATTAACATCAATGGACCAGGCAGAGGTACATTTATCAGTATTAAGGTGGTTTAACACGAGAAAGACGCTCTCATTCAGTTCTTATGACTAAATATAAACATTTTTGCGTGGTCTTTCAAAGAAATGTTTGGGGTTCATCTGACCAAGGCATGTCATAAATTGGCAATCAACATCAATGCCACCGCAGTCAAACAGAAATAACGACACCTATCACTACGACTTCGAGATGAAGTTAACATGGAGATCAAAAAATTGATCAAAGTGGGATTCATTCGAGAAGCCAAGTATCCAGAGTAGATATTCAATATCGTCGTTGTCCCAAAAAAGAACGGAAAGGTCCGTGTTTGTGTAGATTTCACTGATCTCAACAAACATACTCCAAAGGATATTTTTCCTCTTCCCAACATTCCTCAGATCCTTGATTCCACAGCAGGTCATGAACTCATATCAATGATGGACGCTGCTTCAGGATATAATCAGATTCCACTCTTGCATGAAGATCAAGAAATGACCACTTTCATTACTGAAAGAGGACTTTATTACTACAAAGTCATGCCCTTCAGACTCAAGAACGCATGTGCAACTTATCAACGATTGATGACTACTATGTTCAAAGTACATCTAGGGAAAGTCGTGGAAGTACACATTGACGATCTCCTGTGTAAGAGCTTACAGTCCATCAATCACATTTCAGATCTCAACACAATATTCAACATACTTTGATCTTATAGGATGTGTCTCAATCCTTATAAGTGCTAATTCAGAGTATATTCAGGTCGATATCTAGACCACCTCATCAGCAAAAAGGGGATTGAGGCCAATCCAGATCAGATTCGTGCTCTCATCAACATGCCATCTCCAAAAACAAGAAAAGACGTTCAGAAACTTTCTGGCCAGATTGCCGCAATCAACCGTTTCATTTCAAAATCTTCAGACCACTGTCATTGGTTGTTCTTATTACTCCACGGTTGTACCAAACGAGGAAAAGTTTAGCCAAATGTAAAGGTTTAATGGACATCAAAATGTGAGGCAACTTTTCATGATCTCAAAACCAATTTGGGTAAGTTTCCCATCATGAGCACCCTAATGGATATTGAGGAACTGATTATCTACCTCACAGTTACAAATACTTTACTAAGTTTGGTTCTCATTTGACTTGAAGGGAAAATTGAGAAGCCAGTCTACTTCATCAGCAAAACCCTCACTCCAGCAGAAACGAAGTACTCTAAAATAGAAAAGCTTCTACTCACTCTTATTTATACTTCACAGAAGCTCAAGCACTACTTCCAAGATCATTCAGTCAAAGTCATGACGAACTACACCCTTCGGGAAGTTCTATCCAGGAAAGAAAAATAAAGAAGAGTGTAACAATGGTCAGTCAGTTTGGGAGAACATGATATCAAGTTCGAACAACGTCATTCCGAAAAAGGGCAAGCTGTGGCCGATTTCCTCGCAAATTTTCCAGTGTAAGATCCCGAGTGGGAAGAGCACGATCCTGACCTTTCAGAGGAACCTATAGAGGATCCACCCCCAAAAACATTTGACGAGCAAGATGAATGGATTACAAGGAAGGGGTGGAGACTTCTAACAGATGGATCAGCAGGACCCACAGGGTCAGGAATTGGAATCGTACTGATTACCCCTTCCAACGACAGAATTGAGAAATCAATCCGCCTGGATTTTAAGGCCTCAAATAATGTCACCGAGTACGAAGCTCTCATTCACGGACTCGACCTCGCCCTCGAGCTCGAGGTCCGTGAACTCTCCGTTTACACAGATTCACTACTCATCGTCCACCATTACTTTGAGCAATACAATAAAAATGGTAAGATGATTGAATATGCAGCCCTCGTCGCAGATAGGATGAGCAAGTTTGTGCAAGCAACTCTCGATTATCTTCCTCGAGGCAAAAACAGACACGTCGATTCCTTGGCATATCTAGTCGGGGTTTTGGGCACAAAAGCTCGATATCTCTAGATCAAAGTGATTTCAACCCCCAGCATTAATCGCATTTTTGTATGCACGATCAACACTGGGGGTGATAAAGGGGGAGACGACGATTGGCAAAAGCTTTTCTTAGTTTATCTCGGTATCGACAACAAATATGAAGGACCACTTCCAACGGATTCGAAGGAGCGCCGACAGCTGATAGACAACTCGAAGTGCTACACTAATCCAAACAGTACCTTGTACTACCGATCAATCATGGGGCTTTACCTTAAATGCCTCTCCAAACAGAAAGTAGACGAGATGCTTCGTGATTTACATGAAGGGACTTGTGGCTCTCATACCGCAGGTCGATCACTAGTAAACATAGCCATAACACAAGGAGTATTCTTGCCCAGCATGTGCAAGCAAACAAAATTGTACTCACGCAAATGTGATGCATGTCAGCGACATGGAAAGATGATACGCGCCCCTGCGCTTGAACTCCATGCAAGCAAGGTGTTTTGGCCATTCAAAATATGGGCACTCGATCTGGTCGGCGAGTTTCCTAATTCTCCAGGTAACCACCGTTACCTCATCGTAGCTACTGATTATTTTACAAAATGGGCATAAGTAATTCTACTCTGTTGAACCAGAGAAGAAGAGGTCATCTCTTTTATCTGGGAACACATCATCACTTAGTTTGGGTGCCCCCACCTAATTCGAATTGATAACGGGCCCCAGTTTGTTGGAGAAAAGGTCATAGTTTTCCTCAACCAACACAACATCATTCACTCACCATCTAACCCCTACTAACCTCAAGGCAATGGCCAAACCAAAATTACCAACAAAACCATCGTCGATGGACTCAAAAAAAGACTACACTCTCAGAAAAAAAAAAAGAATTAGGCTTGGGAACTCCCACATGTTTTATGGGCATATCGTACCACTCCTCGACAGTCAACTGGTGCACTCCATTCCTCCTTGCCTATGGCACTGAGGCTGTCATTCCTTCTGAATACCACCATCCAGTCAAAGATCGCTAGCTAACTGACGAAGAAAATGAGTTTGAATTAGCATGCAGCCTCAATTGGATCGATGAAACTAGGGAACGTGCCATCGCTATCATAGGTCAATATTATCACATGCTAGCCAGTTCGTACAACAAACGAGTTAGAAACTGTACTTTTCAAATTGATGATCTCTTCCTTAGATAAATACCTCAACACCGCAAAGAGCCTTATGCAGGGATACTAGCAAAAAATTGGGAGGGTCCATTCCTTATCACAGGTCTCTCAGGCCTGGGATCATATTATCTCATGGCAGAAGAGGGCATCCACATCTCGAGTCCTTGGAACACTAAGCGACTTAAATGATATTATTGTTAGCTCTTTCACTGCTCCATTTCAGTTTCTATTTTTTTCATTCCAGAAGTGAAATTTCTATCTCCATCTAATGTAAATCATTTTTCTGAGATTAATGAAACTTACAAGTTTTCTTCATACATCTCTTTACTTTGTAGACAATACATAGATTAAAGCATAGATAATACTAGCTTTCAATCGATATTTTACCAGATAAATCAAGGATAACACTTGGTTTGGCTGGCTCTACTCTATCTCCTTTGATTAAAGCAAGGTAGCACTTTTTTTTAATCAATGGACTCTGCCAGACATAAGATAAAGCAAAAGTAATACTAGCTTTCATCTATTTCCATATGTCTGCGACATCATACCAGTTAAAATCAAGGATAACACTTGGTTTGGCTGACTCTACCACATCTCCTGAAATTAAAGTAAGGTAGTACTTGTTTTCAATCAATGGACTCTGCCAGGCATAAGATAAAACAAAGGTAATACTAGCTTGCTTTCATCTCTTTCCATATGTTTGCCACATCATACCAGTTAAATCAAGGATAACACTTGGTTTGGCTGACTCTACCACATCTCCCATGGTTAGAACAAGGTAGAACTTGTTTTCAATCAAAGGACTCCCCCCAGACATAAGATAAAGCAAATGTCATACTAGCTTTCATCTTTTTCACTATGTCTGCGATATTCTATCGGTTTGATCAAGGTTATGCTTATGTCGAGTGCATCTATTCAACTCCTAGATTAAAACAAAGGTAATACTAGTTTTTGATCGAAGAGCTTAACAAGACATAAGATAAAGCAAAGATAAAACTAGCTTTATCTCTCAACATGTCTGCAACAAATATTATTTCTTTTTTAGGTTTATATACAACTACTACAATGACATTTTTTATGTTATGGGGATGTTAGCTTTGCTTACCCCTATAGTAGGAGGTCGACTAGCCATAAATTCTCGAGCTTGAGCAATAACAACAGTCCTACCCTCCTCTATCAATTCAGCAATTCGAGGGTCCAGATTCATTCCCATGGAGCTAGTACAATCTCCTTGATCTATGTCAACCCTGCAGATACATCTCCTTCCTGACATACAGTCAAACAAAGTATCTCTCTCTAACTCAATTCTTTTAACCTCTTCTATGAAATAAGCAATCACAGATCTCAACAAGTCTGAATGCAAGACTTGAGTTATACCTGAGTGAGACCAAGATGTCCTCTCCCTCTGAAGGCGATCTCTTAACCTTTTTTGCTTAGCTTTGTGACTCTCCAGTTCTCTGTCTACCCAATCTGTGAAAGCTATGTTCTTTACAGATTTTTTATCAGCTTTTGCTGACTCAGCTTGATTAATCCCCTCCAATTCAGCAACTTGAGTATGAAGTGTCTCGATCTGCTTCTTCAGTTCGTCCACATCAAGAACTTTCATTAATAATTCATCTTTGTCCCTTATCACGATCTCCTTTGACTTGATAACACTCTCTAACTCTCTCTCCCTAGTGAGAGCATCATCCAATTTACCTTTACACGCCCATAATTGTTCCACCCCTCTGCGCACATTTCCTTGAAGCTGAACGACATCCCCCTCTAGCCACCTTATTCGAGTTGATAAGCTAGCAACATCGCCTTCAACAAGAGAGTTTTTACCCTCACTTTTCTTCCCCTTCGAGCGCTCCCCAGCCTTAACATTCCTGGCATACAAGTTGACCTGACCCAATTTGTCCTTCAGGAGTGCCACCCTTTCATTCAACTCATTGCATCTCCGCTGAATTGACCGCAATTTCATATCCTTCGCAGAAAAAGTTGCAGTCATTTTCTAAACTGCCAATTCAGACGTAGTTAGATTGTCTCGAACTCTATTTATGTCGTTATCTTCATCAACTAATTTCTTCTTAAATTGCCCCATCTCGCTCTTGCTATTTGCCATATCAGATTGGATTTGCTGCTGGTCATGCGTTTTCCTGGCTAGGTCCCTTCTTAAACCAGCCACCAATCGATTCAGATCATCCTCTGATCTTTTTAAAGCTTGTATGCGGTAATGGGCCATGTCTAACTTCATGTTCTTTGCCAACAATGCATCATTCTGGTTTTTGAGTTTTACTGCACGTTCTTTTAATTCCTCGATCTCTTTTCATCCTTTTTTTATTCCGGCATCATTTTCATCGATCTTCTGAGATAGGTCGACAACTGTTTGCGTTGCCTCAACAAGTTTAAAATGCACCTTCACATGTTGATCTTCTCGATCTTCATTCCCCTCTCTCATCCTATCAAACTTTTCTGCAAATTCTTGGTTACATTAGAGAGCTTCATCTTCGCAAAGGCGAACTGACTCTAATTCGACCTGCACATTACAGATGTATTATATCAGTTCGATTTTGAACATCCAACACTACATTCCTCATGTCTAACAAGATATCTATTTTTTTTAACATTCACTGTGTATAACTGCTTCTGAACTTAAAGTCAAAGTATAATCACGGGTGGATGCTCCATAACATATATTCGCAATTTTAAAGGTACGCGTTCTTTATACTTGAGTATGCCAAAAATCTAAATTCTTTTATGTCTAGCACCATTCCAATGCCGTTAATTTGTCTCTACATTAAATTTATTGCTTTTAGCTCTATACTAATGAAGCATGCGAATCAAAATTTATTACTCTATTCTAACCCGCAGTTCCACTTGTGAAGACAACAGAGACGCTGAAGTCTCTCTCTCATTGGCAAACTCAACCTCTAAATCTTTTATTCTGAGGAGTACGTCCTTAGGTTCCTACAACAAGGTTTACAAAAAGTAACTTAGCCTACAAAATTCTATCCAAAATATGTCCAACCAGTTAACAACATCCCACATATTCATACAATCACAGTACAATCATACTATCATACCTTCTCAATTGTAGTCTTCGGGCGCTCGTTATCATCCCCTTGGTTATTCCTCCCCGTCTGAGGAGATACACCATCCAGCCCATCAACCACCCCAATGACATCATCTTCGACCTCTTCATCCTCTTCCTCCACATAGGTGTCAGCCCTAATGGCATCCACCTCATCTTCCAAGTATCATTTGGACATGAGGTGACGCCCAAGCCTATCACGCTCAGCCTCCACCTCCTCCAAATCTACTCTCGCCACCAATTATAGCTTGTTAACCTCAGCAACTTAGGAAGCCTTTAGCGCCTCCAGCCATTTCCCCTCCTTGCTCAGATCATTTTTTAGTCGAGCTACATTCCTTTCGAGCTCAACATTCTTCCTCTTCAGCTCGACTCTCTCCTCCTCAACCCCCAGGCAGATTATCTTCATCAATCGGGCAGCCTACAAAATAACAAATAAACCTTAATGATTAGCTCGAGTCATAGTACAAACTCCATCAGAAATACATAATCGAGCACATGAGCCTACCATTTTTCTCAACTCCTCCTCTCCACAAAGAGTTGCCAACCTGGCCTTCTCTTCCACCTCTTTCCAGCCGTCCTCTGTATCAGGTCGATCCTCAATGACCTTCCCGCTAGAAACTTTAGAAGAATCAACCCTTCTCTTCTTCGCCTTCTCAGCAGCAGTACTACTTCCCGAAGCCCCAGCAGCCGCAAGACGCTTCAGTTGTTGCCTTTTGGGGAACGCTCGAGCCAACTTGCTCGACGTAATGGACTCGGGTAATCCCTTGTCCATTCCAGAGGTCTTCGACAAGCTCGCTTGCTTTTCCTCATTAGTCCCCTTCCTTTTGCTGCTATCAGCACTCGTCATTAGCCTTGTCGATTAGAATTTAAAAACCTTTTCAACTCGGCTATTAACACGTTTCTTCCTGCTGATACCAAAATCTTATAATATAGCCTCGAGATCAGTCTCCTCTAGAGCAACTTTATCCAACAATGACTTTTTCATCTCCACCTGTGATTTGGGACCTGTCATACACAAGACATCAACATCAGTAAACGTCTTACGACTTCAACTATCAATCTTATACATTATGCATTGTTATACATATGTTGTTTTACATATCTAAACAGAAGTTCCATGGGTTCTTCATCATCTCTCTGAAGGTAGTCACCCTTCATCCATATCATGTTATCGTTCCAAGGTCGACCTGCTGAGTTCAGATTGAAGAAGAGCGAGGTCGAGTTGCCTTCGCGTAAAAATAGCCCCTCTACTTGGGCCAAAAATTTTAACACCATTAAAATTCAACATATCCTCAGGAATATCCTTATCTTTCTACCCTGTCCTTCCCACCGTGAGTTCAAAGCTTCACAAACACTTATCACCTCTCACATGTTCCCATTCATTTGAACAGGACATGTACCGATAAGATTCATAATCCCTTTCGCCAGATTTCTAAGGGGAAGCCTCAACCCATACTCCAACTGAGACAAGTAATACAGAAAACCTCTGAAAGTTCCGTCCGAACATTCCCATTGAAGTACTCAAAAGAGATCAATTCATCTATACCCCTATCTCTATTTCCCTTCCCCAAATCAGCCAGCAAATAAAAGTATTCCTCTCCCGTTGCTACGATACAACCGCTAAATTGCCTACCGGTGTACTCAATACAGTTCCCCTATCTACCTCCTGTAGCAGCCTTGGCTTTACAAAACTTTCTAAATGCATTCGAGCGAGGAGGGTAGGATACCAATCTTCCGGGGAAATCTGGAAATTGATCAACACCTACTTCTTCCTCACCTCCGGACGTTTCAATCCTAGACTCAGTCGCCCTACCAGAGGTCGAGGCCTCACTTACAGGGGAGTTTCTCATCTCAACTACAAGTAAGAAGCTTTATCCTACCAACACACCTCGCAATCGACCTACACATAGGTCCAGGTATCTATTGTTATCTTCTATTTATATACGTAAACCATATTCAAATATCTTTCATATCTCTTATAACAACTGATTTTCTTAGATTACTATAAATAGTAATTTATCACTTTCCAAACAATACAAAATTGATTTTCAAAAACACTTACACATATTACATATATCTACTAACCTTCAATATCAGAATGTGAATCCGAGGCAGCGTTGTATCCTTCCCTCACCACGTTGTCGTACAACCACCTTTGCGATTCAGATTTAGCAACTCTCTCACACTTTAACTGATGATCCCTCATGCTTGAATCTACGCAAGTTTCAGTACAAGTTTTGCCTATCTTTTTCCTTCCTCTCTCACTGCTTTTCAAGTTTTTAGATGTTGAAAAACGTTTGATTGACAAAGATGAAGTGGTATTTATATTTTCTTTCTATAACTGCTGGCAGTTATTGAGCCTCGCACGAGCTGTCTTAAGTTTTGGAACCAAAGCGTCATTTCCACTATCCATGTCAGACGTCTTGCACCTTTTCGGTACAAACGCTTTCCCATCATTGCCTTTCTTCTTATATTTTAATATACTTTTAACTCTTTTTTCCAAATCACCATTTGACCTCGCCCCAGTCATATTGACTCACTTTTTACACCCAATCGAGTTTTCACAACTTCTCACAAGAGACAAATTCAGAACCTCCCTGCTTTTCTGTACGGGCTTCTTTTTCTACTCTTATAGCAACAATGAGTCATTTCCAAAGCTACCATAACAGAGTTTCAAATATTTTCAAAATTCATTTTTACGCAATAGTAACGAACAACATTCACACGAATAAAGAATCAATTCAATAATTTCTTTCAAATTTATTCAAACTCAGCACAATCCAATTCTATCACCCCTATTTTACATCCATTCCATGAACCTCACATGTAGATCATCAAAAATAGCCTTGATCACTTGGGGAACCACATCAAACCAATTCACCTGTAGAAATCCTCATATCCTAAAATTCGATCTCTACCTCAGCAATCAATCCAACTACCTCTTTCTAATTTGCAGGATCCCTCACTAGTTCACGAAAACATACCTCATAGAAATAATGAGCATACTCAAGTTCCCTGCCCTTTGCATCCAATCCTTCGAACAGACTCTCCCTCACAGGTAACTTAGCATCATAACCAAACAATCCAAAAATCTTCTCCCGTACTTCAGCGATTTTTATGGCCAATCGTCTTTCAACGGCATGACGTATTCTCTGAGATCGAGTCCGCACCATCCTTATCTCTTCTCCATATTCAAAAATTATTGTACCCTTATTTATACATTTTTACTACATTTTCCCCTCAAAGCGTGATATTGACATTTTATCTCGTAACAGAAAACCTAGACTTTTAAGAAAAATTATCAGAACTTATCTCTTCCTTCGAACTCAGTACATTCCATAACATTCCAGGTCGAGCTTATTATTTCCAGATTTATCAGATTTCCTATAATTTTTCTCTCCCACATTTCTAGCATGCAGAACGAATCATACTTACATCACAACATAAATTTTCACACATATATATCTCAGTTTGAATGTTAGAATAACAATACTTTTTCTACTCATACATTTTAATTCATTTCATAGATTCTTCAAAGCATTTTAGCTCAATTTCTAAGAGCTATTTTATATCTACATCAACACAAGTAATTGGATTAAAAAAATTATTCATGTTGAAAAAGATTATACGTGTTTTTACATAAAACAACTCTTTCAGTAATCGATCTTAGGTACTTTACAGACACTTAATATGTCCAGCACCCAACTTTAGGTACTTTACAGAAAACAAGTTTTTCAATACTTTTGCAAGTAACAGGTTATTCAGGCACTCCAACACATCAAATCCTTCAGTTCGTCCTATTTCAGTAATTTTTTACCCTGATGCAAAGCAAAAATTAGAAATAACAAAAAACTTTCCTCACATGAGTTTGGTCGAAGTCTAAAAGAACTTTAAACGAAAACTATGCAAGCAGAAGACTTAGTGCTAGAGCCAACTCTTAAAACTGAAGGTCTTCTTAGCGCAAGTGAATGATAGAAATGTAGAAGTAGACTTCCACTGCTCGTCTCCCTCCACCATTACCAGCACCACCACCTCTAAAGCCACTACCTCCATAGAGTTGGTAGAGATGAAGAGGGCCCGACCTTAGAAACTATTGTGACACAAAAGATCAGTGCAACTACCCACAGTCACGCCTATCCCTATATCTATTTCCCCAATCTTGTCCTTCGCAAGAATGCGGAGACAAGCCCAATGTTGCTCGCCTATTAAGACAACATGGTAAAATCTCTATCTACAAAAAAAATCCTCCTCAGCTTCAACCGCTTTGTCTGCTGACATACCTCTATACATCGGAGGGACAGAAGCATGAACAAGTTCTTCCAGCGAGTGGTCCCCAAAAAATCTTAACTTCAACCTCTGTATTTTAGAAATGATTCGCTCCTCAAAGGCTATCCTACGATTTTTCACCATCATAAGAACTAGCAGAGGATTTTGCAACAGACCACAACGTACTTTGTCACAAACTACGGTGTAGGTACCCTTTATATAACCCTATATTTATTGTGCAGGTTCCCAAACGTCATCATTGAATAAGACGTAACTCTTCAAACCTTAACCGTCATGTCTATCAATTCCAATCAACATTCAATACAGATACATCTTCCTTGGGCATGCTCATTTTCCATGCAGTCAACAGATGTCATTACTTCTTTCAAAATTTGAATTTCTAACCCGAATGCCCATATACCCAGATTTATTCTCAACCAAAACCACTCGTGACTTTGATTGTGAGGGGGAGATTGTAGAGGCCTATCCCTCGATCTCACCTAGAATCGAGTTATCTCCAGTTCAAACTACCTCCATATCAGGCTCACGCATCCTCCATATGACTTCTCAGTTAAACATTGCCACATACTCTGCAAACTGATAATGAACGTGGGTCGAGCTTAAACTGAAACATGAACAAGTCAAAACCACTTGTCTCTTACGAACTCAGCAGTTACTCAGTCAACAACCACTAACCACATTGTTTGAAGAACATGCTCCAGTACGATAAAGAGCTGCGGAAGGGGCCTATATAAAGGAAAAGTTTCAAAAGAGACATGGACCATAAAATATATGAGAAATTACGAAAAAGACTATATCTTCTGAGATTCTCAAATACTCAAAACTTCTTATTTACAAGATCAAATATTTATAAGTCTAGAGATAACTTGTAATAAGATACCGTCAGCCTCAAGCAATAAAAGTTACTATTACAAAACCCCCAGTACGAGGTCATAGTTTTTTAACCTATTCATAGGTTTTCCATGCTAAATACTTGTGTCAGTTCTTGTTTACTAGATTATAAATCATAGGTACATTAGTATAAGGACTCATTTTAGGCCACGTCGAGCTCCCAGAATTTGGCCATTACATAAGTAATCTGTGTTATGTAGTAATCTGTAACCTTTAGTAGTCTGTATAGTTGGTTTTAGAATCTGGGGTTTTGGGGATTTTAAAAATAAATATGAGAGAAGACCTGCAATGACGGATTTGTGGTATACGTTTTGATCCTGATAGAGAAAGAAAGTACTTGTGTTGGAGAAGAAGAGGGAAATTTGAAATGATATTATTTAAACTTTTTTGTTTTGGGAATTAGGAAAATAGACGTGCTGACTGGGTAGAAGGTGGTCTATTTGTAATGTAGCAATAATGATAAAATATGTCTTTGTATCTATAGGTTCAGTATGTGTTCTAAACCTAATATTCCTGCTAGTAAATTTATAATCTCGTCCGATTTAGAGAAAACGTCGTCTTCTGGGAGGGGGAACGAACGTGCTCAGGAGCAGCAGCTCCAGGATGAGTACCTCGAGTATACGTTCGCGGTATGTGGTCAAAATTTTTAACTTGATATTACCTTTAAACTGAGTGAAACTGTTGAACTAACTTTTTCTTTTTGTTTGTATTGGCAGCTCTCAACATTGATGAAGGGGGCAAGACAATGTCTGGATAAGAGGAGGTCAAGAATTTGATGCTCTGACGGAAAAGTTTGAGGCTCAGTCAGCTCATATAAAAGAGCTCGAAACTAACCTTCTATTAGAGAAAGAGAGGAGGGCTATAGATGCTACCACAGCTATAGAAAAGCTCAGTGATATGTCAAAGCATGACAAGCTCATGACTGATACAGTTGCAGCAGCCTTAGTGGAGAAAGACCACTTTATCAATTCGTACTATGTTTTTGGATTAAGTGTTGATGATGTGGAGCAGGCCCGGAATGGTAGATATGCAGAAATAGAGTTCCCTGTTGAGGACGAGGAGGAAGAGGTGGCTGGTAATGCTACTGGTTTGCCTGAGAAAGTGTCAGATCTTCATCCAGGTAGTACAGAGCCAGTCTGTGCTATTGAGCAAACAGTGAACCCTATGGTAGAACGTGCTAAAATAGTTCCCTCTCTGGGGAAGACGCAGAAATCTCCTTTTGAGGTAGACATTAACAAGCACCTTTAAACTTTCTGTGGTATCTTGTCTTCTATTTTTGAGCTCGCTTGATTTGGATGAGATAGTACTCTGTATAATCGTACATTATTTTCATTTTGAGTGATGTTTTTGAAATATGTTTTTCGTGAATGGTTGTATTGAGATAAGATATCTGTAATCTGTGAAGGAGATAGAGCATTTGAGAAAAATAAACTCTAAGTTGGGGAAGTCGTTGAGTAGAGTGAGGGACTCCGTGGCCCAAATTCAACAGGCACTTAACAAACTAAATAGGAAGGAAGACAATTAAAGTTAAATTCAGAGAAAATATTTAAAGAGTTATATGATTTGTAATGTAGATATGCTAAGATAAAAGTAGAGAGAGACGAGGTGTTAAGAAAGGAAGAGGAAAGGGGGATATTAGTTTGAAAGCCAAAAGAATTGACTTGCTTTAACGACCCAAGTGATAAGGTGAGGTGTCAGAGTATGCTATTAGCTCTGACTTTGTATTTTGAGGTCAAAGAAGATAGTGAGCAAGGGTTAAAAGAGGCTTATATAAAGCTTTTGAGGAAGAGAGGTGTATTTCCAGACCCTGCTCGAGTTATGTTTTTAGCTCAAGAAACACACAATTGGCATAGTTTAGAGGCAAAAAAATGTTCTGCTCGAGCTGGTGTGTCTGTTGTATGGGGTAATGTAAAACCTTTTTCTGATGCATTTGGCTTTATATAGGATCGGAGGGCCATGAGAATTGGATTTTTTAGGGTAAGAAAAGAACAAATAAAGGTCCAAAAGCAATTAGAGGGTGAATTAAGGGGGTTACAGGATGAGCTATCGCAGCACGTAGAGAAAAAAAAATGTCTTAAGCAATGTGGCTGTCAAAAGAAGTGGTTATTCGAATAAAGGTAGAGGCGGATGTAAGGGCTTTACGTGTGTTACTGAAAAACACGCGCCAGTGGTTACACAAAGCGCAAATGATACTGAAGGAGTACCTTTATCCATCGCGAGCAAAAGTCGTTGCTCGAACAAAACATGAATGTCACATAGACAGTGTTGTCGAGTTTTATGGGGGAGAACTATCTAGAGTGAAGAAAAAATTTAGGAAGTTCGTGACGGGATGTGGGAAAGATTTTGAAGTGGAAAATGTCAAGTCAAAACACTTGTGGTTTACCCGAGGTGAAGGATAAATTGTTGGTGAACAACCCATTCCTAGGTCATGAGAGAAGTTATCAAAAGAGGAGGAGGTCGAGAATCTGATACCTCAAACGCGGCGTAAACAATGCCAACAGGAGGTTGTGACCTTTACCACACCGGTAGATGTTCAGGTGTCGAATAGGAAGATGGTGATAGACAAGTTGTAGTCGTCTCATGTCCAGAAGAGTCGCAAATAGAGTACTCTTGTCTTCTTGTAACTAGTCCTTCCTACTATTTGATGATAAATATAATATGTTTGTTGTTAGAACAGAATGACGTATCTGACTTACTCAGATGCAACATTTTTGATGTAATCTTGTGAACTGTTATATGAACTCTGTTGCTATGAAAAACTATTATAAATGTGATCTGCTGTAATAGGCGGAACTGGCTGCTATACAAAGTCAGTGTGACATGTTACGTGCCAAGAATGAATAAATGAATGCTGAGCTAAGATCGAGTCAGGGTGCCCAAAAAAATGCTACTGAAATCGAAGAAAAATTAAGGGTGGAGATGTCAGAAGAACGAAATGTAGTAACCCTCCTGACTGATACTCTTCGAGAAAAAGAGGCAGTACTGGCTGTCAGTCTGGGAAAGATAGATAGTTTAGAAGAAGAGGTAAGACAAAATAGTGTTAAACTTGGAAGTAGCTCGGGACGAACTAGTCAACAAAATGCTGAATTGATGTTTGCGCGAATGCAAATTACAGAACTTCAAGTCGCGTTAGAGGGGGAAGGAAATATTGTGAAGGAGTAGCAGTTTCAAGTTAATAAGCTCGAGGCTGAGATAAGTGACGTTCGAGCTCGTACTCGTAAATACAAAGTATTGTGGTTGGTTACTGAGATGATGGTAAAGAAAATGGAGGAGGCCTGTGCCCAACAGAACGAAGTCATGAAAAAGGATTAGAATAAAATATGTGAGCTAGAGTGGATTGCTCAAATGCGGCATCTGGATATCTTAGAATACCAGTCCAAAAATGACATACTTCAAAGCGTGAATACAAAGCTAGATAAGGATCTATTGCAGTTGGAGGTAAGTTACGACGCAAAAAGGGTAGAATGCGAAGCTAATAAATCATCAATGTCTTTGATTTACCATATGGACAAATTTATGACAGTGCTAGAATCTCAAATTTTGGATGTGTGTCCTACAAAATGACGAGTGGACGATTGTTGTGAGTGATTAGAAATCACACTGAGGGAAGCGCAACATAAGCTGAGCAAACTCCTTCTTAGTAAATAGGTTAAAAGTGAGGTGGGTGAAAGTCACGAGAGAGAGATGGTGGCAGTAACCTTATTCTTTACGGCAGAATTGAAGAGATTGGAAGCCGAAAGTAAGAGGGTGCATGATGGTTTGACTGCCCAAGGTGTAGAATGTGAGATGGAGGTAATCCAATCTGAATATTTATAACCCATGATTGCCAGAATTGGATCGTTTAAACAGAGAATGGTTAGAGAGGGAAAGAAAATTGTTGTGGGAGGCTGCCAAAATTTATGAGCCGGCGGTTAGCTGGAGGTGTTGTACGGGACGCAGCTGGTCCTTCTAATACGGGTAACGTTTCAAGTGATAGCTCTAGTGAAGAGTAAGGAAGGTAATTATGTTGTATGTATACGAAACAAGAATAACGATATAGATGTATGAAATAATAGTTAAGGATAAAATAGTTAGCTGTGCTAACCATGTGAGGTACCAACGATAATGTATGCAAGGTAGCGTGATATGTGATTGGTTCAGCCAAAGTAGTAAACGATCTGCAATGCATGAGATGATCAGTTTGACCGAAGCAACAAACGGTTTGTACTGTATTTAGATGACTAGTTTAGCCGAAGCAACAAATGATCTATAATGTAATTAGATGATCAGTTTGGGCGAAGTAACAAATGATCTGTAATGTATTTAGATGATCAGTTTGGCTGAAGCAACAAACGATCTGTAATGTATTTAGATGATCAATTTGGCCGAAGTAACAAATGATTTATAATGTATTTAGATGATCAGTTTGGCTGAAGCAACAAACGATCTGTAATGTATTTAGATGATCAGTTTGGCCGAAGAAATAAATGATCTGTAACGTATTTAGATGATCAGTTTGGCCGAAGCAACAAACGATCTGTAATGTATTTATATGATCAGTTTGGCCGAAGCAACAAATGATCTGTAATATATTTATATGATCAGTTTAGCCGAAGCGGCAAATGATCTGTAATGTATTTAGATGATCAGTTTGGACGAAGTAACAAACTATTTATAATGTATTTAGATGACCAGTTTGGCCGAAGCAACAAACGATATGTAATTTGTGTATAAGAGTACTTGTTGGATATATTAGAAGAAGTACTGTAATATAGGGCAATCAAACATAAGTATTTCATTAGTGTAAGATTGACGTACAGCGAATGTGTTAGATAGATCGGTTGCGAGGCCGTAGGAACTGAGACCATTTTTCCGATGGCGACAAAAGGACCTTCTAAATTTTCAGATAATTTCCCTGCGTTGAGCTCTTTACGACGTTTAGGAATCTCTCGAAGGATCAGATCCTTGATTTTAAACTCTTTATGCCGAACGCGTTTGTTATAAGATCAGGCTAAAGCTTGGTGGTATCTTCCCAAATTCATGACTGCTCTGTCTCGAGTCTCCTCGATCCAATTTATATTACATACCAACTGGAATTTATTTTCTTCATCGGTCATGGTATGGCCGCGGATAGGGTGATGGTACTGAGTAGGGATGATTGCATCTATACTGTAAGCAGGAGGAACGGTGTACATCCAGTTGAAACTTGGGGTGTAGTTCGATAAGCCCATAACACATGTGGTAATTCTATGGCCTAATTTCCCTTCTTTTCTGTTAAACGCTTTTTGATCCCATCCATGATAGTGCGATTAGTGATTTCACTTAACCATTCCCTTGCGGGTAATATGGATTGGAAGGAGAATATTAGATGTTGTGCTGATTGAGGAATTTGATGACTTTGGAGCCAACGAACTGAGGTCCATTGTCGATTTTGATGAGATGAGAGCAGCCAAAATGGATGATGATATTTTCCCAGATGAATTTGATGACTTCATCTTCTCGTCTGCGGCACAGAGGAATAACTTCAACCCACTTAGTGAAGTAATCTGTTGTGACTAACAGATGTTTCTATTTTCCTGGTGCGGTGGGAAATTTGCTGACAAGGTCGATGGCCCATCTTTTAAATGGTCATACAACATTACTGGAATAGAGTTTCAAAGCTAGAGATCGAATTTGGGGACCATGACGTTGGCAAGCATCACATTTGTTTGCGAGTTCAATGGCTTGAGCTTTTATTTTAGGCCAGAAGACGTCTTGGGTAAGAGCCCGGCTAGCTAGAGATCTTCCTGCTATGTGGGACCACAAGTACCTTCATGTAGTTCGTATAGGAATTTTTGAGCTTCTTTGTGGGATAAGCATTCGAGATACGGCCCTGTGACCGAAATATTGAATAAGAGACCATTTTCTACGATGTAGCGTTTAGCATTATCAAGTACGCATCTTCTATCAGTGGGGTCTTGAAGGAGTTTGCCATCGAATTTGTTTTTGGTTCCAATATACTTGAGGAAAGGTCGCCTCCAATCGTCCTCATCCTCTTCAACGCCCCCTATATTAATAGAATTAGAGCTTATGATGTTAATGTTGGGGGTTGATAATACTTCGATCTTGAGATATTGAGCTTCTGAGCCAAGGACTCCTGCGAGATATCCGAGAGAATTAGAATGTCTATTTTCTCCGCGCGGTAAATATTTGATAGAAATTCTCTTAAATCTTCTTATCCTGTTGGCTACTGCGACTGTGTAATCTATCATATTTCCATTCTTCTAGAATTTTTCTATGTAGTGGTTTACGATGACTAAAGAATCCGTGTATACGGACAGTTCGGATACTCCAATTTCAAGAACCATATCTAGACCGTGAATCGTCGCCTTATACTCGACTGTATTGTTGGTAGCTTCGAAATTTAATCGGATTGCTTTTTTAATTTTATCATTAGAAGGTGTGATCAGCACAATTCCGATGCCTAATCCCATGGGCCCAAAAGATCCGTCAGTTAAAAGGCGTCATTCCTTTTTAGTTATCCAGTCTGCATTTTTTTCTATCTGTTCCTCATAAATTTTTGTGTTGTCTTCTTCCCAATCAGGATCTTCTACGGGGAAGTCCACAAGGAAATCTACTACGGCCTAACCCTTTTTAGAATGTCTGGGTTCAAAACGGATGTCATGCTCACCAAGAGTGACTGACCATTGCTGGACCCGTCTGGATTTTTCTCGTTTGGATAAGATTTTACTCAAAGGGTAGTTGGTTACTATTCGTACTAAATGGGCTTGAAAGTATTGTCTTAATTTTTGTGAGGTGTAGACGAGAGCTAAAAGTAGTTTCTCAATCTTGTTATATCTGGATTCTGCTGGAGTGAGGGTTTTACTGATGAAGTAGACAGGCTTCTCGATCTTCTCATCAAGTCAAATAAGAACAAAACTTAATGATTCTTTAGTAACTGCGAGATAAATGGTGAGTTCCTCCCCTCCGCGAGGTGTACTCATCACTGATGGTAATCCCAAGTAAAGTTTAAGTTACTGAAATACTGCTTCACACTTTATTGTCCATTCGATCTCAGGGTCCTTTATAGGTTTTTGTTTTGTTGTCCCCTCACGTAGTAAGTTGAACAACCATCAACAGGGATAAAAAGATTTTGAAACAAAACGGTTTAATACGGCAATCTTGTCGGTTAACTTCTAGACATCTTTCTTCATTTTTGTAGAAGGCATAGATAATAATGCGCGAATACAATCTGCATCAGCTTTAATACCGTGCTTACAGATTAAGTAACCCAAGAATTTTCCTGATTGAACTTCGAAATGGCATTTGTTAGGGTTGAGTCTCATCTTATAGAGATGAAGGATATCGAAGGCCGTGTGTAAATCTGCAACATGGTTTTCCCTCTTGAGACTTTTACATAACATATCGTCTATATAGACCACCATTGTCTTTCCAAGGTGATCTTTGAACATCTGGGTCATCAATCGCTGATAAGTAGCTCTAGCATTCTTGAGACCGAACGGCATAACTTTGTAGCAGTATAGGCTATGTTCTGTAATGAAAATTATTTTCTCTTGATCGTCAGGTAGCATAGGTATTTGGTTGTACCCTGACGCTGCGTCCATCATAGACAGGAGCTCATGTCCTGAAGTAGAATCGAGCAGATTATTTATGATAGGGATTGGAAAACTGTCATTTGGAGTATGTCTGTTCAAGTCTGTGAAATCCACGCACACCCTGATCTTTCAATTCTTCTTTGGTACTGCTACAATATTCGATATCCATTCTGGATAATAGGCCTTTCAGATAAAACCAACTTCGATGAGTTTTTTCGATCTCTTTGTTGACTTTGTCTCGAAGCCTTGGTACCAAAGTCTTCTATTCTTGTTTGATAGCTTTGGCTTTATCCTTTAAGTTGAGCTTGTAATAGGCCAGATTTAGATCAATGCCCGACATCTCGTGAAATGTCTAAGTGAAGATGTCACTGTTGTCCGAAAGGAACTGGATGAGTGTGTCACGCTCTACTGTGGGAAAATGAGTGCCAATATATGTCCCACGCTTGGGGCCACTAATTTCAGCATACTCTGTGGTTTCTATGCTGGGCAAATATTGCCCTGTAGAGTTAATTGTATAGTTCTCTGTAATATTTCCTGTTATCTTCTTTAATTGCTATGTGAGCTGATATTCGGAAGGTTCTGGTCCAATGATGACATAATTTTCGCATGCACGTGCTAATTTTTTACTTCCTTTGATCTCGTATACGCCGCCTTCCCATTCAAAACGTAATGCAAAGTGATAGGTTGACGGAATGGTACGCATATTGTGTAACCAGCAACATCTCATTATCCCTAGATAACGGGATTTTGCATTGATAATGTAAAAGAGAAAGTCGAGTGTTACTGGTTCTGCGGTGATAGGAAGTATAATCTTCCCGACACGTTCTTCCTTAGATCCATTGAAACCACATATATTAATATTGTTGGGTCAGACCTTATCGGCCAGACCCATCTGATCGATCGTACTTTGAAAAAGGAGATCGATAGTGCAACCGGTATCTATCATCATCGTATGGAGCACCATATTTTGCATTTTTAACATGATCACCAAAGCATCATGGTGAGGATAGTTGGCATGCCGAACGTCGCAATCATCAAAAGAAATCCTAGTTCGTTGAGAGCTGGATACTGGAATTAGATGAGCTTCTTTATCTTGCATGGATAAGTCGTAACATTGGCCGAAACGTCTTCATTTTCTCCTGTTTAATTCTTAGACGATTTGAGTCTCCACGAAATGGTAAAGTGAGATATGGTACAAATGATTATCGGTTACTGGTTCCTCGACCTGTACAGCTTCTGTAGGGTTTTTATGACTCTCATTCGTATAACTCTCCACGTCTACTATGTATTCGCGCATTCTTCCATCTGCAAAGATGTATTCCAACAACTGTTGTAAGGCAAAACATTGATATGTCTCATGATGTCGGACCTTGTGGTGGATACAGTATGGTTTGTTCTCGATCGGTTGAAGGTTTTGTGCATTACGAAAGAATTTATCTTTCTGTAATATAGGATAAATACTGGCTATGGTCACATTCATCTTTGGGAGATAAGATTTTGGCAAGTTACTCTCTTTCGAGGTCGTTCGTCGTTGGATTTGGTGTGTTTTCTGTCTCCTCCCTGATTTATTGTCTGATTAAAATCGGAATGGGTTGATTGATCTTGAGCTATCAGTGTTGATTTCTGAGGTTTCTGCCTGTCAGACACCATTCATTCCAGGTCAATGTATCCGTTGACCTTTTCAATCATGTCTTTCAATGTCATCAGTTTGTTGAGGATGAGGTACTCTATCGCCCGACCATCGACGAGTAAGGCATTGGTGAAAGCAGAAATAGTGATCTTCTGGTCAAGTCTATCTACTTTTCGAGCCAACTCCAAGAACATTTTAGTAAACATCTCGAGCTTCTCTCCCGGCATCTGTTTGAGGCTGAAAAGAGAATATAGGTTATCCTCTTTATCTCTATTGTGCGAGTAATTCTTGACGAAGAGTTCGTACAACTGTTCAAAAGTTATGATAGACCCTTCAGGCAGTGTATGAAACCACCATAGGGGTTCGCCTGACAAGCTGGTAGGAAATAGTCAGCATAGAATGTGGTTGGACGTGGAATGTAGACCTAGAGCATCCTGAAACTCTTGAACGTGTTCCACTGGATTAGTTCCTTTATATTTTTAGATCTTCAGAGTGTGAAACCCGGCGGGGACCTCACCATCTAATAACTCCTGGGTGATCGGGCTCTTCTATAATCTGTTATAGATCCCGTTAGTCGGCGTATGGGATTCGATCAGTTCTTTGATTTGCTTCTCAATATGTTCCTGAGTGACATATTGTCAAACTGCAGTGGTTGGTCGAGTGACGCATCCCTCTCCAGGATTATGGTCACCACTCCCTTCACTTAGACGTTCCTTTGCCGAGACTCAAACTCTTTGAGGTAGATTATCAGTCTGTCTGATTCCTACCAGGACGTCATCTATTTTTTGTTGGATCTTCTAGATCTGGATGGGCTCCATGTCCTGTTGCTGATGGTTAGATCGAAGTATACCCCCTGCGTGTACGCCTTTCGGAGGCAGTCATATTCTGTCATGAACAGAAATCCGTGAGCCCTCAGGTTGTACGGCTTTGTTCTTCTGGGCGGCGACCTGCTGACCCTGTAGAATCTTCAACGCGTCATGAACACTTGTAAGCTGTTATTCCAGGGTAGCACATCTTTTAATTTTGGAATTCATAGTGGCCTTCAGGTCTGCTAAAGATGCGTTCTTTTCCATCTGTACAATCGGCGCGCTCTGACTTGGAGGTATCATTCTGAGAGAAAATGATCAACGACGTTTGAGACAATGGATTTGAGAACTTCGGTTCCCACAGACGATGCCAAATGTAATAGCCTAGTTCTAAGATCCTGACTTAACCATTACAACAAATGTATTCAGAACATTCAAGAACAATAGACAATAAATAACAAGATGATTTAGCGTAGAAAACCTTTGAATAAGTTAAAAACCACGACCTTTCTTGAGAATTTTGAGAAAGTGATGATCTTATTGAGATTGTTATTCTATTACAATGAGCGTTCTAAGAATGTAGGATGATAGAGTAGGAACTTTTCTATGGTAAATGTTTTATCCTTTATCAGCAGTTCTCCAGGCCTCTTTGTAGGTCCTCTAATATGACCGTTTGACGACCATAAAGTTCCTTAATAATGGACGTTACAAAGTGTGTGTGAGATATCCTTTGACCAGATTATGTAACGTTCCGACCTCTGCTGCTGTACATCGGCTCTATTGCTGACTGTATGCTTCGCACAAGTCGAACTATTGGTGCAGAGGCCGAAAGTGATGTCTCGAACTAAGGAAAGTTTGGTCACGTCTTTAGTAGTACTTCTTGTATAATGATGAGATCGAGGACGAAGCTTGAGTCTGAGATACGAAATAAGTTATTACAAGATGGCTCTCAACCAATAGCACGAGTATCATCAGGGATGAGCGGTGATGGTGGTTGAGAAACTTGTGTTGTATATGTTCTAATTGTGCCACGTGCTCTATTGTTGAGGTTGAAAGTTTATTTGTAGTTCGAAGATGAGGCATAAGCTCGAGATGCGGAATAAGCCACTACAGATGGTAAAACTTTTTACTTCACAAGTTGGTTTACAAGTTAAACGAGAACAAGTTATTTTAAGAGGTTCAAGGTGAAACTTATAGTAAAGTGCTTTCAAGAAGAAACACGTGTTTATGTCAAGATTCACTGGTTGTGATGCTAGTTGTATTGTGGTGGCTTTGTTTTTTGGATTGAGTGATTCTTGATACGAAATGAAAAATTCTTGTTGGTGGATTTATGAAATACCATAGAGACCATTGTTGATGTTATTAGGGTTTATTTTAGAACTCATGGATCATCCATTCTTAGAGTATGGATGATATGCTAGTTGCGTATGCAAGTTCCAGCATGGGTGAGATTGAAGAGTCATGAAAACGGTTATCTCAATAAAGGGTTGGACCGATGGATTGGCTAATCCTTGGCATATGGTATAGTACAACAGGAAGAATGTGAAGCAGAAGTTGTTATTGATATAGTACATTGAGACTGGTTGGATTGTTATTTGGCAATGCACCATTTGTCATTACTTCAGGCTTGAGACACGTGTTTGTTTGGTTATGGAATGCGATATGAGTTTAGATCGAGGTATGTCTAACTCATTGATGATTTGTTTGTTAATGTATGTTATTGTTTACATGAGATCGGAGTTTACCCATGAAGTGGGAGCTATGAGACATTGATAATGAATATTATGTATTCGAAGAAGACTCGGTTGTAGCTCATAGCTATAGAGTGATTCTTGTTCGGCTTGCAGAGTTGTGTTCACTTGTGATGGCAAAGTACGTTAGTAACATGGAAAGGGCTACAGTTTTGTGGTTTTATATCGAAGTTACTTGGGTATCGAGATGGCAATGGTTAATTATATCATTGATTGCAAAAGTATAAGTACGATGCAGCTTTGAAAGTTTACAAGGGGATATTCTTGAATTTTTTTTTGTTCAAAAATGTTCAAAAACATTATCACATGGTTTTGTGTGGTATGATAGCTTTTGGCGTGAAGAGTTTGGCTTAACACGGTTACAAATGTGGGTACTTTGAAGATGGGTGAAGCTACGGGAACCTCACATTTTAAATTTCAAGTGGGAGATTTGTTGAAGATTATAAAATTTTATCTGTGGGTCTTCATGATTGAAGGTCCGGGTAGTGCGAGCAATTTGGAGATTTAGAGATGGGTTACGGGATTCAATTTCAAGTGGGAGATTTTTAAGGGTAAACTCGAATTGATGGTCGTTCGAACGAGACTGGATGTCGTTCGAACGAGATGTTTGTTTTCTACGTTGGAAACTTAGACCATCAAAGTCGTTTGAATGAGGCTGGATATCGTTCGAACGAGATACTTGTTTCTATGTCTAAAAACCTTGTTCTATCGAAGTCGTTCGAACGAGCTTAGAGTCGTTCGAACGAAAACCGCGTAGGCTGGTTTTAGAAGTTCGTTTAGGGCGTTGAGTTTGCCTTGAGATATGTTCTGTTTGTAATAAGTTCCCTAAGTATATAAGGGGGACTTAGGCTATTTGTTAGCCTAATCTTCTGTAAGTTTAATTCTATAGAACTAGGGTTTGAAAGACTCCATTACAAAGCTTGAAGAAGCTTTGAGAAGATCGTGTGTAACCTATTTGATCATAGTGGATTGTTCTCGGGGAGTGGTTTTTTATCCCTAAAGGTTTTTCACTTTCCTCCTCCAGGTAAATCATTGTGTTTTGATTTTGCTTAACTTTTTAATTGGCATTTCTGTTTATCGTTCTTGGGCGAGGGATTGGGATTAGCCACCCTAATTTCTAACACTCATATACCTTATACCTTGAATGAGAGCTAATGTGCAACATATATGTTTTTCTAGATTTATGAAGCTTAAAGATAAATCCTAAATGTAAAGTGCTACCAATTATGGTGCATACAATGGGACATCTGACTTGGAAGGATCACAAAGATGTTGTGAATGTTTCATAGGAAATTATCAAACGCCTAAACCAAGAGAAGAACGAAACTATAATAACAAATAAAATCCAAAGAACTGTACAAATATTGGATTTAATCATCATTGGCAAAGACTAAATTTAGACTAAATCTAATCAACCTCAATTACCACGATCCCACGAACCCAACATCAAAAGATCATTACACTGAATGGTGATGGCTTTAAGAAATGGTATCGCTAATAATTATCTACTAATTTGGGATATTTTCCATAAATTTTCTTGTCGCAATAGAAACCCTGGAGAGAAAATAAACATTAGATTAGTAATAACAATAATTTTGGTATTCATAGCCTTCATAGGTACATAATCATATATCCCTATGAACAATTTGTAGGATGCATATACATTAAGCTACTGCGCAATTAAAAAAAAAATTGCAAAGAAAAAATTATACACCAATATAAGAACTTAATTTTGCATCGAACGAAGAAAATTAAATTATGTGACAAACAAAAGGGGAAAGAGATGAGAAATAAAAGTTTACCTTGTTTGATCCATTATCAGTGGATGTGGATGATGAGAAGATTGAATTAAAGGGAGATTGAAGGTGTTGGCCCTGTATTATAATTGTTAATCAATTACAAAGAGTGTGGGGAAGGTAATTATTATAAATCAATTACACTATTTAGTTTTATAGGGGAAGAGGATGAGATTGGGGTTTAAAAAACATGTAGTTCACTCATGGAGGAAGAAGAAATCAACAAATTGGGAGTAATGAGAAGTTATTAGAGAAAGAAAAACCGATTATTCGTAACTTATAATATGACTGTTTGTAGGGGAGATGAGCTTGAATAAAATTACAACCTGGAAGGTGAAGTAGGTGTTCTTTTGTATTGACTAAATTACTATTAAATTCATTAAATAGCCTTAACTTTTGCACGCCACGTAAAACAATCGATGCCACGTGGGATAAACGACGCCACGCGGGACAAACGACGTCATGCGGGACAATCGCCACCACGTAGGACAAAACTGATATTTACAATGTAGATTCACAAAACTAATTTATAGAGGATACATCCCGGAGTTGTAGGAAGTTATAGGAGGTTGAGGAAGTTACCAAAGAAGAGTTTATCTTATAATCTTATCTACAATAATAACTACCAAGTAGTTAACCAGCGTGGCTTTATTTATTTGTGAGAGATTGTTCTCTATAAGACCCTTCGTAGCCTACAAAGTGTCCCGGGTCTTTGCCCGCACATTCTATTTTAGGTGAGCCTCGTTACATTGACGTTTTTGGCTCTGATACCAAATGTTTAAAAGATCCTAATACCATTTTACAATTAAACCATAGGCGTTAGTTGTATAGTATTTAATGGTCTTTGCTTGTCATACCAATATGACCGATTGAAGAAAGAAAAAGAAAATAAAAAACATAATGAGATAAAGAGGCAAATAACAACAAAAGGGAGAGAGAAAAAAATAGTGACTCTGATGATGTTAATAGACATGAAGAAGAAACATACGTACATTATAATTTGTTCACCCCGGAAGTTTATTCAGATAAAAATAAAAAGAATGAAAATGACTCAAGTGGGATATTTTTATTTTCATCTTTTTATGGAAAGGTACACAAAAGTAGACATTTATGTAAATTACATACCAACGAAGGACTACTTTAGGAAACCTGTGTTCTTGAAGACTACAAGTCAAAACTCCAGACTTGTGAAGTTGCAGAGATCCGCCATGGAAGTTGCACTGTAAAGCTTCAACTAATTTCCACAACAAACCAAACTTCGGGTTCATTTCTCCTTCCCCTTTTGTTCCCTTAGTTTATTTCATTTTATCTGATTTGATTTGTTATTTATACTTGTATAACTATCCAACTATACTCATCTTCTAATTTTAAACAACGAGCTTATTTGGGTCTCTGTGATTGAATTTGTTGGATACCCTTTTCTTGTTTGTATGATATTAGGTCTGGTGATGCGAGCTGTTTAGCGTTAATTATACCCAATTTGTTGTTTTTGTGTGATTCATATTGTAGTGAAATCATGTGTGTAAAGGTCATGGTTTGAAATTTTGAAGCTTTATGAGGTTTGGGATCTCAAAAAGTTTGCTTTTTGGTGTAGAATCTCACCTGAATTGAGTAATTTGATATGTATGAGAAACAGTATTTTTCTTTTTTAATTTGGGATCTTTGTTTAGTCAAAGTTTTGGGTATTCTCCTTTGATTGCAAATTGTGTCCAGGTGAGGGTCATTAGGAAGTCTTTGAAACCATTTTGTTCCAGTTTCACATTAGGGAAATGTCTTAAAAACAATTCTCTAATTTCAAACACGTAGTGTTCAAAGAGTATTTGAATCGGTACGGGCGGATTAATAGTCTTCTTTGTTGATTTGTGTCATCTGAAATTGTTTGACCATCACCGGTCGTGTTTTCATACTGTGTCTATCTTCGTGCTTTCAGACTAGAGGCGTTTTCCTTCGACATCAATAAGATATAAATTGTATTCTCTTTGTGTTTCTATTTCTGTATTTTCCTCCTGTGGGAAGAGTGTCTTGAGTTTTTATTTTCTTTTATGTTTTTCACAAAAGAATGAAATGGGGTTGGACAAACGGGAGGCTTAGTTCCAGCTGTATACTTTTGGTGCTCTGGTAATCTTTATTTGATGTCAGAGTGTAAAACTATGACCCCCACAGATGGAGAACAGACCGTGATTGCTGCAGCCCAACATATTGTAAGGGCGTTAGGGACGAATAAGAATCTGACAGATGACATGAGAAAGATCTTGGAGGATCTTGATACCCGTCTGTCCACCATGACTTTAGAATCCAAAAATGAACGAGGAAGGGTATCCGATATTGAAGAACTGCTCAACTCCGTTCAAGAGAAGGTCATGAGCTGGGAGTCGGATGAGTCTATGATATGGGATTCCGATCCCGAGGCCGCTTCTGAGTATTTAATGGCTGTTGACGAAGTTCGAAAGTTGACAGAAAGTTTAGGAAGTTTGCATTTGGATGAAAATGGGGATGAGAGCAAGCTTCTACGCCAAGCCCATGTTGTTCTTCAGATAGCAATGGCAAGGTTGGAGGAAGAGTTCAGCTATATTCTTGCTCAGAATAAGCAATGCTTCGAACCAGAACACATGTCTTTTCGCTCATGTGAAATGGAACTCCCGGATGAGGACTCAACCATCTCAGTTGAAGAAGACCCTGGGGACGACTCACTTCGAAGAGATAGCAGTAGCAGAAGTTGGGAGGAATTCATTAGAGATTTGGTCCACCCGGATGTACTTCCTGACTTGAAAGGCATTGCAGACGTGATGTTCAAATCCAATTATGACCAGGAATGCTGCCAAGCTTACATCAGTACTCGTAAAGATGCTTTAGATGAATTTTTATTCATTCTTGAAGTGGAAAAACTGAGTATTGAGGAAGTGCTGAGGATGGACTGGAGTAACTTGAATGTCCGAATCAAGAAATGGATGCGTGCGATGAAGATCTTCATGCGGGTCTATCTTCCGAGTGAGAAACGGCTGTGTGACCAAATTTTTGGGGAGATGGACCCCACTAATTTGATTTGTTTCGTCGAAACTTCCAAGTCTTCAGTACTGCAACTTCTGAATTTTGGTGAAGCCATTGCACTTGGGCCCCGTCAGCCGGAGAAGCTGTTTCGTTTCCTCGACATATACGAAGTAGTTTCAGATCTTATCCCTGATATTGAAGCTTTGTACCCGGACGGGTTTGGTTCCACAGTTAGAATGGAGTGTCACGAGGTTCTGAAGAGATTGGGTGATTCTGTTAGGGGAACTTATCATGTATTTGAGAATGCGGTGGAATCGAACATATCGACGATCCCATTTGCTGGAGGTGGGGTCCACCATTTGACAAAGTATGTCATGAATTACATCAAGACTCTTACTGACTACAGTGATACTCTAAATGTGCTTCTTGAGGACCATGGATGGGAAGATCCCGTGTCACAATCTTCTCTTATGGATCCAGTGGAAGAGGAGGAGAATGAAAATGAAAGCTTTGCAGATATTATAACACCAATGGGTCACCATCTTCGCTCTGTCACGTCGATTCTAGAGTCTAATCTTGATGGTAAATCGAGGTTGTACAGAGATGGATCATTACAACAGATTTTCCTTATGAACAATATCTATTATATGGTTCAAAAGGTGAAAAACTCTGAACTCCGAGCTTTTTTCGGAGATCGTTGGATCCGGCAACATAATGGGAAATTCCAAGCACATGCAATAAACTATGAGAGAGCTACTTGGATTTCAATTCTTGCTTTACTGAGGGATGATGGGCTTTCAAATCCAGGTTCAAATTCCGTGTCAAAGACTCTTCTCAAGGAGCGGTTCAAAAGTTTCAATCTAGCATTCGAGGACGTTTATAAGAGTCAAACAAGTTGGTTGATCCCTGATTCTCAGCTACGGGAAGATCTTCGAATTTCATTATCTTTGAGAGTAATCCAGGCTTATCGAATGTTCATGGGTAGACATGCCAATCAGCTTGATAGCAGGAACAGTGAAAGGTACATCAAGTATAGTGCAGATGATCTGGAGAATTACCTCTTAGATTTATTCGAAGGGTCCCCAAGATCTTTGCAGAAGAGGTGATCCTTAAAAGGTTTCAGAAGTTACAGAACTGTTTTCCTGTCAGGTTTTATGTCTTTTATTGAGTTTGTTGATTTTTGTCCAAACCACTGGACAGAAATGCTAAATTTGTTCCCTGTATTGTATTCCAGTAGTGCTGTTAGTATGTTTCTGTTGTAATTTCTTTGTACCTCTTGCTTATGATAATAGAAATTTGGCGATATCAGAGTAATTTATCTCAGTTTCTCGTGTTTGGTTACATATTATTTAGAATATGATTACATTCTTGTAGATTATGCCATCCTCATTTGGTTGTGAATCTTGTGATAACAGCATAAGCCAAAATGTTGGAAATTGCCTCCTGTATTATATCGTGACATCTAATGCCTATGGGGTATATAAGTAGCCATCCCTGAGTGTCTCTCTGAAAATTGTTTTTTAAACGGGGGAGAGGATTGAGACCTCCACGACGGAAAAGAACAGATGAGTTTCTTCAGTGGTATTAGTGAATTTCATCAGGTGCTCATAGACCTAAAATTGTTGCCATTAGTCACTTTCTCGATCGTGAAGGAAAACCTATGAAAAACTCTACCTCTATGGTTTCATGATTGAAGGTCTCTGTTGTACCTCTAAATTGAACCCCATGTGTGAGACCTAACAATGGGGTATAGAGGCATTGAATTGAACCTATATAAACCAACCTATATTAATGCATTTTAACCCTCTGATATCCAAAGGTGTCAGTAACTATAATATAATTGACCTATTAATAAGTGAGATGGTGATAGTTATTTTTAGTTGAGGAGTTCAGATTAAGGTAGGGTCTACAAGCCCAACAATAGTTATTGGCACAGCTCAAATTTTATTAATGAAGTGATAAGGATTAAGGTACTAATCTATGAATAGCTATGCCATGAGAATCAATCTCGGCTATTGATCATCCTACTCTACACATGTTGAGGAAAATATATGTTTTAGTTTATAACACATTCGTTAAGATTATGAGGGTTATTTTGTCTAATACTAAAATACTTTTAATTCGTATGTACCGGCATCTCAATCGTAATTATGGAAGTCCAGCGCACAACTTTTCTTATATACGAAATTAGGGGTATTTTGGGAAGCCTAAATACAAAATCAGGGGTATATTTGTAAATCTTCCTCAAACATTTCATCTCTTCCAAACCAAATGCATCCCAACTGTCCTCCGAGCGAAGAGAGAGAGAGCTCTGGTTCTCTATGAATTCTAGATCGGTGAAGAGAAGCAAATCATGGTGGAGACAAGACGAAGTTTTGCTTCATCGAAGCGCTCTCTCCCATCTCCCCTGATGGGTCTCCTCTCTCCAACAACAAACGCTTTAAGGTTTTTTTTTTTTTTTTTAATTTTAGTTTTGTTTGTTTGATTGATTGATTGAAATTGGATTTTGAAATTGGGGTTACAAGCATCATTAGAGGCAATAACCCCTTTGATTGATGGAGTGAATTCTGCTACATCGCCCTTTCTTGAACCCTAGAATTCGAAGGAACCAGGCAACAACCCCTTTAATTGATGGAGAATCAGTACCAATAGTTGTATTCCCAAAGTTGGAAAAACTCGAATTATCGTAGTTGAGTTCAGACTGCTTAAATAATACTAACGAATCCATAACACATATTCTTACTTCTTACTGATGGATAATTTACTGCTGACTAGAATCACATTTCAAAATCTTGGGTATTGACAACCAGACTATCAGTATCCATGGATCCCCACTAAACAATAACTGCTTCTGCTTCAATCAACTGGTTAATAACACCTACAATTTTATAGTGTAAAACTTTTTTTACTTTCTTCTTGTGTTTACCTTGCTATGAGCGTGCAATAACAATTTGTCTATGAGTTGTTATTACTATGAGACTAAACCAAATTTACCCTATCCTTTAAATAGAAGCCTTATTATACTATATGTTTTTCCATTTCAAGTTCTTACTCATTTTGCAATGTGATGACAGATACATAAATTGGGTTTTGTACCTTCATTTTATTTGTGGACTATCACACCCAAACATAGTTGCTTCATTTTATTTGTGGCTATGATGGAGGAGGGCGTGGGAAATGTTCATGTTGCTCTAAGATATCTTCATAAGGCCCTTAAATGCAGCGAAAGAGTATTAGGAGCTAACCACATATAAGTATCTCTCTCTCGATGTTTCTCTGTATATTCGTATACAGTTTGACATTAAGTCAATACTTGTCTGTTCATATACAACATGAGAGGTATTATACTCATCTATTTTTACCATATGCCAGACTGTTGCGAACTATCATACAATAACTATAGCTTTTTCACAGATGGAAGCTTGTTATCTCAGCGTCCAACATGAGTCAACTACATTACAAATCCTTCAAGAAATACCCAGGTGAGCTCTTCATATGTCAAATTTCACTATTTTATTTTGTAAGGGTATGCTTTCAGCCGTACGTATGTACTATATGCGAGCCTGTCTAGAATACTATCTTTACAGATCGAGTATTTTTATAAAGAAAAGAAAAAGGAATCCCATAGAATTTCCTCGATTGAAAGTTATTTTGCTATTAAAATATTGACCTCCATATGCAGGTTAAGGTGCCAACTTAGTTTGAGTGTTAACCTAGTGTTGTGTGTTTCTATTAATTCTTGTTTATGATGTAACTACGTATTTCTTCTTGTAGACATATTTGTACTCGATGGAATTTCTTATCTTAGCTAAACAAAATGCTTCACCAGATTGCCATTTTTACAGTCACAACTATGTAATCAATAGTTTATATGTGTTTAGTCAAGTTGTGTATTTGTAGAGGATGAAATTATACATTGGAGTTTGTTTTTTTTTGGTAAAAGAAGACGATTTCGTACAAATATTTAGGAGGACAACACAGATTGACAAAGTATCAACAATGGCTTTGGCATAATTCACAATCCTCAAGAGCACCATAGCTTCCATCACCGTCAAATACTAGAGATCGACTTTGGCATTATACACCATTCAGAAGAACAAACTTGAAGCATAACTATTGTAAAGTTCATTCTTTGATATATAATCACGTATTTATTTTTGTTATTCTTTACCTGCAGACGATATTTTATTTAACGGCTAAGAAGATGATTAATTATGATGAAGTAAAGTCGGGTCAGAAGCTACGGGAAAATTTCGTTGATTTCATAAAAGGTATCCTTCCCTTTGAACATTCCTGGGACTATTCATTATAAATGCCTACAGGTAGATATTTATATGTGCACCAAAAACTCTGGCTTGATTAAAATTGCAAATAGTATTGGTCTTGACTCACTATCAAGTTTATATAATCAGGAGCGAAAAAAGGCAATGAAGTTGCTAAAGGATATGCTAGCGGAGAGGCGTGTTAAGGCTTCGCCTGAGAAGGGCCATGGTGATTTTATGGATCTCATCATGGAGGAACTAAAGAAAGAAGAGATGATATTGACTGAGGGGTTTGCTCTAGACTTAATGTTTGTGCTTCTCTTTGCTAGCTTTGAGACAACTTCGTCGGCTCTAACATTGGCATTCATGATTCTGGCCGATTACCCTTTAGTCGTTGAAGAACTAGCAGTTCGTATTAGTACTACTTTTGAGTCTGCTGCATATATATGTACTCTATTTATTTTTGAACATTTAAAACTAACTATTTCTCAGAGAGAGCATGAATCGATTCTAGGAAGCAAGGAAAACGTTGATTCAGCAATCACATGGACAAAATATAAATCAATGATTTTCATCTATGGTAAGGTCTAGCTGATAAATTAGTTTTATACCCTGAATACCCCAAACCTGATGCTACTGGGGGGGAACTTGATTGTGTGTAGGGCATAAATTGAGATTCATCTTCTATTGATTAAAATGACTCCCAACTATTGTTGTTTAGCTAGCTGATTTTATGTGATGTAGATCTTCTTATTTCTTAATTGTCTTAAAATTAATATGAAATGTGATTTTCAGGTTCCCCTCAACTTTATGATTCCTTTATTGCGACAATTGATAAAGGAAGCATAAAAACAATGCAAAATAGAAGCATGCCAGCTGATCCTCATCCCACTTTAGGGGCCCTATTAATGGGGGATGCTTTCAATATACGTCATCCTTTAACTGGCGGAGGCATGACAGTGGCATTGTCTGATATTGTTGTGCTACATAATCTCCTTAAGCCACTTTGAGATCTGAATGATGCATCTTCCATGTGCAGATAACTGGAATCCTTTTACATCTTGCGTAAAATAAGTGTTATTTATACACCAGTCTTTGGTAATGTATTTCCCTAATTGTTGCCCTCTTTGATTTGGATTGTGAACTTCTTAAAATTGATTCCATACTCCCCGGGTTAGTCTGTTAGGACAATCACAAAAATGCATGACAACTTTTGGTCATTGAAATGAACTTTTAGGTTTTTTTGTGCTTGTTGGAATTTGTGTAGGTTAGAGCACAAACTGAGACAGAGCTGAAAGAAAAGAAACTGAGAGTAGAAGATGCTCTTAATGCAACAAAGGTATATAGCTTAGACAGCTTCAGATTAAGTTTATATTTATGCCTAGCCTACGTCATTTGACTGACAATAATTGCACAAAAATTCAGACAGCTGTCGAGGAAGGGATGGTAGTTGGTGGTTGTTGCACCTTATTGAGACTTGCAGTAAAGGTTGATGCAATAAAACTAACTCTTGATAATGACGAACAAAAGGTGTTGCACAGTCTTCCTCGTTATCACTATTTTTGGTGTCGATCCACCTTTAACTTTGGCATTTATGTATTTTATTTTATTTTATTTTCTGATTCTATTTTTGTGGATAGTTTTCAGGTCGGAGCAGATATTGTCAAAAGGGCTTTGAGTTATCCGCTGAAGTTGATTGCCAAAAATGTTGGTGACAATGGGAGTGTTGTCATGGAGAAGGTATATGAATATACATCTACTCATATTAGCATAACACTTGTTATGTTGAAAAATGTCTTTTATATTAATTGTGATGTCAAATACTGATTTGGGTTATATCTTATCTCACTTAAGGTTTTCTTTAGCGACAATTTTAAGTATGGCTGTAATGCTGCAACTGGGAAGTACAAGGATTTAATGGTTGCTCGATCTTACCAAAAAAATTACATTTTAAAGCTACTGGTGTTATCTACAACTACTTTAGTCGTAATGTTATTGTTTGTTCTGGACATGCATTTTTATTACTTATTAAGTCACTGAATATTCTATTCCTTGACTCAAATATTAGTAAAAACATGTATATAATTTTGTGCTGGTCAGTTCTATTTTGGACTCAAGTATCATCATTTCAGCCTTGTCTAATATTAGAATTCGAATCATACATTCTTCATGGAGGCATTGTCTCTTAAGTCATTTCCACCTAAATGAATGGCCTAAATCCCTTAAAAGCTTCCCTGTGTATTGATACTACCTGAGGTTGTTAGAGGTCGTCAATTATGAAGATCGGGTCTTTATTTACATTAGCAAATTATTTAGTTGAATTCCATTTTAGTTTCATATAGGTTTGTAAGTATAGTCATTCTTAGCTTCACTATCATTAAACAATGATTTGTTGATTGCTTCTCATATTCTATCTTGGCATTGTTATTTCTGCTAGGCTCATTCTTTCATTCATGGTTTATTGCCTCTATTTGCATGACATGATATTCTTCTCATATAGTGACCACATATATTTTTATCGGCTGAGATGACTTAAGCTTTATGTATATATAGAGTTGCTTATGTATGTATGTATGTATGCAGATATTAACTATGTTTCTGATTCAGTACCCACTTGTAAATGTCCAGAAAAGGACATTGTTTTGCTAAGACGCATACTTCTTTTGGTAATAGTTTTATACTTGCATGAAGATCTATTCATTCTCTAATGGATTGTAGTGCATGTCTCTAAGGAATCTCATATGCAAAACGACTCTGGGAATTACTTTGAACTTTCTCTTGTTAGCTGGAAGTGTATTGGAGCTTAACAAAAAGAATCAAAATCACGCAAGTGTTTGAGATAATCCCCATTTGCAGCTTCGCTTGTAGAATAGAATGGCAACTGTACTGATGCCATTGATGGTCTATTGTGTTGTACAGGTCTGTTGGGTATTTTAGAAAATTGGTTCTCACGATGATAAGGGACTTCAACGATTTTTGGATAATGTACAGTATAAATGTGTTGGTATATTGGGTTACGAATGGGTCTTTGGACATGGTTTTATGAGCACAGTCCTCAGTCTTATCCAAGTAGAATAAACTTGATATTCATTCCTTCAATTTAAGTTTTTTTCCTCATGGAATTGTTTAGGTATTCTTTCATTTGCTTAAAGGTTGTGTAGTTATTAAGAATCGCTGCGTTTTCACTTTATACTTCTTTCGTATATGAATGGTTACTATTTTTTTATATTCAATTGTGTTCATAAGAGAGTTGTCGCATCCTTTTGCTTGTGCTTAAGGCTTTCCAAAATTCTTCTCAACCAAAGGAGTTGACATCCAGCACTAGACGCAGCAATGTATTCAGCTTCTGTAGAAGAAAACGCTACAATTGGTTGCTTCTTCGAGTTCCATGAGATTACTCCACTTCCAAGATTAAAGGCATAACCTGAAGTGATCTTGCTATCATCAATGCTTCCTGCCAAGTCACTATCCATATAGCCAACAAGATTAACCGGAATATTAGCTTGATAGAAGATGCCATAGTTTACGGTCCCTTTGACATATCGCAATATTCTTTTAGCTGCTTCCCAATGATTTGAGTAAGGCTTTTCCATGAATATGCTCACTATACTTACTGCATACATTATATCGGGTCTTGTGGTCGTCAAGTACATGAGATTTCCCACCAAACTACGAAACATGGTGGAGTTAACAAGCTTTCCTTCACCATCTTTACTCAATTTCAAACCTGCTACACATGAAGATGAAACTGGATTTGCATTTTCCATCTTAAACTTCTTCAATACTTCTTTCGCATAACTCTCTTGAGAAATAAAGATACCTTTCTTGAATTGATGAACCTTAATACCAAGAAAGTGATGTAGCTCCCCCAAATCTGTCATCTCAAACTCCTTCATCATGGAAAGCTTAAAATCTTTCAACATCTCCATATTATTTCCAGTCAAAATGAGATCATCAACATAAAGACTTACAACAATGAAGCTTCCATCCGATCTTCCTTTTGTGTAGAGAGTATGCTCGTAATGACATTTCTAAAATCTACTCTTCTCAAAGTACGAATTGATCTGACTGTACCAAGCTCTTGGTGATTGTTTAAGCCCATACAACGCTTTCTTCAATTTGTAAACTTTTCAAGAGAGAGAGTGGACAGATCTCTCGATTCTTCGACAGTAACCACAATATAATCAAACTTCAGGGGCAAACTACGATGAATTTTTTTAACAGCCCTTTCATCTTCTAATATTTCTCCATTTGATGCCATTTGCTTTACAATTGAAGTTGCTTTTGTGAAGTACTCCACAATACTTTCTTGATCTTTCATTTCTAATTTTTCAAACTCCGATCTTAAGGTTTGAAGACGAGCCTTTTTCACCTTTTCTTCTCCTTTGTATGCTGTTTGGATGACCTCCCAAGCTTGTTTTGCATTTCTGGTTTTGGCAATTTTCTCATACACCGGCATTTCGATTGCTTGAAAAATCTGGAAAAGTGCCTTGTTGTCCTTCTTCCAATTCTCATTCAAAATGTTTCTTGGTCCTTCCTCCAAAGCTTCTTCATTTTCTGGCTTATTGTACCCTGCTTCAACAATATTCCACAGCTCCATTGATTTTAATAACACCTTCATATTTTTGCTCCAATAATCATAGTTTTCTCCATTGAAACGGATAATAAGAGAAGCCATGTTACTTGTGATTGCCATCTACACAAGATCGTTTCAGCTCTGATACTACTTTGTTATAAAAGTAACTTAGTTGATCACTTTGGAAGAAGAAACACAACAACTCAATTCTTTTTACTTAGTTTTCTTCTTAATACAAAACACAGAAACATCAATGGCTTATATAGCCTTTTAAAGAAGACTCTAGATACTAGAAACCTCATTAACTATATCGCACATTTTAATTAGACTTTTCATTATCCTAGACACAGTTAAACTTTCACTAAGACTCATTGACTTCTAGAAATTTGGTTTAGTTTTCCAACAGGATAAACTAGTTAACTGCGTTAAGCCAAGCATACACACGTTCTTATGTTTGAATTTTTACGGAGTAAGCCTGTTTTCGATGGACTGTAGGTAATTGCGTGCTGAAAGGGAATGAAGCCAGGGTCTGTGGTAGCAAAATCCCTATATAAGTCTACTCCTTTAAATAACATGATCACATACTTGATCACCGTCTTTCGACAATTTCTAATCCCAAACTGACTCCATAAGTAGCGAATCTAGCCTTAACAACAATGCCATTATCCACATGATGGCTTTCCAACTGTCCTTCTACAACTTCAGAAATTGAATTCAACTGTCTCGAAACCGTATCCTTTAAGATTATAGCAAAAAAAACTTTTCGAACACGCTTCTCAAACCTTTTGATTACATCCCCCAGAAAGAGAAGCAGAAACTAAATGACATGTAAAAATAGAATACTAAGAAAACCAAATAAGAAACAACGAAGAAGAGAGAACTAATTACCACCGCATTCAGCGTTAAAGGAATTTAAATTGCATATCTGATTAAAAGTTTTTCTGCAGTAAACTTTCTCATATATACACTGATAAATGAGTATTCCATAATACTAGACATAATATATTAGATACTATCTTCTTTTTCTTTATAGCTAATTAAAAAGGTGATTTTGACTAAGTACTGATGTTTATATGGATATTAGACTTAAGTCCCGATGTTTAGCAAAAAAACAATATTAGTCCTCTTGATTTACAGTTGACCCAGTTCAAATCTGACGATTGTTTTGTAAAGACTGAAATACCCTTATGCTCAATACGTGCAAATCACGTGAGATGTTGTTTAAACATAAAAAATTATTGACACGTGTAATTCATCTGTTGGTTCTAAACCAAACTTAAAAATATGATCGTTCGATTATTACACGGTAAGTATCTCGAGGCTGTGGTTTATTATTTAATTTTTAAAAAACTTAAATTCAAAAAGGGCAAAGTTGTCTTTAATATTTGTTGATTTGGGTCAATTGGAGTTGACCTGGTTCAAACTGCAAATCGAGGACTAAGATTGTTTTTTTGCTAAACAACGGGACTTAAATTTAATATCCGTTTAAACATCAGGACTTAAGTAAAAAAAAACCATAATTAAAGCACGGATTGGTAAGTTTGTGTTCCAAACAAGGGATATTGAATTTGGTTGTAACGAATGTGTTGTTCTTTTTAGGATAGTGGTATGTAATTTGATGTGGATTTTTATTCAAATCTTGTTGAATAACTTAATATATCATGCAGCGAGAGTTGTCATGGAAGAGGATGATATATGTAGAGGCTTTGGATTTGTTGCTTTTAAATTTAGTGAGGAAGCCTTCCGTGCAGTTGCAGCTATGGATGGATCGGTACTATCTTTTCCTTTTTCTATTAGAGCAACTCCAGCAGAAAGTGCAAGTTTGGGTGTGGGCTCTAACAGAGGGCCCACAGAAAACCCAACCCACACCCAGCATCTCCCAGTAGTGAGTTCGAGTTATAATATTTTAAACGAAATCATTATCATTGACTCATTATCATTTTACTTCCTCATCTCTCTTAATTCAAAGGTATTCCTTGAAAAAAAACCAATTCCTTTCAAAATCAATTGAAGGCGCCAGAGGGAGACCCACACCCCAGTATATTACCTGGGTTTAGAGGGACAAGCCAGAGTGAGCCGTAACTCGGTCGAGGTTCAGAAGAAAAAAAAAAGTGTAGAATTTGAAGATGTACAATAAACCCAAGGCATACCACACCCACCCCAAGAAAACTACCCAACTAGGTTTATTATCGCCCTCCCAGATGGCGTTACTCATATACATTACACTGACAAGGAACTCAAGATAAGTTTTTAGTACATTGTGATTTTGTTATTTCCGTTAATTAAGTGTTTGAAAAAATGCTCAAATTAACATAATCGAGATTCGATGCATCCGCACGGCACATTCACTACGGTGATCAAAGTTTAGAATGAGATTTCCATAATTCTGACAATAAGGGATCCCGTGGTGAAGATATTTAAGAGCTTTATGGTATACACTTAGGTAATTATGATAATCGGCTAATTCAGGGTCTAATAGAGCATTGGTGGCCGACAACGCACACTTTTATGTTCCCGTGTGCGGAGATATGGATCAGTCCAATGGATTTCCATATGCTGACATCATTGGCAATCAACAAATATCCTACAAAGGTGTCGTATGACGACAGTTGGAGTATTTTATCCAACGCGAGGCAATTGTTCCCCCGCATCGAAAGTTGTAATACAAAGAGTGGGAACGTTAACATTTCACATTTGAGGACATACTTGACCATCACAGATGATCGGGAGGATGATATTACCATTGTTCGTACTTTTATCCTCTTCATGATGGGACATTTATGGTTCCAAACGGCCAACGACACCGTCCCGCTTGGATATCTCGCGGCTGTGGCCGATTTGGATGAAGTTGTCGAATATGATTAGGGTTTTGCTATTCTTGCTTCCCTGTACCATGGTTTGGATACCGCAGTCACGCCAGGGGTGCCATTACTGGATTTTCCCAACTTCTTGATCTACACTAACACTTTTTCTTTACAAGCTACAAATCAAATATCTTCCAATAAACGTCTTAAATAGAATTTCTAATTGTTTTTTATGTTGTTCCAAAATGCAGTATTGGTTATACGAGTATTGTGGGGTTGGTCACCCTATTGTCAAGGAAGCGCTTGAGTTCACGTCTTATTCGCGCCTCAAAGCGTGGGAGAAGGGGAACATGAAGAAAACAAATGACCAAGCAGCGAATTTGTTTACTCTAGGCAGATACCTCATTGACCACATGACTATTAAGTCGATCAACTGGCAACCTTGGGCAGAATCTGCAGTGCTACATTTAAATGACATACATACTACATTGTTTCTGTCCCGTAAGAAGATGTCACTTCAAGTCCCAAATAGAAAACTGCGAGTATTACTTGGGCGATAGATGCTGGAGGTATTTGACTGGTACTACGGGTATTCCTTTGGATCCTCCGCTTAACATATTACCACATCTTAGTCTAGCTGATTTACAGGCAATGAGATAGGCCGGCTTCGTTGACTATGACCAATTTGTGATAGGGGAGGAGCAAGAGACTTACGCCTCATACTGGGCTTAACCAAACTTATGAGGTAGGCCACCTGTTGACAGATTCCCAGAGGATGGGAAATATAGATCTATTCATACCCACTCCACTCAGAGCTAGTATTACACCCGTGGTGGTTACGTCAGTAGAGGTTCATAGCTTGTCCCAAGACTTCAGTTTGCCTGGCGAGGAGGAGGGGCCAGACCGGGGGTGGCACATGGAGTGGACCGGGAGGCGTAAGATAAATAACGTGTATATCCAAGCAGTACATCATTTTCCTACAATTTGCAAAATTACCAAATACAAATAAATAACGTGTATATCCAAGAAAAATAAACGAAATTGAGTTGAAGGAAATTAGAACGTACCCGATCTTCATCGATTTTCTCGTTGTTATGCCAAAATCGTACTTGAACAACTATCCCCTTGTACGCCACACATTTTGTATTAAGGGGATACCACTGAACTTTGGTAAACCCACATGATCGTCGTGTGGGGCACTCGGGGTCTCTGTTAAAGGCAATGTTGACCTTTTAATAGAAAGTAAAACCTTTTGTGCGGCCCACGGTCTTGACAGAAGCTGTTACCCACACCCTTGCGAGACACGTGAAGTCTGCATTCGTCCAATGCAGACCAGCATCATCCGTCTCGTCTAAAAACTCAGTATCTTCTGGCACTTGCACGTTTTGTCTTTGTTTTGCGGTTGCTCTTTTCTTTCTTCCTTTTCCTTTTTTTTCTTGGGTGTCGCCGCTTCAACAGGTATTGATGCATTTGTGCCACTTTGATTGTGCTGAGTAGATTCACCATGGAATAGGTAGTTCTAAAAGTAATTTGGAGGTTGAAAACCTTGAGATTGAGTGACCGGATAAGGTTGATAGTATGGGCTAAACGCTTGAGGTTGCGATTGAGAGAGTGTAAATGGATTTTGATACTGTCATCCAAAGGAATCCCCTTGCGACATGGTAAACAGAGGTGAGGTCTATGATTGGAATTAAGATTGGTTGTGGTAGAGGTATGAAGTGAATTGTGATGATGGGTGTTGAGAGAATGGTGTTGAAGGTGGGTTATAGGAGGATGGGATCGACGGTGTAGAGTTATTACTGTTGGTGCCGGAGTTTGCCATTTGGGGAGAGCTTAGAGGTATGCTCTGCAATTAGGTTTGGGAAAGAAGAGGTAGCCAGGGAGAGCTGAACCAAGCTTTATGGATAAGTGGTGTTCTTTTTATTGCCCGAAAAATCTGGCCGTAAAAAGAACACAGCCAAACACTTCTTCTTTTTTTTAGTTTGAGCTCCTCAAACTCAGTTGGGCTCTGACACGTCCAACTTGGCAAACACACACTCGTTTTGGCACTGCTGGGAGGCTAAAAGTTTGGGTTTGGGTTTGAGTTTGAGTTGACAAACCCAAACCCTGCTGGAGATACTCTTAGAGCATCTCCTAAAATGCCTAACTGACTTTGTTGGAAAAAAACAAAATCCAAGTCATTGAGGCTCTATTTCCTCCAATAGTACCTGACTTAAATTTTTTAACAGGCGCCCAACACTTGGCCGCCTATTTTATTTTTATTTTAAAAATAAGTCCAAATTGGGCGCCTAAGATTTGGGCGCCCGATTTGAATTTTTGTTAAAAAAAACAATAGCATCACCTAAAGTGTCTCACTACCTTTGAATCCAAAGTGCCACCTAGGATTTTCGTCATCCAACAGTGCATCACTGACTTGGATTTCACCCTCCAAAAGCAAGGTTGAGTCTTGGAATCCAATACTCAACCTTGGTTTTTAAAGCCGCGGTTGGGCGCCCAAGTGTTGGGCGCCTATTATATTTTTAAACAGGCTCCTAAGGTTTGGGCGCCCAATTGTTTTTTTTTAACAAAAATTCAAATCGGGCGCCTAAGACTTGGGCTCCCAATTTATTTAAAAAATAATAATAATTCAAAACGAGGGATTTGGCTTTTTTTCAACCAAGGTAGCGAGGCACTTTAGGAGATGCTCTTACTGAGGTGAATAGAAGTTCCAAGTTCTGTGCAAGTTAAGTATGGACATTGACAAAACTCTGCATTCTATGTCCAAAACGGTCTACAAATGAGAAATGCAAGGCGCACTAAGAAATTCAAGCTAGTAGACTAGAATTGGTGTACTAGCCATCAAAAAGATCTGCAAAGTAACTGATTTGCTCAAACTAAGTATTCCAAGCTAGCGTGTATCTCAAAGTAAAGCCTTTTACATAGCAGAACTCTGCATTATATTTCCATCCTTCTGCAAATGTTCTAATGCTATGTAAGTTTGGTGCTCAAATTTTAGTGGCTTGGGGAATTTCTGCCACCTTCCATGCTTTGGGCACATCATGTGCCTATTTCGGATGGCTCTAAGTCCGTAAATGTATATCTAAGTACCATTTTGGTCGTGTGCCCCGTCACTGAACTCTATAGCACCTGAGCTTGGCTGCTGTTTGTATTCATGGAATTAGACTGTAATCTGTATAAGGTAAGAAGATATGCTCAGTTGCTTCTTCACCTAGTCTGTTACCTTGTATCGACTTTCAATGTTTAATATATATTGAATGCTTCCCGAGAGAATTAATTCTTTGATTGAGCTAAATTTAGATGAACCTAGCATCAGCCTCCTTTGTAATAATGGTCTATGAACCAACCAAATTACTGGTTGAACCTCCACTAATACAGTGCACTCACAAAGGGACTGCTCAAAATCTTACCAAAATCTCAAGAAAATAAGCTCTAGATCATGGGAAAGTCAAAACAAGTGGGTTAAAACCATATTCAGTTGCTCATTAGTTTTTTTTCCCCAAGACATAGACACATAGGTTATGTTTTTTTTTTTCTGTAAGCATAGATATCTACGATGCTCTTGATAAATACAGGGTCGGGCCATCGCCGATATTGTTCCCACCTTAACCACCTCTCGCAATCAGGTGTGAGCTCTCAAAAGGCCAACGTGCTAACCAAGAGTGAAAAAGCCCACATATGTTTCAAACTCCCGACGGAACTATTATGCAAGAGATCAAGACTTTTTTTTGTTGTTCTAGAGTCTTCCGAATCGGTTCCAAAATTAATCCCATTTCTTAAGGTTCACCTAAAAAATAAATATCCTCCAAGTTGCGTTTTTCTTCATCTGATCCAACGGCCTAAGCACATTTCAGAAAATTGTACGGTCCAGATCTATTCAAAAGTTAATAAATACTTCCCACCTGTCATTTCAAAACCCTTCCTCATCATCGATCAGGGTTTTAGCTCAAGAGAAAAAGACGCGACGAACCTCTTAAAGGTACTCTCCAAAACCCTAATTTCGATTTATTTCATCGATTTATTTGTCCCGATTTCATGGTTGAACATTACTGTTGTGATCTTAATTAGGGTTTGATTAAGTTTCTGTATGATCAATTGGACTAATTTCATTCAGTTTGTTTGATTGGGTTTAGGGCTTTCTGTAGGGAAATAGGCTTTATTTTAGAATGATGTGGAAGGGTTTTAGGGTTTGTAGAAGAATGGGTTTAGGGATGTAGTGTGTTCCAATGAAATTTATAGAGTTCATAGTAAAAAAATAAAAAAATAGGGTTTTAGTTTGATTTGGGGATGGGGACACTTTATTGGGTTTAAGGGTTTAGAGTGACCCGATTACTTTTGTAGAGTTCATAGTAAAGAAACATGTTTTTGGAGGGATTTGGGACATTTTTTTTTTATAGGTTTAGGGGTTTATTCTGTTACAGTTTGTCCCAAATCATGCTTTTGGAGTGATGCCGTGATTTGGGTCACTTTGTTGAAGTGTTTTTTTCTTCTTTTTTAATTTATACAAAGAAATGTGATTGAAGTTTGGTTGCATTTGTATTAGGTTCAACAATGGCATTCTTTAGTAAAGCTGGGAGTCTGCTAAAGCAAAGTGTGACAAATCACACAAGTTCGTGCCCTTCTCTGTTCCAAGCAATACGGTCTATGTCATCTTCCAAACTCTTTATTGGAGGTTTGTTTAGGTCATTTTAATGATGATATATTTGTTTGGGATTTTTGTGATTACACAGTTTAATGATGTATTTGCATTCGATGGATGCAGGTCTCTCATATGGCACTGATGATGGTACCCTCAGAGATGCTTTTGCTACGTATGGAGAGGTTCTTGAAGGTATTTTAATTTGTCTGGTTTGACAGAGTGTTCTATCGATGAATTGTGCTTATACTGAAACTTGATTAGTAGTTTGTCACTCAAGTAGTTTACTCCATCGGGTAGGTCAAACTATGTTAATGATTTATGACTTTTATATGTGACTTTACTTAGTATTTGCAGCCTTGGCGTCTCTGAAATTTCCAAATTAGTTACTACTAAACTAACCCCGACAGCTTGAGATCCCTAGGTTCACCTGATGCGTGGAAGAAAAGAGAAGAGGTGGTGACTGTACAGAAGGGTGAGGCTACTGTATACATAACCCAGCATGTGCTCTACGTGTCTATCCCTCAAAGGTTTGGGCACAAGGTGCACTTTCGAGAATTACTATTAGGTATACGGTAAGGGCGGGGCTAACCAAGCATGTGCTTTGCGGGTCTGTCCCTCAGACATTTGGACACAAGGTGTACTTTGAGAGTTGCTATTAGTGTGTGCGAAGGGTTTGAAACTGACCTCTAATGGTCCTCTAGGGTCCCAGAAGAGAAGATGTTACCGAGCATTTGCCAGTTTGTGATTTTGGAAGCTTAAAGGGCAGCAATGCCTACTTTCTTGATTAAGTCAATACTATCTTTTGAACAAGCGTATGTGTAAGCAGGCATGTGCTCTTCTTGTCCGTCTCTCGTATGTTTGGATACGGGTTGCACATTTGAGAGTTACTACTACTTTTTATTAGGGCGTGAAACAACCTCTGATGGTCCTGATAAGAGAAGAGATGTTTATGAACACACGTCAGGTTGTGATTTTGGAAGCTTATGGAGAACCAATGCCCACCTTTTTCATTATAAGTAGAATCTGAACCTATAATAGTGGTGGGACTATAGTTACTAAAGAGGGGCTGTTTAGTAGATGTTTACATTCATCGTTATTTTGAGTCCATTACTACCTTTTGAACTGGGGCCTCTTCTCTAAATATGTACGTTACGCTTACATAGAAGATATTCTTTACAACTTTAGTTTCAGACCATATCCTTTTGTTAATAATAGTGTGTTTCTGCAAGTATACGTCAGTTATATGTCTGCTATCTTTGTATACGGGTGGATTAGGGACGACGCTTTTCATATCCCTGTTTAAATTAGAAATACATTTAACATCAAAGGGTATTTTGATGTAAGAAATACACCGTAATTTATCATAAATGTATATATTTGTTGTGTTTTTACTTTTTGCTGAACAGTATTATATGTCATGCAGCAAGGGTTATCATGGACAGGGAGACTGGTAGATCTAGAGGCTTTGGATTTATCACTTTCACTTCTAGTGAGGAAGCCTCCGGTGCAATTCAAGCTATGGACGGGAAGGTACTAACTTCATCTTTTTTTGGCTTAGCATTAAACATTGGATCTTTAGTTCTGTAATCTGTATAATAACTAATTCCGAACATTGTGAACTCTACATCTTATGTCCAAATTTTTAAAGAAGAGAAACACAAGACATATTTATCTAATATAAATAATGGAACAAAAAAATGATGTAGTAGCTGTCCAATAAGATGGGCACTACAAGCTCAAACTGAGTATTTGGGGACATGTATCTTAAAATATAACCTGATACATCGTTGATAGAAGTTTTCTCATGGCACATGGACTGAATGGATCACTCAGCTGGAAAAGCTGGTCTGTCTTTTTTGTTGGGCTTTGTAGAGCCTTAACACCAGTTGTCTAGAAAAAAACAGTGGAAACTGTATAAAAATGCGGTTAACATTTAAATGACTGATGCACTGTGTTGAGGGGGGACTCCTAGTGTGTAGTGCTATATTAGTTTTGCAATATTTTATCCTACAAGAAACATTTAAAAGCTTTAGGGTAAACTTCTTTGAGAGGGATTCTTATACGTAATTATACATTACACTGTTGTATGATATTTACTTATTTTGCCTCAATGAATTACTGATCTAAGTTTCCTTTTCCCTATGTAGGACCTCCACGGGCGTATGGTGAGGGTCAATTATGCGACTGAAAGAACAGGAGGTGGTGGTTTTGGTGGCGGTGGCTATGGTGGTGGCGGTGGTGGCTATGGTGGTGGTGGTGGTGGCTATGGCGGTGGTGGCTATGGCGGCGGTGGCTATGGCGGGAACAGTGGTGGAGGAGGTTATGGTGGGAATAGTGGTGGAGGAGGTTATGGTGGGAATAGTGGTGGAGGTTATGGTGGTAATGACGGTGGTTACAGCGGGAACAGAGGTGGAGGTGGTAGCGACTTTGCTAGTGGCAATGCTGACTTGGGAAACACAAGTGGAAGTGGATTTGGAGGTGGTGGCTTCAAGGATAATGACTATGCAGATGATGACTTTGCGAACAAGAGGGGTTGATTCAGACCACCTTTTATGTTGAAGCATAGAGAACTTCTAGTATTTTCTTCTTAGCCTCATTTTAGTACTCTCTTCTTGAATGCTCATCTGAAGTCTTTGATAAATTTTGCTTTCACTGGAAGTGTCCATGTAAAAAAAGTGGATTTATTCTCTAAAATCTGAAGATGATTCCTTCAATAACTAGTTCTTGTGTTCTATAGTTTGCCCTTGGCTTCTTGTACCTCCAGTTCATAAAGTTGGAATTGGTGCTGGTTGTAAGCTACTTTGAGAATGGTTTATTGAATGTTTTGGCATCCCTCTGATTTTTCTAGCCGCCAGATGAACGAAATGTTTTGGGCAAAATTGTCACAGATAATTGTTGATGATTAGAGGTTAAACTATCTATGTATATACTGCTTGTGGTGCATGTCTAATCCAATCTGGCATGTTGGAGTGTTGCTTTAAAAATGTTGCTTCTTTTCACTTGTGGATTGTTTGTAATACTCAAATCCAGTCTTATGAATCTATCATCCAATTTGCTTAACCGTCCTTTCATAACATCCTTCCTCACCAAACTTATAATAATAAGTTATAATTATATATGATGAATGCAGAATTTGCTCAATAATAACATTCATTTGGAGGGTCCAAGGCTCCAAGGCCACAGTGCATAATTTTCTCAATAACAAAACTTGTAGTCAGATATTATGATGATCAACTGTTACAAAGCTGATGAAGAACGTTGTTGTTGTTGTAATGTCGTTCTTCTGTCCGTCTTGTTTTGCAGCGTTGTTTAATAGAACGTTGTTGTTGTTGTTGTTGTTGTTGTTATGTCGTTGTTTGTCAAATGCAAATATCAGTGAACATAAGCTGCTGAAGAACAATGGGAAAGTTTCAATTTTTACTCCAAAGTCTCTCTTGAATCCGACTTTTTGATTTGGCGAACAATAAGAAATGACGAATCTTTCAAAGGTCTCTCTCTCTCTCTCTCTCTCTCTGATTCAAACATTTAGGAAGAATCAAACTTATTGGTGTAATTAGGGTTTATATCGATTTGTTTTAGCTCATTAAGTTCCTTAGGGTTTGAAACATCTATATTTGTTTCTCCATTGCATTAGCATAACAGTTACAAAGTTGCCCAATTTGATTGACCCAAAATGGGAAAATGATCTGTGATCTTATTGCAAATTCGGGGAATCAGCGATTAATAATGGGTTATTCGACATTGCCCCATTTCGGCAAAAAGAGTTGGGATATATTATGAAGAGTCGGTGAAGCATTGGGTATTTTTTGTTTTTTGGAAATCTGTAAGATATAAGTTGAAGAGAAGTGATAGTATGATATGTTTGTTACAGGTTCTAAGAATGGCTTCGGTTATGAAAGCGGGGGATATGCTTAAGCAGACAGTGAGTAAGCACACAAGTTCCGTTCCTGAAAAAACAAAGCACTTGAGTTCAGCACCAATTCCAAACATGAATATTTTGCTACGACAAATAAAATCTCCAGCTTTCAAACTCTTTGTTGGAGGTGTGTTCAAATTTCGCTGTTTTTTATGCCATGCATTTTGGGAATATTGATATCGTGCTATTAGTATGATATATATATATCCGTCATGGAATAAACCATTATATATTATAGATAAGATGCCCATATTACAGTTTTTTTTTGTATGCACCACGTTTACTTCTTCTTTCATCACTTTGTTTCCTGTAGTTTAGCATTATTTGTTCAGAGTACTTAGAATTAGGGATTGAATGAGGATTGGAATCACTTCATCACTCTCCTCTCTAGGTTGCTATTCCTGATTAGGTTTTCCAATAGCTGCATTAGGTAGAAGAATTCTCGAATCCTTTTTCACCGTAGCATTTGAGTTCTATTTATTGAACTCTAGGGCTGGGGTTGTTGTAGAAAACATTTTTGGGTCCTCTGTACTTCTGAGGGTAAATTTTGCTTGGTACAACCTCTGTATCAGGATTCACAAATACCGTCCTTGCAGGCTAGTAGGATCAGGGCTCGTAGGTGACAAACCTTGAGCAAAATCCTCCTAGTTTAATCTAGGTGATGAGTATAATTTTCCTATGTTTCCAATATTACACATAATATATCCTGTCCTTATTGGTTTAATTTTCTATATGTCCAGAAAAAATATCTAATATTGCGATATCAGTACCTACTGATATATAAGTCATCATAGATGTTTTGGACTGTTGAAATGATATCTTTAGATGTTTTGAATTATGCTATCATGTCATAATGAATTTGTAATTGGTGAGGTCAGGTCTATCATATGATGTGGACGACAGTAAGCTGAAAGAAGCTTTCAGTCAATATGGGGAGATCGTTGAAGGTATTTTCTTGCTTTATCTTTTTCAGCTGAAGTTAAATGTAGCCTTTTTAGCATTGACATACAGAAGTTCTATATTTCTACGTACTTAACACTAAGGCTCCGCTTGGTAAACCGCAAATGTTTGTGATCACAAACATTTCCGGTGTAACAAATGGAGCTTAATGTGCCTATAATGATTAGTCCGTGTAGTTACAAACGCTGGGTTGTTTCTTTGGAAATTTTCGTACTCATTAGTTTGACTTGATGTATTCAATCGAATTATTGTCTTTGCTCGGCCAAAGTTTATAGCTAAAACGTGGTGATTGGAAAGTTACAACGCCACTAGATTAGGGTGCAGTTTGAGTGGGTAAAAACCAAACTTAAGCAGACACGGCCAAAGAATTTAATTGGATGTGAGATAATAATTGAATGATTTTCCCATCAACTCAAGCCTTCAAAATTTGTTGAGTAAGATATCAACCAAAATGGTTTTTAAGTCTGTATATAACCTGTCAAACTCAAAAATTTGCAAGGCACTAGTTAACCAAGAGCCAAATGAACTCACAATGCAAATGTTGATAGTTGAGACGATAGAACTACAGCCGATTATTTGTGCATACTATATATGCCAACACTTCTCCATATGATTTGAGATTCTTTCCTGTGATTTCCCCATGTAAGTTAGTTTAGAAAATTTAAACAATGGAAGATTTTGGGCTTGTTTGCCTAGCGAAAGAAAAAAGCTTTTGGGCTTGCTCCTGCCAAATATGTTGGTTTACATTTATTATAATTATGCGGTTCTGTTGTGTACATTGTGTTTTGGATCGAATTTTATATCATACTGAGTTTGAACAACATACTATTTATTGCAGCACAAGTTGTGATGGATGCTGCGACCAGTAGATCTCGAGGCTTTGGATTTGTTAGTTTCAAATCGAGTGAGCAGGCCAACATCGCTATCCAAAATTTGGATGGACAGGTATTACATGGGGAAATAATATCTGCTGTCTTATGACCAGAAAATTATGTTATACTTTTTTGCCTAGGTAAGGAGGATTTTATAGATTTTTTTATAGAAAGTACAGGGAAAAGTCTAAGAGTACATTTAATCCAAGCATGAACTAGCAGAGGCGTCATAGAATGAGCCATAACATCCCAGCTAGGTTGGCATTCCATAACACTCCAATCACATACGGTTACAACGAGATTACAATGTAAACCTATAGCACTCAACATTAGGATCCTCCAGAAGTTAAAAAAGAGGGTCTCCCAACATGCCATTCAAAGGAGTCTAGGAGTTGTCTGCTGCTCATGGTTTGAAAACTCGGATCAGATCAGCTAAGATCGCCCAATCTAACTCAAAATCGGCCGTGTCCAATCCGATTCTGGGTGATTTCTCATAAAACATTGGGTCGTCCTGGATTTTTTGAATGCTGATAAACTATTCTAAGTTATTCCTAGTCAACTCAGATCGTCTTGCAGTGGATCGCGTGATTTTTGGTAATATTCAAATTGCATAATTTACACTATTTATAAAAACAAAATTTCAGTAACTTTTCGATTTCTGAAAAAAAAAACTCGAACTAACTACGAACGGTTGGATCGGTTGTGGGAGATATAGGTCCCGAGTTTAAGTTTTTGAACCATGCGACTGCCCCTCTTTGGTACTGCATCTGAACTGAAGTTAACTTCTCTCGAGACAGTGGTTATTGTTATTCTGGAGAATCCTTATGCAATCTTCTCCACATTGGTTGAAGTCTCCATGGAAGTTGGTTGCTACTTGGTATTGGAAGTTTGAACTGTGGAAGAGGAGTCTGAAACAACCCAAAGCTTTGTGCAACCTGTAGATAATGCTCTAGCCATACCTTCAATGGTTGTTGTGCATTCTGCTTCATAGGCAGTGGTGTAAGGAAACCTCATTGATATCACTCCAATAACTATGTGAGGACATTGTCCTAGTGCAGCACCACATACTTCTCTACCAGAATTTCCCAATGAAGCTCTCTTGTGGTGCAGGGCTCCAGTGATAGGATTGAACCTTAGGTGTCTTTTTGAACCATGTATTAACACCAAAGAATTTGACAATTTGTAGGTCATAGGCAGTGTTGAACATGGGAAACTTTGGTAGCTCTGGGCAGGACTTCATTTCTTCCACTCATGTTACTAAAATGATCTCCGCACCAGCCCACTAATGCTTGTTTCACAAATCTGAGTTTATGGACTAGACAATACATAGGGTTTCCTTCACTCTTAGTGGTCAAGACTTGCTTGACAAGATCCATGCAGCCATCATGTTCAGTCTATGAGTTTAAAGATCTAAAAGGTTTAGGTCCCCGAGAGTAAACATTTTATGATCTAACAATCATTCCTATATGATCTTAGACTTAGACTCCTTAGTTGAGAAACTCAGTTGCAGTGCTCATAGCCAACCAAGCCAAATTATTCATTACACTGTTAATCTTAGAAGAAACTCTTGTCTTTTATTAGCTCAGACCTGGAAAAGGTCTTTAAACTTGCTAGAAAAATATTCTGCTTCTTGGACACGATACATGAAATCTGAAAACTCGTAGAGTCTGATCTCAGCACTGCCAACTGTCTCTTAAGAATCGAAAATCCAATTGAAGTCACCCAACAGAATTCAGGGATCTTGCGAACCTTCTGAAAACTCTTTAATCTTTTCCCACAATCTATTCCTATGTCCTGGGTAGCTATAATCATAGACCATATTGACAAAAAAATGCTTACCATCATTAGCTTGCTCAGTGGTCTCCTATTTCTCCACTGTAACTCTTTGTAGGATCTCAGAGGAACCATATTCTGCGCAGTTCAGAATATTGGTAGACGTCAAAGCACTTCCATCCTTGTCAAAGTGATTGTGTCACAATGTCTTTATCTTGTAGTCTATGTAACATATAACATGGACACTAAAAAATCGTGTCCAAACGTGTCGGACACTCAGACACACCGACACTCGTGTGGACACTCCAACGGACACTTCTTGCTTAGATCATCAACTTTTTGACATAACTTTTAGAAAATTTCCAATTCTTGTACATGTTATTCAATCCTACTAACTACTATCACTGTTTATGTTTGTTATTAGTTGTAAATTTAGAAATCTAATCACATTGAAGCTACTATTTTGGAGGTTTCCATTGAGGAGGATGAAGTTCTGGAAGTGATTCGAGGGATGAATGAAGATAAGTCTCCAACCTGATGGTTTTTCTATGACTTTTTTCAAATTATATTGGGGCATTATTAAAGAAGATCTTATGAAAGTGATGAAAGATTTTTTTGAGAATGGGTATTTGGATTATTGCTCTAATATTACTTTTGTTACTTTGATCCCTAAGGTAGATGGAGCCGTTAATATCAAAGATTTTAGACCCATTAGCTTGGTGAGTAGCGTGTATAAGATTATCGCTAAGATCTTAGCTTGTAGAATTAAAAAGGCCATTGGTTTTGTTATTTTGGAATAATAGGGGGCTTTTGTGCTTGGTAGACAAATTTTGGATGGCATCTTGGTGGCTAAAGAGAGCATTGACTTCAAAATTAAGTCAGGGACTCCTGGAGTGGTTTGTAAAGTGGATATGGAGAAAGCGTATGATCACGTTAGTTGGGACTTTATTGATTATATGCTCTGTAGAATGGGTTTTGGTGAGAGGTGGAGAGGGTGGGTGTCCAAGTGTATTTCATCAGCATCCTTCTCTATCCTGGTGAATAGTTCCCCGGTGGGGTATTTTAGAAGTACGAGGGGGATTCGCCAAGGAGATCCTCTCTTCCCCTTCCTTTTTATTGTTGTGGCCAAGGCTTTGAGGAGGATGATCAATAGAGCTGCGTTGCACAGGGATATTGAGGGGTTTAAGGTTGGCTATGATCAGGTTGAGGTGCTACATCTTCAGTTTGCGGATGATACCTTAGTGTTTGTCGAAGCGTTTATGCATCAATTGCAATTCCTTCGTGGTCTTTTATATTGTTTTGAGGTCGTGTCGGGTCTTTGCATCAATTTTAGTAAGAGCAATATTATGGGGATCGGGGAGGTCTCTAGTTTAGATTCTTTAGCAGAGACTTTGGGTTGTGGTGTGGATACTCTTCCTTCTTCGTACTTAGGTTTGCCGTTGGGTACGAAGTATAATTCTAAGGCTATTTGGGATCCCGTTATTGAAAGATTTTCTAAGAGTTTTAATGGGTAGAAGGCTAAGTATTTATCGAAAGGTAGAAGGGTAACCCTTTTGAAAAGTACATTTTCAAGCTTTCCAGTGTATTATATGTCGTTGTTTGCGCTCCCTAAAGGTGTTGAAAAAACGTTAGAATCGATTATGAAAGATTTTATTTGGAATGATACAGTGGAGAATCACAAAATTCATCAAGTAGGTTGGAAACAAGTCTGTAGGTCTAGAGAGGAATGTGGGTTGGGGATTAGAAAGTTGTCTAGAATGAACGAGGCGTTGTTAGGTAAATGGTTATGGAGATTCGGGCAAGAAGAAGACAAGTTGTGGAAAAAGATTATTATCTCTAGATTTGGAGTGAAAGATTTCGGGTGGAGTAGTAAAGAGGTTTTTAAGGCTTTCGGGTGTGGGGTGTGGGGTGTGGGGTGTGGAGGGGAGTGATGAAGATTAGCGAGAGTTTCGGTAGAGGAGTTAGAATTAGAATGGATATTGGGAACAAGGTTAGATTTTGGGAGGATTGGTGGCTCCTCAACTCTTCGCTTAAAGATATATATCCTTTATTATTCTCCTTATCAGACAATCATGAGAGTTCAGTACAAGAGGTGATGAACTTAGGGCATACTAGTATGTCTTGGAATCTCAGCTTTCATAGAAACTTGAATGATTAGGAATTGGACCTGGTAACTTCTCTTCTCTTGTGGAAAAATTGACTAGCTTTTACCATCGTGCAGGGGAAGACGATAGGATGATTTGGATTGAGTGCGCCAAAAGTTTGTTTTCAGTGAAGACATTCTACAAGGCCTTGGATAATTCTCCCCATGATACTCATTATTTTCCTAAAAAGAGTATTTGGGTTCCTAAATTGCCTAGAAAGGTGGCATTTTTTACTTGGACTTTGTTGTTGAATAAAGCCCTAACCATTAATAAACTTCGTAAACGCAAAGTTCTTGTGATCAGTTTTTGTTCTATGCGTAAAAAGGATGGGGAGTCCATTGATCATCTTTTTCTTCATTGCCTTTCGCCGAAAGTATTTGGATTGGATTGAATTGTTTACTGAGGCAGGAATTGTGTGGCCGCCTTTTAGGAATGTTAAGGAGCTCCTAACAAATTGGAATACGAGTAACCTTGTAGGTCTTGGTAGGATGTTATGGCGCTTTCTTCCGTTTGCTGTGATGTGGTGCATATGGCTTGAACGTAATTTGAGAAAGTTTGAAGGGAAAGAGAAATTTAGAGCTTCAATCATGGCTTCTATTAAAGCTTTTATTTTTTGGTGGAGTAATGCTGCGAAAGATTTGTCGGGGATTTCTCTCGAGTCTCTCATGGTGAAGTGGAAGGAAACGATTAACGGTTCTATTGGATAGGTCTTGTAGATGCAGGGGCGGTTCTTGGCTGTTTTTTCCTTCGTATGCCCCTCTTCTTGGAGTATCTTTTTTTTGTTTTTGTTTTTCTTGTTGTAATCGTTTCCTTTTATCAATAAATTTTACATTTATCAAACAAAAAAATAGTTGTAAATTAGCCCATAAAGCTACTATCGTAATTATATATTTATAATACAATCACATATAAATAGGGCACAATACAGAAAACGTGAAGACTGATATTATCTTATTAGGTATAAGGCGGTGTCCGCGTTTTCACTTATTTTGAAACCGCCGGGTGTCGGTGTCCGACACCCTGTACCCGTGCGGTGTCGACGTACCCGTGTTAATGTTACATAGCTTGTAGTTTTATTTTATTCTACCCCATCCATAATACCAATATCACACTCAGATATTAACCTCTTGACTTCTTGTTTAAGAAAGTCATTCAGTCCTCAAGCATTCCAACATCCTATCATTGAGGATTTTGGTCGTTTTGGACTCTCCCTCTTATCAAGTCTCCTATTTTTATTTCTCTTTAGAAGGCAGGGTCAGATTCTCTGCCTCTCTCATCTCCTTCTGCAAGGAGAATTCCTTTCTTTCTGGCCTTTTTCTCTTGCTTCTTGGAGCTGAGTTCAGTGGTACCAGTACTTGTTGGTGTAAATACCCCACTTTCAGTATCCTTGTTGGCATCGTTTCCAGAAGCAGGTTCAACCAGCTGATCATTTTTTCCTGTGATTCACCGCTTTCCTCCCCCCATATGATGTTCTCTTTCCTTTCCTCAGCTAGGCCAGATAGGACATTAAATCCTGCATTATATGTTCTAATAAACCCTTGTGAAAAGGGTTTATCTGGTTGGATTTTTATTAGTGTTCTTTAGCTTTAGGGTCTCCAAGACATCTTCTAATATCTCCTTTCCTTTGTGAGCCTTGCTGCATTCTCCCCTGTGTTGCACTTTCTCATTATTGGCATTCCCCACTTTAGGCACAATTTCATCTTGACTTGAATGTGTTTCTCCCTGGGGATCTCAGGTGTCGCCACAGCTAAGAGAGGACATGTACCTTGTGTTGGAGAGTATAGTGGTAGTAGGAGTATTCTAGAATTAGGAGTTTCCTATTTCTAATAGGAGTAGTAGAATTAGTAACTATGTTGCCTATATATATTATATATATATATATAGGTCTTTCATGTAATAGTTGAATTAACCTTTTATGAAATAATTATGTTCCCTTCTTATTTCTACATTGTATCAGATCGGTTTCGTTCTTGAAGACGATCTAACGTTTTTTTGCTTCTGCCGATGACAGCCGGCCCTGGATTACTCAAAAATCCTGGTTTCTTTATCCAAAAATCTTTGTCCAAGTTTGATTGTGGATCCAGTAATAATGCTCAGAGCCACTCTTTGTTGGAGAAGTTTATATTGTTTCATCCTTGCCGGTTTCGTTGTTTAAATCGACGTTGACGAAAGATTTCTTTTTAACGGATTCATGTTATCTGTGAAGAAAGAAGATCTTGGCTTTTAACTTACGGTATACTTACAATCTTTCCAATTCAGATTTACGGTGAATAAAGAAGTAACTTTACCTGTTTTTCGGTTCATGGTTTTTCAAATAAACTCAAGTCTACCTTTTGTTCTTTGTGAAGATGAATTACAGTTAGTTTATGTTTGGAAGAGGTTACCAAATGAGTTGCCTTTTGTTGCAAGGCAACACAATAGTGAGGCTGAGAGTAATAAGTATGATATTTGGGTTGTACTTTGTTGCAGAGCATCTTAGATTCTGTGGTGTGATTCAGATCTGCAACTCTGTTTTGAAGATTTCTCCTTTGCTTCGGAAGTTTAGATATCTGCATATAGGTTCCGATTAAACCTATTATAGCTGAAAATCTGTGTAGTTTTTATTCCTCTTTTGTGGGATTGCTCACTGCGGCTATTGCTCCAATTATTGATGTTCATGTTTAGAGATCAGATCAGTTGTTGGTGGGCCACCAGAGAGTATCACACCTACTCTTTGTGGGCTGTGTTCTGGAGGACGAAGACGAAAGGTTTGTGTGAAGTTGGTTCGCGGGTTATGCTCGGCATAGAAGCTAGTTTTTTGCTATGAAGCAAAACATTCGTTCTTGTTCTTGATGTTGTGGAACAACATTATGCCTGGTTTACTTCTTTTTGGGTTGGTTTCTACTACTATGAAGTAAGTTTTGTGCTCCTGGTTTCATGGCTTTATTTAGCCTTGATTGGTTTGATTATTATTGCCCGTGATATGTGGTGACATGGGCACAAAAGTATGGTGTGCATGTGTTTGATTTGTGGTGTAATCAAAACCTGATGGTGATTTTAATCAAGCAATGGTCATGCTTTCGATGAATCCCTATTATAACCGGTCCACAAATATTGAAAAGTCCAGTTTGACTAAGTTAATCTGATCACAACACATGGATTCCCTCTCAGTGATTTTTTATCACTTTCTCTAATAATTGCTCTTTCTTTCACTATGATTCTTACCTCTTATTTTGATCGCCAATGCGGTTTTGAGGTTTTTTTTATTTTCTTGTTGCAAGATGTGATTTTCTCTTTTTGGATCGGATGAAGATGTTAGACTACCTTCTACCTCGATAATGAGTTTTTTTGTTTATTTCCTCGAGTGATTTTCCTTTCCTAGAGTGATTATCTTTTCCTCTGGTGATTATTTTATATTTTTTTTCCTATTGTTTTCTATCGCGAAATGCGATTTCTTTCTTTGGATCGGGTGAAGATGTTCAATTCCTTCCACCACGATTATGATTTCTTCTTCCTCGAGTGGATTTTTTTGTCCTCGAGTGAATTGTTCTTTCCTTCAGTAGATATCTTTTTCCTCAAATAATCATCTCTCCTCAACATTACCTTAAGTGATCATCTTCATCAACTAATTCTCTTACCTCAGTGTTTCTTCAAGATATTTGCATACCCTCGAGTGGGAAAACTAGCAAGTCGGTTAGTGCCGCCGATTTCACAAGTACGTGTGGGGAAAATGGCAAGTCGGAATGCCGCCGATTTCGCAAGGGATATGTGAAACTATAAAGTCTTTCTACTGCTGTAAAAGGATTGTCTAGAAGAAGTTTTATAGGTTTTAGATGAGCCTTAATTTTCTTTATCAATTAGGGAGTGATTGTATCCTTATGAGGAAGTATCTTTTTCTTTTTCTTATTGTAATTCACCTTGACACAAACATTATGTGCGTTTCAACGTGAGGGGGAGTGTTGGAGAGTATAGTGGTAGTAGGAGTTTCTAGAAATAGGAGTATTCTAGATTTAGGAGTTTCCTATTCCTAATAATAGTAGAATTAGTAACTATGTTGTCTATATATATATATAGCCTTTCATGTAATAGTTGAATTAACCTTTTATGAAACAATTATCTTCCCCTCTTATTTCTACACCTTGCAGTGAACACACTTATACTACTTTTGATTTGTCGGAAACATTAACAATGGGAATACTCTGAGTTTCTAACCGTTAGATTGTGGGAGATGAGCTATCAAAAGAAATAATCCTAAACCCATGATTTCTGGGATACTAAGCGGAACCTTAATCGGCTTTCATCTGGGCAAGGGACTGTCCACATTAATTTTCATACTACCCTTGCAAATGGCCTCTTTGGTATTTTCTTCTGTTGCCTGATCTGAAAACATAAGCTTCCCAACTGCACTTGCAATGATGGCTAGGCCTTCAGGTGTCCAGAATTGCTCAGGTATCTCCTTAAAGATGACCCACAATGAAACTTGGACTCTTCAGTTGGTTGATGCTCGGACTCTTCAGTTAGATTACCAGCACTTTATAGAATCCTTATAATTTGATGTGTACTTACCATTTTTTGGTGGGTTCGGGTGTGAAATCTTAGCTTATCTTAGATTAAAAAAATATGTTGTACATCATTTGCTTTAAACATCTTTTATTTCAAGTCGCAGGCTTGAATATATTTATGGAACTTTACAACTGATCAAGTGTTTTCTTACATTCTTTTCAGTTTTTCTATGGCCGAAGGTTAGGCGTCAATTTTACGTCAGATTTGATTGGACTTCGAAGTGGTGGTGCTGCTGCTAGTGCCTCTAGTGGCGGAGGTGGTTATAGGAGTGGGGCCAATGGCGGAGGTGGCCGGAGATTTTAATGTGTCTGCGTCCCGTAATAGCTATGTTATTGAGTGATGTAGAAATAATTCTGTTCTATAGCCATCAAAGTTTTGTTTTTTGATGGCCTTCTGAATGCTGTCTGCCAATTTTTCAATCCATGCTTTTCTACAGTATTCTTTCACAATTTACGAATATTGTAACCAAAATCATGTTCTGCAAAATGTAAACAGTATCGGGTTCATTTATAAAAAGACCCACAGGCCTACACCTTAATTATGTCATTTCAATTGTCTGTTTTGTCACGAATTACTAGTGCAACTAAAACCTAGAACCTAGACGGGTTGATCGGGTCGGTTCTCACTACTCAAGACCCTAAACTGTTTAAATCAGACTTAGTTGCTCAATGTCCTAACAGGTTGAATTCGAACACACTGCCTAAAATAGCAGGTTTGTTCCGGTCAAGGGGAATCAATCACTTTCTACTAAAAGAGAAACAAAACCTAGTCTTCCTTGAATCTCAATTGATAATAACACATTCAATCATTGGTACAATTATATCATCTTCCTTGCAAGAACTTTTAAATCCTAAGACAATTAATACTGTATAAAGCGGTTCAACAAAGGTTGGGGAGCTCCCTGATCCTAAAATATATACAAGAACCTAACATGGATGGTTTTCGCATCTTTTGCTAATCATAACTATTGTGGTAAATGTACAATTGAAAATAAAAATGATTATAATGTTATATCCAAACTATAGTTCCTCCTTCAATAAAAAAAGTTGTCTTTGAGCATTTAAAACTACAGGTGAACCTTGTCTAGCTTTCTCCACAATCTGTTTTATCAATAGCTTTCCTATCAAATCACCGTCATCGTCATGTTCTTCATCACCATCTTCGCTTTCACAAACTTCCTCTGATCTCCGACTTCTCAAGATGCTCTCATCCCATGTCCTGATCTTATCATGGATTAAACTCCTAGAGTTCAAATGGTGCAAAGACCCATTAGACTGAGTTTCATCATCTCCAGTAATCTTTATAAATTCTTCATAAGCTTCATCATAGGCATTCAAAGCATCTCCAGAGAGATTTAAAAACAAGGGTTGTTGAGCAATGGTGTTACCTTCTACTTCTATCATTGTGGAACTTCCTTGTGACGAGGATCCTATTTCGCTGTTTAAGAAGTCACGTGGGGAACTCATCTGGTTGGATCCTATCAAGTGAACCTTTTTCACAGTGTTTTGAAGAGCACTCTCCAGCTCCATTATCCGCTCTTCTAGTCGTGACTGAATGACTTCATGTAGACGCATACTTAGCTCTCGTGGTGATACGGCATAGTTTGCATTTTGAGTTTCAGTGGTGGAGGTCCCACTAGCATCTTTGTCCGAATCAGCTTGTCCATTCATCATGTCAGCTTTAAATTCTCCTTGGACAACTTCAGCTACAAAATCCGGATCAATCTGCAATATAACATGCGCATATTATTCTAAATGAAAAAAAAAATCTATTAAAACATATCAGTTATGCACTAACTTAATCTTTGTATCAAACATCTAAATATCAAAAGGGATAAATAAGAAACAACAATAGTTTGAGCTTTCTCAATAGTTTCGTAGATTGAGCTGTATCAAAAACAAGAAAGTCGAGTAGTAACCTTCTACCTTTTTGTATTTACTAAGAAACCGTGAAACAGGTTGACTTTGACTTCTGTAAGTATTATATTCTATCCTCATATTTTTCTCATAAAATTTTACACACAATAAATAATTTGTAATTCAACAGTGGAGGTTGAGCAGGACTTTTTCATCTTGAATCCTAACAGCCACAATGATACAGATACCAAATACACCACTAGAGTAAGTTCCTATGGTACTCTTGGGCCCTTCTCTGCTATCTCTCAACTATTGGGATTCTCTAATAGTTTCAATTTTTTTGAACACTGGGATTTATTGTCAACTTTTTCGAACTGAAGTTATTCCCTTCAATTAAAGTACTGATCTTCAACAAGCTACACCTAGTCCATATGATCTCTCTTTTTCCCTCTAGTATGGAAAGAGAACATGTGAGTTTTTTGCAGGTTCCTGAACGACGGTTTGCTTACTAATCTAATGATCATGTTTTTCTTTAGCTAAAAGATATCAATTATTAATACTTATGATACAGGGATTGATACAAAGACTCTAAACAGGCCCCCAAACTAGAAAACAAAACAAAAATAAAGATGGGTAAAAGCACGTAACTACATGAAAGCAGAATCGAGGATCAACTAGTTTCACCTCAATTTCTCCCTGGGGATTTTTCTCAAAAAGAAAAGAAAAAAGATGAAAGCTCCATAGATTTGATGCAAATTCAGTTTATTTTTGGAAAATTGCATATTTGGTAATTGGCATTGAGTCTCATGTTATCTGGGAAGAGATAAATGCCTTGTCTAACTGAAGACAAGATATAGAGAGAGGTTTTGTCAGGAAATGCCTCACACAGAAGTCTTGCCTCCTTGCTAGAATGCCAAGTGAGCTTAGTACATCAAGCAAGAGATTAGTACATCAAGCGAGATATTAGAAGAGGTGTGTAGGATTTATGTAAATGGAGGAGAGATTAGTACATCAAGCGAGACCAATAAAATCCAGGAAGAAAAAATGCAAAAGGAAAAAATCTAAAATGAGACAGAAAAAGTTAAGTGTAAAGGCCGTTAATTTATTTTATTTTATTTTTGACATTTGCGAATGTGTATCCTATTAGAGTCTGAATCTTATTAGAGGGGTTTATCAGAGACAAGTGTTTAAAATCTTAGTAGAAGTCATAGTAGAGCCCGAAATGTTTCTTTTTAAAGTGCAGTCAGGTCTTACTAAAACATAAAATCCCCATGTGCCCCTCTTATACTTTCATATATATATCAAGCTTAAGAAAATTCTAGATGAAAAAATCCCTGTTCACCACCCTTCCTATCACCGCCACTACCCTCCTACAAGCACTATACCCCTTACCACCATCTCCACCGCCACCAGCACCATTGTATTGTACACATACCCGAACACCATACTTCAGTACTGCAACGTGCATATACACTTGTACAACACATATTTTTATCACCATAAATCAATATTTCCTACATGTATATATTATAATTCAACAAATATACTCTCATCCTAAGATACACTCAAACAAAATTAGTCTCAAAGAAACAAAATCCCAACCAAACAAATATAGATAGCCTCCAAACAAGAAACATATGCACTAGTCTACAAACAAAACCCGACCAAAAAACAAACAAAGATCACATTTTGATAGCAGTATCCCCCGCCTCTTCCTCTGTGGGGAGAGACTGTTTTCAAAAGGTGGTAGTTTTTGGGGTTTGTTTTGAACTAATATTTATACTTTTTGTTTGAAGATTATCTATGTCGGCTTGTTTGAAACTTACGTTTCGTGGAGACTAAATTTTATGAGTATCTTTTTTTGAGATTATCTTTGTTTCAGACTACATATGTAGAATGTTAATATATACATGTATCAAGATTGATGTATGTGAACTTCCGGATTCCAAAAGAAAAAGAAAAAAAAGATTGATGTATGTACGTTGATAGTATATGCATACAAAGAAGTAATTTATGTTGCAGTATTGAAGTGTATTTTCTTTCTTCTTCTTTTTTTGCAAAAGATAAGATTGAATAAATGAAAGAAGAATTACAGAAAGGGAGGAGGCAGTAAGCCAGGCCCAATTACAATTCACATAAACTTAAAGTACTCAGCTTGAGGATCCTCAACTTTGGTAATAAAGTTAGGTTTCCCTGTATAGACTTCCTTTACACCACTGGGGAGATTGTTCCCTTTTTTAGAGGCTTCTTCTGCTGGAAAGTTCAAGTTCCCTTCTCTTCAGATTTGGGAAAATCTGAGGAAGATAAAACTATGATTGACAGTTTTCCAGTTTGTTCTAATCTTCCAAGGGACATGGTCTGAAGAAAATGCTTGTACAGCAGCTGATGAGTGCAAGGGTATTATGGTGCACAAGTATATGTATAATGACGATGGTGGAGTGGTGTGCGTGTACTCGTGTAGGTGGAGATGGTATAAGAGGTGTGGTGGTGATTATAAATAGTATGAGGAGAGGTGGTAGTGGCATGTAGTGGTGGGGGTGGTAGGTACTGGAACATAATATATATCAGGAAAAAGAGCGATTCGTGAAGCAACCTGGTTACATAGAATATTTTCTAACTTGCAACCAGAGGATAACTCACCTATAACAATATACTGCGACATATCAACGATTGCTATAACAAAGAATCCAGTCTTCCACAACAAATAACAAAAATATTGAGATATGACATCACTTCATCGGAGAATTAGTTGAAGGGAAAGTGGTACGGTTTTGGTGAAGATGTCCGCACATTGCTTGTTGATTTTTGCCAAATTTTAGCTCAAACATTTTCCCTTCAACTAATTCTTTAATGAAAAGATGGCTTATCTCAATATATTTTGATCTGCTGTAAATGACTAAATTCTTTTTCATAGATATTGCTGACATGTTGTAAAAGTAGATTTTACTCAGTGAGTTATCTTATTAATGCAAAATAGAGAAGATTCTTCATGACCAGATTGCTTCACATGCCGCGCTTGTTGTTGATACATATTCTGCTTCTGTTAACAAGAGTACCGCTGCATTTTGCACACCCAAATACCTTACGGAGGGGATTTGATATTTCTCGATGACTTCATAGCAACTTTGGTTTCAAGAAAAAAAATGAGGTTAACTATATTGGATAGGGGGTAATGAATATCTGGAATAGCTATTTTATTCTTGTTATAGTGCATACCAAGAATGCCACGATAGTTGGTATTCGGATAGTGGTTGTATATTCTGATAGTGGTTTGCATATTCTGATAGTGATTTGCAGTAGTCACATGACAGGTGACAATAATTCTTGCATCCGCTTAGTTGAGAAGATAACTTCAAACGTCGAACTTGGAGACGGAAAGCAATAAAAAGTCAAAGGAAATGGAGTAAGAATGGTGAAAAGGAAAGGAAGCACGCCTAAACTCATCCACAATGTTATGTACGCCTCGGGATTAGCTTAAAATTTACGAAGTATTGACCAACAAATCCAAAAAGGATATGCAACGAAGTAGTAAGGACCTCCTTGTACAACTGTACGTGACCTTTGCAATTTCCTGAATTCCTTATTCTTACCAATAAAGCCATCATTCTTTGCTAGCTGCATTGACACTTCTTTAAGATCTAAAAGGCTAGGAGGGGAAGGGGGAGATATATTCTGACAAGGTGGTATGATGGCCGGTGGTGGTGGTGGTGGTGAATGGGATTTTTACCTTCAGAATTTTCTTTAAGTTTGATTTACATATTAAAATATAAGAGAAGTACATTGGGATTTATGCTGTAGTACTTATCATCTTCAACCTTGCCTCAAGAGCTTTGTTCCCATCATCTCATATAGAGGAGGATGCTAGGGCTAATCTTTACTTTCGATTGTAATTTTTTTTATTTTTTTTTTGGGTTTCTCGTGCTTGTAAGAGATTCCCTTCGCTTGTTTATTCTTTTAGCCTGTTAATATAGCAGGGGTCTGCTTTCAACCCTAGCTTGCCTTGCAAAAAAGAAGAAGACAAATAAAGATAATCTGAAGCTACAAAAGTTTAATTGTGAGAATGTAGAAAGGGGAAACCTAGAGAAAAATAATTGAGAAAATATGTTTCGAGAGGATAAGGTGGAGAATCTGGAATATAAATTTGGAGAGAAAGAACTTGAAAAGAGTTCAATAGTAAGGGAGAGAATATAGTGAGTTGAAATATTGGACATAAACGTGTTATGTGCTGCCATAAAACATATTATTTGTAGCTAAGAGTCAAAATTTAGATTTTTTTACTGTACTTTTTAGTGTCAACGAAACAAGGAAAGATAAATTTATGTAGTTTCATTTTCTGCATTTTCATGGTAAAACAATTTCGTAAAACATGGTTTGCTCTTTCCTTTAGTTTCCAAAAAAAACACCCACGGCAAATTGACTTCCATTTTCGCTCCCTCAAACCCTCGACTCATACTCTTGACATAAAAACTCTTCAAACTCTCAAAACGAATTAAACTGGAGAAAGAGAAAATCTGGACAGATCGAAACTACTAAGACATCCCAGTATAAGTTCTTGGGAAAAGATAGGTTAATTGAAGTGATCTTCTGCTCAACCCACTCAAGTATAAACAATCAGTAGGCCACTAATTTCAATTATGAACTAGAAAACTCCTGCGGTCCAAAATAAGGGTCCACCCAGTCAATACAAGTCCCCTTAGGAGGGGACTAATCAAATTTTGAACTCAACCACTCCTTATCAAGTAGAGCTAGTGTGCCCAGCCATTGCAACAGAACTACTCAGACACCTATTAGCGTTAACTAATGTCCTCGAAGGTGACTACTACTCATGGTTTACCTATTTTTGTAGAGGTGTCTGAAAACATGGTAATGGCACTTAAGGTAAACTTACATAGAAAAAAAGAGAACAAAGATCAAGACCACGGCATCAGTTAATTGTTAATTGAGAAACTGCAGAATTGCATCGTGATGGATAAGAACACATGGTACATCTTAATTCATTCAGTAGAGGAAAAAACATACTTAAGAACTTGTTCATTATGGACAATTGGAAACCCGAATGCATGACAATTAACATTAATGAACATGACAGTCTTGTAAGATGAATAGTTCATGAAAAGAATGCCAAAATGTGGACAAACTTACCTCATCAATGCCAGAAAATCTTCTTTGCAAACAGGACGAATTCATGTTCAGTTCCAACCGCTCTAATTCAGCTTCAAGCTCCGCTTCAATTTCACTCATAGATACTAACTTCTCCTCACACTTTTGATCGTTTTGTACTTTATCATATTTGCTAGATATTTCACAATCCTCATTAGCTAGTTCCTTCACCGTCAAGGAATCTTTCATCTCAAGCTCCTCCTGTAGATCTTGTACCAAATTTTCAGTCTGCTTCAATAGCTCACTTACTTTTTCAACTTCTCTTTTATTTGCCATGACAGTAGAGATCACCCCAAAAGTGATCCCAAGACAAAAAAGGAACATTCCACCAGGTGACCCTGGGAGAATAATTTGGTGTTAACAATGTTAGAGAACTAAAACGGAAAGGGAAAAACAAGCAATCATTAATATGCCAAGTACCTCATACAAGATATCAGACATGGATATTAGTGAACTCGATACAACTTTTTGCGTGACCTTTTTCCATAAAAGGAAACTTAAAAAATTATAAAATAGTACATCATAATACTACCTTGTGGTTGGCAGTGATTGTCAGGGATCCTTGTTCTGGACCTAGTCGATCTTCCATGCTCTCTTTTCCTTTTCTTTTCTTTGGGTTTCTTTCGATGTTTCATTGGATCAATCTCCGGAAGTTGAAGTGGCGGAATTCCCAGCACTGCACCATTCTCTTCCGAGTAGAAACCATTTTCTCTATGCCACTTGTTTCCCCCATTCTCGAATTGTACCCCACAGGAATCACCGTTTGCTCTGCTAATTATTCGGCTCCCATTAGTAACAAGCAATGGCCTCACAGATTGTTGGCGTGGCGACGATAACGAGCTCAACATGTATTCTTCCATTTCATCATGCTGCTTATACAGTTGAGCTATGAGGCAACTTTCTAATGAACTTCGAGGTTTAACATTATAATGAGCAGAGCGCTTACTTCTAAGAGAGCTTACTCGTCTTCCTGATCCATATCTAACACCCATTTCTGTTCTCGAAACATCACGTAAATCACCGCTGCATTTACCATCTACCTCATTGTTTCCATTCATCTTAAACCCATTGGAAAATCCTAGTGGCAAACTCGCTAAAGAGAGTACATTGTAATCATCAAAACCTGCCTCGAACCCCGGTGTTTCACCATTAAACCCACTAGTCGATACCATTTCCGTTGCTACTCTACTCGACGAAGCTTCTTCTCCCGATTCTCTAGGAGCCAATCTAACCAAGGAACATGTCGGCAATGACCGATTATCCGACATCACACTACTAGAATCGCCTATAAATGTCTCCCCTAAACCTTCCTTCTCTCTCGAAAATTTTTGTCTATACTTGGCTATATATGCAGCACCAGTAGCAGCTGCAACTACCCATAAATCCATAATTTCCCCAATCTTCTAAACTATCTACCCAATTCACCAAAACATCTAAAACAAATCCTCCCCTTTGTTATAGTCCCCAAAACAAAATCCCAGAACTATTTCATAAACTAGGGATTTAACAAACAATGCTAAACCCAAACCCCCAGAAGCTCATACCTCATGAATCTCTTTGTAATACAAACAATCACAGAGAAACTCAAACACCCAGAGAACCAAACCTTGAGGATTAAAACCATAAAAATGCGATCTTTTTGGGTTTGTCAGTTTCAACCAATGAAACAAACCCCTTTGAAGAACACAATGAATCTGAGAAATATGAGAGAACCCAGATCAAATTACCTTCTAACTAGAAACCCCATTAAAGATAAATGAGAAATTAAACAAAATATTACTCCAATTTGAAGTTGAGATTCAAGAAAAAGACGTATTTCTACTAACCTTTATTTGTTTATTAATATACATACATTCGGACCAATAGATTGTGAAAACCTAGGACAACCAATACCCATTACTACATTATCTACTTGTAATTAATTTACTCCATTTCTCCAACAACAAAAAACTTTTGTTGGAATTTTGATTTTTATGTATAAAATTTAAATGTGCCTCCTCCGAGATTTTGCAATATTTTGGTGAAACCCAACGCGACCTAAAACACTGATCTAATTGAATTAATTAGCTTTACATGTTGCCTACCGTGAATGAAGAAAGCTTTTCATCTTTAATATAATGTGCGTATACTTGTTCACTGGAATGGAGCCTGACTCAAAAAAATAAAATTGGAGAGCTAAAATGTTGTTTATGCTTGACTTCGTTATTTCTTAAAATAGCTTTATCTTAGCATTATACTAAAGTTCAGAACAATCAACGATACACATTGGTGTGCAAAATGTGCAAGACAAGGCCAATCGAGTTGCACACGCATGATATATGTGCCGGCTTAATTAGTAAAAATCATTTGCATTTATTAAATTAATGTTGAGTGGCAATAGAATGTGGGCATCAAATTTTCAAAATGATTTTATGGGTCACCCCCGCAATAAAAGAAGCCTCCGTCAAGGAAACTATTGTCAAGTGTCAGCGAGGACATAACCTTTACAAGCCAATATGTTAAGATTAAGTTTATGAAAGCGTAAATATGTCATCGACAACAAACCATATCATATGAGGTATTAAAAACTCATAAACCTACCTAACATTAGGTGTGCTGACTGAGTAAGGAGATAGTAGGTATTAGGAACAACAATAGTTTAAATAATATTCTTACACACTTCATATTTATTTAGTTTTCTCAACCCTCTAATTTCTTTAGATATTTAGAGCATATCCAGCAGGGTTATTTTGAGTGTGGGTTTGCTGAACTCTTAATGTCAAAACCCAACCCAATTTGAGTACCTCAAACTCAAAAAAAATGAGTTTGGCGGTGTTCCTTTGCCCGGATTTTCCAGGCAGTAAAAGGAACTCCTCCAATCTCAATTATTTCTCCTTAGCACTCCTTGTTACTTCTTCTCTCTCAAAATCATAGAGGAGAACCTCTACGCTCTCCCCAAATGGCAAACTCCAACACCTCCAGTAATAACTCTACACCGTCGATCTCATCCTCCCATAACCCACCTTCAACGCCCATCATCACAATTCACTTCATACCTCTACCACAACCAATTACAATTTCAACCTCAATTCCAATCACAGACCCCACCTCCGTTTACCATGTCGCAAGGGGATCCCAGTTATGGACAATATCAAAATCCACTTACACTCTCAAGGTTTTAGCTCGTACTCATTCAACTTCAAGGTTTTCAACCTTCATATTACTTTCAGAACTACCTATTCCATGGTGAATCTACTCAGCACAGTCAAAGTGACGCAAATGCGTCAATATCTGTTGAAGCGGCGGTGCCCCAGAAAGAAAAAAGAAAGGAAGAAAGAAAAGAGTTCCCGCAAAACAAAGACAAAGTGTGCAAGTATTAGAAGATGTTGAGTTTTTGGACGAGACGGATGATGGTGGATTGCATTGGACAGAAGTGAACTTTACGTGTCTCGCAAGGGCGTGGGTAACAACTTCTGTCTAGACAACGGGCCGCACAAAGGGTTTCACTTTCTATCAAAATGTCAACATTGCCTTTAACAGAGACTCCAAGTGGCCCACACGACGATTAAGTTGGTCGACCAAAGCCCAGTGGTATACCCTTAATGCACAATGTGTAGCATACAAGATGATAGTTGCTCAAGAACGATTTAGGAATAGCAGCGGGAAAACATAAGAAGATCGGGTATGATTTAGGAAACCACGCGGTATTCTTTTCACCGCCAAATCTCTTATTTTATTCGAACATGCACAAAGTTTGTTTGAATAAAACAGCTCAGTGCAAAGTTTGTTCGAACAGAATTTGGTTATATTCGAATAAAACTGTTCAGTACCAAATTATACAAAATTGTGCAAATTTATTTGAACAGACAAATAGTCTGTTAGAATAGACATTAAAAAAACTCTCCCAAAAACCAAAAAACTTCAGCCAATTTCAACATTAAATAGTCATGGCTAATGAACATCACACAAACTCTCCCAAAAACCATTATAGCTAAACTACACCATGGGATTACAAAAACTAAATAAAGGGAAACAACACACAAACACGAAAGAATAAGTACTAGTAGTTATAACTGAGCTCCTACATCATCTACAAAAACATTAAAAACACCTATATCTATTCAGAACCATCTCCAATACCCCGCCCCTTGCGGCTAGTACCGCCTCCCCTGGTTCGCGGACCAGATTAACGTTGTCTCGTCCTCGCACCACCTCCTGCGGGTTGCAGCACCACCCATACGTCACGCTCCATCCTCGAATGTAGGTTCTGAACATGACAAAGAAAATTTATAAATATTTTGACAAAATAAATATGGCATTAATAAAAAAATAAAAAAAAATACATTACTTACATGCGCATATAGCTGGTCGTCTACAGTGGCCAAGTGACTCCTCAGAGTAACTACCCCATCAGCCAACTCCTGGAGCCTCTGGGCATCCCGCGCAGACTCTGCAAGGGCGAGTCGCCGCATACCATGAGTCAGGTGCCACAACTCCTCTGTGCCGTAGGAGGAAGACATGGGTGGTGGGTCCCTCAAGCGAGTGATGGGGAACATCTCACGCCTCCCTGTCCACTCTATGTACCACCCCGGGTTTGGCTCCTCCACCTCGCCAGGCAAACTGAAGTCCTGGGACAAGCTATGAACCGACGTTGACGTAACCACCATGGGTGTAATACTAGCTCTGAGTGCAGTGGGTCCAAACAGATTTATATTCCCCATCCTCTGGGAATCTGTCAACAGGTGGCCTGCCTCTGAAGTTTGTTAAACCCAGTATGAGGTGTAAGTCTTTCGCTCCTCCCCTATCACAAACTGCTCACAGTCAAGGAACCTGACCTGTCGCATCTCCTGTAAAGCCGTTGGACTAATATATGACGACATACTAAGCGGAGGATCCAAAAGAATACGCGCCTCGCCAGTCAACTGCCTCCAGCATCTATCCCTCAAGTAAAATTCGCAATTTCCATTTGGTACTTGAAGTGACATCCTCTTACGGGATAGGAGTTTTGTAATCAGTACGTCATTTATCTCAGACACCGCATAATCTAACCAAGGTTCCCAGGTGATCGTCTCAATAGTACGGTGGTCAATGTGGTATCTGCCTAACATAAATAAATTGCCTTCCTGGCCATTTGTTTTCTTCTTGTTCTCCCTCTCCCATGCTCTGAGGTGCGGATAGGCCGTGAACTTAAAATCTTCCTTGACAATAGGGTGACCAACCCCACAATACTCGTAGAACCAATATTGCATTTCAGAACAACATAAAAAATAATTATAAATTATATTTAAGACGTTTATTGAAAGATATTTGATTTGTAACTTGTACGGAAAAAATGTTAGTGTACCGTCAGAAGTTGGGAAATTCTAGTGATGGCACCCTCGGTGGTGACTGCGGTATCCAAACTATGGTACAGGGAAGCAAGAATAGCAGAACCTCAATCATATTGGGCAGCCTCTCCAAATCGGCCACGGCCGCGAGATATCCAAGCGGGACGGTGTCGTTGGCCTTTTGGAACTACAAATATTCCATCATGAAGAGGATAAAAGTACGAACAATAGTAATATCATCCTCCCGATCAGCTGTGATGGTCAAGTACGTCCTCAAATATGAAATGCTGGCGTTCCCACTCTTTATATTATTGGATTCAATGTTGGGGAGCAATTGCCTCACATTGGATAATATACTCCATGAGTCGTCATACGACACCTGTGTCGGATATCGGCCAATTGACAATAATGTCAGTATTATGAAATCCAATGACGTGACCCCTATCTCCGTACACGGGAACAGAAATGTGTGTGTGGTCGGCCACCAACGCTCTGTAAGCGCCTGAATTAGCCGATTATCTAAATTGCCCAAGCGTACATCCATAAGCTGCCTGAATATATTCACCACGACATCCTTTACAGGTAGAATTGTGGAAATATTCTTCCACACTTTGATTACCGTAGTGAAAGTGTCGTGCACACGCATCGAATCCCAATTCTGTTTATTAGAGTATTTTGTCAAACACTTGATTTATGGAAATAACAAATTCACAATTACACTAAAACTTACCGCGAGTTTCTTTCTCGTGTAATAGATATGACTGACGTCGTCTGGGAGTTGGGTAATACACCTCTGCGGGAAGTTTTCTTGGGTTGGGTTTGGTATAGATTGGGTTTGTTGGACATTTTTAAATTTTACTCATTTTTTCTTCCTTCCGGACCTCGAGTTAGTTACGGCTCGTTCAAGATCTCTTGTCACTCTAAGCCCAGTGATAGTACTGGGGTGTGGGTCTCCCTCTGGTATCTGTATTTTAATTTTGTTAGAATTACAATTTTTTTACCTTCGATTTTGAGAGAGGGCAAGAAATAAAATATGGAGAATAATCGAATTGGGTTGCAAAATTAACAAGCAGTTGAAGCGGTGGTAAAAAGAACATCGCGCGGTAAAAGAACATCGCGCAGTGTTTTGATCTCTTCCAAATTATATAAAAAAATACACGTCAATAACTCCAACTGGCTGCTGGGAGAGATTGGGTATGGGTTTGGGTTATTTATGGGCCCCCTGTAAGAGCCCACGCCCAAACTAAAACTCGTTGTTAGAGATGCTCTTATTAAAGTACCCACAACAGCTAGGTGAAGGATAATGTGGAGGGTAGATTCCCATCCTTCACCCTCTTTTCAACATTTTCACCTCTCAGCAGCTAGGTCGAAAATCCACGTGGCGTTACATTTTCCACCTTGAGGGTGGATTCTCCACCCTCTGGGTAGATTTTTGATGAATTGATGCCGCGCAGTTCAAAACTGCACGCTGGGTAATGGACGCTCTAGATGGAGACACATGGCCAGATCTTATGTTTTTTATTATGCCGCGCAGTTCAGAAATGTGTTGGGTAAAATCTACCTTGATTTTGGGCTCAACTGCTGTGGATGTGAAAATCCACCCACCTACTATTGTGGATGCTCTAATAGTGAAAATCGATGAAATAGCATAAAACACATTCTTATTGTGATCTTTAGCAAATCTACCTTTTAATGGCCAGATAAAAGGAAAATACATTTAAAATTTGGTTCGGCTTTAGACAATCTCATAGGGAGTATGTGTTCTCATCATAGATATTGTGTTGGATGGGAGACCCAACAAAAATAAAAAGAGTAACCTTGAAGTGAGATAAGGTCTGCAAACCTATCGAGGAGGGTGAACTTGGTGTTAGAAGTCTGGGGGATGTGAACAATGCAATGTTGTGCAAACTCCACTGGGTTTTTAAATAAGGAACAGAAGAATGGGCAAAATATCTCAGCTCAAAATTTAGCACCAAGAGTGGAGATCCTATTAGATACCATAAGATCTCTACTCTATGGACTGGTATTAAAACTGTAGCTGCCCTCTCCAAATTGTACCTGGATGGCTCATTGGAGATGGGACTAACATCGATTTTTGGAAGAACACCTCGGCTACAGACATTCCACTCATGGAATATATCGATCTTCTTAGGCATATGTTGAAAAACTGTAAGGCAAAGCTTAGTACCTTTATCAACTCACAAGGTTAGAACTTCCAAGTGATATTATGTTTCTCCTTCTTGCATTAGGGATTAATTTACAACAACTCCAGTGCAACCCCAATACTCAGGACACTATAATCTGAAAACCCGATCTACAAGATGATTTCACAGCCAAGAGTGCGTTTGATACTCTGAGATGAAGAGAAGAAGCTGCATGGTGCTGGAGATTTGTTTGGAGTAACAACATTCACCCTAGACTGGGAAGCTTTGCATGGAGATTGATGAATCATATCCTTCCTATGAATGATAACAAAATGAAAAAAATGAATATCTAAGGTCTCTATATGTCACCAGCGTCACAATGATACAGAAACTGAGAAACACATTCTCTTGCATTGCCCTGCTGCTGCCTCTTTTTGGCAAAGGGCTATAAATTGTTTCTCTTTTGATCCTATAACACATACAGATAACTGGAGAACCATTCTGGAAAGAAGAACACACTCTAGTACATACGTTAATGATCTATGGGTGGTCATGGTGTTCTTAATCTGCAGCAATATCTAAAAAGCAAGAAACAAATGGAGATTTGAAGGCTTGAACCTCACTGTACAGGCAATTACTCAAGGCATTATGATTGACACTGCAGACCAGCCCGCTTATCAAAACACACAATGAACAATACAATTCATGACCTCAAAATCATTAAAGATCTTAATATCCATTGCAGACCACGAAAATGAGTAGACATAAAGTGTTGCAGATGGATTCTTCCGTCAACAAATGAGATCAAGGTCTGTTGTGATTGTTCTGTGGAAATCTAGGACTAGCAGGCATTGGAATTATTTACAGAAACAACTCAGGTGCAGTTATGGGGACATTCAGCAAGGCCATTGGGCACTCTACAAACTACAGAACATAGATCATAACAATCATCTCAGGAGTACAAAAAGTTGTGGCTAAAGGTTGGAGAAGGATTTGGGTGGTCTTAGACTCAGCTACTGCCATTAAAACTTTTACCACTGATAAAATCCCATGGTCACTTACAACAGCTTGGAACCTTATTGTCCTACAAGTTCAGCATATCAGATTCAGTTATGTGTGGAGGGAATGCAACTTTTCTGTAGACCAACTCGCAAGAAGAGGCTTCGACCCAGACCAGCCCTTGGAAGAATGGAATGAAGGAAAACCAAATTTTTTATAGCAAGTTGAAGACCACAACATTGAATACTATAGAGTTCGACAATCACGCTGAAGATTTTGTGATCTCGTTCGTTCGAACAACAATGGCCATCATTTGAACGATCTGTAAAGTCTAATCACGTTGCGGCTTTTTGCAGGCAAATTTCAGTTCGTCGTTCGAATGACATTGGAAGTCGTTCGAACGATGTGGAGCTAGAGCAGTCCATATTCACAATGAGGTCTTTTAACGACATCTTTCATCCAGTCGTTCAAACGACTTTGGACTTTGTTCGAATGTCATTGGTATCCAGAAGGCCATTTACGTTGAGGTTTTTTGTAGCCATAAAACATCAAGTCGTTCAAACAAATTGACATATTTTTTTTCTTATTTCTGTACATTACGTAATTAGTTCCAACTGTATATACTCTAGTGACATGTACTAGGGTGTGTCATGTTGGTTCTCCATCCTCTTGTAATCTTTCCGTCTGCTATATATTTCTAAACTTTTTACAAAAAAAAAAAGTTATCCTAAATCTGATAACTTATTATGAATGTTAAGTTTTTGCTTCTTCGTTTGGTTTTTTTCCTACTAAAAAAGGTTATTACTTCACTTTATCCGTTCAAGGAAGAAAATTAAGGCAGAATGATCTTTTGAGTTGGATTCAATAATTTAAGAACTTCATTGTTTTTAGTCAAATTTTATAATGAATCATTAAGAAGTTCAAGCCATACTAATTTTAGTTCATAAATATTATTTTGGTATGTTTAACAAATAGCTGGAATAGCTCAGTTGGTTAGAGCGTGTGGCTGTTAACCACAAGGTCGGAGGTTCAAGCCCTCCTTCTAGCGAGATTTTTTTCCCTTCTTTTCTTTTTTTACATGTTGTATGCGCCTGTAACCGTAAGTGACCTGAGAAGATCTGTGATACAACTAACTACTAATTAAAGGTTGTTTTGCCATGGCAGTTTCTCTTTATGAAGGAATCAATCAGTCGAGTTCTCACGAGGAAACCAAAGTAAGAAGAACCACAGCAGTTCATATTGTAAACTAGTAACATATTGTAAAACCCCAATTTAAATTGAAATATATCAGGTGATATGAGAACTTCTTTGATTATCTCTGTACAAATGCGACCGGGAGAAGCGAAGATTTATGATGTTTTCCGATGCTCAGAAGATGCCATGAGAACCCCTACGGCTACTATAAACATGAACAACATGTGAGTTTATTCACAAATAAATCGACAGTCCACAGTTTAGCTTCAAACTTCTTTGATTATCTCTGTACAAATGTGACCGGGAGAAGCGGAGATTTATGGTGTTTTCCGATGTCCAGAAGATGCCATGAGAACCCCTACAGCTACTATAAACATGAACAACATGCTTCCGAGTAAAATGTACGTTCTTTTAGACGACTTCCTGTACTCTCCAAACAAAACTATGCCCCAAAATGTGCTCACAAGCGGAAGTGCCTGAAAATTCCCACATATAAAATCAAGATCAATTCCTGATACTAATAGGACTTCAAGTTTTAGTAATTATGCAGAAAAAAAGGAGAAAATGAGAGAGAGCAAAATTATAGCTAAAATTAAAGGTTAGAGAAGGAAAAGCTATCAGGTGCGCAGCAGGATTGTTGGGGTTTATAAATCTGACCAAAATGCCAAATTGTAGATCTAAATCCATACCTCAATTTTATGTGCTTGATACAAAAAAAGAAAGAAGTGAAGACTTATTTTTTAATAAGCCTGTTCAAGATACCTAAAAGATAGGCTTATTTTAAACAATAGATATGTCATGAAAACGGGAAAATAAAGTAATATATTTCGATATCTTGCTTGGACAAAACAGATATTATCAAAAAGTGCAAGCTGATGGAATGGGGTCCAATATATTGGTATTATAGGATCCATAGACATAAATAGATTCACTATTATCATGTTTTATTAGTTCAAACTAACTATAAGGGCATCAAGACGAAGTACGCAAACTAACCTGAACGGCGTCGGCTGCTGCATAACCTGCAGCTTGACCACCCATGAACTGGAGACCGTTGCCGAACCCACACAATAAACCGGCAAGAAGTGCCCAATGTCTGCCATTCCAATCTTGTACATAGGCATTTAGAGATGATTTAGGTAAGTTCAGTACCGGATAGTATAGGAAGGTGACATTTAGAATAATTGCAAGGACGAAACACGAAATGGAAAAGTGAAAAAATGCCGTATAGACGACCAAATGAGGAACCCCTTCTTTCATTGTGTGCCACTGGTCATTTGTTGCTAGGTTAAAGGCTGGCGAGAAGAGCGAGAAGCAAGCTCCGGCAAAGAAAGTGAGCACGAGCCCGATCAAAGTGTTTTTCCCCAATACCTGTGCATTCAATACGATTTTCATCAAATTAATGTTGTTCCTCTGAGTATAAATTCTATAGTGGACATAGGTTTGGAGGTTAAAAAATGGATGGTTTTCGTGCGGATTCTCTATAATGAGATCATCTTTACAAGAAACTATCGAATTATATTCAAGTCATACAGAATATGCAGCATTAGTTATTAGTAATAGAGTACTTAAACCATAGTAAATTTTCACCATTAAATCAAGTACGGGCACTTTATGGGATTTAAGTATCAGAATGGATTGATTGTACGAATGGACTTCTTATAGAAGACTATCCTCGACAACAATCATCCAATTCCCTACACCCCAATTCTATTTAGTATACACATAGGTCAGTTCTCATATAATCACCTATCCTACAACCCTTTTGTGTGTATTCCAATTCAGTAGCCTATAGTCCATATCAAATTACGGATCATAACCATCTCTCGACGTATATATCATCTAATGTCGTTTACTTTAACCCTATGTACTTCACCATAGGTATACGCATAAGTCATGTCTCATAGGTTCAAGGATCCTAACCTTCCTTCTGTATATATGTGTATCGGTGCACATGATATGGGTTATTGTGGAGCATAATGAGTCTGTCAACAAATTTACAACTTCTAATCAGGTACACTGTTGGCGGATCTTTTACGTTACTAAGGGTGTTTCCATTCTTCATTCCTTTGGAAGTTCGAGTATTATTTTATCTCCAATTTATTTGGAATATTTATATAGGCTCCCTGAGGGAAATGAAGTTAAATCTTCTTTATTCTACCTACGAGACTAGTGGGTCAGTGAATGATTCTTTTCATCCTGATATGAATCACCTCTCATGATCGTTTCTCACATGTCAACGGACTATTTATATTTATGTTCTTTTGATTCAAGCCTCTCTGCTAGAGATGCTTAGTAGGTTTTAGGGAGTTTCAAATTAACCAACACAAGGTTAAGAGGGTACTTTTCCCAGTTTCTAGAATATTCCTAGTTAGGGTTTCCACCCCCTTAGGTTCTATAAAAAGGAGACTAAGTTTTTTATTTTATTTAGTTGTTGAAGTTGATGATTTGAAGTAAATTAAGTTTAGGCTTTAGTTTAAGCTTTTGTTTAGTTTTGATTTAAAGTTAGTTTTGTGTTTTAGTGTTAGTAAAAACCCTAATTCTAATTAGGTTAACGTTTATCAATCCAAGTTCTTGCTTCCGCGACTCAGATTTACGCTAAATTGGTACCAGAGCTAGCAAGATTTTACGGGATGTTTTTACACCGACTGCTACAGTGATTTTTGATTACTGCTACAGTGTTTACCCTACAAACGAGCAACTTGCACAACAAGTTGCTTATTTATCCAACAATGTCGATGGATTCGTTGATGATTTGTCCAAAGAATTGAACAAAATTTTGGGGGGCATCTCAGGTGTTCTCCAAAACCTTCCTCAACCCGCGCATTTAGGTGATGGAATTATTGGATCTCGCGGAGGAAGTACTGCCACATCAACAGAGAGGTCCAACAACATCAACCTTTTTGCATCCCCACCGATAGCTACTGATCAAAATCCCATCAACAGTGTTTTCCAACGTCCAAGAAAAATTTACAACAGTAATAGAAGTTTCGTCCGAAATTGGGGTTGGGAAAAGAAACCCAACTGGTTTTTTTGTACGCATCAGAAGAAGAGTAAGATGGAAACCACCGTGGCGAAGAACTGACAAGAGAGGCACGAACTTCGTGCAGATTGCTGCTGGAACTGTCGTCGAAAACTTGACAGCTTCGACTATCGGAATAACTACCCGGCTTGATAACCTAATTTCAGAGCTGCAAGGAGATCACAATCAAGGGAGAGAAGCTTCGAAATTCATTAATGGTGGACACAGTTCTTGCAAAGAGATGATACTTGATCGGGAGAGAGAGAGAGAGAGATAGAGACGAATTGAGTCCTTTCGATTCGAAGATCCCAGTATAGGGTTTTCTCCCCACAACCCCCTCGGATTACAGAAGAATAATTTGTCAGCATTGCAGGTCCTTTCAACTCAAAAACAAAATCACGTGTCCAACCAGGCTCTTAGGAATCGTACTTTGACACAAGATTGTGAATTTTTCCCAACCGAATATTGTGACAAACCCCCAATATTTGACGAGTATCCAGATGATGTCATTGAGAAAGAGTTCGTTGATCCATTTTGGGAGGGCTTTTTAGCGAGTTTCGAGAAGCGAATCACAATTTCTTCAGTTTTAGGTGTCGATCGGCATAAGGATGTTAGTGACAACATGGTACCCCTGCTCTTGGGTACGACCTTGGGTTACGGTAAATTTCGCGATAGAATTCAAAGTTTGAAGATGGGTAGGCTGCATCAAAGAGTTTTGAGTTCCGTGATATTCCAAAAATTGTCGATTTCGTGGTCGAAATCTTCCGAAGACGGAGGGTTTGATGTGAATCATCTCTCATGATCGTTTCTTACATGTCAACGGACTATTTATATTTATGTTCTTTTGATTCAAGCCTCTCTGCTAGAGATGCTTAGTAGGTTTTAGGGAGTTTTTAATTAACCGACACAAGGTTAATAGGGTATTTTTCCCAGTTTCTAGAATATTCCTAATTAGGGTTTCTACCCCCTTATGTTCTATAAAAGTGAGGCTAGGCTCTCTATTTTATTTAGTTGTTGAAGTTGATGATTTGAAGTAAATTAAGTTTAGGTTTCAGTTTAAGCTTTTGTTTAGTTTTGATTTGAAGTTAATTTTGTGTTTTAGTGTTAGTAAAAACCCTAATTCTAATTAGGTTAAAGTTTATCAATCCGAGTTCTTGCTTCCACGACTCAGATTTACGTTACATCCCCAAGGCTCCAATACTAATAATGTATAGTGGTTCAGGTTCTAGGTAATCCCCCTTACAGATACGTGTTTATAGTTATAAGATATAAACACCAGGTATGCTTAAGCTGATATATGAAGACAGTCAAGCAACACACCTTAATAGATCTTTTGTTTTCAAGCTCTATGAGAAAGTCTGCAGTTCCAAATTTTGCTTTCTCCACACTATCTTTCTCCGGATCCTTTGTTTCATCTACGACAATTATAGTTTTATAAGTAATTAATATATAAATTAGTATAGTACTGTAATAAACTCAATAGAGCTACATACTTTTGCCAGAAACATTACTCCCTTTTTCCCTGAAAGATTCACACGTGCACCAATAAGTAAATCTCAAAAAGAATATACTCAAGTAATAAAAAAAGCAACATCATACACAAGAATAAGAAAATATACAAGTCTACAAGAAGATATGAATATACCTTGTTCCATCATTTGAAAAATCGCTAAGTTTTTCTTCATTATCTATTGCGTTGGATGAATGAACAGCGGAACCAAGACAAACAGCAATGAGGAAGCATCCAACGCCAGGGAAAAGAATCTCGGCTTTATTGATCCGACCATCTAAGAAGTAGTTCACGGTTGTGCCTATAGCATTTTATGATTAATTTACGACGAGAATATATATAATAAATGAATTGTGGATAGAATTTCAAATAGTATCATTCGCAGTTTCGAGATAGTATACCTATAACAACAGTTATGCTTGAAGTGATTACTTCTGTCACTGAAAGACCGACAAAAGCCCAAGCATACTGTGTAGTTAAGTTTCCAAGGCTTAGAACCACCCCGCCTCCCATTGCAAACAAAACACACGGCCAATTATCCTGTATCAAGTACCCAATCGTAAATAACACCACTAATTAGGAGAAAAAATGCTGCAAGATAAAACTATGAGCTTGTGACCATTCCCTGGAAATTTCAAAACACAAATTTCTCTCTAGATTCATGTTCCATAAGACTGTAACAGAATCAATCATGAAAATTTTCCCTGTCTCCTAGAGATCTTAGATTTATGTGCCCAATATGGTTTCCCCAAAACTTAATAATCGTAACATTCAGATGCTTACAAAATCTCCAATGCTCTAGATCCTAGGTTAGCATATATTCCACCAGAATAGTATAAGCTCAATAAGATAGGCGAACACATTATAAATTTACGATGAGTAAACATTACTTAATGGGAACAAATGAACCACATTATTTACTGGTAAGTGGTAAGAGTTAAGACTATAGTACTGGTAGAAACGCACTTGGTAAAGCTGAGTTATGAAATTTGGCGAACCGGGTTTGCTCTCCCCTATCTGACCAAAGGTTAAAGCGATAATCACAGCAGCCAAGAGATTAGTGATTGAATAATCTAGATAAGTGTGCTGCGGAAGCCGACCCCTTCTCTCTAATAAAGTCATAATAGCCGGCCAAGTGCCCAAGAAGAGGAGGGCAAGCATCATACATGCTATGGCACCTTCTTTACTCTCTATAATATACATCTTCAACCCACTGAGCTTGGTCCTCTCAATTATATACAAAACCAATTCGGGAAAACACAAAAAATCCTGCAACAAACACAATTGATTATCAATCAAGTTCAATGAAAATATTCAACATCTTAGGCTGCAAATGATATATATAAACTAAATTCTCATCTGCCAAAAAAAAAAACTGAAAAACATGTATAGTTTGTACTATCTAATAGAATTTCGAGAAATTTTGACTTTGCACCAGTACAAACTAAATATTAGCCTTTAGACCCCCCTGACTTCGTCACATATTCATTTTTGAACTCCAAATTGCCTTTGACTGCAAGTCAACTTGGGTTGACCCAGTCTTTTTTGGTTGTTTCCCTCTTTTGCCCCTCTATCATTTTTATTTTATTTTAACATAAAACCAAATAAATATTTTTTAAAAATATTATCACATTTGTATCTAACCCACACCTGGGAATTAACAATTATTTCATTTTATTTTATGTTTTTTTTTTTCTAAATGTGATACACTGATGGGCAAAAGATGGAAACAAGTACAAATTGGGTCACCTAGGTTTGACTTACAGAAAAAGATAATTTGGGGTCCGGGAACTGGGGTCTAAAGGCTAATTTTCATTTTCTAGTGGGGTCAAAGACCAAATTTCTCTAAAATTTCAGAGAACCCATTGGCCTAAATCATCAAATATCACAAAACCAGACTTTAGATTAATAAATAAAAACTAACAATTTAGGCTTATAATAGAAAATTACAGTCTAAACCAAACGAAATCAGAAACCCAGAGTTAAGATTTATAGAAAAGTAGAGAAAACTTACAAGATCCTAAAAATGGTCTCATCTTCAGGGCTTAGAATCTATGGTGATATCAGATATATGTGTGAGAGACTAGAGATGAAAGTGAGATTGGTTTTTTTTATCAGAGAAAAAGTCGGGACTCTTTTAGAGAAAGAGAGAGAGAATCTGTTTATCTGTAAACTGAAGATCCACTTTGATTCCATGAATCTTCATAGGAGTCTATTTGACTTGGGTTACTTTAATTAATCAAACCTATGCATGTTTGGAGCACGTAGTGAGAGAAATTTCAGATACAATCTCCAACAGTGCTTTCGGCTCTATGCGTTGGTGGATGAGATTTAGAGCTCGATACGTTTGACTGAACGGAGGAAGTAAAGTTAGTTTGGAGGAATAGAGGCTTGAAGAGTTTGTACATAATTATTTGTGATGTTTAGAAGGTGAATGTTTGTTTTGATGCTTAGTTTTTTTTTTTTTTTACGCAAAAGAGAAGGATGAAATTACTCGCCTGAGAGCGAGGGGGGGGGGGGGAGAGAGAATTTACATAAGCGTTGGCCTTTTGGCCTACAAAATAACCAGAGATATGGGAACCAACTCCCCTAGCTGCTAAAGAGTGAGCTGCACTGCAGTGTTCCAACTACGGTTAACATACTCGAATCTAAAATCTAAAAAAAAATCTGCCGCAGCTCTCGTATCCGGAGCAAGGGTAAGAGCTCCCCAACTAAGATACTCTGACCTATCTCTGAATGCTCAAACGATTCTCTGGCAGTCAGACAAAAGCAAAATCCTCTGCAAACCTAAATGTCGAGCCGCCTTCAGTCCTCTAAGCGCTGCGAGCGCCTCAACCTTTTCAACGTCAGCTGCTCTGGCCCGTTCGTAACCTGCACAGATAAAAAAGTTTGAGTGATTTTTAATAGTAAAACCCGACCCCCCAGGCTTATCTTGGGCGTTCCAGGAGGCATTCACGTTGACAATATGTCATCCCTCCTGAACTTGGTATTGGGTCTGAGTCTGCCTAATGGAGAGGTTTGGGTTCGAGGGAGTTTGGGGAATGGTGCAGAGCTTTTTTGCATGATGCAGAATATCCCTCGTTATTTTAGTTTGTTGCTCTAATACGAGAGAGTTCCTGCTGGTCCAGATAGCAAAAGAAGTGATGCTAAAAGAGCTGCAATAAGATGAAAAATTAGAAACATGCCCATGATTTTGAAAGCCTCTTAGAAGAGTGATAAAAACCAATTCTGTGTAGCTCCAGTTTCTGAAGTCGATCAAGAGGTCTGACTCGAGCCAGATGCTGCGAATCTTGGGGCAGAAGAATAAAGCGTGGGTAGTAGTTTTCTCTTCCAGGCCGCATCGGGGGCAGTTAGTATCCCAATCAACGTGACCATGCCAAAGGTTGAATTTGGTAGGGATACCATTCTGAAGGATTTTCCAAAGAAAGAGTTGGATGCGGAAGGAGACTTGGAGTTTCCAAAAAAATCCCAGGGTATAGAGGGTGGGGTTGTTTGAGGGAGGGCAAAAAAATCTTCAGGTAAAGTGTCGGTCAAAAAATTATGAACAGTCCGGACCGTAAGGATGCCGTTATTTTCCTTGGTCCATCTTAGGACGTCTTTCGCAGGATATTTGCTGAGAGGGATACAGATGATAATGTCGACAAGGTCAGGGTTAAAGGTGGATTGGATGAGGTGCGTTTTGATGCTTAGTTGAATCATACAAGTAATTTACTCGGTGCATATTTGCGATTTTGACTTCAATTCCCCAATAATTACAGTTTGCAAAAACATATAGCATACACATTTCTATTTATTTTTAATGAAAATCTAGATCTCAAAATTAATCTTATCCATCATTTTCGATATGAATCAGGTTTTAGCAATAATAGGTGAACATTAGTGACTTCTGAAGAAGCGCTTTATGTTGAATAAGCATTGTGAACTAACACACTATATGAAGTTACGTAGGTTAGAACGTGAAGGACTTGCTTACATTAGGATTTGTTTTCTCTCTCTCTCTGTCATGATAAATTAGGGTTTGAGTTGAGCAAATTGAGGAGTGTGAGCCATGATTGATCTGAGTGTAAACGATTTATGCGATTCGTTTTTGATCTAAGTCAATTCTCATCGATCAGAAGAGGGGATTCTCCAACCATGGCCAGAGGCCATGGCCACCAAGCTAATAGAGGATGTGGTAATGAAAGCCGATCATCTTCAAGAATCAAAAATGCGAATGTCCAACTTCTTGAATTGCCGTCTTCGACGAAAAATCCAGATTTGGAGGATAAAGCTACTACATTGATGAAACTCCCCAAAGCAATTAAGTAGTTGAATACAACTGAAGCTAGTCCAAACAATGATTCTTCGATGGTCTCATTGCAGGATGCCATTGACGATGAAGCACGATCTCTAGACCATTGCCAATACTCAAAGTGTCGATGGGATTGATTACAAAATGTTGGAATTGACACTTTAGGAAAAGTTGAGGGAGATTCAGAAGTCAAAATCTGTTGAGTATTTAATGGGGATTGAAGCTCAAGAAACTCTAGCGAGTAATTTTAATGAAGATGGTTCTCTAATTGAAGTTATTATTCAGGATGGTAATGGTGCAGCTATGAGTGCAATTGAAGAGTTAATTGCAAGGGAACCTGCAATTGCCAAGGAAAGAGATGGTCATGGTCAGGTTAGTAGCTCTAATGTTGAAGAATTTCTTGCTCTATCTTTTACCTACAAAACTTATGAGAACAATTTAGAGATGAGTACTCCAGGTGATAATTCTTCCAAGCCTAGATGGGCTGATGTTGGGTGCCTCATCCAGAACAAGAGGTAAAGTTAAGTTAATTTACACTCCACCCACTTTAATTGGAGGAATTGGTACTGCTAAGATGAATTCTATCAACTTTGAGAATAACATTAAAAATAGTGAATCGATTATTGTGGGGAATTTTATTGGTAAGAGACTTCCTTACAAATACCCCAAAGACTCTCCCTCTAAGGTTTGGGGTCTCAAGAGTGACTTTGAGATGAATTTAAAGAGGAACAACATTTACTTTTTCAGTTTTGGGAATAAGGAGGACAGAGAAAGAGTTTTGGAGATGGGTTCTTTCCATCTTGCAAGTGGAATATTTGTTATTAGGCCATGAAGGCCTTTTATTGAGTTTGAACCTACCGAGGTCTCTTTTATTCCGATATGGGTAATACTGAAAGATGTACCAGATCAGTTTATGAATGTTGAAGGAATTGGATTGATTGCAAGTATAGTTGGGAAACCTTTGTGTCTTGATAGAGCAAGTGAAGAGAGGAAACATAAATATTTTATAAGAGTTTGTGTTGAGGTTGAGGTAAGTAGCCTCTTACCTAGATCTTTGCCCTTGCTTATTGACGAGAAGTTTTGATCCAATAGGATTTAGGGTTTTTTGAAGATTTGTCAAAGTCGCTCGAACGAAGTTGAGTGTCGTTCGAACGAGTTGTCATGTCCTCTAGAATTTTAGCCCAGGGCCATATTTCGTTCGAACGAGTTGATATTTCGTTCGAACGACTGGGCAAGTTTCTAGGGTTTTTAGACCAATTAGTTGTAAGGTCGTTCGAACGACTACCTAGTTCGTTCGAATGACTTTGGCAGTATTTTTTATTCTCAGCGTTGTTTTTCCTCGAGATGCATTTCTATTTTGTAATTTCAAGTTCCTTCTATATAAAGGGGACTTAGGTTATCTTTCTTTTTTATGTTAGATCTGAGAAGAGTTTTGAGAGAAACCTAGGGTTTGGAGTGATTTATTGTAATCTACTTAGTTTTTTTTAAGCAATTAAAGCTTAAAAACGGCAAGGCCGCTCAAAGAAGATAGGGGTTTCGACGGGGGATGGAAACGATAATAATGCAGGGTTAGATAGCGATTCTAGTGATGCCGAATCTGTTAAGGAGCGCACAAGTTTCGGTAAGTCATTGAATCCTATGCAAAATCTTTGTTATAATTTTAAGATTGAGATTCTGGTATTCGATGGTCCCGTCGATGCCGAGAAGTTGGATAATTGGTTTGATAGGTTAGAGACCTATTTTTCTGTTTACAAATACTTTAATGATCAGTAAATATGCTTTGCTACGTTGAAGTTTACAAGTCATGCACTCACGTGGTAGAAATCTTATCGAAAATGCCATGATGTAGGAAGTTTGGGTTGGAAAGAATTCAAAGTTTTAGTACGAAAGCAGTTTTATTCGATTGGGTATGAGCAAGAGAGATGGTATACATGTCACAATTTACGCCAAAAGTTTGAGCAATCCGTACAGGAGTACACTACGACATTTCATAACCAAGCTTTGGTTTTGGACATTGATGTGGACGAGTATGAGGTGTTCATGAAGTACACGGGGGGTTTGTCAGAGTCCATTAGGAGAGAGTTGAAGCTTTTTACTGTGGCCAATATCGAGGACGTTACCGTGAAGGCAATTGCCATTGAAGGCAAGTACTTAAGAAGTGACAAAGAAGACGACAAGATCAAGTCGGGTGATAATCCGTATCAAATCGGGTGTTGAAACATAGAGGTTTCGTTCTCAAGGATGCAAAGATCAAAATTGTGAATTAAAACTGGTTTTCATTGATTGAAAATGGCTTATATGGAAACAAAAATGAGAACTACTGTTAAGAAAAAAATGGTAAACTAAAAAGATAACTCTCCTCCCTTTTTACAACTCTTTTTTTAACCTAACTCCAGTTTTCATCTCCCTCAACAACCCTCCTTTTGTGGAGATCTTTTAGCTAAAATCCTAACTAAGTCTTCCAGCAGTTGTTGACTAGTACTAGGCCATCTCTAGCAGCTCTTGACAAGTTGTTATCTCCAACAGCTCTTTAGATTCTAAAAGTTAGGCTTAAGACTGGGCTTGGTTGCAATTGTCTTATTACCTGTAATAGTCAAACATACTTTAATTAGGCCCAGTGAAACATAAAATAAGGTCCTAGATAATATGAATTGAAGGACAAAAATAGGCATTTTTCATGCCTATCAAATACCTCCAAACTAACATATTATTAGTCCCTTAGCAAAAGAAACAAAAACTAAACTCTTTCGTGGTTTCTTATGATTGCATTTAGCATATGCAACAAGCTTTTCAACCTATAGGTTACCCAAATAGGACGAGTTGTGTCTCGTGAGGGTTTTCAGTGAATATACCCACAAAATTCTATCACAAACGTTCTGGTATTATAAACAACTAATAATCATTGTTCCTGGTATCTCTGAAAATGGATTAAATTCATCTCCTAGATATAATACTTAAACAAGGGTTAACCATCAGATACGTTTAGAATTTATCATGTCAATTATACTACAATCAGATTAGATCAAGTTTTAAAATTTCACCCTTTGTGCAGTGAATTTAGTTTCTGGAATCAAAGAGTTTGATAATCCTTTCAAATAACTTTAGCCTTATCTTGAGTATGGTGAAAGAAATCTAGAAGTTTGTTCGACAACTACCTTAGTTTGTTCGCTCCCCTTTATTGATCTTTCAGGGAAAATATCTATCCACACAAGTTTTTCATGGTAAGACTATTGCATTTGAGTTTTCATTTGCTATTTTATACGTGCAACTTGTCCTCTTTCACATAGTTCACAACTATACTCGTAGAGACTTATTTTTTTTATTTTTTTTGTCTTTTACTTCCACATTGATTCATGGCTTGCCTCGAGATTAATAAAAATTCTTCCTCTTTTAGTTTTAAATCTTGCGAGGGGCCTTGAATTGTGAATGTCTCTTTTTTTCTTTTCTTTTTCTTTTTGTAGTACGAGTATGTCAGCTTCATGAAGGGGCCAATAACTTGTGAAAATATATACAAACTCTTAGTATGAATTTATGAGAAACGAATATTCCTAGGTAATTGTCACCCTCGTTACAGATTCTTCCTAACCCAAACTGTTGATTAATCAAAATGTGATAGTTAGTTTTAACAAAACCTTGATAACATAACTATGTGAAGTGCAATTATAAGAGTGATTTTCTTCTGAAACACATCTAATATGATAGTAGTACCAAAAACTTAAAAATTCTTAACCCACTAACAATTTACGGTTTAAAATAAACCATAACCTTATAATTTTATCCCAAGTGCAACTCTAGGATTCTAAGATCAGAGTATACTAAAGATGTGTCTACAATACCAAAATATCCTAGAATAATAACTTTTCTTGGAAAAAGTTATGAAAATCATATTTACCCCCACCCTCAAACTGAATCAGCATGTGTCCCCACAGTTGCCAAAAATGAAAAGAATATGAGAAAATCTAAAAATATTACCTGAACATGATAAGGGTTGCCTCCCACAAACGCTAAGTTTAACGTCCTCAGCCAGACGATGGTAGGTACCCCCAAACTAGATAAGACTATGGGTAGAAATAAAGATACCTATGTTTCATATGATGGGTCCCGTAGATTCATATCCTCGCTCGAACCCGTAAAATACTCGTGAAATGGTTTAAGTCTCTGCCCATTTACCTTATTAATGTGACCAGTACGAGGGTCAAGAATTTCAATAGCTCCATGTAGGAAAATAGTTTTGACAATGAACGACCCGGTCCAACGGGATTGAAGTTTTCCGAGAAACAAATGAAGTCGCAAAAAATACAATAGAACTTTTTTATCTACTTCAAAGGTCTTTCGCAATATATTTTTATCATGGAAAGCTTTGGTTCTTTCTTTGTATATATTTGCGGATTTATATGCATCTTTTCGGAGCTCATCCAACTCATTGAGTTGTAACTTCCGGTAGGACCCAACCCGTTGAAGTGTCAAAGTTAAGTATTTTTATTGCCCAAAAAGCTCTATGCTCAAGTTCGACAGGAAGATGACATGCTTTACCGTAAACGAGTAGGTAAGGTGACATTTCAATCGGGGTTTTATATGCAGTACGATAAGCCCAAAGTGCATCAATTAATCTTATAGACCAATCTTTACGATTTAGGTTAACCGTCTTTTGGAGAATATTTTTGATCTCCCGATTTGAAACTTCGACTTGCCCACTCGTTTTGCGAGTGATAAGGTGTTGCCACTTTATGGGTTACACCATACTTTTTGACAAGGGCAGCAAAGTTTTTGTTGTTAAAATGTGTCCCTCCATCGCTAATGATAGCCCTAGGTGCTCCAAATCGAGAAAAATTATTTTCTTTTAAAAATTGAGAACAATTGTACTGTTATTCGTTTTCGAAGGGATGGCTTCAACCCATTTTGATACATAGTCCACTCCAACAAGGATGTATTTATATCCAAAAGACTTGGGAAAATAGCCCATAAAATCAATGCCCCAAACATCAAAATGTTCAATAACTAAAATAGGGTATAAGGGCATCATATTTCGTCGAGAAAGGGCTCCCATTTTCTGGCATCTCTCGCACGCTTTACAAAATGCATGCGCATCGTGAAATAAGGTAGGCCAATAGAAACCGCACTGTAAAAATTTTGCCGCGGTCTTCTTAGAGCTAAAGTGGTCTCCACAAGCTTGGGTGTGGCAAAATGATAGAATATTGGTAAAATCAGATTGGGGAACACATCTCCTAAGGATTTGATCAATACAATACTTAAATAAATCTGGATCATCCCAAAAGAAGTACTTTGCTTGACTAAAGAAATGATCTTTGTCAGGTTTAGTCCAATGATCAGGAATGGTATCCGTGGCTAAGTAATTAGCAATGTCTGCAAACCACGACAACTCATGAACTAAATTCACAGCCATAAGTTGTTCATTAGGGAAGGATTCCCTAATCGGTAAGGACTCATCAACAGACTTAATCACTATACGGGAAAGATTGTCGGCTACTACATTGTTTGACCCCTTTTTGTCTCGAATCTCGAGGTCTAACTCCTGTAAAAGTAATACCCACCGGATTAGCCGTGCCTTAGCATCTTTCTTTGACAAAAGATGTCGAAGCGCGGCATGATCCGTGTAAACAATCACTTTAGATCCTATAAGATAAGATCTAAATTTCTCTAGCGCATAAACAATGGTTAAGATTTCTTTCTTGGTGGTCGTGTAATTCTATTGGGCATCATTTAACATTTTACTAGCGTAGTAGATGACATGGGGGCGTCTGTCAATCCGCTGTCCCAAAACAACGCCTACAGAATAATCAGAGGCATCACACATTAACTCAAATGGTTCACTCCAAACAGGTGGTCTAATAATGGGTGATGTTATGAGCTGGGTCTTAAGCTTATCAAAAGCTGCAAGACAAGGTGCATCAAACTCATAGACCACATCTTTGGCTAAAAGGCTGCTTAAAGGACGAGCAATCTTACTAAAATCTTGGATAAAACGACGGTAGAAACATGCATGTCCTAAAAAGGAACGGATGTCCTTAACATTTCGTGGTGGCGGGAGGTTAAAAATAACATCTATTTTGGCCTGGTCAACTTCTATTCCTTTTTCAGATATGATATGCCCCAAAACTATCCCATTTTTTTTTACCATAAAGTGACATTTCTCCGAATTTAAAATAAGATTATTTTCTTGGCATCTGAGTAATACTAGAGAAAGATGATGAAGACACTGGTCAAATGAGTTGCCAAATAAAGAGAAGTCATCCATAAAAACTTCAAGGAATCGCTCTACCATGTCAGAAAAAATGCTTAACATGCAACGCTGAAACGTCGCAGGAGCATTGCATAAGCCAAAAGGCATACGACGGTAGGCGAATGTGTCGAAAGGACATGTAAAAGTCATTTTCTCTTGGTTCTCGGGTGCGATGGGTATTTGGTTGTACCCAGAGTAGCCATCTAAGAAACAATAAAATTTTTGCCCACCGAGTCGCTCGAGTATCTGGTCAATGAAAGGTAAGGGGAAGTGATCTTTCCTAGTGATTTTCCTGTAGTCTACGCAGACTCTTCATCCAGTGGTCATTCTAGTGGGTACGAGGTCGTTATTCTCATTTTTTACAATGGTGATTCTCAACTTTTTTGGGACAACATGGATCGGGCTAACCCACGGACTATCAGAAATGGGATAGATGATCCCAGCATCAAGGAGTTTTAAAATCTCTTTCGTAACTACTTCGGCCATAGTTGGGTTCAATCTCTGTTGTCCTTCCCTGGACTTTTTGGCATTATCTTCCAAATTGATTTTATGCATACAAACCGAGGGACTAATTCCTTTAATGTCTTCAATACTCCAGCCAATAGCTTTCGTATTTCCCTTAAGAGCACAAATCAACTTCTCTTCCTGAAGAGGTTCTAGGTCAGCGACAATAATGACGGGCATATTTTCGTCAAGACCTAGAAAGACATACTTAAGGGGAGCAGGAAGAGGTTTAAGCTCTATCTTTGGGGAGGTTACTTGAGCCTCCGGAATGGGTTTCTTAACATCTAATATTTCATGCTCACCTTCAGGCTCTAAAATTTCTAAAGCCGAATCTAATAAGATTTTCACCTCATGAATGTACGAATCGTCCTCACAATCTCCATCAAAGTGGGACAAAAATGCCTCTAAGGGATCTGAGGTACTTAACCTCACAAAAGTGGTACTCACAAGACTCTGGATCATATTACACTCAAGTGGTTCAGAATTATAAGGGGAATGCGACGCATGAAAAATATTCAATTCTACTTTCATGTTCACGAAGGTCAACTTCATAATTCCATTAAGGCAATTGATTACCGCATTAGCTGCTGCCAAAAAGGGTCAACCTAGAATCACAGGGATCTCTTCCTCAGGGTTTGCCACTAGCTCAGTATCTAACACAACAAAGTCTACTGGATAAACAAATTGCTCAATCTGGATCAACACATCTTCAACTACACCCTTAGGAATCCTAATAGATCGGTCAGCTAGCTGAAGGGTCTTATTAGTGGGTTTAAGTACTCCGATATCCAATTTCTCACAGACAGAGTAAGGAATGAGGTTCACGGCGGCACCTAAATCAAGTAGAGTTCTTCCTATCTTACGGGTCCCAATTGTACATGAAATAGTAGGGCATCCAGGGTCCTTGTATTTTGGAAGGGATTTACGAAAAAGGGCAACACTAACATGTGCATCTAAAAGAATAGATGTATCACTCTCGTGAACATGAAAAGCCTTTTTCGGGACATGTATGCGCCGCTTTAAAGTGCAAAGATCTTTAAGAAATTTTGCGTAATTAGAAATATGTCTTATGGCCGTAAGGATAAGAATGTTAATCACACAATGCTTAAAAATCCCTAAAATCTCCTCATAGACGTTGCCCTTCTTAGCAAGAGTTAACTGCTGAGAAAAAGAAGCCAGTGGCTGAACATGTGTTATCGCGATTTCTTCCTTACTCGCACTCGCAGGTTCTTCTATAGGTTTACTTTGAATTTCCAGCTCGGGTTCCTTAGGCAATTTTACCAAATTATCAACTTTCGTACCGCTCCTAAGAGAAATGACGGCGTTGACTCCATCATGATTGGAAGATCTAGGATGTTCAGTATTCCCTTTAAGATTAGCTTGAGTTTGATTGGGGACGTTCCTTTGTCTCTCGTGCTTATCTCTGTTGCCATTTGACCTATTTGTCCCTCAAGTTTGGCAATAGATGACTGAGTTACTTGCATAAATATCTAAAGAGTATCTTCTAAGGACGTGGTTGGAGGAGGCAGATTCCTATTGTGCCGAGGAACATTAGGCACATTAAGGGGAGCTTGGTATGATGGATTTTGTTACCACGAGGAACTAGACTGGTATTAGTTTACTTGGCTGTGCGGCTGATAAGGGGCACTACCAGAAGAACCTCCTTGGTAATTTCTATTTTCCCGAGAATTAGAGTTGTTGGAATTATTATTCCATCCACCATTGAAAGGTTGGTTATTGGGACGTTGATACATGGCATTGGCCTGGTCTTTCCTACCCTCTTTTAAACTAAGCACGTCAGGGCAATCTTGGACCAGATGGTCCAAACTTTCACAAACCATACAAAGTGGCATCGCCACATGGTTAACAGAAGAAGTGGTAGGGTGTTGCACCCTTTTCCCGATCTCTAAGTTCTCAATTTTATTAAGAATGGTTCTAAGAGTTGCATACTCTGAATTAAAGTCCACTTGGTGCACATTTGCACTGTGACAAGGTCTTTCTTCTCTTATCGTTTGCCATTGGTAGGTCTTATCCGCTACATCATTTAAAAATTTCCAAGCTTCTGTGTCAGTTTTCTCATCAAATGTACCCGTGCACATAGACTGAACACGAGCTCTAGTGTCATAATCTAGACCTTCATAGAGAGTTTGAACTATATCTATCAATTGAATCCCGTGATGTGAGCATCCTTGCTCTAAATCCTTAAACCTTTGTAGGTAGTCATATAATGACTCACCTCAGTTTTGTGTGAAGCTATAGATACTCTGTCGTATCTTAACAGTTCTATGGTTAAGGAAATATTTTTTCAAAAAATCCTTAACGAGTTGTTCAAACGTGTTTACAGAGTTCTCCTCAAGAGTGTACAACCAATCGCGTGCGTTTCCCATAAGAGAAAAATGGAACACACGTAATTTGAGAGAATCCTCTGTAATACGTTCAAAGTTTAAAATAAGCATATGATCCCTAAAGTCCCTAAGATGGTTATACGGGTTTTCAGTGAGACTACCATGAAATTTGGGAAGCATAGACAAGAATCCCAGTTTTAACTCAAAGTTTCCTATATTTCTAGCAATCACAATACACGACGGCTTACTCACGATTGTAGGATGCATTCGATTGCAGAGAGTGATTCTCTCCGCAGCAGCAGGTTCGGAACCGTTCTAAGGAATAGTAAGTTCGGGACCATTAGTCCCATCAGTCTGACTCATATTGATTCTAGCAGTGTTCTTAGTATGAGCTTGGGTGTTACCCCAATCTAACATACAATTCAATCAATATATGGGAATACACTAAACGTCCTAAGAATGATGCAAGCACTCAAGAATGTTTTACTGGTCTCTTTTATTAAGTTAAGTTGTGAACCCGATCTCAGGGTTCAATGCTCCTACTCCTGACAGTAGATCGGTTTGCACTTGAGTTGTTTTTACTCGCTTTGGCGATAGCTCGCATGCTATCTAGTCACCAAGATGCACCTGTGCTGGAAGGCGGGGCGAACCGCTTAGAGTTAACTATCTACACTAGCTATGCCAGGGAATGTACGTTCTCCAGCAAACGTAGCCACTTATCAGGTTTTCCTATTGAGTGTGTTGCTCCAGGTCTGTGCGAAGCCTTTTGATTAAATATGTTTATTATGGCTTCTTATATGAAAAATTTTAAGCGGTCGGGACTGTCGATACCGAAAAAGATTAAAAACCGGGTGATGAACTCCCGGGGTCCTAATGCGTGGGCATGCACGGGTGATGAAATCCCGTTTTGGTTCACCCTTATCTAGGTGTTGTTGCAAAAATTAAACATTTAATCAATCAATCAAATAGTTAAACAACGATGTACCGCGACAGGGGGGGTGCAGTTAAAAGATGATTACCTACAGGGCGGCCTTTTTAGGGGCACGTTTGGTTACCCTTGTGAAACCGTTGAGAAGGCCCACCCAGGATTGTTGGTGATGTACGCGTTGAAGCCATTTCTGGCCTGAGTGGGGGTTCCAATGCTGTACCTACAGCAGAGTACAATTTCCTCACCTTACAAAGCGTCACTCAATTAATAATTACACAAACATTATTCTCAATCCTCAAACTATACTAAAAAAAATACATAAAAATTTAAGAAACTAAAGTCTTCGTCGTCTTGTCGGTTTACTATTGCTGCTTCAAACAAGGACTTATCCAAGAATTCAACACAAAATCCTTCCCAAAAATCAAATTGATACTAAAATCTTTGAAAAACAACTAAAATCCATTTTTTTTTGCAAATTTGGTAACTCAAATACCAAATTTTTTTAGTAAAAATGAGAGTAAAATCAAGCCACAGAGACCCCCAAAACTAGCAGAAACACAAACAATGATGAACAGAGGCACGTAACCACAGATCACAAAATCAATCAAACCAAATACTAAATTCTACAGCGAAATCGAACCCCAAAATTGCAGCACAACACAACAAATATAATCCACAAAAACCCTAATCGACAATGAAACATGGGTAAAGCTAGATTCCTCAACAACAATGCATCACAATCACAACTACTAATAACTTATCGAAATTAAAAACTCAATTTTAGAAATCAAGAAACCCTAGAAAACAATCGCCGGTCAAGCTCTGGAATCGATCGAATCTGAAATCTGAAAATCGTAGCTCAAGTGGAGATCGATTGATGAAAGCAAAACTCTTTCAAGTTCAGTTATCTGCTTATGATTAATCAATTTCACAAGAAACACCCAATTTCAGTTGCAATCAAACCCAAAACCCTAGAATCTGGTATCGAAATCAGTTTAGAAATTGTAATCAACAGCCGACCGAAGGAAGAAGAAACAAATCCTTGATTCTTTGTTGTTGTTGCTCAGCGTTGCAGAGAGAAAGAGACAGAGATCAAACACTTTGATTTACACTTTAGCTTTAAAGATCAGGATAAAAAAATAAAAAATAAAAAACAACTATATACTAACTAGTAGAAGAGAAGGAGAGAGAGAAAAAAAGAGAGAGTTCTCCTCTGTCTTTTAATTTCGTCTACTACGGGTGAAAATAAAACTTAAAACCAATAATACATATACCTCAATAGAACAATAGAGAAGAATCAATAATTACGAATATAAAAAAGAAAAATACGATTTTGTAATCGATTGCATCCCCGGCAGCGGCGCCATTTGATAATCTGTATCAAATCGGGTGTTGAAACATTCGTTCTCAAGGATGCAAAGATCAAAATCGTGAATTGAAACTGGTTTTCATTGATTGAAAATAGTTTATATGGAATCAAAAATGAGAACCGCTGTTAAGAAAAAATGGTAAACTAAAAAGATAACTCTCCTCCCTTTTTACAACTTTCTCTCTTAACCTAACTCCAGCTCTCATCTCCCTCAACAACCCTCTTTTTGTGGAGATCTTTTAGCCAAAATCCTAACTAAGTCTTCCAGCAGTTGTTGACTAGTACTAGGCCATCTCCAGCAGTTCTTGACAACTTGTTATCTCCAGCAGCACTTTAGATTCTAAAAGTTAGGCTTTAAGACTGGGCTTGGTTGCAATTGTCTTATTACCTGCAATAGTCAAACATACTTTAATTAGGCCCAGTGAAACATAAAATAAGGTCCTAGATAATATGAATTGAAGGACAAAAATAGACATTTTTCATGCCTATCATCGGGGTACAAGTCTAGTAGGAAAAATGAGCATAAGGGGGAGGCCAAAAGAGAAGGGTCTCCATCCAAGGAATTTCATTGCAATCATTGTAAGGCATGTGGGAATCTTTTTTATTATTGTTGGAAACTTCACCCAGAGCTTAGGCCGAAGGAGGAGAAGCGCAATAAAGATAAATATGCACTAGCCACTGAGGTTGTTGACCTTCTAGATTTAGATAAACCAAATTTTAAGCTTACACTTATGTTTCAGCGGACTTTAGCTACCGAGAAGGAGAGTCGGGAAAAGCTTTTTCATGTTAGTATTCAAGTAAAGTAGAGTTTAGCCAAGGCCATTATGGATCCGGGTAGACAATTTTTATTTATTTATGAGACGTTGGCAAAGAAGATGGGCTTGACGACTACAGCTCATCCTAAGCCGTATGGTTTGGGGTAGATTCAGAAAGATGCGGTTATGATGATCATGAAGCAGTGTACATTCAAGTTTACGATTTTTGAGAAGTTTATTGACGAGGTGACGTGTGAGGTGGTTCCTTTGGATGTGTGTCAGGTCATCATGGGTAGCCCTTATCTTTAGGACTGAGATACGATTCATTACTGTAGAGCTCGCAAGTATCATCTTGTGAAGGAGGGAAAGGAGTTCCATATCAATGCTTGTAAGGAGCATGTCACTACGTCAAATTTGGTAATGGCGACTCAAATGAAGCGGTTGGTTAATGCGAGCAGCAAGTTTGTATTATTGGTGCGACCGATTTATGAGGGTACGTCAGCTCGAGTGTTGTCTCCAATGACAACATTTTGTAGGCAACAAACAAATTTGAGGAATTTGCAAGAGGAGGTTGTGGGATATACTGATCATAAACCGTTCCAATTTTTAGCTACACAGTCCAAGCTACAGCAAGCTCGCCAAATGAAGGGGTTGTTATATCTTCAACAATTTCCCTTGATTATACAGTTTAAGAAGGGAATGGACAACAAATTGGCTGATAGGTTATCTCGACCCCCATTACCAACAACTTCATTTATGCTGGTTTCTATGCAGATACAACCTTTTGTTACGTCAGGATATGTTACAGGATATGATGATCCTAAGGGGCATAATGTATTTCACCGAAAGTTGCTGTCAGGCAAGACATGTGTTCGTTTTAAGTTGTTTCGAGTTGGGAAGAAGGGTCAGCTACCTCGTACGCCGAAGTGGTATAGCAGGGTAATGAGCAGCGCCGCATTCCCATATATCCAGTTTCAGCTTGAGCAGGAGTTTCAGGCTCCTAAAGGGTAGAGCCATGATCCAGGAGGATCTAGAGTTATTTAAATATTTGTCAAAGTCGTTCGAATGAAGTTGAGTGTGGTTCGAACGAGTTATCATGTCCTTTGCAATTTTGGTCCAGAGCCATATTTCGTTCGAACGAGTTGATATTTCGTTCGAACGACTGGGCAAGTTTCTAGGGTTTTTAGACCAATTAGTCGTAAGCTCATTCGAGCAACTCCCTAGTTCGTTTGAACGACTTTGGTGGTATTTTTGATTCTCAACATTGTTTTGCCTCGAGATGAGTTCTATTTTGTAATTTCGAGTTTCCTCTATATAAAGGGGACTTAGGTTTTTTTTTTTCGTATGTTAGATTTGAGAAGAGTTCTGAGAGAAACCTAGGGTTTGGAGTGATTCATTGTAATCTACTTTGTTTTTTTTAAGCAATTGAAGCTTTATTTTTCCCAATTTTGGTGTTCTTCGTATCTTTCAGCTAACTAGAGCTTCTTCATCGTATTGTGGATTAAGTTTACCATCAATGTAATTGTTGAGTACAATTGGGTACCAGTTAAGTGCATTAATTGTAATGTCTTTGGTTATACAATGTTGGTATTACTGCTTTTATTCTGGTTGACCTCACTGAGGAGATTGAAGAGATAAATGAAAACCCTCATGTTAGCAATATCAAGCAAGGGGATTTGGCTAGATCTGCAGCTTTAATAAGTTGAATTCATGCTCTAATTCGACTAGAGCATGTTCTGGACCTAATGAGAAGGCCAAGGAAGCTAAAACTCTAGAAAGATAAAGGACTAAGGAGGCTATAGAGGAAGAGAAGAAAGAGAAACTTGTAAAAGACATGGCTATTTTTTTCCCACTTAGTTATTTAGGCTTTTTTGTTTATTTTTACCCGTGAGTATTTATGTTGCGTTGTTCGTTTCGTTGCCCCCAATGGGCTGTTGGTGTTCTTAATTTAGTTGGTAGTCCTTGTGGCTTGGCGTCCAGGTATTAGGCTCTTCGCCCCTCCCAGTTTGTTCTGTTAGAAGTTGGGGTAGTTGTCCCTATCTTGTACTAGTTCTTATTTTACTTTATTTTATAGGGGGGTCATTCCAACCCCAGTTCGGAAATTATGATAATAAATACTACTTTTTGTCATCTTTACAAAATCAGACCCAGGGAACAATAAATTCCAAAATCGATACTGGCAAGAGGAAAAACTAGATTTGCCCCTACTAAAGTTGTAATATTACAACAAACAACCATCTATTTTTGGGCTCCACAAGTACGAATGTCACATCTAGCGTAATAAAAAATTATAATTTTTTTTACTCATTTAAAACTATTATATCAAGCCACGTGTACTTGGAAGGCTGACATTGTCACCATCTCATGAACTTCTTGTCATTTGTTTTAGTATATTTTGTCCTACCTTTTGCCAGATTTCTTATTTATAAGAAGGCAAACTCTTTCACCAATTCTATTACTATTTCTCATCATTTATGGTTAGGTATCACCTGCGGTTCACAGGAGTTCGTCTGGTTTTTGGCACCAAAAGCGATCCCGATTCATCGAACAGTTTTTTATTCTTACTCAACCACAAAAACTATCCCGATTATTTGTCACAAACCGTCTGTGTGACTGTTGCCTACCAAGTGTTTGATTAAAGAATGGTACTTTACTCCTTAGGCATGGAGGAAATGATGGTACTCGTAACTCCTGTAGATAGTACTCTACTCTACTCAACTCGTGGAACAAACGATGGCAAATTATCTGCGCGGCTGCTGCCAACCAAACTATGTCATTTATTTAGTTAAACTCTAGCATTCTTTCAAACATCTATGTTATTTTGTAATAGCTAGTTGTCACTTGTGTTATATACCTTTGCCATTTGTTTAGTCTTCTTTATCATTTGGTTTATACAATATTGTCATTAGTTCCAAAAAATATCAACTTCTTAAATATTATAGTAGGTTTCTAGGCCGTGGGCTCCACAGGTAAGGTCGTGGGCTCCACAAGTTCGAATGTCACTTCCTAAATAATAATAATAAAAGTTCAAATCATTTAAAATATTATTATCACGCCACGTGTCCAATTTAAATCGTTCCTCGTTGTACACGTGTCATTATTATTTCAAGACGTGTAAGGCAGACCCTGTCATCATTTCATGCATTTGTTACCATTTGTTGATGCCAATTTGTCACACTTTTAAACATAAGTTATATTGAATCATGCATACTCTGTCACCATCAGTTCTATTATTTGGCATTTGTTTACTATTCTCTAGGGTTTGGTAACACGTACGATTCACACGAGTTCGTCTGGCTTTTAGTGCCAAAAAGCATCCCTATTCCTCAAACACTTTCTTCTTACAAGACCACTGCAAAAACCGCAAAAACTGTAAAAACCGTCCCGTTTCTATAAATCGTGTGCATGATTGACAACCGTAAAAACTGTCCCGGTCGCACAAACTGTTTTCTCAAAAATTATTGTGATTCTACCCATCGTGTGTGTGTGTGTGATTTCAGTATTATATCAGTGGGAAATCATCTGTGTGACAACTGCCTACCAGGTGTTTGATTAAAGTCTGTTTTTTCTTCTTCTTCCAAAATGAAGTCTGATAAATAAGTGATTGAACAAGTTGAGGAGGATAACCAAACACAAGAGGGTGAAGCCAAGAAGGGCACCTCCAATGCTAAAAATTACACAGCTCAGTGTACAAGTTTGGGACTTCATAAAATGTTTACATCTCTGCTGGAAGAGGAGAAGAGGTACTCTTTGTACCACCTACTTTGCATCCTTACTGCTGATTGATCCAATAACGACGATGTCGACGTTGGTTGTAGAAATATTTGATCGTCATTTCGGTGATATGAATTTCAAATTTTGGGGGACGTTAATTCAGATGAAACCCATTATATTTGCCTGATTTTGGGGCTACGTGTCTCTTCTATTGCAAATGAGTTCTTATCTATTGATCCTGAGCATATGACGAATTTCAAATTGAGGCAATTCCCCAAGAAGAAGAATGCATATGGGTTGAAGGAAATTGGTGATGCTTTAAAATAGACAAAATTGGAAAGACATCATGGTAAAGTTCTAATTTATCATTTGTTTTGTCTGCTTTATCATTGTTCTTCATTGTATTTGTCAACCCAAAAATGTATGTATTGTATTTGCAGTTTTTGGGTCATTATTTGTTGAGGTTCTTATTATTATATTGTGTATTAGTTGATATTTTTTACCTTCTTATTTTTAGCCGTATGTGATTTTGTTTTGTAGACGATGTTCTTCGATTAAATTTGTTAAAAATTATACTATCATTTCTCCTCCCGAACAAAGGGAGAAACATTGGGGTGAAGTATGTTGATCTGGTAGATAATTTAGTTTAGCTCAACAGATTCCCCTGGGGTGAGCAAGTCTATAAATTCTTGTGAAGTCAAATAGTAGAGTTTATCGATTATCGATCGGGCGCTGGTAAAAAATCGAATAAAGCTTTATCACTGTACGGATGTACCTGGGTGTTGATGATATGAACTTTCCTCTCTATTCATAGCCTGAAGTTTCCAAGAATTGAGGAATCCATACATTTATTCCCTGAGCTACAGGGATGGAGGATGACATCCTTTAAGCGTCGCCAAATTGTGACGTTTAAAAAGCTTTTTGCTAACCCTAAATTACTTATAATAGCTATGAAGCCGTCTGAGACTGACATGCAGTAAGATCTTGTGCAATAAGCCATGATAATCTTCCATTCTTTGTGTGATTTTGATTCATTTTATTGCTTCCATGTCATTTAATTTAGGTTTCCTATCATTTTATTAGCTTAGTTTTGGCATTTTTTTATAGGGGTCTTGTCATTTGTTTGATTCTTTCTATCATTGTTAAGTTGTTTATTATCATTGTTAGACTATTTTCTGTCATTTCTAAGTTGCCCTTTGTCATCGTCATCTATTTGAATATTTTAGAGATATCACATCGAAGTACCTGTAATTGGCGTTGTGTTTGCAATCGAACCACCGGCAGTCGGTGCACCTATAGTCGGTGCACCTGCAATAGGTAGCAGTTCTTCTGCCACTGAGATCAGAGCTATAGTGGTTAAGGTATGCTTCCAGTTGGAGGAGCATGGTAAAATATTGCTGAAGTTGGATGACCATGGAAAATTTTTGCATAACCATGGTAAAATGTTGGAATGAATTTCGATGTCTACAGTTAGAGACAGTACTCTACCACTTGAAGATACTCCACTCCTTGGGCAGTACCAGTTCTCTACTCATGAGAAAATCGCAAAACGCAAGCGAGAAAGAGGTAATGAGAATGAAGATGGGAAAATGAAGAAGGAGGAGCCAAGAACCTGGCAAAGAGACCTCTAAAAAAAATCAAAAGATTGAAGAAAAGAAAAATGGTAAGGGAGAATTGTAGAAGAAGACGAATGCCAACAAGAAGAACAAGAAGGCAGAAGAAGATGATGTGTCCTTGAAGAAAAAGGTTAAAGGCACAAAGAAAGAAGCTTTCATTGATAAATAATTTGATCATGTCTCACTGATCCAATTAAAAACCTTAATCCCCAAGAAGGGCTTGGCTAATAGAGTGCCAAGGAAGAGACAAGAAAAATTGCCAGAACTTGAGAATATTCAATCAACTGCAAAAAATTTATTTTAGCAAGTTGCACCTGGAGAGGGATTGGAGGTGGTAAAAGATTTAATAGTAGATGATGATGTTGAAGTGAATTTCAAAGCGATATCGTCTGAATATGGTGGCAGTTTTCTAAAGGTATCATCTATTTACTACTTCTTATCATTTATATGATATTCTTTGACATTTGTTTTTCAAAATATTGGCATTTACTTTATGAACTTTGCCATTTCTTCATAAGTCTGTCATTTGTTCAGTATATATTGGCATTTTTTAGGATGTCTTTGTCATTATTTTTTCCAGAACTTTCATTTCTTCTGATGTCTTTGTTCATTTCATTTGTTATATGTGAAGTGGAAGAAGGATGACGAAAAAGATGATGATGATAAGAAAGATGTCGAGGAGGAAGTTAAATCTGAAGAGGAGCAACCTTAAGTTACTGGAGAAGAGGATTCAGAACTACCAATTGTAGTGGTGTATTATAATAGAAAAAAATGTACAACATACAAATAAGGTATTTGCTGAAGAAGAGGATTCATAAGCTCAAGTAATATTTGTTTGTATTGAGCTATCCATACCATTTTTTTAAATTTGTTTCTTCTTTAACCTTTGTTGTACAGACTATGGTGGTTGCAGAGGTTACAAAAACTGATATAATATTCTTCAACCATGAGGAAGTTGTTGGTGAAGTTTATCAGGTAACTTATCATTTGTTTGCTGTTGACTTCTTATTTTCTTCTTTTGTTTTACCATATTTTGTATCACTCTTATCATTTGTAGTCTGTTTATTTACAGGCTAGTGCTGACCAAACAACTGTTGTATCTGTCGAGGAACAGACTATGGGGGTTGCAAAAACTGAAGATAAAGCTAGTTAGGTAACTTATTTGTCCTTTGCTGGTAACTTCTCATTTTATTTTTTTATTTTCCCATATCTTGTATCACTCTTATCATTTGTAGTCTGTTTATTTACAGGCTAGTGTAGACTAAACAACTGTTGTATCTGTCAATAAATAGACTATAAAGGTTATAAAAACTGAAGTAGTAATCTCCTACCAGGAGGAAGATGTTGATGAAGCTAGTCAAGTTACTTATCATTTCTTTGCTGGTAACTTTTTATTTTATTGTATTTATTTTTCTATATCTTGTATCACTCTAATCATTTGTAGTCTGTTTATTTACATACTAAAGAGAGTAAAGAGGAGGTGGAATAGAGCAAAGAGGAGGTGGTTAAAGGTATGGATGATGATAATAGAAATTCACAAAAAAATCCAGACCTTGTACAAGTAATAAAAAAAATGGTTGTTGACCAGACCAATGTATGAAGTACTTTTAAACCAAACAACTGGTTTATTACTTATTCTCATGTAATATGCACATTTATATTTCATTTTCTTATTTCGACATATCTGTTCCAGCTTGTTTTATTGGAGTCAGAAGTGGATGTTACCTTAAAGAAGAGGCATGCACTAACTGATGCATAAATTAATGAAAGAGCCTTCAAAATGGCTTGTCGAATGAACCAATTGCATGCTCAGCTTGACGAGCATCTTTTGGGAGTGTTATTAGAATCTTTTACTCAAAGACCCATCTCCCAGGATGAGAAAAATTAGGTAAACCAAGTCTGGTCACTGAGGAAAGATAAATTATCTCCTGAAGCTATGAATGCCAATATGACTACCTATAGGAGGATAGGTGAAGAAACTATTTGCCTTAACGCTCTCTAGACCTTATATCCAAAGCAATGGTTGGACAATGAGGTATTTATATCATTTATTACTTTTTGTTTGTCATTTGTACAAAAGTCTCTACCATTTGTTTTCAAATTGTCCGTCCTTTATTCGTTTGTACTTTATCATTTGTTTTACCTTTGTTATCATTTGTATTATTGAACTTTATCATTTTTATTGTCTAATTTGTCATTTTCTTTTTCTGTTCAGGTCATTGATGTGTACAGTAAATCCCTGATTCAATATTTTGATACACAACATCGTGCCCGCCCAGATAAAGAAAAGATTATGCTGGTGGATGTCTTTGTCTGTCAATATATTGGCAGGGATTTCAATGTCTGGACTCGTAATATGTTCTCTCCATAAGGTTTGGAATTGAAGAAGAAATTAATTTGGGAACAAATTATATCTACGCAATGGGATCGTACAGTTTTTAATTGCATCTATCGAGGAGATTTGAAAGTGGTTAATTTGAAATTAATACTCCTTCCCTAGAATCTCAATGACAACCACTGGGTCCTTTGTACTGTGTCTTTTAAGGAAAGAAAAATATGCATCTGCGATTCAATAGTGGATACAAAAATTGCAAATGCACAGAAGAAGAATAAGTTATCTCCTGTACACCAGCTTATTGAAGATCAGATATCGACCATCCTCCCAAAAATGTTGATATGGAAAGATTTTGCCGATCGTAGTAGTCCACCTACTGGCAAAGAGGTAAATGATTATGGTCTAAACTCCAAATGGACAACTCGTTTTGGAAAATGTCCAATGCAGCCAAATGGTCATGACTGCAGGGTCTATATGCTTGTCTTTGTAGACAATCTCCTAAGGGAAATGAAATTTCTAGATCTGATAGACGGTAATGAATGCCATTACATAATTGCTTATGACATATTGAGGCTGGGAGTTGAGCCGTAGGAGAATTTTAAAAACTTTGATCTACATTTTGTTATAATGTGTATAATCTAATTTGTGTAATTTTGTGAAGTTATAAACAGTTAATATCATTCATTTATATGATATTTCTCATTTGTTATATCTTCTTTGTCATTCATATATGACTTATTTGTTAGAATGGAGTCAGAATCTAGTCTGTATAGTCTGATTATTATTAATTTGTCATTAGTTTCATATGATTTGGCATTTGTTATGATAGATTTGTCATTTCTTATGTATGATTTGTCATTTGTTATCCTAGATTTATCATTTGTACTATATGATTTGCCATTCTTTATATATGATTTATCATTTGGTATCTACGAAAAATTGATCCATTTGTTTTGTAGATAGACAATGTTTGATGTAAGTAAATGGTCTATTTGGTTAATTGATATAATAAATTGTGTTTGTTTGTAAGTAGACAATATTTGTACTTAAACACATGATTATTTATATGTTATACAGGATTTACTATATGGATTTACTATATGTTATCTAGGATTTGTCATTTGTTAACTATCGATGGTCTATTTGGTTCTTTTATATAATGAATTGTGTTTGTTTATTAGTAGACATCATTTGAACTTAAAAAATTTGTTATCTATAATTTGTTCACTATGATTTGTCATTTGTTACCAATAATTTATCATTTGTTAACTATCATCATTTTTTTGTCGTATATGATTTGTGAAGGTTCAATTAATCTATTTGTTTTGTAGATAGGCAATATTTTATGTAAGTCATGTTGTCTTTCTACAAAATAAATAGAGTGGAGTGAACCTTCACACCTTCACAAATGATAAATTATTGGTAACAAACAAATACAATTTATTATATCAAAAAACCAAATAGACCATTGATATTTAACAAATGAGAAATTATTGGTAACAAATGACAAATCATAGTCAACAAATGATAAAATATAAATAACTAATTTTTTAAGTTTAAATGATGTCTACTAACAAACAGACACAATTCATTATATCAAAAAACCAAATAGAGCACTGATAGTTAACAAATGATAAATTATTGGTAACAAATGACAAATCATAGTTAACAAATGACAAAATATAGATAACTAATTTTTTTTAAGTTCAAATGATGTTTACTAACAAACAAACACAATTCATTATATCAAAAAACCAAATAGACTACTGATAGTTAACAAATGACAAATTATTGGTAACAAATAAAAAATCATAGTCAACAAATGATAAATTATAGATAACTAATTTTTTAAGTTCAAATGATGTCTACTAACAAACAAACACAATTCATTATATCAAAGAACCAAATAGACCACTAATAGTTAACAAATGACAAATTATTGGTATCAAATAACAAATCATAGTCAACAAATGATAAATTATAGATAACTAATTTTTTAAGTTCAAATGATGTCTACTAACAAACAAACACAATTCATTATATCAAATAACCAAATAGACCACTGATAGTTAATAAATGACAAATTATAGGTAATAAATGACAAATCATATTTAACAAATGGCAAAATATAGATAACTAATTTTGTAAGTTCAAATAATGTCTACTAACTAACAAACACAATTCATTATATCAAATAACCAAATAAACTATTGATAGTTAACAAATGATAAAATAATGATGTCTATCTACATTTTTTATATGAGATGTATCATTTGTTATATATGGTTTGTCATTCTTCATGTATGATTTGTCATTTTTGATATATGATTTGTCATTTGCTATATATTATTTGTCATCCTTCATTTATAATTTTGCATTCGATATATATTTGTGAACTATTTCTTAACTATGATTTCATATTTATTATCTAAGATTTGTCATTTGTTATATATGATTTGCCATTTGTAATATAAAATTTGTCACTTGTTGTATAAGATTTATCATTTGTTATCTATGATTTGTCATCATCTTAAGATTATATTTTCTTAGTTTGAAATTGCAATACTTATTCATTGGGCTCAAAAAAAGAAAATTTTATTAGCTCGAATATTCTTACAGATCGTAATTTACATTATATTAATTTATATCAGTTTACGCACTCGGAGGTGGTGGTGGTCGGTCTCCCCTACCTCCGCCACCGTCTCTTCCTCTAATTCTACTTAGGGTACCGGCTAGACATCATCGGACGTATACCAACCACTTTATCTGCCGTTGTAACAGCATCATCTGCCAAAAAATGTAGACCAATTCCCTGACCATGCTCTGACGACACCATATAGTGAAAGCGGAGCATTTGATAATAATCGCCATCCGCCGCCTCTTCCACCTCTTCATACATCATCCCATGGAAGGTAAGACACACTAGAATGGGATTTAGAAGTTCAAGGGACTGGGCCCCAAAGTATTAAAACTGCAACTCTTGCATCTTGGCAAGAACTCTAGCCTCGTACGCTTGGCGTCTGGAGCTCACCATCTTCTTCATAAAGCAGTTATAGAGGAAATAGTTACAAAGGAAGTATGTCAGTATTTATACCATACCACAACAATATTTAATGTTGAGTTCCAAATCTCAATGTCAAAATGAATTCAAACACAACAGTATTTAATGCTGACTAAACCCATTGGAAATGATCCCCGAGTGCTGAATGTATTTGTTATTATTTTAAAAAATATATGTCATCCATCTGGTAGTGATTTATCATTTGTTTATCATTAATCATCATATGTTATGGTATTATTAACATGTTGTCATTGGTTATGTACCATTTATCATTTCTTATTCAGCATCTATTTTTTTATCGATTTGTTTACAAAGCTTCAATCAACTGCTTCAATCAGCTGTCGAAGACAATTGAATCGCTAGAGGGGAGGTTGTCCGGTCCTGAACTATAGATTTTCCTATCTTCTGTAATGTCCCTGTTCAGTTGAATTTATAGTTTGATTATCATTATTTATTATTTCTATTGGAGCTTTAAACATTTGTTCCTTAAGAGTTTAACATTCTAAAGAAAGAAATTAACGTCACTAAAGATAAAGAATATTACACTTCACTCCTACATATTTCTCTACTTGTTAAGATCTAGAGATTTTAACTTTGACAAAAAATCTTGCAGCATCTCCATTCTGACCTTGGAGATCATTATTTGAGTGTAAGTTTCATTTGTAATAGTGTCGAGGATCTGATTGCTCCCTTGATCATAATTTGTAATGTCTTCCACCGTTGACGATTGTGAACTTTTAGAATCATCGGGCGTAGAGGATTCTCAAAACCAAGTTTTGAACTGACAATGGTTTTGTGGGCAATGGTAGAATCTCCTATAGTGCGGTTTAGAGACTCTGCAAATAAGACCACAATCACACTTTTTTACCTCATCTACCCACACCCATAAGCCACACCCACCAATTTTGTGAGCGCATTAACATAACCAGCGGTTAGGATTGAGGCTTATGCGTGAGAGACGAAAATCACAATTTTTACCGCACTAGTAAACAAGGGATGCATCGTTGGTAAGGAAGTATGTAATGTTTGAGAACTGGTAGGGAAGTATGTGACATTATCTTTATTACATTTGTTTTAACAACCTAGCATAAAGTCAACTTTGATTACGTTTACAACAAGCTATCTATCAAAAACATCCACGTTGGTAGGGAAGTACGTAATGCTTGATAATTTACAACAGTAAAATGACAATGATATCATAAAGGAATGACAAATACTAATGAGAGAATGACATTTAATTTGCATGACAGTTAACAATACCAAAATGATACTTTTTGTAAAAACAAATGACAAATAAGTCGTTTAAATTCTAGGAGCTTTTTTCCTAAATAGTCAATGTGACAAGTTAATCTTTATTACTTGATTAGACAACTTAGCTTAAAGTCAACTTTGATTACGTTTAAAACAAGCTATCTATCCAAAACATTCATGTGGTTCCCGCAACTCTAAACACTAATCCCTAAACCCTGTCCACGCGTGATTCAAAGTCCTAATTCTCCCAAGTATATAAAACCTTAATCTCTTTTGAGCTACATATTCTCAAGCCTCAACTATTCAAACCCTAAACTTTTTACAACTTCACAAAAAATATCGCACTCCTACTTCACTCGATTTAGCTGTGCCTCTTCCAGCACCCCTCAAGATTGGTTTGAGGTGGTAGGGATCGAGTAAGATGAGGCAGACAAATGTCTCTTCACGTTGGATAAAATTTGCATCATGGAGAAGGATGTCTCCTGTGAGAAGGAGCAACTGCTGAAAGAACATCACGAAGAGTTCAAGGAGAAATTAGGAGAGCTAGATGAAATGGATGGCGAACTAAATAAAATTATAAAAAAGAAAATAGAGCGTTTTGAAGAGTTTAAGTTCTATATCTGTTTCTTGGAAGATCATCTCTGCGCCGTAAAGTTGGACCGGGATGAGCACAAGAAACTTTGGGAGGAGTCGGCTTGTAAAATTAGCTATCCCGAGCAGAAGATCATGACTATAAAGCGTAATCAAAATTCCTCAAGTGAGGAGTTGTGAACATTTGTGTTGTTTGGTTTTTAGTTTTTGTTATTGTTGTTATTATTGCTTCCCTTGTATGAACATATGTTTTGTTTCGTTTCGCTTTTTTACTTTCAAATAATGATTTCCGTCTGATATGAGAGAAATAAACAACTGAAAAGTTCTATCCAAAATAAATGATATAAGGGAACTAAACAAATGATAAAGACTACATGAACAAACGTAAATAAATTTTAAACTGAACGAAACTGGTGATAACATTTGAACAGACAAATGATAAATTATCGTTAAACAATGACAGTTTAGGAAAGAAACAAATGATATATAACATACAAACAAGTGCAAAATTCTCTTCAACATATTACAAGTCGATGTGACAAATAATGATACTTGATTAGATAACTCAGTTTAAATACTCATCTGACCTACGTGTACAACAAGAAATGACGGCGCCGAACCGAAGTAATATTAACTTTTACCCTAAACATCGTATAATCCCTGACATGCATCCCTTCCCAATGCATTCAACTCCCCTTATAAAAACCCTAATCTTAAATTAACTATTCTCAACTCTTCAAGTCTTCAACTATTTAAAATTTCAAACCCTAACCCTAAACTCCGAACTCTTTTCAACTTCTAAAAAAAATGTTGCACTCCACTCGAGTTAGCCATGTCTTTTTGAACACTCCATACGATTGGTTTGAGTCGGTAGGGATGCAGGAAGATCAGTGTAACCAACGTCTCTACAAATTGAATAAACTATGTCTAATGGAGAAGGATGTCTCCGGGGAGAAGGCCCAAATGCTGAAAAAAGCATTATGAAGACTTCAGGGAGAAATTAGGAGCGTTCTATTATATTCAGGGTGAATTGTATCAAGTTATAGCAAAAGGAGATCAACGTTTTGAAGAGTTTAAGTTCCATATGCACTTCTTGGAAGATCAGCTATGCGCCATAAAGTTGGACCGGGATGAGCACAAGAAACTATAGGAGGAGTCGGCTTCAAAGATTAGTTGTCTCCAGCAGAAGATCCAGGATTTGGAGCGCGATCTGGAATGCTCAGAACGTGATAAGGAGTTGTGAATATTGGTTCTAGTTTTTTTGGTGTTTAGTTTGTTAGTTTTTTTTGTGATAACTGATACTAGACCAATGTATGAATGCACATATATTTTCTTTTGTTTTGTTTTGTTTTGTGCTATATCGTTTGCTTTTTGTTGTTAAATAATAATTTCCGTATTATATATGGCAAACAAAATACTCACAGTTCTGCAAGAAAATAATGATGATATAAGGAGGGACAAGTTTAATGATGAACTTAACAAAATTGATGATAAAAATTCTACAGACAAATGATAAATTATTCGCGCACAAATGACAGTTCAGAAGCAAACAATGATATTGTACATACCAACAAATGCGAAATTCTCTAAAACAAATGACAGATCCGAGGAACACAATGATATCATGGAAACAAACAAACGTGATTTTTTTTACACAAATGACAGTTCAGAGGCAAACAATGATATCATAAAAACAAACATATGAGAAATTCTTTGTGCACAAATAAAAGTTCAGAAGCAAATAATGATATAATGGAAGCAAACAAATAATAGTTATATTTAAACAAATGATAATTTTAACAACACACACGATAAAGATCATATAAACAAATGATTCATAGAGTACCCAAAATACTCAGCGCAAACTGATTGTAACATCTTCATCTGGGATGACAGGTGGCCAGTGCTCATCGTAAAAGATGGTGCCATTGTCGGACGTGCATTGTCGTCGAATGGGATTGGCAGAAGCTTACAAGAACGATAATTGTATCCGTTTTTTCAACACCTACTACAAAATCTTAGTTTGGTGACAAGACCAGACATTTTTTCCATTCTCTTCCTTTACGTGCGAGGACGATCGACTCAAACTGTTGGAATAGGAGCACGAACACGTGGATCAGTTTTTAAAATTTTCCACTGCTCAATTCTTCTTATAGGAATCCATATAGGTTCATAAACAATCTTGTATGTATCATTTGTGAAGTACTCAGAGACACGTGTAGTTGGATCGACATTAGCAAGACCGAGAGCACGTACATCGTGTTCACAAGGTATACCCATCACTTGCCACCAAGAACAAGTACCATCTTTAATATTTATAGAATCGGTTCTGCCATAACTAGTCATCTGAAAATGGTAACGTGATGTATGAACCCTGCAGGTTAGTGAATCTGCCACAAATTTTCTACTCTCACAGTGATCCGTAGCCCATGGCGTTAAACGAGCTTTACTCTTCTGAGCTTCCTCCCTATACGTATAGGACATTTCCAAACAGATTCTACGTAATTCCTCAATAAACACATGGATAGGAAGATCTTTTACTTTCAATATAACGTTATTCAAACTCTCGACATGATTTGTGTAAGACACTCCGTATTTGAACAAATGACAAACAATAAAAATCAAATACCAAATGAGATCATACAAGTGTAAAAGGAATAATAAAGAACTGGTGAGAAATAATGGGAAAAAATGACAAATAAGAATGCAAATGGTGTAATAATGACTATTCCTCATATAACAAATGAGAAGTTGATCAATAGAGAGTGACAACGTACCTACTCATTAGAATGTATATATTAGACCATGTTTCATTGGGAATACCTAGTATGTATTAGAGACCCACTGGATCTGTATTCCGAATAACATTCATGTGTTTATCAAAATCAATGCTTGTTAGGGCCTCTGTTGCCATCCTAAATGCGATCCTCGCACTTTCGAGGGTAGTTTTAATGCTGTTCGATATGTGAAAGGCACAAAATATATGGATTGCAAATGGAAACACCTTGGGTACAACATTAATAATTTTGGGGTTCCTGTCAAAGATGACGACGAATCTAGTGTTATAACCGTGAAAATTAGACCCAAACATCTCCCGGAAGTATGTCCAACTTTCGGTGGTCTCCGAGTCTGTTATCGAAAACGCAAGTGGAAAAATATAATTACTTGGGTCAATGGCGATGGCTGTTAGTAGAGTCCCATGATATCTCCCTTTTAAAAAAGTTCTGTCAATCACAACAACTGGTCTCAATAGTTTATAAGTTTTTTTAGGAGGACTAAAACACCAAAAACACCTTGTGAATCTCTTATCCTTGCAACTCGTAGTTTGTATGTCAAATACAAAATCTAGGTCAACCAAGCTCACTTTCGCAAAATAGCTCGTAAGTAGTTGGTATGCGTGCTCAAAGTTGTATCGCATTTGAAATAATTACGTAGATTAAATGACATTGTGTATAAGACAAATGATAAACGCCATAGTACAAATGGCACAGTGAGTCGACAAAATGACATGCGATTAAATGATAAACATTGTTGTACAAATAACTTGTATGAGGGAACAAATGACATATAAAGTGATGATACCTCAGCGCGGGCTTTTTCTTTCGCACGCCAGGCAAGATTGTATGTTACATCAATATTGTGATGAATTTGCATATCATTAATAATTTTGAAAGGTTTGTAGTTTGGGTCTTTTCGTAGTTTTTGCTTGATTATAGAAGCAACCCATCTACTAGACACTGCCTTATACGCGTTCCCACCTTCAGTTTATACTCGGATGCGTGTATGCACAGAGCAATAAATATTTACTCTAAATAGGGCAGAACCGACCAACCTCGCCGCATAAATCCGCCAAATACATTTATGACCTTTGCAACGTACTACGATTTTATATTTGTTTCTCAGAACGTGCTCGAGATTGAACTTATTTACAATTGCATAAGCTCTTATGTGATTCTTGAGTTCAATCTCATATCGATATAAATAACTAATATTAAACTCTTTACTGAAGTCATAGGGATCTTCTGTGTACGCAACAGATTTGAACTGAAAATTCACGAGATCTTTCACCTATTCGGGCTGTAACTCAAACCGTAATTCAGCTGAACAAATGAGAAATATGCTTTTCAGGATGATACTAGTTTGAAAAGAAATGTTAAAAAACACCTCACAAATGACAAATTCTGCGAGCTTACCTGAAGGTTCAGTTTGTCTAATGATAGTTTCGGGTTCAATTAAAAGATGAACATTAGTTAACATAAGTTCATTTAAAAGATGAACATTAGTTAACACAAGTTCATTTGAGAGATGAACATTTGATTGAGGAATACTAGGTTCATTTGAGGGAGGAACATCAGTACGGATAGTTTCGAAAGATTCATTTGATTGATGAACATCATCATCATCATCCACTAAAGGTCCAAACCTACATGGATCAAGCCCTTTGCCATTTGTTTTAGGGTAACCCCTGTATTCAGGTTCAAGATCAGGAAATGAGTTATGATGCAAAGGTCCCCCCATTTTGGTGGTGGACAAGCCTTTACCTGAACCAGTATCTTTGGTGGTGGACAACCCTTTATCCGAAGAACAAAAATTAGAAATAAAGTTTTGGGAGTTTTGGGAAGGTACCATAAGTTCATTAACAATCCATATATGAAAGGGTGTGTCAGGATTGGTTTTATGCACATTGATCATTATGGTAAAGTCTTGGACCGATGAAATTGCGCATGCACAACCATGGACGAAGTTGTACAGCTTACAGTCCTCATGACAGATTTTGCTTGTTTCTTCAAGGAGTGTAATAATATCTTCGTATGACGTGTGCACTTTTAGTGAGGTAAGTTTTGTACTTCCTCCAACATAACTAACGATTGATCCGATCTTTGGACGTACGATATCCCCACCAAAATGAACAATGGTATAAAGCTGAACTCCATTCATCCCTGAAACAAATGATATAAATAAACAATTTCGGTGATAAAGTTGCATAACACAAATAAAAAAATGATATAAAACACAACTTCAGCAATCCCTAAAACAAATGATAAGAATCCCGAAATAAATGATATCAATGAACAATTCTGGTGATATAGTAGCAGATAAAAAATGTTACAAATGACACAAGAAAAATGACAAATCATAAAGTAACATAAGACAAATGATTAAAAAGGCAAAGAAAAATGATTATGTACAAATTGTATCGTCTTGCATAACATTTTTCTTAAGAAAAAAAGCTTCAAATCATGATGCGGATACACAGTGAGAGATGATGGATACAGAGTTAGTGATGATATTTACTGCAACAGTTACTTCAACGGCCGAAGAGAAAGATACCAACGGTCTTTGGTAACGAGGATAACCTATGATAACAATGATCTTTTCTTCCCCAATAACCTTTGTGTGAGGACTTTAGCAAATGCAGAACGATAGTTAGAAGACTTGGCACATGAAGGAGACAAACAGTACATCAAAGAGAATCTGCTTTGATTTTTGTAGAAGTTTTGTAGAAGAAGAAGAATAAGATGAAGAAGCTTTGATTTTTAAGGTTGGTAGTGTATTTAAGGGGAAATCTTCCATCTTATTATTGTTCTTATTACTATAGCAGATTAGACTACTCAACAACTCCAGTAGAATAGTTTCGAATTTTTGTTGTATTATTTATCATTTTCTTTGCCCAAACTTTGTCATTCTTTTAGAAATTTTTGTAATTGTTTTGGTATAACTTTGTCATTTGTTGAGTAATTTTTGCGAGTTTGTAGATTTATGACTAGCAGATTAGACTACCTATTAACATTTAATATTAGAGAATAGGGTGACAGTTAGGGGGTAGTCGGTGGGACCATTATCGATTTGTTAATTTTAGTATCGATTTTGGAAGAGGCTTGCCAAAATATCGATTTTGTAAATATGGCAAAAAGTTGTATTTATTATCATAATTACCTTTAAAAAAAAACACTATATGCCAAGCCATGTATTTCACGCGCTGCATGTCTGACACCACGTTGTACGCCATACCATATGGAGTGTCTTGGTGCATACTTCAAACTCTCCAATTAAGTCATCCACAGTCCACGTATCATATCATTATTATTAAAATATATTCCGAAACAAAGCCCGTCCCCAAAAACTTGAACAACGAAAACTCGTTATATATATATATATATATATGCAAAACTTCAACTAAGAAAGAGAAATAAAATTTGCGAGTAGCACTGTAATAGTTGATCATCTCCAGTAAGCATAATTGCAGGATTTGGTTCGTCTTAAACCCTTTTTTTCCCCTTCAATTCGATATTTTTGAGGTCTTTCTTACATTATTAGATACAGAAAGAAAAGGACTTTCTGACGTAAAGTGTCTGGTGATTGGTCTTATTCATTTACATAATTATCCCTGCAGTTTGAAGCTGGTAGAACAGCAAAGAAGGGTAAAACTTGAATAAGATACATAACAATTAAACTAAGATATGAGCTTGAGAGAGCAACAATGGAGAGGGTCGAAATCGCATCAGGAACACAAGAAGCAATGGGTATTGGTGGTAATGGTGAATCAGCAGGTCTAATCAACTCCAACAACAACCGAAAGAACCTCTTTGGCCAATTGTAGACGGATCACTCGGTCTCTCAGAAGAAGAATCGCTCAATTACGCTCGTAGATTCTTCAATTTTGGGTCCTGTTTGCTCCCATGGCTTTGGGCTTTGAATTGCTTCTATTTCTGGCCAGTTCTTCATCAATCTCCTTCATTGTAAGTACTTTTCTCTAACCCATTCTTTTTTTCTTTCAATTTAATGCTTATGATTTGATACCCAATTGGTGAATTTGAAGTTTTTGGTTAATGGGTATCTTTGTTTTTGAGCTTTGATTGATTCTTATTGTTGTAAATCATCAATCTAGTCAGCACCAACCTCGCCCGTTTGATTGAAACTGCCCGTATGCCCTCCACCGATAATTGTGCAACAGCATCACTGCTTCTTCAGACGATGCAAAGGGGCTGGAGAACAATTTGTATCTCTCTGTTGGTGCTCGTATGATGCTACGCTCAAACCTTGCAACACAATACGGACTTGTTAATGGTGCGATGGGCACTGTTTTGAACATCGCGTCGGTCTCCCCACCGTTTAGCGGTAATACTAGTTTATTTTGTTTAGGTAAATTTCTTATTATGTAACTCTATTGATCATTGAGCGATTTTGTACCGTGCAATGCAGCCAAGTATAACTAGAGATTGTTTCTAGTAATGCCTTCTCCACTCTGCCGTTCTCTTCGCACTTCTCCTCGTTGTTCTCAAGTCCAAAGGGATCATGGGGCTTGTGGCTGAATTCTCATCACCATTGTAAGTTTTGATCTCAATTTCTAATTTAGGTTTCAATTCCTGTAAAATCATGGATTATTATGTAGTTTTCGTGTTTAAGGTTAGTTTTAGTTCATGTATAAGGAGATACTATGGTTAAATTATAAAATTATAATTTGGTTTATGGGATATATGCTTACCTATTGGCCCAATTTTTCAACAACAATTGCAAAATAAATATAATTGATAGAAAACTATGTAATCCTCGTTAATGTAAGGGACACCTAATTAGGCGTTCCAATGAGGCAGTGGTGTTACTGTGTCGAGAGAGGTGTGTGGCGTTTGTTGGGGATTTGGGTCGGGCATCCTACTTGATTGCTTGTCTACAGAACTGGTAGAAGAGGAGGACTGAACCCAAATCATCTACTGAAAGCAATACCAAGTCTATGTAGTTTACTTTCCAAAAAAAAAGTTTATGTAGTTTAAGAAGAGTTTTTACTTCTCTCAGAAAAGCTGCAACTAATAAAATATGATACAAGTAAATAAAAGACATGAGAATGTGAGTATATATTCCTACTAGCGAATACCCATGTGACTGCCATGAATTACTCTTTTTGAAATTTAATTTCCATGTTTTTAACCCAACTTCGTGCCTTTCGGCATTATACCTCCTGTTGGAAAATAGATGTAACACAAATATGCTTTTGGATGGTGAACGCGTTTAGGTACTCTACAATACTTCTCCATCTGCGTAATTCTCTAAAGAAAAATATTTTTCTCATTTTAGTGCCAAAGTTAATTAAGAAAAGTCAATAGATACACTGATATGCCCACAACATAAGCTCAAAACGTGACATGTTTCCTAATACTTTGATATACAATGAGTCCTTTTCATCCAATTATGGGCAACATCTTTTTCATTGCCATCCCAAATAATCGTTGCTCCAATTTATGTTGTTTGACTTCGTTATTTAGTTAACCCAATGCCTAGATCAATGTCGAGGAGTCTAGAGCTTAGAAGATTATATGCAAAATATTTCCATTACGGCTTCAATTTTGTTAGATGATTATAATCAAATTTAAACGCATGGAAAATGTTTAAAGAAGGTATTGAAATCATCATTGGGAATAGGGAGAAGATCAGTTTTTGCACAATGTATGGTGTATGGTGTGATTCGAGACAATTTGCATTGGTGTATCCTTTTCTTTACAACGTCTGTGATTTAAAGCACGACAATGTTATTGAGTTTCATGTAATGGAGAGAGACATGGCGAGTTGGAATTTTCATTCTGAGACAAACATTTTTTATAGGGAAGTGGAGGATCTTGACACTTTTTTTTTTGAGGAGGAAGTTGGGCTTAAGACAGGACCCCACCAGAATTGTATTTAAAAGATCAAAAGTTACAATCTAGGATGCAATTTACAGTTAGTATCAGATGTACACAAGTTAATCAGAGGTTGAGGGAGTGCACAAGGAAAGAAAACATAGTCTTCAACAATGCCCATGGATGATGCAATGTAGTGAGCAACTTTATTACCTTCTCTTATCTTGGCCATTATAAGAGAGTTTTCCATATTATCCATGATTCTAGAAGCATCTCTCAAATCAGCAAAGCATGTCTATCGAGGACTGTACTCTTTCTTAAGTACTTTTGCAGCATATCTAGAATCAGTAATGGAACAAAGACTAGGAAATCCCAGTTTCTCTGTAATTCTCAGACCTTTACACAAGGCCTTTATTTCAATGACTCCAATGTCTCCTGTAAATATTATGTTGAAAGCTCGGATAGGCAGCCCATTGGGTAATTTGAATTTGTCACCATAAGATTTTATATCACAAGTTATACACCTATCCACATTGTGTATGATAGCTTGGTCAAATTCTTGTTTCCATTTCACCCATTTAATAGATCTAAGCTGTTTAAAGATTGGATAGTCTTTGATAAAGCTGTGAGAAGTAGGGCTAAAGTAGAATTTGTGATTAGAAATTCTGCATTTGTATGAGGTTTCAAAGAAGATCTTTCTGTATATACTATCACCAGTAGTAGTGGATTCATTCTTGAATTGTCTTGCATTCCTCTCTAGCCACACATGATAAATAGTAACTGAAAAGACTATTTTGAGTATCTTACCCCTTGAAGGATCCACTGCTGCTTTTCTATGAGTCTCTGCATCCTATCCAATTATAGTTCTAGAGTACCTCAGGTTAGAAATAATCTTAGACCAAATAAGCTTTGTCAATGGATAGTTGAAGTAAAGATGATCCCTATTTTCCTCCTCAGAGTCGTAGAAAGAGCAGTATGATGGTTCAAGTTTTCCTATTTTTAGAATCCCTTGTTTTGAGCCTATTCTTCATGGGTAGCCAAGTAATGAATGAGTGTTTTGGAACATAATCTTTATCCCATACAAGGCTATGCCAGTTATCTTTATCCTTCTTCTTGATAGCTTGCCTAGTTGATCTGGATGTAAATGATCCATTAATGTTGAGTTTCCAGCATGCTCTATCCTCTTCATTTGTAATAGGTTTGTGAAGTTCAGAAATATCTTGCCATATGTTTCTCACGTCTTTAGATCTATGTCTAGAAGTGGGAATGCTCCAATCTCCATTTTGAATGATAGCTCTGACAGTTGCTTCAATATCCATTTTGTGATAATATAACTCCTTCCACCCAAGGATCATTCCAAAAGCTAGTTTTTTCTCCATTCCCAATAATATAAATGCAAGATTTCAATGCTATTTCCCTTTTCTTCATCACACATTTCCGGATCTTGACACTTTGATTCCTAAAGTCAATTCGGTTATTATTCGGGCGGGTGAAGAGAAATGGAAATGGAAGTGGGCTGATATTGGTAAATTCACAGTAAAATCTGTGTGAACAGTTGGTACAAGCTAGGAGCGAAATAGGCAGGTACTATAACGAGAAGTTCCCGAAGCGTGTGGTTTGAAGACCTTGTGGTTTGAATACTGCGGTAATTAAACACCCTGGACTGTAATGAATATGTTCTAAAACCTCGACTTGAGACAATCCCAGTCCAAACAAAAATTCTTATGAATGCGTTCCCTCAAGATCAAATGAACAAAGTTGGGTTGGTTGTGAAGTGCACTAATTGAAAACACTCGGTCTTAACCCTTGTATTCGCGGAAGCGAACCCTCGATCGTGAGCCCCAACTCCGTAACAACCTAAGTTGATGTCATTCCGAATCATTGAAATTAGGATTGAATCTGTAATTGCAATCAAAGCTGAACCAGTTTCAAAAGACCCTACTTTGAATTAACCAACATAAAAAATACGATCTATCAGAGGTTTCAGCAAATGATTGTAGTTAGGGAATAAACTTTAATTTTCAAAAGAAGAAAAGTGAACCTTCTATTTGAAGAGTTCAAAAATTGAAGCCAAACCCCTCACGAACTTCAAATCTGTTAAATCGAATCTGTCTTGCTCACCGGAGACTATTGATTGAACCAAAATCAAACCCTTGAAATCCAAAATCGAAACCCTTCCTGCAAATGGATTTCAAATTTGATACACTGAGTTTCAGATCGAGAATCAGTTTCAAAGATCGAGAATCAGTTTCAAAGACTGAAACCCTTGTAATCTAGATCTATGCACCACTCATATAGTAAGGTGCTAAACTCGTTCAATATAGAGAGGTAATACTCTCTTGCTTAGTTAAGCAGTCATTTTAGAATTATTTCTTGAATCTTTATCTATGTAAGAGGAATGTAATGGTACTTAATATAATTATTTAACTAATAAATCATCTTAGAATTGTTTCCAACGAGGGCTATTAACTTGAAGTATGTATTCCTTCATTTAACCCAAAACCAATAAAATTGGATTTTTATTTTGAACAGGTACTGGTTCTAGCAGTAGCATTAATCACTAGTTGGAGCATTGTCCATGTAGTTCCATTCGGTCATGTTGGGACATATTCCAAAGGTGGCGTTCTTCTTAGTACATTTACAGAGCCAGGTATTATTGTGGTGTATCATATATTTAACTTCATAATCTTTGGTTGCATATATAACCGTCATAGTCATTGCTCAAAAATCATTTCGGCTGTAGGTTTTCACTTGAAGATTCCGTTGATAACCCAGTTTCAGCCCATCAAGGTGATCAATAAAGTGAATCAGGTAAACATATCCTTCTTCCCAATAACAACTCGTCACTAATTTACTCATCTGTGCCTCAAACTTTCTACCCAAATTTTCAAGCTATTATAGTTGTAATATTTAGTGTTTCATACCATCTCTTATAATTAAAAGCAATATTTTGAACTTTTATACAATTCTGTGATCATCGAATACCTAATGAACAGGTAAAGGATATCCCATTCAGTACGAAAGATGGTGCTATGATCAACTTTGAAACCATAAAGGTACACCAGTTGTTATCCCTTTGGTGATTGACGCTTTAACTTATCTTGCTGTGTTCCTAGTTGAACATGTTTTTACTTAATTTTACTCTATTTAAGGTTGTCAGTCGTCTTCACAAGGAATACTTGTATGATACCCTGCTCAACTATGACCTACTATATGACAAGCTGTGGATAGACGAAAAGATTCATCATGAAATCAATCTGTTCTGCGGTGCTAGAACCCTTCAAGAAATTTATGTCGACAACATGTCTCATCGGGTAGGTAGTGAGACTACACTACATTATTATCTGTTTCACTCATTACTAAATTGAATTACTATGGGATTAAAATGTTTCAGATACGTAGGAAAATGAGAGTCGCTCTTCAGGGTAATTCTACACCCAATGCCGCGGGAATTGTGATTTGTTGGGTGCGTGTCGTAAGCCCTGTTTTTCCAGATAGCCTAAGGCGTAACGAAGAGAAGATGTTAGAGGAACGTATGAAGGTAATTGTTTAATGCCAACTTTTTGTGGTAGTCATTCTTTCTTCTTTGTCGAATGTTGGATAATGATAAGATATTGAAACATAGAAGAAGTTCTAAGATAGTAATTAGTTCCCTGTATTTCAGAATCCAGGTTTCGAATAGACAATAACAGAAACCGAAGCAAACCTTTTTCTTCATCTTTTGAGCCGTAACCTCAACAATCTCTACCTAGGTGAAAAATCCGTTTCTTCCGCTGCATTCATCTTGTATCCTTGTTACACGAGTCTAGGTTTTTCCTAGACCCGCCAATCGGAATCCACTTTCTGATCATCATTGTAGACCGTGCCATTGCTCCACCTTGAACTAAATTTCTCTTTCGAGAAATCTCCATAGCTTTATCGGTACATGCAACCTTTACATCTCCATCCACTGATTTACCAATCAATGCATACAAGTTATCGCTGAGAACTCCTTTCATGATCAAAGAAGACTTCTAATAAACTTTCATTACTCCACCTCGCCTGGAGTAATTGTAACCCTCATTATCTAATTTGGAAAATGAAATTAGATTATGAGTCATACTCGGCACATGTCAAACATCATGAAGAACTATGATGCGTCCATCAAACATCCTCACGCAAATATCACAAACTTCCAAAATCGGCATTCGAGAGCCATCGCTCGTCGACACAAACTTGCTACCTTCATACTTTGCATATTTGCCGAACCATGCCTTTTGTGCGCATACATGCAATGTAGCCCCACTATCAAACACCCATCATCAGCGGCCACCACGAGGAGCGACTCGTCACCATTATTACTAGTAACTGTTGCCAGTTTGTTAGTGTCACCTTCGAAGCCCTTTGCTGAACTTGCTCCTTTACCTTTCCCTGCTTTGCAATCCGATCTATAATGACATGATTGACCACAACCCCAACAAGTTCCTTTTTTGAACTTATTAAAGATTCTCCTCCCACTAGCTACCATCGCCGAGTTTACCGCAGAGGATTCACTACCCTTAAGCCTTCTCTCTTCGGAAATAAACGTATTTGTAACCTCCTCAAAACTCAAGGTATCCTTCCCATACATCAACGTAGGTTGAAGATGCTTGAAGGAAGAAGGAAGATATCATATGAGTTGAAACGCATTATCTCATCCTCAACTTTAACTCCGATCGATTCCAATTTTGAAACGATCTCATTCAAAGAACCTAGGTGATCACCGACGCTCGTACCCTCATCCATCCGAAGCATATGTAGCCGTCCCTTGAGGTACAAGCGATTCGAAAGACTCTTCATTTGATACAAACTTTCGAGCTTTTCCCAAAGACCCTTTGCGGTCTTCTCTCCAGCCACGTTTGCCAAAACATTTTTAGCGAGACAAGCAAATCCCGCTCGCAGCCTTGAATCCATATCTTCCCAATCTTCTTCATTGTTGTCCTTTTTCTGGGCCGCTATACCTTCCACCAGAGGTTTAGGTATAGGCTTCTCCTTCAGTGTTTTGCGTAACCCGCCTTGAATAAGATATCTTAGACTAGTATTTGCCACAATCCAAAATTAATCTTCCCATCGAACTTCTTCACATCAAATTTGATTGCGTTAGAGTACTTAGATCCCCCCATCTTGCTTCTCTACTTGCCCCAAACCTCGCCCTGATGCCAATTGTTAGGAAACTAGGGAAAAATCACAACGCGGAAGCACAATATTAATAAGCAAGAACTGGAAGATCTAACTCTAACCATAGAAGATTCAAACCAAAACAATAAACACACATACAAGATTTCAATTTAGGTGGAAACCCAAAAGGATCAAAACCACCATCGACAAGCACGACAAATCTATTATCAATTAGGGTTATAAAAAGTTTTAGAGATTTCTCAACCTCACCTTTACCCTTACAGATAATCCCTTGCAAGAAACCTTAGAAAGAAAAAACCCAAGAAATCTCGCAAGAGCATAACCCTAAATTTATCCATTTTCTCTCTCTAGATATTTTTTCTCCTCTGAGGTTTTGAACAACATAACATATAAGGTTTAACCAAGCCCTAACTTTATATTAAACATCTATGAGGCTAATCCAGAAAATATGCACCACGATGCGCTTTAAAACAACCTAAAAATTGTTTGCCAACTTTCTGTTCGAATAGACAACGAACAGAGTCAAGTTTGCCTCTTCTGTTCGAGTCAATTCGAACGGGAATCGAAAAAAACCTTTTTCTTCATCTTTTGAGCAGTAACCTCAACAAATAAAACATCATAAATATTCTAGAAGTCAAAGAGTCATCATTACTCATAGTCATTGTCATTGTTCTTCCCCTTTCTTACAATAATAGAAATCAAAACTAGGTTTTCTAAGTGGTTAATAAAGAGGCAAAATAACAATTGCTAAAAAGAAAATTCACAATCTAAAGACCAATCACAATGAAATACTAAAGTGTATTATGGTAAGCACCACAATCATTTCTTCCCCCTTTAAGTTTAATGCTTATTTATTATTTAATTATATTAATCTTATAAAAATTAATCTTGTAATATGTAGTTCGAATCACAATTTTTTTTGGCGAATCCCTTCAAGAATTTGAGTCATTTACTAATAACCGATGATTTTTGCAAGCCACTAAGTACTCAAGGTGTAAGATGAAATCACTTCTATCGATCCGAAGAGAAAGTAACCAGAAACTGTTATAATGTCACGTGTGGATTTTGCTTGTGCGGTGTTGAGGGGTGGCTAGAGAAACTTAAAGGGGGAACCATGTTTTATGTTGTACGTAAAAGTTGGTCTGTTAAGAAAAAATTGCTTTGTTACAAAAAATAAAGGGTAAAGGCATGCGTTTGGCATGCAGCATGCCTTTTGGAGTTGGCATGCCATGGCTTGGCATGCTGGAAAAAAAATGCGTGGCAGGTACTCTATATAGGAGTCTGTTTGGCTTGGATTACTTTAATCATTTTAAAATTTTAATTAAATGATACAATCAGTCAAACTCTATACATGTTTGGATTTTGGAGTACGTAGTGCATAATTAAGGGAGAGAAAATTGAGATACAATCTCCTGGTGCTCTGGGCTTCATGCAATGGTGGATTTGGAGGCTGGTAGATGAGATTTAGAGCTTGAGCGCATCACAAATGTAGACATTTGACTGAACGTTATGTGCCTTCGGTACTACAACCTTAACCGAGAGGGAAGTGTGTGAGAATAAAGTTAGTTTGGAGGAGAAGAGTGAGAGACAAGCTTCAAGAGTTTACAAGGAGCTGTTACAAGAGCCATTAAGTGGCTGTTACAAGGTTAATTAGGAGCTGTTACAACATTAACTAAGTGTTGTTATACAGCAGTAACTAAGTGGTCAATTATAGCCATAAGTAAGAGCTGTTATGCAGCAATAACTAGGAGTTGTTACAGCAGTAATTAAGGGCTGTTACTAGTGGTTTTAACACTCCCCCTCAAACTTGGCGGTCGTAAACAGACAAGTTTGGAACGTAGCCATTAAAAACGTTGTTTATGAAGACCTTTAGTTAAAAGATTAGCTGTTTGGTCAATATAAGGAACAAATTGCACCCGATGACTTCTAGAAGCAACCCGTTCCCAAAAAAAATGATAGTCCAACTCTATGTGTTTTGTTCGTGCATGAAAGACGGGATTAGAGGCCATATATGTGGTGCTGAGATTGTCACAATACATAGTAATAGGTGCCCGAATGGGTTGATGCAACTCCCGGAGCAAGTAAGCAATCCAAATAGACTCGGCACATGAAAGAGCAAGAGATCGATACTCAGCTTCAGCACTAGAGCGAGACACGGTTAGTTGCTTCTTAGCACTCCATGAGATAAGATGAGAGCCCAAAAATGTCAGATACCTAGACGCTCCGCGTCTAGTGTCAGGACAACCTGCCCAATCAGTATCAGAGAAAACAACGAGAGCTTGTGGACCAGGGGATGGTCTGAAGGCAATTCCAAACTCAATCGAACCTTTCAGGTAGCGCAAGATGTGTTTAACAACAATTAAATGAGGAATACGTGGAGCACTCACAAACTGAGCCACATGCTGAACTGCGTAGGCTATATCTGGTCGAGTAAGAGTAAGATACTGCAAGGAGCCAACGAGATGCCGATATTCAGTCGCGTCAGTCAACAAATCACCCTCAAGAGATGAAAGTTGTGACTTAGCTGCAGGAGGAGTGGAACATGGTTTGTACTCTAGCATATTACTACGCTGAAGAAGATCAACTGTGTACTTGGTCTGGGATAGATGCAACCCAGGTTGAAGAGAAGTAACCTCTAGACTAAGAAAATAGTGCAGCTGTCCCAAGTCCTTGATCTCAAACTCCTTCCCTAACAAAGAAGTAAAAGACCCTATAAAAGAAGGATCATTCCCGATAAGAATGATATCATCAACATACAATAGGAGAACCATAATTTGAGAACCGCGCCGATAAATAAATAATGAATGGTCTGCTCTACTCTGAATGAAGCCATATCGGAGAATGAAAGAGCTGAAACGAGTAAACCAGGCTCGGGGAGCTTGTTTCAATCCGTAAATACCTTTTTGAAGTCGAGAAACATGATGAGGTTGTTGTGGATCAACAAACCCTGGTGGTTAAGACATATAAACCTCTTCTTTCAAGAATCCATGTAAAAATGCATTCTTGACGTCTAACTGATGCAAAACCCATCCACTGTTTACAGCCACACTCAACACAGTTCGGATAGTAGTGGGTTTAACCACAAGGCTAAAAGTCTTATCATAATCGAAGCCAGCCTTCTGATGAAACCCTTTGGCAACCAGTCGTGCCTTGTATCTCTCAATACTGCCATCAGACTTGCGTTTGATCTTGAACACCCATTTACAATCAACGGTGTTCTGAGATGGGGAAGGTGGAACAAGAGACCAAGTCTGGTTCTTAAGAAGAGCATTGAACTCTTCTGTCATAGCCTGACGCCACTGCGGATCACGGACAACTTGGGTATAACAAGTGGGTTCAGGCATTGGAGCAGCAAGCTCAGCTGCTAGAGCCTTCGGAAGAGGGTATCGCATTGTACCATCTGTACGAAGCACCGGACAATGAATGCCATCACGCAACCGGGTTGTCATTGAATGTTGTGAGATAGGAACAACTGGAGCTGAAGGGCCAGAAGGTACGTTAAATGTTAGGACATCTATATGGTCAAATGGAGTATTCTCTGGTGGAGGTGATGCAACAGGAGGCAATACTGTCGGGCGCTGAATAGATCGTTGATATGTCTGTCCATAAAAAGGAAAGGAGCGATCAGGTAGAATATGAGTATATGGAATAGAATTTGGCCGAGCTTGATCTGGTTGTGGTGCATCTGGAAGTGTTGGATCCGATTGTGCTAGATCTGGTTGTGCTTGATCTGGCTGAGGAATCGTAGACGGAACTATAACTGACTGAGCTGGTAAGGCAACAACTAGAACAAGCTCCATCTCCACATACTGGGAATCTGTAGGTGCCAAAGAAGGTTGTGAAGACTGAGCAAAAGGAAATCGCTGCTCATCAAATCTCACATGACGTGAAATATAAACCCAGCGATTAGTTGGATCAAGACGCCTGTACCCCTTGTGTTGTGAACTGTAGCCCAAAAAAACACACTCAACAGATCGTGACATTAGCTTATTAGAAACATAATCCCCTAAATGTGGGTAACATGCATAACCAAAGGTGCGGAGGTCTGAGTAAGTAGGTGACCGACCAAATAAACGAGAAAAGGGGGAAGCCCAATGAAGAAGTGGGGTGGGGAGGCGGTTAATGAGATAAACCGCGGTATACACTGCTTCAACCCATAAATTAAGAGTATGAGAAGTAGCCATCAAAGTGCGGGCCATGTCCGCAATATGTCGATTTTTGCGCTCAGCAAGACCGTTTTGTTGAGGAGTGTGAGGACAAGACATACGATGATGAATGCCTAGATCACGACAAAGGGATGAAAATTGGTGGTTTGTATATTCAGTTCCACCGTCACTTTGGAAAAATTTAACCGAACTATTGAAAATATTCTTAACAGTCGTTAAAAACGTTTGAAAGTGAGTAAAAACTTCTGACTTACGTTTCATAGGAAAGAGCCATGTATAACGAGAGTAATCATCGGTGAATATAACATAATAGCGAAAACTAGAAACAGAAGTAACCGGGGACATCCATACATCAGAATGCACAAGATAAAAAGGGATAGTAGCATGAATTTCATGAGTTGTAAAAGGAAGGTGTGTGGATTTACCCAACGCACACCCTTTACAAAAATCATGTGTGAGGTGAAAATTCATACTTAACATTTTATTTGAGCGTAAAAAAGATAAAACTTTGGCATTGGGATGCCTTAATCGGTTGTGCCACAACTGAGATAAAAAGACTGATGGTGCTGGGGGAGGTAAATATAGTGAAACTGGATATAACCCGTCCCTACATTGGCCCTAAAATAATGGAACACCCGAATGTAAGTCAGAAATATGAAAACTATGTAAATCAAATGAAACTCGAACAAAGTTATCTGCGGTAAACTTAACAACTGATAATAAATTTTTACGCATGGAAGGAACATAGTAGATGTTATTTAACTGAAACTTATTAGACCCTAAAGTGATAGGAATGCTACCCATTTGGGATATGTCAAGCTTGTCACCATTGCCAAGTAAAATAGAGGAATTACCAGTATGGGGTACGCGATTCTGCAAAACATCTGCATTAACCGTCATGTGATAAGTGGCACCAGTATCTGGGTACCAAGTATGATCAGTTGGTTGCGATATTTGAAGACCTGGAAAAGTAGTTTGAAGAGTGTCTGGAACCGAGTATTGCGGAGAATAGCCAGAAGAAAGATGATCAATTCCACCAGATGTCTGGAAAGGAGAACTCCCTAAAATACCCATGTTGGCTTGATTGTAGTTCCAATTGCCATTGTTCCTGTAATTAGGGCTACGATTCCAGTTGTTGTTATTCCCATCATTCCATTGTCCGCGATTACAGTGGTTGTTGTGACCATTGTTGAACTAACTATTATTCCAATTGCCATTGTTCCTACTCCTCATCCGGTTCCGGTTCCTATTATTTTGATTGTTGCCTTGATTGGTCCTATTCTGCTGGTTTCCTGGATTTGGATGTTGTTGTGGGCGATTCTGGGCAGCTAGGAGAGCTATCTGAGTGACTGGAGCTGCAGCTGATGAAGAAATTTAACTTTCAAAAGATAGCAAACGAGCTCGCAAGTCTGGAAAAGCAGGCAAAGGTGGGAAGTTGAGTAGGGCAGTGTCAATCATAGAATAATCAGGTCCAAGTCCTCGGAGAACCGAAGAAACCAAGTCCATATTGGATATTGGTTCACCGATCGAGGCCAACGAGTCAACCATCCGTTTGGCTTCTTGTAGGTAATCAGAAATAGGTTTTGATCCCTTTGTGATGGAAAGGAGCTGAAACCGAATGTTTGCAGAATTAGCCAAAGACTGCTGAGAAAAATGGCGCCTAAGGCAATCCCAAGTGTCCTGTGAGGTAGATGTACCCACAACCATTCCAAGAATGGATTCATACAGCGTTGCAGTGAGGTAGCTAACAATAAGTTGATCTATACGATACCATAGGGGAAATGCAGGTTTAACTTGTGCAGGTTGATCACCCTCTGTGGGAAGCATCTAACTAGGAGCCGGATAAGTACCTTCAACGTATTTCATAAAATCATGCCCATGGAGAAAAGGCTCCATCTGTCGCTTCCATAGCAAATAATTGGATTCCGTCAACTTTAAAAAATGCGAGACATTAGGACCTGAAAGGGATACCTACCATAGGCCCTGCAGAAAATGAAGAAGTGGCAGTGGTGTTGCTGGATTCGGTAGCCATAGTAGTTGACATGGTTGATATTGACCAAACTGAAGATTATAGAATAGCAAAGGGTTGTCTGCTGGATTGAAATCAACAACTATATATCGCGTACCGGAGAATGGTCTCGACGGCGGAAGCAATAATGTTATTTAGAGTAAACTGCAGTGGTGGTGGTTGTTAGTGCAAGATATACTAAATACTAGGTAAGAATGAAGAAGAAAAGTAGGATCGTTGGACGCTCTGATACCATGTAAGGATTAAAAATCTTGCTTGCTTTATTTTTCTCTCTATGAGGGTTTATATAGAGTTTACAAGGAGCTGTTACAAGAGCCATTAAGTGGCTGTTAGAAGGTTAATTAAGAGCTGTTACAACATTAACTAAGTGTTGTTATACAGCAGTAACTAAGTGGTCAATTATAGCCATAAGTAGTTGTTATGCAGCAATAACTAGGAGCTGTTACAGCAGTAATTAAGGGATGTTACTAGTGGCTTTAACAACAATACCAAGTCTATGTAGTTTAAGAAAAGCTTTTACATCTCTCGGATTATCTGCAACTAATTAAATACAATACAAGTAAATAAAAGCCATGTGGATTTGAGTATATATTCATGCTAGTGAATACCCGTGTCACTGCCATGGATTATACAAATATACCTACATTTCTCCTCATAAGCTTAAAACGTGACATATTTCCTAATACTTTGATATACAACAAGTCCTTTTCATCCAATTGTGGACAACATCTTCACTGCCAACCCAAATAATTGTTGCTTAGAGTTATTCATATAGTTTCTCCTTGCACATGTCGAGGAGTCTAGAGCTTAGAAGATTATTTGTAGGAAATTTCCACTACGGCTTCAATCTTGTTAAATGATTGTAATCAAATTTACACACACAGGAAAAATTTAAAGAAGGTAGTGAAATCATCATCGGGAATGGGGAGGGATCAGTGTTTGGCACGATGTATGGTGTGATTTGAGACAACTTGCGTTGGTGTATCATTTTCTTTACAATGTCTATGTTTTAAAGCACGACAAATTTAAGGAGTTATATGTAATGGAGGGAGACATGATGAGTTGGAACATTCATTTTTTGGGAAACCTTCTTGATAGGGAAGTGGGCGATCTTGGCACTATGATTCACAAAATCACTTTGGTTATTATTTAGGCGGGTAAAGACAAATGGAAATGAAATTGGGCTGACAGTGGTATATTCACATTAAAATCTATGTATGATTTGTTGGTAAAAGTTAGGAACGAAAAATACAGGCACTATAGTGAGGATTTCTCGGAGCGTGTAGTTTGAAGGATAGAGATTTCGTCCAAAGTAGCTTTCTTCTATTTGGGGGTTGCTTGGGGCAAATAACGACTAGAGATGAACTCAGAAGAAGAGACATGGAAGTGAATCTTTTATGCATTTTGTGTGGTGTATCTAACGAGAGTCCATTGACCACTTACTCTTACATTGCCATGTCGCAATGGAAGTTTGGAACAGTTTCCTTAACCTTTTTGGTGTCTCATGGGTGTTTGATCAGGCTTTTATCACCTATTTGAAAGAGTGGCAGTATAAGTTTTTTAGAAAGAAGATTGACAAAGTTTTGTGGGACCTCACTCCATACGCGATTGGTTTGGTGGAAGGGAAGAAATAATATGCATTTTGAAATGAAAGTGGGACCTCATTCTATACGCAAAGACTGTTGAAACGATCATCCTTGACGTTGCACTACAATTTTGTATTGGCCATTGTCATCATCATCTATTCAGGCTGTATTCTTACTACCTCGGAAAATTCCTCTTTTTAATCAATAATTTAGTTTCACCTTCTCATTTTTTTAAAATCAAATTAAATTTAGCATTTCAAGCAATGCACTCAACTCGAAATCCCTCTGTGTTAACAAATGAACGATGACGCATAAATAGTTTGAGTACTTTAAGTATCTATGATCATCAAACTTTAAACCAACCCCCCCCCCCCCCCCCCCCCCCCCCCCCCCACACACACACACACACACACATCTTGGATCCCTCATATGTCCTTCACTCTGCTCTCCCCTTCTCAATTCCAACTTCACTTTCTTTCATCGAGGTCAAAAGAGTGGGAGAAAGACCATCGCCTGTCATATAAATATCTCTAGTCTCTAACTTCGCCTCATTTTTCTAGAATGTTTGACAATGATAAACCCCTGGAACAACTTTAAATTAAAGAGAAACCATGATGTTACTGCGGTAATTGAACACCCTGGACTGTAATGTATATGCTCTAAAACCTCGACTTGAGACGATCCCAATCTGAACAAAAACTCTGATGATTGCATTCCCCCAAGATCAAATGAACAAAGTTAGGTTGATTGTGAAATGCACTAATTGAACCACTTGGTTTTAACCCTTGTATTCGCGGAACCAAACCCTCGATCGTGAACTCCAACTCCGTAACAACCTAAATTCATGTCATACCGAATCAGTGAGACTAGGATTGAATCTGTAATTGCAATCAAAGCTGAACCAATTTCAAAGGATCCTACTTTGAATTAACCAACATAAAAAATCAGATCTATCAAAAGTTTCAGCAAATGATTGTAGTCGGGGATTTTAGGGTTTTAGTAAATGATTGACGTTAGGGATCAAGCCTTCAATTTTTATTATTTTTTAAAAAAGGTGACCTTTTATTTGAAGAGCTCAAAAATTGAAATCAAACCCTTCACAAACTTGAAATCGGTTAAATTGAATCTATCTTGTTCACTGAAAGTCAAACTATCGATTGAACCAAAATCAAACCCTTGAAATCCAAAATCGAAACCCTTCATGCAGATGGATTTTGAATTTGATACACCGGGTTTCAGATCGATAATCAGTTTCGATAATCAGTTGCAGAGATCGAGTTTCAGAGACCAAAACCATTGCAACCTAGATTTACACACCATTCATTATCATATAGTATGGTGCTAAACTTGTTCAATATCGAGAGGTAATAATATTCTTGCCTAGTTAAGCAATCATTTTAAAATTATTTCTTGAATCTTCATTTATGTAAGAGGAATGTAGTGGTACTTGATATAATTATTTAACTAAGCAATCATCTTAGAATTGTTTCCAACTAGTGCCCTTAACGTGAAATATGTATTCCTTCGTTAACATAGCCATAATAAACAGTTTATCTGAAACACCACTTTCATCATAAAATCCATTGTACATAATATTTTTCTTTCTCAATCATTAAAGCAATTATTTCAATTTCTTTCTATATAGTTCTAGTCACAAACAAAATCAATCCCTTTGTTATCATATTTCAACAACATTTATTTAGTTGTAACAATTTCCCCCCCACAGAAACCTCAAGCTAAAACTCTCTAACTGTCGTGTCTGACTGAACATCACATTCTGAACCTGTAAGACAACAAAACATGGAGTACATCAGTAGAAAAAAAAAACTCAATTCTTACTAAAAAACTAGCGATGCATTTTGATTGACACGGTTGCTCACTACATCGAAATTGTAAAACCGGTGGATAATGAAATTTGTTAAGAGCAGTTGCCTAATTACCATGGGAAATACACTCACTGTAGCTACCTCTGCACCAGTAAATTGTTTACATACCTAAACAAAAAAAAATTAACAGTTCTTTTTAATCAAACCATTTGTTTTGACATAAGCAAAAACAAAACATGAAGAATAATTCACAATCAAATAAGTTATCTCGACATTTCTCTTAAGTAGTACATATCCAACTTGTACACTTTTTGCCAATCAGTAAAGGAAATTGTGGGACAATGTTGGTATTACCTTTAGAAATCTAGAATAATTAATTAGTGTTCCTTTAACCTAGCTTCACCCACATTTAAGAGATTGGTCAAATTAGGTTAGGTTGGGTTAACCCTACCCAACCCAATTGCAACTTATAGAGAAGAGTATAATATATTACACTTCAGACTATTAAGAGAATCTATACTGGCAAAATTTTTTCATTGGTTAATAAAAAAAATCAATTTATGAACAAAAAATAAATAGCATGGCGAATCAAGAGGCACAGTAAGAGAATTTACTGAATTATGTAGTGTGTGCGCTAGCAAGACTCTTAAAGGCCACAACTTTATTTATTTTTAGTTAGAGCATACTCCATAACCCAGAGATATATTGGCTATTTTTTTAGGGGACAATGGTACAGATCTTGATACTTACTTTACTCGTTCGTTGCCTTGGTTTTTAGTGTATGTAGCAAGATTTGCTATTGCACCCAAACAATTGGAGATGCTCTCAGTAACAAGTAAGAGACAAGAGTTTGTGTGATGGTTTATTGAATCTAAACCCTATGTAGATTGCTAAGCTATTTAGCCATTTTAATCCGTCAACCTGCAATGCCAAAAACATTTGATTTTATACGTCAGAATCTAACAATGAATAAAATATAACCAACCAAATAATTACACACCTCCCCTCTAACCATATTTTTTCAGTGTCTATGTTAAGAAGAAAATAAATTAGACTAGATACAAACCTATAAAAGTTAGAAGAGTAAATACTATGTTACCTATATGTTGTTGCGTCCGTTGCGTTCTTTACGCATACTTCATGTATTTTGCTTTTTAACTTTTTATTTAACTTTGCACTCTGTAACTCTATATTTTTCTGCGCCATTTGAATATTGCTTACTACCATATTCTTCATAGCCTCTTTTAGTTCTAATGTCTTTTGGATATCACTTTTTTTCTTGGCTCAAGTTTTCTTCCTTTTGGACAATTAAGACCTTCATATTCACCATGCTGTTAAATAACTTTATATTTATCATATATGTTGTATGTCGACACTATATTCTGTCTCCAACCATTATTTCTATTTTTCAAAAAAGAAAACAAAGTAAAGCGAAGAAGATTTCTAAAATCAATAGAGCTTTGTTGCCTAACATAAATCTTCTTCGCTTTAGTTCGTGTGTTTTTTGTTTTTTTGAAGAATAAAAATAATGGCTGGAGGCTAATATATAATGTCGACATATAACACATGGCAAATATAAAGTTGTTTAACATCGTGGTGAATGTGGATGTCTTAATTGCCCAAGAGTAAAAAAACTTGAGCAAAAAAAAACTGATATCCAAAAGACATTATAATTAAAATAGGCCATGAAAAATATGGGGGTAAGCAATATTCAAATGGCGGAGAAAAATATGGAGTTACATGGTGCAAAGTTAAATAACCAGGTGAGAAACGAGATACATGAAGCACGCGTAAAGAGCGCGACTGATACGGACCAACTTAAAATCAAGCTTGGCACGTGCGGTACTCGAGACACCTATCCCAAGTAAGCCTAATTACTCTTCTCTATCAATTATTTAGCAACACAACATCACAAAGCATCACATAATCTCAACGCATCACTAACACTGAACAAAGGGTCTTTGAAGGCATCATTTCATTCAAATATCAACAACTATTACAAAGCACTATTACAAGCTTAAATTCCTTCTTGGGTGTATCGGAGACTAGTCCTCTACATATATAGGAAATTGGAAAAGAGCTAAGTTCTAAAAGGAAATATCAAAAGTGGAGACGAAGCGTACTCCCCCATTTTCCTAAGCTAACCTTTACAAAAATAAATGAAAATTTGTACAATGCTCTTTTACAACCTAAGGAACCTATATACAAAGCCTGGGCGTCACACTCTCTCCCACTCAGCTTGGAGACGCCCTCGTCGACTTTTTTTTCTGCTTCCACATCTGTCTGTTCTCTTTCCTCTCTTGCTTGGACTCAGTCTTCCTTAGTCGGACCAGAAGGGGATGGGAATCTTGGTGCTCCCAGCTGGCTTCAGTATCTGGCAGATCCTTCCACTTCACAAGGTACTCATAAACTTCCTCTTTGGTGTCCGGATCAACATGGGTGACTTTGTGATTAAGAACACTCTCTGGAACTTTGCTAGAGGTTACTGGCTTGAGCGGAACATGAGGCCTGAGGGTAGTTCTGCTTGGATCTTCCTTATCTTGGTGGTAAGGCTTTAGAGTACTGGCATGAAACACTGGATGGATGAAGCGAAGGTGGGAAGGTAATTGAAGCTTGTAGGAAACCTTCCCAACTTTACCAATGATTGGCATCGGACCAATGTACTTGGATACTATCCCTTGGTGTATTCTGCCACCTCGCTGTTTGAGGTGGGATCTCTTGATCAGAACAAGGTCCCCAACTTGAAAAGAATCTGGTCGTCTCTTCTGGTCGGCCCACTTCTTCATTCTGGCTGACGCTTTCTCTAGAGAGGCCCGGGCAATATCTGTATTTCTCTGCCATTCTTTTGCAAACTGGTAGGCTCTCGGAACACTTCCCTTGTAATCGGCGGTCACCGTGTGCAGCGTGAGGGGCTGCTGTCCTAACAGTATCTCGGAATGACTCTTGTTGGTGGAGGAACTCTTCTGCAGATTAAAGCAAAACTGTGCTACATCCAAAAGTTCGGCCCAGTCCTTCTTGTTCACCCTGACAAAGTGCCGGAGGTACTCTTCTAACATTGCATTGAAGCGTTCTGTCTGACCATCTGACTGTGGATGGTTACTGGTTGAGAAGTTGAGAGTGGATCCCAGTAATCTAAATACTTCCCTCCAAAACTTCCCAGTAAATCTTGGATCTCTATCGCTGACAATGTCCTTTGGCACGCCCCAATACTTTACAACATGCTTCACAAAGAGACGCGCTGTTTTCTCTGCCATACAAACAATTGGAGTCGGAATGAATGTTGCATACTTAGAGAACCGGTCGATGATCACGAGTATGGAACCATACCCTTTCGTCTTGGGTAACCTAGAGATAAAGTCTATAGAGACGCTTTCCCAAGGTCGAGTCGGCACGGGAAGTGGTTCCAGCAATCCAAGTGGCAAATCCCGGTCAACTTTGTCTTGCTGGCAAATGTGACAAGTCCGCGTATAATCCATCACTTCATTTTGATCATTTGGCCAATAGTACCCCCTGTGTAGCAAGGATAGTGTTCTCCGCCAGCCCGGATGGCCTGCCCAAAGAGTATCATGGCACTCCTTGATTAGCTCCCGCCTTAGTCCTGCGAACCGAGGAACATAAAGTCGCTGTCCCTTCGTGTATAAAAGACCATCTTCCACCCAGAACCGTCTTGTCTTCCCCTGTTTCACCAAGTTAATCATGGCCTGGGTCTGAGGATCCACCGCTAACCCTTCGCGGATCCTATCATGGAGGGCACTGGTAACATAAGAGTGAGACTGTTCGGCAGCGGTAGAGGTGGTCGCAAGTTCAGCCTTACGGCTTAATGCATCCGGCACATTGTTCATCCTCCCTGGCTTGTGCTCGAGATCTAAATCAAACTCGGCTAGAAACTCTTGCCAACGGGCCTGCATCGAGGTCAACTTCTTCTGTGTAAGGAAATGGCTTGCCGCACGGTTATCGGTCTTCACCAGAACCTTCATTCCCAACAAATAGTGTCGCCATACTCGTAGGCAATGCACAATAACAAGGAGTTCCTTCTGCTGGGATGAATACCTCCTCTCGGTATCGTTCAGCTTCCTGCTTTCGTATGCCACTGGATGTCCCTCTTGTAACAATACTCCACCGATAGCAAAATCAGACGCATCAGTATGTACCTCAAACGGCTTGGTAATATCTGGCAAGGCTAAGACCGGATTGCTAATCACCGCATGCTTCAGATCGTCAAATGCGGCTTGACACTTCTCGGACCAAGACCAAGAGAAGTCTTTCTTGAGAAGATCTGTAAGGGGTGCCGCGCGTTTCGAATACCCTTCAAAGAACTTGCGGTAGTAGTTCACAAGGCCAAGAAAGGAACGCACTTCTGTAACCTCCGTAGGAGCTCTCCACTCTTCAATAGCGCGAACCTTTTCCATATCCATCCGGATCTGTCCTCCGCCAATGACATGTCCAAGAAACATAACTTGTTCCTGCGCGAAAGAGCATTTCTCCAACTTGACATATAACTGGTTCAGTCGCAAGACTTGGAATACAAGCCGAAGATGTTCAAGGTGTTCTTCCATAGTGTGGCTGTATATGACAATATCATCTAGGTACACCACCACAAACTTGTCGATATATTTCCGGAAGAGCTCATTCATAAGAGTACAGAAAGTTGCAGGAGCATTGGTCAGGCCGAATGGCATGACAAGAAATTCATATGCCCCATACCGAGTGGAACAAGTCGTCTTTGGTTCATCTCCGGCAACGATCCTGACCTGATAGTAACCCGATCTCAAATCAAGTTTAGAGAAGTACTTCGCAGACGTAAGCTGGTCAAATAAGTTGGCAATGAGCGGTATGGGATACTTGTTCTTCACCGTTACCTTGTTCAGGGCTCGATAGTCGGCACACAATCGCAAGCTTCCATCTTGTTTCTTCTGAAATAAGACCAGGGCACCGTATGGCGCCTTTGAGGGGCGAATAAAGCCCGATTCCAATAGTCCATCAAGCTGTCTCCGAATCTCTGCTAGTTCAGGCGGACTCATTCTATATGGTCCTTTCGCAGGAGGCTTGGTTCCAGGGACTAACTCAATCTGATGATCGATAGGCCTTCGTGGAGGTAACACCTTTGGTAATTCTTTCGGCATCACATCCTTGAATTCTGTAAATACCCGGGAGACTTCCGCCGGCAAGGCATCATGATTCTGATCATCCGGCTTTAACCTTAAGGTTGCAAGGTAAGTCAGCTCCCCTCGCCTCAGTCCCTTCTCCAACTGAAGAACTGATAATAGTCTGCCCTCATCTTTCTGCGTGGACATCTGAATGATTGAGGGATTGTCACCAAAAATCCCTAAGGAGTTAACGAACGGCATCGACACAGCCTTGTGGTAGCGGAGAAAGTCCATTCCCAATATAATTTTAAAATCATCCAATGTCACAGCGAGAAGGTTAACCTTTCCACTCCACTGTCCCATCTTAACTGGAACCAACTTGGCAACACCATGTATCGGCATTGCGGCAGAGTTTACTGCCTTCATCCGGCTAGAATCTTTCACCAAACGTAGTCCCAGACGATTCGCCTCTTGAATGGTAATAAAGCTGTGGGTAGCACCGGTATCAACCATCGCCAAAGTACTCTGCCCATTAATACTAAGGTCCACATACATGAGTCCCTTCTTCGGCTTAACCTCTGGCAACTGAGTGGTCACGGCATTGAGCAAGTAAAGAGAACCAATATGAGTTTCACCGCCATCATTTCCATGAGTGGTGTTATCGGCTTGGTCCCCGTGCGATGCCATTAGCGCATTCAGGGCCGTCTTCTGAGGACACTGATAGGCTTTGTGATTCCCTCCACAAAGAAAACACTTCAAGTTCCCGGGACGTCCTTGAAACCTGGACGAAGAGGAAGCGCCGCCATTGTTACGCGGCCTGTGGTACTCCCTCCCAAAATTGGAACTCGAGGCACCACCTGCACTTGCTCCCCCACTTCTGTTCTGGCCATGACCTTGGTCTCCTCCACTTTTAGCTTGGTACCCTCCATTCTTTCCCTTGTAATTATTGGAGGATCCCGCTCTTTGTTGTGACTGGGAACTTGACTGAGACGGAGCCGGTCGACGCTCACCCAACATAGGGGTGTAGTCGTTGATACGCTCAGCGGAGGCCATTGCGGAAGCCAAATCTTGAACCCGTTGCCTCTGTAATTCATTTTGGATCCATGGTTTCAGACCTTCCAAGAAACAAAACAACTTATCCTTTTCTGACGTGTCGCGGATATCTAGCATCAAGGCTGAGAACCGCTTCACATACTCCCGGATGTTGCCTGTTTGCTTCAGTTGCCTCAAACTTCTCCGAGCAATGAACTCAACATTCTCGGGTAAGAACTGATTCTTCAGCTCTCTCTTCAAGTCATCCCACGTTCCGATAGTACAGTAACCGCTCTGGATCTCAGCATATTTGGTGCGCCACCATAGTTTAGCATCACCGGCGAGGTACATGGTTGCCATCGACACCTTTGAACCTTCGCTATCAGGCCTAACCACATTGAAGTACGTCTCCATATCAAAAAGGAAGTTCTCTACCTCCTTGGCGTCCCTCGCTCCCTCATACGCCTTGGGCTCGGGGACCTTGATCCTGGGCCGGTCTATACCGCCGCCCAAAGGTGCTGGCTCTCCATTTCCAACAACCTTCACTAGGAGATTTACTTTCGAGGAAAGTTCAGCCACCTGATCCAGAAGAGTAGCCATATTCCCTTCAACCACTCCCTCTAACGTAACGAGACGTTCGCCCACATGGGCCTGATCGTCTGAGAAACCGTCTAATCGTTCCTCCAGAGTCGTCACTTGATCTATAATCCCACTTAGAGCTTGCATCTTATCCTCTAACTGGTCCAACCGCGTTCGGGTATTCAAGGGCCGGGGATTAACGGATGGTCCTCCCACCTGCTGGGCAAGGACCTGGGCGGGGTCAGTAGCATTCGGACCCTCCCCCATCGCAACTAGATCGCTTTCAACTAGATCGCTCTGATACCAACTGACACAGACCAACTTAAAATCAAGCTTGGCACGTGCGGCACTCGAGACACCTGTCCCAAGTAAGCCTAATTACTCTTCTCTATCAATTATTTAGCAACACAACATCACAAAGCATCACATAATCTCAACGCATCACATAATCTCAACGCATCACTAACACTGAACAAAGGGTCTTTGAAGGCATCATTTCATTCAAATATCAACAACTATTACAAAACACTATTACAAGCTTAAATTCCTTCTTGGGTGTATCGGAGACTAGTCCTCTACATATATAGGAAATTGGAAAACAACTAAGTTCTAAAAGGAAACATCAAAAGTGGAGATGAAGCGTACTCCCCCATTTTCCTAAGCTAGCCTTTACAAAAATAAATGAAAATTTGTACAATGCTCTTTTACAACCTAAGGAACCTATATACAAAGCCTGGGCGTCCAGCGACGAACGCATCAACATATAGGTAACACAATCTCTACTCTCCTAACTTTTATAGGTCTGTATTTAGTCTAATTTATTTTCTTCTTAACAGAGACACTGAAAATATGTGGTTAGAGGCGAGGTGTATGGTTGTTTGGTTGGTTATGTTTTCTTATTTGTTGGATTGTTTGAGGTTTAAAATCAATTTTTTCTTTGGTATTGCAGGCTGACAGGATTTAAATGGCTTGGCAAACTACATAGGGTTTAGGTTTAATTAACCATCACACAAACTCTTATCTTTTACTTGTTATTGAGAGCATCTCCAATTGTTTGGGTGCAAGAACAAATCTTGCTACTTACTCTAAAAAACCAAATCAAATAGTGGAGTAAGTATCAAGATCTGCACCTTTGTCCCCTACAAAAGTAGCTAATATATCCTCGGCTATGGAGTATGTTATAACTAGAAGTAAATAAAGCTGTGGCATTTGAGAGTCTTGTTTGTTAGCGCACACATTGCGTAATTCAGTAAATACTCTTACTGTGCCTCTTGATTCGCCTTGCCATTTATTTTTTGTTTATAAATTATTATTTTTTATTAAACAATGAAGATTTTTTGCAAGTACAAATTCCCTTACTGCTATGAAGTGTAATATATTATATGATTAACCCAACCTAACCTAATTTGGCCAACCTCTTTAATGGATTGGGTGAAGCTAGGTTAGGGGAACACTAATTACGGGGTTATTATAGATTTCTGAGGGTAAGATCAACCTTGTCCCACAATTTTCTCTACTGATTGGCAAGAAATGCGCAAGTTGGATAAATACTCTTTAAGATAAATGTCAAGATAACCTATTTGATTCTGAATTAATCTTCATGCTTTGCTTACGTCAACAAATGGTTTGATTAAAAAAATTGTTAATCTTTTTTTTCTTGTTTAGGTATGAAAACAACTTACTGGTGCAGAGGTAGCTACAGTGGGTGTATGTCCCATGGTAATTAGGTAATTGCTCTTAACAAATTTCATTATGCACCGGCTTTACAATTTCGATGTAGTGAGCAACCGTGTCAATCAAAATACATCGCTAGTTTTCTAGTAAGAATCGAGTTATTTTTTCCCCACTGATACACTCCATGTTTTGTTGTCTTTGCATGTTCAGAATGCGATGTGAAGTCAAACACGACAGTTAGGGAGTTTTAGCTTGAGGTTTCTTCTGTGGGAGGAAATTGTTACAACTAAATAGATGTTGTTAAAATATGATAACAAAGAGATAGAGAGATATGTTGTCACATTGATTTTATTTGTGGCTAGAACTATATAGAAAGAAATTAAAATAGTTACTTTAACGATTAAGAAAGAAAAATATTTTGTACAATGGATTTTATGATAAAAATGGTGTTTTAGACATACTGTTTATTATGGCTATGTCAGAGCATCTGTACTCGACTCTCTATATTGGCTTAAAGTCAAATTTACAGAGCCAAATCTCTATAAAACACCTACATCCAACTCTCCAAATTAAAGTCAAATTGCCTAAAGTCATATTTGTTCATCAAATTTGGCTTTTTTTTTCACTCTTCAAATCAAATTTAATAAAACAAAATCTACCCAAAAATTAAGGATTTTATGGAAAAGTTGATATGTGGCATTTGACAAATACTTTTTGAGGAGTCGGATGTAGTGAAAAAATATATTTGACTTTTATTAGCTAGTAAAGCCAAATTTGGTGACTAATATTTGAGGAGTCAACTACAGATGCTCTTAATTGATCCTCTCTGTTGTCTCGACTATTTTTATAATTAAAACAATACAAGGGAAGCGAATTCGTACCCTTGAGGATATATATCTGGCATTATCTATGATAATCATGAAGAGAATTGTTGGAAGTGGAACTTGAACTCAGTCCCCTTCAGCCTATAAAAGGCAAAAGAACAATCATCCCGGCAAGCGAGTGCATCTGTTACATTTTAGCAGGGAAAATACTTATAGTTACACCCTGGGCTTGTAAGTCAAATTCCTAATTTTCGACTTGTAATTTTGTATACCAATCTTTGGAGCAGAAATCTTTCGGGGTCTTTCTAGATGGTACTTCTAATTTCTTTATGCTTTCTTTATTGCTTCTGACAACTCATGTCCAACACCGCTCTTGCTACTGGCATTGAGAAACAGAAAGTATCCGATATAGAAGCAGAAGCAGAGGCAGAGACGCAAAGGAGAGTGGCATTTGCAGAAACAGAGAACAATGCTGCCAATAGGCTTGAGGTAACCTAATTCTTATTTATAGATTTAGTGTTGGAGGCAGGATTGGTTTAGACAAAAGACATAGATAAGTAATATATGCATGGTTTTTATTATTTCTCTGTGGGTACTCGGTAATGGCATTTAGAAAGTAGTTGATATAGAGGCAGAGACACAGAAGATAGTGTGGCATTAGCAGAAGCAAAGAAGCAAGTTACTAAGATACACATGCAATTAATGTCTATTGAGAAGGATGTCGTGAATTTTGCCTAGAGGTTTGAGGAAATCGAGAAAGAAATATCAGTGGCAATTGAAAACAGTAATGCCTTTGTAAAGATCTACCGGTAAATTTCTCTCCCCAATTCCACCTCTATCACTCTATCAGCTACTAGATTATATGGTCTTATTTTAATTTTGTAGGGCAACCAAAGAAGAAACTGAGTTAGACAAATTGAACCCCACTCTCGAGGATCCCTAGCTTATTATCACTGAACCAACTTTACTTATATCTTTGTATATAAGGTGTGCATATGTTGTTCGTTAGTTGTATATTTTCTTGTAGGCTTATGATCTGTACGCATAAACTGTTTTTGTCTTTTCAGGTACCCAACACTGTCTTGGTAGATTTCACAGCACAGAACAAAGAATAGGATGCACTAGAACAAGTTCATGTTATGTTAGAAATGCTTTTCTAGAAACTGTTTGCTGGATGTGTTTATACTTCCTGTTAGTATTTTCAGAGTAATGAGTAAGATATGATGTTGATAGGCGTTGTACTCTGGCAGATAGATTTGAAATATTTTTCTTCAATACCAAGCCAAGTTTGGTGTTAAACTCATTACCATGTCGTAGTTATTTTTTCATGTTAAACCTGAGGGGTCCTAAATAAATTGTTGCCATCAGTGTGGTCTTGCTATGACATAACTGCGGAAATTGTGCTTATTGGTATTTCACCATGTTAACCCATTTTGTAGAAACTGTAATTAGTCGTTAACTCTTACCTCTTATCTCCTTTTGGTCTAGGATGACAAAAAAGGAGCATTCGACTTTCTATAAACGATAAGACAAAAGAAAAAAGGAATACAAAGTGTTTAATAGTTTTGCTTTGGCATTCGCCTTGTTTGCAGGTAGTATATTAATATTTATTTCTGCTGTTCAGAAAGGTCGTAAATAAAGAGTTACCTTCACTTTGTCATTAAGAGGTCGGAATTTATAATCAATTTTTGACAGAGGGAGGTCGCAGTTCGGCTAGGCATGCTAAATTAAAGATGCTCTTAAGAAAGATAATCTTTTTGTTTCCTTATGGTTAACTCAAGTCGGTAATTGTCACAACAAATGACTTGATTCGACAAAAGTTGCTCAAAAAACAATCAATGAGAAGAAAGAACAAGAGTTACAATTTTTATTAGTATATTACAAGGATTCACCAACATGAGATCCGTCGTTACAACCATTGAGATGCTTCACGATTGGTATTGCCATGCGTTCCTCACCAGAAAGCTTCTCCAATATAGTGTGGGTATGATAATGTCCATAGTCCATACTATACGAGTACGACCATCAACCATTAGTCAGTCGTCTTGCAACCCGGCAAAAAATATATACAAACTGAAGTCTGTTTCTACTAATTGTTTAACAAATGTCGTTTTTCCGGGGGTGGCCGTTTATACCTTCAATGTAGTTTATTTGTGTTAATATAAATACGTTTTCGCTAAACAAAAAAGACGGTCATTATGGTACTATAGATGATGGAAAGAAAAGTTGTAAGGATCTACAAATTGTTACTACTAGAAGGAAAGGAAAGGAAAGTTTAAAGACCACTAATTTTTTTCCAAAAGAACAAAGGACAAAAAGAGCCGAAGACTTGGCCTTCACTATTGATCCCTAGTCAGCTATTCGTCCGTTTAATCGGACTCTCCCAAGTCTCAATAATCAAACAGAGTGAAGACCATAATGGATAGAACTAATGAAGTAACAAGTTGACATTAGATAGAGTGTAAGACTATATACACCAATTTGACAAGATCAAAGTCAATAAGAAAAGTAATTTACAATTTGGTTTTGGATAACTCTTTCTTCAAAAGGGGCCTATATACTCCAAATGTAAAAGACTTTGATAAATTTCGTGATTCCGGGTCATAATATATTACTGTCCCCAACTAATCTCCTAGCACCCTCACAGTTTCATCGAAAAATACGTTCCAATTTGAAGTTGTAAATCTTGACCAGTAACCCATGCTTTGCTTCCTGAGGCTTTCATGAGTTGATACATTATACATATATATGATATTTAAGTGTTAGTTAGATTAGTAAATTGAACTCGAAAGGTCAAAGCATGCTACACTATACATATATAGATGAAGCTGAAACAACCTCGTGTCGAAAAGAAGTTGTCTTTGGATGGGCCAAGTCTAAGTGTAAACTTGTAGAAATGAAGAGAAAGTCATACAAGTTAGTTAGGCATGAAATTCAAAGTCTTTTTGGTGATGTATATAGGTTAGACTTGTGTACACCAATTCATCCCCACATATTTATAAACTCAAACAAAAGATGCATATAGTTTTTCCTTAGGATTCACGCCAATCTTATGTATAAAGAAAAGCTTACAAAGGTCATGAGTTTATATCATTGGAGAAAGTTTGAGTTTAGGACTTTTTACCTTCAAATCCATATTTGTAGGCTTCAAGTATACTGATGCTGATGGTAAAGTGCCAGTTTGAGGTCAATATTGGTGTAAGCAGTTGCATATGTAAAAGGCAATCAATTTTTTTAAAAAAAGAAAGATATATACCATCGTCGTGTAAAGCAACCTTTTTAAAACCTATTTGAATCCCGTGTTGCACGCGGATACTGTCCTGTTCATAGCCTGGAGTTTTATTCTTAAAAGGCATCAGTGCAAGTGGAGCGAGTTGGCCTCTGATTAAAACTGACTTTCTAATTGTAATAAGCAAATTAATCATATATATTAGTTAATTAGGCCCTAAAGGACACCCAGCTCAAGATATGCTTCCCCACTCCTAAATGGATAGAAATAATAAAAGAGCTAGTTGACATTAAAACCCATGACTAATTATATATGCTTCCCCACACGATAAATACCATATTTTTTTTTTCTCAAAGTCACAATTCAGGAGGAGATTAGACACCAATGTGAAAAATTCAGTCCTTGACAAAACTAATTCTTAAGTTTATTCTAGATGGCCCCAGAAAGTGTCTAAGCTATTAATTTTCCGAGCTGAGTTGAAAATTGAAATGCCGTGGTTTTCAGACAAACTAGTTATTGGAGCTATCTAACCAGTAACACGGCTATTTTTTGGCTTTACGTGAGAGATCGGAGATGCAATCCTGGAAGACTAATAACGCAGGACCATCTACCACTCAAGGGCCAAGTAGTACTTAAGGTTTCATCGGTTTAGACACCTTCGATACCGTCTTCTTGAACTTTTCTCTCCAAATTTTCAAAATGCTTCTGAAAACACCTTCGATTGTGAAATGCAATTTTACTTACCAAGAACCCCTGCAAATTAAGACGACATGAACCATATAAGGAACATTTTCATGAGATAGATCATACCACCTGTAGGCAAATTTAATTTCTATCTATATATCAAAACTACTATATATTACGTGTATGAGATGTATTACTTACACAACTATCGTTGTTCTTAAGAGTAGATGTGTAAACTAATATGTGTTTGTTTGAACGTTGATTTCCCGAACCTATATTATAGGTTGATATAAACTTATTAGAAAGCGAAAAGTTCTAATTAATTTGTTTTTAATTTAGGACGGACATACAATAGACAACCGAGTTGTTTGAATATCTCCACATTATTGAATACGAGTTGTTTAAATATCTCCTCATTATTGAATATATACAGCTATTAACTGATGATCTATACTACGCAAGTACGAATCATGTCAACTTGCATGTGTTATATTCATAGACCCAAAATGTCATTTTCTAGGATTTTGTTGGACTTTAGGGACCATTCATAGCAGCTTCCCTAAACTTATTTTAGGATGACAAAAAATATATAACTAAATATTCGAAGTAAATCAAACACGTTACATACGACATAGTAGAATCCTGCAAATTTTAGCCAAAGCGCGCAACTCTTTAGTATGCTTGCAAGTCACTCTTATAGTAAATTCTATATAATTTCATAAAAAATTAAGAAAACCAGAATTAACTCATTGGTGCTAATTTGTACTCCTTAAGGTATATTTTTGTGTCCAACTAATTTGTATTGGTTTAGGTTTAGAAAGTAAAGTGTGTTGAGTCGCAAGCCGCGGGAGTCGAACTCCAACCCGATTTGGTTAGCAATAGACAAACAACAATCTAAAGGAATAGACAATAACAATCACACACAAGGTTTAAGGTGGTTCGGCAATTGCCTACATCTACATACAAGAGAGAGAGAGAGAGAGTTAATTCAAGATCCAAGGTTACAATCTCACAAATCAATTTAAAGGTTTTTTCTCTCAAGAATTCCTCTACCAATAGATCTCACCAAGAGTGGCTCATAAAAAACCTAACTATTCCTTATATACTTAGGAGAACTAAATATAATCACTCAAATCTCGAGGCAAAACAATGGCTTCAAACAATGTCACAAGACAAACATCCGCAATGTCGTTCGAACGACATCAAGCAGCTCAACACGCTAGATCATTTTTAAGGCAAAAATTGATTGTCGCTAGAATGACTTGAGTCTTCAAACATGCTTGAGCAGGTTGGAGCATTTCCTAGGCAAAATCCTGAGGCTCGTTCGAACGAGATTGAAGTCGTTCGAACGACCAAAACAACAGCCCCGCAATTCTTCACCTCGGCGAAGATTTCCCCAAATCTGAGACGAACTTCGCCACCAACCAAATTGAACCCGAAACAAAACCCTCTTTCACCAAATGTCTCTTAGGACCCAAGCAAACATCCCAAGAAACCCACAAACCAACGCCCCGAAGGACCAAAATTGTCCAAATCGAACCAAGCGTCCCAAATGACCAAATCAAACCAAGCATCCCAAATGACCCAAACCAACCAAACGTTCCAAAGGACCAAATCGAGCAAATGTCCCAAAAGAGCCCAAACCAACCGAACGTCCCAAGGAACCAAAATCAACTGCACCAAATCAATGGTTGCTTATGTACCGTGGATCAAGTCGCTCGTAGTTCCCACCAATCCCCGTGAGGGGCCAAACCAATTTATAGGAAAGATACGCACCATTCCCTTCTCTCTATCTCTATGAATCTTCATACCAAAAGTTCGTTTGTACCGTTGTCTTGGAGACCTCTTAAAACCATACATGAATTTCTTCATCAATTGACACACATCTTCCTTTCTAGCAACAGTAAACCCACTCAGTTGAGTCGTATAGATCTCTTCATTCAACTTCCCATATAAGAACGTCGTCTTAACATCAAGTTGTTGCAACTCCAATTCAAATTTCCCATCAAAGCCAATAGGATTCAACTGGAGAAGTGTTTTACCACTAAACTTGCCTTGAAGCGTAACATCATTTTGATATTCTTGCTTCCTTTTATAGACCCATTTACCACCAATCACCCTCTTTTCCTTAGGCAACTTTGAAAGTTGCCAAGTTTCATTCTTGCGAAGAGAATGCATCTCTTCCTTCATTTCTCCCTCCCAATGTTTAGCCGTGGAAGGAACATCCTCTTCAACGACCGGTAGTGCATATGCTACTATGGCATTTGCCTTTGGAAGTACCATATCCTTTGTAAGCCATTCAGGCTTACCTACATTCCTCTTTGGTTTACTAGTTGCAATTGACTCCACAACCGGAGTCTCCTCATCCCTACTACCAAAGGCTCCACCATCATCTGTGTCTTCATCATTTGGAACATGAACTAATGGCTCATCACCCGTTGTCACACCATTAAATGATACCCCCTTTAGTATGGAACTCTTTGGCCAATGTGAAGAGCATCAATCTCTACCTGCTACAAAACCTCGCTTGTCGTCTTCTCTGTGTGCTCAGAGACATGTGACTTCATTATAAAAGTCTCATCAAAAGTGATATCCCTACTAAGAATGATCTTCTGGTCTCTCGTATCCTATAACTTGTAGCCTTCCACACCCTCTTCTTACCCAGAAAAATAGTATTCCTTGCTCGTAAATCCAACTTACTATCCTGGATAGTATGCCAGACACCTAAATATACGAAAAGTATCATAATCTGTTGCAGGTTCTCTCGACCAAGCTTCCATTGGTGTCTTACCCTCAATTACAGCCGAAGGCAACCTATTAACGAGGCATCATAGAAATGTCAAAGCCTCAGCCTAAAATGCTTTTCCCAACCCAGAATTGGACATACACCGCACCTTCTTCAATAAAGTACAGTTCATGCGCTTAGCTACCCCTTACTAACGATATATCTTTAACAATAAAATGTCGAATGATCCTCTCATCCTGACATACTTGTAAGAATGGATTACTAGTGTACTCTCCACTATTATCCGAACAGAACAACTTGATCTTTCTGCCAGTCTGAGTCTCAGTCAATTTCTTCTACCTGATGAAATTTTTTAGGACTTCATCCTTCCTCCTCATTGTATATACCCAAACACACCTAGAAAAGTTATCCAAAAAGACACAAAGTAATGTTTCTCCCATAGCGATGCATTCTTGGAGGGTCCCCAAACATTAGAGTGAACATATTCAAGGGTTGCACGAGTACGGTGGATAGCGGTGCCGAACTTTACCCTTGTTTACTTGCCCAGAATACAATGTTCACAGAAGTCCAATTTGCACACCTTAGCACCTTTTAATAGCCCCTGGTTTACGAGAACTCTCAAGGACTTTTCCCCTGCATGCCTATGTGCCATAGCCGAGTGGTATCTCTGGAAGTGGTCTCCTCCCTTCCCGCGGTAGCAACCTCACCAAGAACAATTGTACCATCCAAATAGTACAAGTTGTTACTTCTTCTTTGGTCCTTCAATACAACCATGACTCCCTTAAGAACCTTCTTCACCCTATTCTCAGACACAACCTTGCAGCCTTTCGCTTCAAGTAAACTCGTCGAAATAATATTCTTTCTTATCATCAGAATATACAGAACCTCATCAATCTCTTTAACCAACCCACTGTACAACTTTAGACGAATGGTACTTACCCCATGATGCGACAAAGATCATTGTTTCCCATCAACACCGCTTCACCTTCTAGCTTCTTCAAACTAGAAAAATTACCCCTTTCAGGATAAATGTGATAAGTAGCACCCAAATCCAAAATCCATTCTTTTAAATCAATAACACATGCACTAGATGATATAATCAAAGAGATATCATAATCATTACCTCCATTTGCCGTGTCTTGAGTCAATTTTTCTGAAGAGCTCGATTTCCCCCCTTTCTTCTTCTTAAGAAGCCGGGACATTCATTTTTCCAATGACCTGTTTCCATATAAAATACACATTGGTCTTTTCCCAAGTTGTTGCTTACTCCGCGACCTTTCGACTTCGATCAAAGGTTATTACCACTCGACTTCTTTTGGTCCGAAGATCTCACTCTAGTCATCAATACCTTGGATGTCGTCCTCGGACTCACGTTTCCCCTTCCTCCGGTACTCATGGTTTACAACCGTCGTAGTCGCATCCGAGTATTGCAATGAACTCTTCCTGTACGTTATCGTCGTAACGAAATGCTCAAACTCTTCGAGAAACGAATTTAAGAACAAAAATATTTTATCTTCATCGCCAACAATTTTTTCTAGATTCGCCCAGTCGGCCAATAACTTGGTAAAATCATTCAAGTGCTCCGACATAGAAATCCCTTGTCTTATCGTGAAGTGATAAAGCTTCCTCTTCAAATGGAGTCAATTTTGGATCATCTTTACCAAATACTTTTCCTCTAGAATTCTCTAAATTTCCTGTACCAAGGTTTTCTTCATTTAAAATAAATAAAAATAGCCTAACAACATAACCTATATGATCATCATTTCTAAAATAATTAGATTCTTATACCTAATTCGATTTTCATCATTTATTCAATAAAGGTATCCCTCCTTGAAGAATCAAAGTTCAATTATACTATCTCTCTTAGTTTCCCTGGCACCCCGTTAGAAGTATTTAATTGGACTCAAATGATTAAGTTCTCTCAGAATTGAAAATTTGACAAACTCCATTTTGCTAATAAATATTATAAGATATGCGAGAGGAGTAGAAATGATGTTCTAAAACATCGTTTAACATGAAATATATTTTAACATTAGACATTTGCTGTTTTTCGAAGAAAAAAAATTTCTCTGATTACACCTAGACCCTTGAAGCACTAGTGATGGCAATTTTTTAAATTAGATAGGATCATTAGGCACATAAATTGCTACTACACATCTAATTTTCTTTCTCTATTCTCTAGTCTTCTCTGTTATTAATGTTTTCCACCAACATGATTTAAATTTTTAAGTTCAACTTTCAATTTTAAAAAAACATTTGTTTTGACCTCTTCCTTTTTTTTACTCCCTACTAGAATGTCTCTAGATACAATATCTTCTTTTTACGGAGATTAGCAATAGCAATGCTGTATTTCACGGAGAAAATATCAATGAATTATATGCAGTTTAGGGATTGTGTTGCTTTATGCACCCCCACCCTCTATGAATTTGTATATTGTTGAAAATACTGCCATAAATTGTCGATTTCAACAATATTATATACCTAGAAAACTAACTACCAATTGTAATATTGTCGGGTTCGACAATATTACAAATGTATAATTGGAAATATACTACTACAATTGTCAAAATTGACAATATTGTACATTGTAAGTAACCATATACACTAAAGTATTGTCAAAATCGATAAAATTTTAATTTTTAGAGACACTCAAGTGCACTGTTAAAATATTCTTCAGAGGCAAAATGTACATTTTGAAGAGGGGAGAGTTAGAAATGAGATTCATATGACATAACATAAATTTATATACTACAAAAATAAATCGACAATAAAGTGTTATACCAAAAATTATATGCTGTGATAAACATTGAGCTAAATGAACTGTCATATACAAAAAGGGAAAAAATTATATATTGTGACAAACATTGATGTAACATAACTGTCATATACAAAGATTTGGTCGACAGCCCTATTTGATTGCCGACAAACCAACAACAACCACGTCATTAACTCTATACCCCTGACACTTGTGCTCTCTAAGTAATGCCCCGAAGTTCCTTACTCTCACATCAAAATACCTAGTCAATTGTTCTTTCTGGAAACCCAGAGGAATTTCTAGATTTACATGACTGTAGAAAATAGTAGAAAGTGGAGGTATTGGTGCATCGAACCTTGGAATCAAGTGAACGAAATGGTTTCCCACCCCCAAATCAAACGACCAATACTTACTAGTATCCATAACTAGGTTTTGGAACCTCTCCTCATTTAAAGTAGTAATTCTTTTGCGTTCCCAAAACAGGGGTAAGAATGTATATGTTTCCGTGTGGCTAATGAATACCACAACCTTCTTATAGTAGGTGGCTAGTAAATGCGCCATATGCCTATACTCCACATGTTGATGACCATAAGAACACGCCTGCAACAAAATTTGGTATGCGTTCTCCCCATCCGCAGTGATTTGTATACCCAATGTTTGGCTGAAGATAGTCTTCCAGAATGCGGGGTCCTTGCAGAGAAAGGTCTTCAATGATTTTATTACATCTGGGAATCTATGTTGGCTCTGGTGCTGAATCGCGGTGGTAACCCTAGAACCAGAATTGTTATCACTGATTTCGACACCACGAACATCTACAAGATACTTCATCCACGGTTGGAATAAAAGTTCTTGCATCTTCTTCTTCTTAGCCATTTTCTCCCTCCTAGCAATGGCAACATTTTCAAGGTTTACCGCCGTGGAAACCAAGTCCTCTTGATAATCTCCCTTGGGTCCTTGCTGTGCTATTGTAAAGAATCTTTCATTCTGCTCAAAAAGTTCTTCGAAGGTTGGGTCCCCCATGTCTCTCATCCCTTCACTTGCGAGTGCCTTCTTCAATGTTTGACGCCAAACCTCCTGCAACAAGTCCTCATATTATAACAGACAGTAATATTATAGCAATATTGTCGAATTCGACAATATTGTGTATCCATAATTCTAATTTACAGTGCCATAATTGTCGAACTCGACAATTATTTATTGTCTAAGTGAAAATATATATTACCAATATTGTCAAATTCGATAATATAAAGATAGTAATCATCGAATTAGACAACTATAGCTTCAAACCATGCATTAAATAGAGCAATCTCAAATATGTACAAGAGTTAAGAATATGTCATACCCATTCATTGTTATCTACTTCCAAAGTCTTCTTCATCTCTTCTGAATTAACTAGTTTCTTATGCTGAAAAAAAACTCCAACATTAGGATAAATACACTTGGTATGTACATGAACATTATCTAAATTATCGAGTTCGACAATATTTACCATGCACAACTCGAGATGAAATTGCTAATTGTCGAATTCGACAATATTCAATTTCAATAACATGATTTTGAAACCATGCATTACGCAGAGCAATCTCAAATATGAACAAGAGTTAGGAATATGACATACCCATTCACTGTTATTTGCTTCTAAAGACTTCATCCTCTCTTCAGCATTAACCAACTTCCGTCGCTGTAAAAATATCCAACATTAGAATAAACATTGAAATCAGCATTCCAAATAATTCAGAAGGATGGGCGGGGGAGTTTACGAGATGGTTAGTTTCCTCCATATATCTCGCTGCTTCTTTCTTATACTTGGATGTCAAGATCATTATTTGTTCCAAATACATAAAGGAGATGAGCTATATAACTCCAATTCATTTAAATGTGATTTTTGGTACTACATTTGATTTTGGGATAATCAAACACAAACTCCATTCCACTAACTAAAAAATTCGTATACAAAATGAACCCCCAAAATGAAACTTAAATTCACTATTATCAATTCACTAAATTCGTACACAAAATTAAGTTTTAATTCACTATTATCAAACAAAAACTCCAATTCACTAACTTTAATTAATTTCATTCATTTCGAATGACTTACAAAATATTCTTTCGCAATCAACTTCTTCTTAATATCCTCATGTGCAGTCAGCAAGTCCTCATACTTCTTAATATCTCTCCGTACATACTAGAGGCCCCTCTCGTACCCTCCGCTCCCTATCCGCCTTCTTCAAAATGAAGTCCTTCCACTTTTGGCCAGAGAAGCAATCAACCCACTCATACTTAGGGTTGAATTTTCTCGGTCTTTCTGCACACCATAGGTTCGAAACCTCTGTGATCAGTCGCTTTCCAAGGATGCCTTGTTCCCCGATTGAACTGCCGCACAACCCTATTTGGGTAGTATGGTTGAACATGATCTGGAGAAGCTAATACACCGTAAAAGAACGTGAACTCCTTGAACGCATGTGCGGAATCCCTTTTATTTTTGTATGGGTCCCAAACAACCTACATGAAAAATGAATGAAATGTATTATGGCACCATTAAGTTGAATAATTTTTCCAGTAGTCATGAGAAGGATTTAATCATATTGTCGAATTCGACAATATAATAGGGACTTGTAGTTTATCATATGCATTATTGTCGAAATCGACAATTTTTCGAGTGCCATTAGAGTTATGCTTATATATTGTCGAATTCGACAATATGATATGTACAATAGTAGATGTACATAGTCAGTATTATCGATTTCAACAATTTCCGAGCAGTGTAATCTTTGTACTCTAAGTCAAATATCATACAGTGTAGCAGATTAATGAACTTACATCCTCTAGTTTGTATTTTTCCAATGCCTCCCTAAACATAAGCAAAGCTGGAGCAGCGTATCTATCCGTAACGGATGCGTCCCATTTCCAACAAGTACAGTGCTCATATGTGTCGGAATCCATCTCCTTGGGGATCTCAGCAAGCTTTGGGAAATGTGCAAAGATCCACGACTACATAGATAATGAGAAACAAAATAAAATTAGTCAAGAGGTTGAAGGCATATGTTAAAACAATTACAGAAATGAGTATGGAATCACCTCGAGTAGCGTGGTACAGCATGCAACTTGCCTCCCATCATCTCGAGATGCTGCACCCAAATTGTAATACATGTGGGCCAGAACTGCTGATCCCCATGACCACTTCTTCGCGACCTTGTCCTTGGCAAACAGGTCAAGGTACTGTGCGCTAACATTTGTGCACCTCTTCATAGGAAATAGAAAGGAGCCACAAACATACAACATATAAGCACGGGCAACAAACTTGGTTGTTAACCCCTTCTTAGTGTTCTCTCAGTTTCTTCAGTGACAATGAATTTCCAGCACCTTCAGCTTTCAAATCCTTGAATGCTTTTAGACCTTGCAGGAGGTTGTTCTCAAAAACCTCCACAAGCGCAGGGAATCCCCAGCTGCCGACAATGACCGTGGCATCACCATCTGAATACAACCTAACCAATTGCTCCACGTCATCCAAAGTTGGAGTCATCTCGCCCCATTTGAAGTAGAAACTGTTAGTTTCTGGCTGCCAACGTTCCGCAAAAGCAGAAATCAACCCAGAGTTGTAAGAGTTGTAGGATATGGCCCCAATCCTATCCAAACCCTTCAACTTAACATAATCTTGGACTGCTTGTGGTTCCTTTATAAGGTCCCACGTAGGCTGGTGATGGTGAACACGCAGCGGAAGCTTCTCCTGAACAATAATGACAATTATGTAAATAAAATATAACTAAAAGGAATAGCAAAACATAATTAAATAAGGGATTCCATTAAACAATATACCTGCCCTAGCGCGATCGACCTCACTCTATGGAATCTGAAGCTTCTTAATAAGCTTCTATCACTAGGGCCTTCGTCTTCGTTGCTTGTAGCCCCCTCGCTTTTAGAATACCCCCCCAACAATAGGAATATTCACATCTGAATCAGGGGGAACATTTGAGAGCGGGGGTTGAGCTCCCAAAGCGGCTTGGGCAGACTTTGTATCAAATTCAGAACCCTGGGGAATATTCACATCTTTCGCAGACTGAAGTTGAGCTTCCAAAGCAGGTTGGGCAGACTCAGTTGGAGGTACTAGTTCACTAACACACTCATTAGCAGTTTTAACGGTGTTAGGAGGGACGACTGTGGTTGGGTCAATAGTTTTTCTTTTTCTCTTATAGGTAACTAAATCTCCTTCTCTGGCCAACTTTCTTTTTCTTCTATTCGAAGCGGTTGGAGGCACTTTGTCATTCATTGTTTACCTGTACACAATTTATTGTTCAAAGGATCAGTATAATTACACATGCTAATTGTCGATTTCGAGAATATTATGTAAACAAAAGGGCAAGTGTACTTGAAAATTGTCGATTTCGTCAATTTAGACTCTATTTGAATAAGTCCAAGTCAACAATGTTATTGTCGAAATTAAAAATTTGGACTTATTCAAATGGAGTCCTGTTAATAACATAAATCTACCATAAAATACTCAAATTCGACAATTTCATAGTGGTTGAAGATATTGATATGGAATATTGTCGAATTCGAAAATTTACCAAGTTCAATATTAGTTATGTACATATAATAGTGTCAAATTCGACAATATTATATGAAGAATAGGAGATTGCAGTTAGCTAATATGTTTACATAGTGGTTGAAGATATTGATATGAAATATTGTCGAATTCGATAATTTACCAAGTTCAATATTACTTATGTACATATAAAATTATCGATTTCGATAATATTATATGTAGAATAGGAGATTGTAGTTATGCTTATATGTTTACATGTCTAATATTGTCGAAATCGAGAATCATGCAGTATTGTATCGCAATTGGAGCTATTTAGGTTTAACATTGATGAATTTTATGATATATTATACCCATGCAGAATAGCAGATTGTATTTGTGCTTATATGTTTGAGACATGTCCAATATTATCGAATTCGAGAATCATGCAGTATTGTATTGCAATTTCAGTTATTTCGGTTTAATATTGTCCAATTTTACGATATTAACGGAATAAGAATTGAATTACCTTGAAGTAGACACCAATCCTTCCTTTCCTCTAAACATTGTCTTTGAATCCCCTCCTTCAAGTAATTACCTTCTCAACCCGAAATGGAAAATCAAACAAAATGACAGTCTCTAATTACAAGACAGTGAGAGAGAGAAAAACCACAAACTGTTCGTGAGAGGAGACGGTGTTCGTGAGAGGAGACGCTGTGAGTGAGAGAGAGTGAAACTGTTCGCGAGAGTGAGAGAGACAGAGTGAGTGAGAGAGACGTTTGGAAGGAAATGGTTTTTGGTTTGTTTGCAAAGAGAAAGAGTGAGACTGTGTAAGAGAGAGAGAGAGTGGGGAGACACAACATTAAATGTGAGTAACCCAGGATTTGAAAAGAGAGGGAAACGTCTGCCAGCTACAGGAGAGGGGAAGAAAGAGAGAGAGAAAGAGAAAGTGGGGCATGTAGGACCCATGATTTTCTACCTCATTTCCCAATATATAAAATGCCAATTATGAGAGCCACTTATCTAATAGAGATGAGTGGTTGTGGTTGAGTGAGACCTTAGTGTTTGGTTTCCTAGTGTCTCTAAATCCGCCCCCTTACATCTAACCCAGAGCTCTAAAACTTCCCAAATAACTTCTAAAGCTCACATAATTGAGATAATGAGACCCCTTACTCGATTTCACCAACCCTATCGCACTTCTGGATACACCTCTCATTCCTGCACTCTTTGTTCTTGGAGACTCATGAGTCAAACCGAAACTGAACCAACTTTTCGGTCCAGTTTTAGTTTTGAAAAATTAGAAAACCCATAGTCACACTTAGGCTCAGTTTGGGTCGCTACAAACATGATGCAAATGCAAGCAATTTGTATTTCTAACCGCTTCGATATGTTTGATTCGATGTGCAATTGCAATGTGGTGCCTTTAAAATATTTGTATGTGTTTAGTTCACTTTGGCAAAGCAATGTACAACAATAAACAATAAATGACAAATTAGAACATCTACAACAACCTCTATTTATTTTATTTTTTTCTTCATTTTTGAACTTCTTTAAAGAGGGACCAATTCTTCTTCCACGTACACAATAAACAATAAATGACAAACCCAATCTTGTTGAAAAATAGGGAGAAAAAGAGATTTACAGTCTATGAAAATATTTTTCAACTTTATTACCCCTAAAATAAGTTAGAGGCTAATGTGAATGCTCTTAATTAGTTGGAGCCAAAAAAAAAAAAAAATGTGTTCACCGAGAAAAAGAGTCAAAGATGAGGTAGCCTTAAGTGAAACATCTTTGATCGACCGACTTGATTCAACCACCCTCTGACTCTCTAAACTAAAACCTATATATATATACACAACTCCACAATGCTTCAAACATACCAAGTTACAAACAAACTAACTCACAATGAGTCCCTTAGAACTCATTATCTCGATTGTATCCTTCGCCATCATCTTCAACGTCCTCCTTGGCCTACACTTCCTCCTCAAAAAACCCTCCAAACCGTACCCACCGGGACCTAAACCATGGCCTATTATCGGAAACCTCCTTCACATGGGTCCAGCTCCACACAAAACACTGGCTGCAATGGTTCCAACTTACGGTCCCCTCATTCATCTAAGGCTCGGGTCTGTACACATGAACATTGCGTCTTCAGCTGCTGTTGCAGCTCAGTTTTTGAAGACTCATGATGCAAACTTCTCTAGCAGACCCCATTTCTTAGGAATAGAACATGGAGCTTACAACTATGAAGATTTGGTGTTTGCACCTTATGGTCCTAAGTGGAAGTTGTTGAGGAAGATAAGTGCCGTTCATTTATTCTCTAACAAAGCACTGGAGGACTTCCGACATGTCCGAGAGGTACATTAATTATGCATAAATGTTACAGTTTTTTGTTTCCGTCGCAATAAAAACAGTAGGGACTAAGATAAGAGTTCGTTAATTATGACATATGTATTGATCACCACTTTGGTTTTCTATTTGTCAATATATATAGTTTGAAATTTAGATAAAAAAAAATCTTATCCCATAATAGGAAAATCTCCACAAAGGCCTTAGCTATAAAATCATATACAGCTTGGAACATGTTCATATGAGAAAACGACGAGACCTCAGAGATTATTTGTAGCCTTACATGATATAGGTTGGGGTGACTTCCTTGTAGCATGTCAAATAATTTTAGTCGTATTTGATTGTTTCAATCTAAACGCATATTTTCGAAGCATAAACACACTTTCTGCCTTTAACTGACTTTCTAATAAAACACTTTTAGACAGTTCTGATTTCGCAAACGTCTTTTGCAAGTATTTGATTGTTTCAATCCAAAAATATGTGATCTGGAATACTATTTTTGGATCCAAGTCAACGCCCGCGTTTAATAGTTTCTTTACTATTTAAATTAAAAATTTCGATGCCAGATGTCATTGTTATATATATTTATTTATTTTTGTTATTTTCATATTTTCCGTTGTTTGAAAAATATCGACCTGTATTATTGCAGGAAGAGGTTGCGGTGCTTACACGAGCTTTGACTAGATCAGGCTCAGACCCTGTAAACCTAGCACCGTTGCTCAACGTGTGCACCACAAATGCCATAGCACGGGCGGTTTTGGGTAAAAGAGTGTTTAACGACGGTGATGGTGCCGCAGGCCAAGAATCCAGCGATTTTAAAGAGATGGTCGTTGAGATGATGGTGTTAGGGGGCACATTTAACATTGGTGATTTTATTCCTTCATTGAAGTCGTTAGACTTACAAGGTATCATAGCTAGGTCGAAGAAAGTGCTCAAGAGGTTTGATGCATTTTTGAGTAAAATTTTGGAGGATCATAAGATTAGCGGTTCCGATGGGGAAAAACATACCGACTTTTTAAGTTTGTTGATTAAGATGAAAGATGAGGCTAACACGGAAGGAGTTCAACTCACCGACACCAACATTAAAGCCTTGCTTTTGGTAATGTTTGGCTTTCTCTCTAGAATTATAAATCATAGCCAACGAATGATATAATTTTAATCCAAGATTGCTAATTTATTATTTTTATTTTTAATTTTTTGCAGAATCTTTTCACAGCAGGAACTGATACATCATCAAGCACAGTAGAATGGGCGCTTACGGAACTTATGCGCCACCCTAAACTTCTTGTTAAAGCCCAACAAGAATTGGATACTGTTGTAGGCAAGAACAGGCTAGTGTCCGAGTTGGACATAGCCCAGCTCCCCTTCTTCCAAGCCATTATCAAAGAAACATTCCGGCTTCACCCATCAACACCACTTTCCGTACCTAGAATGGCATCCGAAGACTGTGAAATTAACGGGTACATCATTACTAAAGCATCCAGCCTTCTAGTAAACGTATATGCTATTGGACGTGACCCATCCGTGTGGCCTGAACCACTTGAATTCAAACCCGAACGGTTTCTACCAGGTAGTGAACAAGCACATATTGATGTTAAGGGAAACGACTTTGACCTAATACCATTTGGAGCGGGTCGGAGGATATGTGCCGGTATGAATTTGGGTGTTCGGATGGTGACATTTGCAACTGCAACATTAATACATGCTTTCGATTGGGTCTTACCGGATGGTCAAATGGTAGAGAAGTTGAACATGGACGAAGCTTACGGGTTAACCTTACAGAGGGCTTCACCATTGGTGGTGCACCCACGCCCTCGGTTGGCTCCAGAGGTATATGGTGCCTACTAGTTCACAGGGACATTTGTGGTGCCGCTACCAATTAAGTAGAGATGCTTGTTTTTACTTAATTATTTGTTCTTATTATTATAACCGCTGTTAATGATATATTAATGTTCAATCAAATAATGTAATCATCATTTAAATAATGTACTTTGAAGCACCTATAATACGATATTTTGATTCTTGAATGTTAAAGAATGCAACCCTTCGTAAGCCACAGGCTCCAACGCAGAAGTACGCAAAGGGTTTCTATTTTAAATTTTTGCTACCAATCCTTACATGTATTCGCCAAGACCGTTCCTACTATAAGGCCACTTAGGCAGTCGAAGAAATAATTTTATTCTCAATAACATATGCAACCCAATTAGGAGTTTAGGGCTCTAAGCAAAAAAAAAAATCTCTTCGCTATGGGGGTTATACAAGGACCCAGGTGTTGAGAATAGAGGTAGCTAATCTCTATTCTACGGCAAGAACGAAATGCGGAAATCGCCAAATGAGAAATAAACCAATGAAAACAAAATAACAAAGACGAGATTTACCCGGAGGAGGGAACTGGAAAACCCTTTCGGATGAAAAACCACTCCCCGCGAACAATCCACTATAAATCAAATATGTTACAATCCGATCTCTTAAACTTCCTCGAAGCTTCAATGAATCTCTCAAACCCTAGTTTTCTCCAGAATTAAACTCACCAAAATATAACCTAAGAAACACACTAAGTATCCATTATATACTTCAGAGGTTATTACATAAGGGCTCAAAGTACGGATTACGAGGCAAACCAACGTCTTATCTTTAAACTTCTAAAACTGAGTTTACGAGATTTATTTGAACAGACCAAGTTCTAAGACATCTATTCGAATAAACACAAAGTCTATTCGAACAGAACATGTTCTGAACTTCTATTCGAACAGACACAAAAGTCTATTAAGACAAAGAGTCTCTGCCTCTTATGTTCGAACAGAGACTAAAATCCTATTTGAACAGAACACCGAAAAATCATCCGAATGATATTTTCCTTCCGTCTTTGATCCTCGTTTCATCCCACGAACTCCAATGAACATAATTAGAGTTCATTCCTCAACAATCTCCCACTTGAAATTGAATCTAACGTAACCCATCTTCAGATTTCCAATAGTGAATTGCTCGCGCTACCTCGACCTTAAACCATGAAGACCCGCAGAAGTTGTATATGTCTTCAACTTCTGAAATATCACCACCTTTATAAACATATATATCGGCCGGATACACATCAGTGTGAATCTTCACAAGCTTCAACACACCGTCCTCGAGGAGCGAATGAATATATTAATAACGAATATCAATATGTTTGGTCCTAGAGTGAAAAGTTGCATTTTTTGCTAAGTGTATTGCACCTTAACTATTGCTATAGAACTTAAGAAGATGCTATTTACCGAGCTCTTTCATCAACCCTTTAAGCCAAACCATATTCTTGCAAGCTTTCGCAGCCGTAACATATTCTGTCTCCGTCGTAGACAAAACTACTATCTTTTGTAGCCTCAAAACCCAAGTAACCACACCACTTCCCAATGTAAATACGAAGCCACTAGTGCTCTTCCGCCTATCAATTAATGTCATCCGCCATATCAAAATCAACAAAACCCTGTAAGCACATCTGAGAACCCCTATAACATAATGTCATATCTTGGGTCTTCTTTAGATACCTAAGTATCCATTTCACAGCTTTCCAATGCTCCTTGCATAGATTACTCATATACCTACTAACAACTTTTACTGCTTGAGCAATATCTGGTCTCGTACAAATCAAAGCGTAAAAATGGCTACCAACCGCTGATGAATAAAGAACCTTTCGCATCTCATCGCGATCCTTCTGCGTCTTCGGACAACACTGCTTTGATAATTTAAAGTGACCACCCAATGGTGTGTACTAACTACCTTAGAACCATCTATATTAAACAGCTTAAGTACTTTGCCGATGTACTCACCTTGAGATAACTTCAATTCTCACCGCTTTCTGTCACGAGTAACACACATACCAATAACTTGTTTTGCAGCACCCAAGTGTTTTATAGAAAACTCCTGGGATAACTGTTCCTTAAATTTGACAATCTCTCCCATGTCGGTACTTGTTACCAACATATCATCTACATACAGAAGTAGAATGATATATAAGTTTCCCATATTTTTGATAAAACAACAATGATCCGTACTGTATTTTGAAAAACCACTTCTGGACATGAACTGATCGAACTTCAAATACTACTGCACTAGATCTTCTTTCCCTTTAACAGAATACCCTTTTGGCTGCTTCATATAAATTTCTTCATCAAGGATGTCGTGAAGAAATGTTGTCTTGACATCAAGCTGCTCAAGATGTAAATCTTCAACTGCAACTATATTCATCATAACTCGAATAGTAAACATTTTTACAACAGGAACAAAAATCTCACCAAAATCAACGCCTTCTTTCTGCTAAAAGCCCTTCACCACAAGTCCAACTTTGAATCTCCTTAAACTATCAGATTTATGCTTTAGTGTGTATACACACTTGTTGTGCAATGCTTTCTTCCCTTTCGATAACCAAACTAAGTCCCAAGTTCGATTTACTGACAATGACTGCATCTCATCATCCATAGCAAGCTCCTACTTGTTCTTGGCTTCTAAATCTAAAGCCTCCTTATAACTTTTTGGCTCACCACCATTCGTAACTAACAAGTGATGTAGGGAGTTAGCGTTCCTAGCCAAAGTTCTCGTATTTCTTGGCTCCTTTCGAAGTGTTATTGGAATGTCTAAATTATTAGGCTCCTCACTTTGATCTGGTGCATTGAACTTAATCACGACTTCTTCATCAACCTCTCGAGAGGGTTCAAATTTAATGTTGACACTTTTCGCTACTTCACTTCGATTCTTTTCCACAGGTATTTTGAAGTCTTTATACAAAACTTCTTCATTGAATGTAATATTTTGGCTTCGGATGACTTTGTGATTCTTCGTATCCCAAAATCGGTACCCAAGCTCATCACCACCATATCCAATGAATATGCACTTCGTTGGCTTTTTTTTTGCATGGCAAGCCAGTTTTATATAGGGATTCGAAACCCTGAGTTTCCAATCTCATGAGGTTTTGAACCCACAACCTCACTCTAGGTGGAGAGGTAAAACCACTACTAGCACTTCGTTGACTTTGTATCCAACTTGGTCCTTGTATCTGAAGTATCAAGCACATATATGAAGTACAACCTAAAATACGCGAGTGTGAAAGGTTTACCTCTTTACCAGTCCATGCTTCTTTAGGCAATCCAAAGTCCAAAGCCATCGAAGGCCTTTTGTTTATCAAGTACACCGTCATACTAGCCGTATCCGCCCAAAAATATTTTGGCAATCTTGCGTTGAGTCTCATATTCCTTACTCTTTCGTTTATGGTTTGGTTCATGCGTTGCAATATCATTTTGTTGTGGTATTCTGAGAATATTATTTTGTCGCCTAATCCCATTTGATGCACAAAAGTCTTCAAACTCGTCACTATAGTACTCGCCTCCGTTATCCGATCTGAGACACTTCAGTTTCAAGCCGGTTTCAGTTTCAATTAAAGCCTTCAACTTCTTGAACTTATTAAGCACATCTGATTTTTTCTTCACAAAGTAGACCCACAGTTTACGAGTAGCGTCATTGATGAAAGTAACATAATGTGAATCCACCAAGAGAAGACACCTTGGTTGACCCCAAACATTTGTATGAACAAGATCCAGTTCTTCAGATTTCTTTGACCTTCTAGTTATTTTAAAACTAACATTCTCCTATTTTGTAAGAATGCACTCTTCACAAAACTTAAGATCAACCTCGTTAAGACCCTATAGCTTTCCCTTACTAGCCATCATCTTCATTCCTTTTACTCATAATCAACGAGACTATAATGTCAAATTTAATTTTTTCATTCCTTGATGAATTGCTTGTTGTAGTAATAAACCCTTTCCAAATCTCAGGCATATGCCCCAGACAGTCCTAACTTTGGAGATCATATGTAGAATTGGAGATGATAACGTCAACCTAACGGTTCCAAGCGCCTTGCGATCCAAATGCGTCCACTTTGCAACATCATGATCTGTCGGCTTCATCTCAATCTCACCTAGTGATAAATCAAGATCCTTCAGATAAAGATAGTCTTCTATCTGCATCTTCCACACTCTAAAATTCAAACCATTGAACTTCGTAATCTTCAATTTTTCTTCATCGGTTATCGTTCTTCACCCACAAGCCCTAAACCAAGCGCTCTGATACCAGTTGATGAGAATAGAGGTAGCTAATCTCTCTTCTACGATAAGAACGAAACGTAGAAATTGCCAAACAAAAAATAAACCAATAAAGAACAAAATAAAAAAGATAAGATTTACCCGGAGGAGGGAAGTGAAAAACCTTTTCGGATGAAAAGCCTCTCCCCGCGAACAATCCACTATAAATCAATTATGTTACAATCCGATCTCTCAAACTTCCTCGATGCTTCAATGAATCTCTCAAGCCCTAGTTCTTTCTAGATTAATTAAACTCACCAAAAGATAACCTAAGAAACACATTAACTATCTCTTATATACTTGGGAGATTATTACATAAGTTAGGGCTCAAAGTACAGATCACGAGGCAAGCCAACGTCTTATCTATAAACTTTTAAAACTGAGTTTACGAGGTCTATTCAAACAAACACCAAAGGCTATTCTAACAGACCAGGTTCTAAGATATTTATTCGAATATAACATGTTCAAAGACTTCTGTTCGAATAGATACAAAAGTCTATTCGAACAGAGAAGTCTCTGCCTCTTATGTTTGAACTGAACATCAAAAAATTATCCGAATGATCTTTTCCTTCCATCTTCGATCCTTATTCGTCCCACGATCTCCAATGAACATAATTCAAGTTCATTCTTCAACACCGGGACTAGATTTTATAAAGAATTGAAAGAATTATAGCTCGTTGAGTTGTTTACCCTAGCCTAACATCTTTTTTAATTAAATCATACAGAGAAGGGGAAAATGAGCTAGTTTAAATAGAGAGAGGGCACCTCCGGGGGACTCAGACTAGAAGGAGCTACGAAATTACTAGATTTTTTTTTGGTTATATCAGACAATGGAAATTGGTTGTGCATGCAGGGGCGGAGCCAGGATTTCATGTTTGGGGGGGGGGGGGGGGGGGGGGGAGGTAGTATGATGAATTATATTATGGTATCGAGGGGCCCCAATTTTTATTTTTATTTGCCATTTAACGGTATTTTAAGCTTAAAAATTAATCAAATATAACATTATATTTGACTAGCAAATTATACGGATTCACTTCTCCTCTTGTTAAAAAAATCAAAGCTTTTTACGGCAATGACATGATCAATCAAAATAAAGTTCTTATTTGATGACATCAAGAATTGAACCTTAAACTCTTGGATTAGGAGCTCTTCACTTTTCCAGTTGAGCCAACTTTCCTTGATGTCATTAGGATAAAGAAAAATGTATATATTTTTTAAGAAAAACAATTTATATACCTATATAGGTATTTTTTAACAAAATTCTTGGGGGGGGCGACTGTCCCTCGCGCCCCCCCCCCCCCCCCCCCCCTCCCTAAATCTGCCCATGTGTACATGAATGGGAAACTAGCTTTGTTTTGGCCTTGCTAATGACAAAGATGATGGGAAAATCTAGTTCATGTGGAAGGAAATCTTCAATGTGGTCTCTCAAGGAGTCTCTAATCAGCTCATGACTATTTCTGCTTTGGTAGTGGTGGTTGGTCTTGCTCTCTCTCTCTCTCTCTAATTTTTATGTTAAATGTCAATATCTTAACGCAAGGCCCTTGTGGAATGATTTACTTTATATCTCTTATTCTATTAATGATGCTTGGCTAGTTGCTGGTGACTTCAATGTTGTCAAGGCGACTGAAGAAAGAATTGGTGGAAATGCTCATTGTCTGTATTAAATAGAGAAATTTGAGTATATGATTAACTCTTTCAGTCCCATTGATGCCGATTTTATAGGCTCAAAGTTTACTTGGTGCAACAACCATTCTGGTAATACTAGGATATGGGCTCGTTTGGATAAAATTCTCTACAACTCGGACCCCAACCTTGAAGTTAGACATCTAGAGAGGATTTGCTTTGATCACTTGCACATGTTGTTATCCTTTGGTGATGAGAGATACAAAGGACCTAGGCCCTTCAGAATCTTGAGAATGTTGTATCTTCATAGTAACTTTTTACAAGTTGTGCAGCAAAGTTGGCCTTCTAGTATATATGGTAATGGGTTGACTTATTTTATGTACAAATTGAAATTGGCCAGGAAAGCCCTCAAGCCATAGAACACCGAAGTCTTTGGAAACCTATTTAGAAACCTTTCTACTATCTCTGACAACATCACACATCTTGAGCATGCTCTTCAAAAGGGATGGGATGTTGTTGGAAATATAAATGGGTTTACCTCGTTTCCAGTAATATGCAAATAGAAAGAGATAAACGGAAAATAAATTAGAACCTGAGGTAGGAACTGCAACAGTAAACCAGAATTGATTAGAAGGGAGTGGCCGAGTTGCATACTAGGTCACTCTCTTTAAGATGTTTCACGCAACTGCCCAAAATCAAGCAGATAGAGAGCACGTCTCCCCCTGGATAAATTGGTGTAATGTAAACTACAGTTTCCTTTTGGAGGGAAGAAAACCGTTATGATTCTTTGCACTTCTATTCCTATTGCAGGGATTCGTAATTCGTTTAAACTTGATGAACAGAGAGAGAGAGAGAGATGGAGAGAAAACTCATAACTGTTGTGTTATATGTTGAAAAATACTGTAGGGATGGGTTTCTTTTATAAGCCAAAAAGGAGACATTGTAAGATAGAAAAATGTGGAGACATGTCTTCCACTGAGTCAAAACCATAGGATAGATAAAATGGATATAATTAATTAGTCAAAGTTCTTAATTAAATAATCCCAAGCCCAAAGAACATTTCACCAAAAAGAATAGGAGGCCCCAAAGCTAATTGCCCAAATCTCAGATCCCGAAGCCTAAATCTTGAGCTGAAGATGGCACCCCCCCCCCAGGGGGTATGTGCAAGAGTGTTGGAATAAAAACCCACCACACACTTACATGTTTCCCACTTACTCTTGTCTGCGACCAATAATTAAGTGAGAGTGTATCTATCTCTTTAAACTCCCAATTCCCTAGTAATGTGAGACTATGTCCTCAGACCAAAAATATAAGCTACCCATACCAAGAGATCATGGGTTTGAACCCTCACAAAATTGGCTTTCATTTTTAGAGATATACCCAACAGATGCTGACACCAGTCATAGGTTTTCTTTAGCTAAAGAGTAGCGCACATTGTTTGCTTCTTTAGTAAGAAGAGGTTTATTGGAGAGAGAAGTCAAGAATTAAGATCAAAACACTTCTTTCTTCCACAAGGAGGCTTTGGTGAATAGAAAGTATGCTTCTATAAATTCTCTGACTCTACCAAATAGGACATCTTCTGATAAAATTGAAATTATTCATGAGGCTGTTGTCGAATACTATAAAGATATCTTCTATGCCTCTGATGTGTCTACTGATATAGATTTACTCAATTACATCCTAGACTGGTTTCTTCTGCTGTTAATGAGATAATCATCACCACTCTTACACTTGATAAGATTTATGATAACCTCTACTCCATCCCGATGGATAGTGCTCCCGGAATGATGGTCTCTTCAGCTTTCTTTGTTTCTTATTGGGCAAAATTGTTAAAGATGACATTCGGTGTGCTGCCAAAGAGTTTTTTCGGGGTGCCACTTTGCCACTTTTTTATTCCGCCTCTCATATTACCTTATTCCTTATTCTTTATGACTATATGTTAGAAATACATACAATTGCTATGATCAATAATATGATATGGAAAATAGATTATACTTACCTCTTCTCACGCTCTCTAAAAAATTCTTTGTTCTTGAGTGGAGTCTTCCTTTGGATTGGTTGCAGACCTCAATTAGATGGTTTTTTGTGTTGTAGCCTCCAAGAGGGACTTCCTCTCTATTTAACATGATAGGGTTTGAGTGGTCTTCCCATTATACCATCAAGCCCTAATAAAGAGTAATACTAGGTCCCACCAACCTTAACTTGGTGTAACAATTGGGCATAACCAATAACACCTATTAGCATGAGCGCCGGTGAACCGGAAGAGTAGTACCGACATAGATGTAAAATCCAACAATCTCTCACCTGGCGCTAACTCGATTTTAAGAAAAATATTTTTAGCCTAATTCACGGTTTTTTATGAAAAGCGGATGGTCATCCGTTATTTTTTAAAGCCACACATGATAATTTTTTGAAGGCAATGTTACATCAAACTTGACTGTCACTCTATGATTACAAAGATGCCTAACACGGTTCACAAATAAATTTTGGTCAGGCCTTAAAACACATGCCTAATTCATATCGTGAACATCAGGCTAACAATCTCAATAACTTTCAAGTGTAATTTCTTTACTGGCGGAGTTTAGCGTGTGAATGGCAAATGTAATCATTAATGATGTGCTAGTATATTTCCATTAGTGTCCTGCAACCTGTGTTTTCCAGACACATGTCATTTCAATACTTAGACAAACCATCATGCAAAGACCATCGCTCATACTAAAATGAAGGCCAAAGGATGTGGAGCCTACCCATATCCAGCCCAAGTAAACTTGAGAAACCTTTAAGTATTCTCTATAGGTACTTGATACTTAGATAACCGTCATGTGATGAAATCACTCATATCTAAATCTTTATTGAAATTGCATAATTTAAACTAAATATGTGCACATATAATAACGGATTCAAATATAATAACAGCTAAATAATCAAAATCAAATCTGAATGTCCACCAAAATAAAAACTGGGAATAACTCCCACATGGATAAAGAATCCTAGGGCAGTATCTGTAAATAAAATAAAATAATAACTACACCCAGGCAAAAGAGCGATCCTCAAAGAGACTCCAGCAAAATTTGAGTCAGAATAGCCCAAAACCATAAGCTTATCCGATTTCCTATAAACCAATCTGTAATCTCTTGTCCTCATTAAATAGCAAAGAACCTTCTTGGCTGCCTGCCAGTAGATATTAGAAGGGTTATGTTGGTACCTTCCTAACATTCTAACAACAAAACTAATATCAGGTCTCATACATATCATGCCATAGGCTTTCGTCTGCTGAAGAAAACTGGACGTTACTGCTAGTGAGTAAAATATCGTCGACGTACAAAACTATAAATGTAAAATGTCTCCCACTCTGATTGACGTATATATAATGATCCATTTGCATTCAAGTACCTTAGATCCTTCAGGTAAAGGTGTCAACTCCCACACAGAGTTGTGAGACATAATATTCATCTCCTCCGTCATGGCATTACGCCACTGATCTGCAAAACAACTAGCCATAGCTGAACTAAAAGATACTGGATCCTCAAAATTAAAAAATTCCCCTTCAACTGAATAAAGATGATAACCCGAAGAAATGGTTGAACAAAACCTTTCTAGGGGATCTTTGAGTAAGAGCTAGTGGCAAGGCTGGAGGTAGAACGATAGGAAATTAGACAGGAGCGGATGGAGGGAAAATCTTAGGGAGAACTGGTGCTACGATAAGTCTAGAACATGGTCTAGAATCATAATCGTCACAGTGCCAATATCAGATAAATGCGGAAGCATAACAACACTGATCAGAATAGCAGTTGGACTCTGAGTTATAAACCCTCCTCAAAGACAAACTCTCTATGAATTAAACAAGTAAAGTGATATCCCTCCTCTATGAAATGAGCCTGAGCACACTTAACAATCTCCATGGAGCGAGAATGACAATAAAACCTGAAACCTATCGATCTCTCTGGGAAACCAACGAAGAAACAACTTACAGTCCTAGAATCTAACTTTTCGATATACGGGTTAAACAATATTGCCTCTGTATGACAACCCCAAACACGCAAGAGAATAAGACTAGGATTTTTCGTAGTCCATAGATGATCCAGGAGTTGTGTACTAGGCTACAATACCCTGATCTAACAAATACTAATAAAATGATCCCAAATGTTGATCGTCTTGATCGATCTTATCATAATACTCGCCTCCTCAATTTGACTGGACAACCTTGATCTTTTGATCTAACTGTTTCTCAACCTCTAACGGGAAAGTTTTAAATACATCAAGTGATTCAGACTTCTGATGGATAAGAAAAAATAAAGGTATAACGAGAGAAATTGTCAATGAAAGTGATAAAATATCGATAACCACCTCGGGACGAAATAGGAAAAAAATCCACATATGTTTGTATGAATCAGCTGTAAAAGGTATATCCTACAACTAGATTGCTCAGAAACTCTCGAACATTTTTTTTTAAAATAAAAATAAAAATAGATGAAATATCATCAGATAAACATAAAAGGTAAGTCTCAAAAAAATTGTTAAGAGATAGACAATATAACCCATCAACTAGTAAACCAGAACCAATAATGAAATCATGATGAATAGTATCAAAATCACTATGTCTAAAAATTGAAAAATAACTGAAAAAAGTACAACCTAGAAATTGAAACCAGAGATCGTCTCATCGAATGAACATAAAAAATGCCTGTCAAACCTAAAGTAACACCTGTGTCTAAAACCAAGCAAAAAATGCCAACAAACTCAATGGGAAGGTTTCTTGCATCTTCCGAGAAAACTTATTCCTCATATCTTGTCAGCCGCTTGCTGATGAACCTTAGTAGAGAATTCAAAATGTGAACAGTTTCCCCCGAATCTGACCACCAAGAGTTGGTGGGAACGTCAACCAAATTAGATTCAAAGTAAACATAAATGTACGAGCGTACATTTCCACTATCGTCATACTTCAGTGATAAAGCTGAGATAAGTTATTGTATTGCCTTCCCTTGACGGAACCCTTGAACTGTTTCTTAATGACATCAAACAGCTCCTAGTGAGAACAAAATCAAAATCAAGGTAGCCTGCGGCAATAGTTGGAGTAGTTAGAGTCCGTCAAGGTTTCAATATTAGTCAGTTGGTTTTAGATCATAAGGTCCATAGCTGCATGAACCAAAGACTTATATTATGACGTGCAAAAAATAAATTTTATGCATGTTTAACTTGATCTATAAAAAATCTATAACTTGATGTCTTTAATATCGATCCTACCTGGGGTTAAGATGGTCGAGTTAGAGTGTATATAATATTTAAGGTATTGACTTTTACTCTGCGGATACAAGGATGTATCATCAAATCCCTCATATGGGTGGTGATTTGACATACATTGCCTCCTAGTTGGTGATCACTCACGCTCAAGACTAGATTGACCACGTACAATTTGACTCGAGACACTTCCTCACCTTTGGGCCATGGGTTATCCTTATCTCCTTGTACCGTGTAGCCTATCTTGACCCACTAATTAATTATAAGTTTTTTAGCCTTTTTTGGGTGGTCTAATTATTTCAAGTTTAATTAGTGCAAAGTAGTCTTAATGAGACTTTACAAAAAAAATCTCAAAATTTGGAGAAACGTTCAACTCCATGGACAAAACTCCTTTGGGTGTATTTGCCCATTTTATATCCCGACTTCCTAATGACTACTTGATCTCACTTAAACCGCATTGGAGATCCTTGGGCATCAATGCCTTATATCCATTAATGATAAAGAATTTTGGCTAATGCCAAAATTCTTTATCCAATTAATATGATATAGTAATTGGTATATGATTATATAATCAAGAATGAATTTGAGAAAACAATAATGCGCCTTAATATTTTCTGAAGTAACCCGACTTAGTTTGGATATATATGTAAATACGATAGTCCAGGTACCCATTATAAGAAAAACAATACTATGAAATTTCACTGAGTGTCACCACTCCAAGATACCGTTATAGGACAACCATCGACATCTATGGCAACGCGATGCAATCGCCCATTTTAACAGAGAATAGAACTAATAAACAATTCTAGGCTAAAACAAACAAGCTTCGTTGACAGAGAAAAAAAATATGCCAAAAAATTGTTTATCTATCATTGAAGAAAGTAGTATTCATAGAGGAAATAACATCAAATAATCTTCATATTCCAATTCACCAATCCATCGAAGTCAACAATTACACCTCGAAAATTAGTGTAACAAGCATTACCTCATACTTATATGGTGTAACAAGCATTTCAACTGAGAAACAGCAGAAGGAACTCTTCCAGACAACCCCTTCCCTTGTAATGAAACATTAGCAACTTTCCCCTGCTCATTATACGCCACACCTTCAAATGAACCACTGCATAGGTCACCACCACTCACCCAAGATAACAAAAAAAACTATTCTCTGGGTCTAAAGAACTCTTCATCTCCATTAAAGCTTTCACCTCGGCATTTTCACAAACACCTTGGTAAAACCCACTAAACCTATGTTTCACCAACACTTGAGAGACGACGAACTGGAGGTTGTAACCCAAGCAATTTGGGGGCATATCAGTAGCCGAATACGACTTAAAACCTCTCTAAAACTGCCAGACGGAGACCATCATTCAATCACTGACTCAGAAAGAGCAAATCAGATGAAAACCTCAATCTCTTATCTAGAATCCCTCCTGATCAATAATGGAATATAAAACCAATCTCCCTAAAATAAAAAATAAAAACCGCCACATAATTTTTTTGCAAATACGCCCTCAATAATCCCAAATCAAGGTATGATTTGTTTCAAATCATGATGCCCTCGAATTGATTTAGCAAAAAACCTTTCTCCTCCAATAGATTGAAACAATTCTCTCCAATTTTAGGGAAAATATAGGTCTTAATTTATGCAATGGAGTGGGAGAAAAAACATAAACCCCAAAACTCAGATCGTGGTGATATTAAAAAACTGAGATTGGAGGATGAATTTTGGGTCGAATTCAGTGGAAAAGAAGAGAGAGATGAACCCTAAGAGTATCCACAGCAGCTAGGTACACCCTGACGTAGCGGGCGAATTTTGAAATCCACCCTCTTTTCCACCCAAAATGCCTCCCAGCAGCTAGGTGAATTGCTTACGTGGCATACAAAAAATTTACCCAAGGGTGGATTTTCCACTCTATGGGTGGATTTGGGATGAATTCATGCCGTGCGGTTTAGAAGTGCGCATAATCATTGAGCGCACTTCAGAACTGCGCGTAGCTTGCCACCAATAAGATCTTACCACGTGCCATGCATCCAATGGCTCTTATTAAGCGCACTCCAAAACTACGCGTAACTTCAACGTCCATGATTAACACACGTGGACCGCTAAGATTGAATGATTTTCAAATGGCTAGTTTTTGCCGTGCGGTTCAGAAGTGCACGGCATAAGCCTGCATAAACAATATCCTTGGTTCCTCATTATTTCACCTTGGTTTTTCCCTGATCAAACTTCTTCAACAAAATGCTCAACGGCCATAAACGGTTAGTTTTTTTCTCTATTTATAAACCTCATTCATCTTCTACTCTCTTCTACAATCAACTCATTCATCTTATATCTTAAAACTCAACCTTCTTCATTTCTTATTAATTGCGCCTAATCATGTCTGATGAAATTATTGCAGACCTACTAAGGCCTGACACATCACTTTCATCTTGGGAGTTCTCATCTTCATCATCGTCCAGTGACGAAGAGTTATTCCGACGTCAAATTAAGTTGTTGCACGAGTATAGCAAGATTGTGATTGAGATGGGAGAAGCAGAAGAAAAAGAGCAAGATGCGACATCATTACGGAGGCAGATAGGTAGTAAAAGGGGAAGGATTGACAAGCAAAAAAGCCGTGAGCATAAATTGGGGGAGGAAAGCCTTAACCGGGATTACTTCGATGACAACCCAAAATTCAAAGGTATCTCATTTCGTCGTCGATTCCGTATGGGCAAAGGTGTGTATCAATGTATTTATGATCAAATACTATCTTCAAACCCCTATTTTATTCAAAGAGAAAATGCCGCTAAGTCTATGGGCTTATCCTTGCACAAAATGATAACGTGTGCACTTCGCATGTTATGTTACGGTATGAGCGCAGACGCCCAAGAAGAATACCTACAGATTAGGGAGTCTACGGCTATTTTCTGCTTGAAAGAATTTTGTAAGACTATTATAACACAATTCAAAGCTCAATACCTTAGATCTCCCAATGAAGATGATACATTACACTTGTTAGAAGTGAATGGATCGCGAGTCTTCCCGGGGATGTTAGGTAGATTAGATTGTATGCATTGGAAATGGAAGAATTGACTTACTGGGTGGGCAGGACAATATACCGGGTATAAGAAAATCCCGACTGTGATTTTTGAAGCAGTTGCATCCCAAGATCTTTGGATATGGCACACATTCTTTGGGGTCCCCAGTTCTAACAACGACGTGAACGTCTTTCATCAAGGGTAACTTTTTAATAACTTGTCTAATGGAGTTGTGCCACCATGTAATTATAATATAGGCATGGTACCGTACATTATAGGGTATTACTTAGCGGATGGAGTCTATCTAAAATGGCAAACACTTGTTTAAACCATAAGAAATCCGTTCAACGATGCCGAAAGACATTTTTCAAAGATGCAAGAAGCATGCCGAAAAAACGTAGAGCATGCTTTTGGGGTATTACAAGCTAGGTTTCAAATATTGGCACACGGTGCGCGATTTTGGAAACCTAGTGATCTAGGAAATGTTATGTACGCATGTATAATCTTGCACAATATGATCGTCGAAGATGAACGTCATACTTACATCCGGCAAATGGACATTGATCCCGAGTTTAGAAAATCCGTGGATACTTGAAAGAAGGACTTAAATCCAAGACACGTAATCAACACTATGGCAGAGTACATCCAGAAGGTTCACGAAATTAGAAATGAAGGAGCACATTTCCAATTACGAGATGAACTTATCGTGCATTTGTGGAGTCGAAATGGAGAAGAATAATTGTAGTCTTCATCATTGTTTGTTTATTTTCTAAAGTAATGTATTTTGTTTCCAAGTTTAATGTTGAAGTTGTAATGTATTTTTTTTCCAAGTTTAATGTTGAAGTTGTAATGTATTTTGTTTCCAAGTCTTCATCATTGTAACACATTAAGGAAACATAGTTTACTGCTTCTGCTTTTTGATTTTGTAACAATTTTAAGGATTACGAACCATTAATAACAATTTTATTGAAATAATGAAATTGCATATAACGTAATAACTACTATTAACGCTAAGGATTACATCGATCTTCATCACTAGAAACGTCGTCATCACTTAGACACTGCTCCTTCAACTTCTTCGAATATTCTTTAATCTGTTTCTTCATCCAACGCCTTTGTGCCGGTAGTTGGTTACTTGGGTCCGTTGTCATCACCTTAAGCATATGCGCGACGTCGAAGGCTTTTATTTGAGTTAGCTCTGCTTCACGCCTCCTTTGAATCTCAACCTCTCTAGCCAACTTTAGTTCCTCTCGTGCTATAGCTTTAGCTTCCTTTTCCTCTTTTTTCTGCTTGTTTCTCTGATTCCATGACTTTATCATGTTGGACGTTGTCTCAAACATCTTCTTCCCCCAAAAACCTATACTTGACTTTACCGCTACTTTTGCCTTGAATTTTTTTTGGCCGTCCGGTCGTACATCCCTACAAGAATATAGCCGTTAACAAGTTTTTTTCTATATTTTTTTGGACTCTAGTTTTTTTCCCTGATAGCCGTTAACAAGTGTCTAAAAAAAACTAGCCGGTAATATGGCCGTTGAGTAACTTGTACAACAAGTTTCCATAAAAAAACTAGTCGTTAATATGGTTGTTGAGTAACTTGTACAACAAGTTTCCATAAAAAATAACCCGTTAATATGGCCGTTGAGTAACTTGTACAACAAGTTTCCATAAAAAAAAACTACCCGTTAATATGGTTGTTGAGTAACTTGTACAACAAGTTTCCATAAAAAGAATTACCCGTTAAAATGGTTGTTGAGTAACTTGTACAACAAGTTTCCATAAAAAAAACTACCCGTTAATATGGCCGTTGAGTAACTTGTACAACAAGTTTCCATAAAAAATAACCCGTTAATATGGCCGTTAAGTAACTTGTACAACAAGTTTCCATAAAAAACTAGCCGTTAATATAGCCGTTGAGTAACTTGTACAACAAGTTTCCATAAAAAAACTACCGGTTAGGCAGCTCTAATAAGAGTGAGGTCAACCAGACTTGACACTCCTCACTACACTTCAGTCTCATATTAATAAAACAATATTAATACTAGTCGTTGATGATTGAGTAACTTGGACAACAAGTTTCCAAAACATAAATCTTAAAAAAGAAATCAATATTAAAACTCTGAATAAACATAGTTTAAACAATATTAATACACAACATAGTTTAAACAAAACATAAATAAAAGTTCTAAATAAAACATAGCCTAACTGGGACGACCTCTCTTCGTTTGGCGGGGGCATCTGCCGCGTGCGAGACTCTCGTCATAGGTACATTGCACAACCGGCTCTGTCTGGTAGGAAATGGACATCTCAGTTAGTCTCTCGGAGGTTTCTCTGATGAGTTTAACCCTCCGCCTCAGCTGTTCCTCTAACTCGGTCGTGCGATCAGCGTATTGTCTCGAGTCTTCATATGCTGCATACCGTAATTCTTGGTTTTGGTGCCACAACTCATCCGTACCTCCATCACCGGGATCGGTATCCGTCTACGTTGATCGTTCGGTCCCGCCACATCCATGCACCATCCCATATCACGTGGATCGTCGGTCGCCTGAACACCATAGTATTGCACCTGTGAAGACGTAGCTAAACTCGACGTAGGTGGCAAGTGTACATTGGGCCTCACTAGATCATGCCCGACCGACCAAATATTTCCCATCCTTTTTACTAAACTGCAACCGATCTTGGGATTTGGATGAACGGTACGCCAATATGTCATGTAATCTACGTCGGGAACAAGATAATCGCGACCATCGTAGAAGTCTACATCCTTTAGACTCTGATATAACTCTCGATAGTACCTTGGGAATTCCATAATCTCCTGAGGGGGGTCATAGGGCACACTATCACGCCCGGTCATCTGACGCATACACCAATCTCCTAAATACCAAAGCGTACCGTGGCCGTATGGGACTGACACCAATGGAACCCTCTGGGTGCTCAACGCTGAAGCAACTCTTACCTCTGGATGGATCAATTGCCTAGACTTGTGCCATGGTTGCGAATTTATGTTAGTTATGTCCTTCCATTCTATCATATCTCTGATCACAGCAAAAGAGTGATGAATTTTAGACCCCATACTCGCCATTTCATCTCTCCACCCAAAAATACGAGGATAAATATGGTTAAAGTTTTGTACCTTAACTAGATGCATTCCAACCCGACAGTACTCTAAGAACCAAAAATCCAACACCACATAGAATCCGGTGATCAATTTCTTTACCTTCCCGTCCCTCAAAACTGAGACTTCATCAACCCCCCGATACAAAGCCGCCATAATCGGCGTACCCCAGTCAAAACCCGACATACCAAGAATATTATAGTTTGTCAAGGCTGCAAGATAACCCGCCCAAAGGGATGTGACACCATTTGAGTAGAAAAGATTACCCATCATATAGGCAATAAATGCCCGTGCATACACGATATCCATTTCTGAGTCGTAATTGTGGAGACGTGGATTCAAAGGCTCTCTCCACTTTTTTAAATAGGAGAGAGTGATGTTACCGTACCTGATGTCCGAGCTTGTGCTTCCCGGGAACATCTTTTCTACTTCCTCTAACTTGGAGTACCTCTCATCATACGGGAGTTCGTGACCCCTCCCAAAAGATATGCCCGTTAGCATGACGAAGCCTAACGGTATGAAACTAAGTTCCCCGCAAGGGAAGTGAAAGGTATGGTGGAAGGCCACCACCGCTCCACGAGAGCATGAATGAGATGGCTATCCGAGTTTCTCATATTAATCGAGCAAAACTCTGCAAAACCCATATCGTCGACCAACTCCTTCAACGTCGGGTACACAACAATCCATCGGTGCCACTTCAGTACCTTATCCAATGATCCCCTACACTGTAATTCATCTCGGTTCTGACAAAAAAACACATTAACACGTTAGAAGTTCATTCGGGCATTTCATCTAATACATTGCAATATACGTCAATAACACATCAAATTTACATAAAACTTACCGGTATTTCCTCCGATTCAGCAGAAATATGGGGCCAGCCGTACGGGAGGATATCTACTCAGTTCAACTCATCGTACGATGGGGTGGGATCGATGTTATCCGTCAATTAATCAAACCAAACATTTGTTATATCGGCGTTCCCCCTTCGTTTTACTTCCGCCTTAGAGTTACGTGTAGTTTTGGAAGCATTTTTCCTCGGTCGCGAACTAGACGAACCCGACATTTTTAAGTAATTAACGGAGGAAATGGGTTGGGAAACTGGTGGAGTAAGGTTGGGTATGTCAAGCTTAATGCCTTGGATATGCTTAATGCCTTGGATATGCCAAGCTTATAATGTCAATGCCTTATAAGAATAAGCCTAAAAGACTTGAAAGGAGAAGTATATGAATAAGCTTAAAAGATGCAGGGTGATATCGCGCAGTTCTGAACCGCACGGCTATATATTAAAAAAAAAAATTAAGCGGCATTTTTCTATAGGATGGTAGTTACGCGCGGTTCTGAAGTGCGCTGAGTTTTTAATGGATCAGATTGAGACACGTGGACTTATCTGGGACGTTCATTTCTTGCGCGCGGCTCAGAAGTGCGTTTGATGGATTCACCTTGGCGTGGATTCACAACTGTTGTGGGGTGGATTGGGGTAGATTAGATTCACCCTGCTTTTGGGCGAATCCATTTACCCAACTGTTGTGGATGCTCTAAAAGGGTGTGATAAAGAGAGAGAGAGAGAGAGACTAAAGCCTTAAAATCTGTTACCGTAAATAGTAAACCAGAAAATAATAATAAAATAATGAAACAAAACCATTAAAGTCTAGAGAAAATAAAGTTTTGACAACAATTTCTTTTTCTTTTCTTCTATTTTGCATCCTAGCTCTGACACCAATTGTTAGAAATACATACAATTGGTATGATCAATAATATGATATGTAAAACAGATTATATTAATCTCTTCTCCTGCTCTCTGAAAAATTATATGTTCTTGAGTGGAGTCTTCTCTTGGATTGGCTGCAGACCTCAATTAGATAGTTTTCTGTGTTGTAGCCTCCAAGAGGGACTTCCTCTTTATTTAATCTGATAGGGTTAGAGTGGTCTTCCCATTATACCATCAAACCCTAATAAAGAGTAACACTAGGTCCCACCAACCTTAACTTGGTGTAACAATTGGGCACAACCAATAACACTTATAAGACCTATTAGCATGTGTGCTTGTGACCCGGAAGAGTAGTGCCGGCATAGATGGATAATCCAACACTATAGACCCATGAGCCTTTGTCCAGTTATATAGAAGATTTTTACAAAAATTATATCCACCAGCAGACTCAGTGTGATTTTGCTTAAGCTCATATCCAAGCAACAAGGGGCTTATGCGCAAGGATCTGATATTATTGAGAATATATGCATTGCTAAGGAGCTTGTAACTGATATGTACAGGAAAGAAGACATCAATTTGAAAATTTCAAGTCCATAAGAAAACTGGCCCATGACATTTCAAAATAAATGTACAATACCTTGTCGAAATTTCGGGAATTGGAATTGCAGTTTTAATTTCGACAAAAATAATCTACTGAAGCTGCCTAAGAGCATGAGCAGCAGGATAGCCAAGTTAGCTAGCCAGGTAGGCGTAAATTTAAAGAAAATATGACATGTAGCTAGAACTGTAATGGACTTATTTCTAAACCCCGTACTCAGTACGGTATCCGAACTGCTATAGCTCGGATCAAACAACAATCCAAGACCTAAGAATAAAAAGTCCTGATGAAAACGACCTCCCCTACAGTTCGAAGACTTTAAAGCATTTCTAAACTCACACTGCAGAAGATACTCCTCTATTCATCAAATAGCTCGCATACATGCAAACTCCACAAGAGATCGCATCTTCTCCAAATGGTCTGAAGTGCAATTAAGAAGGCCGTTACAGATCAGGAAATATCAAATATCAAGACGTTACAGGAAATCTCATCAAGTTCAGACGACCATAACGTTTATCAAATATCAGGACGTTACAGGAAATCTCATCAAAGCTCATCAAGTTCAGACAACCATAATGTTCATCATTAAATGTACCCAGCAGTCGTATTATAAGGCCTATAAAAAGCTACCTGGAAATGATACCAAAGGGGGATCGTTGGCTAGTTCTTACGTATGACATACTTAGAGAAGATTACACTTGCATTTTTTGTAATCACTCCACTTTCTCTCTGTAATAACTAGTCAATCGTAATACAACACTCTTTCTTTTTAAAATCCTCACTAGAGGTCGTGGTTTTTAACCTGTTGAAAGGTTTTCCACGCTAGATACTGTGTCATTTACTCTCGTACTTCCATAATATCTATTCTTAACACTGGTGTAAGACGAGTTTTTGACCTGCTAGAAATCAGGTCATTACATTTGGCGCCATCTGTGGGAACCCACGATAATACTCCGCGTTCTCTTTTCCAGAAGCTGACTTCCAAAAAATTTGACGAATGACGAACCCAGAAAACGACGTTCCTGAAGCTGCTGGGGGGGGTGACGGATTTACGAACTGCCATGCAGCAAGAACAAGAAAAGCGACTACAACTGGAGAAGCAGGTCACAAGCATGCAAAACGTAATAAAAGCTCTTCTAGATCAACAACCAGCCGGCCAAAGACCACGACCTGCTGGGTCACGAGTCTCAGTCTTGCATAGATTGGGAAATAAGGGCAAGGGGGCGGTGGCTCCTTCGGCTCGGCATACAGGTGACCCCCGCTCATAATTACCAGCCCGATCAGTCGGTGACCTACGACAGGAAGAGCAACATGGAGACACCCTTCACCTACCACGCATTTCGGTGATGGACCGTTTAGGCGAAATAATGGGGGAGTACGACCCACAAGGAGTGCGAGCCGCACGACGAACAGTCACATCTCTCCTACATCTCACCCCAGAATAGGTGGATAAACGAATTAAAGAACTTCTTGACGCTCAGATTCTAGACGGGAAGAAAAGCCAGACTAAAATCTAGAAGATCCCAATTGCACAGACTTTACTTGACGAAGAAGTGCCCGCCAGCTTTCATACACTAAAAATTCAGAAGTACAAGGGAGGAGATCCTGTGAAGCACGTACAGGAGTTCCAAGATTCGCTGGGATTGAATTCTATGTCAAACCACATCCTCTGTCGCCTCTTTCCAACCAGTCTGAAAGGTAAGCCACTACGATGGTTTTACTCCCTTGACGAAGGTTCCATCCTGACGTTCGATCAACTCCGCGAACTGTTCGTCAAAAACTATTTGCACAATAAGGAGAAGGAAGAAACACTTTACTCTTTATTCGGCCTCAAGCAAACCCAAGGCGAACGACTGGAGGCATTCACAAGAAAATTCTTGATTCTAGCCCGGAAGATAGACAATCTTGACCAAAAGATAGTCGTTTCGGCCTTTACCAACTCATTGCTCATGGAAAGTCGAGCCAAAGAATATCTCATCCTCAACAAACCACCATCATTAGAGGATATGCTCGAGAAAGTCAACCGATTCATTGACCTTGAGAGGTTAACCGTGGAAAAGCCAAAGCCTTAGAGCTCCAGCCTCTCCAACAAAAATCTCCCCGACGAGCGCACTCAGGAGAACAGTAAAAGTCAAGGGGGAGATAAGAAGCGCTTCAAGACCAGTGACGACCGAACTTGCCAAAGAAAGAAGAGACAGCCACCACCCATGCCAAAGCTGAACACAACTATGGCCAGTCTGTACATTCTGATTCAGAAAGACGATCTTTTCCGAACTCCCAGGGATCTCACACCAATTGAAGGCAAACCATATTGCGTCCATCATCAAATCCAACATCATGACACAGAAATATGTCTCTCACTTATGTACCTACTTCTTGATATATTTTCAAAAGGTCGTTTGCTCGAATACATCATCGATGTCGAGAGTTACCGAAATGGAAGTTATAAAAATGTGGGCGCAATTGTACAGATCGTTGAGGTAAATGAAGAAAAGCATTTGTATTTCATTGAGACCCATATCATCAATACGTCCAACAGAGTCAAATGCCGACGTGTAGCAGAATGTCACGACCTATCAATGGGAGATAAAGAAGCTAGCTTACTTCCGGAATCCAGCAACAGACGAGCCGGAATATCTTTTGGAGATTGCGACGTTCGACACGTCACTTTCCCACATCATGACGCTCTTGTCGTCATGCTCAAGATGAAGAACATAGTCCTTCATACTATGATGATCGATACAGGGAGCAGTATCAAACTATTATTCCATAGTACAATTGACCCGATGGGCTTAGCGCATAAGGTCTAGCCAAGTGAAATCAATGTCTCCGGATTCAATGGTTCTAAGGAAGAACGGGTAGGCAAAATCACACTGCCTATCACAGCCGGGCCAGTTACACTTGATGTAGTCTTCTACATTATCAATGCCAAGTCAAGTTACTTGGGCATCATGGGGAAACCTTGGTTGTACAACATGAAAGTTATTCCCTCCACCTATCATCAGACTCTGAGATTTGACTGGAAGGGAGGGATTTATGAAATTAAGGGTAGCCGGAAGTTGGCTCGTGCCTGGAATAATACTATTTATACAGAAGCCGACCCAGCCGCGACAACAACAACTGCGGTACCAGCCATCACAGCACCAGTCACAACCCCGACTGCATAGCAATCACACCAGGTTAGATCATCAGAACCTCAGCTGCCAAGCATTGAGCCTACAGAATATGTCGAAATCAATGGCAGCAAAAGAGGCACCAATATTGGAACTTTACTGAGTTCGGATGAACGTTTGAAACTGATTTAGTTCCTCACACAGAATAGTGATGTCTTCGCATGGACTTTCCATGAGATGCCAGGAATCGATCCAGCCATAGCATGTCACAAGCTAAAGTTGAAAGATAAAGCAGAACCTGTAAAACAGAAGCAGCAAACTCTAGCGCCAAGATTACGCGAAGAAGTCAACAAGGAGATCGACAAGTTGATTGAAGTCGGTTTTATCAGGAAAGCTGTCTATCCCGATTGGATATCTAATTTTGTCGCAGTACCTAAGAAGAACGGTAAAATCCGAGTTTGTGTAGATTTCACAGACCTCAACCGTCATACACCAAAGGACAGTTTCCCATTGCCAATAATTAGCAATCTGCTCGATTTTACAGCAGGGCACGAACTTCTATCTATGATGGACGCTGCGTCAGGTTATAATCAGATACCACTTTTCCTGGACGATCAAGATAAGACTGCTTTTATCACTGAGCACGGCCTATACTGTTATAAGGTCATGCCTTTTGGTTTGAAGAACGCAGGAGCAACTTATCAGAGATTAATGACGAACATGTTCAAAGACCATCTCGGAAAGACAATAGAAGTTTACATCGATGATATGCTTTGTAAAAGTCTCAAAAGACAGGACCATCTCGCAAATTTGAAAACAACCTTTGAGATTTTACGAACTTATAAGATGCGTCTGAACCCTGATAAATGTCAGTTCGGGGTGCAGTCCGAAAAGTTTTTGGGCCATCTAATCAGCAAGCGCGGGATTGAAGCAGACCCATCCAGAATACGCACACTCCTGGCTATGCCTTCACCGAAGACAAAGAAAGATGTTCAGAAGCTAGCCGGGAATATCGCAACGCTTAATCGGTTCGTATCGAAATCTTTAGATAGATGCCGACCATTGTTCAAACTATTACGACAAGGAACAAAATGAGGAAAGCTAAAGAAGGATCTGAAAATCGAATGGATAGACAAATGTGAGAAAGCTTTTCTCGATCTAAAATAATATTTGGGTACCCCTCCAGTAATGAGTACGCCGACAGAAGTGGAAGTGCTAACGATATATTTAGCCGTCACGGACACCTCTCTCAACTCCGTCCTCCTCCGCACGGATGAAAAAATAGAGAAACCTGTGTACTTCATCAGTAAATCTTTGACTCCAGCAGAGACGAGGTACATCAAGATCGAGAAGCTTCTTCTAGCTCTCGTTTATACATCTCAGAAGCTCAAACAATATTTTCAGGCTCACACAATTCGCGTTCGGACGAATTATCCAATCAGAGAGATCTTGACCAAACGAGAAAAGACACGAAGTATTAAACAATGGTCAGTCGCACTGGGTGAACACGATATTCATTTTGAGCCTCGGCATTCAGTAAAGGGTCAAGCTGTAGCAGATTTCCTAACAAATTTCCCAGTAGACGACCCAGATTGGGAATCAGATATTCCTGACCAGCCAGAAGAGTCTCCTCCCGAACAACCCGAAGATAAATCAGAATGGATTTCTAAGAAGGGTTGGTGACTTTTAGCCGACGGTTCCGTCGGGCCGTCAGGATTAGGAATTAAAATGGTTTTCATTACATCCTCACATGATCGTTTAGAAAAATCAATACGACTTGATTTTGAAGTAACCAATAATGAGGCCGAGTATGAAGCATTGATCCACGGTCTAGACATGGCACTTACATTGGGTGTAGCAAAACTCTTTGTTTACATAGATTCTTTACTAATAGTCAATCACTATACAGGCGTATACCACACCAATGGGAATATGGCTGACTTTGCCGCAGCAGCTGCCGAACGAATGAGCAAGTTCAGGACTATTTCTATCGAACATTTCCCAAGAGGGGAAAACAGGCATTCAGATGCATTTGCCTACCTTGCGGCATCCTCGGTTCAGAAACACGTTATATAAAGATTGACGTTATTTCTAATCCCGGTATTAATGTCGTCACGACCAATACCATCAATACTAGGGGCAACGAAGAGGTCGAAGATGATTGGCGACAACCTTTCATCACCTACATAGGACCTGACAACAAGTTTGACGGACCACTCCCAGAAGATACTGTCGAGAGAAAGAAAATAATTGACAATGCTCCAAGATATGCTATCCAAGACAACCTCTTGTACAAAATCTCAGTCACGGGTCCATATCTCTTGTGTTTATCCGAGAAAGAAGCGCAACAATTCTTACACGACCTACATGAAGGCACATGTGGATCCCACGCATCAGGTCGTTCTCTTGCAACTAGAGTTATTACTCAAGGAATGTTTTGGCCTAACATGAGGAAACAAGCCATCGAATATGCTCGGAAATGTGACGCTTGTCAGCGACATGGACTAAAGATACGAGCTCCTGCACTCGAACTCCATCTTAGTCAGGTTACTTGGCCATTCAGACGTTGGGCTCTCGACCTAGTGGGTGAATTTCCTACAGCACCAGGCAGAAGGAAACATCTTTTGGTTGCTACAGACTACTTCACCAAATGGGTAGAAGCAGTGCCACTATGCCGAACGCGCGAAGAAGAAGTTATTCGCTTCATCTGGGAGAACATCATCATTCGATTCGGCAGACCACACCTCATCAGGATTGATAACGGACACCAGTTCGTTGGATCTAAAATTGTGGCATTCCTCAATGAGCACAAAATCATCCATTCTCCATCCAACCCATATTATCCACAAGGGAGCGCCCAAGCAGAGATTACAAATCGAACAATAGTGGATGAAATCAAAAAATGACTTGACGACAAGAAGGGCAATTGGGCGAACGAGCTACCACATGTACTTTGGGCCTACCGAACTACTCCAAGAACGGCAACACGCTGTACTCCATTTCTATTGGCCTACGGGATTGAAGCCATCATTCCTACTTAATATCACCATCCAATCCATGATCATATAATGACAGATGAAGAGAATGAGTTCCAATTAGCATGCAATTTGAACTGGATCGAGGAGATACGCGACCAAGCTATTGCCAATTTGGGTCGGTATCAGTTGGCTTTATCCAAAACGTATAACAAAAGAGTTCGACATCGAGAGTTCGCAATCGATGACCTCGTTCTCAGAGAAATACCACAACATCGCAAGGCACCCAATACTGGAAAATTAGTTGATAATTGGGAAGGACCTTTTATCGTCACTAGAACAAATGCCTTAGGATCCTACGAACTCAGTGATCACCACGGAATCCCAATACCTAATCCATGGAATACCCGAAGACTGAAGTTGTATCGGAGATAAAGTTGATGTACAAGACTGTTGATTCAAATTTATTCAATAAAGAATCTCTTCTGTATACATATTGCAAGTCTGTTCAAGGTCACTCAACCGAGCTTAATTATCAAATACAATTTTGTCTCATTAAGGTCGCTTATTGATACGCTCAATTCGACCTGTAATTGGGACCGCCACATAGCTCATGAAACACATTTGTTTTCCCAAGAAACCTGTGTCTAGCTATCTCAAATATAATTTCATCTCATTAAGGTCGCTTATTGATACACTCAATTCGACCTGTAATTAGGGACAGCCGCATAGCTCATGAAACACATTTTCTCTCCCAAGAGACCTGTGTCCAGCTATCTCAAATACAATTTCATCTCATTAAGGTCTCTTATTGATACGCTCAATTCGACCTGTAATTGGGACCGCCACATAGCTCATGAAAATACACTTACTCTCCCAAGAGACCTGTGTACAGCTATCTCAAATACAATTTCGTCTTCTTGAGACCAACATATAGCTTGTAGAGTACACATACTCTCCCAAGAGACTTGTGATACAGCTATTGCATTTTATCAGTGTGGTCGTCAATTTACACTTAAGTTCGACCTATCACTAACACACTTGCAAATATAACTTATACATTTAACTCTGAATGATACTTATTGGATAACCCAATTCGTTTAAACTGTCTCAACAGATCATTTTATACAGGTCAAGCATATGTTACAATAACCCTTCTATTTGTCACGCTTTGGGCGCACAAAAGTAGAACTTTCCCCAGGAAGCAAGGTTGGGAAGAGCATATTAACGACATTTTCAGCTGACGGGAGATCCATTATTCCCGCCACTCGCACCATCACAGAATCCAGAAAGGTTAAACGCATAGCTTGCAGATCATACTCCAGGCCTTGCTACTTTACAGTTTCATGATCATCTTGTACTTTTTTCACGTCAGAGCGCAAAACTTCAAACGCTCGTAATGAGGCTTCATCCGCAGGAAGCAACAAAATTTTGGATAGTCCGGATTTTACCTTCATTAGCTCCTCATCAAGATGTTTACATCGCGCTATAAGGAGCTCTATCTCCTTCAATAGAGAACCCTTATACTCATCAATGACGACTACAGTACGGTAGAGTTCGTCCTTCATAAATCGAAGCTTCTCGGATAATTTTTGACACTCCACACTATCATCCGGCTCTTCCGAACTCTCGTCCACTACTGACTCCTGTAACTCACGGTATTTCGGATCTAATTCGGTATATCGAAAGTCATCTTCCAGATGTAACAACTCCAAGGATTGTTTCTCATGTTCTACCTCGGATATCCGGATATGACACTTGTTGAGGGCCTCATCGAAATTGAGTTCCTTCTTTTTATGCCAGTCGTCTTGGGCACGAGCTCTATCACTTTTCCTCTGACAAGAAGCTCGAGCAGCATGCATGTCACGCGTCAGCATATCTATACGACCTCTCAGATAATGAAGTTCACCATCTTGTTTCTTTACAAGATCTGCATTCTCGGACATCGAACTGCGAAGACTCATCAGATCAATTTTTTGTTACGAAATGATATTATTCAAATCCAGCACTTTCTGATTGCCAGTCATAACGTCAAGCCTCTTCTTCTTCAATGCAGCCTTATATGCTTCAACACTTTCTTTAGCAGCAACTATATCAGCATCTCTCTGAGACAGTTCTATTATCACAGCATTTAGCCGATCCTGCAAATCAAGTAAATTTGATTCGAGTTTGGAATTCAAGATCGCAGTCTCCTCTGTAGCCAACAAACACTTTTGCAATTCTTCATTCGATTTATTAAACGAGGTGGACAAAGCAGAAAGTTCATTCTGCTTATCAGCAAACTCCTACATATACAGATTATAAGCGAGCATGCATACATCAATACAAGATAGCTACACCATTCGATAATATATATTTCAAAAGCTCGAATTCGTTGTTTCAATCACAATTGAACCCTACTAGCATCTGTTTGCAGTGATTGCACTTTCCTATCATTCTTTCTCAAATTGAAGAAAATGATCCTCATCGATCTCCGCCCCTACAAAAGCCAAGATTATCAGGCAAAGGACCTACATCACCCCATATCACATACACGCCAGCCCAAGCTGAACATCTGTGGGATTCTGCACTATGGCGATTACGAGCTTCTTGTGCCAAGAATTTTACTTGAGATGGGTCGGTCACTATACCCCTCTCAGTTAAAAGCTCTAAATAGGCCGCTTTCAAGCCACGCTCACTATCTAATTCGGCCTCCAAATACTGTGTCAAGACTGATAGTAATTCTTGACACCTAAACTTACAACTCTCATGGACAAATGGAGAACCTCTCACAGTTTTACGAAATTCAAGATACCTAGTGTACTCTTTTCGCAAAACTTCATCTCTCTCCATTTTTATTTTCCCATACCTACATTGGAGCTCGACTAGCTCACTAAAGGTTTTATCATAATTTGATTTATGAAGAAGTCTCTCATATTCAAGTTTATTCTGTACCTGTTGGGTACGAGTGATGCTATCCCTCGCTCGACTCAGGGACTTCTCCAACTCGCTCACTCGTCCTCTCAACCGAACTATCTCCTACAAGCACAACATGCAAGTCAAGATCAAACAACACCAGCGAACTATTCAAACTTTCAAACCAACAGAACAGTAGTATTATCAATGCAAAGACAAGGTTTCCAACCAAGCGAACTACAACAGAGTACAAAATCAAAGATTAAACTTCAAGCTACCTCCAAGTTCAATGCATTAGTCGAAGGAGGGACAAGAGTTTTCTCAGAAATAACGGTTGGATTAACAGCTGGGGATGCATCATCTCTGAAGGGATTGATCTTTTCATAGCCACCAGCAATAGACATCTCTACTTCCTCGGCAGACAAACCCCAGTGGTAGCATCTATTAACTAGATGGTTCTGACTTTCCACCACTTCAGCAACAGCCTGCTAACCCGCTTCTATCAGTTTGGCTCTCTGTTTAGCAAGAGCAGCCTCGAATTGTTCTTTCTCCAGAAGCTTCTCTCCCTCGAGCTGAATTTTCTCCTTCTCGAGCTGTACGTTTTGGTATTTTAACTGCTGAATCAAGGCCGCAGTTTCCGCCTCAGCCGCAGCACGCTCAGAATGAGCCGACATCAACACTTCAAACACTCCCTGGCAAGAAGCAACCAACTGCACCACAAAAAAGACAGTGTAAAATTTCAGATCGCATTATTGTCAAAGAAAAAAGGTACACAAAAAGTCATCCATACATACATGCGAGATGCTCGACTGAATCTTCACACTCAGAAGGCTAGGATCACGCCTTATCAGGTCGGCAGATTCTTTCGCAACGGCCTTCACATTCACCTTATGAAAAGAGCTCGGCTCCACGACCACAGATTTTTTTTGCTTCTTTGAAAGCGGAGCATCACGCCCAGAAAGGTTGACCACATCTTTTGTAATAGGGGCCGGTGGCTCAGGAGTACCAATCTCAGCCAAGGTTATAGAGCCTTTCCTTCCCCGCTTCAGAGCATTTTCAGAGACCCCCACTGGAGCAGGGACAGCAGTTGCAACTTTAAAAAGAGATCTCAGAGTGGCCATAGCTCTGTTTTGGTGACCCCGCTGTATTTTAACCACTGAGGAATTCAGCCTCTTCTCCCGACGGATGCCTAGCTCACCAAGTACTTGATTTAGCTCGGTTCCCTCTCGACCTATAACATCAAATAGACTTGACGTATCAACAACACACTTCGGTTCGGGCTCTGCAATGATCAACAATGAGTGATGTTAGAAGTTCATCATAAATTATAATAAAGCCGAAGCAGTAAGAAAATACTTACTCTCACAAAAATTCCTGTGAATCAGCTCGAGCGCTGGTTCCCTGGCTACTTGCATACAATCACCCCTCACCATCACAAGATGGTCGCGCCAGGGCCTCCCCGACGATTCAAAATCAAAGAATTTCGACCTTGTCGAATTACTATATAGATATCCACTGCGGGAAGGTTTCAGATACTTGAATTTATAAAATTTCAAGACATCTTCAGCAACGAACTGTTTGTCAATATCACTAGTTCGCCATTGGCGGTTGTGAGCTTCGCAGACCCTCATCATCTCGTACACATTGTTATTTAATTGCGCAGAGCAGCAATGCAATAAATTCATCACCCCCTTCTGGAAAAAAGTCAGGGGAACTCTCAAGCCGTATTCGAACTGGCCGAGATAACAGAGGAACCCCTCTTCCATGACCTCCTCACTAGTCTCGTTATAGTACGAGACTTCTACGTCCTGTCCTATACCCTTCCTCTTTTTCCACTTCTTCAAGGAGGGCACCTCATAATGCTCTATATCACCATTATCCCTCACAATGGTTCTAAACCATTTACTTCCATGACTGAGGTAATGCCCCCAACTTCCATCTAAGCATCGTTTATACTTAGAGAACCACTTGACTTCATTACCAGGTTTGGGACAACAAAATAATTCCCCAGTCTCCATCTCAGTGGCAGACACGTCTATAGCAGGGGCATCTCTAACCTATGCATCGTCCACGGTCCTATCAGATGAAGATGTCTCCGACGACCAAGACTCCATAGTCTCGGCAGACATCACTATTTTACTACTGGGCTTAATATTTTTAGAAGACCGTTACAGATCAGCAAATATCAAATATCAAGACGTTACAGGAAATCTCATCAAGTTCAGACGACCATAACGTTTATCAAATATCAGGACATTACAGGAAATCTCATCAAAGCTCATCAAGTTCAGACAACCATAACGTTCATCATTAAATGTACCCAGCGGTCGTATTATAAGGCCTTTAAAAAGCTACCTGGAAATGAGACCAAAAGGGGATCGTTGGCTAGTTCTTACGCATGACATACTTAGAGAAGATTACACTTGCATTTTCTGTAATCACTCCACTTTTCTCTGTAATAACTAGTCAATCGTAATACAACACTTTTTCTTTTCAAAATCCTCACTAGAGGTCGTGGTTTTTAACCTATTGAAAGGTTTTTCACGCTAGATACTGTGTCATTTACTCTCGTACTTGCATAATATCTGTTCTTAACACTGGTGTAAGACGTGTTTTCGACCTGCTAGAAAACAGGTCATTACAAGAACTACTCAAATTAACTTCAAAAAATTTATATCGTAAAAATGAGGTAAAAATAAGATTAACTGAGCCAAAATTAATTTCAACCATAGAGAAGAAAAAAATGAATTAATTGGGTTGAATTAATAAGAACTATTTAATTGGCAAAAACAAAGAAACCCTCAGATTTACAATAAAGCAACAATAAGAACATTCAATCAATTTAAGCAAAGAAAACCTAAACCAATAAGAAAGAAGAAAGGTTATAAATTTTTTCTTACCTCAATCAATTTACTTTGATGAGATCTTCGCAAATTTAGGCCAAAAACTAATCATAACTTTGAAGCTTCACAAAATATTTTTTTGGGATTGGCATTGATAATAGAATCTGTCATTGGGCATAAGTAATCTGCACTTCCAAAATCTTCTCTCTTAAATCTGAACATACTCAGATTTTAGGGTTTCAAATTCACTATCGTAATAAGTATTCCCCTTTTCTCTGTATAAAACCCCTTTTCCTTTTGATATATTGTGCAACTAGTTTTGTAATTTAAACCCCTTTCAAACCACGTCAACCCATATGAAAATGACGTAAATGTTTGAAGAACATCTTTCACGTCATTTAAGAAACAATGTGGACGGCTTATATTTCAAGTCATTTATAAAAATGATGTTAAATATAGAACAATGAACAATTAACGTGATTTTTGCGTTCGATGACATTATAGGCTCCATGAGTACGCCAAATCACTGCTCCAAAACTAAAGTTCAAACTTACAATGTCACTTTTTAAATAAATGATGTAATTTAAATGACGATAGATACCTATTTTTGTTGTAGTGTCAATATTGGACTTAATCAACAAAATCCGATTTGATTATTTCTACTACCCCAGTTGCCAATTATTTGAATCTGGTTTCTTGCTTTAAATGAATAGGTCGGGGATGACCCAACCCCCATCCGCTATGGTTCCTAATTTAAAAAAATAAAAAATAAAATAAAATACAATTGTATATTTTGTCTGATATATGGTCCATTCTACGTAGTAGAGTCACGACAATTTTAACCAATATATCTAGCTATTTCTTACAGTCGCTGATAGTTCAAACACGTAAAAAAAAGAAACAAAGATCAGGATGAATTTTTGTCAACCAAACAATTGAAAACAATTACAGAAGTCCTAGTTTTACTTTGGGTTCTTTCTATTCTCTATTATTAGATATATAGGTCATTGGTGTACTTGTTCTTCTCTTTACCTTTAGGGTTTTATTTACTTGAGGTTTATTATGTAAAGAAGACTTTACTTCTTTGAATTTGATAAATAATGCCTGATGTCAAACATCTAAAAAATCAATGCATGATTTGATTTTTCACTTCCAGAGTGACATCCATTTTCGAAACAAGTATGTATGCCATGATGAAATTCTAAAACACTGTATGTTAAAACAAAATATTTATCTAAAACATTACTGTGAATAATTGGTTTCGTGAATTCTTCCTAGGCATTTGCAGGTACCTCTGCAAACTCTGAGTGAATGCGATTATATAATTGCAAGTGTGTATTTTGTATGATATACCAGCGGTGATGGAAAATTGACCCAAACGTACCCAAATAGGAAAAGAAATTAAAAAATGAAAAACTATATTTGCATGTTAACCAAATAAATGAAAAAAACAATTACACAAGTTTTAGGCTCAGCTTGGTATCCCGGGAATTCGGTTATTTTCTTTAATCTAACGGTTGGCTAGATTGAGAAGATTCTCGGAAAATCGGGATACCAAGCAGAATAGTTTAAAGTATAGGTAAATGGTTTCATTGTTCTTTTTCCCATCTCGCCTTACATTGTCTATATCAAAAATTATATTTATAGGGTTTCATTTATTATACAAAGAAGACTTACCTATTTGAATTTGATAAATAATGCCCGATCTTTTCAAACTTTTGAAATATTCACATCTAGAACAAAATCCATTTTCCCGGTCTTTTCAATTCGTAACAAAAATGTACGCAATGAAAGACATCCTTTAGTTCTATAATTTTATAAGCTTTAAATTGATATAACATTAACACTCTTAAAACAAAACAAAAAACTTACCTATAACAGCAATTAGTGGGGGAAAAGAGTTTATGAATTCTTCCTGTATGGCTTGCTCCGAGCAATTCTCCTCGGGCCGGTCAGAAATGCCTTTGGTTGTTGTGTTAAGAACTTTGATATAACTCTAAAGTGTAATACCATTGCTAAATAATTGATCATTGTTCAGCAAAATTTACCACACTTTAAACTACTAAAGTACCTCCTAGATATATCTCGCCCGGCAACCCAAACTGTACGCATTTACGTTGCCAGATACCTCAAGACCCCAACAGCTTTGAAGGCGTAAATATACTTACTTATATTTGGAGTTATCTCTATAAGGGTTTAGCCAAAAATGTAAAATGATCTTTAGAGTTGGCGACCCCTCAAGGGGCCTTTATCAGGTACTAAATACCAAAATACAGATTTGGGTTGGTAACTGTTTGACCCTCTCAAACTTTCAAAAACTAACTCAATCTAGCTCTCTCTCCCACACACACACTTCTATATAAACTCATCTTCACAACTCTTTCAAAACAAGAAGCTCATAATATATGCAAATTCATCATGAGTCCCTTAGAACTACTTGTCTCCATATTATCCTTCACCATTATAATCAACCTTCTCCTTAGCCTACGCACCCTCCTCAAACGTCCCTCCAAACCCTACCCGCCCGGGCCTAAACCATGGCCTATTATTGGAAACCTCCCTCACATGGGACGCGCCCCACACAAAACACTGGCCGCAATGGTGCCAACGTACGGTCCTCTCATTCACCTACGGCTGGGGTCTGTCCATGTCAACGTTGCAGCTTCAGCTAGTGTTGCAGCGCAGTTCTTGAAGACTTACGACGCCAACTTCTCCAGTAGGCCTAAATTCTCAGGGGCTGAAAACGGGGCTTACAATTATGAAGATATGGTGTTTGCACCATATGGTCCTAAGTGGAAGCTGTTGAGGAAGATCTGCTCCGTTCATCTGTTCTCGAATAAAGCGTTGGACGACTTCCGCCATGTCCGCCAGGTAAGACCTATGTGTAATATATCTGCAATGTATGTTTGATTTTTAGTGGCCTGTTTTGAGGTAACAAATGTCAATTTAGGACAAAACTGTCATCTTCAGTTTCTTTAGAGCGCCTGTTTCGGTTAGGGTTATCCTTAATTTTTCTTTTAATCTGATAGAATCATCATCAAACTAGCTCTAATCTTATATTATCATTTAGAAAACCTAATAAGACCAAATATAGTTAAACTTCTATATTGTGTGGACCATTTTTACGATTATTATAGAGAGGTTAGTAACGTTGAGAGCTGTTAATTATCCCTTAGTACTGTAACTGGAACCTGTAGTTTTCTATGAAGATAGAGAGGCTATGAACTTACAGGGATAGATTACTCCATATTTGCTTCGAGGTAGTGATGATATGGTCACACACAATTACAAAGAAAATTAATGCAAATATTTTGTCTAGAAAAATTAATCCTGAAAAATGGACTTGGAATACTTTGATTTTGGATTGTTGACTTACGGGGATCATATAAAACCGAACGTATTTATTTTGTATGTCTTGTTCCAAATAGCAAAAGTCTCAGCTGCTAAAAATAATTTGTAGCATGACAAATGACATAATCCTAGTTGACTCTCACTTGTAGTTACATAGCATGATAGATTAATTAGTTAAAATTAATTTTATCAAGATATTCATGTGTGAATTGTAGGAGGAAGTTGCGGTGCTCACACGAGCCTTGACTAGATCCGGATCAGACCCAGTAAACCTAGCTCAGTTGCTCAATGTGTGCACCACCAATGCTTTAGCAAGAGCGATTTTGGGTAAAAGAGTGTTTGGCAATGGTGATGGTAGCGCGTGCCAAGAATCTGACGATTTTAAAAATATGGTATTGGAGATGATGGAATTGGGCGGAGAATTTAACATTGGTGATTTTATTCCTTCTTTGCAATGGTTAGACTTGCAAGGTATAACGAATAGAACAAAGAACCTGCTAAAGAGGTTTGATAACTTTTTGAGTAAAATTTTGGAGGACCATAAGATTAGTGGTTTCGATGGGGGTATACACACGGACTTTTTAAGTTTGTTGATCAAGATGAAAGACGATGTTAACGCGGAAGGGGTCAAGCTTACCGACACCAATATTAAAGCTTTGCTTTTGGTAATATTTCTCTCTATACACACTTGGCACTTGGATCATTAAGAGTTCAGACCGAACACTTGACTATCCCCCCCACACACACAACGATTGACACTAACATACATTTATTATATCGACGACTTAAGCCGTATAAGCCGTGGTTGAGGTAAAATCATAAAAATGACAAATGTGGTAGCTAAATTCTAACTCGGTGTAAGCACAAATTTTCCCCAACTTTAATTTAATCGAAGATTCCTTTGTTTATCATGTTCTAATACTTTTCTTTATTATGATTTATAGAATCTTTTTAGCGCTGGAACGGATACATCATCAAGCACCGTTGAATGGGCCATTGCAGAACTCATGCGCAACCCCAAACTTCTTGCAAAAGCCCAGCACGAATTGGATACGGTTGTTGGCAAGCACAGGCTAGTAACGGAGTCTGATCTAGGCCAACTCCCCTTCTTGCAAGCCATTATCAAAGAAACGTTTAGGCTTCACCCATCAACCCCACTTTCCCTCCCTCGAACTGCATCGGAAAGCTGTGAAATTAATGGTTACTTCATTCCCAAAGACTCCACCCTTCTGGTAAACGTATACGCTATTAGTCGTGACCCAAATGTGTGGTCTGAACCGCTCGAATTCAAACCCGAGAGGTTTTTACCCGGTAGTGATAAAGCGAATATTGATATCAAGGGAAACGACTTTGAGGTTATTCCATTTGGAGCTGGTAGGAGGATATGTGCCGGTATGAGTTTGGGTCTGCGTATGGTGACGTTTACCACTGCATCGTTAGTGCATGCATTTGATTGGGTTCTACCCGAGGATCAAATGGTAGAGAAATTGAACATGGACGAAGCGTACGGGCTGACCTTGCAAAGGGCTGCACCGTTAGTGGTGCACCCACGCCCTCGCTTGGCTCATGAGTCATACAGTAACAAGTATATATAGTTTACGCAGACATGTCTGTTTATAGTTTGTAGTTCTGTTTTTGTTCTTGTTAACTAGTACACTTAAAACTATATCAAATAATGTAATTTTCATTTTGGATATTGTTGGGATATGATGAATCTAGAGCAGAATAATAGTAAAGCATGAACAAGAGAGAAAGAGATTTATTGATTATCATAACTGTGTTCTCTGTACATAGTATAGTGATATATATAGACAACCCAGAAGGATTACCTATTCTACTCTAACTCTCCCCATAACTCTATTGGGCCTATGGGTTTGCTAGGAGTCTGTATAGGATACCCCAACCCTGTTGGGTTCATAGTTTGGGCTTGGACCCAACTCCTAACACTCCCCCTTGGGGTATTCCATACTAGGACGACTTGCCTCATTAAAACCTCTGCCTAGCAAAACCCCTTGGGCAAAAAGCTGTGCAGGGAAAGAGTGCAATCATATGCCATGTATGGGTTGTGGATGCGTATACGTTGCCTCATTAAAACCTCCAGCCAGTAAAACCTCTTAGGATAAAAACTGAACTTTCAGAAAAAAAAAAAAAAAAAAAAAAAAGTACAACACACATGCGTCTACGTCAGCCTGGGACTACTCCCCCTAACGTCGATCTCCCTGAGATCTATCTCCCTGAGATAATAAATCTTGTAAACTGCGCATGCCGATTCCATGAACTAATCTCTTGAACGTATGATATGCAAGAGTCTTCGTGAATTGATCAGCCAAGTTGTCTGCTGAATGGACTTGATCAACGTCGATCTCATTCGTCTTCTGCACTCGTGTATGTGGAAAAACTTTGGTGAAATATGCTTCATTTTGTCATCTTTAATAAATCTGCATCGGCATATCCTATAATTTCCCGTTTGCCAAGTTGTAGATAGAACAGACCCCAGTCTTTCGTGCCGATGAGATATTTCAGAATGTGTTTGATCTCAATCCAGTCCCCTTAGGTAGGAACAGAACTATGGCAAGCCAAACATTTCACTGCGAGTGAGTCATTGGGTCTAGTATACTCAGCTAACTATAGCAAAACACCTCATAGCTATGGCACCACGGCTCTAGAAGTTTCTCCCCCCTTAAGATGGTGAAAGATGTCATTGTCCACACCCAAGTGCTGGACGCGCAATAAACGACTGAGTACCGTATGCTACATCAATATCAAAGTGTTAGATAACTATTTTGATATATATTGTTTGGTGTATGAGTGTCATTCTCAAGATGATCAATCTGCAAATCAAGACACTCTTGATTTCCCAATGTCTTGTATTTCAAATTCCTTCCCAAGGTATTCGGCGGCTCTCGTGATCTCCCCCGGAGGTCTAATGATATCTAAATTATTTAATACACTGTTATGATGATACTAAAGCTAATATATGTATTTTAAATAAGAACGCATGGATAGATAAGGATATTTACAAAGTCCCCGACCTTCAAATACTCAGTCAACTTACTATGTCTCATGGGCCCTGATTGCTTCAAGTCAACAATAACTTTTCCAGTTTTATTACGTGCACACCTCGTGTGTCGGGATTAGTTGCTTCCAGAAGCTTATACCTTCCCAAGTAGATACGCGGTATTTACATCAGACGCATGTCTAGCTTGTCCTCGACAACTTGACAGACTGATCAGTATCGAAACGTTATAGCGTCCATAACTGGGTAATAGGTCACACTGCACTCGATGCCAGATCTCTTAAAGATTTCCTGGGCAACTAGTCTTGCCTTGACCAAATTATCTCTCCGAGTTAATCATGTTTCTGTACCATTCCCATTTATAATTGGCAGGCTCAATGATATCATTTCGCATAATGCGCAAGCTGAGCTCCGCATGGATTTATGATACCTACTTTTGTTAATGTACAACAACTCACAATCGTTTACAATTAGTGGTTTTGAATCTTCATCGTAGATGATGAGCACAACAACGAATATGAATACCTTGTCAATGGGTGGTTCCATCCTCGATGAACCGACTACACCATTAGTCATATGTGCCCATTATTCTCCAGCACCCCGACTCAAAATACTTTCTTCTAACGGTGCTTCGTACTAAGTGCGAGTCTTAGGTTCGTGTGCGGACTAATTCCCCTGGAACGTTTTACTGCGGTACTAGTTCCCCCGTAACGTTCTGTTGTGTAGGTGTATTACTTGCAGGTACATACACTTACGGTACTTCAAATGTGTTTATAAATGTATCTAGCAATTCATTTACGACATATTAGAGGTTTATAATCTGTTGAACCTTATTGTCACCTAACTTATGTACAGGGATCTAGATGAGACAATGATGGTGTTTTTCAAGACCTCTAGGAAACATCCTCAGCATTGACTGTCATATCTCCCCCCAATGCTGGGAATATCATCTCATCAAAGTGACAATTATCTGCCCTGCATGATATACGTCACCAGTGGGTTTAAATATCTAGTGATAAGTGCAAATCTTAACCCACATAATACCAGGCTGACGTTGAGGGTCCCATCTGCATACATTATGGTGTGATTGACACCTATACGGAACATTCAAATGTTCGTCGATGGGTGACACCGGCCTCCGACCCAATTACTAGTCGCTTTTGGGAAAAAATAGTTTGATGATTTGCTAAGGGATGAGCCCTAATCAGTGTTGAGGGAGATAAAAATGCATATCCCCCACACTAGTTAGAAGCTGTGATCGTAATAACAGTAGCCTAACAATTATCCGAAATCGCTTGATTAGGTTCTCCGCCAATCCTGAGATGGGTATGGTATGGGGTACTCACGATGCTCAATCATCTATCCCATTTAGCGGCAAAATAATCATCAAAAGCCTGTGAGTCCAATTCCCAATCCCCCCGTCAAGTTGCATAGATTGACTTTGATCGGTTAATCCAGGAACTGAGCCTGTGATCGAATGATCTAAGTGAGAAGTCGTGCTAACGTTGCATTCGTGGAACCATCTCCTAGATGCGCCTGTAATGACCATAAATATTGAAGCGTACCACGATGTGGATGGAAAGGTCCACATAGGTCTCCATGGATGCAGTTGGAGTAAAGGCTGGAGAACCCACTCCACCTTGGTCATAGACTTTCCTTGAACGCAATCAATACACGTACACTTTCTGGATCGTCTCTTCTTTCAAGGAAAGGTGAGATGTAATCCCGATAATCCTCCTCATTATCCAAGCCCTGAGGAGTGTATGAAAAACTGTTCTAATAGCGTATTCTAACCTTTAGACATGGAATGAATGCACAGAACCTTTTCTTTCATTTTCCTCGATAGTCATTACGTGATAAGTATTATCATGTATCTCCCTAAACTCAGTAAAATCTGGTTGGATTGACTAGTTTACAAACTGGACTAGATACCCTGTATAGTACCGTGAGAGAGTAATAGCGTGACGCACTCAGTGTGTTCTATCATGTTGGTCATGCCAATGATATTCGTGTCATCCCCGGTGCAAAAGGTTAGACAAAAAATATGTGCATAGCACAAAAGGATCGAGTGCATGGTACTAAATGTCTCTTAGACATATGCCGTCACTCATCCGATTATCAGTCATGCTCAATGAGCAGAGAGATCCATAGGCAGGTTGTATGTAATAGATTAACTAGCATACAAAGAATTTAACTACTTCCCAAGCAATAAATTCGAGTAATCATAATTTAGAACAAATGAAGAATCTCATGTATGTCACGAGCACTCTATGGAAATATAAATGATATGTTCCCAACAAAATCAAAAATACTGACAACAAAATGTAAATCAAGTCTGTCTAGACAAGAAACTACTAGTGTTCTCTCTAATGTAACATCACATGTCTACACCATTATGTTTTCGTTTGCCCTCATCATTATGTTTGGGGTTACGTGCTTTGTTATCACGTCTGACCCTTGGCTCTATAACCGGCTCGTCTACCCGCCTGTCTACCATTATTTTAAGTAAGGTTCACTGCCCAAGAAAATCAGCAGTAGTACGGTTATTTACGTACAACAACGAAGTCTACAGCCACACGACCTTGCCTTATTATATATATAGCTTGTGTTAAAACCCTAATACAGTTATCACAGCTGTCACTCATCCTATTCTGGATCTACACATGCAGAAAATTAGCAGAAAATCATGCAACAATATTGCTCCGATCAATTCGGGACAAGAAAATATCAAAGAAATCATTTTATTATAGTCGAGAATCCGGCCCTATACAATTTCTAAAGAATGATCTTCAACAATATTCTCGTCCTCTACAATTCGTTTTTCAGGCATCATCTACCGAACAATCACTTCGTATGGTTCAGCAACAAGACAGTTCTACTTCCTCTATCATACTTCACCCATTGCATCCGAGATCTCATCAGGATCACAGCCGCTCCTGACAACTATGGAGATACCATTCCAACAGAACGGGTATATAGCACGAAAAGATTATTATGCGTAATAACTTTTCAACAGATATGGCAACAATAAAGCTGCACAAGGAGCACGTATACAGCTCGACACCAGCAATGATTCTACAATTTTGATGTCTATATCCTCAAGGATATTCTATGACTCTAAAGAATACAAACTATGTACTAGCGACCTACTCTACAAGGGACTAGTTCGAAGAGTATAAAAGAAATATTACCGACGACATGTTTATTTCATACAAACAGTTCGGATACAGTAAAAAACACACTTCAGCAGACAAGATAGAAGAAAAGTCAGCAAATAAGAAGTTTTCATTCAGTTCGAAATTCCGATTACAACATAACATTTTTACAGACTGTTCGTTCTATTACAAGACGATCTACTGTGTTCTTCAGAAGATGACAGTGCAACACTTAAACCGAAGTTTTCGTGCTGCCCCGTATCATCCAGCACAACAGTGGAGTACAGGAGCAGACAAGGCAGTGAATCGATACAGCTGCCTCTGTATCCCCACCGCCTCCGCAGGTGACAAAGACGACGCACCTCCACCGTTTATACTACCCAATCTTCAGCGGGGTATCGGCAGTACTTTCCAGAAGTCACCCCAGCCTTCTCATCTTTCGCTTCCACGGCATCTTCGGCCAACATCCGAAGACAGAACAGACCGTCACTTGCCAACACAACGACATGGTGGAAGCGCCACATGTTATTATAATCTTCCTCTGCCTCCACCATTTCATCCCACGTCATACCATGGAAGGTGGGAGGAACATGAATAGGAGTAGGCAGAGAGAGCAACTGATTACCAAAATATCTTTCTTGCAAAATATTCATCTTATTTTGCACCATAATCTTTTTGGCTTGGCGACGAGTTCTTACCATCAGTTATTTTCCAAGCACTACAGGCGACTGACAAGAGAAGAAGGATGAACAGTGATACGCCACGCTAACATTTTTATATCAGAAGCATTTAATGCACATTGCAACTTCCCATGAAATTCAAACTGCAACTCGCGCCTCAAGCCGACTTTTCAAAAGCCCAACAGTCAAAGTCATTTTTTCTCCAGATTTATGGAACCATTCAATAAAGCATTTATCACAACGGAAAAACTTCTCACCCAACAGCACTCGCAACACATGTACTTCCTGCTATTGGCTGAGAGGGGCATATGTAATGGACTTATTTCTAAACCCCGTACTCAGTACAATATCCGAACTGCTATAGCTCGAATCAAACAACAATCCAAGACCTAAGAACAGAAAGTCCTGATGAAAATGACCTCGCTTACAGTTCGGAGACTTTGAAGCATTTTCTAAACTCACACTGCAGAAGATACTCCTCTATTCATCAAATAGCTCGCATACATGCGAACTCCACAAGAGATCGCATCTTCTCCTAACGGTCTGAAGTGCAATTAAGAAGGCCGTTACAGATCAGAAAATATCAAATATCAAGACGTTACAGGAAATCTCATCAAGTTCAGACGACCATAACGTTTATCAAATATCAGGACGTTACAGGAAATCTCATCAAAGCTCATCAAGTTCAGACAACCATAACGTTCATCATTAAATGTACCCAGCGGTCGTATTATAAGGCCTATAAAAAGCTACCTGGAAATGAGACCAAAGGGGGATCGTTGGCTAGTTCTTACGCATGACATACTTAGAGAAGATTACACTTGCATTTTCTGTAATCACTCCACTTTCTCTCTGTAATAACTAGTCAATCGTAATACAACACTCTTTCTTTTCAAAATCCTCACTAGAGGTCGTGGTTTTTAACCTATTGAAAGGTTTTTCACGCTAGATACTGTGTCATTTACTCTCGTACTTGCATAATATCTGTTCTTAACACTGGTGTAAGACGTGTTTTCGACCTGCTAGAAAACAGGTCATTACAAGAACTACTCAAATTAACTTCAAAAAATTTATATCGTAAAAATGAGGAAAAAATAAGATTAACTGAGCCAAAATTAATTTCAACCATAGAGAAGAAAAAAATGAATTAATTGGGCTGAATTAATAAGAGCTATTTAATTGGCAAAAACAAATAAACCCTCAGATTTACAATAAAGCAGCAATAAGAACATTCAATCAATTTAAGCAAAGAAAACCTAAACCAATAAGAAAGAAGAAAGGTTATAAATTTTTTCTTACCTCAATCAATTTACTTTGATGAGATCTTCGGAAATTTAGACCAAAAACTAATCATAACTTTGAAGCTTCACAAAATATTTTTTTGGGATTGGCATTGATAATAGAATCTGTCATTGGGCATAAGTAATCTGCACTTCCAAAATCTTCTCTCTTAAATCTGAACATACTCAGATTTTAGGGTTTCAAATTCACTATCGTAATAAGTATTCCCCTTTTCTCTGTATAAAACCCCTTTTCCTTTTGATATATTGTGCAACTAGTTTTGTAATTTAAACCCCTTTCAAACCACGTCAACCCATATGAAAATGACGTAAATGTTTGAAGAACATCTTTCACGTCATTTAAGAAACAATGTGGACGGCTTATATTTCAAGTCATTTATAAAAATGATGTTAAATATAGAACAATGAACAATTAACGTGATTTTTGCGTTCGATGACATTATAGGCTCCATGAGTACGCCAAATCACTGCTCCAAAACTAAAGTTCAAACTTACAATGTCACTTTTTAAATAAATGATGTAATTTAAATGACGATAGATACCTATTTTTGTTGTAGTGTCAATATTGGACTTAATCAACAAAATCCGATTTGATTATTTCTACTACCCCAGTTGCCAATTATTTGAATCTGGTTTCTTGCTTTAAATGAATAGGTCGGGGATGACCCAACCCCCATCCGCTATGGTTCCTAATTTAAAAAAATAAAAAATAAAATAAAATACAATTGTATATTTTGTCTGATATATGGTCCATTCTACGTAGTAGAGTCACGACAATTTTAACCAATATATCTAGCTATTTCTTACAGTCGCTGATAGTTCAAACACGTAAAAAAAAAGAAACAAAGATCAGGATGAATTTTTGTCAACCAAACAATTGAAAACAATTACAGAAGTCCTAGTTTTACTTTGGGTTCTTTCTATTCTCTATTATTAGATATATAGGTCATTGGTGTACTTGTTCTTCTCTTTACCTTTAGGGTTTTATTTACTTGAGGTTTATTATGTAAAGAAGACTTTACTTCTTTGAATTTGATAAATAATGCCTGATGTCAAACATCTAAAAAATCAATGCATGATTTGATTTTTCACTTCCAGAGTGACATCCATTTTCGAAACAAGTATGTATGCCATGATGAAATTCTAAAACACTGTATGTTAAAACAAAATATTTATCTAAAACATTACTGTGAATAATTGGTTTCGTGAATTCTTCCTAGGCATTTGCAGGTACCTCTGCAAACTCTGAGTGAATGCGATTATATAATTGCAAGTGTGTATTTTGTATGATATACCAGCGGTGATGGAAAATTGACCCAAACGTACCCAAATAGGAAAAGAAATTAAAAAATGAAAAACTATATTTGCATGTTAACCAAATAAATGAAAAAAACAATTACACAAGTTTTAGGCTCAGCTTGGTATCCGGGAATTCGGTTATTTTCTTTAATCTAACGGTTGGCTAGATTGAGAAGATTCTCGGAAAATCGGGATACCAAGCAGAATAGTTTAAAGTATAGGTAAATGGTTTCATTGTTCTTTTTCCCATCTCGCCTTACATTGTCTATATCAAAAATTATATTTATAGGGTTTCATTTATTATACAAAGAAGACTTACCTATTTGAATTTGATAAATAATGCCCGATCTTTTCAAACTTTTGAAATATTCACATCTAGAACAAAATCCATTTTCCCGGTCTTTTCAATTCGTAACAAAAATGTATGCAATGAAAGACATCCTTTAGTTCTATAATTTTATAAGCTTTAAATTGATATAACATTAACACTCTTAAAACAAAACAAAAAACTTACCTATAATAGCAATTAGTGGGGGAAAAGAGTTTATGAATTCTTCCTGTATGGCTTGCTCCGAGCAATCCTCCTCATTATCCAAGCCCTGAGGAGTGTATGAAAAACTGTTCTAATAGCGTATTCTAACATTTAGACATAGAATGAATGCACAGAACCCTTTCTTTCATTTTCCTCGATAGTCATTACGTGATAAGTATTATCATGTATCTCCCTAAACTCAGTAAAATCTGGTTGGATTGACTAGTTTACAAACTGGACTAGATACCCTGTATAGTACCGTGAGAGAGTAATAGCGTGACGCACTCAGTGTGTTCTATCATGTTGGTCATGCCAATGATATTCGTGTCATCCCCGATGCAAAAGGTTAGACAAAAAATATATGCATAGCACAAAAGGATCGAGTGCATGGTACTAAATGTCTCTTAGACATATGCCGTCACTCATCCGATTATCAGTCATGCTCAATGAGCAGAGAGATCCATAGGCAGGTTGTATGTAATAGATTAACTAGCATACAAAGAATTTAACTACTTCCCAAGCAATAAATTCGAGTAATCATAATTTAGAACAAATGAAGAATCTCATGTATGTCACGAGCACTCTATGGAAATATAAATGATATGTTCTCAAAAAAATCAAAAATACTGACAACAAAAAGTAAATCAAGTCTGTCTAGACAAGAAACTACTAGTGTTCTCTCTAATGTAACATCACATGTCTACTGAGATATCATTATTTATTACTCTGTATGGTGATCCATGATGACATCAGTGTCGTCGAAGAAGTCTGACACTGCAACTTCTACAGGGGCGGAGTTAGTGTCAACAAATGTCTGGTGAGTTCGGACTTTGTCATCGGTAACCACCCGTGGTGCAAGGCATTCTCGTGCCCAGTGCCCTGTGTCACCGTAGTTAAAGCAAGTAGATCTCTGATCAGTCTTCTTTGCCTTCTTCACATTGCCTTGTGTCCAGGATTTCTCAAATCCTGTAGCTCTCCTAGGGCCAAATGGTTTCTGGTTCCCATCTTTCGTATATCCCTGGTAGCCTCCCCTGCCCCTTCCATATCTTCGTCCCCGACGTGCAGAGTTATTTCTCTGAAACTGAACATTGTTTGGCGCAGGCAATGACATACTCCCAGAAGGCCGCATAGCATGATTTTTCATCAGATGTTCATCGTTCTGCTCAGAGAGGAGCAGTGCCTAAATCAAAACGTTATGAGTCTTCATGTTCTCTCGTCAATATTGCCTCTGAATCGCAATATTACTAGCATAGAAGGTTGATAGAGTCTTCTCTATCATTTCAGCATCAGTGACCTTCTTCTCACACAGCTCAAGTGTAGAAGTGATTTTATGGACTGCTGATTTGTAATCAGCGACCGTCCTAAAATCTTGGAACCTATGGGTGTTTCATTGGTGCAGTGCTTTTGGGAGCATAATGGTCTTATGATGACCATAACTCCCCTGCAGGCTTGCCCATAAGTCAGCTGGCTCAACCTTGTTGAGGTATTTAGTCTTCAGGTTATCCTGAATATGATGACGGAGGATAAACAAAGCCCTTGCTTTGTCCATGGGATCTTCCTTGTTGCCAATGACGATGGTCTTCTGCAGACCAAGTGACTTCAAGAATAAGTCAGTGTCAATGCACCAAGTGAGGTAATTGGCTCATGTGAGCAGCAATGGTGGAAATTTAACATTTTTTAGTTTCGCAGACATCTGTAATGGAAGATATAAATATCGCAGGAAGAGACAATACTCGATAAACATATCAATTGCATGAAAGACAGATCATAGTACTTAGAATAAAGCTAAAAAACTGATTCTCAATCATATTATAGATGAACCCTGTTCATATTCTAAAATACATTAAATATTTTTCTAATAATTAAATCCCAAATTACCCTGTAAAATGACGATCTTAATCTTAGATGTGCGTTTTAATAGAATTTTAGCCTAGATTGTTATTCAAACCCACTAGATGTGTGTTATCCTTATTCTGAGAACTATGGTGTTCTAAGCCCTCAAGTTCTATAAATGTAGGTATATTCTAGCCAAATGAACCATTTACTACGAATATGAGGGGTATTAGATGTTTAGCTGACAAGTGGTCTCATCCCGAAGTCTGTTAGGTTCACAAGATAGGTTTATTAGGCCTGTCTTTGAGCTAACATTTTAGGGTACCATAGGGTATTATTAATGCATATATACCTCTAAATGTTATGCATGTAACATCTAATTGCACTTAGATACGAAAATTGGTTCCTCACACACCAAGTTTTTAGAAATAAGACTAAGTCAATTCCCAATTGAGTTATAATTATTTGTCTTAGATAATTAACTATGATTTAGATATGACCCACAGTCGTATGCTAAATTAGTCTTAGTTTCGTATTATCAGTGATCCCTGATCATGATAATTAGTATCCTAAGGTCATACCAGTAATATCCTATTAGTTATCGTAAGATACTTAAATAGGTATTACACCTTATACTTATATCACATATAAGTAAGCCAATGCTCCTATACGAGGCACATACTCCCAAAAAAAAATTAAAAAATATTTTCATAAAAAAAAATCAAAATGGGTCCCCCAAGGGGTAGGTTCAGTTAATAGAAATTTTTCAAAAAAAATGGGCTCAATTTGACCAAAAATTGAGCTATTAATAGTCATTTTAGTGTTTGGACCGGTCTGGGTCAAGGCCTGGACCGGGTTGACATGGTCTGAACCGGTCTGACTCGGTCAGACGTTCCCCGCACGTGTACCACACATGTCACTGCCATGTGTCACCGCCGAGAAATATTTCGATGGCCGGCCGGACAAATTTTTCGACCAAAATTTCGGCGTCGAAAAACTCTTTTTGGGGTTAAATACTCTCTAAAACTCGACCCATGAACCCTAGTTTATATGGCCTTTGTAAGGAGTTCAGTAGGACACCCCAACCCAGTTGGGTTCCCATCTTAGGCCGGACCCAACTCCTAACAGTATTAATTTATAAATTTAGCGAATTTATTAATTTAGTCTATTGGCCCAAATCGGGACCGACAAAAAATATTCTTTGATTGCAATTATTAATTTATCGCGTATTAATTTATCTGAGTTCTACTGTATATTCTTAAGTGTTACATGTTTTGAAAGTTGATTAAAAACACCCGAATGCTTGAATATTGTTTATTGTCATCTGCATCAACCTATATTAAATCAACTTGTTTGAATATCTTCAGTGAGGGCAAGAAAAACATTTTACAAAAGGCAAATAGAAATCTCTATTTTTTTACCCGTAGAAATCAAATACTTTAAAATAGAGAGAGAGGACACATGTAGATCCGCCACTGGGCATGACTAGAAAATCGTATCACAAAGCACAAAGCCAGGAGGCCTCATACAGCCCGAAAGCTAAATTACATAATCTTCACAACCATTAAATTGATCCAAGCGCTCATCCATATGATAGTTTAATCTATGAATAGAGTGAAAAATAGTAGATTAACATATACAACGAATTCGTCAACTAAATTCTTACTTGCAGAAAATGGCCTAATGTATCTTAAGAACCACGTCTCTTGGGGTCATGCGTTGCATATTTGAATGTTGAATTAATACCTGCCCGCCCCGATTATTATATACATTATCACCTCCATAGCAACTAACTTGTTTGAATACTTCCGACGCACACTGGGCACATAACGGCACCCAAGAATAGACTAGACTAAATGGAACAATAAAACCAGTCGACAAGTGGGAAATGTATAATATGTGTCAACTTGGATTTATAATATGTATCCACAGTATTATCCAAAGACCAATTGAACATAGAAAATACGTCGTAGCTACTTATGTAGACTTCTCACTCTACAAATCCTAAGTTGATTAGTTCAAAGTTGGTGAATCAAAACATCGATAAATTAGATTAAGTTACTGACCCCTTCAGCTAGCTCATCTATCTCATGTAAGAGGTGATAATAATGAATAAAAAGTTATATTTCTTCGGTAATTGGAGACTAAAGTAGGACCAAATACTACATCGATCCAGACTACGGGCATGTCAATTGTGATATACTTATATAAAAGGGAAGCAACAAAGGAAACCTCATACATAATGTCCAAATACATCTTCTTTCGGGATGTTTTCGCCTATATAAACTCATCAACTACACTACACTCATACAACAAGGAAACCCAATCATACATTAGAGCTATTTCTTTAACGTACGCACTCTCCTTAATTAGTACGAAAAATGAGTCCTGTAGAGCTATTTCTCTCCATTGTAACCTCTGCCATCATCCTCAACCTTCTCCTTAGGCTTTATGCCGTCCTGAAAAATCCCTCTAAGCCATTCCCTCCAGGTCCTAAACCATGGCCTATTATCGGAAACCTCCCTCACATGGGTCCTGCCCCACACAAAACACTGGCTGCAATGGTGCCCACGTACGGTTCCCTCATTCATCTACGACTGGGGTCTGTCCACGTCAATGTAGCGGCTTCAGCTAGTGTTGCATCTCAGTTTTTGAAGACTCATGATGCAAACTTCTCTAGTAGACCTAAATTCTCTGGAGCCGAACATGGGGCTTACAATTACGAGGACTTAGTATTTGCCCCGTACGGTCCTAAGTGGAGGATGTTGAGGAAGATATGCTCCGTGCATCTTTTCTCGAACAAAGCCTTAGACAATTTCCGTCATGTTCGGCAGGTGTGTACATTAATTTTTTTTGCATGTTTGTATGTTTAAATTTGTTTAATTAAAGTTGCTTATACTTTATACGCTTTGCAGGAGGAGGTCGCGGTGCTCACACGTGCCTTAACTAGATCAGGGTCAGCCCCTGTAAACCTAGCACAGTTGCTCAATGTGTGCACCACCAATGCCATAGCAAGAGTGATTTTAGGCAAAAGAGTATTTGGCAATGGTGATGGTAGCGCGGGCCAAGAATCCGATAAATTTAAGGAAATGGTATTAGAGATGATGGTGCTAGGTGGTGCATTTAACATTGCTGATTTTATTCCTTCGTTGAAATGGTTCGACTTACAAGGTCTAACAGCCAAAACAAAGAACCTGCAAAAGAGGTTTGATGCTTTCTTGAGTAAGATCTTAGATGACCATAAGATAAACGGTTCCGATGGAGGTGAACACACGGACTTTTTGAGTTTGTTGATCAAGATGAAAGATGAGGTTAACCCCGAAGGAGTTAAGCTTACCGACACAAACATTAAGGCTTTGCTTTTGGTAATGTTCCGCTCTATCTATATATATAATCATGAACAACAAGTGCAAGTATTTTGATTTTAATCCCAGGTTGTCTTGCCTACTCCTATTATTAAGTACTAATTCAATTTTGTCTTTCTTATCTTATATAGAATCTATTTAGTGCGGGAACGGATACGTCATCAAGCACCGTAGAATGGGCTATCGCGGAACTCATGCGCAACCCCAAACTTCTTGCTAAAGCGCAACTAGAATTGGATACCGTAGTGGGTAAGGACCAGCTAGTATCAGAGTCTGATATAGGCCAACTCCCCTTCTTACAAGCCATTATCAAAGAAACGTTCCGGCTTCACCCATCGACTCCACTTTCCCTACCCCGTACCGCAACTGAAAGCTGTGAAATCAATGGATACACCATTCCTAAAGACTCTACCCTTCTAGTAAATGTATATGCTATTGGCCGTGACCCAAATGTGTGGGCAGAACCACTTGAATTTAAACCCGAACGGTTCCTACAGGGTAGTGAACATGCAGATATTGACATTAAGGGTAATAACTTCGAGGTCATACCCTTCGGAGCGGGACGTAGGATATGCGCTGGTGTGAGTTTGGGTCTGCGGATGGTACAGTTTACGACTGCGACATTAATCCATGCATTTGACTGGGGCTTACCGGAAGGTCAAATGGTGGAGAAGTTGAACATGGACGAAGCTTACGGGTTGACCTTGCAGAGGGCTGCACCATTAGTGGTGCACCCACGCCCTCGGTTGGCTCCGAAGTTATACAGTATCTAGTTTACCTATAGTAATGGTTTTTGCTGTTGTTATTGTTAATTAATTCCTTATTTGATTAGTTTAAAATAATGTTCTCCAATTAGAGAACAAAAGGAATAATACATACTTCGGTTTTTGGATGTTGTAAATCATGTTAGAGTTAGCAAAACCAAAAATCATAAATTGTCAAAAGATATATACATCAATAGTATATATTATCACGCATGACGCATGGAAATATACAAAGTTTACAATGGAAAATCTTGGAGTTTCAGAAGTATGTACTAAACCTAGTGGCAACTTAAACACCAAACGCAAATATTGAGAAAAACATATCATCGTTATTGTTGTGTTCTCATACACATAAAATTGCGTTCACGATGAGACAAAGGCAGAAGTCAGAAGAGGAGCAAGGTCCGTCAGCTTGCTATATTGTTGTTAATTTTCGTATGGACGATAACTTCAACAACAATACCATCAACTTAATAGTTAAGACAACATTTTTTCAAAAACATATTTATAGGTTGAATCAACACTTGATTTTTTGTGAGTATGATCTAATCAATATATAGATTAACTCCACCAAATATGAAGTCTTGATGCACCTCCGAATATAAATTACATTTTTTGATAGATTATGAGCCGTTCATTATGTCAAACTATATTTGACGGTCTTAAAACATTCCGAAAACCTTGAATTTCGGTGTAGTTAATTGTCAATTTAAAAAAAAAACAAATATTTTATTTCTCATTACGGTCAGCATCAAGGGTATTTGGTCTAGTGGTATGATTCTTGCTTAGGGTGCAAGAGGTCCCGAGTTCAATTCTCGGAATACCCCATCTTTTTTTTTTAAATAAGTCTCTTGACATGAGCATCTCTAGCAGTTCAACTCTTCCTGTGATATGGGATAATTTGAGGGCGAAAAGACACTGGAACCAATGTCTCAAATGGCGCTATTCATCACAAATAATCTATGCTCAAAGTATACTCAAGTATGAGGAATTACCTATGATCAATTAAGTACGTTTACCATTTACAACTTTGGCCAGAGTACGAAAGTCGAAAGCTATTTCTTTTATGATTTCTGTCGAAAGTTATGTGAGGCCGGGATGGGATTTAGTTTTATAAATAAAATACTACAAATTTAGTTCACACAAAAATTACCCATAACGTACGCCTGTGCAGGTGTGAAAATGGTGGCACTTGTAATGGCGGGTTTTTCTCAAACTATTGGACTTGGGTTTACCTCAAAGAGGGGTTTAAGGGTTTTAGCTGGAGATGATTATAATGATGGCTTCCCTTCGTTTCTACCAAAACAAGTTGAGAGAATCAAAGACCCTTTTGCTCGAAATTTGGCTCAAAGAATTCAAAGATTACCCGTAAAGGTTATTTTTTATTTAGTTTCTAATGATTCTACTTCTTACTTAGTTTCATAGATATTGTTCTTATCTGTTTTAGTTTTAAGAGTGTCTTCAATGTTATAGGTATGCTTAAGTTAGCATTTGAGCTTTAATGGGATTAATTAGTATAGTGTAAGCTTGATATGGTTAAGTTAATATGCGCGGTGCCGAATAAGGACAATGATGCAACTTTCAGACAACCCCAAGGTCTCCCTAAAATGATTAATTTCCATTCACTCTAATTTTACACCCAGTCTGATGATACCCTTTACTGCCAATTCTATTTACTATAGGACTGTAATTAGTTCGTACAAAGCGAGGGAAAATTAACTGAAATTTTTAAAACCAATTCCCCGGGTTTGGTCTGATAGGAATTTAAGGAAGACAAATATTTTTTCCGGGTAAAACGGAAGAACATAAACTTCTATTCCTAATTCAAGAAGTTTATTTTTCCTCTTGCTCTTTCTTAAACCTTCGACACAAAGACTTTCTCATCGTCCCTAAAAACCTTGTCACTTAGATTGTCTTGGCCTAATAGAATATGAGTACAATCTTGATCAAACAGGTCATCTATAAGTGGCTAGTTGCTCCAAGACATTACCAACATGCTTGGAAAATTGTTTATTTATCTAAGGCTGGCTAAAATTACGTGCCTTTTGCCATTGCAGATTAGTGTCTCAGAGAGTTCCATTATGAGCAGTTGTGTGAAGCCATTGATGCAAAGTGACACAACTCCAGTGGTTCTCCTCCATGGTTTTGACAGGTATGTTTCATACAGCTCTGTAACTTAAATTGTTTGAGTTGGCCTTAGACGCTCAGTTCACACTATCTTATTGGTCAGCTCTTGTCTAGAATGGAGATATACATATCCATTGATTGAGGAGGCTGGGATAGAAACATGGGCAATAGATATTCTAGGGTGGGGTTTCTCTGATTTAGGTTCGTTTATTTCTCTTTGCTTCTAATCTAATTGTTGGTTTCCTCTCTAGTTCTGGGATAATGTGTTCCATTTTTTATTTTGAGTATATCAGAAAAGCTCCCATCATGTGATGTTGCGTCCAAGCGTGAGCACTTGTATCAGGTATTGCCACATAGCATTATTGAATTGTTATGTGCATTGTATACATCCCGCCCTGAATTTGGTTTCATCTTCTCTCTACTGTAGCTTTGGAAGTCCTACATAAAAAAACCCATGGTATTGGTTGGGCCAAGCCTTGGTGCTGCTGTTGCAATTGATTTTGCTTTCAACCATCCAGAAGCTGTAAGTGTTTCTTATTTGTCACAGCCTAGGACCGTGCACCACCATTCGCGGGGCTTTCCCTAGGCCTTGAAAATTTTGGTATTTCCTATTTTTCCTTTCAAGAAAACTCCCTAGTATCTATTTTATTATCTAATTATTTTCAGAAATCGGGAGCGGATCCATGGTCACTCTCTTTTGAGACACTCATTTATGAGGAACACATAAAAATGTTTGAGTTTTTTTCTTTATAGATATGATCTTTTCTATCATGTAGATTATCCTTATAAAAAATCAATTTATCTCGACAATTTTATCAACCTTAAAAAAAGATTTGAAATATAACATATTTTTCCCGTTCAACAAGAACTAGGTTTCCATTTTGTGGTAAGTCTCCTTCATGTATAAAAGGAGAGCCTCTCTAGATTTTGGAATTAGGATGGTTTGAGTAGAAAACTATTTTAGGAGTTATGTAAAGTTTGTGGGGAGGGGGGGGGGGGGGGGGGGGGGACTGCAAACACTAAATCTTTTAGATTTTATTTTGATAGAAATTATAGTTTGTTGTTTCCGCCTTGTTAGTTCGTATCAATTTCCATGTAATTTGAATATGATGTAATGTCTTGAATATTTCCTATAATTTTTCAGGTCTCGAAGATGGTCTTGATTGATGCAAGTGTCTATACAGAAGGGACCGGAAAGTTATCCACATTGCCTAGAGCAGTAGCATATGCTGGGGTAAGTGTCTTGCTTCCTGGACCGGTATTCATATGGTAACTAGAAAAGTGGCAAACAACACCTTTAGAATACCCAATTTGTAACATTGATGAACATATGTGGAGTTCCCATCAATTCTGTAATTCTTTTCTTGTGTACCTAAACTTATTTGTTTGCATCAGGTTTCTTTATTAAAGAGCATTCCACTACGATTATATGCAAACTTTTTGACCTTCAATAGTATTTCATTCACTACCAGCATAGACTGGACTAATGTGAGAATCTCCTCTCTTTCTTAACTTATGTAGTAGAAATCTCATTTAACATGCTACATTTACGCTGGGTTTTATGTCTATTAATATTGTAAGGATTGTTTGATTTTGCAAAGTAGAGGTAGTATCTGATGGTGTTTACTTCTTGTTTTTATATCTAGGTGGGTCGCCTCCATTGCTTGTTGCCTTGGTGGGAAGATGCAACTGTTAATTTTATGGTCAGTGGAGGCTATAATGTTGGTGAACAGATAGAGCAGGTACATAATGGTTATTAGTACGCCTTCTTCAAACATTGGCTCCGAATGTTGCAATATGTACTATAAATTACAGGTATAGATCAATAGGCATTTGATATGATATTTCAATATTGTTGTCAATAATCCTTACATTTCATACATTATATTGTGATCTACCCTTACATTGTCAGAAAATAATGTTAGAAGACAATGAAAGCCGTGCTATATCGCAAAAATTTAGGCTGGTATGTTAGGATGTAAAAACTCGAGCCTTATTTAGACTAAAGACTTCGTATACCGTGAGATGGGGGAAGAAAGCTGGCATTGTTTTGTTCACATACAAGACAATTAGAAATCGTAGTACTTAGCTAATCCTGATGTTTGTTTTGATCTATGGCTACCTTTTGTTACACAGATAAAGCAAGAGACACTAATTATCTGGGGCGAGGATGACCAAATTATCAGCAACCAACTTGCAACGGTTAGTTATTTTCTTGACTTGACCTTTACATTATTTGCATCTGACATCACAAAATGTAAACAACGTGGACTGCTTAAAAACTAGAAATCAGATTAGATGTACATACTCCCTGCCCAGCTATATATGACTAGTTTGCTCCATGCAAAACCTTTCTATTTATTCAGCATCTAGAAAATAATAAATCAGCATTTTCTTTAGCAGAATGCTGGAAAAGTAGTACAAAAAATTTCAATTCCTATAAATGCCAAAAATGATATTATCAATCTCAGCTTGATCAAGATAAGTGCATTTAGAAGTTATGAGAAAAGGTAGAAGAAAAAGAAGACAATATCAAAAGCTAAAGATAGTACTAGAATGTGTGATGGACTATCTCACAAGGATTAATTGGATAAAAAATGATGTACAAAACAAGCATAAACAAGGTAAAGCAATATAAAGGTAAGAAAGAAGAGCTCCAAAATAAAACATGAAGATTTAAGTGGAGCTTCCAGTACTAGAGGTGAAAAGAATACTGTCAAAAACGTTTGTGGATATTACACTGACAAAAATTGAACTAAACGAGAAAATCTCAACTCTCTAGGAAGAACCTCCCACCCCCACCCACCCACCCGCCAACCATCGTGTACCCTAGTTCTGAGGGTATTACTGAGGAAGAACTGATCGCGTACTCTAGTTTGAGGTAACTACTGAGGAAGAACTGATGTGATGCCCCTGAAAATGTACAGATGACAAAATCTGTTGTTGCAAAGGTGGTGTAAGTACTATCCTGGAGTAGTGGGTCAAGAACCCTCATGTCCCCAGTGGTTATTCAGTGTGCCCAGAGAGAACATTACTTACTGATTTTGAGCCATAATCCCACAGATGTTATGTGAATAAGTTAGGGCTACAGAAACTAAAGGCGTAGTAGTGTGCAGTAGAATGTGACCAAGTCAATAGAATATAATAAATATAGTCTCTAATAGAACCTAGCATTATTTTTTTTATACTATGCAGAGGCTACATGGCAAACTGCCGAATGCTATCATTCGTCAAATATCAGATTGTGGTCATCTTCCTCATGTGGAGAAGCCGGATTCTGTGGCCAAGTTGATTGTTGACTTTGTACAAGGAGTTGATAGCCATAAGCACATTGCGCCTTTTAATGCGAAAGGCTTAGCCTTCTCAAGTAAGTTATCTGGATCATATGGGGTTTAAATATCAAGGTCCCCATAGCTCAAAAATAGTTTTCCTTCATTGGTAAATTTGAGATGTTAATGCTTAAGTTAATGTATTGCAAGTAACATCTTTCTCAGGTGGTTAAACAAGGCTGAGCTGTTGATCTTTAGGATCATATCTGTTTCTTCTAACGATTGCTGTCCAAAGGCTTGGATGAGACCAATACGCACCCGATAAGTAAAGGTAAGAATGTTTGATAATATTGTAAAGTAGAGTCAAACTCACTGACCATTCGTAATGTTAATGTAGCTATGAATGTGAATACTATTTGAACATGAATACGAAATGCCTAAATAACATTGCAATTTATTATGTTTTGCAAAAGCCAATATTAATGCAACGAATACATGTTTGGGGTACGTATTTAGGTATATCTGATCAAACATTTGGGTTATATATTTGTGGTATACATGGCTATTTATCATTCGTCTGCCTTTGAGCATAGTGTTGTTTTTCCTATGTTCGGGGTTGTATTTATGTCATATGTGATTATGCGGTTTTATCAGGAGCATTGAGAATCAAGACAAGCCTTATCTCTAGTAGAAAAGATATAATGGTTTTGCTTATTATTCGTCTGATGAAGTTTTCTTGATCGCATAGTTCAACACGGTTGCACACTTGCACGCATTTTTTTGCTAGCTGGGCTGAACCATGTTGAACTAAGCCACCAAAATACCATCTCTTCCAGCGGTTCCTTCTTTTCAGTAAAGTGCAGCTCTTCTTGTGACAGTAAAGTTTGAATTTTCATAATGTTTCTGAGATGAAATTGTAAGATACTTCTGGCAGAAAATAGCGTTATAAAAAACATGTACAGTATTCTTCAAGGAATGTATGAAATACTTTGTATCTAAGCTTCAAAATTTTGTATACCCAACGATTCATTCAAGCTCTAAGCTTTGGTCCCCATTTGTTCCAATCGTCAATCATCACCCCAAACGTCCAAGGGAGAATTTTGCAAATAAAATCCTCGGGATGAACAACAACAACCAATAAATCACACATTTATTCACAAGAATTACTATTCACACTAAGGGTGTGTTTGGAAGCATTCAATGAAACCATTTCTTGGGAAACTATTTCTCAAAAGGAAAATAGTTTCTTATGAGAAAACATTTTATTTTGTTTGCGAAACACCGAAAGTGAGAAACCATTTTATAATTTGTATTTTATTACTTGATTTCTACCAAACACACCCTAAGAGTACTTAAAGAATTCGGAATTTGCAGTGCCCAGAGGACCCATCCATGTGTAACCTAGTACACCAGGAGCAAAAAATAAAAAAAAATGAAATATGGGTAAACCCCATTGAATTGTAAGAAAAATGGTGGCATTTGTAATGGCGGGTTTTTCTCAAACAATTGGAGTTGGGTTTAGCTCAAAGAGGGGTTTAAGGGTTTTAGCTGGAGATGATTATAATGATGGGTTCCCTTCGTTTCTACCAAAACAAGTTGAGAGAATCAAAGACCCTTTTGCTCGAAATTTGGCTAAAAGGATTCAAAGATTACCTGTAAAGGTGATTTTTATTTATTTAAGCTTGTTTTCTCCAATTTCATAGATATGTTTACTTCTTTGAGCATCTTCAATGGGATATAAGTGTAGTGTAATAATGAATAAGAACAATGATGCAACTTTCAGATCTCTAGAATGGCTAGTTTTCATCTACCGACATTTTTTGTTTTTTACCCAATTGGACCTTTTATCATAAACTGGACTCTTATGCACATACATTCGACTATTTTACCCAAGTGAATATGCTCTCGATCAGTAAAAGGAAGCAAGACAGGACGATAAAATCTTTGGCTGGAAAATTCATGTTTGTAAAAGTTTAGATATTATGCAATATTTGGTATACAGTATCTTAGAATTCCGTTATTGGTCATAACACGTTAAGCTCTAATCTGAATAATACTTATATGTATCAAAGCTATTAAGGTAAGTGTATTCGGCACAATTTTTTGTGTTTGAAAACAATGGGCATACTATGTTTTCAATTGCCTGGTACCTGTAATAACAACGAGGAATCAAAGCATGAACTCCAATACTAGTAAGTATGTATTTACGTAATTACTTTTATGAGTGTAATTGAGTCGTAGGAAGCAAGGAAAAAGAAACTGAAGTCCCTAAAACCAATTCCGTGTATTTGGTTTGTTCTGTGTCTTCGAGCTGAAAATGGAAGGCCAAAAAAATCCTTTTGCTCTTTATCAAACTTTCGACATAAATACTTTCTGTTCATCCCTAGGAACCTTGCAAGTTAGAGTGACTTACCCAACTTGAAATTGCACATAATGATGATCAGGTCAGATCTGGGGCTAGTTGCTAAAAGACATTAACGACATGCTAGGGAAAGTTTTTATTTATATAAATTTTGGTGCACCCTTTGTTTGGTGTTCTTTTTAGAACTAACATTACGTGCCTGTGGCCATTGCAGATTAGTTTCTCAGAGAGTCCCATTATGAGTAGTTGTGTGAAACCATTGATGCAAAGTGACACAACTCCAGTGGTTCTCCTCCATGGTTTTGACAGGTATGTTTTGTAAGCTATGCAACTTGAATTGTTAAGTCAGCATGCACACTCAGTTCACTCTATCTTATTTGTCAGCTCTTGTCTAGAATGGAGATGCACATATCCTTTGATTGAGAAGGCTGGGTTAGTAACATGGGCTGTAGACATTTTAGGATGGGGTTTCTCTGATTTAGGTTCTTTAATTTCTCTTTGCTTGTAATCTTCTTGTAAGAAATTGATGGTTTCATCTCTAATTCCTGGAAAATGTATTCCGGTTTTGCTTTTGAGTATATCAGAAGAGCTCCCACCATGTAATGTCTCATCCAAGCGCGAACACTTGTATCAGGTATTACTTCACATAGTATTGTAGGGATCCCGTCCTGTTTTTATATTCTGCTCATTCATCTTCTTTTGTTGATCCAAAACCATAACTTTGCTTTATCTTCTCTCTACTGTAGATTTGGAAGTGCTACATTAAAAAGCCCATGATATTGGTCGGACCAAGCCTTGGTGCTGCTGTTGCAATTGATTTTGCTTTCAACCATCCAGAAGCTGTAAGTGTTTCCCGGTTATATGAACTCTTGGGTGTTCCTTAAATTCATTTATGGCTTAATTATAAATATCATCTTTTAAGTACCTGCGATTTTATTAACAATTGAATTTCTCGAGATAAGTTTTTGATGATTTGTAATTAGATGATTGCATAAAATAAAGTACCCTCGATGCTAAAGTAGAATTTGGTATACTTTATATGAGGTGATGTCTTGAATATTTTCTTCAATTTTTCAGGTCTCGAAGATGGTGTTGATTGATGCAAGTGTTTATGCAGAAGGCACTGGGAAGTTATCCAAATTACCCAGAACAGTAGCATATGCTGGGGTAAACATCTCAATTCTCCGGCCAGTATTCATATGTTATTGATATCTAGTGAAGTTGTAACACCTCTAGAACACCCAATTTGTAGCATTGATGAACTTATGTGGAGTTCCTTTGTATACCTAAACTTACTTGTTTGCATTAGGTCTCTTTATTGAAGAGCGTTCCACTGCGGTTGTATGCAAACTTTTTAGCCTTCAATAGTATTTCATTCGCCACCAGCATAGACTGGACTAATGTAAGAATCTGCTTTCATTCTTCACTTATGTGGTAGAGATTTTATTTAAGATGCTACATTAAGAATCTGCTTTCACTCTTCACTTATGTGGTAGAGATTTTATTTAAGATGCTACATTTATGTCTATTCATATTGTAAGATTTGTTTGATTTGGCAAAGGTGAGGTAGCATCTGATGGTGTTTCCTTGTTTTTGAATCAAGGTGGGCCGCCTCCATTGCTTGTTGCCTTGGTGGGAAGATGCAACTGTTGATTTTATGGTCAGTGGAGGCTATAATGTTGGAGAACAGATAGAACAGGTACATAATGGTTATTTAGTAAGAAAAGAGTCTTTGGACATTGACCCCTTTTTGTGATTTTTGAGATATTCCTGGTATATGATATGCACCCTTATGTTTTGAGATCCTTTTGGGATACTGATTCATCTTCATTAGTTAGAGTATCGTTGCTCAACAGTAAACTCTGGAAATTATCGTCATCATATATTATTTTTTTCATCTTGTTTGATTATCCCACTTTTTTCATGAGACGACGTCACAAGCAAACGACTTTTATCCATCAAACACTATTGCTGGTAATGTGGTTGTGGGCCTTAGAACTGTTAGGCAAAGCTTCACATCTTTAATAGTTTTCTTAATTCACATTTTTCTCCTTAATTTGTGTATTATGATTCTATTAAATTTATCTTAGTGTTGCTTAAGAAATACTAGTATTACTCGTAATGACGGGGAGTAAAACAGCGTCCATATGCCTTCTTAAGACCATGGCTCCGAATGTCGCAATACGTACCATAAATTATTGGTATCGATATAGGAATCTGATATATTCTTGCGATATTTTTGTGACTAATCCTGATATTTCATGCAATATATTGTCATTTATCTATACTGTATATTGTCAGAAAATATTGTTAGATAATATTGAAGCCGTGATATTCGTAATATTTGGGCTGGTGATTGTTCTGATGCTGACCTTTGTTAAGCAGATTAAGCAGGAGACACTTATTATCTGGGGTGAGGACGATCAGATTATCAACAGCCAACTTGCAACGGTTAGTTATTTTCTTTACTTGACCTTTTAGTTATTTGCATCTGATCACAAAATTTAAATAACATGAACTGATAAAAAATACTTTAGGAAGCAGATTAGATCTATATATTTAATTGCCGGCTATATATGGACTAATTTGCCCCGCGCAAAACCTTTCTAATTATACAGTATCGAAAATGGCATGTTCATCAGTGATATATATATTGGTCTATAGATTACTGGAAAAATACAGGTCCTATAAATTCCCAAAAGGATATGAAAATCTCAGCTTGATCAAGATAAATACGTTTAGAAGTTGCGGGAAGGTTTAAGATTGAAAATTTCCTTTACTTCAATTACCAAAGGTTAAAGAAAGTAAGTATAAGATGTCAGCAGAATATCCCGGAAGGATTGATTGGAAGAAGAAAAAAAATGTATAAGCGAGAGAACAAAATAAAAAGATGAGCAAGAAGAGCTCCAAATTAGAACACGAGGAAAAACCACTGTTGAGGACGTTTGTAGATTTTACTATGGTAAAAGAGTACATTAGACTACATTTAGTACGGATTTGGAGCCATAACCCAACAGAGTATTATGATAAAATAATTACGAAAAGTTCATTAAAATGCATTAAGTATGATTTGGAGCCATAACCCAACAGTGTTATGAGAAAGTAATTAGGGCGTATTCATTGCCTGCAGAAATTAAAGTAGTGGTGGGTAATCGAATATGATAAAGTAAATAATGATAAATAGGGGCAAAGCCTAATAATGTGCTCGCAGTAAAACCTGGCATTTGTTCATTTTGTAGAGACTGCATAGTGAACTGCCGAACGCTATCATTCGTCAAATATCAGATTGTGGTCATCTTCCTCATGTGGAGAAGCCGGAATCTGTTGCCAAGTTGATTGTTGACTTTGTACAAGGAGTTAATAGTCATAAGCGCATTGCACCTTCCAATGCTAATGACTTGGTCCTCTCTATTGGCCCTCTCTCTAGTAAGTTATATGGGGTTTATATAAGGTCCCCATAGATCAAAATAGTTTCTTTTCTTGAAATACTCATGGTATATATATAATTAATCGTAAATCACCTTTCTCAGGTGACAAATCAAGGCTGAAACGTTGATCGTTAGCGTTGTATCTGTTACATCTGAGGTTGCTCTCCAAAGGCTTGGGTGACACTATTATGCACCTTATAAGAAAAGTAATAATGATTGATGATTTTGTAAAGTAGGTTTGTCAATCTTCCTATGAATCATTAGTTTCATAATGTCAATGCAGCTGTAAATAAGAATACTTTTTGAGCATGAATACGAAAGGTGCACAAAATATATCTGTGGTGAACTGTCATATGTGATTGCTTGTTGAAAATAGGTCGAAACCAAAACACAAAACTGATCTAATTCTCTTTTACACTCCTTAGCTATGAAAACAAAGTGAGAGAGTTCAGATGAATGTTTCATTACAGGGAAAATACAAGTAATGATTGCTCCATGAAACGCCTGTATCCCAAGCAACAGAAACAGAAGTTGATGCCGCGTAACTTTGAGCAGGGAGTTGGATTCTTGAACTAGCATTTAAACATTCCTTACAGATTATGGCTGTGGGATGATCCATGTTGAACTATGCCATGTCTGAGAAACACCAGTGTTGCTATCAACATATAACAATTATTCCAGTTTAGCCATACCAAATGCGTCTTTTTCACTAGTCATTGCACCCTATTCGTATGAGTGTTCCCCATTTACATAAGTCTTCAGCTCCATCACCTGAGACGTCGAGCAAAAAGGACTGGATAAAGGATAACTGTTAGTATGCCTGCTGCTAGACGGTCTTACCAGAAAAGGGCGGTTCGTGTAGGTTATCTGAAAGTTTTTCAGGCAGATATATTTCTTTTGCTATGGGATCCGGGATCAACAATTCTTTGTAAAAATTCCATGGATGTGTATAATCACTGTCCATTACACCTCTCAGTTCTCTATCTTCATCCTTTCCCATGAAAATTGCCTGAGATGTGAGATCTTCAACAGTTCTCAACCTTGGATTCGCAAAAAGGAAAAAAGAAAAAGAAAATTGTGTAATGCTCTAAAAACACAATCCGGCAACGAAAATCAGTCCCCCACTGTCTCTAGATAATTCAGAAAAACATAATGCTGTAGTTAGTTAGCTAGCTAGTCGACACCCACATCAATATCAAAATGAAAGCCTAGAAATAAATAGTATGACAACTGACCAATCAACTTTTTAATAATTCTAAGAAATCCACCGACCCACTAAAAGCTACAAAAGGTACACCACCACATGAAGTCCATAAACTACAACCCCTATCCCTCCCTCTCTTGAACTCATTTTCCTCGCTAGATATACAAAATGTGGAGGGTCAACTATAAAAATACACTTCTACTAATAACTCCAGGTGAAAGAAAAAAATTCTCCTCGACATATCAGGACCACCACCTTCCTTCCATTATTTTCTTCAAGCCAAGATGAAAGAGACACAAAGAGTTATAATAGTAGCAGCAGAGAACAAGTTGGTGACTTTATTTGCAAGCTTATGAGCATCTGAGGAGTCAATTCCAGTTGAAGGACCTAAACCAAAAGGAGAAGGGGTGAATGTTCCCGGCGTTGTGCTTGTTCCCGGTGTTGTGGTCGATGGTGTTGTACTTGTTCCTGGTGTTGTAGTGTTTCCTGTAGGACTGCAAAGAACACACGAAAATAAAATCGTATAAACAAGTCGATTTAGTAGATAGATAAATAAAAACCGTCTCATGAGAAGAAAAGAATGGTAAAGGCAAGCAAAAAACAGACGCATGGTACCACCAATAAACATGGAGTTTGAGCACTATGGCCATTACTGTCTAAAAGAATCCCTATCCGAGACCTCTTCCAAGTTGAAGGTAGACCTTCCTGCTAAGATTTGGGTGTGCAGGTCTAGAAAATAGAGTCGCATTCCTTATCACATAATCATAGGATGAAATTTATTAAAGCTTTTAACTACAACAAAACTACATGTTTTGCTTACAATCCCACCCGTTATCCAATTTTTACCAAATTAATTTTTATTACCCTACACTCAACTCAAGTATACAAAAAAAAAGACCAATGCATCCATCCCCATGAACATCAACCAAAGAAAAGACAAAAGAATGAACATCTTGACAAGCGCAAAAGGCGAGAGAGAATCCTAAAGTTCAAAAAGCATGTGATGCATTAGTGGCAGTACTATAGAAAAGCATATGGCCCATTCTGTGAAAAAGGTAGTAAATCCCATCCCACCAAATCTAAAAGATTGAGAAAAGAAAAAGAAAAATAATACAAGCTCTTCATTGCGCACAAGAAAGGAGAATAAATAAAAGAGAAAGAAATGATTCCAAGAGTAACAACAACAAAGAATCCTAAATAAACAAACACAAGTCTCACTTTAAACCAAACTCTCACTTCAATACTACATAATTTTATTATGAAAGTTCATTATAAGAACTAAACGACCGTAGAGAGTTAATCTCCCGACACCATGTTTTGTCAAAAACCGTACGTTTGTCTGTCTTTCCCTTTGTATTTATCTTTTTTTATGTTATTCTTCGCGCATCCACCTTTCTTCCCCCTCACATTCTACCCTCTTTGTTTGAGGCCATCTTTGTCTCAAATGCCCAAATTCAACCCTTAACACATGCATAACCACCACAGAGCAATGACATTACACTCATGTACATTGGTCATAGATGATGTTCTACAAACCAAATAATGAAATGACCGTAGGGAATCAGATTATCTCCCAATGATCACACTGTCTTGAAGTTTATTTGTTATTTTTCTAGGAATGCCTTGAACACTAATAATCACACCGTAAAACCCCTCGTCTTCTCTAGTCTGCAAACCCCTTTTCCTCTCTACCTCCGCCTGCAAACCCCTTTTCCTCTCTGGTCTGCCTCCGCCTTTCTTTCTCGCACACACCCCTCATCTGCCACCAAAACATCGGGTTGTTTCACCTCTACAAGGTCTGCTAGTATATGATATCAAACCCCAAATAAAAACTCATCCACTTAAAAAAATAAAAAAATGAGGTATGAACATACCTGGCAGATGCTGTAAACGAACAAGAACCAACACCTACACATCATCAAGAAGAAAAACATCATTAAAAAAACTAAGAAAAATGAGTAAAAATGAAATAGGTAGGTGAGAGGTGAGTTGTGTACTTGGATCAGCTGAGACAATGGTGGCAGTGTTGCTGAAAACACAGGCCTGTTGAGCTTGGCTTTTCTTTTGGAAATAACTATTGACAGCATAAGAGCAATGAGCTCTTACTGTGTTTGGTTGGTAACAATTCCCATTCTGATTAATGGCTGAGCAGTCAGCCCCAGCTCCACAAGCATAGTCTAAGCTCTTTTGTAGAGATGCATCACTCACATCACTCCTACAAATACACCATGTTGCTGCATCTGCAAAACATCAACAAAAAACACTTCATAAAGCCAGATCTGATAGAAACAACCACACACACACAAAAACATGAAAACCCCAATATTCTGTTAAGAAAGAAAAACTAATATTTTTAAATTTTAAAAGACAAAACACAAAATGGGGAAAACACTTATTGTTTAGATTTGCTAAGAGAAAACTGAGGAAAAACAATCAGAGGAAACCCAAAGTTGTATAACAAAATTAAAATGTAAGAAAGAAAGAGGCTTATTATTATTATTCAGATTTTGTATTCCCTGAATAAATAAAAAAGAGTAGCCATTTCTAAATAACATGAAATGGACACATAATGAGCTAAGTAAAGCCTGAACACCTTGGAACTTCAACAGAGAATGATTTGTAACAACAAGTTAAAAATTAAAAGAAAATGAGAAAAGTAGCTAGAAAAGTTCACCTGAAAGACCATTCAAGGAGAGGATGAGCAAAACAAGTACTAAAGCAACCATCTTTGATGACTAAACACAAGAGAAGAGGGGGTTTTTATTTTGCAGATGAATGAATAAAGATTCAAGTTTGCTTGGGGGAGGAATAGAAAAGATGATGGAAGAGAGACTGACTAGGTGTTATGTGTTGTGTTGATGTGGTGGACAATGTAAATATGTAAACTTTATTCTGTGTTTGGGGCCCAACACCTAAGAGGAAAGAGAGAGAGTTACTGTAAACAGCACGTGACACTGTTCTCTGTTTGGTTTACTGCAAATCTATTGTGAAATTTACTTTTCTTGTCTTTGGCAGAACACTAGGGCCTTCTCTTCCAGAGACCAGAACCTCCCCCAACGGATACAAATTTAAATATCTAAACGTTCACTCGTGTATTTGAATTTCAGCATTTCCAGCACCACTAGTAATAGTGTTAAAAATGAGAAACGCCTGGAAGAGAAGAAGCTCATCCGTAAACCACCTGTCCACCCAAGGCCTCCAGTGACAGTTTGTTGATTTGATAACCATTGGCCCAGATTGTTAGGCTACTCCAGCCCATCCCATGCAACACCTTTGCTGGGGCCAATAAATCGGTTGGGCCTGATTAACCCAACTCTCACAATTGCAATCCCAAATCTGGTTACTAGGCCACAGCATTCACAAGAAAGACAAATGAAATAAATTAATTATTATATTACAGTAGATACTCTTGTTAAGCAGTTATTGTAACATTCATCCTACAAATTATAAAACATATTTCAACTGTATTTACAAGGTATTCTGTTTCCTATGTACTTAGGTCCCCGGATTAATCCCAGTCAGCATCGAAAAACCCTGCATCCTTCATCTCCGAGTAGTATACATTATCCAGAAGCATGTCTTCCTCCTGTAATTGTGTAGGAGCATCAGAACCAGTTTTTCATTTCCAAACAATACTTGTAAAGTACATTTTAGAGAAGGAGAAGATTACCTGGAAAAAATCGGCTAGGAACACTATATAAAGAAGTGGAAGATAGAAGGCGTGGTAGCATATCGTGGTAAAATTATAAAACCTGCAAAAGAAATGAAAATTGCTTAAGGACCCATGCATGCAACTTTTCTAGCATACCCCATTAAAACAAATCGTGAGAGATCTATCTCAATCCAGATTTGATAAAACGAGAGTCTTCACAACTTATTGGTATGTTGGGTGGCAAGTCAAAATGTTGAAATGGGGTTCAAAGTCTAATTTAAATGATATAGTGGGACTCAAGTTTGAATAACCCTAAATAATAATAGAGATAAAAGAATCGAGAAGAGAATTTGAATAAGGCACCAGAATCCAAAGCCAGCTCCGTTTGCCACAATAAAACATGAAAACAATGCTATTGCGTTCAAGCAGAACATCACCATAATGTAATTGTAGAAAGCAGGTCTTGCTGCAAAAAGAATAAGAAGAAGAAGAAGAAGAACATTCAGTTAAAATCAAACAAGATAAATTCCGCATATCTCGAGGAACGAATATTAAAGTAAGATGTGGCTACCAGGTAATCTTTCTCTCCATTTGGAATGGTGCATGAAAAGTATGAATCCATAAACTCCAGTAAGCAGTAGCTTATGAACAACCCATAATCCCCATTTCAACCTATTTGTTGTCTCGTCGTTGTCTATGAACAACGGAATCCCAAAACCGAATACATAAATTGCCTGCACAAAAAGTAGCATTAAAGAGAAACTTGACAATAGAATTACAAGAAAGACATGATAAAATAACAGCAAGCACGGCAGTAAAACGAGCCTGTTGAAAAATTGGGTTAAAAAAACAAAATTACAGAATAAAAAGGTAAACAGGAGAAAAACATCAAGAGAATACGAATACTAGTTTCATGACATAAAAATCATAATACTAATAAAAATATTAATATTCTTGTTTGCAATTTACGACATTGCCCAATACATCTATTTATCATACTTATCAAGACTTGTCCTCTCAATCAACAAGGATTTGCCTTCAAAGATCATCCAATTAGAATAACATTAGCAGAAAAATGGCTAACGTATCTATTTATCCATACTCAACAATTGTACCAGATATAACATATTTTTTACTGATCCAAACTGATTCTCCAAACTCCAAACCAATAACAATTTGACCCTATTAAAGATTATCTAAGTAGTTCATCATTAGCAAAAAATGGATATAATGTAAAAGAGTCCTGGTAGAATTCCCGGGTGGCCTCTGAAAGCCTTAGGTGCTATTAAATAGCTACTAGTTAGGTACGAGATTTCCATACTCCCATTCGAATGTACATGTTCATGGTAAAGGATGTGGAAAGGTTTAAAAAAAGTGAAGATAAGTTTTATGGCATGCTGGCACTTTTATGGAACTTTTTAGCTATCATGTTAATATGGCAGCATTTCCCAAAAGTTCCCACAATTTTCATTAGTCAGTCCAAACTTTCTTACATAACGGTGATTCTCTGCTTATTGATGCAATAAAATTCCAACTGGGAATAGCCACAGGTTAAGGGTAAACGCTGGCTGAAAGAAGAGGAGAGATAGAAGCCATGGCATTTGGTTTGGGGTTAAAAAGCAAGAAAGCAACAGCCGATGACAGATTATAGTTAGGTTCCAATATTCTTCAAACTCGAAGAATGTGTAACAATATAGCCTTGTATTGGCGGAAAGAATATGAGTAAGACAATTGTATCTGACTTATATTTATACGGGGGAAAATATTCTGGTTAAAAGGTTGTTCTCACAAATAATGATTAAGCGCATGGAAGCTCGTGGACATGCATAATGGAGGGTTGATAAAGATCATAGGTAAAAAGCAAACCCAACCGATACCATAACACCTGCCAATACCAATAGCAAATTTCTGAAACACCCTCATAGTAATATGAATTATCAGAAGAACTAGATGAATCAATTTAACAATTTTTTGGGATATTTATGATTTTCTACGAGATTTTTGGGGTTATTTTTACTGCTTTGTGGAATTCTGTCAACTGCAAACCCACTATCCTATAGTTTGGTTCAGCAGCTTTGTTATAAATTCAGATGCTTTTTGTTATATACCTTGGGGGCATTTTAAAATATTCCATTTAGAGTCTCTTGCGCCATGGCCGTCTTTTAATATACTAGTTGTGCCCATGGCTCACCACGATTGGAGTTGCTGTTTGACTAAACGTCACGTGCCTTCGGCACTACAACCTTAATTGAGCGAGAAATGTGAGGAAATAGGGTTTGGAGGAGGAAGGAGGGATGAGAGTATAAGAAAGGGACGTGAGGAGTGTAGTGTAGAGTTATTTGTTATGTTTAGAGGGTTATAGAGTGAGACTAGTGACTGCCAGTTTTTAACTTATAATATTTAATTGAATCAGACGACAATGTTACCCCTTAAACATTTGCATTTTTTTTACTGGAATACCCTTTTGTTATCTAAGAATACCCCATAACCACAATTTGTAAAAACGTGTATCATCCATCCATCTAGGATCTAGCCATAATCTATATTCCCCAAACTTACTCTCAGCCATCTTTTGCCTGTGTTCAAATATATGCCAAGCTGGCTTATATAATAGATTTTATCCATTCAAGCAAGATTGAGTAATTTATTAATAATCATGAAACGTAGAACTCCATGCTGAACGACAAAAATTATGAATTTCAGAAATCTAATGATATTAAATAATGCATCAAGTTGTTTCACTAAAAAAAATTATATATCAACTTGAGCAAATGAATAAATCGTAAATTCATAATCAACAGTGAGAAATTTGGACACGACTTTTCAATACAGATGCAACCTATTGACTATTGTAGTGCTGTGTAACGAGAAATTATGATACGTTTATCCGAGCTCATGCTCCAAAATGATAATATAATAATTGGTATAAACTATGAAGGAAAATACATCATTACAGATCTTAATAAGAAAATAAGTACCTTGGGCAGTATATCAACACCAACAATAATAATTGGTATTAGAAAAAAGACATCGTAACAGATATTAATAAACAAGTACCTTGAGCAGTATATCAACACCAACAACGATGCCCGAGACAACAAAAGTCCTTGTTAATGCTTCTAACCCACTCGAATAACTTCCTTGGAGTAAGAATGCTACCAGACTAATTTCCAAGAACATCATTCCAGATGATGTAAACAACGATAGAAGGTTCCATGCTGATTCCTTTCCTGCAGTGCACTCCCATACCTGTTTCAACAGAAGTCGGAATATCAAAAAAGACAAATTAAATGGTAGTAGTTATCAGTACTACAACTAATACATAACATATGATTGTCAATTAAACTCACGTAGTCATCATACACAACATCAGGCCATACAAAGATAAAAACAGAAGGATAGGCCATCTAGAAGGGGGGGCTATAGGAGAACATGGAATAAATAGCCAAAAACTTCCCAAGATGGAAAGAGTACGACCAAAAGTTAAGAATGGAAAGACCTCAGCATGGCAAAACGCCGAAAGAGAAAGTGTTTCCCATGTCGTAACTAGGTCCTCAAATCTACCCTCTTAATAAATTCGAAAATGGAAGATTTATACCAAAGAACGACACATATATCAAAAATTACAGTTTCCATCATCTCTGCCTTCCCGTCAAAGTACCGAGCCTCTCACTTTTTTCCCTAAAGATCCCCCCACCCTAAACTATATAACGAGATTACAAGGTAGTTTCCTAATTTAGGCCTCACGTAGCATTACGTAATCAGTGCATCCCAATGAACACCAAATAAGTAAGAAAATGTACCCCTCAAAAACTCACAATGGAGAAAAAGAGAAGCAAATGATCTACGGTCTCATCCTCATTACCACAAAGAAAGCATGTTGGTGTGATACTAATATCTCTTCTTCTTTACCATTGGGCTCTTGGCCCAGTGGTGGTTGTACCTCTCCACCTAGAGAGAGGTCGTGGGTTTGAAACCTCATGGGGTTGGAAACTCAGGGTTACGGATCCCTATATAAAACCGGCTTGCCTTGCAAAAATACATAAAAAATATATCTTCTTCTGAACATTTTTCTAGCTAAAATATAACCCCACAACTATTCCGGGGTGGAACTAGGAATTCCGTTGTGTGTGTGAGTGTGAGTGTGGGTGTGGGTGTGGGTGTGGGTGTGTGTGTGAGGGAGAGAGAGGGAGAGAGAGAGAGAGTGGTGGGGTGGGGGGAGAACCTACCAAAAAAATTAGGGTATAGCCGTATAGGCACCGAACAACAATTTTATTGAATTATAGAGTCAATTTAAAGATGACCTAAATCCGTAGTTGTATGCCAATCGGGTTAGGGATCCCAAAGTTAACCTAGCTTTCAAGTTTGCAAAATTTCACCAAAATTGTTGGTGATGTTTTTATGCAAAGAACCGAAATGCGATGGTAGATGATTTCGTATAACTAAGCAACAATCATAAATCTGTATTTTACTGCTACTGCCTGGTGAAGATTCAGACAAACTCCTTGGTGTTGCTCTTGTTATTTGATCTGGAGAAAGTAAAGAAGAGCTAAATGGCGGGAAGAAAAGAGTTATAGAGAAATATAGTTTATACTAGAGAGATGGGTTTTAAAGTGTCTGTTAGATAGAAAAGAGATAGAGAGATAGATTGGGTGATCTTATTTTACCAAAAAAGAAAAAGAGAAGGGTTTAGGTTCAGGTTTTGAGTTGTAAAGTCAAAGGAGATAGAATCCTATCTACGATAGAACCCTAAAGATTGTTTCTCTCTCGAAAATCTTCTCTGGGCTGTAGCCCGGGCAGCTCTCTGTAGTTCCCGCCCCTGCAACTATTTAATAGCAACTAGCTACCTTCGGTGAAATGTCAATCCTAAACCTTGTGAACGCCACAATTCCCCTCGGTGTTTCTTGCTTCTAACAAGTACCTACGCACTAAAATAAGTATATAACCATGAATTCCTATCTATGGTCCACATCCATTCCCATTCATCCTGTATTCCAATCTCTCTCCCTGATGGCAACTACCGTGGTTCATCAAATCATAGTCCCATGGTCTTGAACTACTCTCTCAAAAAAAAAAAAAAAACGCTGCAAAGGTAATAGTTCTAACCAATCATATCTCCAATCTTCCAAACTCAAGATTTCCATGCATTATATATTCATAGATAGGTCTATGCTAGTGGTCTTGAATCACCCCAAGCGTCGTGTGAAATGCTTATCTTCTCAGCCGTCTCAAAACATCCACAGGGAAAGGTTCCCAAATGATGACAATGGGTCTCCATAGTTCCACCCAGTAAGTAATCCGAGAACTATATAAGAATCACGGAAGCTACTGCCCAACCTGAAATCTAAAGTTGCGATATAACCAGGTAAGTTTAACTATTTTTTTACTCATCCCACTTGAAATTACATGGTTGCCACCCTCACTTTAAAGAATATATGGCGGGAAGACGCAAATTTAAGAATACCTCTACTAAAATTCTTTTACGAGATGACCCAATGGGATAATTCAAAGATATCTCGTAAACACTGAGTTGCACTTGCACAGTCTAGTCATTTCCTAATTCATATCATTGTTTTCACATTACTCCTACCAACAACTCTACCACCTATGTAAGAACCGCACCCTTTTTGCAAAAACAAACAACAATGGTAAGTAAAAGAAGAGAGAATGAAAATGACAGAGATCGATGACACTAACCCAAAGTAGATGTGAAGGAATCCACCTCCCAGCAATTCAGAACTCAATGGAAACAGAGATCGAAGAAGCACAAGTAAATCCCATCGTATCTTGAACTGAGGACTCAAGGTGATAAAAGTGCACTACTTTCAGCCAAAGAACCTCTGAATTCTGGCCTAATTACATACACTCATCCTGATCTTCACTCCCCTAGAAATCTTTCATTGATTTTCGTTATTTCCCCATACACCACATTGAACAACTTCCCTACTACTACAGCCAAATTCTTCACTAGAAAATTGACTCATCTCAAAAACGCTTGTCCCTCCAGACCATATACCATAAGCCACTTACCCAATGCCTCACCAGAAACAATTTCTGAACCCCAAACTTAATTCCTTCCTATATTTTATATCTCATTTTGAGAAGTCATCTCCCCTACTTAGGAGTACCTTATTACAACCTTTTAAACACATCCTCTAAGATCCGTCAAATGAGTGGTTTTGTCCCAATTTAGGAGGGCATGCATTGAAGTGTGGACTAAATATTTATAATTGCAAGTATGAGATTTGGAGTTTTTCCTAATTATCTAGTAATTGGAAGGCTGGGTTTCACCTTTGTTAGACATATAGATAATGATTTGCATCTATTTTAGTCCTTTAAGGTAATCTTCTATCTAATCAAATAATTAAAAGGTGAAAACCCAGCCTCCGCTATTCAACTCCAGTCTCCACATGGTGATCAAGGCCTCAAGTAGGCTCATCAACAATAAGATTAACACTTCCCAAGTTCAGATGATTTGTTAGCCTTACACAAACTAACAAAACCTAAGATAGTTGAAGTACACACAATATATGTTACCTAGGCTCAAATATAAGAACACCCATTACTAAATTCTTTTACGAAATAACCCAATCGGGTAAATCTAAAATCTCTCTGAAACACAGAATTGCACAGTCTAGTAATGTCCTACTTCATATCATCATATTATCGCCTCCACATTATTCTTAGCAACAACTCCACCATCTATATAAACCCCAAATCCTATCGAAAAACAACACCCAACACAAATGATTTGTTCATGCAATTCAAGTTACCACAATTTAAATAGCGCAAACTACAACACACATTAATCATAAAAATCAAACCCTATCATTACCAAATACACACAAAGAATGAAAATGACAACCCCACTAACCTGAAGAGCGCACCAAACAAGATTGAGCAAACTAACAAGCCAAAGAAGTCCATAATACGCGATAATAATATACGATCTTCCATTAGAGAGCTTCGCCAAACTCTTCCTCGCTTGATAAGCTAAGTACACAACAAACAGAGCTGAAGGAAGAATCAAAGAAACCTTGTATCCCAATCCATGGCAGTTTGCAAGCCAAGTAGAAGATGAAGATGATCTAGGGTTGAAATTAACTACTTGTTCGGTGAAATTCGATGAAATTGGGGAAATCGAAAGAGGGACTTGTGCGATTTCTTCGAGAATTTTCATTTTGATTGAGTGAGCATTAATTTGAGAGAAATCGAAACCCTAATTTGAGATTTATTGGATTACACTTGAGTTGAGGAAATGTGCACTTGCACACTTCTTATGGGCTTACCGGCCCAATTAGTTTAATGGGCTAACAACCGAAAGATCAGGAGAATTATGTGACACGACTCACGAGTATGGATAGAGAGGACGGACAGACGGCACAGACAGTGTTTAAGTGTGTTAATTTCTTGTTTAATATAAATACACTTTCTTCGGTTATTTGATTAGAGCAGCTCGGACATCTAGATCTCCCTAGTAGTAAGTAGAGTGTGGGGATGGAGCTAAAAAACGATAAAAGTAATGCTACAAACAACCTACCAGCGGCACTAATACATTTTGATGCGATATTGATTGTTCCTTGAATAATCCATCCAAATTGAAGTAGTTTTCGCCCCAAATATTTGTTTTTACATTTGAAATCGCTAACTACTAATTGGGTAGTTGACTGGCTTCTACAACAATTAACTAGTGTTCTTCATTTTTAATGATTCACCTATTCAACATTTTGAATACAAGTGACCTCTATAAAAAAAACTCATTTAAAAAGTATTTTTAAGGACTTGTCTTTAAAAAAAAACTTGTAAGTTTAGTAAGGTAAGTTTTGTCTTATAATAAGTTAGAAAGTATATAAAAAAGTTTGGCTATAAAGTAATAAAGTTCAAAGTTGTGATAATAAATTTAGGGACGTGGGAGAGTAGCTTTGAGTTTGAGACGTAAAGCTCTCTTTTTTGGCTTATGGTTTTTGCTACTTTTTGACTTAAAATAAATAATTTATTTTTATCATTGAAATTTACTTATTTTAGGTTTTGACTTAATTAAGCAGAAAAGTAATTTATATTGGGGTATCCAAACACCCTCCAACTCACATGAACTTATATTGCTTAGTGACTTCTCATTCATCAGTCATCAGTCATCAGTCATCAGTCATCAGTCATCAGTCATCACTCATCACTCACCACCTCGGCAATTTTAAGTGAGAAAGGGTGGCATTCACAAAACTACGAGACTTGCAGAAAGCCACGACAATCAAATTCAATCCTGAGCCAGAAAAACCTCACTCTAGCTGATCAATAAGGCCAATATCGAAGTACTCTAAATCTATGTGGTAGTTTATAGAATTTCAACTAACTATTACAATGCTCTTAATGTGAATCTCACATCAACCATGCATAATGCATTATTAACCATCTTTGGCTTGAGCTGGACTCACGGTTTATCACTTGTAGTTAGAGAACGAACGAGGAACAAAATTGAAGAATAGTATTATTCGTGTAATATTCTCATTTTTTTTCTTTATTATAACTATATATAATGAGTTACACATCAATTATGTGCCAAATCGAAGTTACATTATTCGATACATCTTTTATATAGATGAAAATAAACAACAGGGAACTACCAGGAAAGAAAAACAACTAAGTACATATCATATACACTAAGTACTGTATAACTCCGGAGACAACCGAGGGTGTGGATGCACCACTAATGGTGCAGCTCTCTGCAATGTCAGCCCGTAAGCTTCGTCCATGTTCAACTTCTCTATCATTTGACCGTCCGGTAACACCCAGTCGAAAGCATGGACTAATGATGCAGTTGTGAATTGAACCATACGAAGACCCAAACTCATACCGGCACATATCCTCCTACCCGCTCCAAATGGTATAACCTCAAAATCGTTCCCCTTGATATCAATATTCGCCTTGTCACTACCCGGTAAAAACCTTTTGGGTTTGAATTCAAGTGGTTCTGTCCACACAGTTGGGTCACGCCCGATAGCATATACGTTTACTAGAAGGGTAGAGTCTTTAGTAATTGTGTACCCGCTGATTTCACAGTTTTCGGTTGCGATTCTAGGGAGAGAAAGTGGGGTTGATGGGTGAAGTCGGAATGTTTCTTTGATAATTGCTTGTAAGAAGGGGAGTTGGGGCAAATCAGACTCCGTTACTAGACGGTCTTTGCCTACAACCGTATCCAATTCATATTGCGCTTTCGCAAGAAGTTTGGGGTTGCGCATGAGTTCTGCGAGTGCCCATTCTACCGTGCTTGATGATGTATCTGTTCCCGCTGTAAACAGATCCTGCAAAACATGAAAATTAATTTACGTTTAGGTCGTTGAATACAACAAAGTAGGCAAATGATGAAAGTTTCTCGAGGACGTGGATGTACCAAAAGCAAAGCTTTAATGTTCGTATCCGTAAGTTTTCCTCCTTCACCGTCCACGTCTTCTTTTAACCCAATCAACATACTCAACAAATCCAAATGCTTTCCCCCATCACGACCGTCATTACCGCTAACTTTATGCTCCTCCAAAATCTTACTCAAAAATTCATCAAACCTCTTATGTAACTTCTTCATCTTAGCTGCTACACCTTGTAAGTCCAACCATTCCAACGAAGGAACAAAATCGCCAATATTAAAAACGCCCGCTAACACCATCATCTCAACAACCATCTCTTTAAACTCGTCCGATTGGTGGCCACCGCTTCCATCACCATTGCCAAACACTCTTTTGCCCAACATTACTCTTGCTAAGGCATTGGTGGTGCACACATTTAGCAACTGAGCTAGATTCACTGGGTTTGAGCCTGATCTAGTTAAGGCACGTGTAAGCACCGCGACCTCCTCCTACAATATATGTAAATACAAATTTAAATTAAATTAAATACATTAAAATAAACGACAACCAAGTCTTCAAAAAAAAAAGGGGGCTAATTAGCTTTTAGACCCTACATAATGACCACGTCTAACTCCTTTGATTGTTATTTTTAGCTCTTGGACCCTAAAACACCGTGGAAGTCTCTCTATAGTATGAAAATAATATGAAGTAGCATAAATACCCCTAGCTCTGCCACATATGATTATATCATATTGTCACGCTGTAATTACGAGTCTCACGTATAATTATATCATAATGCCACGTTGTAATTTCAACATCATCATCATCATCACCTTAAACACACACACAAAAAAGAGGTGAAGAAGTGATCGTTATTAACGAGAGCAACGAAGGCGAAGAAGCGAGGTTCGATGGCTTCACCGATCACTCTAAAATCGAGTCTACAATTCGATTATCTCAAGGGTTTCAATACAATTTCATCCTTTAAGAGCAAGAGAAATATTCACCACCACGAGATATCCACTGATTTTGTAGTGAATTAGTTATGATTAAAAGTAAAAAGTGTTTTGATGTTCTTCAGATCTGAAAAAATGAGTATGAATCTCTTAAAAGACTTAGATTTGTAATTTTCGGAGATAATGATGATGATTTTTATAATATGAAAGCCAAATTTTTGAGGGTTTAAAGTTTAGAAAACATAAATTTGTGGGTTTGTTAAAAAAAAATAGGGTTTTTTGTGATGATTTTGGTTATTGTGATGTTGTTAATGGATTTCCTGTTTTAATTTAGTTTTTATTTATGTTTTGTTTCATAATTTATGTATTATTTTAGTTTCGCTTCAATGGCAAAGAAGAAGAAGAAAAAGTTTATGGGATCGTTCACATAGATTTTAATAATGTCTACGTGGGTATTATAGCTGGATAACTAATTAACACGAGGTATTCTAATTAAAACTTAAAATATAATTAAAATGATAATTTTAATATTTTAACAAAAATCAAGATCTCTGGGGTTAGACCAATTCGTAGTATGTAGAATCTAAAAGTTAATTAACCCAAAAAAAAAAAAAACACTAAGTCCCACTCACAAATATTGTTGGTCTCATCTTCGTACCATATGATAAGTCCACACGTATTAATATCATTGGCCCCATATTTGTACCAAAAGATAAGCTAATAACTCGAAAATAAGAAGATTTTTGTACTATCGATTGCCCTAGAACTATTAAAGCTACATTATAGTTCCCTCGTGAGGACACGTACAACAATCGCAACGTGGTCCGGTCTAGAACCACTCATTTTCGCTCACATATTAGCTAGGTCCCATAATAATTAAAACCCTAACAAACTAGCAAAAATTAACAAAATGTTAGAACCCGCGGAGGCCCCAAATACAGGGGATCTCAACGGGTCGCAGTCGTACTGGTACATCATCCACGGGGTACAGGCAATAAAAAAATAAAACTTGGTTCGAATCAGTAAAAAATAAAAGTGACGCATGCAGATCCATGCAAACATACCTGACGGATATAACGGAAATCATCCAACGCTTTACTCGAGAACAAATGAACGGAACAGATCTTCCTAAGCATCCTCCACTTAGGCCCATACGGCGCGAAAACCATATCTTCGTAATTATACGCCATATGTTTGGCTCCCGAGTTAGGCGGACGGCTCGAAAAGTTGGCGTCATGAGTCTTCAGAAACTGAGCCGCGATATTAGCGGAAGCGGCGACGTTGACATGGACAGATCCTAGCCGTAGATGAATAAGTGGACCATATGTTGGCACCATTGCAGCCAGTGATTTGTGTGGAGTGGGTCCAAGGTGTGGGAGATTTCCGATGATAGGCCATGGTCTTGGGCCTGGTGGGTATGGTTTGGAGGTTCGGGTGCTCAGTCTAAGAAGGAGGTTGACGATAATAGTGAAAGATAAGATGGAAACAATGAGCTCTATGGGTGTCATTGTTGTTTGAGGTTTGTTGTTTTGGTGAAGTTTTGTTGTTTATATATATAGAGAGAGTGAGAGGTGATGGTGTGGACGGACCAGAGGAGTGTTGCTATTTGGTGCTACCTAACACGAGGTGCGTGTGTGGTAGGTACCGAACTATCGGTTTGGTTCTCACTTACCAGTATAAGCTGATCCTGATTTTTGGGATCTATTGAGGAATGCTAGACTTGAGATTGATTACTGAACAGGATTATATGAGGTCCATTTTACAAGTAGTAAATTTTTGATTGGAATGGGTCTGGGTCTGGGTCTGGATCTGTCCCACACGTTTACAAACTTTAATGCTGTGTACGCTTAAATATGTGGATCATGCTTGCCCACAAAATCTGTCCTCTTAAGGTTTACAGTCACCCTCATACCGGTTGTTTGCTTTCGCTAGTCTATGATTGTATTGTATGTAAAAAAGTGTATCGATCAGACCAACAAAGAGAGGCCTCTAAACTGGTTAAGACGATTTTCCTTCTGAGATCCTCAGGTCAGGCGACTCCGACCCAGTGTGCTATGTTCCACCTGTGACTAGTTTTTGTTGTATGTACGTAGTCTATTTTTGGGTGCTGATGATACTTAAAAGTAATTTCCTCTTTGAAGCACAGATCACAAATGTATCTAAGGACTATAATATGGTACTCACACGGCTTCAAAGAAGTTTCCTATTTGATTTATTAATGGTCAAGCCAGAGTACTGTTTAATTTTATACCTTTCAATTTTAGTGTCGCGAAACATATTTACAAGTTAAATATCCTAATGTCAACTTTTAATTTTATTCCAAAAAGGTAAGCATAATACAAATAGTCCTTACGGTCCAGCCGTCCAGGACACAAAAGGACCAGGGAAATCTATAGGGCCGGCCTTGGCTTTTTGAAAGCCCTGTGCGGAGAATTAAAATAAGCCTTTTTTACTAATTATTATTACTTTATTCGGAGAGAGATAAAAGATTAATGGGTTTGGTTGTTTAGGCCATGTAACTCGTATATTGTAAATTTGTAACTTGAATAATGGGTTGCGTTGGGTTGGGTTAATTATTTATTTTTATTTTTATTTTGGCAAAAATAAAATAAAAAATGACCCTTTTTTTTGGCCCTGTGCCGTCGCACATGTCGCACACCCCATGCTCGGGCCTGGAAATCTATTAAAGTCTCCAAATATATAATCCCGTCTCCTAAATTATAAGACGGAAAAAGCTTTCTGGCCTTCGAGCACATGTTTCAGCACTAAAGTTAATCTCCCTCCAAAAAATTGAAGTGTATAATGACCGTAAACTATTTCATGAATATCAAGGTTAATTTTCAAAGAGATATCATGTGAACATTTTTTATTTTTTATTTTTTATTTTTTTATAAGCAAAAATATCAACAAAATATGTAAATATCATGGATGTATTCATTGTATTGTACGCTAATAACAGGCCGACCCTCGCTTTTAGAAGGCCTTGTGCGGGAAAAAAAAAGAGAGGCCTTTTTTACTTTTTTTTTTTTTTTTTTTTTTTTCAATTGAACTAATTTTTTTTTGTAGTACTAGGCATTGTTTTGAGAAGTTGGGTATTTGGTTTGTGGGCCTTGTATAATGGATTTTGTTTTGTGGTTGAATCTAAAGTGGGTTGGGTTTAATATAAAAGTGTTGAAAGATAATCAATATAGAGCAATATAACAATGAACAAAAGGAGAGGGAGAAATAAATATTTTTATTGATTCATCATCTTCTTCCTCTGTACATAATGCAGATATATATATAAAACCTACAACATAAGTTACCTAATCTACTCAAACTCTCCCCATAACCCTATCGGCCCTATGGGCTTGTTAAGAGTCTGTATAGGACACCCCAACTTTGTGGGTTTCTAGCTTAGACTTGGACCCAACTCCTAACACTCCCCCTTGGGGTGTTCCATACTAGGACGACTTGCCTCATTAAAACCTCTGCCTAGCAAAACCTTCTTGGGCAAAAAGCTGTGCAGGGAAAGAGTACAATCCTATGCTCTGTATAGGTTGTGGACGTGTATATGTTGCCGCATCAAAACCCCTAACCAGTAAAACCTCCTAGGATAAAAATTGCGCTATCAGGAAAAAAAATACAACACATATGTGTCTACGTCAGGATGGGACTACTCCCCCAGACGTTGATCTTCCTGAGATAATAAATCTTGCAAACTTCGCATGCCGATTCCATGAACCAATTTCTTGAATGTAGGATATGCAAGAGCCTTCGTGAATAAATCAGCCAGGTTATCTTCTGAATGGACTTGATCAACGTTGATCTCATTCGTCTTTTACAACTCGTGTATGTGGAAGAACTTTGGTGAAATATGTTTTGTTTGTCACATTTAATAAATCCGCCCTTGACTTGAACGATACAAGCTACGTTGTCTTCATAAAGTGTCGTTGGTTTATCTTGGATAGAACTCGGACCGCAACTCCCATTGATGTGGTTGATCATTGACCGTAACCAGAAGCATTCTCTACCGACTTCATGTAGTGCAAAAATCTCCGCATGGTTCGAGGATATAGTAACCATTGTCTGCTTCACTGATCTCCATAAAATTGCAGTATCTCCATACAATAACACATAACCCGATTGTGATCGGCCTTTATGTAGACCTGACAAATATCATTCATCAGCATATCCTATAATTTTCTGTTTGCCAAGTTGTGGATAGAACAGACCCCAGTCTTTCGTGCCGATGAGATATCTCAGAATGTGCTTGATCCTATTCCAGTGCCTTTGGGTAGGAACCGAACTATGACAAGCCAAACAGTTCACTACGAATGAGTCATTGGGTCTAGTTGCCCAGCTAACTATAGCAAAGCACATCCTAGTTTTGGCATCATAGCCTTAGGAGTTTATCCCCCCATTAGGATGGTTGAATATGTCGTTATCCACACCCAAGTGATTGACGTGCAATAAGCGACTTAGCACCGTGTGTTACATCCATCTCGAAGTGTTAGATAACTCTTTTGATATATATTGCTCTGTGTATGAGTACCAATATCAAGATGTTCGATCTACAAATCGAGACACTTTTGATTTCCTAAGGTCTTGTATTTCGAATTCCTTCCCAAGGTATTCGACGGCTCTCACGATCTCCCCTGGAGGTCTAATGATATCCAAATCATTTAATACACTGTTATTGTGGTGACCTATTTCCAATACTCCGACCTGCCACAGTAACTTTAAACTACTATAGCTACAGTACTTTGAATAGTAACATGTACATTAACCCGAACTACTACATTACCTGACCTGCTACAGTAATCTGAACTGCTACATTAATCTGATCTGCTACAATAACTTCGACCTGCTATAGTACTTAAAACTGATACATCTACAGTACTTCGACCTCGTCAACAAACACGTGGCCATTTATGACATATTATGGAGCAGTTACAAGGAAGAAGAGTTACTCAAGCCGTTACTCGACCATTATGAAGACTCGTCAAGTTCACATATTGTAACGTTCCTCATTAAAACAATAACGGTCATATTATAAGACCTATAAATAAGACTAGATTGCTACAGATTATGGGGGACGGCTCAGAGATCTTTTATACATCTTTCTCTCTATGTAATAGCTAGCAAACCTATATAAACATCTCTTTTCTAAAATCTTTAGGAGAGGTCGTGGTTTTTTACCCATTCAATGGTTTTCACGCTAAAACTTTGTGTTTATAGCTATTCCATCTACAACATTCTCCATTTCAAGGGTGTAAAACATTATTTTCGGTCTCTACGAAAATAGGCTATTACATTTGACGCCCTCTGTGGGAATGAAGATCATACTGAGCGTTCTCCAACCAGTCGAAATTTTTTCTAAAGAATGGCAAATCAAAACCAGAAAGTCAAAATCACTCAGCAATTCATCAATCATCTCTTTCTCTGACAACTTCTATAAAAATAAGAGAGAGATGACAGTCATTATTTCCAACTACATGAAGAAGCCATCCTGCTACGTTTCTCGTCCAATTTTGCGGTCTCTCATTTTTGTTTCAAGCAGATTTTTTTTACTGCCGACGTAGCATCTAACGCACTTGCAGAATGAAGCCCTTCTAGATCGCTTGTGGCAAATCGATTTTGGTTTTTTGCAAATCAATTAGGTTTTTCAGGATATCCATCAATTCACATCAGTGGGTTTCTCAAGCTCATTAACAGACGATGAGGTCTCTCTTTCTCTCCTTCAATCAAGCACGAACACCATCATCATATAGCAGCAAGCTCAAATTCGACTTGATTGTCATAAGATTTTCTGGTGGCTCGACAGTTCGTGAAAGCTCGTAAGATTATGTTTTAAAATCGACCTCAACAGTTCGTGAAGCCCCATGAGATCGTAGATTATAGATCGAGAAACAATAGTTCGAGGAACACAAATGCGATTTACAGGTCGCATTGGTTCACCAACAACAAGCTTCGCCAATTCGAGTTGTGACTCCAGTTGAGAGCTCCACCAAATCAAAACTAGTTCGTGAAGATAGGTCGAATTCTCTACAGGTCGCAACAGTTTGTGAATCTCCAATACAACTTATAGTTCGAATTACTTCACCACCGTTCGCGATGATGCGATGATTTTTGCAGTTCAAAAAGTTTCAAACAATTTCCACTTCGAGGCAGCATTGGTACAACCATCTACTACTTGTTTTGAATTCGTAGGAAGATTTTTAGACAAGACCCACTCACTCGCAGGGTACCGAAGAGACTCCCTCAACCGAACGCCTGCCATTTCATCTTTAACTATTACAGCTTCCTTTGCCAGTAGCCGCAGCCCATTTTGACGTTCCTCCTCTGATGTCAACAGATAATGAAAGCGCACCATTTAATAATAATCATCTCCCGCCTCCATTACCTCCTCATACGATATATGGTGGTATGTAGGGACACCGGAATCGGCGTCTGGAGATGCAATGGTTGGTGACCAAAATATCTGACATGAAGTTCTTCCATCTTCCTTATAATCCTGGATTCCTGAGATTGCTGCCTTGTCATTACCATACTTTCAACCGTAAGAAAAATTTAAGTACAGAAACAAGAACATATAAGAAATAGTTCAAGGAAGAAGGCTTGGTTCACCACACACCAATCAGAGTGCTCTTTATACTATGATCCGCATTAAAGCTGACTCTTTAAATTCCCAACGTCCTGAGGATTTCCCATGCAATAAAATTGACTAGAACCATTGGTTCTAGAAAACCCAAAAGCCACAAACAGATGTTCATGAATATGCTTTGGAAATGATTTAAATGTATTAATTACAATATTAAATGAAGCTTCTCAGCCAACACCACTCGCCCACCATGTTCTCGTACTGTTGGCTGAGAGGGGGCGGTTGTAATGGCTTATTTCGCATCTCGGACTCATGCTTCATCTTCGACCAGCATACGATCATCCGACCTCACCAATAGAACACATAACACATTTATGGCACAATCAGAATCAAGACAACAACGTCAGGTAACATATATAGTGTGAACTTCTCAACCAACACCACTCGCCCATGATGTTTTTCGTGCTCTTGGTTGAGAGCCGTCTTGTAATGGTTTATTTTGCATTTCGGACTCATACTTCATCTTCGGCCAGCATACGACCACTCGACCTCCTCAACATACGCGTGACACTACTGAAGACACATTACAGTTACACAATTCTAGTCACCACTTTTGACCTCTACAATCAACAGTTCGAGTTAAGCAAACGTACTGTCATCAATAAAGCGGTTACGAAGCAGCAAAGATCAGAACGTTACACAATCTGGTAAAAGAATATCAAACATATATTGTAACGTTCATCATTAAGGATAATAATGGTCGTCAAATGGTCATATTATAAGACCTATAAATAAGACTAGAGAATCTGAGATGAGGGGACGGAGGAGAGAGGGATACTCACTCAAACTCTATACAAAATACTCAGAGCTTCTCTTGTAATATCTAGCAGCTATCAATAAAATATATATTTTTTAAATCCTCAAGAGAGGTCATGATTTTTAACCTATTCAAAGGTTTTCCATGCTAAACTTTGTGCTATTATTCTTCCATTATTCATCTAAGAAGCTCTAAATATCCTTGGTGTAAAGGCTAAGTTCGGATCACGAAGTTAGGCTATTACAGTATCCACTCATAAATGACTAGAAATTATCAATCAAGGTGCGACACAACCACATCAGGCGATCTAAGTTGCAAAATTTCTAGACTCGTATTGTTGTTTATTTGACAATCAAGCAGTAGACCGTGTTCGAACCCCATGTGAACACACCTGCACATAATACCTTATCTCATGCGCCTTTTTTGGTGAGCTAAAGTGGAGAAGTCCCAATCAATTTTGAAAAAAAATTGTTCATCCTTTAGTAAAAACTCTAAAAAAGAATACTAATAATGGAGATTGTAATGTTGGAACTCATACAACCACTTACTGTACTTATATTTAAGCAACACAAGATCATTTGAATACTAAGATCAACCAACAAGATGAGCTCTCCTTTTGCTAGAGATAATCTTCCTATGGTTCTTCTTACGTTGATTTTAATGGTTTTGTTCCTTCACCTAGGTGAGGCGAAAGCTTTTGACAAACCATCATACTGTGGGCATCTTGAATGTGCTCCTTATGAGGTGATTCACAGTAAAAAAGAGATGGAAATAAGAAGTTACAAAAACTCCAATTGGATGCCCACTTCTCCTATCAACTCTACCTCTTATAAACAGTAACAGCCCACAAGAGATTTACAATCAACAGTTGAACAGCAACCTTGACTCGTTGAGGAGTATAGTTAATTATAGTTGGAGCAGAAACTGAAATTATGCCAAGTCTCCATTGAACCAGTAGTGTACAAGTATATGGGCAGCGACTAGTGAGATAAAAAAAACTCACCAGCCTATCACAAAACTGTTACCTCTCATCGTACAGGTTGAGTATTGGAGTATTATCTTGTGCAGTGAGTAACACAAAATGGGTAATGGATGATATCGAGAATTTGAAGTTTCAAGGGAGAGCTTAGCTACCACCGACGTTTGTTCCCCACGAGGTAACGTTAGTGTTGCTGGCACATGGTAGGGTGTGTGGTTAATGCGAAACAACGTAAAAACTTAATTTTGATCACTCACACACCGTGAGTCGTTGTTTGCCTCCGAATCCAAATCTCTGCTAGTTTCTAATATATAGAGAGAGAGATCCATCTTGTTTAACAGAGGCAGCAAGCAATGGAGATGTTCTACTTGATTGTGTTTGGAGGTCTATCAATGGTGGTTGCAATACTTGAAGTGAGCAAAAACAACAAAGATCGCATCAACACCTCTTGTAGTTTCAATGGTTTCAAGAACAACTATGTGGTGGTGTACTCTCTGATGATGGGTAACCCCCAGACCCAGATCTTGAGTTAAAAATTGTTTAAATAGATGATCTGTATAGCTAAATTGATGTTGTTAATGTGGCAATAGCTGGGGACTGGTTGCAGGGTCCTTATGTGTACTACCTATACACCACTTATGGTTTTGGGAAGGGAGATATTGGACGCCTTTTCATTGCCGGTTTCGGATCTTCTATGTTGTTTGGGACCATTGTTGGATCTCTCGCTGATAAACAGTAATCTTCAAAATGCTTTGTTTATTCATTCTATTGTTTGTTGCTTACTTACTTAAAATGTATGTTATTCAGGGGTCGTAAAAGAGCATGTGTCACTTACTGCATTACCTACATCCTTAGTTGCATCACCAAGCATTCTCCTCAGTACAAAATCTTAATGGTTGGCCGTGTATTGGGAGGAATCGCCACTTCTCTTTTGTTTTCAGCCTTTGAGTCGTGGCTTGTTGCAGAGCATAATAAGGTCATATATCTAACCCTCCTTTTAAATTGCACTTTCCAATGTGTTTGAAATAAATCTCACCTTTTTATTAGGTCAATGTATTCACAACAAATCTCCCTAACTCTCCTAACATACTCATATTCTACTTATTTCTGCAGAGGGGTTTTGAACAACAATGGTTGTCAGTAACATTCTCTAAGGCTATCTTTTTCGGCAATGGTCTTGTTGCCATTATCGCTGGCTTGTTTGGGAACATGCTAGCTGATACCTTGGGTTTCGGTCCAGTCGCTCCATTTGATGCTGCCGCATGTTTTCTTGCCATTGGAATGGCCATTATCATGTCATCGTGGAGCGAAAATTTTGGAGACCCTTCAGAGAGCAAGGACTTGTTTACCCAGTTCAAGGGCGCTGCAGTAGCCATTGCTTCAGGTGAATCTCTAACCACATTTTAGCATGTACCTGTTGAATCTTAATCTTCATTTTAACATTTTATGGACCCCACTAAGGTGTTGTAATAGGCCAAGCTGATTGTACGGTCGATAACCTATTACATTGTCATGGAAGATTTACAAAAAGCCAATAGAATGCTTGTAGCTTCTTCTTTTAGGATCATCCAATTACATTCCTCCTCTTTTTCCATTTCTACCATGCTTCTCGTAGCCTGCCTTTGTCGTCTATCAAATGATAACTTAAAAAAATTAATTTATTTTCCTCTTTTGAACTAATCTCTTATGTTATCCCCTTTTCTTCAATGAATTTTGCAATTATCGCGAGACTAACATATCTTCTCGTGTTGTTGGATCAGACGAGAAAATCGCCTTGCTTGGTGCCATACAATCATTGTTTGAAGGTTCAATGTACACATTTGTATTCCTGTGGACCCCAGCTTTGAGCCCGAATGAAGAGGACATACCCCACGGTTTCATATTTGCAACATTCATGTTGTCTTCGATGTTGGGAAGCTCAATTGCGTCTCGGCTGCTTGCCCGCTCATCTCCCAAAGTTGAGAGCTACATGCAGATCGTGTTTGCAATCTCTGCCCTCACATTCCTCTTTCCCATTATCACCAGTGTATGTCATGGCTCTCCCATTTTTCTCCACTTTTGATCATATTCTGTATTAAAAACTAGGTTGCCTGATTCTAACATTGACTACAATAATGGAGCAGTTAACCGTAGCTCCCTCTAAGGTAAAAGGTGGGAGCATCTCGTTTGCTGGCTCTATTCAACTCCTGGGCTTTTGTGTCTTTGAGGCTTGTGTGGGGTTGTTTTGGCCATCAATCATGAAGATGAGGTCTCAGTACATTCCTGAGGAGTCTCGAAGTACCATCATGAATTTCTTCCGCATTCCTCTCAACATTTTTGTGTGCATTGTGCTGTACAATGTAAGTTGTTCACTTGGGCCTCCTTTAACTTCCATAATACCATTGTAAAATACTGATAGACGAGTAAATAATCCGTTCATGAGAAAATCTTTGGTTTAGAAAGTTCCATGTCCCAGCATGTGGCAATATAAATAACACTATGGCTGTATTTTGAAGGTTAATGCATTTCCCATCACGGTCATGTTTGGCATGTGCTCCATTTTCCTCTTCATATCGTCTATCTTACAGAGGCGGCTCATGGTCGTTGCAGAGAGCCACAAGTCAAGTAAGCGTAATTACACCAGTACTAATACCTCATTGTGAACAAGCTGTCCAATAGGGTGGTTTTAGTCAGGTTGTAACAGAGTTCCTCATATTGGGAGTGTTGTTATTTTTGTGCAGAGTCTCAAGATTGGACTTCAATGAAAGACAGGGACACAGAGGCGGAACCATTGAATATCTGACCAATTTGAAGAAGCTAAAGCCGCGGAAGAACAACTCCTTTGACCAAATCATAAGATGGCGGAAGGTGCTTGCAACTCCAACGTATTCTACAAATAAAAGTGGGAAATGTATACAATGTCTTTTTTGGTGAATTGAAGAGGTGAAATATTTTAAGGTGTAGTCAACTAGTGAAAATCTTGATGCAACAGAAACAGCGGCCTACCCAAGTTAAAAGGGTGGAACCCTCATTTCTTTCTCTCAAGACTTCTAGAATTTAATTTGTGTGTTTAGGGAGAGCTGAAGATGCCGTAGTACATCTCCTAGGCAAGTCTAAATGTTATATATGCTGTAATTTTGGTTTATTGTTTTCCAATTTGAGTCACAGATAATTTGGATGTTTACAAACATATTTATTAAATTTCTGCCGGCTATGGCGGACTTTATGCCTGCAGTGTGCGTCTAACATATGAAAAGGTTAATATGTTATCACTAATCATATGAGTTATTTGTGAATGCTTGTCGATTTATGTCAAACTTCTATTATTATTTGGCATATAAGTGTGCCATACTATACACATACTAATGAATTTGACTGATTACCTGACCTGTAAATGTGTTGCAAACTTGCAATTATTGTATAACCTAGGTGTTTTGGCTGGATTATTAAACGATTGGAATAGTAGATATTTGTGAGTTAGGAAGCACTGTAAAACCTGGAAAAATCTATAGATTTCTGGGGAAAAAAATGGAAGAAATTTTAATCTAAAGCATTTCCTTCTCAAATTTCAATAATTGTGTATAATAGTATTATTTTTTAGGATTGCAATTTACTCAAATTCTGCAACCTTTATGACTCCAATCCCGCTCTTTATTTCCAGGGTTACAATAAGAAATGATCGCTCCCCAGTACTGATGAAGAATTTTTAAATTGATGCAAAAACTGTCTTTGTAAACAGGTAAGCAAAACCTTCAATTCATTATGGTAAATGAAATTTGTTCTTCAAGCTCATGATATTTGGTGTAATGTTATGAAATGAGCAGCAACGAAATAAGACAAACAAGAAGAACATGTTAAGTAAAAACATGCCTAAATAATTAATAATGGAAACAAAATGTTTGAATAGGGAGATAAAGAGTTGTTATGCTTTATCAAATGTATGCTTGCAGAATAGCATGGAACAACAGAAAAAAGTTAAGCAAAATTCTGCTTCTTATTGAATGTGGAAGTAGTATTGTTAACCACCTATGAAATAGAAACCTTCTGAGAAAAAGTTGATTAATGTCTTGAAGAAAAAAGTTCATCCCTCACTGAAATGCATCCATGCTTGGAATCTAGTTTCAACCTTGTTCTTTTCTGAGACCTCTTCTCGGGCTGGACGCAGCCTACCAATTATTAAAAGCTCCATGTAAGGTAAAAAATTACCTCAAACCTTGTAGACTATCCCTTTCCAATGAAGAGCTGGAGTTGTTTCTCCCACAAAACTAACTGACTTGAGGAGACAGCCTTCAATTCTATAGTCTTGCTCCCAAAGTAGTGGTTGCTCAGGTTATATTCCCCAACTCAGAAAAACATCAACCACGGATAGGTTTCAAAACCAACCAAAGTTGTTGGGTAGGTGATGTTTCAACAACTTGTACGAGGAGCCATGGCGTCTAACGACTTGCACGCAAGGCAACTTAAACTGAAATAATATGAAAAGAAAATTCATCAATATGCTCAGAATTCAGTGATAGAACTGACTCGAATTATCCGTATTGCCATAAATATATTTGATGCCCGCCTGATACTTCACCAATGTCGCCATTGTTTACGGCATCAATGCAAGCAAGTGCGGAATCCCGAGTTCTAAAGCTGATAAACCCGAAGTCCTTGCATTTGGCAGAAGGCAGAGAGCAAGCTGCACATTTATAATTTCACCATACTAACTTCTTCAACTGGTCTACCACATGCTGTTCGTCCCAGCTTTCTGGCACACCGTCCAAAAATATAGATTTCACCTAAGTAATAAGATGTTACATTAACATATTACAACAACTTGGACTACAACAGGTCGCTCGGAAAATAAAAATTTTGTTGAGCGGCGCCGCGGAAGCCGAACTCCGATACAATCCGATTAGTTGCAAACAAGCTAAAATGAATAAACAACCAAAACTAATAACAAGGATTTAAGGTAGTTCGGCAATTGCCTACATCCACACACAAATAGATAAGAGAGTTTATTCAAGATTCAAGATTACAATTCTATAAACAATTGAGGTCTCAAGAATTCCTCTCCAAAAAGATCTCACCAAGGGTGGCTTCTAAAAACCCTAAGTCTCCCTTATATATATTGGGAAACCTATAACAATCACTCAAATCTCGAGGCAAACCAATGGATTTAAACAATGTCACAAAACAAACATTCGCATTATCATTCGAACGACTATGAGTCTCGTTCGAACGTCATCAAGCAACTCCAAACGCTGGATCAGTTTTTAGGCAAAAAATTGACTGTCGTTCGAACGACTTTGAGTCTCTAAATACGCTGAGACAGATTTGAGCCAAAAATCCGAGGCTCGCTCGAACAGCTATAAAGCCCGTTCGACGAACATAACAACATTCCCATAATTCTCCACTTCGGTGAAGATTTCTCCAAATTTGAGCCAAACTTTGCCACCAACCAAATCGAATCCAAAACGAAACCCTCTCTCACCTAATATCTCGACCCAAGCAAACAAATGTCCCAAGAAACCCAAACAAAACAACTTCTCGATGGACCAAAATTGACCAAATATCCCAAAAGACCAAATCGAACCAAGCGTCCCAAAGGACCAAATCATTGACAACACCAAATTAATGGTTGCCTATGTACCGTGGATCAAATCGCCAGTAGTTCCCAAAATCCCTGTGAAGGGCCAAATCAATCCATAGGAAAGAGACGCATCGTTCCATTCTCTCTATCTCTATGAATCTCCCTACCAAGAGTCTGTTTGTACCATTGTCTTAGAGACTTCTTCAAACCGTACAACGATCTCTTCATCAATTAACACATATAGTCTTCCTTTTTAGCAACTTTAAACCCACTTGGCTGAGTCATATTGATTTCTTCCTTCAACTTCTCGTGTAAGAGCATCGTCTTAGCATCGAGTTGTTGCAATTCCAATTCAAATTCGCTACTGTAATAGCGTATTTTCTGGGAGGATAATCTTCGCCAATACTTTTAGTAAGGATGATGCAATAAAGAGCTTAAACAAACAAGATTTTACGTAAAAACTCAGTAAAGGCTGAGAAAAACTACAACCTCGAGGAGAATTTTGATGTAAAATCCAATAAGTTGTTAATTATTACAATTTTGTTGTGTGATATGAATGTAAGGATGAATGAATAGTAAAGTTACACAGTTGAATAACTCATTCTCTGCTTGTATTTATAGTATATACAAACAGTTTTACCAAAAGAAAAACAATTTCCTATTTTGGGGGTAGTGGGCAAACTTTGCGGATCTCCAACAACTCTTTTTGACCAAGCACAACAGCTACTTTTAGTAGACCGAGAACCGTGGTCGCAGACGTAACATCTTCTCGACTGATAGAATGTCTTCGACTAATGTTAGTTGGCCTCTCGATGTCAAATCTTGGTCGAGAACTGTGGTTACAGACATGGCATCTTCTGGAATGATTGAATGTCTTCGACTACAGTTCGGTGACTTCTATTTGTCGAATCTGGGAAATATGCTACTACAACCGCCCCATTCTCGAGACAAGGACTTGTTGTATCAAGAAGAACATCGAAATATGAAATGGTTGTCAAACGTCTGTAGAAGTCTGTTCTGTCATTTTTGAGGTAGAAATCAAATGAATCTGGTCACTTTGTTTTCCCGAGGAGCATTTATTGCAGGACATTGGTTTTTGTAATTTATGGAATGTTGGGTTATACATAGAGGGAGAAAGAAGGAATTGTTGTTCGGTAGGCGAATAGTTTTAAGCCGTGATAGTAGTGTTGTTGCTCCAGGCGTGGCATAACGAGTGTTGGAGTTTGCAGATGGTATTTATGACGACTATACAGAGGTAAACCTTGGTGTTATGTCTCTGTTGTTGTTTAATCTTGAACCGGTGGTATTGATGGTTGGGAGAACTGAAGGAGGAGGAGGTAGAAAGCGTCGAAACGCAGTGTGTCCATTGGAGTCAGTGTCATTTTTTGTTGCAAAAGGTTTTGGTGCTCATCAAGTGTTTGGAGAAGTGGCCACTGCCCATATTAAAGTTGTTGAAGCGAAGGCGAGTAGGGCGTCCTATGTCTTTAGTCGACACTTTAAACTTATAATTTTTTATTACTGTCTTTCTGCACGGCGAACACAGGCAGCTGGTTTTAGAAGTTCCCTGACCTAAGATTCATTGAATTTCTTAAGATATCGTTGCCTCTTTCATCGGTGGAAATGTCAGATTAGGGTGAAAAAAAGCATCTAGCTTCGAGTCCCTTATGTCGAATGATAGAACATAAATGTAGCTTGATGTAATGTAATCGAAGGAGTGAATTGTCGAATGTAAAATGTAACAGAGTGTTTAATGAATGAACTTTGTTTTGATTTTGTATTGCATTTTAGCCGAATATAAGTAATCGAATTAGTTGATGTCGAGATAGATTTTGCTGAATGTTTGCGAATTTTGAGGTTATGTTGTCGAGTTTATTATAACTCAAATTGGAGTTTGTTGACTTTGTGGGGCCAAAAAGGTTTCCTGGGATGATTAATTTGACTCGGATGTGTAGAGTTCCAATGTGAATTGAATGAATGACTTGACTTGTCGTGTTTGTTGTGCATATAAATGCCATGTGTAATCTTGATGTATTTGTAGGAGTGGAGATGGTGAGTACGAGAGCGCAAGTTTGAGAGTATGAGCGTTCCAATCGTGTTTATGCAAAGTATTGAGAGTTACTGGGCAGGTATTTTGGTAAGAGTTGCGTAAACGAGAGTATTGGTGCCAGTGGAGCCTAAATATGAAGAATGAGTGAAATGGAGGTGAAGGAGGCAAAAGAGGAGTGAATTTCATTGTAGCTTACAATTCCTGAGTCCTCCTGAATACGTCGACAAGATAAGGAATCGAGCCAAGGCTTTTGTGAAGAAAGAAGATGATTTGGCTGGTCGAAGAGTTTAAAGAGTGTAATGAGTGTTGTTGTATGTAACAAATGAGTTTATGTGTAAGGTGTTATTTGAAATGAATGAATATATTTGTTGTCGACGTGTGCGATTGAAATGTTCTCGAATATGATATGACTTGTTTGAATGAAATTGTATTGATACAATATTGTATGGGTATGTGAATGTATATATCTCGACCTTCGTATAGTTTGTTCATCGAAGAATATTTGAATTTTAAATTTTTGTTAAAACTATCCCGAGAATATAAGAGAGTTGTAAATAAGGATAGATGTGTGTAAGTAAATGGAAACAAATGGCTAGGTGTACTCCTGTAGATGACATTTTGAAGTATAAGGAAATGGATGTACATTTTTTTTATGATAAATTAGGTTGTGCTTTTGCGATGATGGATACATCAGAGGATTTAAAAAGAGATATGGAAGGGTTAGAGCAACAGTGTATGGGCCTGTTGGCATTTAGAAGGCGAAGAATCAAAGACTTTGAGAAAAGACAGAGAAGACATTATGTTCGATTACTCGAACGGTCGTGAAGTGGTGCGATGAATAGTCGTGTGGGTCTATAAATAGCCCCGTGGTAGGCGACTGTTCACATTTTACAAATTCTAAAGAAAAAAAAATTTAAGTGTGAATTCGTTGTGCTCTTCGCTTGAATCATTGTCAACGATTGGGAACGAGGAGATAAGTGCGCTAATTGAGAAGGCAAAGCGTGCAAAACATAGGGATACCGAAGCAGCGCGAATTCAAGGTTAGTGGTATTTTTTGCACTCGTTTGATATTTAATGATTATGTTCAAACCCTTTGTAGATTTAGACATGTTAGTGATAGTATAGGAAGTGATTATATTTAGAAAGGATGCAGTGGAAGTAATTAGAAAAATACTGCGGTAGGGTTTCCATGAAATTGGTTGCAATATGGAGTGATGATGGTGTGATTGATGGAGGCAATGAGGTCGTAAAGGTCTAAATGATGTTGTAGAGATAGAGGTTGTTGACCGATGTTAAACCTTGTATTGTAGGTGTTGGTACTTTGGCAAACCAACTGGTTGCCTACAAGAATATCGAGAAGGAGTTGATGAAGGATAAATAATATCTTATCGAGGAGAAGAAGAAACTGGAGGTGAGATTGAGTAGGTATAAGATGGACGCTGGGAAGGCGGCGAAGGAGGCTGCTCTAGGCGAGGCAAAGAAAGCTTCGGATAAGCAGGCCGGGGAAATAAGGGCCAACCTCGCGAAAGATAAAGAAGAGGCGTTGTCTTTGCAGAAAACAAATTTTGAGAATGATGTACGGGAGCAGATTAACTATGCTCGAAGGGCGATGGAGGTGGAGTATGGAAAGGTCTTGGAAAAGGTGAGGGCTACACTTATTCGAGATAATCTGGAGGCATACAAGAAGATGAAGGCTAATTTTATGGGACAGTTCAAGGAGATGGAAGATAGAAAAGATTTTTACAAGAAGTTAGTTATTGTTGAAAACCTGTTTTTCCTCGATTCATACATGGAGGACGAAGTTCCTGGAACATTTGAGGCTCGTGATAGACTCCAGGCTCCTGAGAATCCGGTGATTATGATTCCCGAGGGTTTTCGTCCCGAGGAAATATTAGATGAGTTTGCTCCAGGTGGATTTGTGAAGGTTGATGATGCAGTCTCTCCCCCCTGCAGAGTAAATTATTTTTGGAAAAAAAATTTGATTAATGAAAGATATAAAAATGGTCGATGGGACCGAAACAATATTTTGTTATTTTTAGAATGCTTATGCTGATGTTTATCGAAGGATATATTTTAAGTAATGCATGCATAGTTGTTAAACTTATACTAAGTGTTGGTATTCGACAAAATCGATAGTTTGAGATATGATTGCAAATAGTGTGCAGAGGGTTTGAAGCAAGTATCTGATATGTTGGAAAAGAGGGTCATGTAATGGCAAGTATCTAAAATGATTACCAGATATTATTCCTTAATGGGATATCTGGGTTTTGATTGAAAAGAACAAAACATGACATGTTTTGTTCGATAAATAATGAATGCAAACGAGATTATCCTGTAATTGGATAATGTTTATCGAAGATATGAATGTTAGTTTTGATACATACTTATCAAGTATGTATCTATATTAAGTAAAAATAAAGATAGTAAAGATAAATGTTTGACAGATGTAATTGAAAGTAAAGATAGTTTTTATTAGAATCAGTCGAAAACGGTTACAGTTGTTATCTGTAAAATATTTTTAGTTGAGTTGTATTCCTTGGGATATTCGAGCTACATTTTATCTTCAGTCATCAGCCAGTAAGTTTCACTATCGGTTTTGTCACTGGCAATATATGGCCCTTCCCAGTTTTTTAATAATTTGCCATAATTCTTAGGTCGAGTACTGTCCTGTATGCGTCGAAGGACAAGGTCACCAATGCCAAATTTTCTTTTTCAAACCTTTTTGTTGTAAGCTTTCTTGAGTGTGTCATGGTACCGTCCCAAGTTCGCAATGGCTTTGTCCCGGGTTTCTTTGATCCAGTTGAGGTTGCAGAGGAGACCTAGTTCATTGTCTTCATCTGTGATTTTTCTTCGACCACTCGGTAGTTCGAGGTGTAAAGATATGACTGTTTTAGTACTGAAGGCCATCATAAATAGAGTACAACCTGTGGATGTTCGAGGGGTTGTTCGGTATGCTCATAGGACACTTAGTAATTCATCGACCCATCTGCCTTTTTTCTCGTCGAGGCATTTGTGCAGTCTTGACATGATGCTCTTGTTGATGGCTTCAACTTGTTCATTACCTTGAGGATAGTATGGTTTCGAAGTAGATAGTTGAATTTTGTATTTGTGGAGGAAGCTAAGGATTTTGTTGCTGATGAATTGTTTGCCGTTATCAGATCTAATCATTTTAGGGCAGCCAAATCTTGTTATGATGTACTCCCAAAGAAACTTAATGACTTTATTTTTGTCAGTGTAACATAGAGGAACTGCTTCAACCCATTTGATGAAGTAGCTTGTTGCCACAAGAACGAACTTGTGATTTCCCGGTACTGGGTGGAAATGTCCAATGATATCAATCCCCCATCTTTTGAATGGCCAGAGGACATTGCTTATGTGTAAGTCAAGTACTGGGTTTTTGATGTCTTGAGCATGTATTTGGCATTTGTAGTACCTACAAACAAAGTCTTCGCAGTCCTGTCGCATCTTCGGCCAGTATAACACTTGAGTGAAAGCCCGCTGGGCCAATGATCGTCTTGAAATGTGAGATGCGCAGATTCCTTCGTGAAGTTCTTTGATTTTGATTTGAGTCTATTTCTGCGAGATACATTCAATAAGAGGCCCTCCTCCTGTAATGCGATATAGGATTTTATCTTGAACTGTGAATCTGGGGCATTTAGCCAAGAATGATCGGGCCTCTTCTTTATTACTTGGGAGGATGTTGGAATTGAGGTATGCATAGAAAGGTCTTCCCCAATCGTCTTCATTTTCACCTTCAGTAACATTGATTTGCATCGTATAGCTTATATCTAGACTGGAATGTTCAATGACCTCGATGTCCAATATTCTTTTTTCACTGCCTTCGAGCATTGCAGCAATGTAGGCTAATGCGTTGGCATGTCGATTTCCTGCTCGAGGAAGGTAAGAGATTGTTGATGTCTTAAATTTACGCATTTTTTCTTCGATCAGGGCTGCATAATCAACCATCTTGCCTGATGTTTTGAAAATTTTGTTGTAATGGTTGGCGACGAGTAAGGAGTCGACGTATACAGCTATTTCTTTTGCCCCAAGTGCTATAGAAAGATCTAGTCCATGAAGGATAGCTTCATATTCTATTTCATTGTTGGTGGCATAGAATTTGAGTTTAATAGCTTTGTCGATGCGATGATTGGAATGTGTAACGAGGATGATGTTGATTCCAGATCCTCGCGGTCCAGCAGATTCGTCTGTAAAGAGTCTCCATCTTGTGCTTCGCGACCATGTGTCTGGCTCTGTGATTGAGTCATCAGTCAATACTTCTTCGAGTTCTTCCCAATTGGGGTCTTCGACTGGAAAATCTACAAAGAAGTCAGCTACTATTTATCCTTTGATAGATATCTGAGGCTCGAAGGAAATGTCATATTCGCCGAGGAATACAGACCATTGTTGAACTCTTCGAGATTTTTCTTTTTTAGAGAGTACAAGTTTGGGAGGATATTTGGTAATGATTTTGATGAGATGAGCTTGAAAATATGCTCGAAATTTTTGAGAGCATTAAACCAAGGAAAGCAATTATTTTTCAGCTGTTGTATATCTTTTCTCAGCAGACATGAAAGTTTTACTGATGAAGTAGATTGGTTTGTCTACACCTTCGTCTTCTCGAATAAGGACATAATTAATAGAATCATCGGTTGTTGATAACTACATTGCCAGTGTTTTGTCATCAACTGAAGTACTCATTATAGGAGTACGCCCCAAGTATCGTTTAAGATCTTGGAAAGCCAATTCACAGTCAGGGGTCCAAACGATTTCCTTGGGCTATTTTTTGGATAGTAGAGTTGGATTTCCACGAAGACGGAGGTAAAGAAGTTTGCATCGATCAGATGACTTGGGAGATGAATCTGTGAAGAGCTACAATCTTGCCATCAAATTATTGTACATCATTTTTGGTTCGAGGAGATGGCATTGCCATGAGTACTTTGATTTGTACCGGATCAATTTTGATTCCCCTTTTACTAACCAGGTATCCCAAAAATTTATCAGATGCGGCACCGAACATGCATTTTTCTGGGTTGAGTTTCATCTAGTAGGTACGAAGGATATCGAAGATGGTTTCAAGGTTGTTGCAATGATCTTCACGCTTCAAGCTTTTACAGATCATATCATCGATGTATACCTTCATGATTTTGCCCAAATGATCTTTGAACATTTTAGTGACTAGCCGCTGGTAAGTGGCTCATGCATTCTTTAATCTAAAAGGCATTGTTGTGCAACAGTAGATACCTCTTTCTATGACAAAAGTTGTTTTTTCCTGATCTTCTTCGGCGAGAGGAACCTGATTATAACCGGAGGCTACATCTATCATTGAAAGAAGTTCGTGTCCTACTACATAGTCGAGGAGTTATAGGATCAGCATGAGAGAAAAGTTATCTTTCGATGTGAACTTGTTGGGTTTTGTGAAATCAACACAAACTCTGATTTTCCCATTCTTCTTTGGGACTGCCACTATGTTAGAAACCCATTTCGAATATTTAGCTTCCCGAATAAATCCTACACAAAGGAGTTTATCAATTTCTTCATTTACGGTTTTGCGAAGGCGAGGAGCAAAATTTCAATGCTTCTATACAACTGCCTTACTATCTGGAAGGAGGTTGAACTTACAGCATACGATCGAGGGATCGATGCAGGGAATCTCTTGGAAAGACTATGCAAAGATGTCGACATTCTTTTTCTGGAGTTGAACCACGGTTTATTTTTCATCAGATAACAGCTTGGAGCCAATCGAAGGTATTACGGTCGGGCCCATCGAGTTGAATGGAATCTACTACCTCATTATCATGTTACTCGAATATGGGGGGGGGGTACTTCTTGCTGTAATTGTTATGTCTTTAGAAGTTTTGCCGTCTGAGAGTTGGCAGTGGTATTCTCGCACATACGTGCAACTGCTTGACTTCCTTTAATTTTGTAGACTCCATAATCTGTTAGAAATCTTAAGGCCATATGATAAGTCGAAGGTACTGCTTTGATCAAATGTAGCCAACTTCGCCCTAAAATTACCAAATATTTGGACTCAACATCGATGACCATGAATTTAATGAAAGTTGTTTCTGATCCCGCTTGAACTGGCAGGGTGATTTCACTCGTGGCTGATTCATTGGAACCATTGAAACCTATGATGGTGGTTGTCGAAGCATTTACTGAGTCTTTAAGTCCCAGAATGTCAATTGCCCTTCTGAACAGAACATCTGTTGCACTTCCTGTATCGATGAGAAACGTGTATAGGTAGTCTTGCCCTACATTGAGCATAATGATCAGAGTGTGATCATGAGGGTACTTGACATGGCTGGTGTCACAGTACTCGAAGGAAATATGGTACGAACGTTTTGATTTGCTAGAGTTGGGGAAAAGATTTGCTGACTTGTCTGAGGACGTCATTTTACAACAAGATGTAATTCTATCGTCTTTTTTTTTTCTTTTCTCAATCTCGATCATGTGAAGATGGCGAGCTTTCCCTTGCCCTTGGTCTTGTTCACTATCTTTTCTCTTAGTTTCTTCTTCGAGGAACTTTTGAACGTCGACTACATAATTATGAAGTCTTCCAGCTAGAAGAATGCGATGAAAAATCAGAATGAAAGAGTAGCGGTTGTTAACATCATGGTTATGTACGTTGTGATACTGATACAAATGTTTATTGGGGATATCAGGAATTGCTTGAGCTTCCCGATATAACTCATCTTCCTTTATCGTTGGTAAGATAGCGGAGAGAATAGTTGTCATGGGAGGTAAAACTGGGACAGGTTTGTCTGGCCTTCTATCTCTTCTCTTAGCGTTGTCGATGATGCGTCCACGTTGCTTGGGTGCCCCGGTATTGGTTAACTTTTGGGGTGGAGATGAAAATGTTTTATGAGAATGGATGACAGATGAACTTTTCATCTTATCCTTTCTGGATCGTTCTAATTCGATGTAGTAATTAACAACATCAATCATTTATGTCACCGTTTTGGGCTTGTGCAAGGTAAGTTCTTCTCGAACTTTGGAGTCGATATGTAGTGCTGAGGTGAATGCTGGAACGACAATCTTGGGATCTGAATTCCTAATCTTCCGTGTATAAGAATCGCTAGTAAAACTCGCTAATGTTTCTTTCATACCCTGCTCGAAGAAGAACAAAGAACCCACAGTTATCTCTCGCTCCTTAGCATGAGCATAATTCAACTCGAAAAGACGTTGTAACTGGCTGAATGTAGTGATGGAGCCTTCGGGGATAGTATGGAACCATCTGAGAGGTTCCTCTTTTAGGCTCATGTTGAATAATCTACATAGCATGTGGCCAAGTTTGGAGTACAAACCAACTGCGACTTTAAAGTGTCGGACGTGGGTGAGAGGGTTAGTGAGGCCCACATACTGATTAAATTTTGGCATGTGGAAATTTTCCAGGATGGGCATGACTTCGAGATGTGGAGAGATAGGATTTGTTTCAATTTTATTGAGAGCTGACCTTCAGCCTGGGATGTCAGAGTTTATGGCTTGGATCCTATTGTTTAGATTGTCTAAGGTGATAAATTATGGCAGAGGAATTGGTATGGCCACAACCTGCAGATCAAAGTATCCCTGTCTTTTACGTCCTAATCAGTCTCTGATAGGCCGTCTTATTTGTGGTGGTAGAGTTTGGTTACGTGTACGTCGACTTTCGAGAGTTGTCGATACTGAAGATGTTAATCCAAAATGTTGAGAAACCCTGTTTGGATTCCTTGATCTGGATCGAGAAGTTCATATTCGTTCTTCTCTTGGCCGGTTTTCTCTTTAGGTTGCCCTGGAGCGATGATCACTTCGGGCCTGAAGAGGTGACGTTTGGCAGCCAATGAGTCGATCTTGAGTTTTTTGTAAATTCTCCATTTCTGTCTTATGTATCCGACTTTGTTGGTCCAAGGCCTTTCTTCTTTTGTCTCTCTCAACTTGAAGAGCCTGGGCGTGAATTCGTTGATCTTCAAACCTCTGGATTCGGCCAAATTTCATTTGTTTCTGAAGTTCAATCACTGCGCTGTACAGATTGCCTATTTTCTGTATCGGGTTGATCTCATGGTTTCTCAGCGTACTGGAGGCACTTCGGAGATTCATGTTTGTCATCGAACTGTCTTTTATCACAGTGGTAAAGAAAAGTGTGGTATTCTCACAGACGACGCCAATTGTAATAGCGTGTTTTCCAGGAGGATAATCTTTGCCAATAATTTTAGTAAGGATGATGCAATAAAGAGCTTAAACAAACAAGATTTTACGTGAAAACTCAGTAAAGGCTGAGAAAAACCACAACCTCGGGGAGGATTTTGATGTAAAATATAATAAGTTGTTAATTATTACAATTTTGTTGTGTGATATGAATGGAAGGATAAATGAATAGTAAAGTTACGGATTCGAATAACTCATTATCTGCCTGTATTAATAGTATATACATGCAGTTTTACAAAAAGAAAAATAGTTTCCTATTTTGGGGGTAGTGGGTGAACTTTGCGGATCTTCAACGGCTTTTTTGACTAAGCACAACGGCTACTTTTAGTAGATCGAGAACCGTAGTCGCAGATGTGACATCTTCTCGACTGATGGAATGTCTTCGATTAATGTCCGTTGGCCTCTCGTTGTCGAATATTGGTCGAGAACTGTGGTTGCAGACATGACATCTTCTAGAGTGATTGAATGTCTTCGACTACAGTTCGTTAGCTTCTATTTGTCAAATCTGGGAAATATGCTACTACAGCTACCAAGGCTAATAAAATACGAATGGAGAAGTGTTTTACCACTGGACTTACCTTGAAGCGTAACATTATCTAAAAATCATTGTTTCCTTTTATAGACCCATTTACCACCAATCGCCCTCTTTCCCAAAGTTGCCAAGTTTCATTCTTACGAAGGGAATACATATTTTCCTTCATCATTCTCTCTCCCAATATTTAGCCGTGAAAGGAACATCTTCTTCAACGATCGGTAGTGCGTAGGTTACCATGGCCTTCGCCTTTGGAAGCACCATGTCCTTTGTAAGCCATTCTGGCTTACCCATATTCCTCTTTGGTTTACTAGTTGTAATTGACTCCACAACTGGAGTCTCCTCATCCATATTACCAATTACTCCACCTTCGTCTGTGTCTTCATCATTTGAAACATGAACTAATGGCTCATCACCCATTGTCACACCGGTAGATGACACCCCCTTTAGTACGAAACTCTTTGGTCAATGTGAAGATGCATCAATCTCCACCCGCTGCAAAACCTTGCTTGTTGTCTTCTCTGTGTGCTCATAGACATATGACTTCATCATAGAAGCCTCATCAAAAGTGATATCCCTGCTCATAATGATCTTCCGGTCTCTCGTATCCCATAATTTATAGCCTTCGTACTGTAGGGGCCAAGTTATGTAGGAGGGGAAACTAGCTCTTACACCATGGGGTTTATCTTTGACTAGGGGCTTAAGTATATAAGGCAATAATAGACTATATTACTTAACTAATATACTTGCGTAGAGTCCTAGAATTGGTTTCTCTACGACCTCTACTGAGGATTTGAATGATTGATGATATATATTGAGTTAGATGACAGATCGAGTAAGAAGTAGGTTATAGGGTGTTCAAAGGTAATCTTGTTGGGGGGTTTTAGAGAGTTTTTCTAACCTCTTCATAGTATCACCTCCTTCCTATTTATAGGAGATAGAAAAGGGGTGAATCACCATGGGAGGTCAGATTACATGTATATCCTTTGGGAAAACTGCTCTGTACATTGTGTCGATTCTGACACTGTAGTTGTCTGGCAGCTCGTTTCACAGTTCTGTCTGGTGAGCTGGCTGTCAGGTGTGTTTGCCTTCGACCATGTATCACTATAGTCAAAGTTTTCTTTAGAGCCAAGTTTTGGTGTTGACTGTCAATCTCTGGCTTTGACCACGTAGTTTGCTTCGATTATGCCTTCGAGTGTTCGGTTAATCTCGGAAGGCTTCATGGAATTCGGTGTTAGTCTTGCTGGGCTTCGAGTCTCTAGGTAAGCTTCGATGTAGCCTTCGAGTATTCAACTGGTGCTGGAAGGCTGTAAGTAGGCTACAACACATACCATTCTTCTTACCAAGAAAAATGGTCATCATTGCTTGTGGATCCAACTTACTATCTTTGACATGATAGTACGCTTGACACCCAAATATACGAAGAGTATCATAATTTGTAGCAGGTTCTCCCGATCAAGCTTCCATTGGTGTCTTACCCTCAATTGCAGCCAAATGTAACCTATTAACGAGGTAGCATGCATATGTCAAAGCCTCATCCCAAAATGTTTTGCCCAACCCAGAATTGGACAACATACATCGCACCATCTCCAGCAAAGTACGATTCATGTGCTCCGCTACCCCATTTTGTTACGGTGTCTCTCTAACGGTGAAATGTCAAACGATTCCCTCATCCTGACGTACTTGCAAGAATAGATGACTAGTATACTCCCCACCATTATTTGAAAGTGACAACTTAATCTTCCTCCTCACAGTATATACCCATACATGCCTAGAAAAGTCATCCACAAAAGACGTAACATCATGTTTACCCTCAAGCAATGCATTCCTGGAAGGTCCCCAAACATCTGAGTGAACATAATCAAGGGATCTATAAGTACGGTGGATAGCAGTGACAAACTTTACCCTTGCCTGCTTGCCCAACACACAATGTTCACATAAGTTTAATTTGTACACCTTAACACCTTTCAATAGCCCTTGGTTCGCGAGAACTCTTAAGGATTTTCCCCTCGCATGTGTGCCAAACGTATATGCCATAGCCGAGCGGTATCTCTGGAAGTGGTCACCAAGAAAAGATGTACCATCCAAATAGTACAAGTTATTACTTCTTCTTTGGCCCTTCAACATAACCATGGCTCCCTTAAGAACCTCCTTCACTCCATTCTCAGACACAACCTTGTAGCATTTCGCTTCAAGTAAACCCGTTGAGATAATGTTCTTCATCGTCAGAATATACCGAACCTCATCAATCTCTTTAACCAACCAATTGTGTAACTTAAGACGAATGATACCTATTCCCATAATACGACATGAATCATCATTTCCCATCAACACCGCTCCACCCTTCTAACTTTTTCAAATTTGAAAAACAACCCCTCTCGGGACAAATGTGATAAGTAGCACCCAAATCTAAGATCTATTTTTTAAAATTAACAACACATGCACTCAATAATATAGTTAAAGAAAAGTCGGAATCATTACCTCCATTTGTCGTGTCTTGAGCAACATTTACCGAAGAACCCAATTTCCCATTTTTCTCGCAGGACATTCATTTTTTCAATGTCCCGTCTCTTTACAAAATGCACATTGGTATTTTCCCAAGTTGTTGTTATTTACACCGTGACCTTTCGACTTCGATCGAAGGTTGTTACCACTAAACTTCCCTTTGTCCGAAGACCTCCCTCTGGTCATCAATACCTCAGATGTAGACTCCTCAGACTCACATTTTTCCTTCCTCCGGTACTCATTGTTCACCACCACCATAGTCACATCCGAGTATTGCAATGAACTCTTCTCGTACGTTATCGTCGTAACGAAATGTTCGTACTCTTCGGGAAGCGAGTTCAAGAACAAAAGTGTTTTGTCTACATCGCCAATAATTTCTTCTAGGCTAATAACTTGGTGAAATCATTCAAATGCTCCGACATAGAAATCTCTTGTCTCATCGTGAAGTGATAAAGCTTCTTCTTCAAATAGAGTCGATTTTGGACGTATTTTACCAAATACTTCTCCTCAAGAATCCTCCAAATTTCTTTTATCAAGGTTTCGTTTATTACAAGGTATTTTATATCTTGAGCAAGACATGAGCGGATTTTACCATAAGCCTTTTTGTTCATCTTCTTCCAAACACTCTCTTTTACCTCATCCGGTTTGTCTTCTAATACATCATCTAAGTTTTGTTGACTTAGCGCATCAATAACCTCACATCTCCACATGCCGAAGTTATTGGTGTCGTTGAATTTCTCAACTTCTATATTTACGTTGTTAAACATCACCATTATATTCCGTTTAGGGGTCGAGGAACTATGTTCATCTCCTTCTACCATGGTTCCCCCAATTTTGATACAGTAACCAAAATCAAAAACCCAAATAAAATTGAGATAAGTCGGCGTTACCTCAATTTCGAGCACCTCCGAGGAAACAACCTCGCTCTGATACCAATTATTGAGCCGCACCGTGGAAGTCAAACTCCAATTCAATCTGATTAGTTGCAAACAAGCTAAAATGAATACACAACTAAAACCAATAACAAGGATTTAAGGTGGTTCGGCAATTGTCTACATCTTTACACAAATAGAGGGAGAAAGGGTTTATTCAAGATTCAAGGTTAAGTTTTTCTCTCAAGAATTCCTCTCCAAAAAGATCTCACCAAGGGTAACTTCTAAAAAATCTAAGTCTCCCTTTTATACCTTGGGAAACCTATAACAATCACTCAGATCTTGAGGCAAACCAATGGCTTCAAACAATGTCACAAGACAAACATTCGTATTGTCGTTCGAACGACTATGAGTCTCGTTCGAACGACATCAAGCAACTCCAAACGTTGGATCAGTTTTTAGGCAAAAACTGGCTATCGTTCAAACGACTATCAGTCTCCTTCGAACGACTTTGAGTCTCCAAATACGCTAAGACGGATTTGAGCCTAAAACCCGAGGCTCGCTCGAACGGCTATGTAGCCCGTTTGAATGAACATAACAATAGTCCCATACTTTCCGAGACAAAGAAGGTAGGATGAGAGATCTGAGTGTGCCTTTAGAAAGAAAAAAATTAAGGGTGGGTTGATAGGGATGAGAGTTGAGATAAGTTTCTTAGGGATAAAAACCTAGACAAATGTTTAAGTGGTTTTCGGGGTGGAGAAAAGAACTATCTACGGCCACTTGATTAAGACCATTAGAATAATATGTAATCCATTTTGATGTGAACATCTCCTATGATCGTTTCCCACATGTATTTGGGTTATTTCTATTCCTATTTTGTTTTATGCTTTGTTGGAGCTGGTTTTAAGAGTTTATATTATTTAAGTTTATTTTTATTTTGGAGAGATATTGTAGGAAAGATATCCCATCAAGGATATATGGGAGATAGTGGTGTAATCTTTTCCTCTCTGAGAAAATTAAGAAATTTTAGTTTATTATTTTGTATTTTATGTTTAGAAAACCTTAATTTTAATTAGGTTAGCGTTTATAAATCCGAGTTCTTTTCCGCGACTCAAATTTACGTTAAATTGGCATCAAAGTCGGTTAAAAAAATCTTTGGGGGAGTTTAGATTTTGATCCACAATGCCAGGTTATTTGGATCAACAATTCAAAACCATGGGGAAACTGTTTGACGTGATTGACGAGAGGTTTGAAAAACTTGATCGATTTATCGACGCGTTCACCGTCGGTGTTCTTTACACACCACCTCCCCAACCAACCCCGCTGGGGCCAACGACATTTTTGCCGCCTATTTACGACGACTATCCCGAAGATAGAAGTACCATTGCAAAGACCGGTGAAACAAATAACCCATTTGTACGTCTTACCGTCGATAAAAATCTATAACCATGAATGCATCAAGCACACAAGATAATGATGGCTTATAAATAATAAAGTCGCTAACATTTTTGTTTCCATAAAATTATGAACAAGTCTAATGTAGAAACAAGTATTCTGTGATTATATTCAACTAATGATCATGCTTCATAGTATTGTTGTTTTTCATTCCTGGTTACATTTGGAATATGATATATCATTTCCTCATTTCTTTAGGATATTCACAAGAAAATAAAAATAAATCGAAGGCATCAAAATCGAAAAAGAATTTCCATAATATGAAAGTGAATAATACCTCTTTTTACTTTGATCACCGTCATACTCAATTGATGCCACTCCTTTCCAAATGTAAAGTTTCTATATCTCTTTGCATTAGCTTTATAAAAAGGTATTTTGAACAATTCCAACATTTTCATAGCTCTACCACATAATTTAGCTTCTTTTGGACTTTGGGTCGTCATCATCCTTGTTGGATCATGTTAATTACGCTCCATAGATTCAAGGAAGGTGCTGAAATTTGTCGTTTAAGACCATCCTTATATTTTGGATCGATCTCATCTAGATCTGGATCCTAAGTTAATTGATTAATCAAATCAAATTTTGGTTCTAATTGACTGCCACTATTGGATTATTATCAACAGGGTTACACCTAGTCAGGACAAGTGAATCGATGAATGGTTGCTGAGGTTTACAATAAAAAGATAATTAGTCCATTGTTTTATCCGGCTTGTGATGTTATCTATCTCCAATCTCAATCAACATTTACACTTGCAGCCAAGAAGGGTTTAATCAGGCAAAGATCACATACCTTCTATATAGCTGCAGTCACCAAAATACCTTCAAGCTTCAAGCCCAGTTTTCTTCCTACACATGTCGAACCAAGTTACGGAGTAGGGCCAATAATGTAAAATCATCAGTTGGAAAAAACAGATTACCTAAGTATGATGTAACCTTCATTCAGCTCTGTCGATGTTATCTATAATTCATCCTCTTTATAGTTCTCTCTTCTGTGTTATTCATGTCACTCTGCAACATAGGCAGAAAGCTTTATGATTGTTGGAAGGATGGATGTGTTCATACCCGAAGATTATGTTATTAGACGGCAAGAGATTAAAAGGAGACTGCGGCCGCAACCTATACTTGTTGTTCAGACTGAGTCAAAACCAGAAGTTCTTGTAATTCCAAGAGCTTTTACAGCTTCTTAAACAGCGCAAGAGAATTCATCTTACTGTCTTAGCTCCTCCCCGGTTTTGAAATCTCCTGAAGCTCCATCCGATCTTTTCTTTAGTTGTTTCAGTCCATGAAAAACTAACAGGAGATCTGCATTTCTTCATTGTCTTTCCATGACATAACTTGGTCATTTTTGGTGAGGTATGGAAAGGTGTATGACAATCTTCTCTACGTAAATTTTTATTTATTATTAATGAAATGAAATAGTTTGTGCGTAGAGAAATTCCTGAGACTCTAAAATGATCTGGTTGTGTAAAATCGTATTAATGCTTATTGCTCACATGAACAATACCTTCTTCTATCAACTGTGGAATGTGCTTTTAGGCTCTGAACCACACTGCAGCTGTCCATAATTAGTACTGCCCATATTCTCAGTGCCAATGCTCAGTATCTTATAATTGTTGTATTCAGTTTGTTGGAGTTCTTCCCTGACAGAGATGAAATAAATCGCCCGTGAGCAAAACCCATCTTCAGAAAAGTAATCTTGCAGCAGTATTCAACTAAAGAGAGTGATATGTGCATGAGAGGACATATAGGGCAAGTGAGTTTCCAATGAGAGTGGATACTGCCCTCCCTCTTTCTAGAGATCCCCAATGATTCTGTTTTTTTTTGTTTTCTTTTCCAGTTCTTATGTGTTGATCTGAGAAATCAATGATCATATTTTAAAAACACAAAGTTTTGCAGGTTAAGACTAAAAAACTGAATTTAAGCCCCATGGTACAGGCCTAAATTTTCTGAAGAATCGCGTTTTGTTAAAGTTAATTTGGTTTAATTGTAGAACTATGGGTTTTCCATACTCCCATGTTGTTATAGAGGTTAATGATCGCTATCTTTCTCGAAGAATTATGCTAATGTCAACGGAAAAGGAAATCATATATCATAGGACTAACTGCTTAGCTTTCTTTCCCATCCAAATCTGAGATCAATTAATGTTCCAGACTACCCTTTCTGCATAACATTTTGGGATAAACAAACTTGTCAAGCTAATTTCGAGTTTCGACCTATTTGTTATAAGGGTTTGAGGTATACTATTGTAGCGACAATCGACGTGGTTATCCTCTCTTTTACACAATAAAATTAACACAGTGGAAACACCTGATATAAAACTAACTCAAAGGTGAAAGATTCATGATCTATATGGTCCATACCACACTGCATCCTTATTGGATCATGCTAGTTACTTTCCCTTCATAGCTTTAAGTAATTTGTTAAAATTTGTCACCGAAGACCCTCCTTCACTTACATCCCTCTCAGCCATTTCCTTCAGCTCCAGATTACTTTCTCTTATCGTCATACTCTACCACATCCAACTGCAAACCAACCACCCAAACATTGGAAATGTAAATCTGGTAAAGGAATTGGCCAGTAAATTAGTTCAAGCCCAAGTGCAAACTCATGGAACTAGTATTAGTTAACAACTCTGAAACCCCCAAAAAAAGATAGATGACCGAGAATGGACTTTATTGATCAAGCCAGGCAGGCAACTAGACCACTCGGACAAAAAGTTTCCGACTACCTGTCTAGACTAACTGCTTGAATGGAATATGGCTCGATCTGCGTCTTTGCCAACTTTACTGCTTTTCACACTACTCTATTTGTTTAGATTGATTTTGTTTATTTTCACTCGCATGAACTAGTTGGTTTGCTATATGAGTTACTTGAACCCTCGAAAATGAATTGCATATTGGATGTGCCTGTCTAGGTTTACTCGTAAAATGCAAATTAACAGGATTATCCTCTCTTCCAAAAGACGGAAAATCAAGAAACAAAGTTGCAAACACAAAAATAACAGAGGTGGAACATGTCATTGCTATTTCATTTGATGTTTCAACAATGTAAGAAGAACGGTAAATTGAAAGCAACAGTATCATAGACTGACTAACCACAGTACTAGTATAGTAAGACTAACCGTATTGACTCTCTTACACATTATATCAAACAGCTAGTATACTAATAAGAACAACGGTAAACTCAAAGCAAGAATACGAGCACCGGTACATCACACAACACTAACCGCAGTACTATAGTAAGACTAACCGTATTAACTCTCTTACAAACACATTGCAAACTAATATAAAACTAAATCATAGATGAAAGATATGTGATGATTTATACCGACATTACTGGTCCTCTCCTGACGACATGACTGCAAGCTCTAACGATGGTGCTTTGAATCTGCCCAGCTGTATGGCTATAGTACCTCTGTGAATCATTCACATATTGGCCATACCTCCCCCCTCCTTTAGTCCTTGTTCAAAACTTCTCAAGTTTTAACCTTTCTCACTTCTCTCATGAAAATAAAAAGTGGGGTATCTCTAGAAATTAGAAATCCAAAAACTCAAGTTAGGAAAAAAAGAACTTATTGTTATTGTTCACAAACTCTAGTAATAGTAGTATTTGATTGTTGGAAGTTAAACCCCATTTGGTTGTTTGTTTAGGAGAGGAGAGAAGCGGAAAGAACTTTGCAAAGCATAGCCTCTTTGTGGAGATTTTAGTTGTCCATTGGTCCAAGAAAGATAAAAAGATCTCTCCTTGGTTGTTTGGAGCAACCAACAAGATTTACATAATAATAGAAAATGATATCAACTAAGTTGGTCGAGTTACTAATTTACTACATTGACTGGAGAAACAAACCATGAATAAATTACCGTAACAAATAAATTAACCAATAGATGAGTCTCACATTTATTTGCCTACATTTTGCCTTTCACCAAATTCATACTAGCCATTCCTTTTTCCGCAATCTTACATCCTCATCACCGCATGGATTGAAGTAGCATTCTACACAAGGAAACATCAACACAATATTTTCCGGTCTGAAAGAAAGCGGATGGAAATTGGCATGGTATCAATAGGCCAGAGATAGAATTGCGGCACAAGTTTATCCAAGAATCTATAAACCCTCTCTGTACGATCACCTGCCGACACCCTTGTCATGGTATCAGGTTCCTAAGCTTATATGAAAAACTTAGTTACAATCCTTACCAATAAAGTCATTTAAATCGTAGGTCATAAAAATACGGGTTCCCCTGTTAACAACATTACATTCTACAAATATGATGGTAATAAAAAAAACTCTTAACAATCCCAGGACACATTCCATAACGTACTAAACTCCAGGTATCTGCAAGACATTGAAACTCACCAACATATTTTGATAAATCTCGTTTCATCTTCTCGGATGTTGCTATTTAGTTGTATTAGCGCAACTGCATCTCAGAACATATGATGGTCTGTAACACGTTGCCTCCTTTATTGAAAAATATACAAAGGCAGTTACAGGAACAACACAAGTAAATACCTACAAAAACAAGACAGGTCAATAATTAAAAATAAAACAATCAGAAGAGTAAACTAGCTAGAGATGTGTTTCAGTAAGAATAAATTTATTGCCGATTTATCGAGTCATGGCCCATTTTGCTCGTTTGATGTGTGTAGAAACTTTCCGTTTCGTGTTAAGGGGTTTCACATATCAGATGCAAACCCTTATCTGATTTTGATTTTGTATCTGAGCTTAGCAGTTATTCATATTCATTATATTTAATAAATGAAGAGATTCCATATTATAGTGCAGATAATGTAAAACTGCTACAGCAGAAAAGGTTTTAATCTTTCAGACTCATGACTTTGTATTGTCCAAAAAAGGTCAGAAGGAAACAAAATTCGATTCAATGAATACTAAGTCAGCGCATAAGCATGTCTCTATTTTGGACCCATATACTATGCATACCCAAGATAGTATTTGGTATTCACAAGTACCAAATTACTAGAAGGTCAAAAAATTATCATTCATAAAAATAAAAAATTACTCACTATAGCTGTGATACTCGAACCTAATGTTCATTCCTCGTCGCTACTGTAAACCAGCGCCTTCCGACGATGCATTGTTTGTTGCTTTCGTGGAGGAGATTCCTCATCCGACTCAATCTCCTTATGCTTGACATCACTCCTTGAGTCCTTAGCGTTTACACGTGGCTCCTGAATAGAGGTCAAAAAATGTAGACAACACAATTTTAAAAATGGAAAACACACACACACACCACTCATATACAACCTGCCGATATGACATCGCACCCCCAAAACATTATAGTTCAAGAAAATATTCATTTTAAATAGTACAAATGCAAAATAGATCACTAAACAACACATGAAAAGTGGAACTTTTGCACTTATTTTTGAATCAACCAAAAATACCTTTCCAAAATGGAAAGCACACAACCTTGCAAAGGGAAAAAATGAATGGTTAAGTAAGATAAGACTCGGGGAATCGAAAGGGTCAAAGGCCTACATGACACCACCAGGTCTTAAAACCTAAATGTGGAACGACATTTCGTATTTTTTCTTTTCATTTTGGGTTCAAATAAACCTTACCACTAAAGCATGCAACCCAAAGAAAAACGGAATTCCAATACTGTTCAAGGCTCTTTATTGCAAATATTAATAAGTGAATGCTATTAGTAATAGAGTGTTGCTATATTAATAAGTCAATAGTTAAATTTAGGTTCGTTCTAAGTTCCCTTAAAAGTTTTCACGTTGTTCTATGTTGCAACTCAAAATCTCCCATAGAGAACGTGCAAATGTACACTTAGCCTATATATGAAAACTTGGATTTCCTTGAAATAAATTCCTGGTCATATGCAATCAAAGAGTCTACTAGCCAAAGATCCAAAATGCTGTAGATATGCCTCCAGGAGCGGATTTTTTTTAGGGTGGGGGGGGGGGGGACCCCCACTTTTTTTTGCAGATTTCCTTTTCATATAAATAAAAAAAAAATTGATAACAGCTACCTCCATCCAATCCCAATTGAGTTTGGAAGGATTTTAAAAGTTTAAGCCCAACTCCACAAAGTACACCCCGACTCTCTTCTTCACTTTCTCAAAAAAATCAATGTGCCTCTCCTCTTCACTCGCATCTCTCCAGTTTTGAGATGACTCTTTGGCTCTCTCCTCTCTTCTTCACTTTCTCAAAATACCCCTTAAATTTCTATTAAAAAAATTCGGGAGCTCCGCCCCTATATGCCTTCATGTATATACGAATTAAATCATTTCAAGACAGACACTTAAAACGGAAAATCATTTGCATACCTCAATTTCTTCTTCGGATACATCATTTGCTACTTCCTCGTCTTCATCCTCTTCAACATTTCTGCGTGCCATGTCCTCCGCTCTCTTCTCCAATCGAGATAACTCGTCTTCTTCTCCACTTTCATACTCCACTGACTCCTCTCTGTCACTTTCATAGTCAGAGTCCTCTGCTGGGCGCCGAGATGATCTGCCAGCGGACAAGGATGATTTCTTCCTGTCTTTGTCAATTTGTGGCTAATAAGAGCATCAGGGATATACATGTTAGTAAGATAACAAGAAAATAATACAAAACCTACTATGAAATATATAACATACCCTCTTTGCACTCATAATGCGCTTCTCAGCCCGAGCCTCTGCTTCCCAGTCCTCATCATAACGACTCCGAGGTGCAGATCGTCGAGATCCAGTATAATCATGTTCATCCTCCTAGTCAAAGATTATATTTAATTAGGACTCTGAAAGGTAGAAATAAATGCATAAAAGTGTACATCTATGTTAAGACTAAGATGGATTAGTCATGTTCATTGTTTTATAAATTCCTTAACCAAGAAAACAAAATGTAATAGTCCTATCCCTTAAACAAAATCCACGTGCAACATCCTTGAAACCACCAAATCTCAAAATAAAAAGCCGTACCAGCGGATTGAGTCAGAATGAAATCGTCATCATAAACAGACAAGTCACACTTAAAAAACTACCAACATTGAAAATGGATTCAAGTACAAAAACCTTCACCCATTTTGGATGGTTCACTCTCTAAAACTAAACGCCATACTTAATGCTACTGAACATCTCGTTATGGTCTAACTGTCAATAGCAAGGAGATCATATCCATAAGGAAAACCTTTCTTCAATCATCTTTAGGTGGCCCTATTAAATGTGTCTATCACGTGAGACATTTTAATGTGGTAGATAGCCATTCTTTCAGTGAATTAAACAAACCAAAAACGACGGTAGCATTAATATCACATCAACGATTTCTGACGAGCCATGCATACATGCTAGACGCACAATGTTCTCACTCATGAACACACTCTAAAATGTCGCTGAAAGGGGAGGGTGACACCAAAAATACTTGGCTTTAGAGTTCACGAGGCCCATGTTTATTATTTCTTCGATATATGTAAACTCATCAATGAAAAACCCAAATACAACAACCTAACAAGAGAACAAAAATATATTGCATATCCAAGGAGTCTATAAAGCAAAGGAAAATAACAGCCAAGAACCATCAAGTGAAGCCTGTGACAGTATTCCTTGACTTCAACAGACCCAAAGAATATTCCCGTCATATATGTCGTGGCTTGAGACCCATGGGTCCATTAACATGCTTCTTTCAATGAGAATGTCACATGCAAACAAAGGGTAAGCTTGACATAGCGTCTTTCTCTTCCTTCCCTTTAACGGTCTTCGGCCAATTCTGGAGTCACTTCTCCCACTTTTATACAAAGGCATATTGCAACATGTTAAAAATGCATGCCAAAGTATCCTCCCCCATATACATAAACCACGATATTTTGAAATGCTTGTCGTATCTTCTCACCACATGATACTAAATCGATACCTGATACCTTTCTATGTAACTTTCCAGGTTATTAATTGCAATTGAAGATTTTCTAAATTCTTACATTTCAATTAAACGTTCTATTCAGTCAAATGTTATTATGGAGAAGTCAATTGTTGTCTCTGCAGATGATCTGAGCATTTTATGAAATGTTAAATTTCAATCAACTCTGCGCATTCAACAGAATAATATACTCCGTTCTTTGTAATGAAAGTTGGCTCTACTTTGTCAGTAGGCCTGGAAAGACTTTACTCTATCGATCATTGCTTGCTTGCCTAAAGAGTAGAGGTCACATTGCCCTTGCAAATACAACATTTGGAATTGCAGCTATAATATGCCGGATGGTACAATGGCTCATTCCATATTCTGAATACCCTTTCATGTAGACTCCTCTTCATCGTGTAGCATAAGCAAACAATCTCGCTTGGCTACATTAATTCGACGGGCGAGAATCATTGGGTGGGATCTAATGCCTCATAACCACATCTTTGAAGCCCTGGACAAAATCCTCAAAGATATCACTGAAGCCAACTTACCATTTGGCCGGATCTAATTCCTCATAACCACGTCTTTGAAGCCCTGGACAAAATCCTCAAAGATATCACTGAAGTCAACTTACCATTTGGCCTTCCGAGATAAACTTACCATTTGGAGGTAAAATTGTTGTACTTAGTAGTGATTTCTGTTAATTGATTCATGCAATTCTCCAAGGAACATGACAAAAAATAATTGAGCCATGTATCACCAAGTCTTTCCTTAGGGTAAATATCAACGTACTCTGTTTACATCAGAATATGTGTGTAATGACTGATCCAACATTCTCAGAATTTCCTCTTCGTGTCGGTAATGGCATCGAACCATATCTGTAGAAGAGAATATGATTAGGCTACCAAACAACAATGTTATCCCATGGCAGGATAAATCATCACTTACAAGCTTAACATACGGGGGTTTCCTCGACTTGCACGAAAGTGACTACATAAAAATTACATTAATAACTCCAAGAAACTATCGTGCCGCGTCGATATGCTTGATGAAAACGTAATTCGTCTTCTTCCACGTGAAGAAATTATATACTACTCCTTTGACTCAACCGAGAACGACACACATAACTTATATCAGCAGTATTTTCTCAATTCCATTTCTCAGAGGTCGGGTGTAATTCTCTTAAGGAACGTGGATCCAAAGAACGGGTTGTGCAATGGAACAAGGTTACTATGTCAAGAATTTTTAAGAAATATTATAGACGCAGAGGTCAAGAATTCTTAAGAAATGTTATAGACGCAGAGCTCATAACAGGCGGTTTCTTGCGAACAATAGTACTTTTGCCGAGGATCCCGCTAAAACCTTCGGAGGACATGAATTGCCTTTTTTTCACAAGAAAACAATTCTTTTCGTCCAAGTTTTACTCTAACGATAAGCAATGCCCAAGGTCAAAGAATACCACATGTTGAAATTTACTTACCATATAACTCAGTCACGGCAGAGGAATACCCAGATACACAACTAAAGTTTAGTCAGAAATTGGCTTCTCAATGGGCAGAACGGAACACATGCAAGAATGTCGTATATCATGAAGTTATTCTGTCATCGGGCCCAAATGGCCAATCTTAGAGATTACTTACACATGCATTGTTGTCACTTTTCCAATTAAATATGAGAAAGAAATCCTTTGCTTAATCCAATAAGTACGGTCCGTATATAACTTCAAGCATGTTAACATAGACTATAAAGCTCTACTAAGTACCAAAAGATACATACCAACAACAAAGACTTTTTTTATCATAAGAAATGTCAAGTTTGCTTGTGTATGAGATTCACAATGACTATACTATAAGTACTACTTACGTACACTTTCTTAATTCGTCTTTAATTACTATATGCAAAAAATGTCAAGTTATCATGGATATAGCATTAAATTTGTAGATATTTTGTGAACTGACTACAACGCTTGTTAATTCTACCCTAGGAGTGCAAGGGTTATTAAGGGACACCAAGTCCATCCACCTAAAAGCCTTTCTATATAGTATGAGGTAGATTACGATTTTAGGAGCCAAAACTTCACTCTTCGTCTATTCATTTCCCAACTAACTTTTTCCAGCATTATCAATCCAATTTAAATGTAACTCCTTTTACATATACTATTTAGTCTAATATGTATTACAATATGTAGCACATCTTATTTCTCCATGACCTTCTGAATATACAAAATATGCCAAGAGTGCATTAAAGGGCAACATGGTTCACTTAACCAACAATCTAACTAGACTGTACCCATTTAGTTCTTAATAATCATGTGGCTTAAATGAATTTATGCTTTTACGATCATATATAAGACTGCCGCTTTCCAACCAATAGTGTATACTGATTAACAACAGGATTTGATGGCATCTTTACATGTATCTATTTTCCAAACCAAGTATACTATGGAATTTCAGGTCAAAATATGCATTCCAACAATAATGACTTTAGTTTCAAATATGCACCGTGGTCAATGCTCAATCTTCCAATGAACTCCCATCGAACGAATCGATTACTCTGCCATTGTTGGAGCTTACAATAACTTACTATAAGTCCACCTTATATCATCCCCTACTATGCCCAAAATCTACTTTTGTCTCTGTTATTTTTACTGTTCATTTACACCCATTTTCCTTCTTTTTTGCAAGCATTTCCATGTGGTTCTCGATTTAGAAATGCTTCTATCTCGGTTGAATATTTCTTATGCACTCGACCGAATCCAATCATGTAGATATTTTTGAACTGCTTATCGCCTATGTGGATCTCAAAAAAAAAATTGGTTTTCATAAATGGAAGCTCTCAATAGCGAATCAATGGAACTCAAATTTGGGTTTAAATAGAATACAAAGATGTTACTTTGAACAGAAACTGCCCACGACGGGGAAGTTACAAATGGCTTACTACCTTTTGATAATCAGATATTACGGAAAATATCAACTTTACCTACAATAAATCTATTGAACGCTAAAATGCAACCTTTTCATCGGCGACTTCGTCCGACAGGAGAACTTGATGAGGAACGTCAATAATAGTGACCAACAGAACTCGAACTAGTTTCTTAATACTCTTTAAACCCAATTTGAGTTCCATTTGATTTATTTTTGAAAGGTTCCTTTACGGCGACTAAACTAACTGATTAATAATCTGATCATAATGCACGATCAAAGAGCTAATGGAAGGTTAAGATATTAGAGAAGAAGGAATTGGTAAAAGAAGTTTTAGTAAAAATTGTTGCTTGTTTCCTTAATTTTCACGCCTTTTTGGGATTTGAAGAAGAAATGTTTACTGGAGTTTTTGAATTGGGTTTTGGTTTGGGGAGATTTTAAGTTTGGGGTTGAAGAAATTAGATGTGGGTAATTTTAGCCAATGGTTTACATCTAAAAAAAAAAGGCTTTGTCAATGGCTTTGTTAATATAGTTTTTTTTTTTAGCATTTAAGGTAATTTTAAGTGACGACCAAAAGTCGTCGGTGTAATCAGCTCTAAAGTCTAAAGGATCTTCCGTTCATAAAGTAGTATGGATCTGTAATCAAATTAAAGATGTGCCTTCTCATATATCTTGCTACCAAATATTCTAAATAAGTGTGCTGCATTTTGATTAAAAAAACTAACAAAGGTACTTAAAACCAACAAACATGAATATTCTACATTATATAAAGATAAAAAATGCCAGACCCTTAATCGTCTCCATCCACATGATTTCCAAAACAAAGAGTCCTACCCTCATTTCCCATATCTACCCTCGTGGTTTTGGTATCCATTTATGGATATCAAAGAAAAATGCTTATTGCTTAAAGATGACATGAAGGAAAATAAAAGGCCAATAACATACCTCACTAAGTGCATCCTCCAGGAAGCCAGGTGAAAGTTGACGTCGTTTGTCTACTCTTGATGTATACTTCTTGCTCACCTTTTCCCGCTTTCGGTGAAGAAGTGTATTAGCTCGAATTGTCTGACTCGCAGCCTGCAAAAAGAAAATGGACATTATCCAAGACTATTATTATCAATACTCAAAAACTGCGTACATAATGTCAATTGTTCAACTTCGCAAATTTTTATGGTCAAGAAGCAAGTTGCAGGAAAAGTAATCCAATACATGCTTATTTTCAAAAGTATCAAACAGTTATTAGTTACCTTTATTTTTTCCTCTCTCTCTTTCTCAGGATCAACTTCCGTGATGCAGTTCTTGACTTTATATACCTTTTTATGTCGTGAGTCAACGAGAGCAGTCAATAACCTATGAGAATTGGATGATAAAGATGAGGGCATAAACCTCATCTTCCTCTGAAGTTTCCCTTGTGATTGGAGAATACCCTAAATTGTTAGCATACATGAAACACGAATAAGTACCAGATATAATATAAAAGGAAAAACAAACGCAAATAACTTAACAATGTGATGATAAATAGTCAATCCTCAATTATTAGACAAATCGAAAGTGGTGGGTGGCACCTTCCCATGTCGAAGGAAAAGGTGCGCTTGATCATGCTGTGCCTCTTGAACAGAAATGTCAAGAACTTCATTCCCAATTAACAGCTGAATGCTTCCGTCCGACCACTTTACAAAGCGTGCATTGCTTTCATACTGTATTCAAATAGAACAATTTAGATAATTACAAAAGAAGATAATAAAACAGAACTGGTCTTTAATGCGTTAAGTTACTCTTCCAGTCTAGATGAATAACATTTTACTTTCTGCTGCATATTCTACAAACTGAATTACATGTTTCAAGAGGTAATGGGGCCCTCATTTCATGTACAAATGATCAGATCTCATGGGGACTTTTTCCAACTCTTGAGTTCTCAGGAAAACAATATAGCATCTGATTTTTTTTGTCAAAATGTGATCACCCTCATAAATAATCGGCCTGACAAGACTCTTCAAGCATCATTAAGTTCTTATGAAAAAAATTGAAAGGAATAGCAGGAGTAAGGTGTTCTTTTATTTTCTTTTTTGAGACAGTAAAAATAATATATTGATTATCTCAAAGAAAATCCTTATTTCATGTGATTATAAGTTTCAGACTTGATATATGGCGCAAATATTTCCAGTGGATGATGAAATTTTCTGCATCTAATTTAAATAAAAGCACGTTCATCTTTATATGGACACTTGGCGTAATGTCATTTTGTATGTCCTAATAATGAATAACTAAAATCAAATGGTTTTCACTTACGGATTTTGTGCCATCCGGCTTGTGAACACTCCTCCATCGGACAACATTGTTTTCTAACCGTATGCGTTTCTTGGATCCAGATTCATCCGTCTCAAACATATCCTCTTCGGTGTATGTTTTAGGATCAAATGGTTTTGGTTCAATGCCCATAATATTAGAAATTCTTATCATGTTCATCTGCAAAATATAATAAATCGCGTATTCAAAGAAAAAATCATAAAGAAGATGAGTAGGTTTAACAAAAGCATGATGGGGATCAACCTCAAGGATACTTGGGCAAAAAGCCCAAAATTTTGGCAGTGTTATACAAAAGTAAAATTTCTACCTAATTAAGGCAAAATAAATAAACAAAAAAAAAAAAAACTTCTCAGCAGTTTTTCAATAACAGGGAATGGTAAGCATGACCTCCTACAAGCTAATGAGATCAATTATTAAACGAGATGCAGCTAGCTTGAGCTCAGAGCTGCCTTAATGTCTCCCTATATATACACTCTTCCACAATAACTACTTTACCTATCTATCATTGTTAGCCTACAACAGCAATTTTCTCTGTGACAAATGTCTTAGTTAAATTTGTAACATACAAGAAAAGAAAATTCTGTGTTGGTCACTAATACTTATCCCGTGTGTTTCAAAGTAGGCCTTCAACATAGGTTTAGTGTATCCATTATCAACAAAAAAAAAAATCTAAGCACGAATATTTATACTATGATAGGAACCCTACTTCCAATAAAATGTAAACATTAAAATCGTTAATTATTTTAGGAGTTTGAAAATCATTTTGACATACTACAGGTTTCTTCTCGAAGGTATACCTGAATTTATGAGATAGATACAATGATAAGAGATAACAAATACTGATCCCGAGTAAGAATGTATAAGAAAATACATGGCCCTGACAAAGAGATTATAAATAGAGTAGATTTACGGCACTGAGGACTCCGGTGAAGATTTGACGGAAAGCCTCAGTTGTAATAGCTCAAAAGCTTATGTAGTAAATCAATTTACTTCTGTCGCGTCTGACGCATGAAGGCTGCAAGTTTTCAAAGTTGTAACAAACCTAAAATGGGAGGATCTTCTCATGAAAAAGTTGTGATTCGATCTTTATTCTTTTTAGAAAGAGAAGAGAGCTCTTTGTATCCAACTAGGTCTGGCTCAAAGTCTAAGAAAAAGAGAGAAGGAAACTAGAGGTCGGAAAACAAATAGTAACGAAGAATTTTTTTCACTGCATCCTCTTTCCCTACCCTAATGCGGAATCACACTAAGGGTTTTAGGTACATAAGAAGGCTTCTTCTTGAAAGTAGTTGGAGTCATTAAATAAGTATTTGGTGTCGGGTTTTCCGAAACTGCAGCTGGAGTTTTTGGATTTGTGGGTTGAGATTTGCTCTAATGGTGGTCAGAGTTATTAGTAGTCGATGGAGTAGTTTTTCATTGCTTCCTTTATATGGCTTGAGGCTGTTGTATGTCTCTTAAATGGTACAGTAGACTAATCTCGATCCCCCCCCCCCCCCACACACACACTTTTTGTTATATTTTATTTTATTAGATTGTTGCATTCTCCTTTGCTCTTTTTTCTTTCTTTTTTGAGTGTTTTCTATTTTATTTTAGTTAGAAAATAAGAGAGGATTATGGAAGATCCCTAAAAAATTCATGAAATAGACACCTGTGGGAAATACAAGTCTTGTTTAGATTATTATTTTTTAAAAAGAGGAAATGCCTCCATTGTCTTTTTAGCTACTAAGTTTGTAGGTGTAAAGTTCAATTGATATAAAGTAATATTATTTGAGTGTTTACTTATGGTTCAATAATCCTAATTCGAATTTTACTTAAATTTTTCTTCCACCAATTGGTTAACGTCATTATACTTTCACAGTTTCAGTTCATCCATAGGCTAGGTTCATCCAAGTTAGCACCAACTTCATATCGTACAGAGCTACTACTCCAACCACTCCCAAGTCTTAACAATGGTCAAGTAAAGTTTTACAATTCAATCCCTCTAGCATTGTATACTACTGAAGGTGATGTTAACATTGATATTGGTAATGGGGTTAACCACATTAATGAAAAAGTAAATGTTGCTGCTAAGATGTTGGGGAGTTATGAGGGCCAACCAACAAGAAAAACAGCAAGAAAAGAGTGTAAGAAAATATGTATGGTCAAAATTCAAAATGCTTGGTTGATAGCTCGAACCAACATGAAAAAAGCGGTGATGTACAAAGTTATACTTCAAGCTCTTTAGCTCAACTCAAGTGCAATAAAGGCAAACGCTTATCTGGTTGTATTTAAGAATGTTTTAATGAAGCCATGAAAGAAGCACCCCAATGCTCATAATAACAGTATAGGAACAAAAGGTGTGCTACTCTTTTGGGGACACACACTAAAGTCGGAGGGGGGGGGGGGGGGGGGGGGGGGGGACGAAGCTAACTTATACCACTCCTACAATACTAGATGGAATTCAGATTGCAAGATGTCGAATTTATGGACAATATCAAAGAGTGTGAAAAATATGTTGCTGGTAATTTTGTGGGTCGAAGGCAAGAATGCTCTTATTAGGCAATAGAAGCTCAAGGGATCATTCAAAATGACTATACAAGGAAAAAGATCTTATTTCTTCAAGTTTACAACGGATGAAGAAAGGGAAAGAGTGTTGGAAATAGGGTATGTTAACATTTAAGGGAGACGTTTCTTAGTAAAGCCCTGGAGATCCTATATTTAAAGTGATGAAGAGGACTTCAGCTTAATTCCTATTTGGGTCAAGTTGAGAAACATTCCCAATCTCTACTGGAATGATGATGGTATTAGTAAAATTGCAGGTGCTATTGGGTTTCATTTGTTCATGAATCATGGATAAGATAAGTGTGGGCTATGTTAGGGTGAGTGTGGAAGTGAAGTTTGATAGTATTGTTGACGAAGACGGTTTCCAAATTTTGCAAAGAAAGAAAAAAGATAGCAAGAAAGCTCAAGTTGTTGACGTGACAACAACATAGCAAGAAAGCTTCTAAACTACCTTGTTGGGTAACGCAAGACAAGGAGACCTTGCTAGAACAATTGACTATAAGAAGTTAAAGACTTTTAATGATGGGGCACTAGGTTCATCTAGAGAAAAGGCTTTTATGGAAGCGAAGGAAGCCAAGAAGAGGGAAAGGGAAATCGCTAAAGAAGCAAAAACAAAAGAAATAGAAGAGCAACTAGCTAGAGAGATAGATATCTTCTTTCCCACTTAGCTTCTCTTTGTTTTTAGTTCTTCGTGCTTCCCCTCAGGGCTTTTTTATGAGAATGCTTCCCCTGGGGGTTTAATTTCCATTGTTTTGATGTTGTAGCATGTTTGGGTATTTTGTTGGACGTTAGGCTCTTTTCTCTCCTCGTTTTGGACGTTCGGGGAAGTTGTCCCCATCTTATATTTCCTTCTTTTTTTCCTTTTTTTTTGTAAACCAGGGTGGCCTGTCGACAACCCCAGCTTACCTTGAGATATGTGTTGATTATGCAAGTGTATGAAAGTAGGATTTTAGTCATGATTATAAAGATCATGAAATGGCTATTGCGACCTCTCTTTTTTCAGTAAACTAAGAAAATTTCCAGCCTAATTCCGGAGTAAGGGTATAACAGGAAAATTTGCATGAATTGCAACAAAGGTATGTTTTCCTTGAGATCGTTCTACAAGTTCAGTTCACCTTTCTTTACCTCTATGGTTTCCCTGTGAATAAATTTTAGATCCCCAAGTTACACACCAAAGTGGCATTCTATCCTTTTGACTGTTTATTGAAAAAAGGGCCTGGCCATAGATTTCTTAAGAGTATGACTTTGAAACACAAACAAGTTAATGCTCCAACGTGCAAGAGATATGAGACTTCATAGAGCACCTTATTTGTCTACCTTTTGCTTCAGAAATTTAATTGGTCTATAGTTTCTCTGGCTTTTCTCGTAAACAGGTCGAATTGGTTGAAACTGAATGTTGGGTAATTTGAAGGAAAGGAAAAATTATTATCACCAAAATACTCATATTCCAGTGAGTAGTGCACATAAGGATATGAGTGGCATATTCTTCGAGCCTATCATTGCCTGGTATGTTTTCAGAATGTTCTTTTCTTGAGAAGGAGTATTGCTAGGTGCTAGGAGGCTATTTTGGGAAGCTTTTGATCTGTCAGTTCTTCATACTTGTACTACGAGTATCTTTGTTTCTTCCTTATAGTGACCTTGTCTGTCCCTATTTCGTGTACTAGGTGTACCTTATTTCGTCTAGCTCGATAAATCTCTTTTTATATAAGAGATATACAAAAGTAAACTTGCCAGATACTATATTTGGTGATTTGCTATACTCCCTATATTTTTATTAATGAATATCACCCCTTGCCGCCACCATCCTGACTTCAGTCATCCAGCTTGGATGTATCTCTAGGACCAATCCTACTTGTTATTAATGAATATCACCACAGAATCAATCTATCTCCCTCTATCTCTGCTGAATGATCCAACGGCATCATCACGAATTTAAGTTGTTATTTCACTTCTATGTGAAGCTAGCTTCATTATTAGCATAAACAGTAAAACCTAATACATGGAAGTCGCGGAGACTACTACCACACGCTATTCTCTCTTCACCCGTCTCTCTCTTTCTTTATCTATCTTCCTCTCCTGATTAATTACTACTTCCTGATTATAAGTTAATTACTACTACGTACAGTGTATTGAAAACGTAATTATAAAAATAAAAATAAAAAGGAAAAAAATAGACCTTGTCAGGAAGACCAGGTGGCAGACGCAATGGAATTTCTAGCTCCAAGGGAGGGCCAACTGGTTTCTCTTTCGATTTCTGCTCGTACTTATCCTCCTCTGATTCATACTGAGCATCTTCATCAGGCACTATATCCTCTGGTTCGAGATTCTTCTCATAGCTGTCTTCCTCGTCCATAGGGGATCCCTACAACAAACAAAATTAATTCTTTTCTTGTGTATTTAACTAAGAGAGTAATATATAACAATAGGATAAACTTCAAATAAATAAAACGGTCTGTGCTCACATGAGACTCTTGCTTTCGGTCATTCCGAGTTGCATAGTCAGCCAGTTCATCCTCATCCTCCGAATCACCAAACACAACATGCATCTCAGCCACCGATTGTGAGAGATGAGTCGGGTCTTTTTCTTTATTTCGTGATTTACTGTTGAAAGCCAAAACAAAAAAATTGATTATCAATAACAAGTTACAAGTTGAAAAACATAAACACAGGATGGATACACAGAGATGATAATAAATTAAAACATCAGTCAGTGACATACTATGGGAAGATATAAAGGCATAATAAATAAATAAAAAAGAAACAATGCGTGCATAAACTATAATCAAGGAAATCAAACAGGTTCTTTCAAGGCTCTAAAAACAATTGAGGAAAGAGGTGGCCCGAAACAATAAGCAAGGATGGATGAAGAGAAAATATTTTTATAAACCAAAAAAAAAACTGGACCGAATCTTTGAATATACTACCACCATAAGAACACCTCTAGTAGCGCTCTTCCTCAACATGTAAGAACTTAAAAATGTAACTTTTGGAGCACTTAACTTGACTGCTACTCTTATGGTAAAAGAAATTGGCAATTCGTGTGGTCAGTGTTGTTTGAAGTTTTTGAAGAGTATTGTTCGAAGTTTTTGGCAGGTGGTTTTCTCACTTTTACAACATAGTTGCATAATGTATTTTTAAGAATTTGAAACTTTATAAAACTATTGGAGATGCACCAATACAGATTAAAGCAGCTTAAAAACATTAATCGATGGTTTACAAAGGCAGATGAAATTAAAGCTCTCTACAGAGATGGTTATCTTGCCAGCAGCAAAATGCATATTGACGTCTACGATCTTCATATAAACATAAAAGTTCTCTCAAATTAAAGCTTTTTCCAAGGAACTAAGAGAGTAACATATAAGATCAACAAAGAGACAATAAAGAGAATAAATAACTATGCTCTAAGCAAATTACCTCGATGTTCTAGCCTGATCAACCTCATCATCATTGTCATCATAATGGCTCCCATTCGACTTTTCTGATTCAGAATCAATTATGTCCCTCCTCCTGCTTGTTACTACTCTTTGGCCATATTCTTCTTGTTCGTCACTTTCACCCTCTTTCCCTTCACTTTCTGGCCTTTGATTATTACTAACTTCTCTTTCAAATGAACTTTGAGCCTTGTCACCTTCACCCTCACCTCTATAAAGATCTGGATCTGCATCACCCAACTCAGTTTCACTCTCTATTTCAACCTCCTCCTGCTGCTGGAAATTGACGTTACTTTCCCCCTCTAACTCAGCCCCACTTTCCCCTTCTCCCTGGTTATAAAACCATCATAAAATGATGTTAGAATCAGTTAGGTAACAAACACAATATTTTCACTACATACACCTACCTCATACAGTAGCAAAAATTTAAGACATACATTTTTTTTATTCAGTTAACTACTAATCTTGTTGCTCGGGCGGTCTTCGCACACGTAGTTAGCATCATGTGCAGAGAACAACTGATTAAGAATCTGAGATATGCAGTTTTCCAAGAAAAAATTTGGTCGAGAATTTTAACAGGTGTGTGCCGAGGACGTTCTTAGGCAAGTGTAAAGAGAAAGTAACAAAGACTACAGAGTTAGGTTACCAAAGATATGTAACTGGCTAATTTTACAAGGGAGTAAAGGACTAGTAAATTGGAGCAAAGAGTTCACACTTGATGTGCTGATTCCTAACACATTCAGTAAAGTGTATTTTCTATTTAGGTTTCTTGTCGCATTTTAATAGAATGTAGTAAGATACTTTTTACAAATGTAGTTATGCTGGTCACAGACTTTCTGTAGGGTTTCCTCCCTTATCAGGTTATAGTGAAATAGAAAGTGTGTTTAAAGAAATTTTTCATATAGATTACCAGCATAAGGATCCATTTTTCTTGTGGAGCAACGTTGTGATCAACCTCCTCGAGTTTAACCTCATGTCAATTGGTTTCTCTTGACCAACCTCCATTGTTGACCACGTCTTGGAAACTGAAGAATATGGACCTGAACATGAAAATCTAATTCTTACTTGAAATGGCCCACTGATTGTAGATTTATTTTCGATCTCTTAACAATATCTGAGAATCACTAACTGAACCAAATAGTTGGAGTTGCTTGATCATATCAAACAGATATATTGCTTCTCGTCCTATAATGCAGATGAAACTCCTCAAATTATACCGTTGGTATGCACTGAGCTCTTGAAATTGCATTCAGAAATTTTTCATATAGATCACCAGCATAAGGATTCATTTTGTCCTATAGAACATTGTTGTGATCAATCTCCTCGAGTTTAACCTCATGTCAATTAGTTTCGATCAACTTCCATTGTTGACCATGTCTTGGAAACTGAAGGATATGGACCTGAACATGAAAATCTAGTTCTTGCTTGAGATGACCCAATAATTGTAGATTTACTTTCGATCTCTTAACTATATCTGTGATAGGATCACTAACTGAACAAAGTAGTTGGAGTTGCTTGATCATATCAAACAGATATGTTGCTTCTCGTCCTATAACGCAGATGGAACACCTCAAATTATGCCCTTAGTATACACTGGGTCTCTTGAAATTGCATTCAGACAGTAAGTTTAGGAAGACAAGATTACTCCTGGATTGAGACAGAGGCCAGGTAGCATAATATGTATACATCGATCACCCTAGATCCTTGAACTTACCATTGCAACTTTGGGCTTTGAAGATGCGAATGGATGCTCTTATGCCCCTTCTTTTCAAAGCTACTTGGTCAAGGAAACAATCTTGTTCTTACAAAACTTCCAAGGACATAAATTGGCAGGATGTAACTTAACAATACGCTTAAATTACGAGCCATATGCAATATCAGCAAAGCATTACAAAGCGTAAATAACTCCAGATGCAGGCATCAAATCCAACTCTTTAAAGAAACAGAATCAGAGTATGATGTAAGAGTCAACATTGGCATTGTTTCCTGCTGTCCATCTCAATACCCAAGGAAATAACGGTGCATTTTCATTGGATACTGGTCCCAATCTGTAAATGATCGTTTAAGAGAAATATGCATCTCGTAGGGGTTTTGGGTCTTCTCACAAGGAAGTTTTCAAAAAACTTTGGTAAATGTGTGCGCGTTAATTCTCAACTTCCTGGGGAGGTAAATTTTCAGAGATGTTGTTTTTAACCATTTCATTCCGTTTGAACCATTTGAAGTATGTTTGTCATCTCAGGAAAGGCAATCGACTGTGTACTAAAAATTATGTTACTCAGCACCCTATTTCAAAATTTGTGTTTTACTTAAGAGTTCCTCGATCTTGTAAGTCTTACATATCTCCCCTCTCGGAGCCAAAACTGATGGCTGCAAATGTGTTTATACCCTCAAAGTATCATCAAGATGGTTCGATGGAACGCCCAAAGGCGCGATTAGAGGCCAATTATATAGTCTATGATGTGGATTATCACGAGTCTTTTGAACCGAGTGCAAGAATTCGTTTGGTGTGAGCTCTCCTATTAGTTTAAGTGTGTTTTAACTTGCCTTCATATCAGCTTCGTGTGAAGAATGCCTTCTTACATTATGTGAGGCAGGAAGAAGTTCACATGGATCAATCACCTTGTTATTTTGTTGAAGGGAAGAATGAACTTGTTCTTTGAGGAAAGCTATAAATGGATTCAGACAGTCACCACAAAAACAAGGTTCAATACTTTCAGTGATGAATGAGTTAAATATGGTTTCCATAGATCTTATTCCATCCCTCGGTGTTGACTAGCTGATAATCTTCTGTGATCATTATCTTGGTCGTATATGTTAATGTTATTATTATTAACAGGAGCGACTCTGGGGGAATTTCTAATTTCAAGAAGCATATAGGTTAACCTTTTCATATTAAGTACTTGGGCCTTTTAGCTAATTTTTTGGGATCATGGTTGCTTGTTCCCAGACCATACTTAGTTTGTCTCACTCAAATTTCATTCTAGATCTTTTACTGGAGACAGGTTGGCTTGGATTTTATCCGATTGATACTCTTATATATATCAATTCTACTGCTAAAAGTGATCAGGGAAAATGTGTTAAGGACAAATGACATTATCGGTAGTTGGTGACAGATTGATTTACCTTAATCAAACGACCGTTAGGAAGTGCTTTTGTGTTAGGGAAGGCAAAAAATAAAAGATGTCACAAAACAGCTTGTACGTCCAGTCCGTTTATCCCCTCCTCTTCTTCATCTTCATCCCTCTATCATCTCCTCATCTCTATCTCTCTCTTCTCCCTCATAACCCTCATCTTATCACCACCAGCTTCTTCATCTACCCATCTCCCGCATCTCTTCATATCTCCCTCTTTCTATCTCCTCCCAATCTCGTCCTTGAGGGAGTTTCACCCTCTGGGGTTACTAATGTTACATTTCTCTATATTACTAATGTTGTTGAATTTTTAGTCAGTATATGCATGCACCAAGAAAACCTCATTCAGAGGCTGTATTCTTATTTAATGTTATCTATAAGGGTCCCCAAGAAAAACTTACTGTCTCAGGCATATAGAGGTTGATTGGGACTTTATTTAGGATTGAGTCTCGTCGAAGGCGATTACCGCGCCACATACAGATAAGCTTGGGGACACCCTTGTGAAGTCTATGGCTCGTCGACCTCTTTGATAATGTAGTTTAAGCTGATCATGTTGGAAATGTATGCTATAGCTCAAGAGGAGTGTTAAACTAGTTTGTACTATGAAAATTAGTCTATTGGATACCAGATTAGTATATGTACTACGAAAATTTGTAACTCTATAAACAAAGAAGGTAGAGACTATAATCAACTCTCCAGTTTTTTTCCCGCTTTCCCTACCATTCTTTTTTCTCTCTAAATTCGGTTTGTCAAATATACTGGCCCAAAGAGAGCATGCATTTTCACTAACTATATACCCGTTTCTTTAGATATCATACCCAGTCATTTGGAGAATGGGGTATTGTACATAGTTCATTTGGCACCAATTTCTATTCACGATTTGAATTTACCTGATGATTCTTACAACTCAAATGTGAGTTAGAAAAAAATACCAAACCGCATAACTTATTGGGGCCTTGGAGGCGTGGCTAAGAAGTCGGTATGAAGTATGGGTTTAGGAGATGGTATCTTTTTAGAAGCAGCGCCAAAAAAAATTATAGTAACCCATTGAGAAAAAATTGTTGGTTATTCGACTTGAGTACTGCTTGAATTGTCACAGATTCGCAACGAGGAGCAGTGACTAGTTTCCACATTCGCATTTTCCTTTGCAGCAGTTCACCTTTACTAAACTTACACACTTTCTCAAACAATAATATCTTTTTAATCTCATGTTGGTCACATAACTGAACAAAATTATCGAAAAAATCGCTGATTAACATAAATGTTTGTTTCCAAATTTTACGTCGAAATACGGAAAAACTATACAGTTTACAATAGCATTTGAATCATATCTACAGATCCCAATGTCGCAAATTGCACAAATTTACTGTAACTCAATATGAAACATATGAACATAATGAGAAGAGATCATACAGAGAGATCATCTGGTTGATGAGTTGAGTCTTGGGCCGAATCAACCTCTTCTTCATCTTCAGATTGATCTCCAAATAGGTTCTGCATCATCTGGTTTCTCTTCTCTTCCCCCATCTCTCCCTCTTCTTGCACCAATAATTACAGATTTGAGGAAAAAATTAGGGTTTAAGTTAGGGTATGTTGAAAGAAGATGAAACAAAGGAGAGGGTAGAAGAACATGTAAACGAGGACTAGCTTAGCTTGACTCTGGGAAATATGTAAACGGTACTGTTGGGACCATCTCCAACGGTTCAAAGATCTTTGAGTTGCTCTAAGGTGCCATTTGTTTTTTTGCTTATGAGTGTGAGGTGGCGTTTGTTTTTTCGGCTGACTCCACTCATTCATCTCAGTCTGAGTAGAGTCAGTGATTTGGTCACTAAGAGGCATTAGTTTTTCTCTCACTCAAACACTGAGTGGAATCCGAGTCAGTGATTTGGGTCACTCAGAGTCAGCCCCAATAAGCCAGCTTAGTGCTGAGTCTGACTCTAAGTCTATTTTGGCTCCCCAAACTACCCTTACAAAACATAAAAAAAAATTACAAAAATATCACATCTCTTCTACAATGTCTCTCTCAAGTTCAACTCGTCAAAGACGACCTCCTCTCTCAAACCCTTCTTCATCAACATCATCTTACTCGAAGCTCGACAAGTCAGGAAGAAATGGCGACAAAGATGACGAGAAGAAGAAAGGGTTGAATTGGTTTATACCATTGTTTGCTTTAGGGATATTAAGATACATGAGTGCCACAACTAACATCATCCATGACTGTGATGAGGTTTTCAATTATTGGGAACCTCTTCATTTCCTTCTTTACAAATCTGGGTTTCAAACTTGGGAGTACAGGTAACCCTTCTCTATCTGTTTCTTTAGATTTTGATTTATTTGCAATAGTTTGATTGAGAGAGCTTTTAGTGTTAAATCTGTATTTGATTATGTTTAAGTACACTTATGGTAAACTGGAATTGATGCCATGTAAATTGCATTATGGTTATTAGTTATTACCAGTTAATTTGGAATAGTTTATCAACCCGAAGTTTGATTCTCCAAAGCCTCTGAACATTTTACAATAGTAGACCAGTTCATTTGGCTTCTAAATCTTTGTATTGCAGTTCTGCTCAGGTCGAGAACATTGATCATGTCTTTGCCAAGAGTGACATTGCTTCTCAGATAAGGAGTTATTTTATTGCAGTGTGTGGTGTAGACAACTATAACTTTGAAACTCACTGGACTAAACATAATATATGGTTCCTAAAAGCTTATCATAAAACTCATATGGAGATTGTTAGAAGGTTGATTCCCAGTTCGATCAATTGGAAGATATGGAGAGCTAGGTGTAGTAAGTAAAAATATGATGATCTCAAGATAGTTGTTGCAGGTGTAACGACTACACAACATATAGCTATAAAGAATAAAAGCCTAAAGGTTGTCAAAATAGTATTTGTAGTTGTAGCTGTTTACTGTAATATCTTATATGATATATGGTAAAGCTTGATTACAGCCTATATGATATTCCTCTTATTGCTTATATGATATTCCTCTTATAGCTTATATGATATTCCTCTTATATGATATATGGTAAAGCTTCATGTTAGCAAAAACTTATATGATAATTCTCTTATAGCTGCTTTAGAGAAATAAGTACTATCCATTAGTACTCCTCTTATACACTAAAAATATTTACAGGAAGGAAAAGACTTTTAATGCTATTGGGAGTTCCATCTGGGAGTTGTGGTGCTATTCCTAGAGATGTTAAAAATATTGAAGAAGATTGCTATAGAGGATTAATGTACTAAACCTATACCATGAGCAACTCTTGTAGGACTGTCTATATTTAATATATAATGCTTTTAATGGATAAATGTTTTGAATGGATAGATCGATGCTTTGTCCATTGTAACTGGTTATATGTAGCTTTTAATGGATAAATACTTTTAATGGATAGGTTTTTTTGTTCCCCTAAAGATGTTAGTTTTTGTTTATCTGTAGCTGTAGCTGTTTAGATATTAGAGCTTGGGGGTTTCAACTTGATTATTGTTGTTTATTTTTTCTGTAGGTGTTGTAGCTACGCTGGACATTGAGCTTGGGGGTTAAACTTTAGGTAGTTGAGGTTTCTTTCGCTGACTTTTAATACAAGAGTAATACCAGAATCTGTATATATACAAGAATTTGTAGAAACTGTGGGAAATATTTGATCTCCACAAACTGTACAGAAACTTGAACTGCTTGGCAGGCCTACTTTTATGGAGATAATGGAGCTGTTTATGCTGCACTAATCTTACCTATGTATTTATATTAACTTCAAAGCAATGTTGGAACCAATGTATTTGTGTTTGCTATATATACATGTTCTTTTCTATATATTTATGTTTGCTATATATACAGGTTATTCCTTATATATTTATGTTTGTTATATATATGTGGTGTTGACGTTACTAACGAAGGGGTGGTGGTGATGGGGGTATTGGTAATGAATATGTGGGGGTGGTTCCTTATAAACTGATAGGGGTATTTTGGTTTTTTGTCTATCTTAACAAACACTCAGACTCATACCAAAAAAAAAAACACTCCAAGGCATCCACTCAGCTAGTAAACGCTTATAAGTGGACTCAGATTTAGACTTAGACCCATACACTCACTCAGACTCAGGAGCAAAAAAAGCAAATGACACCTGAGTCTGAGTCTGAGTGAGTGTCTGGGTCCGAGTCTAAATCTGAGTCCACTTAGATGCGTTAACTAGCTGAGTGGATGCCCTGGAGTGTTTGTTTTTTGGTATGAGTTTGAGTTTGAGTTTGAGTGTTTGTTAAAATAGACAAAGACCAAAATACCCCTATCAATTTATAAGGAACCACCCCCACCTATTCATCACCAATACCACCACCACCACCACCTGTAATAGCCTAATTCAGGGGTACAGACTTAGCCTTTACACCAAATATATTTAGAGCGTTCAAGAATAACATACAACGATCAACAATACGGTTTAGCGTGGAAAACCTTTGAATAGGTTAAAAACCACGACCTCTCCTGAGGATTTTGAGAAAGTGATGATCTTATTAAGATTGATATTCTATTACAATGAATGTCTTGAGAATATAGGATGATAGAGCATGCACTTTTCTATCGTGATCGTTATGTCCCTCATCTGCAGTTCTTCAGGTCATTTTATAAGTCTTCTAATATGACCATTTGATGACCATAAAGTTCATTAATGATGGACATTACAAGTGAGTGTGAGATATTATTTGACCATGTTGTGTAACGTTCTGACCCTTGCTGTTCTACAACGGCTCTATTGCTGATTATGTGCTTCGCGCAGGTCAAACTGCTGGTGCAGAGGTCGAAAGTGATGTCTCGAACTGGGGAAGGTTTGGTTATGTCTTTAGTAGTGTTTCATGTATGCTAATGAGGTCAAGGGTGAGGTTTGAGTATGAGATACAAAATAAGCTATTACAAAATGGCTCTTAACCAATAGCATGAGTATCGTTAGAGATGAGTGGTATTGGTTGAGAAGCTCATTTTGTACATGTTTGTGATTGTGCCATATGCTCTGTTGTTAAGGTCGAAAGTTTATCTGTAGTTCGAAGATGAAGCATGAGCTCGTGATGCGGAATAAGCCACTACAACCGCCCCCTCTCAGCCAATAGTACAAGAATGATTATAGGCGAGTGGTGTTGGTTGAGAAGTGTCATTAAATATTGTAGTTATGTCGGAGGTTCATTTCCTATGTCAATTCATGAATCTCTGTTGGGTTTGTTGGGTTTTCTAGAGCTAATGACTGTAGTCAAATATTTTTGCATGTGAAATCCATTTGGCGCTGGGAATTTGTAGAGTCTACTTTGAATGTTGATCGGTGTATAAAAGGTACTCTGAGTTGGGTTTTGAGGAGCAAACCCTTCGTCTCTGATTTCTTCCTCACTATTTTCTTGCGGTAATAATGGTGACGACTAGGACTCAGGCCCGAGAGTTTAGGATCCGGAGGAAGATAAAGGAATTGCGTATAAGGTATTTTGGTTATTAACCGCTGCATCTTCCTACTCTAATTCATGTGTCTCCCATTTTTTATCGTATGTCTTATGAAGAAGTGATGGAGGCAGAGGATAATTACTACCAAATAGTACATTTTCATTACTTGGTTACATCTGAGGTGGAACATCGTAACGGTCTTCGTCTGCTGGCGGAGGAGGTTGTTACAACTGAAGATGAAGCGGCAGGCATTCGGCCGAGGGAGCCACATCGATATCCTGCCAATGAGTAGGTCTTGGTGAAGAAATGATGCCTTTCATCTGTTTCTAGCATGCGGGGAGGTGAGGAGGATGCAGAAGATCATTTTCTTCCATGGACCATAGTTCTTTGGCCATGAAGAAAATCTTTCATCTGTGAAACTATTTCTGACTTTCCTACATCTTATAGCATGGAATCAAAGTTTGGTCTGCTTCTTCTGTAAACTGTTTGTTCCAAGAAAAAGATTTCGAGCTAATATTTTATATAAATTGAAGTAATCTGTAAAATCTCTGTTGTAAAGTATTATGTAAAAGTAACTTTCGGACTGAATAAAATATATGTTTTCTGTTATGGTGATATTGTATATTCGAGCTTGATTGTTTTCTGTGGTAATTAGATAAGTAGGTGTCATGTGTACGAAGGAAAAAATGGTAGTGAGAGTTGAGGTAAAATTTAGAGAAGGTCGAGTTGCTGGTTCAAACTGAAAGTCTCATCTTTATGCGAGTTGTGTGTGTTGTCATGTACGCGTCTAAGGGGAATATTTTGTGCTATGGGGTAATGATTTGTCATGATATTCTGCATATATATTATGTTGTTCTAGAGATGTTCGCACCAATATTTTTGGAGGAAAATTTATGGGGTGATTGAATATGCGGAGATCTTCCTTTGTCTATAAGTAGGGATTCCTTGTTATTGTTACTTGTATTGTTCTAGAGTTATTATGTTCGAGCATGGTGAGGACTCGATCTCAGAGTACGCAGTAGGCGACGGATGATCGGTTTCATATCAAGGTTGTTGAACTCCGTGAACGCTATTTTCGTAATTTATCGTATGATGTTGTTCTTTCGGAATGGCCATTAAATTTGGTTGGCTTGGATGATGAAGGCAGGCGTGTCGAGCATGATCACTTCATTTGGTGCAATATTTTCCGTAAATCGTTATTCGATCCCCATGTGCAAGAACTGACTATTCGACAGCTAGCATGCGATAAGATCGTGGAAGAGGATGTAAGGGCAACGAATGGGGAGTTAATTCTATGTGGACAACCAAACCATTGGGGGTGCTTCAGATGTAACTGGGGAGCTCGGTGAGCTCGAAGTTGTGAGATTTGTTGAAAGTAATCTATTTTGTGGCAGTATTTTGTGGTGGAGTGTTTGAATAAAAATATAATATGAGTGATCGTGAGAGAATGAAGTATGTGACGTTCCAATCTGATTGAATAAAGTATTTTATTATATTTATTGTGTACAGATGTTGTGTATGACAGCTGTAGGATTTAAACAGCTGTAGAGATATCTTCGAATTTTGAAAATTGGGCTATTTTAGGAAATTTTGTACGATCTTGGTAGAATATAAGTAAGATGATTGGTCATTTTGGTATGGGGCTGAGAAAAGGTGTAGGGTTGGTAATGGTAGATAATAGAGACAAACGTGATGGTGGCAAACGTTATCACAGAAGTCATGATGAAGTTGTGAAACAAAAAGACGTGCTTGTAGCAACAGTGAGGATGACTGATACGTGTCAGAAGATATCATCATTTTATTAACCGAGGGAGAGTATAAAAACTCGTTTTTCTCTCTCTCCCTTATAAATTGTCTACAGTTTTAGAGAGAGAAAAAAGTGGTACGCATATCATTATCAAGGAGAGGAGGCGTTTGAATGTTGATTACATTTTGAGAAAGACATCTTCATCGAGTGATAGGAGGTTGTCAGAGAGACAAAGGGAACGCTCATATTTGAAGAGACGTCCGGGTAAAACGGGGATTGCTTCTCGACAAGTACAGGTTGGTGATGAAAAACTTTTGTATATTTGATTTTGTAAGTACTCTGTGTAGTAATCTGTGAACGTTAGTAATATGTGTAGTTTGTTTTAGAAACTGGGGTTTTTAGAGGATTTTGAAAATATAAAAAATAAGAGAAAGTCAGTAATGTAGGATTTGTGTATATGTTATATTTAGAGAGAGAAAATGTGTTTATTGTAGAAGAAGATGGAAATTTGAAATAATTTGATTTTGACTTTTTGGGATTTGGGGAAATAGAAGTGTTGACTGGGGAGAAGGTGGGTCTGTTTGTAACGTAGTGATAATGATAAAAAAAATGCATTTGTATCTGTATGTTCAGTATGCGTTCTAAACCTAGCGTTCCTGCTAGCAAATTTGTAGTGTCATCCAGTTCTGAGGAAACATCGTCTTCTGGAAGGGGGGACGAGTGTAGTATAATGGAGAAAACTGTTAATAGTGTGGGGACAACGATAGAGGTGGTGGGGCCCAGTAGATATGAGGGCGTAAAGGGGAGGGAGGATGAAAGGGAGAAAAAGAGGGTTATTATCATATACCCTGAGGGGGTGGATATAGGGAAAGAGTACTTGAGAAATAAAAAAGAAATGTCCAGGAGAGTGGGGAAGGTACGTGGAGGACCAAGGTCTCTGGTTCAGAGCCTATGTCTCTGAAATAGAGGAAGAAGCAACGTAATATCAAGTTCCATGTTTGGAATAGTGGAAGAAGGATAGAGGTATTAGTGAGGGGGTTAACCTCTCGTATTACAATGGGCTTGGGTTATCAGACCCATGTGGGGTTTTTTTATGTTTCTTGAATCAGGTCGTATACGACCTTAGAATTTCGCTGACCAATTTTCAGAAAGGGGTCATGAATGCGTTATAGTACTGTCCTGCCTAGCTAAATAGGAATGTGTATGAGATGATGAGGGTATGTGAGGCATTGAATGAAAAATGGAGGCAGGAAAGGGATTGCGAAGCAGTTCGTAGCTGAAGATGTTTTAAAGTTTTACAAGTTTAAGTACATGGATGGTCGAAACAGTGGTTACCTGTATAGTAACTCGTCTAGGCCAAAATTCTTTAATTTTGAGTCTGCAGGTAGACCATCGAACAACCACCTTTTGTCGATTGAGGGGAGCTATTTACAGGTTCTAGATAGCTATTTTAATAAGATGAACCATAGATATTTTAATTCGAGTAAGTAATGTTGACCAACCTTCGAATAGTTGATAGCTATGTTTGTATGTTCTGTAGCTGATATTATGTTCTTCTTATTTGGCAGAGCCCAAACCGTTGGCTACTCCGAATAAGACTAGTCTATTTGATTGTATTGCTCACGACCAGGATGAGCTAACTGAGGTACTCAGTGAACTGGGTATCCGAAGGCATAAAAAGAGTAGATTCGATAGTGCCAAAAGTTCAGCGAGCTTAAGAAAAACGAGTTATGGCCGAGGGGAAAGCTGCAAAGACCATTGCTGACTTGCTGAGTCCTCCACCTTTTGTGCCTCAGACTATCAAGCGGCTTACTCGTAAATCCCAAAAGTCAGCGCAGTAAAGTAGCTCTGTTATTGGGGTTGTGCCCGCAGAACAAGAGATCACAAATCCTACTTCTGGTAGTGTGCAGGAAAAACCTAAAGTGAGCGTATTTGCGCTTAGGGACGTTGAGAAGAGTCTGAAGAGGAAATGGCCTATGGAGGAGGACAGTGATTGAACTAACCCTCATGCTGCTGCCAAGATAAAAGAGTTAGAGCGAAGATACTGTCAAATGGTCGGGACGAACTCGCAGAAGCTCGAGGATGAGTATCTCGAGCACACGTTCGCGGTATGTTGTTGAAAAACTATTTTCTTGACGTTTGCTTTCAAACTGAATGAAGTTGTTGAACTGATTCTTTTGTTTTTGTTATATTGGTAGCTGTCAACGATGCTGAAAGGGGTTAAACAATGTTTGGACAAGAGAGGCCAAGAATTTGATGCTCTGACAGCGAAGTTTGAGGCTCAATCAACTCGCGTGAAGGAGCTCGAGGGTGACCTTCAGTTGGAGAGAGATAGAAGGGTTGCAGATACTACCGCAGCTGTAGAGAAGTTCAATGAGTTGTCAAAGCATGACAAGCTCATGTCTAATACGGCTGCAGCAGTCTTAGTGGAAAGAGACCACTTTATCAAATCGTACTATTGTTTGGGGTTGAGTGTTGATGATGTGGAGTTAGCCCGGAAGGGTAGGTATACAGAGATCGAGCTCCCTGCTGAAGAGGAAGAGATGGCTGGTGATGTTGTTGGTATGTCTGAGAAAGTTTCAGACCTTCCTCTGGGTAATGCAGAGGCGGTCTATACTATTGAACAAACAATGGATCCTCTGTTGGAACATACTGAAATAATTCTCTTTCCGGAGAAAACACTGAAATCTCCTTCCGAGGTAGATATTAGCAAGCCTCTTTAAATGTTATGTGGTATATTGTCTTATGTTTTTCAGTTCGCGTGACTTGGATGTGATAGTACTCTGTATAATTGTGTAATGTTTTCTTTTTAGTGATATTTTGAAATATGTTTTTCATGAATGTTGGTATTGAAGTAAGGTATCTGTAATTTGTATAGGAGATAAAGCGTTTGAGAAAAAAAAACTCCGAATTAGAGAAGTCGCTGAGTAAAACGAGGGACTCCATGACTCATATTCAACAAGTATTTAACAAAGCTGAATACGAGAGAAGACAATTTAAGTTAAATTCAGAGAAAACCTTTAAAGAGTTATATGATCTGCAATGTAAATATGCTAAGATAAAAGTGGAGGGAGACAAAGTGTTAAGAAAGGAAGAGGAAATGGGGGTATTACTTCAAAAACTGAAAGAGTTGGTTTATTTAACAACCCAAGTGATAAGGTGAGGTGTCAGAGTATACTATTAGTTATGACTTTGTATTTTGATATCGAAGTAGATAGTGAGTGAGGGTTAAATAAGGCTTATATAGAGCTTTTGAGGGAGAGAGGTGTAGTTCCAGACCCAGCCCGAGTTATGTTTTTAGCTCAAGAAGTGGGCAATCATCATAGTTTATAAGCTAAAAAATATTCAGCTCGGACTGGTGTGTCTATTGTATGGGGTGATGTAGAACCTTTATCTGATGTCTTTGGCTTTATGTAGGATCGGAGGGCCATGAGGATTGTATTTTTTAGGATAAGGAAAGAGCAAATGGCAGTTCAAATGTAATTAGTGGGTGAGGTAAAGGGGTTACAGGATGAGCTATCGCAGCACCTAGAGCAGAAAATGTCTTTAGCAACGCGGCTGTCAAAAGAAGTGGATGTTCGATTGAAGGTAGAGGTGGAAATGAGGGCTTTAGGTGTGCTGCTGAAAAGCACGCATCAGCGGTTGCACGAAGCGCAAATGATATTAAAGGAGCATCTATGCCCCTCGCAAGCAAAAGTTGTTGCTCAGACGAAGCATGAGCGTCATATAGACAATGTTGTCGAGTTTTATGGGGGGGGGGGGAACTTACTAGAGTAGATAACGCATTTAGGAAGTTCGCAGAGGAGTGTGGGAAGGATTTTGAAGTGGAAAATTCCAAAGTAGAGAACCTATTGTTTAGCCGAGGTGAAAGAGGAATCGTTGGTGACCACTCCTGCCCGAGGTCGTGGGAGGAGTCATCAGAAGAGGACGAGGTCGAGCCTCTAATATCTCGATTGTGGCGTAAACCATGTCAACAGGAGGTTGTGACTTTTACCACATCGGTAGAGGTGCAAGTGTCGAATAGGAAGGCAGTGAGAGAGAAGCTACGGTTGTCTCCTGTCTGGAAGAGTCACAAATAGATTACTCTTGTTTTTCCGTGACTAGCCCTTCGTAGTGTTTGATGAGAAATATAATATGTTTTTTGTTATAACATAATAACGTATCTGACGTACTCAGATGCCACGTTCTTGATGTAACCTTGTGAATTGCTATATTTACTATGTTGTTATGAAGAATTATTAGAAATGTAATCTACTGTAATAGGTTGATATAGCTGTTGTACAGAGTCAATATAATACGTTACGCGTAGAAAATGAACAAATGCGTGTTGAGCTAAGATCGAGTCAAGAAGTAAGAAAAAGTGTTATTATGGCTGAAGAAAAATTGAGGGCGGAGATGAGTGAAACTTTTCATGAGAAAGAGGTGGTAATGTCTGTCAGTTTGAGAAAGATAGTGAGTTTAGAGGAAGAGATAAGAAAAAGGACGTTGGAGTTGGAAGTAAATCTGGACGAGTTAGTCAACAAGGTGCTGAATTATTGTATGTGCAAACACAAATTACAGAACTGCTAGTCACATTAGAGGCTGGAGGAAATAATGTGAAGGAACTACAGTTTTAAGTGAATATGCTTAAAGCGGAGATAAGCGATGTTAGAGCTTGTGCTCACAAATATGAGGCATTGTGGTTGGTTACTGGGATGATGGAAAGGAAATGGAGGAGGTTTGTGCTCAATATAATGAAGTCATAAAGAAGGACTGGAACAAAATATGTGATCTAGAGCAGCTTTCGCAAACACGGCACCTGGAGATCTTGGAATACCAGTCCGAAAATAATAGACTTTGAAGCGCGAATACGAAGCTGGAGGAGGATCTGTTGCGGCTAAAGCTTAGTTATGACATGAAGTGGGTAGAATGTAAAGGCTATGAAAATTCAATATCTTTGATTTTTCATATGGATGGATTCATGACCGTGCTGGCAGCTCAGAGTTATGATGTGTATCGTGCAAAACAACGAGTGGACGATCGTTATAAGCAACTGGAAGACATACTGAAGGAAGCGCAGCGTAAGCTGAACGAACTCCTTCTCAGTAAGCAGGTAAAAAATGAGGCGGGTGGTAGTCATGAGAGGGTGATGGCTACAGTAATATTATTTTTTACGGCAGAATTAAAGAGGTTGGAAGCGGAAAGTAAGAGGATATGTGATGGTTTGATCTCCCGAGGTGTAGAATATGAGATGGAGGTAATCCGATCTGAATATTTAGAACCCATGATTTACAGGATTGGATCGTTTAAACAGAGGATGGTTAGAGAGGGAAATAAGATTGTTATGGGGAAGATGCCAGAATTTATGTGTCATGAGTTGCAGAAGAGTGATGTAAAGGATGGGGCATGACCTTATAATGTAGGCAGCGAGACAACTCTAGTAAAGAATGATAAATGTGATAATATTATATGTATGTAAACAGGGGAAGATTATGGATGTATAAGGAAATAGTTAAGGACGAGTAGTGGGTTGTACTAACCGTGTGAGGTACCAACGATAACGTATGGTGGCGCGATATACGATCGGTTTGACTCAACTGGTAAACTATCTGTGATGCACAAATTGATCAGTATGGCCGAGGCAAAAATATCTGTAATGTAGTTTAGATGATCGATTTGGCCGAAGCAACAAACGATAGCGAATATATTAGATAGATCAGTTTGGCCGAAGCAACAAACGATCTGTAATATGTGTATAGAATTTTCGTAGGGCAATCGAAAACAAGTATTTCATTGGTGTAGGATTGGCGTACAACGAATGTATTAGATCGATCTGTAATGTATTTAGACGATCGATTTTGTCAAAGCAACAAATGATTTGTAATTTGTGTATAGAATTTTGTAGGGCAATCGAACACAAGTATTTCATTGGTGTAGGATTGTCGTACAATGAATGTATTAGATAGATCAGTTTGGCCGAAGCAACAAACAATCTGTAATGTATTTAGATGATCGATTTGGCCAAAGCAACAAATGATCTATAATCTGTGTATAGAATTTTGTAGGGCAATCAAACACAAGTATTTCATTGGTGTAAGATTGACATACAACGAATATGTTAGATAGATCGGTTTGGCCAAAGCAACAAATGATTTGTAATGTATTTAGACGATCGATTTGGCCAAAGCAGCAAATGATCTGTAATCTGTGTATAGAATATTTGTAGGACAATCAAACACAAATATTTCATTGGTGTAGGATTGTCGTACGTCGAATGTATTAGATAGATCAGTTTGGCCGAAACAACAAGCGATCTGTAATATATTTAGACGATCGATTTGGCCAAAGCAACTGATCGATTATAAACTGACGTCTTAAAAGACCTGCAAGCGCACGGTGTACTGTTGAGTACAAAGGAAAGCGGGGTCGTATCCCAAGAGACTTGTGGTGCAAATTATACTTTGAGCTACTAGTTTTATCCAATAACAACGAGTTTGTGTAGGTTTTGAAATAAAAAGAAGAACGAAACAAATTACGAGATAAATTGGAGTGGAAACCAAGGCATCGATTCCACTCCACCCTTTGTAACCATTTAGATAGCATAAATAATTAAAGTAAATTACGAGTTCCCGTATCGCATATCCTTGGTCGGGCATATGCAATACATCAAAAAATACAAGAGATTTAGTAATTGGGAACTACCCATAAACCAACTTACTCAACCATGGTTCGGTTGATAAGTATAAATTATGTTCTCTTCTCCATGATCCTAACCTATTTTATTATGGTACAATAAGATGGTTACATAGATTCATTATTCATCTTAATCCTAGCTATGGTCAAGCATAGAATGAAGGAATACGAATATGCAATATTTCGAGATAAAGATAAAGTAATTACTTTAACTAAGCTACACATTCTACACTAAGGCTACATTGGGTGGAGCTTCCTCTAACCTTGGCTAAGAAAATTAACTACTCATCCATTTGATCATTGTCATACTACTATTACTACGATAAAATTAAAAGACAAGAACAAGAACAAGAGAAGAACAAAAACTTTATTGCTTATTGAACTTTGATTTACACTATCCAAGATCTTCCCTCATGGGTGGAATTCCCCTGCTATTTATAAAGTATAGGAAGGGTTACTAAATATCACCATTAATATAAAATCCCCTAAACAATGCCTAAAATTATGCATAGATATTACAACTCATGAGAATAACATCTATATCTAATTCTTTTCAATGGGATTTCATGCATAGGCTTTTGGTTGACAACTTCAAATGAGAATCATTGTTGGAGTGCATCACCCTTGTTCTTCGTTAAAAACTAGAAAAATGTGTGACTTGTTTATCATGTGACCGATTTTTGTAAATACAAACAAAACACTATTAATGTCACATTTATTTAATAAATGACTAGGTAGATATAAATTTAAGAGTTGTACACGTAAATATTACGTGTCTATCAAATACCCCAGAACTTATATTTTGCTAGTCCTCGAGCAAAAGTAAACAAAAACTATTTTTGCATGTCACGCGGTTGCATTTAGCGTATGCAACAAGCCGTTAAGCCCCTAGGTTTAACCTGGTGGATGAGTGTTGTCTCGTGAGGGTTTGCAGTGACTATACCCACAAAAGTCAATAATGATATTTTAAGCAATTCTAGAATACATATAACTCATTTCCTGTGAACTTATCCTTACTTAGTTGTGACAAAAATATACCAATGAAAAAAATTTAAACTTGTTATTTTCCTAAGTATACCAAATAATATTTTAAGCTTATCGGAAACTAGAGGTACTACCTCAAGATTAAAAAGAGATTAAAGTATTTTACTTTAGCTATATTTGAGTGTACAATAAAAATAGTTTTATCGCCTAATACGTTGTCTAGAATAATTTACTCAGTTTTTGGTAGTCTAGTTCTTACTGGAATAAGTTCAACGGTCAGTTCGACAAGTGTCTTAGTCAATTCGTCTTCCTAGAATTTTACTTTTTTCTTTTCTTTTACAAGCCTTTTCTTATTGAGTACATTGTTTCTTAGTGAAGCCTTCATTACAAGGAGTTTTCGGTCGATAATCCCCGCTAGTTAGCTAAGGTTGTCAGGGTGAGGTACCCCATCATGACTTTGACTCAGGATTCTCACAAGTAACATTTTCTTGTGCTCCTTTCACATAGTTCATGGTCAAACTCGAGATTGGTGATCATTTTTCCTCTTTTAGTTCTTAATCATGCGAGTAGCCTTGCACCGTGAAAGTTTTTAGAGCACATTTGGCTTATTATTTATTCTTAGGAATGAACTTATTCTTAGGCAGTTGTCTCCCTTGTAGCAAACTATTCCTAATATAAATACTAAATTTCCCTTATACTGAGCAAAAATCTATTGAAGGTATTAATTGCAAAACTACAGTGAAGTGCACGTTTTCAAAATATGTCAAGTTAACTTGAATTAGTCGCTAAAAAAAAAGTAAATCTATGTTAAGATATTCCAAAATATTCTAGTGTATACTTGGTACAATTTCAAAATTTAGGGTTTTCCATAATATTTATGTCAAGGTAAAATCAGTTTAAATGGAAATTCGTCAAAAATATATCATAAATTGTCAAAGTGCCATTATTTCACTTTTCTTAAAAAAACATTTAAAGAAATGTTTTCCTACCTCTAAACTTAAATAAAACATTGCCCTCAATGTTTGAGAGCATAAAAAAAATGGCGGAATAAAAACTGGAATTTCTCACCCGAATGTGTCATGGGTTACCTCACAAGAAGCGCTAAGTTTACTGTCTTCAGCCAGACGAATGTACCCTCAAACTTAAAATTTTCAATATGACTGAAAGGGTACGAAGTTGAAAAGGCGATGTACTATCCTGGTTGCAAATTCTCTTTTAAAAGCCAGATAACACATGAATGGCGATCCTTAATATTAGCTCTTAATTGGGCAGATATATTCTGTAAAAACCATAGAGAGTTTAAAACTAATTCTTTATGAAATTTTTTTTTCCTAAAAACTTTACCTATCATTTGATGATTCCAAGTTGAAAATCTTAGACAAATCAAGAAAAACTATTTTCTCTAAGATAAAACAAATACATACCCAGGGAACATATTTTCCTTTAGAATTTTTATCACAATCATATGATTATTACGTGTTGTAGTAAATAAGAAGATTGGTATGCAAGTATTCATTCCCGAAAATGTACTAGATTCAAAACTTAATTTTCCTGGAAATATATTTTCTTTAAAATATTTCAAAACCCCCATGTTATCGTTGATATTCCAAAAAATGTGATAGGTGGTTCTGACAAAGCAAGTCCGTGAGGCATCCCCAAAATTATAATTTTTCAGAAAGATGTTTTCTTTTAGTAGAAGAAAAACTATATAACATATTTGTGGATGTGGGGATCGGGGAACAATTGACTCTAACAACCAATTAAAATTTATGTGCCTAAAATCACAACTTATCTCAAGGGACTCATCCTGACCATTAACGTGGATATTCATTGGCTTAGGGACATGGCCAAGTTGAAACATATTTTCAGATGTTAATGATTGTACCATTTCACGAATCTCAGGATCATTCGAGTCCTCAAAATAATTTAAACATTCATTAACAAAAATACAACAAGAATTATCTCCATACAAGTCCTCAAAATTATTTATGGTTATGGTACCCCCATTAGGCTCGTGAAATGGAGATGTAGGCATATGTATAGGTATTGTTGGTGAAGGAGTAACCAAAACAGAATCAACCCCCAATAATAGTGGTATATCCTGTAAAGAAGGGTCGTCCATCCACTGGTTTTCAACATTACAATTTGTGTCAGGTGGACGCGGTTCAAGGCAAGACTGAGGTAACTCATAAGAAGACTGAGAAGGAAATGACAAGTTGATAACATTTACAATAGGTTCGGCAATTTCTAATTTCTTGACTTTGGTACAAATATCATCATCTACAAATTCTTCGCATATTCTCATATAATGAAATGGTGATTCCATATATTCATATTTTATCTCGTCATCATCATCGTCAGAAAAATCATTAGAGGAGAGGGAAAAATATTCAGTCTTGGTCATAGTTTCCTTGAAACAATTTATTGGGTTAACAAATGAAATGATAGATGCTGACATCGGTGGTTGAATGATAAGGGCTGAATTTAGAGGTGATTGAGAAAGAATTGTATTAGACATGATAGCTGCTTCTTCAAGATCTTCTTGTGACATAGGATCGTTGACCTTAAAATGTTCATCTTCTAAATCTGTCTTGCAATATGGTATCCATTCACCCCACGGTGAAAACATTCCTTGATTACGCTTGAATTCATCCATTTCTAAATCACAAGGGGATTTAACTTCGGATTGTTCTTCTTTATTTCTTAGAAGTTTTTTATGCTCTATTTCACTCCACACAGTTGACAACTGAGTTATCTGAGTCTCTAATCTAGAGATAGATTGGGTCATAGAATTTTGATTCACCAAAGTCTGTTGTTAGAATTGCATCATTTGTTTCTGAAATTGCAACACTTGTTGTTGATTTTCCATTGATTGTTGCATGAAATAAGCAAGGGTATCTTCCAAAGATGGTTTTGGTGGAGTAGGTAGGAACTGATTGGATGATTGGACGGACTGATGGGCCTGCATATATGAATAGGATTGGAAAGATTCTACATATTGAGAATTTTGGTGATCCCATGATTGAAAATGGTTTTGAGGTTGTTGCGGGATGTCGAATTGTGAGTTGCATGGATTCCAATGTTCTTGCATATATGATATTTTAAAATAAAAGTAACACCCAATGCAATAAATAACCAATCAATCCTAAACTCTAGCATATCAATATTTTTTAGAAGTAATAATTAGGTCTCTCATATATTCTCCTATGCTCAAAATGGGTAGGATGGCAAAAGGCTTTGGTTCCTATACTCCCCTGCGTTACTATACTAGTACCAGCTTAAAGTAGATGTTCAGTCCTCACGCCCGAGCGAGTCGCCTTATCGTACGTCAGCACTCGGAACAGTGACGTTGCAAACCAACAACCAGTATTTTGTGGCGCTAGGCTGGGGCCGTATCCTATGAACCCGTGTTTGTACCCTGGTCCAGTACACCTATCCGTTGGGTGATGAAATCCCACGAGAATCTTGCTATTCCTTTTTATTAACAGTTATTTTGAGGTCCAGGACGTTCAATTTTTGTGTGATACGAATTTCTTCGTATCCCTAATGGGCGGTCCCACTTATTGGAGAGTTTTTTGGGTGATGAAATCTCGCAAGTCTCTAATAGTTTTTACCATTACTAATGTTGGAATGAAAATAAATTTTAAACACAACAATAGGTCAATCCAGCCACAGTAATTTTATTATTATTAGAGCAGCGTGTATTTGTACAGTCCACACGACTTTATATGTCCTAGTGCCAGGGTGAAACGGATATGTACCCCTTCTAGATGTCAAGTTTTAAGGAGTACCAACCTACGGGAAGTGTTTCCCGGTGTAGCTGTGGCCGCCCCTTCACTTAGGGGGCACAAGAAGGATGGATTTGATTATGCTTTTAGCTTTACTTATTGTCCGTCTCGTTTCCAATTTCGTGACTATCCTGTAAAGCAAGAGAAAAAATGATTAGTGAACTTACGACAACAATATTAATTTAATTTCCAAGTTTATTGTAGTCTATGATATCCTGATTTTCAAATGTCATATTTTTCAGCTCGGTTGAGAGTGAGCATTAAATAATATCAATTTGAAAAGATAATTCATAAAGGAAAGAAATTCAAGAAGGATTTTTTCTAGAATTTAGCTTCCCTGTAGCTCAAAACAAGTGATTAATAAACACGGCGTCCTTTACAGAGACGATTTTTTACTATTTTTTTAAAAGGTTGTAACTCACAAACGACTAAACAAAAAAATAAGATCTATAGCAATTCGGAAAGGGTTTTGAATTATCTGAAAATTTTGTAGCAAATGTATTTCCCAACTATGAAGTATAGATGATCAAAAATGGTGAAAGATTCAGGGACAAACTTCACAGCTATTGCAGCGCCAAGAGAGTTTGAGTCAATCACTTTGTTTCCGGATCAAAAAAAAAAAAGAAAAAAAAAAGAAAAAGAAAGGAAAAACAAGAAAGAAAAATTGGATTAAAATAAAATAACTCAAAAATAAAATGCAATTTTGCAAGTCCCCGGCAGCGACGTCAGAAACTTGATCGATTATAAACCGACGTCTTAAAAGACCCGCAAGCGCATGGTGTACCGTTGAGTACAAAGAAAAGTAGGGTCGTATCCCAAGAGACTTGTGGTGCAAATTATACTTTGAGCTACTAGTTTTATCCAATAACAACGAGTTTGTATAGGTTTTAAAATAAAAAGAAGAACGAAACAAATTACTAGATAAATTAGAGTGAAAACCAATGCATCGATTCTACTCCACCCTTTGTAACCATTTAGATAGCATAAATAATTAAAGTAAATTACAAGTTCCTATATCGAATATTCTTGGTCGGGCATATGTAATACATCAAAAAATACAAGAGATTTAGTAATTAGGAACTACCCATAAACCAGCTTACTCAACCATGGTCTGGTTGATAAGTATGGATTATGTTATCTTCTCCATGTTCATAATCTATCTTGTTATGGTCCAACAAGATGGTTACATAGATTCATTATTCATTTTAATCCTAGCTATGGTCAAACATAGAACGAAGGAATATGAATATGCAATATTCCGAGATAAAGAAAAAATAATTACTCTAACTAAGCTACACTAAGGCTACATTGGGTGGAGCTTCCTCTAGCCTTTACTAGGAAGATTAACTACTCATCTCTTTGATCATTGTCATACTACTATTACTACGATAAAATTAAAAGACAAGAACAAGAACAAGAGAAAAATAAGAACTTTATTGCTTATTGAACTTTGATTTACACTCTCCAAGATCTTCTCTCATGGGTGAAATTTCCCTCCTATTTATAGTGTATAGGAAAGGTTACTAAATATCACCATTAATATAAAATCTCCTAAACAATGCCTAAAATCATGCATAGATATTACAACTCATGAGAATAGTATCTATATCTAATTCTTTTCAATGGGCTTCCATGCATGGGCCTTTGGTTGTCAACTTCAAATGAGAATCATTGTTGGAGTGCATCATCCTTGTTCTTTTTTAAAAACCGGAAAATGTACGACTTGTTTATCATGTGGCCGATTTATATAAATACAAACAAAAATACTATTAATATCACATTTATTTAATAAATGACTAGGTAGATATAAATTTAGGAGTTGTACACGTAAATATTACGTGTCTATCAGCAACGAATGATATGTAATCTGTGTATAAAAATTATGTATGGCATAGTAGAAAGTACTCAGATGTCTTCATCAAACATTAATCTTTTATTGATGTGAGCTCGTCATACGAAATGATAGACTGGTTTGTAGAAAAGTACACTGTGACAGATACGTTATCTATGATACAATTTTAGTCTCCTTGTGTTTCAAGGATTAGGTACATGCTCGCCATGTTTAGTGGCAAGGTCGTAAGAACCAAGGCCGCTTCTCCCGATGATGATAAAATGACCTTCCCAGTTTTTGGATAATTTCCCTTCGTTGAGCTCTTTGCGATGTTTTAGAATCTCTTAGAGGACCAGATCCTTGATTTCAAACTCTCTATGTCGAACACGTTTGTTATAAGATTGGGCTAAAGCTTGGTGACATCTTCCCAATTTCATGATTGTTTTGTCTCGAGTCTCTTCGATCTAGTTCATATTACATGCCAACTGGAATTCGTTTTCTTCATCGGTCATGGTATGGTCGTGAATAGGGTGATGATACTGTGTAGGGATGATTCCATCGGTACCATAAGCTAGAAGGAACGGTGTGCATCCAGTTAAAACTCAGGGCGTAGTTCGATACGCCCATAACACATATGGTAGCTCTATGACCCAATTTCCTTTCTTTTCCATTAGACGCTTTTTGATTCCATCTACGATAGTGAGATCAGTGATCTTGGCTTGGCCATTCCCTTGCGGGTAATACGGATTTAAAAGGGAATGTATGATGTTGTGTTAATTGAGGAATTCGACGACTTTTGAGCCAATGAACTGGGGTCCATTATCGATTCTGATGAATGGGGGCAGCCAAATCGAATGATGATGCTTTCCCAGATGAACTTGATGACTTCATCTTCTCGTGTACGGTAGAGAGGGAGAGCTTCTACCCACTTAGTGAAGTAATCTATGGTGACTAAGAGATGTTTTTGTTTTCCTGGTGCACTAGTAAACTCACTGACAAGGTCGAGGGCCCATCTTTTAAATGGTCATACAATGTTGCTAGAATGTAGTTCTAAAGCTGGAGCTCGAATTTGTGAACTATGATGTTGACAGGCATCGCATTTGCTTGCAAGCTTGATTGCTTAAGCTTTCATTTTAGGTCAGAAGACGCCTTTAGTAAGAGCTCGGTTGGCTAGAGATCTTCCTGCTGCGCGAGAACCACAAATGCCTTCATGTAGTTCGTGTAAGAAACTTTGAGCTTTTTTATAAGATAAGCATTCAAGATATGGCCCTGTGACCGAAATCTTGTATAAGAGACCATTTTTGACGATGTAGCGTTTGGCATTATCCAGTACGCGCCTTGTTTCAGTGGGGTCTTGAGGGAGTTCGCTATCAAATGTGTTCTTAGTGCCAATATACTTGAGGAAATGTCGTCTCCAATCGTCCTCATCCTCTTCAACGCCCCCGGTATTAAGAAAATTTAAGCTTACGATGTTAATGCTGGGGGTTGATATTACTTTAATCTTGAGATACTGAGCTTCTGAGCCAATGACTCCTGCGAGATATGCGAGTGAATCAGAATGTCTATTTTTTCTACACGATAAATGTTTGATAGAAATTGTCTTGAATCTACTCATTCTATCGGCTACTGCGGCTGCGTAATCGATCATTTTCCCATTCTTCTAGAATTTTTTTGTGTAATGGTTTACAATGAGCAGAGAGTCCGTATATACGGACAGCTCAGATACTCCAATCTCTAGAGCCATATCTAAATCGTGAATCATTGCATCATATTTTGTTACATTATTGGTAGTTTCAAAATTTAATTGGATTGCCTTTTCAATTCTATTATTAGAAGGTATGATCAGCATGATTTTGATGCCTGATCCTGTGGGTCCCGAGGATCCATCAGTTAGAAGACGTCATCCCTTTTGCATTATCCAGTCTGCCCTTTCTTCGAGCTGTTCTTTATGAATCTCTGCGTTGTCTTCTTCCTAGTTAGGATCTTATACGGGGAAGTCTGCAAGGAAATCTACTACGGCCTGACCCTTTTTAGAATGTCTGGGCTCAAATCAAATGCCATGTTCGCCAAGAGTGATTGACCATTGTTGGACTCGTCTTAATTTTTCTCGTTTGGATAACATTTTGCGTAGAGGGTAGTTGGTCACTATTCGAACGAAGTAGGCTTAGAAGTATTGTCTCAATTTTTGTGAGGTGTAGACGAGAGCCAAAATAAGTTTATCGATCTTGCTGCATCGGGATTCTGCTGGAGTGAGAGTTTTACTGATGAAGTAGACAGGCTTCTCAATTTTCTCATCAAGCCGAATAAGAACAAAACTTAATGATTCTTTGGTAACTGCAAGATAGATGGTGAGCTCTTCCCCTTCGCTAGGTGTACTCATCATTGGTGGTGAACCCAAGTAAAGTTTTAGCTGTTGAAAAGCTACTTCGCACTCCGCTGTCCATTCGATATTATGGTCTTTCTTAGGTTTCAGTTTTCTTGTCCCCTCACGTAATAAGTTGAACAACCTTCGACAGCAATCAGACGATTTTGAGACGAAACAGTTTATTGCGGTAATCTTCCCTGTTAACTTCTGGACGTCCTTCTTCGTTCTGGGGGAATGCATTGATAATAGTGTGCGAATGCGATCCGGATCGGCTTTAATATTGTGCTTCTTGATTAAGTGGCCCAAGAATTTCCCTGATTGAACTCTGAACTGGCATTTATCAGGGTTGAGTCTCATCTTGAAGAGATGGAGGATATCGAAGGCCATGTGTTAATCCGCAATATAGTTTTCTTTCTTAAGACTTTTACACAACATATCATCGGTATAGACCTCCATTGTTTTTCCGAGGTGATCCTTGAACATTTGGGTTATCAGTCACTAGTAAGTAGCTCCAGCATTCTTGAGACCGAATGACATGACTTTGTAGCAGTATAGGCCGTACTCTATAATAAAAGTTATTTTCACTTGGTCTTCAGGAAGCATAGGTATCTGGTTGTAGCCTGCGCGACATCCATCATAGACAGGAGCTCGTGCCTTGATATAGAGTTGAGCTGGTTATTGATGACAGGGAGTGGGAAACTATCTTTCATAGTATGCCTGTTTAGGTCGGTGAAATCCACACATACCCTAATCTTCCCATTCTTCTTTGGTATGGCTATAATATTTGATATCCATTCTGGATAATTGACCTTGCAGATAAAACCGACTTCAATAAGTTTTACGATTTCCTTGTTGACTTCATCGCGAAGTCTAGGTGTTAGAGTCCTTTATTTTTGTTTGATAGCTACGGTTTTTTTCCTTCAAGTTGAGTTTGTGACAGTCCAGGCTCGGGTCGATACTCGGCATCTCGTGAAACGTCTAAGCGAAGACGTCACTTTTTTCTTTAAGGAACTGGATGAGAGTGTCACGCTTCACTGGGGGCAGATGGGTGTTAATATCTGTCCCACGCCTGGATCCATTGATTTCAACGTATTTTGTGGTCTCTGCATTGGGCAGATGTTGCCTTGTAGTGTTGACTGTATAGTTCTCTATAATGTTTCATGTTGTCTTTTGTAATTGCTATGCGAGTTAATGATCGAAAGGTTCTGGTTCGATGACGACGAAATTTTTGCATGCTCATGCTAATTTCTGACTTCCATTTATTTTGTAAATGCTACCCTCCCACTCAAAACGTAATACTAAGTGGTAGGTTGATGGAATAGCGTGCATATTGTGTAGCCAACAATGTCCCATAATCCCAAAATAATGGGATTTTGTATTGACAACCTAAAACACAACGTCGAGCGTTACCGGCCCTGCGGTGATAGGAAGTATGATCTTTCCTACGTGCTCCTCCTTAGACCCATTAAAATGATAGACATCAACGTCGCTTGGTTGGACCTTATCGACCAGATCCATCTGGTCGATCGTGCTCTGAAAAAGGAGTTTGATGGTGCTGCCGGTGTCTACCATCATTGTATGAAGCACCATGTTCCGCATTTTTAACATGATCACCAAGGCATCATGGTGAAGATAGTCGACATGCCGAACGTCATAATCACCGAAAGAGATCCTAGTTCGATGAGAGCTGTATACTGAAATTAAATGAGCTTCTTTATCTTACATGGATAAGTTATGACATTGGGCGACACGCCTTCGCTTGCTTCTGTTTGATTCTTTGACGACCTGGGTCTCCACGAGATATGGTACAAATGCTTTTCAGCTGCGGGTTCTTCGACTTGCACAACTTCGGTGGGGCTTTTGTAACTCCCGTTCTTATAACTCTCCATGTCCACTATGTACTCGTGCATTCGTCCATCTACGAAAATGTACTCCAATAACCGTTGTAAGGCAAAACATTGCTCTGTATCATGATGTCAGACCTTATGGTGGATGCAGTAAGGTTTGTTCTTGATCGGTTATAGGCACTGTACATTTCAGAAGAATCTGTCTTTCTATAATATATGATATATGATGGCTATAGTCGCATTCATCTTTAGAAGGTAAGGTCTAGGCAAGTTACTCCTCCTCCGGGGTCGTTCGTCATTAGATTTGGTTTGTTTTCTGTCTCCTCCTTGATCTGATGTCTGATTTAAATCGGAATAGTTTGATTGATCTCGAGCTGTTGGCGCTGATTTCTGAGATTTATGCATGTCGAACACCATCCGCTATAGGTCGATGTATCCGTTGACCTTTTCGATCATGTCTTCCAAAGTTGTTGGTTTGTTGAGGACGAGGTACTCATTTGCTTGGCCATCGACGAGTAAGGCGTTGGTGAAAGCGGAAATAGTGATCTTCTGGTCGGGTCGATCTACTTTTCGATCTAATTCCATGAACTTTTTGGTAAACGTCTTGAGTTTTTCTACTGGCATCTGTTTTAGGCTAAAAAGAGAATATAAGTTTTCTTCCTTATCTCTGTTGTGCGAGTAATTCTTGACGAAGAGTTTGCGCAACTGTTCGAAAGTTGTGATGGATCCTTCAGGCAGTGTGTGGAACCATCGTAAGGGTTCGCTTGATAAGCTGGTAGGAAAGAGCTGGCATATAATGTGGTTGGATGTGGAATACAGGCCTAGAGCATATTGGATCTCTTGAACGTGCTCCACTGGATCAGTCCCTTTGTACTTTTAGATTTTTGAAGTGTGAAGCCTGGTAGGGACCCCACCATCCAAGAGCTCTTGGGCGATCGGGCACTTCTGTAATTTGTTATGGATCCCTTTTGTCGTTGTGTGGGCTTCGAGCAATTCTTTGATCCATTTTTCGGCATGCTCCTGAGTGACATATTGTCGAGCTGTGATGGTTGGTCGTGTGACACACCCTTTTCCAAGGTTGTGGTCGCTACTTCCTTTACTTAGACATTCCTTCGCCGGGACTCAAACTCTTCAAGGTAGATTTTTAGCCTGTCTGACTTCTGCGAGGCCGCCATCTACCTCTTGTTGGATCTCCTTGATCGGGGGGGGGATCCATATCCGGTTATTGACGGTTAGATCGAAGTGCACTTCCAGCGTGAACTCCCTTCGTAAGAGGCCCTATTCTATCATGGACAAAAATCTGCGACCCCTCAGGTAGTACGACTTTGTTCTTCTGAGCGACGACCTGCTGACCTTGTAAGACCTTCAGCGCATTCTGGATACTCTCGAGTTATTGTTCTAGGGCTGCATGCCTTTTTGTTTCTAAGTTCAAAGTGGCCCTCAGGTCTGCTAAAGTTACATTTTCTTCCACCTGGACGATTGGCGTGCTTTGACCTGGAGGCGACATTCTGAGAAAAGTTATTAGTGGCATTTGAGATAATGGGTTTGAGAATTTCGTTTCCCACAAATGGTGCCAAATGTAATAGCCTAATTTTGAGGTACGGACTTAGCCTTTACACCAAATGTATTTAGAGCGTTCAAGAATAACAGACAGCGATCAACAAGACGGTTTAGCATGGAAAACCTTTGAATAGGTTAAAAACCATGACCTCTTCTAAGGATTTTGAGAAAGTGATGATCTTATTAAAATTGCTAATCTATTACAATGAACGTCTTGAGAATATAGGATGATAAAGCATGAACTTTTCTATCGTGATCGTTATGTCCCTCATTTGCAGTTATCTAGGTCATCTTATAGGTCTTCTAATATGATCGTTTGATGACCATAAAGTTCCTTAATGATGGATGTTACGAAGTGAGTGTGAGATATTCTTTGACCAAGTTGTGTAACGTTCCGACCCTTGCTGTTGTACAACGGCTCTATTGCTGACTCTGTGCTTCGCGCAGGTTGAACTACTGGTGCAGAGGTCGAAAGTGATGTCTCGAACTAGAGAAGGTTTAGCAGGTCGAACTGCTGGTGCAGAGGTCGAAAGTGATGTCTCGAACTGGGGAAGGTTTGGTTACGTCTTTAGTAGTGTTTCCTGTATGCTGATGAGATCAAGGGTGAGGTTTGAGTCTGAGATACAAAATAAGTTATTACAAGATGGCTCTCCACCAATAGCATGAGTATTACTAGGGATGAGTGGTATTGGTAAAAAAACTCATTCTGTACATGTTTGTGATTGTGCTACGTACTCTGTTGCTGAGGTCGAAAGTTTGTCTGTAGTTCAAAGATAAAGCCTGAGCTCCTGATGCGGAATAAACCACTACACCACTCTTTCATTAGCAATGTCAGCACCACATATACATAACAAATATAAATACAAATGAAAGAACCTATATATATTACAAGCACAAATACATAAATACCTAAAATAAAATAATTTTAACATTGGTTTGAAGTTAATACAAATAAGGCAAATATTATAATCTTAAGAGTTATTACAAATACAAAAAAAAAATGTTTCAATCAACTTAAAATGGCTTCAGGGAAACTAGCACGCTGCTCTGGTTCAAGCTCCAAAAACATCAACCTGTAGCTGTGCTCATCTTTTCCTCCCAAGAACTTCAAACTCTTGAAAAATAATGTATTATCTATCTCATATGAACTGGCCATATCCTTTAATACTTTCGCAACTTCAGTATTGGGGTCGTTATTGCTAGCAGAAGTAGAACTTGCTGATTGGGCAGTGAATGCAGATATCAGAGATTGGACCAACTCCGTTGGTTCCAATGGTTGAACTGCCGTAGCTGATCTTTTCCGGTTTGATTGAGTTCGTACACCAACTTGAGACGCATGGGTACGAGAGCGAGAAGTACTACTAGGAGTAGGCTCCCTTACTAGACTGAGAGGAGCATCATAAGAAGGAATGACTTCACCATCCTGAGGATAATCAACTTCAGCAAGGGAAACTTGTGTATCGTCAATGTTCATATCATCAGGTAGAGGAACGTACTCTGACTGCTGGGTGGAGGAGGGTATACTTGCCATACCTGAAGACCATGCAAAATCCCTAGTGGCAGATAGACTCTCAAATAATTTCTTCAGTAAATTTTGATATTAAAGAGGAGAGGTCTTATACTTCCTCACCTCAAAATTCACCTGTAAACAAGAGAGTAAATAGATTTTTAAACATGTATAAATTGTTATATAATCAAATTGTAATGCCATTATTCATACTAACTTACCGTAATGATATTTTCCCAAACTTCTTCAGGCCAATCAAAGGTGCCTGATACAGGATCATATCCATGGCCAGTCCGGTTTATCTATTCTCTCCAGACTTTTCATTGCTTCTTCAAGTAATCCCATTGGTTCTTCAGTTCCTTATGTTTCAAAACATGAAAAATTTGCATGTTGTTCAGTTCATCTTCCACCGTCTTCCAAGCTAGAGTATTTAGAGATGTTCCAGACAGTCTATGCAAGTCTATATGTCCTTGAAATTTCATGATAAAGTCAAGTCTGAACTGTAGATATTACTGGAAAAAGCCTATTTTCTTTGTTGGTCTCGATATAACTACACATTTCAAACAAATAGACAAATCAACACTTCTATATACAAACAATTCTGTAGATGGATACAAAGCATAACAAATATAGGTAATAAGCATCTATCCATTAACAGCTTCAATAAGCATCTATCCATAACAGGTATAGGTAATAAGCATATATCCATTAACATTCAATAAACATCTATCCATAATAGGAATAGGTAATAAGCACTAGATCTACATGGAATGAATTAATGACCAAACTTTTGGAGCATCTATTTTTCAGAGAGCGTTAACAATTATAGGTATTAGCAGTTAGGCATTAACAGTTACATTTATTTTTCAGAGAGCATCTATTTTTCAGATGCTCCTACTCAAACAAGGTCTGGTCAAAAATAGTGTAAACACACAACAGGTATAGGTATTAATAGTTAGGCATTAACATTTACATCTATCCACAACAACTATCCATTAACAGCAGTAATAACAGCTATCCAAATAATATCTATCCATTAACAACTATCCATTAACAGGTAATAAGCATTTATCCATAACAGGTATAGGTAATAAGCATCTATCCATTAACAGCTTCAATAAGCATCTATCCATAACAGGTATAGGTAAGAAGCATCTATCCATTAGCAACTTCACTAAGCATCTATCCATAATAGGTATAGGTAATAAACATCTATCCATTAACGGCTTCAATAAGCATATATCCATAACAAGTATAGGTATAGGTAATAAGCATCTATACCAGGTAATGTAAGATCTTAATGGATGCAGATTCTATAAGGAAGCTTGCCCTTAATGCTACAACTCAATACGGAACCAGCACAAGCTAATATGGATGCAAAAAAACTAAACCAGGTAATGCAAGTGGAATTGTTTATTTTAGATTACCATAAGGCAAGAGGCCTAGGCTATGACTTCAAAATTTGGATGGTATACTAAGAGTTGTTCTAGGTGGCTCAAATGAACCTATGGATGCAATAACAGTTGAACCTATGAACCTATGGATGCAATAACATAAGTTGGATGCAATAACAGTTAAACCTGAGAATTGTGATTGTGAAGGTCTAAAAGCCTTGTATGAGTATCAATATGAAAAGATGCCTTGTATGAGTATCAATATGAAAAACCTTAATGGACTGCAATAACTAGCTGAGTAGCCAATGGATGGAAATGATACTAGCTGACTAGGTTCATAAACATGTAAACAAATAGTCATAATCAAATATCCATTAATATTCCAAGCATCTATCCATTTTTGTATAGATGATCCAATAACTAAGAAAGGCATCTGAAGTGGAAAACTCACAATATTTCAGTAATAAAATAATCTTGCATGTCAAATTTATTACATAGTCCAAAAGATGTTTTAATATGTTTTACAAAAAAGAACTCATACAACTTTTAAAATACACTACTTCTTTAGCTTTATCTTTTATAGGTCTTCTATGATGGATTGAAGCATTTCCATTTTAGCTTGGGCCACAACCAACTCTATTTTGTACTTGATCTCCAAATCTTTAATAGTTATGGAGGTAGTAAATGTAGGAGTGGCAGTGGTAGAAGGAGTGGAAGTAGATGATTCACCATTTACTTCCTCAAACCACCTGAGGAAACCACAACCTCTCTCTTGCTTACTCTTTGAAAGTGGGCAACAGTAAAATCTATTTTTACTAACAGTTGCAGAGCGCAACTTACATGAACCATTTCTACAAGGGCAAAGGCAAATACTCATCCACCCAACACCAGAACCCACAATCTCTAGGTGTCTTCAGAAATATGCATATATAAAATAAAAAACTAATAATAAAATAGAAAATTCAATATAAAAAATAGAATACATAATATACCACGTGCATGTACTTACAATATGCCCTATTCAGATTGTCAGAGCTTTGAGAAATTAATGTAGCCCCATTCCCACAAATGCAGTTATAAATCACCATTGAACTGTATATTATTTTTCACCAATAACACCACATACCATAAAAAGAAATACTATTAATAAATAGATGTTGTCCCAACATAAACAACATATTACAAAACCATTGTTAAAGAGCTATTGTTTACAATAAAATAAATCACTCTGCAATAGTGGTATTAATATTGCTTAGTGCTAATTGTGCTGCAAGCATATCTCTTTGAGTTATAGTTGTTGCATGCTCAACTTGCCCAAATAAGATAACATTAGGTGGCATCCGCAACATGTACTCCTTCATTTCCCTCGACCCCAACATCATCACTCTCAAACTGTTTAAAGAGTTCATCATTCAGAGAAACCCTTCTTAGATAATTATGAATTGTTATGCATGCAACCACAATGTTTCTTTGTGTGGGAAAGTCATAGAAGGTATTGATATGAGAATAGGAAATCTTACCTTCAGTACACCAAAACTTCTCTAAATTATATTTCTTAGTTTAGCATGTGCATGGTTAAACAACTCTTGTGGGTTCCTAGGCCTTTGTCCTTGCCTATAATCACTCAACCAATACCTAACACCTCTGTAAGGGGTCATGAAACCTCTTGTTTGTGCATAGGTAACATCACATAGATAATATTGTTCTGAAACAAGGAAAGTTAACATGAGGAGACATACAAAAAGTGATAAGCATCAACACAAAGATAATGACCATTACCACGAGTTGGAGGCATAGGGAAGTTGTGGGTTGGCTTGTTCAGTATCTTTGTCAAAACCCTAGAATCATGGGCAACTCCTTCTCAACTAGCAACAACATGCGTGAAATACATGTCAAAATCCCATATGGCCATCACATTATGGAAGAAAATCCTTCCACCTCTTCCTCTGTAAGGTGTTTGATCCTTTACTAGAATACTTACAGGAATTATTGTACCATCTAGTGCTCCTACAACTCCTCTAAAAACCCCTTCCCTAAGTCTTTTATGATATCTAATTGGTCTTGCTGGTGCATCAAAGTTAGTAGGCACTATCATCTCTTTTGAAAATTTCATGATTACATCAAGACATTCATGGAAGGCTTTACTGGTGGTAGCAGCAGAATGTTGAAATAAGGTGTTTATATCTTTATTTCGCATGTTGTGTGTAATGATGTGTAAGAATATTGTAAGCTTCTCCTCGACATCTATATGCTTACTATCCCTTAACAACCCAGTATCTATGAAGTGGGAAAACTAGAAATCTGAAAGAGTCTGGCTCCATCCTCATCATATTATACATTACAGTTCTAGGACCTTATAGGAGTTCATGAACATATGCATTGCCAGTACAAGCAAAAGTGCATAGTCTTTGGTGGACCCTCATATTGTGTTTGACTATCTTGTTATACAAAATAATAATAACAAGAATACCTAATAACCATTGAACCTTATTCATTGTCCCTAATAATACATAATCAATAAAATAGTATCAAATAATCAATAAAATAGTATCATAACAACATAAGCTATCCATAACTGACATCAAGGAGTTCATTATTAACTCACATACTGACATCGTTACAGACATCATTGCATTCAAAATCACTGCTTGGAGATCAAATTACATTAGCAAGAGGTTGAGGGTGCATCTCACATTCCCCCTCTAACAAACAATTTTGGTATTTAGACAGGTGTTAATCCAATGGTCAGTAATTGTCTAAAGTCTAAACAACCAGAGATGTTTTCGATCACAAATCTTTTCGATGTATGAAGCAGAGCATTAATTTACCATAAATTGTAATAATTTTTGTAAACCCTTTAATTTATTCATTATATTCTATCTATAATTCTCATTTTCAAATTCACTCTTTCATCTCAGTGTAATATATATGCCTTGAACAACATAATATACATCACAAGTTACAAAAATTGCAATCACATAAGCTAATATACCATTACTAATAGCCCATTCAACTAAAACAACACTAAATTCATTAAAAATAAAGAAGAGGGGCCGCCTGATTCAAAAGCCATTGAAAAAACACCAAGTTACAAAAATTACAGAAAACCCATAACAAGTTACATAAATTACAATCACATAAGAAAAAACACTATGATTATGCTCTCTAAAATAACACTATGATTATGCTCTCTATGTCCTCATTTTATCTTTTTAAAGCTTTAAGATGATGAGGATGTTTCATGTTTGTAATATGATCTTAGAACAAAAAACAAGAATGCAAATCAAGAGAAGAATACAAATACATCAACATCATTAATCGTTAAATATTCAAGCAAATCAAGAGAAGAAACGACGCACCTGTTCTTGATCGGGTAGAGCTGTTGAAGATCGAGGAGAGTGGAGGAGAGCTGTTGGAGATTGAGAGAGCTGTGGAGGAAATGATCTTTGCAAATGGTTCTCAAAGTTGATAGAAGAGTGATCGAAATTAGGGTTTGGGAGAGCTGTGATTTTTATTTTTTTTGAAGTAATGATTTTTTGCTTCGTAATGTTTATGCTCTTCTGAGGGTAATTTGGGCAAAAAAATTCTACTCAAACTCAGACATCCCACTCAGCTGGCTTATTGGGGCTGATTCTGAGTTTGGGTTTTAAGAATATATGGCTGAGTCTGCGTTTGAGTAAGAAGAAAAGCAAACGCCTCTTAGTGATTACAGTCAGCCCAAATTACTGACTCCACTGACGTTATAAACATTCCAACAATACTCCTCCCACGTCAAATGCTTAAAATAGAGATCTCAATTTATAATGTGGTTATCATATTCTTATTGTAGCAAGTACGACATAATACCCAGGGGAGGGCAACCGCTTACAACGATTACTCCAGCTCTTCTTCTTTGTGTGTAATTTAGTCTCAAATATTAGGATGACTCTTTAGGAACATATCCACCCGGAGGATAGGTCAACGTACGGATGTTCGTTACCAAAGAAATCTCTAGACGAGCTGATTTGCTGAGCATCAAAGGGGGACGGATGTGGGTAGTAGCCAATGTCAATGTTGTCCTTAGTTTGTGTATTTTTAATAAAATATAATATCTTTGTTTAAATTATTTTAATGGATAAGAGATGGAGATGAGGCCATACAGTTTTTATAGTCCTTAAAGGCATCAACTATGTATGGTTATAAGTTAAAACTTATAAGAGAAGAACCATTTTCTCGACAATGTTTGTGTTTTAGTCATTTGGTCTTCAAATATGAGACCATCTCCTTTAAAGTCTTTAAATGGGTGGCCATACTTTTTTTATTATAAAATAAATCCCATACTCTTTGGGGTTTGAGAATGTTAAAAGTTAAAACCAATTATTTCTTAATACCATCAAATTATCGTGATATTCTGGTAATAAATTGATAAAATTATGATACATTAACAATTTTATACCACAAAACTAGGCATTGGTGAACCAATGATAATATCACAAAAATACTAAACTAACTAAAAAAGAAAAAAATATTTATCTAAGTATAATGAATTTATCATGGATATTTTAATCTATGATCATAAAATATGTTGTTCTTAAAATAATAGATAAACTATGATAATAAGAGTTGATTATTATGTCGCCTATAAAGTTAGCATAGTTTATGATGGATGTTAACATTGGTATTTATACTACAGATAGTAGGGTTGAAAAAAATAAAATAAAATGGAAACTGATAAATCAAACCGGACAGAACCGAAATCGACTGTTATTGCCGGTTTCTTATTAAACCGGTTCGGTTCACGGTTCGATTATGAATTTTTATTTGGTGTACCAGTTAAACCGAACCAACCCAAAACAGGGTTATTGTAGTAATTTAAGTATAATAACTTAAAACCTATCTCATGTTTACTCTCCCACAACAAACTCCCACTGCCTCTCTTCCACACAACAACCCTTCAAAATCAAACCCACATAGGCAGACATGACTAAACTAAGGCTTCCTCTCCCCCCTCTCTTCTAAACTTTAGATGATGGTCAAGGTAGAAGCTAATATCTGATATATATATTTTTCTTCCAAGATCTGATCATTCTCTCTAGAATTGGGACAAAATAATACAAGGTTAGATTGTATCTAAGCAACTTTAGCGGTTGCTTGTGCTATAAAACGATATTCGACTTCCGTACTTGACCTCGACATCATGCTTTGCTTCTTGGAATTCTAAGAGATTAAATGAATTAGATCCCCAAAAAATACACAAACCTGAAGTTGAACGTCTAACATCAGGGATCCCTATCCAATCTGCATCACTATATGTTGTGACTCTAAAGTTAGATGTCCGCCAAATTTGCAAGCCATATGCGACCATCCCCTTTAAATACCTAAATACCCTTTTAACCATGGCAAGGTGAAGATGAGTAGGTTGATGCACGAACTTACATGTTTGATTGACGACATAAGAGATATCGGGCATAGTCATGGTAGCGTATTGTAATGCCCCAACTAAACTGTAATATAATGATGGGTCTGTGAGATGATTGTCATCTCTAATCGATAGCTTGGAACCACTTGCAATAGGATTAGATATTGGTTTTGCATCCAACATATGTTTGCCCATTTTAATAAATCTAGCAGATACCGAGTATATGTAAGTACTAAAGAACCATTAGTTATATGTACTTCAATCCCAAGAAAGAAGTTTAAGTCACCTAGATCTTTCATAGAAAATTGTGCCTGAAGAGAGTTAATCATGGAAAATACTAGCTTGAACAAGGAGCTGGTGTATAGAAGTAACACTAGAGTGCCACCCGAATCATTTTTGACAAAGATAGAAGGGTCGGACTTGCCGCAATGAAAACCCAATTTATAAAGATAATTATTGATTCGGGTATTCCAAGTATGGGAGGCTTGCCGAAGACCATAGATGGAGCCCTTCAATTTACATAAAAACTTTGGCTTTGAAGGGTCTTTAAATCCCAGTGGTTGATACATGTAAACATCCTTGTCAAGAAACCCGTGTAAAAATGCATTTTTCACGTCTAATTGACGTATCAGCCTGAAAAACAAAGAAGCACGGGAGAAGAGAAAGAAGTTGTTATTATTGCTTGTAACAATGGAGATTACAATAAAATCATATATACAAGTTGTATATCTAATTAAGGAACAACCTTACATTGAAACTAAATATAGAGAATAATCTAATTGACATAAACTACTAAAAAGGATATCTTCCTAGATTCTTCTCTTCTCCTCCAACACTCCCCTTCAAGTTGGTGCAAAGATATCAATAGAGCCCAACTTGGCTAATATCCCTTAGTAAAAATGTCAATTAGTTGCTGATTATTACGAACAAGGGGAGTTGAAATAATTTTGGCTTGTAGTTTTTCTCTTACAAAATGGCAATCTACTTCAATATGCTTTGTCCTCTCATGAAACACTAGATTTGAAGCAATGTGAACAGCAACTTGGTTATCACAAAATATTGTTGTGGGTCGAGAAGAACCAATGCCCAAATCGTTTAGTAGAGACTGGAACCAAATAATTTTGTTGGCAGTGGAGGCCATTGCTCGATATTCTGCTTCAACACTGATCGAGCAATAACATTTTGTTTTTTACTTTTCCACGTAACTAAGTTTCTTCTAACAAATGTGTAATAACCTTTTGCAAATCTTCGGTCAATGGGATACCCACCCCAATCTGCATCTGTATAGGCAGTGAGAGACATGTGTCCATTCTTATGCATCCATATACCTCTTCCGAGTGAACCCATATGATCAACTCTCTGGGAATGCATAAAACGTCTAACCAGACTTACAACATATAAGATGTCTAGTCCGGTAATGGTGAGGTAGATTAGTCTACCAAACTAATCTTTAAAACTGTCCAATATCAGACACCAATTCACCATCAAGGTTTAATTTATTATTGTTATCAGTAGGCGTGCCAGATGACCGTGCACCCAAATTTCTTGCTTCATGTAGTAACTCAAGCAAATATTTTTCGTTGATTAAGAAATAAACCTTTTTTTGAGTACAAAAGAGTTTTGAGTTTTGAGATTTCTTTGTGATCATCACCAGTAATTACTATGTCATAAACATATACTAAGACAATAATGGAACCAGAATTATCTCTTTTCACGAACAAGGAAGAATCTGCAGCACTCCTTCTTAGCACATTATTTAAAAGAACGTGGCTAAGTTTGGCATACCAAGCTCATGGCAATTGTTTAAGTCCATAGATAGCCTTTTTAAGTCTGCATGCCAAATCACTGTGGGACTCTAGCGGATGACCAGGGGGTATGCTCATGTATACCTCTTCTTGAAGGACACCATGCAAGAATGCATTTTTAATATCCATCTGAAATAATTTTTAATTTTGATTTACTGTAAGAGATAAGAGAACGCAAAATGTACTCATGATCTTTGCAACTGGTGCAAAGGTCTCCTTGCAGTCAACTCCGTAAGTCTGGGTAGATTTTCTTGTAACAAGTCTTGCTTTATGCCGTTCAATGGTGCCATCGCTATTGTATTTAGTTTTGTATACCCAACGACAACCAACTGTTTTCTTACCCTGCAAAAACTTCACAATGTTTCAAGTTTTGTTTTCATCAAGCGCTTGCAACTCTTTCTTCATAGCTTGTTTTCAAACATTACTGGAATAAGTTTCACGAAAATTCCTAGGTTCCTTGTCATTTACGGATAATGCACTTAAGAATGCACAATGAGAAAGAGTCACATTATCATAAGTTAAATGTGATTGTATAGGATACGTTGCAGCATGACTTGTAACAAAATCCTTCAATTATTGTGAAGGATGGGATTCTCTATTTGATCGTCAAAGAGCTATAGGTGGTGGTGGTTTTTTCTCAGTTTCCAACACATCTTCATGTGAGCTTTCTCATTCTGAAGTAATCTGCAGAGGTTTGATAACAGTAGCTTCATCATTAGATACTATTGGTTCACAATTAACAATTATAACTGGTACTAAATCAGACAAATTTGCCCCCTAAGATATACTCCCATTAGTACTTTGTGAAGGAAAGTACGCTTTATTTTCAGCAAAACGAACATCCCGCGATATAAGAAGCTTTCGAGATTGTGGATTATAGCATGTATATCCTTTAATTGTTGAAGAGTACCTCAAGAAAATGCATCGAGTGGCGCGAGGATTCAACTTATCATGATAAATAGCTTGTTGATGCACATAACATACGCAGCCAAATACCCGCAAATAAGAGACATCAATCTTTCGATCCTTTAAAATCTCAAGTGGCGACTTAAAGTTGAGGACACGACTCAGAAGATGATTAATAAAGTATACGGCTGTTAAAACTCTATGGGACCAGTATCTCTTCGAAACATTCATATGAAACATTAAAGCTCTTGTTGTCTCCAAAATGTGTTGATTTTTCCGTTCCACCACGCAATTTTTAGTGGTGTACCAACACAACTAGTTTGATGGATAATTCATTCATTTCGAAGATAATCAAGTAACAAACCTTTGACATATTCTATTTCGTTGTCAGAGCGAAGCATTTTTATTTGAACGCCATATTAAGTAACCACCATCTTATGATATTCTTTAAAAACAGAACAAACTTCATTTTTTGATTTCAACAAATAAATCCAAGTTGCACGAGAGTGATCATCAATAAACAAAATAAAATATTTAAAGCTATCAAGAGAGTCAATAGGTGTTGGACCCTACAGATCGGAATGAATTAACTCAAAAGGTTTAAGAGACATAGACAAAGAACTAACAAATGGTAAACGAGTTTGTTTTGAAAATTGACAAACATCACAAGTAGTTTGACTACATTGAAATCGAAGGAAACAAAGAAGCCAAGACATGATTGGAAGGATGTCGAAGTCGTCAATGCAAAATACTACTTTATAATTGAATACTACTGTGACATGCCGCACCAAATGGTTTAAGTAGATAAAGACCCTCAGAATAGACCCCCTCACCAATCATCTTCCCCGACGTTCGATCCTGAAAAAAAAAACATCATTAGGAGTGAAAGTGACATTACAATTTAACGAGTTAGTAATTTTACCAAATGAAAGAAGTTGTGAAGGAAATGAAGGGACAACAAGTGCATCGAAACTAGAACAACCAAGAAATATTTTTATTTTTCCACATCCTAAAACAGGGATTGAGGTTTCATTAGCAATGGAGGCATTTTTCTTTGTAGAACTGAGGATGAAATTATCCAAATACTTTTATTTGTTGGCTTTTTTATCGATGGCACCGGAATCAACAATCCAAGTATTCACATAAGATGGACACGAAGTAAAATTAACATGAAGGTTAATTACTTGGCATATGAGTACTGGATGAAGAACCCGATTCAAAATTACCAAAATTATTGAGTTGTTGAAGAAGACGACTTAGATGACTCAATGAGATAGAAGTATTAGCTATAACTGTATGCTCCATTTTGTCCACCTTATCAAAGTTCAGTTTTGAGTGAGGATAAAGATCCCAACAACAATTCTTAGTGTGCCCATTTTTTCCACAACGATCATATCGATAAAACTCTCGTTTGTCCTTATTTTGAAGTTGAAATTTTTATTTTCCAGTACCAAAAGGTCTTCTTTTGTCATCCCTCTTAACCCAAAGAGCATTAGATTCAGGATTCTTATATAATGATTTCGAGTTTAGACTTATAGCCTTTTTTTTAGTTTTATCACGCTAAACTGTAGCATAAATACAAGAAAGAATTGGGAGATCAGAGTTCATAAGAATAGTACTTCTGAGGTTTTCATACTCTAGTTTTAGGCTATCGAGAAGATAAAATATCTTATCTTCTTCGACCCTTTTCAAAAGAACTTTTGTATCAGTACTGTGTGGGCGATACATATCTAATTCATCCCACATCCTTTTAAGATTACCAATATGTTCAATGAACGTCTTGTCACCTTGTTCCGCTGCCGAAATCTCACATTTCAATTCAAAAATTCGAGCGTCGTTGTTTTGATTGCCATACAAGTCCGCCACTGTATCCCATAACTCCTTAGCCAATTTCGAAAAAGTGAAGATTTCAGTAACCCGTGCTTCCATTGAATTAATAAGCCAAGATCTAACGAGTTGATCTTAGAAATCCAATCGTCATACTTTGTATCTGTGATTCTAGGGTACTTGGAATTGCCATTGACGAAACCCAATTCTTTTTTCCCACCAAGAGACAAAGTTACAGCCCTCGACCATGATACATAATTAATTCCATTCAATAGAACCGATGATAACTTCCAACCAAGATTACCATCATTAGCCATTTGAGCGAACAAATTACTTAACACAACTTGCTTTCTTCCTTAAAGACGAAAGAGATATGAGCAACCTTGCTCTGATACCATGAAAAACAAAGAAGCACGGGAGAAGAGAAAGAAGTTGTTCTTATTTTTTGTAACAATAGAGATTACAATAGTATCATATATACAAGTTGTATATCTAATTAAGGAGCAACCTTACATAGAAACTAAATATAAAGAATAATCTAATTGACATAAACTACTAAAAAATATATCTTCCTAGATTCTTCTCTTCTCCTCCAACACAACCAATTACGATTGTGAGTTATAGTCAATATATTACGAATAGTACAAGGCTTCACAACGGGATAAAATGTTTCCTCAAAATTAATGCCATATGATTGTAAACACCCTTGAGCTACTAAACGGGCCTTATGTCATTTGATAGTGCCATCAACATACCTTTTAATTTTATACACCCATTTTGATCTAACAACCTTACCATCGGGAGGTGGTGGAACTAACGACCATGTTTGATTTTCAAGAAGAGCTTTATACTCGTCATTTATAACGGCCATCCATTATGGGCTAGATGATGCATCCTTAAATGATGTATCCGAGAAACCGTTACAAGCTCTCAAGAGATCTCATTACACATGAGATCCCTAACCTCACAACAAAACTCACATAGACTTTTCAAGGTTACAAGATATCAAGAGAACCATTAAAAACTAAAGTTACCTCAACCTCACCAGAAACCGCTACGACCCATCTCGAATAAAGCTTATACGCGAATCATCGTCTTCGAACTATCGTTGCATTTCCCCAACATTGATTATCTTTTTCTTGAACCATCTATACTATTTTCCCTTCGATTCATATCATAGCTTAGCATCGGAGAGTCCCTTCCCCACTCTTCATCAAACCCTCAAGAAATCTCTCAAACTTCTACGACTTTGCAAAAACCCATCTTTCTACAAAGCTTAACCATGGAAGCTACATCTCTACTAGGTTAGGGTTGAGTCTCTAAAGATCCCCTAGGTCTCCTTTATAACATAAGAGACCTAGATTACATAATATCTTCAAATTACGTATCATGATGCATTTTCTACGGCCAAAACAAGTTACTACCGATTTCTGTTTGAATAAAGATATTTTCTGTTCGAACAGAGTCAAGTCCGACTCTCCTGTTCAATTTGAACAGAAACAAAAATAAATAAATAAAAATTCTTCTCTTCTTTTGAGCCGCAAATTCTAACATTCTAGGTACATTCGGTGTAAAAGACTAGTTCGAGTCACGAATTTCGGCCCTTACACTTGTTTTAATCGTTAATATGCCCATATTGGTGATGCTATCGTGCCTGTAAACAAAGAAGCAACACCTCATATGCTTATACAGAGAGATTATAAGTTTTTAGAGTTGTAGAATTAAGTGTTCTTATAAGTATTCCCTTTCATTTGATGGGTAACATCGATGAAGCTTACCACGAAAACTACTATGAACTTAAAACTCGTAAACAACTTCAACAAATGACTTAAGGGTCCGTTTGTTTGCCAAGTCTAAACTATGTTTTAAGAGTTGAATGTCTCAAGACTTGCATTCCTGAGACATGCAATTCCAAATAATGTGTTTGGTATTCCAATGAGAGTTAGACTTTAAACTCCCAACAAATCTCATTCTTGCCGTTTGGCTGACCATGAGATTTATAAATCTAGGATCCTCAGTACATACTTTTTGATAGGGACATTAGACCTTTGTGATAATAGGAATACAATTTCCATCCTACGAATATATCACATAAGAAAGCAAGATTCACCCAACAACCATTTTGACCAAACTAAAAATAACAAAGAAAAGTAAGCATCATATGAAGTCTGTGGTATTATATACTCACGTCTATCCTTGCGTCAAATTAAAGAGACCTAAAAAAAGAACCAATACATAATGCAGAATTTGATAAAGATGCATAAAGGCCAAGTTAGAAAATGTAAGTACCTGAAAACAGGCAGCGAGTTCCAAATTTAAGAGACATTGTTATAACGAGAGATAAATTCTAGATATAATATTTTGGATAAGGAGGTTTGTAGCTCGTGTCTATAACATCTGATAACATCTGATAATTTGTAAAGAACCTGTAAATAGCTTTCCCAAAATGTAAATTGTAATAAGAGGAAGTTGTCGTAGTAGCAACAGTAACAAGCCTGAATGCAGAAATCATTTCGGAGTAAGGCAACTCTACTTGGTAGAGGGGATAATCAATACAGAGTAACAAAGATAGGTAGAAGACATGGGATTTTGCAATTATTCAAAATCGTATCTTTGTCTGATTTTCAGCATTATACTATACTGGTAAGCAAGGCCTTCAGTCAGTTGACGTCGCACTTGAGCTCTGTATATTTCTTCAACAATACTCATCATCATAACAACCGTTGCATTCAGGCTTGTAATAAACTGAAAGCTCTACCCTGTAAAAAGAGAACCAAAACTATTTTGGGCACAATGACAGTCTATAATTGTAATTGTAGGGCAAGCATAATTGTATTACTCAGTTGCAAATAGCAGTAACAAGCAGTTTAAATATGCAGTAACAACAAAAATACCCCTGATTTCATAACAACTGAAACAAGCAGCAGCTTAAGAGTGATAGGTACTGTTGTTATATACCCCTAATATGGGTTTACATGTGCAGTAACAACAACACAAAGTGAAGTACAACAACAACAGTTTAAGAGCAACAAGCAACAACAACTAAAGAAGAGCAGCAACAATTGAAACTTAATTTTAGCAACAACTGAAACTCGATTACAACAACAACTGAAACTCGATTACAGTAGCAACAGAAACAGATGAAACAGCAACAACTACTTTGGCAAAGAGATGAAACAGCAACAGGAGATGAAATAACAACAACTTCTTTAACTCCACTTGTACAAGAGCAAATGATCATTATAAGATGAACAAGTCCATACCAAAACAACATAAATAAGGTAGTCAAAATATTCCCTCCCAAATCCTTAATCAACGATTAATAATAAGAAAATGGGTCTTTAGCCAAAACTCCTTAACATCATCTTCCATTGCAAGAACACATCCTTGCCATACCTGTATTAGTGGCAAACATTTCCATTGCTTTCACTTTTGCCTTGAGATCTAACGTTTCCAACTTTTCAAGCTCTTCGGTTACCTTCTCCATAAGGGCATATTGATCACGGCTTTTGAACATCATTACATCTGCAACCTTAGAAACGCATTCTTGAAACCCTTTTAGTTACTTAGACACCAACTCACCTGATGATCTATTTCTTTGTCTCCTAGGGGCAATATTAGATGTTGATGGATTTGGAGAGGTGACAACTTATGGAAATGGTGATTCAGCTTGGGGTGGTTGGTTCCCTATTTCAGAAGCATAGTCGTGATCATGTTCTTTCCCCATATCAACATTCGTATTTCGAATAGTTGTCACATGTGAGTCATTGGCTTGATCATTTCCAAGTATCTCTGCAATCTCTCCATAGTTAGACAAAGGCTTTCCTTTGAATTTCTTCAAGTGTTTCCTCGTCTATTTAAAAATAAGTAAAGCGGTATATTAATCATCATAGTACAATAGTTTATAGAGGTAAATAGTTTCAATGAAAAAAAAGTACTTCGTTTGAAAGTAAAATACAGGTGTATGCCTTGTGAGCTTCCTTTCAAGGAGTAATGCTTTAAGATAGAATGTTATGCAATACATTTTTTGCAAAAAAATAATATAAATGTGTACCTTCAGAACTTCTTTCCACAAGGCCTCGTTGGCGACTATTATTTTCCTTTCTTCATCCCACCCAAAACTGCTAATATTCTTCATCTCCATCACAACATTATGATGTAACCGCCAAGTCTTTAACCGACTTCGAACATTGGTCATAGTAATCTCCATATTCAATCCCTTGTTTACATTAAATACTACGGCATTGTAAGCTGACGATTTCTACCCATTATCACTCTTACCGCCTTTAGCCAATTGCTCATGCAATGTGTCTAGGAGAATCCGATCCATCATATCATCCTAAATAACCTTACTTTTTCCTCCATCGCCTTCGCCATCTTCATTTATAAAGACATGTGGCTCTGAATCCATACCTATCATCACGATGAAAAGAAATTTAAATATGCAGCATAAGAATAAACATTTACATCTCTAGCTACATGTAAACCCATATTTTTTTTCACCTCAGACATGTAGTTTCACAAGAAAAACAAAACACAAGAAAGTTTAATGCCAATTATCACATCTATTAAAGTTGATACCGTCTTCATTAAAACATAACACAAATACTTAGAAATATATATGCAAAATATACTTGGTAAATATCCTAAACTATGGATGATGGTTATATTGATTCCACACAGCCTCAGCTAAATGATCCCTAAATCCCGTCCGTGTTGCAGATGGTTGAAGTGCAGCTATGTCCTCTCGCTCTCCAAAATCCTCATGTGGTTCTTCCTCAGGTGTGACCCATTCATCACCCATATCATATGGGTCCACTTCTAATATAAAGTTGTGAATAATGCAACATGCCATTACGATCATTGTTTGGGTCTCGTCTCCTCTCCTCTCCCCAGTTTTTTCCCTCCCCACCATAGAAAAGGCTTGTAACAATCTTCTCTCCTCGCCCCAACACACACACCATCTTTCCATCATGGTCCACCTTACCTTACCCTTTGTCTCCACCCCTATCTCTACATTATCAGCCTAACCACCCCCCACAATTCTCTTCATCTACCCCCATGCAGCTTACGTAAAGCTCCACTCCCATCTTGCTTAACTTGTTTGATTGCTCCTCAAAAATCCCTTGTATGTCTTATTATACAAGCAGGCGAAGCCCCTCTCACCAAGACGACAACGAGTTGGTTGATCTAATGCAACTATGCACCACCCACGACCCTAACCCGGTCGTCAAGCTTGATCCCTTTAGTGGGCTAACCTATAAAAACGATAGAAATTCACCGTGGCTTTTTGCTCAATCTCGACCAACCTAAAAGAAAATGTCATTTGTGAAGGTGTTAAACGTGAGTAGGCAAAACTTATACGGTCTATCCCGCCTATCTCATACGAGAAAGAATTCCAAATATTCACGGTCAACTTTGAAAACCGGCTAGATTTTCAAACTATTCTTTCATCGCCACCGGCAAACGTGTACGGGTTCTCAACACTACAACAACCCTTTGATCCCCTCCTTCACCGTTGGAGGTGAGGTTTAGTCGGTATCTCTGTTGGGTTCAAGTTGGCGGTTTGCCGTGTTGCATGCAAGATGGTGACACGCTCAAAATGTTAGGTAACAAGATTGGTGAGCATGTCAAGGACGATCTCAGGAAGAGGGAAACGGAGCCTCTCCGCAACAGGTTTGTTAGAATCTTGGTAAACTTATTCACGGATAAGAAGTTGATCACCTCTATCCCGGTGCAAAGACCTGGGAGCTACAGTACGACAAATTTGAGCGTTAGATACGAGAGATTGGAAGGGTACTGCCCCCTTTGCGGATTGATCTCGCATACCTTAGCAAACTGCGATAGTTTCCTACTCCTCAAGCAGACCGGGCACGCCAAGGGAACGAAGAACCCATCGTTTTCCCTTATGGGAAAAGCATTCAAGTAAACAACGCAAAAGCCCAGGTAGAATACCCATCTCAACAGGCCCACTCATACTCTTCCAATAAACAAGACAGACTAGAAACCCCAAACCCCTCTCCACTTTTACCGAACGGAGGACAGCAACTGAGAGAAGATTACAGGCAATACCAAGTGGGATCTTTCCTACATATTGCTTTGCAGCATATTTCAAAATGGTCTCGGCAACAAAATGACCAACACACTCACTGCCCCGGTATCCTCTCATCGTTGGGACTACAGACCGACCCATGTCTTGACCAAAAACCTGGGGTATGAACCACACCGGTAGGATATATTATCGCCTCAGCTGATGATCCACACGCTGGAGAAAAACTTCCGCTGGCAACTAGGGCGTGCATGCAGAATAAGACGAGCGCGATATCCGAGGGAGCCTCAACGACAATTTTGGGGAATACAATTGGAACATTCAATGCGCCTGACATATCTGAGCCACCTTTTCAAATCACACCTTTCCAATTACTCCCTCATGTCTCCTTGCGTGGCAGTGAACCGTTTGCCTACCAAAACCTATATAACCCATATCCTTTGGGACCCACTCAGCTTCTCAATCTGGATCTCAATTCTTCACCTGACCCACCAAGGACACTTAACTCCTTTATTCTCTATAAAGCCTCTCAAAAACCTGGACACCAATTGATCTCACCATTAAAAGCCAGACAAATATGTTTTGATCCCCAAACCAAACTTGACCCAAGCCCATCCCACTTTGAGATCAACCACCAACCACTGAACCCAGCTCTCCACAAACCCACTAGTGGATATAACAATTTCCATCCCATTTGTCATATAAGCCACAAAAGCCCACTCACCGAGACCAGTTGTATTATTACTGAACCAAAACCGACCAAGACATCTACAAAAGTTTTCTTTCTGAATCACCTTGTGACTGAAACTAGTTTGGCATTACCTGGCTCTCACGGGATTTCAAAAGCTCAGGGGACCTCCCCGACTATAGACCTCTCCTCGGAAGACAGCTTCGGATGGGAAACAACAACTAGTGAGGCTCTCTTTACCTCGGACAACCAACTTGTGGAAAACCTTGACAGTTCGTTTCCGAGGAAGACCGACAACTACAAAAAGTAGTTGCTCATCAAAAACTCATACAAGTCTCCCGATCCTGGAACTTATACTAGGAAGAGAAGACGGCAGTCTTCTTCGGTGGATGCAGCTTCAGACGATTCAAACCGACCCTCGAAGGTATGGATTTATACACATTCCTCACACACAAATGATTCGTATGGTTCGAATATGCATGTTAATCTTCCTCTTTATAATTTCCACTTAGGATATTATTTTGTGCGATGGCGAATGAAAAAATACTCAGGGCACAAGCATGCACAACGTTATGATAAGCTTTCATGGATACTCCCAATTTCTAGATTTTACTCGCATGCCCAATTTGTACATTACTTTCATCGTCAAACTAAGTTGGCAAACCTCCCACCTCGCACACACCCACAACTCCGGACCCTCCATATCATAAAAAAATACGATAGACCTCAAAAATCCAAGTCAACCTCATCTAAAAGGGAAATCCTTAGAAGACTTAGGAAAACTATTTTCATAGGCACTCGATCAAGAAAGGGTGGGCTTGATGAACACCCCTCATACTTTCTAAGGAGACAATCCATCGACAAAAACTGCACTATACGCATTGCCCCTTTTCAACCTGAGAATACTATAAATAAACAGACTCCAGTCCATAAAATCCAAACACCCACGGACACGTTAGGCTCTCAGGGACACCCCAACTCTTACACTAAAAATCCCACACTCTCCTATCCTGGTAACAACCAGGAGGCTATCACCCCCTCTCACAGAAATTATTTGGAAGCAGGCCCGACACCGGCCCTCGGTTTACAATGATTATACTCTCCTGGAACTGTAGGGGGATAAGCAAGCCGTCCACCCCTAGAGAACTAAGGACGTACAACAACAAGTTACACCCAGATATCATTTTCCTATCTGAGACCAAAGCTACCAATCCCGAATCTCTCCAACACCTAGCCAACCTGGGTTTCCCTAACTCCCATATGGTAAACGCAACTCAAACGCATAGTGGTGGCCTCTGGTTGGCCTGGCACGACAACATCAACCTCACCATTCTCTCCTCCTCCCCGAGGGGGATCGATGCCCTTATTTCCTCCCCCACTACAAACCAACTCCCTGATAGTGACCCCACCCATTGGCTCTGCTCCTTCACCTATGGTCCCCCTGAACAACAGAACAAAACGAGTTATTGAAGCGCGATTAGTGCCATGGCACCCAACGTCAAGATTCCTTGGTTGATTATAGGCGACCTCAACAGTATCTCTAATCAGAACAAAAAATTTGGAAAAATCCCTTTCAACCCTAACGCCTTAAATCCCTTTAACGACTTTGTTTTTTATTCCAGCCTCATTGATCTCGGCTACTCGGGCGTCCCGTATACCTGGTCTAATAAGAGGAAAGGACGAGAGCTCATCAAACAAAGGCTGGATAAAGCCCTCAACTCCGCACAATGGAGTACGTGCTTCCCTGACAGAACTCTGCACAACCTTCTCATCATCGGATCGGATCACGGTTCCATCTTTCTTAACACTGAACCCAAGAGATCGGAGCTGCCAAAACAATTCCATTTCCTCGCGGCCTGGACTAAGCACGCGAGATACCAGGATATCATCACCCGTGCTTAGGCAAAAGAGCAGTCGGGATCCAGGCGGCTTAGGTTATGTAATAAGCTCAGACACACTAAAAGGGAACTCTCAGCATAGAATAAGGAAGAATTCAATGCCAGCCCGATCTCCATCATCAACATCCGCAACCAGATTGCCAACATCCAGAAAGACCAACCAACAGAAGCGAACATCATTAGAGAACAAAACCTCCATAGCCGTCTCGAGAACCTTCTGGACATTGAAGAATCCATCTGGCGGGAAAAATTGCGCGAAACGTGGCTACGGGAGGGAGACAAAAATACAAAAAATTCCACCTTTCCACCTTAGGACGCAGAAGGGTTAACAATATTAAAAAAATCAGGCGTCCTGATGGCTCATGGGGACAAGGGAGAAAAGAAGTCGGCGAATGTTCATCCAACACTTCAATAAACTTTTCACCCCGTCCCACCCCCCTATCAAAGTCAGTGACCTCAACATCCTGGAACCCTCCATTACCGCTGAGGATAACTCTTTCCTTACGAGAGATCTCAATCTGGAAGAGGTCAAAGAATCCCTCTTAGCCATGAATCAGCATAAATCTCCAGGGTCGGATGGTTTCACCCCCCTATTTTATCAAAAGTCCTGGGAAACGGTCAAACATGATCTCTACCTCGCCGCAAGTGCCTTCTTCCAGACGGGTTATATGCTGGGCGAATTTAACCATACCAACGTTACCCTTATCCCCAAACAGAAAAACCCTAAAAAGCCTTAACACTTCAGACCCATCAGCCTCTGCAACGTCAAGTTTAAGATCATCACTAAGATTTTAGCTACGAGGCTTCGGCCTTTTCTCGATAAAATCATCTCTCCTGCTCAAAATGCTTTTATCCCTGGTCGTCAAATCTTCGACAATATTATTCTGGCCTAAGAAATTCTCAAAACCCTGAAAAAGAAAAAAGGGAAGCGTAACTGCATGGCTGTTAAGCTCGACCTCAGCAAAGCTTTCGACCGCGTGGAATGGGAGTTTCTCAATGACACGATGTGAACCATGGGTTTCTGTGAGAAATGGTGCAATTGGATCCATCAATGCATATCTACCACCGCGTTCTCTTTCAACTTGGATGGCTCTCCATATGGTTTTATGAAACCCGGCAGGGGTATTCGTCAATGCGATCCCTTCTCCCCCTCCATTTTCCTCATTTGCTCTGAAGTCCTACCCAGAATTATCCTCCAAAAAGAAAAAGAAGGCACCCTTCATGGTATTAAGACTGCCAGAGGCAGCACACCAATCTCTCAACTCCTGTTTGCTGATAATAGCTTCATTTTCTGTAATGCAACCCTTAGCGAAGCCGACACCCTCAAGAAAGCCCTTAACACCTTCACCAAGGTGTCAGGCCAGGAGATAAATTTTGTCAAATCCTGTATTTTATTTAGCAAGAACGGTAATCACCGTCACCATAAAATCATCCAGAGGATCCTGCACATCAAGAGAGATTCATATGGGGACAAATACCTGGGCTCCCCTCTTACGTTTGACCGTGCTGAAAGCCTTAACTTTAAGGATGTTATCACCCGGGTGGCGAAGCGGATCGAAGGCTGGAAAACCAAATTTCTTTCCCAAGCCGACCGCATCGCCCTTATTAAAGCAGTTAACTCAGCAATCCCGACCTTCCTCATGTCCGTTTTCCCCTTTCCTAGCAAAACTTGCAAGCAACTCAACTCCATAAACGCATGTTTTCTTTGGGGCTCCAACATAGAGACGACCTAAAGTCTACCTTATTAAATGGAAGAAAATCTGTAAACTCACACAGTACGGGTGTATGGGCATCCGTACGGACCTTAACCACAACCAAGCCCTGATGGCTAAGCTCTTTTAGCGGGTCATCAAAGAGCCAGACAAGGCTTGGACCTAAAACCTGAAAGCAAACTACTCTCCCAAAGACTCAGTAATGCTGGTCCGCTCTAAACCTGCTGACTCCTGGATTTGGAAATATATCATTAAAGCCTGAAATGACATCTGGTCTGAGCTCACATGGCACATCGGAGACGAAAAAAGCGTGGATCTTTAGATGGAGCCCTGGATCCCGGGCATCAGATTCGGGAGACCAGCTGGTCCCGTACCAGAGGCCAGAGAGGTTACTAAAGTGGCGGATCTTATTTGGTCTCGTAGTCGTACCTAGAAAACCCACCTTATCCAATCCATTTTCCACCCTGACATCGCTGAGCTGATTATCCATATCCCCCTCAGCAAGCACCATGCGAAATACACCCTAAGATGGACTCAGAAGAATAACGACATGCTCTCGGTCAGATCTGTCCATAATTTCTCGACTTCCACTTCTCCGAGTGAGCGTTTCACCATCCCCCAATCAAACCCCCCTTCCATTCCTTGGGATTTTATTTGGAAGCTGAAAGTCCCTTTTCGTATCCAAGTGTTCCTTTGGAAAATCCTCCAAAATGGTATCCCCACTAAACTCAAACTCTGGCATGGTTGCGAAGACTGGGATACCAACTGTTCGCGCTGTGGAGAGGAAGAGGAATCCACCACCCACGCTTTATTCTTTTACAACATGATCAACGACATCTGGCTCGAGTCTGACCTCATGATCGATTTTAGAAGCTGGAGCTACTCCGAATCGGTTCCGCTCACTCTCTTTAGATGTTTTCAAACTAACGGTCATGTCTCTGATCTTTCGTCTTTCTGCAGATCTTTTAGCACCATTTCCTATGCTATCTGGAATAGCATAAATTTGTTTGTCTTTGAGCAACTATCAAAATCGATGAGAGACATCCTGCACCACGCAAAAAGGTTCTGCACCATCCCAAACCTGCCGCCGAACCCCCATCTCACCATTAGGCAAACCCAGACCCAATACCAGGTCCAGGAGGGATGGCACATCATCAATGTGGATGCCTCCTGGACTACCCAGGATAAGCCTGGAGGGTCGGGTTTCACTATTAAAAATTACTTAAACTTTTTTGTTTGTGCAGGTTTTGACCAAACCAGAGCAGTTGACGCTGAAGATGCCGCGGCGATCTCAGCGCTTAGAGGATTGGAGGCGGCTCGACACTTAGGTTTGCAGAGGATTTTACTTTTGTCTGACTGCTAGAGGATCGTGCGTGCATTCAGAGAGCGGTCAGAGGATCTCAGTTGGGGAACTCTTACTATTGCCCCAGATTTTCGAGCTTTGGCCGAGTGTTTTTATGCTTTTAGATTTGAGCATGTAAACTGTAGTTGGAACCTTTCGGCTCACTATTTAGCAGCTAGGGGAGTTGGTTCCCCTACTGCCGGTTATTTTGTAGGCCATGAAGCCAATGACTTTGTATTTTCTCTTCCCCCCTAGCTCTTAGGCGAGCTTTATTTGATCCTTCTTTCTGTTGCTTAAAAAAAATGTTATAAAAAGGATACGATCTGAGATAAGCAAAACATTTCTTCAACAGGCCAAATGTTCTTTCAATCACATTTCGCAAAGATGAATGATGATAGTTGAAGAGCTCTTTTGCATTAGTAGGGGCTCTTCCATCATGTTTCTTAAGGTGATACCTTACACCATGATATGGTACTAGAAAACCAAGGACATTAGCAAACCCGACATCACCCAAGTACAATTTACCTAATAAAATGAAAGATAGTAAATACGATGAAAAAAAAATATTAAGATCATGCCATAAGCGATTATTAAAAATACCTGAGGGATAGTGAAAGGGTCTCTTGGATCATTTACCGCCGCTCTAAGCATCCTACTATCGTGAGCCGAACCTTCCCACCTAGCCAATATATATGTGATTCTCATGTTAAATCCACATGAAGCCAACACATTCTGCCTTATGTCTCCTTTTCTATTTCTATACCTTAGTCGATCTTCCGTCGGTACACTGGCATGTATAAAGATTCTATCTATTGCCCCTGCACTATCCTTAAAATAATGGTTTGCCCATGGCCTATTATCGTTACCCATTGCCGAAGAAAACTCGGCAGTTGCGGGCTTAATAAGATCCATACCCAACTTAAGAATTGCTCACAAAACTCTGTGAAAGTATCGAGAGATCGTGTGGCTTGATCGGATCAAGTCAAACTTAACTTGAGAGTTTCGTGTATCATGCCCAATTAGTAGAAGACACATAGAAACTTGCTCCTTAACATCTACAAATCGTAATTTCTTCAACCCTTTGGTCTCTAGTCTAGCGTAAAGATGATTGAATGTTATTCGATTCATACAAAGCATTTTGTGATATTTTGTATCACTTTCTTCCTATAATCTTCTCAAATAAAGATATCTCTCATCATCTCTATTGATAGTCGGCAACCTATCTACATAATTCATTGATTTGACTAATATAATTACTGCGCATACCACAATTAGTATAGTGCACGCAACAACAATATTATCATCATCGTCAGAGTCCATCTATAAAAAAGAAATTATAGTGATTAAAATATGGGGATAAGATCAAACAAATATCCTAAATCATCAAACCCACTTCCTAATTTGTCAAAAGAAGAAGAAAAAACTTTCAAATCAACAAACTCCCTTTTTAGTTTGCCATATAAACATAAAAAATTCAAAATCCAGCAATCTCACATTTTAATTTTGCAGAAAGAAGATGAGAGGAGAAAATAGCAAACAACTAACACTCAATTATAACAAACTGTTTAAGAGCAACAAGCAACATCAACTAATAAGAGTAGCAACAATTGAAACTTAATTATAACAACAACTAAAACTCAATTACAACAACAACTGAAACTCGATCGATTACAACAACAACTGAAACTCGATTACAGCAACAACATAAAGAGCAAATGATCATTATTATTTTGCAGAAAGAAGATGAGAGAGAGAGAGAAGAAAATAACCTGAATCACAGCTTTGAGAGAAGAAATCACAGCTTTGAGAGAAGAGATTCGTACATGAGAGCAAATGATAGTTTGTGTAAAAGCTTCATAGAGTTGGAAATAAATTATCGGGGTCTATCTTCTTTTCTTACACTCCCACGAACTCCCACAAAGAGAAATATTTATAAATCTCACCTATTACGGTAGGAACTGAACAAAAAACAATGTGGTTTTCAGATTTCCCGCGGAGGCTTCAATGTTATGAGATTTGGTCAAACAAAGAGATTGGGCAAACAAACGGACCCTAAATCTTTTGTGTATATCTTAACCGAATTATTTCGGTGATCACAAATCAGCTGCCGCTGGTCATTTGCCTCAGGTTTCAATCGCTTTTTGGTACGTATCTCGAGAACAATACACTGTTCTTGGAGGTAAATTTTAACGAACTTTAACGATAAATTCCCAATTTTAATGAACTCTCGAGTCGAATATCTAAAAACAGTTCCCACTCTATCTCTCTCTCTCTCTCTCTCTCTCTCTCAACGATCTACATTACAAACCCGAAATTAAAGTAAACCCTAATAAAATCTCAATCTCAATCTCAATCTCAATTTTGATTTAGATTTTTATCATTTCGTCGTAATAATCTCAATTGGTTTGATCTCATCTCATAATTGGATCTAACATTTGTACATTTGGGTTTGATCTTCGAGATCTGCAAGTGTTTACTGTTTCAATTGGTGAGAACACGTTGATTTCATCTTCAAAAGTGTTGATTTACGTGTTACAGGGTCTCTGACACGTAATGCAGGTTAGTTTGATGTTACATTGAGTAGGTTTGAAGATTTGTTTGTTGAGTTTGTCATTTGGGGTGAAGGGTTAGGGTTTGTTTATGAATTTATGGGGTCGTAGATTGTTTTGGGGGGTAAATGTGGTTGTGGGGTGTTGAGTTGATGGATCTAAGATGTTTTGTGTTGTAGTTATGGTGAGAACTGAGAAGTTTAGTTTGTGAGTTTGAATTGTGTTTATTATGAAAGATTGAAACTTGGTGATTTAGATCGTGTAATTGAGGGTTGTGGCAATATCCAGAGATTGGGGTTTCGATGTATTTTGGGAATTGTTTGATATTTGGGTTCAAGGGATTAGATTCATTATTGGGTTTGATGAATTTAAGTTTCTGATAAAAGGGTTTTGTTTGAGATTCATTTTGGATATGAGAAGCTCTGGGTCTCACCAACAGTTACTTAATTTCGGTCGTGGTAGACCGCCACTTAATTGGTTACTACTATGTTTTATCAGTTTCCTAGCGTTGATTGTCATCTTAGGTTCATCTTCTTCAAGCACTTTAAACAGTATCGGATCGTCTTCTCCGGTAGCAGACATATATAAGAACTATAGAAGGCTTAAGGAGCAAGCAACAAATGATTTTTTGGAGATACGGTCTCTCTCGTCGGGGTTAAGTCGATCAAGAGAGCTGGAACTTTGTGGGAAGGAAAGGGAAAACTATGTACCGTGCTACAATGTTTCTGCAAGTGTTTTAGCTGGATTTAATGATGGAGAGGAATTTGGTCGCCATTGTGATGTATCAAGAGTGGGATATCGTTGTTTGGTCCGCCCTCCAAAAGATTATAAGATCCCTTTGAGATGGCCTTCAGGTAGAGATGTAATATGGAGTGGCAATGTGAAGATTACTAAAGACCAATTTCTTGCTTCAGGAAGCTTGACGAAGAGGTACTAGTCACTGATTGAAGATAGTTATGAATGACATGCTTTACTTCCCTTGTTCTTTGGATTTAATCTGCAACTGTAAAACCTACACAACTTTTAATCTATTTATGGAAACATTCAGGGAATTGGATGTTGTTACTTTGGAATGAATTTTACTGTCAGGAAAACAAAAGACAGCTGTATCCTCTGTGGATTCCGAAAAAGTAAACTTAAAATATCAATATCGAAATCTTGTGTTCTGCTGCTTCTGTGCAATTCATTCTAAAATCGCATCTCAATATTTCTCAAAGGATTTAATGTAACTGAACAATTAAACTCTATTCCATTTCATTGATATATTGAACTTCGTTGTTGGTGAGTTCTTTAAGGGTGTCACTGATAAATAATTACGTTTTTCTATTTTTCGCAAAATAGGTTAATGTTACTTGAAGAGAATCAAATCGCTTTTCACTCTGAGGATGGAATGAACATTGACGGTGTCAAAGATTACTCTCGTCAAATTGCTGAGATGATAGGACTAGGAAGTGATTCCGATTTTGTTCAGGCTGGTGTAAGTATTCATCTTCCTTTTTTTTAACTTATCAAGTCCCACTCATCTATCTTGGGGTGCGTGCGGCACTTTATGTAGAATTGATCCATGCTTGACATATTGCAAAATAGTTCCTTTGAGAGTGTGTTTTTAAGCCACGAAAAAGCGACAAATATTCCAGGCATACCTTTGTAGAAAGAAACATATTCTGTAAGGCTAGTACTACCTGTGACCAAGTCACGGCAAGTACGTCGTCGCGCCTTCTGCGCTATCTATTCACCAATACCTCGGCACATTTTTGTTGCTAGCGTATCTGTTTTATACACGTATATTTATTTTGAAGTCAAAATCAAAGAGAGGGATTCAATGAACAAAGAGTATTTACGGTTTTGGTTTGTAAACTGTAATCATCAAAAGATTATAGCATACAACATGCTTTTCAAATCCACCCATGAAATCTTCAAAAGATTTCTAGTTTTAGTCACAAATATATATAGTGTTTCTCATGTGCGATGGTTATTATTAGGGTTACTGCAGAAAGCTTGTCTCTAATGCATGATGTGCATGTTTTTAGGTACTAAACCTAGTTTTTATCAAGATTTGAAGGTTGGAATAAGTTGTCATAATAGTGATCACCCCTCATAGTGTAGTAATTATTCCTTAACTTTCAGGCAATGTTGAGTGATGACTCGTGACATAATTTTTCCAACACTGTCAGGCAATGTTTCAATTACATAATATTATCACCTGATATAATTTTCACAAAGTTTGAACGAATAGTCAAACTCTATAGCACATATTTTATTACAAAACTTTAGTGGTGTTTATCCTACATCAAATTACAATCAGTTTAATGGTGTTTATCCTACATCAGATTACAATCAGTTTGTGAGGCAATAGCTTATCAAGGTGATGATTAGTGACTGATCTTGTGTTATTACTGTTTGTTAATTATTTTTGTAGCCTTGTCTGTTTCAGCACACAACTTTGAAATACTCTTAATGCTGAAGACAAAAGCAATTGAGAATCTGCAAATTACACAATAGCATCTGCATGATCAGCCATCACCCTCTCCGCGACAAATCAGAGAGATTCAATCACTTGATCTCAAATAAAAAATAAAAACAGGAAATCTCCTCAAGAGAACTCTCAATTATCAGATGTTCTTCACGCTATGTCAAAACATGATTAATTTTCTGTGTAAAATAGATGAGGGAAAGAGAAACAACACCTGCGATGGGTAAGCTATCTCCGAGTGATTCTTTGTTGGGGGTTTGATGATGGTGGGGAGTCCTCATTACACTGCAATGGCATTCATCTGTGTGTTTCTTCATTGAAGATGAAGGGTAGTCCTCATCAGGTCTCAATAGGATAGGCCCAAAAAAAAAAAAAAAAAAACAGTTTAGGAAAAAATGGAAATGAGTACAAAGACTAATATTCCAAATAAAATCTAAATATCAGCAATTAATTAAAATCATAAACACTATTCCAATCAACCAAAGAGAGAAACCATACCCAAGAGGCACAATACTCGTCGGCCTTCTAATGCACTACCCACCTAATGTATCTTCATCAACCTCCAATAATATCATGTTCCCAATAATGTACCACAAAATGCATCTTTGTAGATGTAACACAAATCACAGTACATGTCCTAAAATCTGCAAAAATGAGAAATCCAGGCAACCAAATGAAAAGTTCAGAACCATGAATCACTATGGTAGAGACAGGGAGGAGGGGGAAGCATTAACGTTGGAGAATACTTCATTAAGATGACAGGGAGGAGAAAGAGAAGATGAAGGGAGAGAAAGAGCAGATGAAGGGAGTTAGTGCTGGGGGTTAAGCAACTGTTTTCAAACTGTTTTTTGTTAGATTTTGTGGGAGATATAAACACGTGGCCGAGTTGAGACGTGTTTGAAGTAGAGGGTTTAAGTTTGGGAAGAAGTTATGAATGGAGGGAAACGTATAGAGAAGTGGTTATGTTGGTTTCAAAGTTTTTGTTCCCTTGATAAAACATTACTGATGTACTTGTGACTGGACATCCACATCACAAACCCCTCCACGTAGGACAATACTCCTGATATATAATATAGATAGATTAATCTTGTTTGGATACTTGTATTTAATAATCTTGTGTAAATACTCGTTTTTTATTTTGCTGAGATATTAATTATATAATGTTAATTCCAGGTGCGTACTGTACTGGATATTGGTTGTGGATTCGGTAGCTTTGGAGCACACTTGTTGTCATTAAATGTAATGACTGTTTGCACTGCTGCATATGAGGTATTCGGCAGTCAAGTCCAGCTGGCTCTTGAGAGAGGTCTCCCGGCATTTATTGGAAATTTCAATTCAAGGCAGCTGCCATTTCCACCATTGTCATTTGACATGGTTCACTGTGCTCAGTGTGGTATCGATTGGGATAGTAAAGGTACTCCTAATATTGTTTGAACGGGGCATCTTTTACACACTGTAATAATTTCAAGTGCATGATATCTGTCACATTCTTCTAGAAACAATTAAAGTTTCCTGAACAATGCTTGCACTTATTTTTCTTTTAATATAACTGCATCTTCCTAAAATTCATTCCAAATCTTTAAGATTTATTATAATATGATAAGACAAATGTTGGGATATGGTGGTCGGAGAAGGAGAGAGATAAGAAGAGGGTTGTGGTGTCCAGAGGAGAGATGAGTAGGGGTAAGGAGAGGATGGGTCGGAGAATGGGATAGGAGGAAGAAAGAAGAGGATCGTTTTAAGGTTTATGTAGAGAAGAGTGACTAGGTCACGATTAGACAGACGGTTAGTCATCACTGTCAAAAGAAGACAACAAGGATAAGAGCTCCTTATGATCATTCCCTAATGTAGAATACTAGTACTACCCGTGGCTCGCCACAACAACAACGTCAACGCGCCTTCGACGCTATATAATTTTCCAGTAACGCGCCTTCGGCGCTAAAACTACTGCTCATGAAAATAATGGACATCTTAAGATGATTAGGGTGATACAGTCTTAAAAACACCTACATAGTACTACCCGTGTCTCGCTATGTTGAATAAGTTGACACGCCTTCGACGCTACCTTTTGAGCCCTTGTGGGTTTGTCGCTATACTAAATCCAAATGCACTATCGACAATTTCAATTTTTAAAAATTCAAATGCGCTTAATCCCAAATCGTGAGAACCTTGCCAAACCACATACTGAGTTTAGTCAAGGTAATCTTGGCGAGTGGCCCTGTTGGTGGTGAATCAAACTTAGGACCTCTGCTTATGTGTATGGGAGTTGTTTTTATCATCCACAAAAATTACCACTTCTAAGAATATTTCCACCGAATTTTTGAGAGAAAGAATAGTTTGCCAAGGCAGGGGAAATTCGGTTTCTGGGATGTTTTCAGGAGCATGAGGAGGGGTGGCCTTAGTATGCACAACAATTTCTGCGAAGTTATCGGGAGTTTGAGGAGCGGGGGATTCAGTATGCCCAGATTCCCTTAGTTGCCGCTCGCGTTCTCTTCTGGCACGTTGTGCGATTGAACTCTTAGAATGATCTTGTCGTATTGGTTGTTGCATTGGTTGATCGAGATTGGTTGTTTTATTTTTTTCTTTTTCTCTTCGGACACGTTGAGCTAGTACCCTTTTTGAGAGTCCTTCCCTAACTAAAGTGCTAATGAGATTTGGCACCTCAGTAACAATGGTTGTTGAAACCTCATTTGAAGGTGTTTCTCTTATCACTATACCGCCAACAAAAGGTATGGGGACGTTTCTCATATCTATGGTACGAGACAAACCTATTTAAATAAGAATTACAATGAGTAGGATAAAACTTATTTAAATAATTCATCAATGTACATGGTGATTCCTAATTAACAGTTGGAACGATTAGGTTTAATGATCTAGGAGTAGCACAATAATTTTTTTTAATAAAATTAACAAAAAATAACTATCTAAACAGAAAATTAACAAAATCATAACTCAAAAGGGCACAATGCTGAAGTTAACTAAGAAATGCTTATAGTAGTTAATATGAAAAAATAATCTCAAAAATGTTTATAGTAGTTAATATCCAAGTAACAATAACAAACACATGTATAAATTCTAAATGCAAGAGTATAAAGCTTTACTTACTTGAGGAACAGGAAGAGTGTTATTTTCGTTGTTGTTTATCCCATTTTTGTTGTTGTTGTTGTTATTGTTCGGCGGCGAATTCATCATGAAGTTAGCAATGAAACTTAATTACAATGACATAGGTGATTAAAGAAGCTTAAAGTAACAATGAAACAAAAAAGTAGCTAATATTCAAGCAGGGCTAAATCATTCAACCGCATATGTATTGCAAAAAAAATTATTAAAAGAAGAAGTAGAAATACTCAAAATTAGGAATAACAACTCCATGCATAGAAATCATAGAAAGATCTTTTTTTTTTGCTGAACGCCAATCAATCTAGAAATCATCAGTTCGGGGTTTCCGGTTACTGATCCTTGACAATGTCGATCATTTGTCTTGCTCAAAGTAGAAAACAAACCATTTTGGTATCTTTAGAAAATGGAAGAGAGTGGTTAAAAGTTATCTAACATGTGTAATTAAGTTTGGTAGTTGAGTGGAGATGTACTTATATGTTGTGTAATCTCGATCAGGCTAAGGATTTTCTGAAGGGAACAAATACGACTTCGATTATCCTATTGGGTAAGAAATCACGAAATGGTATTTCTATTACTGTAACTGTTACAGTATGAGCAAGTTGAGATGGATTGATATAAATACTACAAAGGGTAGCTCATCATAGCTCTGAAAGAATAAGTGGGAGTTTAAGTAATGGACATATGGTTATTGAGCATATAAGTAAGAACCGATGTGGGCATCATAGGGAAGAAATATTAAGGTGCAGGTTTCAGGCTCTAATGGGGCAACTTTCCGAAAAAGGCTCTAATGGGGGAAGCAATGGAATAGGATACTTTGAAGTGTTAAAGAGAAGATTTGGATACACATGCTAGTAGAAGATGAAATTCATTGCAAAAAAAACATCCTACAATTCCAACTCAAGTCACAAACGCCAAAAAAGAAAACAGCAAAGAGAAAAACTACAACAGATAATGGTTTTTAAGTCTTAAATGGCTATCTGAACTTGATCTACGCCTAATCTATAAGACCGAACTATGAATTTTCTAAACCTAGAATAGATGAAACAACACAGAAAAAGGTAAAGTATCTATTCCTTTACTATATTAGACATCAGGCACTTGCTTAGATTAGAACTGACAAACAAAGCCGACACTCATAAGAATAAAGACACTTAGATGGAATGAGCTGCTACGAAAATTGGGTATATGAAATAAGAGAGCTTCTTATTTCAGATTTATGGCTCAGAAAAGGTTGTAGAATAGGGAAAGGATAAGACCTGCCGCCCAGAGATCTATGAAGTTGCTCTATAACGAATTATGTAACACGTAACAAACATTAGCGTTGTGAAAGTCTGAAATAAGAAGCCATTTGAGTCACTCTCCAGTCGAGCAGTCTAAACCAGATTCTGTAGTTGGCAACAACATGCAAGAAAAATCCGATCACAGCACATCTACGCCCCAATACCCGACTAAATCCCCTAAATCATTTGAGCCTCATACCAAGAATTCCTCTGCAGTAACCGCCCTTTCAGGAACACCCAATGGCGAAGAACCCATTACTTCACACCCAACTAAAGATAAAGATTTATGGCTCAGAAAAGGTATCATTGCAAACTAATTACAGAACACTGATTGAAAAACATGTTACTCCGATTATCATTAAACATAAATACATTCTTCCATGAAAAGAACATATTTGGAAAGAAAAACAACAATATAGAAAGAGAGAGAGAGAAAGAGAGAGAGAGAGTACCTTGCTTAGAAAGATAGATGGAGGCGCTGATGTGAGAGATGAAGAGTTGGGAGAGATGGGAGAGATAAAGAGATGAAGAGTCGGGCTCAAGATGAGAGAGATAAAAGAGAAGCAATAAGACTTAACTACCATTTTACGTGTTTTGTCGAAAGTACCCTTAACCATGAGTGTAGAATGAATCTAGGCCGTCCATCTATCTCCTTCCCACAAATCCCAGCCCCTTTTTATCTTTGAGACAATGACAAACTTGTCTATTTGAAAAACACCATTGTGTAATGTAATATAGATTTAAGTCTTATCCACTTCCAATAAATAACACAAAATGTTTACCTACTTTGCTCCTCACTCTAGTTTTAATTCGTACTATGCACTAATTAGTATAACATATTTAGATGTCATCCTTCCGGTATTTAAGCTCACTTGTAAGGAAAATTGTTGGGAACATTTAATAAGAGAACTACTGTTACCTATGGCCTGTCGGTGAAAATCATTACTATCTTGAGGGAAATGATAAGAATTAAGCGCACGATCTAAATTAGGTGTAATAACATTAAATTTTAATAATAAGTTAATAACAATAGTGAGTTGCACCTGAGGAGTATGAACCTTCTAGACCATTTATAGCAGGATTTGAGAATCTATTAAATATTTTGGAAATTTCATTATGCATGAATTGTACTTAGTACAAATTATATGTTTGGTAAACAGTTTTTCCAAGAAATACTATAGTAAAAAACCACGTTTAGAAAAAGTGAAAACAAGTTTATTTAGTAGAAAAATGGCGAAATGACATTGAAAAAGTGTAATGGTAGATTAAGATTACAAGGTAGATAAAGAGGAGCGCAAAGCTTTTATCCTTAGGAATAAAGATTAGAAGCCAGAGCTGTATGGTTGTTGAGTTTAGAGTCCCATATTCTATAATTTAAAGAAGTAGGATTGTGTAAGATAGATTTGTATGTACTACAACGGAGTATATGCTTGTATACGCTGGCACATACTTTACTACTCAATTAGAAGATATACTCACAATGTTAGTCTATAAAGATAATTTTGTCCACACTTCACTTCTCGGTTAGAAGATATACGCATTGTGTTAGTTTATATAGACAATTTTGTCCTAAATCACCTCATTTGAAAATCTAATTTTAACTCTAAAAGTTGTATGAATTAGGTGGTGTATTTCTCGTTGAAGTGGACCGACTGCTCAAGCCTGGAGGTTTCTTTGTTTTGACGTCACCCACGAGCAAACTCCTGGGAGGTTCGCTGGGTGCAAAGAAGGGATCCATGCTCACACCCGTTGAGGAATTTAGCGAAAAAATATGTTGGAGTCTATTAGCTCAGCAAGATGAGACCTTTGTTTGGCAGAAAACTTCAGAAGTTCATTGCTATACATCTCGGTAAGGACTGACGACAATAATTTTAATGACTATTGGATTGTTAACAGATGTATCTTTAGTAACTTACTACTTTATGAATATCAGCTTACTTTATTTTTCTGTACTATAGCAAACAGGGTGGTTTACCTCCTCTATGTAAAGAAGATTATGACGCCCAGGCATATTATCAGCCTCTCCAATCCTGTATAAGTGGAACCACCAGCAACCGTTGGGTTTCCATGCAGAACCGGTCTTCTGGTCTCCAATTGAGCTCTACTGAGCTTGCTGTTCATGGTAAGCATTTGTTCACACTTAACCCTATTCAAAAGGAGAGATATTTGCACTTCTCTACAGATGACAACACACCAACTTTTGTGATGTGTTTTTTGTATTGTGAACGAGATAAACATAATAAACTATGTGAGAGGATGTCAAAGCACAAGACCTTTTTGTCTTTAACGGATCTATACAGACGTTTAACCTTTTGTTATTTTCGTTGTGCACTTAGTAATCCAATAATTTGTTCTTGTGCTTCATAATTTTCTGGAGTTCTCATCTTCAATGAAAAAGTTTATCGTCATATTATTGCAAAGATGTTAATATACCGGTTATCACATTACTCTGCAGGAGTACATCCTGAAGATTTTCTTGAAGACACACAGATTTGGAGATCAGCTTTGAGAAACTATTGGTCTTTGCTTACACCTTTGATTTTTTCCGATCACCCGAAAAGGCCGGGTGATGAAGACCCACTACCTCCTTTTAATATGATACGCAATGTGATGGACATGAATGCTCATTATGGAGGTTTAAATGCTGCATTCATGGAAGCGGAAAAATCAGCCTGGGTAATGAATGTAGTCCCGATCAAGACTACCAATACTCTTCCTCTTATACTTGATCAGGGTTTTGCTGGTGTTTTACATGACTGGTAAGATCTTAGCCTGACTTTTTTTTGGATTACTATGCCTAGGATTTGATGCTTGGCTCTTTTTCTTTTATCATTTTGTAGGATGTAACTCAGTGAACTTGTCACAAATTGGTTGAAATTAAATAGAAAACTGATAATATTATCCTAAGATTTTTCGTTTAGATAGTATTTTGGTTTGAAATTTCTTGCGAGAAATTATGTTTTGCTTAGAAATTGATCATTTTCTCTTGACCACTATCTTTAAGATATCAGCCTAACCTAGAGCTGATTATTTGCTATCTTTAAGATGAATGAACATAGAGAGCGTCTCTCTCTCTCTCTCGCTGCAAGTTGGGTGGGTGGGTTAAACTTGTTAAACCCGATCGGGATTCGAAAACAATATTCTGGGATTGGCAGAGGGTTTAGATTTAACTTTTTCTACCAAAATTTTTGGGTTGGGTTCAAGCAAGGGTTTTCCACTCAACTCAAGGATATACGCTTCAAATAAAAATACTAAAGCAATTTGTGTTAACAGAAGGTTGAGAACCTGACATCTACTTAGATTACTGACTTTCTACCACTAAAACAACTAAGAGTGAGTGATATAAGTATTACACATATCCAAATAATATGATTAGTATTATGATAAAAAGATAACAAAGGACTTGGTAAGTATAGCAAATTAAATAGAAATTGGTGGCAGAAATGAAGATCAGATCAGACTTATGTGAATCATAAACATTATTGGTTTCTCACGAGTTCTTAATTGCATCCGCAGTTACCCAAAACCTTACTTTTTCTAAAACAACTTAACCAAAAGGACTTGTAGATACAATATCGTAAATCCAATAATGGCAGAAAGACAGATTTAGGCTGAAATGACTCAAAAAACTTAAGAATCATACCACTGGACTCTGACGAACACCTAAAACATCTACTTCTTGACTTCTTCATATTCTGCCTCCGGTCGTTGATCACTAGCTTGAGACGAACCTCCTGATACGGATCCATCAAAGCCGCCACCTGACATGCGTTGTCCAATCTTTGAAACTGCCTTATAGGGAGGATCAAGTTTTGCCTTGATCTCATCTAGGTTATCCCAGCCTGTTGCCTTCCTCAAATCTGCTATTGCAGTTTTAATATCCATCAAACTTCAGTTGGGATCTTCTTAGTGCTGTAAATAGGTGTATCACCTCTGTTCTTGATGTTAATCAGAGCTTTTCACTCCTGGTCCTTCTGAGAAAGCAATTCTGCTTACCTGACCATTTTCTCCATCTCTTGTTCTGATAATCCTCCAGATGATCTATTTGTGATCTGTTTCTCCTTTCCAGTGGATTTATCCTTGGCAGAAACTGTCGCGATCCTATTGGCATTAATGTCAAAGGTGGCCTCAATACTCTTAAGAAAGGCATTGTATTGAAAATCAGAAATCTAGTGATGCAAAAACTTCAACTTTCAAACTTCAAGTTCTAGGCTAATCCTATAAATGTGGGGGTTCTTTCAGATTGGGGGTTAAATCTCAGAATAAAGCAGCTTAATGCATTGTCCAATGTTGAGTGGAGACAGGATACTAAAAATCTGGTCATACTGGACACAGCTTGTGACATGAATAAAAGTTGCCCTGGAGGAATTCTGAGACTGCCTAATGGAATCCCTCTGCTTTTGCCAAAAAAGAGCAAGTGCCTCATGACAAAGAATTCATGATACTTTTAACTATTCTTGAAGGTTTAAAGCTGACTTTTAATGGGGGCATTCTGGATTTGGAGACTTGTACTGCAGAAAGGAATATGTATTTCAGTTTGGCAAACAGTTGGGTTTCTAATTGGAGGAATATGAAGACATATAGAGAGATTGATAAATGGAACAGTAAGATGAAGAAGACTTCATTCAAGATCAGAGATAAAGCTACTAACAAAGTTGCTGACTACATAGTTTCACACTGTACAGATACGTTTTTACTTTTCCTAACTCCTTTTTTTCAGATTTAGCTAGGCTTTGTAGAGCTGACTCTAAAGGGGCTTTCCCCATAACTCTATAATTCTTTCCATTTTAATGAATCTGGTGGGGGTCTCAGCCTAACTCCAGCTTTCTCTTTTCAAAAAAAGCCTCAAGCTGGGGCAGACCTCTAGGAGCTTGGAGAATGCCCATGAGATTGGACTTGCCTAGAAACTTGTTATCAGATGCCATTTCACGCTCTCCTCCTAGACCACGAACACTCACCTGGGTTTGATTATCAGCGGTTGCTGAGAATACCTGACTCTTCTTAGTTGGAATGGTTGTGTTCCCGCTGATGAGTCTGGTGAAAATACCGCTGAAAATTTCAATTACAAGAGATAGAGACTGACATCCAAGAGAAGAAGCTCCTTCACATCTCCACGAAGAATACCACCCATTGCAATTGCTTCATCAGGATTCACACCTTTGCTTGGGCTCTTCCCAAAGACTTCTGCCATATGGGGGAACTCGTGTCATTTCTCCTACAAGTAAAATCTTGTCCACCACGTCCTTGGTAGATGTACCAGCATCCGTCAAACAGCTCTTACACGGGTTCTTGGTCCTCTCAATCAAATGATTCACCAAATTCTCAAATTTTGGTCTGTCAATGTCTTATTCAAATGTTTTGCACCTGATGCGTTTTGTGTGATGAAAGGTAAGTTGATCTCAGTCTGAGATGTTGAAGAAAGCCTTATCTTAGCTTTTATTTTTTGCTGGGCAAGCATGGGTTAGGCAAGGACCCCAGAACCAGGTTTATAGCACAATAAAAGAAGGTTACAACCTAAGAAATCTCATACTGCTTGGATTGCCTTCTAATTTGACTTGTAGGTCATGAGGTAACATGTTAGGGGTTAAGATAATTTTGCCAATTATAGTACAAAAGGATGCTAGAAAATAAGTACATTAGCTGCTTTTCCTAAACACGTGATTTTATTGATATGACTCAGCTTCTCACAATACCTTCTAATGGACTGAAGCAAAAGGAAACAGTCTCATGGGTGAGTTTTTTCCTCTTTTATGTATCTCACCATCAGCATAGAATCTGTTGCAATTCTAACCTTGGTGTACCCCATCTGAACAGCAATAACTAGGCCCCTTTCAATAACCACAGCTTTTGTAACAGTCTCTTCCAGGTACGACTCAGTTGTTTCTTTCATCATAGTTAGAATAAAAGTGCCAATTTGGCACGGGGAATACTGATTTCCAATGGCCTCAAGCCAGGCATCTCTGGCCTTGACTATCTTGTAAGAGACCATCTTCATCTCTTTCTGTGTTTGGGGATCTTCAAAACGCCTTCCTATTAAACACTTGGTCCCGAACACCGTGTTTGTTGGATTAGTCGCAGCTTGATGCTTTGCGAGAGTTCTCATAGGTAGCTCTCCCTTCTGGTTGACGGCCACTACAGACGGGGTGGTCCTAGCTCCTTGAGAGTTATCAATAACTTTTGCATTCTTGCCTCAATAACGGGCACTCAGGAATTGGTGGTGCGTAAGTCGATACCAATTACATCATTTCCAGCAGGCTTTACACAGAAACTTGTTAAACTTGCCAACTTGTTGCCAAAAGACGGCTCCTTGAGATTACCAGTCAGGCATCTATTCGCTGAGACTGACGACGAAGCAAGATCTCATTTTCCAAGTGACCTCAGCATCGCCGTTAACAAGTACCTTGGAGGGAGGGAGTTTCATTGTTTGCGCCGTCCTATGTGTAAACATAGTATTGACAAAATGTGAGTAACTCGGGCAATCTGAAACACGCCCAATGCAGCAGAATGGGATTGGTTTATTGTGTTCCAACCCAAGTTCGGGTTGGGTTTGGTCAGGATAGTTTTTTGTTGGGTTAGGATTGGCAAGGCCTATAAAACCCGCCCAACTTGAAGCCACCCCTTTCATTGTTTTCCAAATTTAAATTAACTGATTGGTCTCATCCTTGCTTTTATTGTTCAAGCAATTTGAAAATATTTTCCGAGTTCCAAAAATATGGGAATATGTGCCACATTAAGACCTTACCCTCAAATGAATGGTCTGTTGTTGATCCAGGAGGATCTAGTCGAAGACCAAAAATTAGTAAAGTCGTTCGAACGAGATTTAGAGTCGTTCGAACGACTCTTTTCATGCTCACTGGAATTTGGCCCATAGAGAATTTTCGTTCGAACGAGTGGTCAACTTTCTAGGGTTTTAGACCAATTAGGCGTAAAAGTCGTTCGAACGAGTTTGGCGTTGTTTTTATCTCCGAGGCGCGCTTTTGCCTCGAGATGCGTACTATTTGTAATTTTTAGTTCCCTGGTATATAAAGGGGACTTAGGTTATTTTCTAGGATAATGTTAGATCTAGAAAGAATTCTGAGGAAGAACCTAGGGTTTTAGAGTTTTCATTGTAATTACTTCGTTTTTAAGTAATCGAATATCTTATTTTTCCAAACCAATTGGTGTTCTTCATACTTTTCTACTAACTAGAGCTTCTCAATCGTATTGTGGATTAAGTGATATCAGTTTCCAGTTGCGATTCTCGGGGGGTTGTTTGTGGTTTATGGTCTCTACACGTGACCGTCTCAAGCAAACGAAGGAGAAGCTAGTGAGTCCGTTAAAGATCCATCGTAAACCTAATTCGAAGAAGAAGGACGATTTGGAGATGGGCGATTCCAACAATCGACTCACGACTTTGGAAACGACAGTTTCCGACCTAACTTTTGCTGTAGGGGAGTTAGTAGAACAATTGCGTCTCACGAATCTCGCAAAGGCTTCTGCTTCGGTGAAACGGCAAGGCTGCTCGAAGAAGAAAGGGGTTATGGAGGTGGATGAAGACGACGATATTGCGGAGATAAATAGTGATTCTAGTGATGCCGAATCCGTTAAGGAGCGATTGGGTATTGGTAAGTCATCGAATCCTTTACGTAATCTTCGTATCAATTTTAAGATTAAAATTCTGGTATTCGACGGTTCAATCGATGCTGAGAAGTTAGATAACTGGTTAGATAGGTTAAAAACTTATTTTTTAGTTTACGAATACTCCAATGCTCAGCAAATATGCTTTGCTACTTTGAAATTTGCAAGTCATGCACTCACGTGGTGGAAATTTTAACGGAAACGCCACGATGTAGGAAATTTGAGTTGGAAAGAATTCAAGGTATTAGTGCGAAAGCAGTTTTATCCGATTGGGTATGAGCAAGAGCAATGGTATAAATGACACAATTTGCGCCAAAAGTTTGACCAATCCGTACATGAGTACACTACGACGTTTCATAGCCAAGCTTTGGTTTTGGACATTGATGTAGACGAGTATGAGGTGTTCATGAAGTACACAGGGGGTTTGTCGGAGTCCATTAGAAGAGAGTTGAAGCTCTTTACTATGGCCAATATCGAGGACGCTACCGTGAAGGCAATTGCTATTGAAGGCAAGTACTTGAAAGGTGACAAAGAAGACGACAGGAACAAGTCGGGATATAAGTCTAGTTGAAAAACCGAGCATAAGGGAGAGCCCAAAGGAGAGGGGTCTTTGTCCAAGGAGAATTCTTGTAATCATTGTAAGGCGAGTGAGCATACTTCTGATAGATGTTGGCAACTTCACCCGGAGCTTTGGCCGAAGGCAGAGAAGAGCAATAAAGAGATATGTACTAGCCGCAGAGGTTGTTGACCTCCCGGATTTAGATAAACCGAATCCTAAGCTTACACTTATGTTTCAGCAGACTTTGGCTACCGAGGAAGAGAGTCGAGAAGAACTTTTTCATGTCAGTATTCAGGTGAAGCAGCAGAGTTTAGTCAAGGCCATTGTGGATCCGGGTAGTCAAAAAAATTTGATTTCTGAGGCGTTGGTGAAGATGGGTTTGACGACTACAGCTCATCCTAGGTCGTATGGTTTGGGGTGGATTCAGAAAGATGCGGATTTGATGATCACGAGGCAGTGTAATTCAAGTTTGCGATCATTGAAAGATTTTTTGACGAGGTGACGTGTGAAGTGGTTCCTTTGGATGCGTGTCAGGTAATCTTGGGTAGCCCTTATCTTTGGGACCGAGATGCGATTCATTACTGTCGAACTCGCAAGTATCGTCTTGTGAAGGAAGGAAAAGAGTTCCATATCAATGCTTGTAAGGAGCATGTCACTATGTCTAATTTAGTAACGACCACTCTGGTGAAGCGGTTGGTTAATGCGAGCGACAAGTTTGCGTTATTGGTTCGGCCAGTTCAGGAGGGTGCGTCGGCTAGAGGGTTGTATACAATAAGAACACTTTATAAGCAACAAACCGATATGGGGAAGTTGCAAGAGGAGGTTGTGGTACATTCTGATCACAAACCGTTCCAGTTTTTAGCTACACAGTCCAAGCTACAGCAAGCTCGCCAGATAAAGTAGATGTCGTCTCTCCAACAATTTCCTTTGATTATACAGTATAAGAAGGGAGTGGACAACAAATTGGCTGATAGGTTATCTCGACCCCCATTACCAACTACTTCCGTTATGTTGGATTTTATGCAAATACAACCTTTTGTTACGTCAGGGTATATTGCAGGATATGATGATCCCAAGGGGCGTAGTGTGTTTGCAGGATATGATGATCTGCAAGGCAAGACATGTGAGTATGAATTGGATTTGCAGCCTTCTATGCAGAAAAGACGGGGTAGTATTGCGTCGTTCCGAGTTTGGAAGAAAGGTCAGCTACCTAGTAAGTCGAAGTGGTACAACAGGGAAATGGGCAGCGCCGTATTCCCACATCTCTAGTTCTTGCTTGAGCAGGAGCTTAAGGCTCCTAAAGGAGGGAGCCATGATCTAGGAGGATCTAGTCGAAGACCAAAAATTAGTAAAGTCGTTCGAACGACTCTAAATCTCGTTCAAACGACTTTTTCATGCTCACTGAAATTTTTCCCATAGAGAATTTTCGTTCGAACGAGTGGTCAATTTTCTAGGGTTTTCGACCAATTAGGTGTAAAAGTTTCGAACGAGCTTGGCATTGTTTTTATCTCTGAGGCGTGCTTTTGCCTCGAGATACGTACTATTTGTAATTTTTAGTTCCCTAATATATAAAGGGGACTTGGGGTTATTTTCTAGGATAATGTTAGATCTAGAAAGAGTTATGAGAAAGAACCTAGGGTTTTAGAGTTTTCATTGTAATTACTTCGTTTTTAAGTAATCGAATCTCTTATTGTTCCAAATCAATTGGCGTTCTTCGTACTTTTCTACTAACTAGAGCTTCTCAATCGTATTGTGGATTATCTGTCCACTCTTTTTTCTCTTTAACTCAATTCTATCCTTTTGTTCTAGTTTCCTTGTTTTTTTCTAGGTTTTTTGGGGATAGATTTGGACATTTAACATCTGAAGGTTGTGATTTGGGCATTTAAGTCCGAAATAATATGATTCATATGTGCCTTGAGATCGGAAAAATGAAAAGATAACGGATGCAACATGGATGTTACAACGTATATGGAAGAAGTGTTTTTCATCATATTTACAATGTTACGTAGGTCAATACTTTTGTATCTATGTTCGGCTAGAAATATATTTAAAATCGAAAATGTTATTCTGACTGGCTGGCTCATTACAAGGATATAAGCGGCGGTCCGCACAGCAAAGCGGTATACTAGCAGCATCAAAGGGCGTAGTTGTATAACCACACCTAATTGTATAATAGAAAGTAATATTTAGGGATGTTGTCTAGGAGGAGTATAGGAGGGCTTGACCATTAGGAGGGCTTGACCATTAGGATGGCTTTAATTAGCTTCTAATTTTCATTTTGAAATCTGTAGAAAGGGGAGGCGTCAACTGTTATCAAATTTTCGAGTGAGTTCATAATTACTAAAAAGTGTGTTCCTATATCAGATATTGTTTACCAGTGATCCTAAGGGATGCACGGACCTAGAGAGGAGACACCAATGATTTTTAGGGGTGTGTAGTTCACCGAGGCATAATGAAATGCGAGTATACTACTTTTCCAAGTTCTTATAGTAAATTTGTCAAAACTAGCTGGAAGTTGGGTGAAAAGCCTAGAATCCATTTGATTTTCTTAACATTTGGACACAATTGGCAAAGGAAAAAACAAGCGAAAGGAAATAATTACACAAAAACAAGGCAAGATATTTGTAGAAACTGCAAGACGGGTAAAAAAAAACCTTGGAAAATGGATGGTTATCTGAAATTCAAGATGGGACACAATTACACAAATAAGTGCACTCTGTATCTTTTACAATTTTGCCATTACCTTATATGCTCTTAAGAACTAAACATAATCATTATACTTAAGAGGGTAGCAACAAAAGTAGATCAAGAGAAACTCCTGAAATTCTTCTGTAAAACTCCGATGCCACAACTTTTGGGACCCAAAAAAGAAGCTTCTAGCAACTTGCAATTGATAATAATGCATAAAAGATCAAGAGAAACTCCTGAAATTCTTCTGTAAAACTCAGGTGCCACAACTTTTGGGACCCAAAAAAGAAGCTTCTAGCAACTTGCAATTGATAATAATGCATAGAAGAAGGATTTTAACTTTACCTGGAATACCAATATGCTTACTCACCACAGTACTGCGTGTGAATTATCTGGCCAAGTGCATACCATTACTATATCAACATAACATGTATCAAGCTATTTTGAATATTTGCTATAATTTATGCTCTTAGGTTCACTTGCACCACTGATCCTCTGTATTTGCAAGAAATTGATACCAAATTTGAGTTCTTTATTCCCCCCATTAAATATTCATGCTAGTGTGAGGCACTGGCCACACCACCCTGCATTAGCTGCACATAAACTTCAATTTCAGAAGAGAGTAGAGGGCTTTGTGTTGAAAATTGCTATTGCTATTGCTATATTGTTCCTCTATTGGCTTTGAACATATGAAGAGCTTATGTCACTTCTGCGCAGGTGTGAGCCTTTCCCTACATACCCTCGAACATATGATATGCTTCATGCAAATGGGCTCCTCTCACACCATATAAATTCTGAGCACTGCGACACGTTAGACTTGCTGTTGGAGATGGACCGTATTCTCCGCCCTGAGGTAACTCTTTTTATACTTCTATTTTTATGGATTTGTTAAAATGCATTTTCTGTCTTAATATATCATTTCTGTGAATAATGCTGATATGTATAAGACCATGGTATATAGGGATGGGTGGTTCTATGTGATAAAGTGGAAGTTATTGAGAAAGCACGCACACTTGCTGCACAAATCAGATGGGAAGCACGGGTTATCGAGCTTCAAAATGACAATGACCAGCGGCTACTTGTTTGCCAAAAACCATTTTTGAAGAAGTGATTTGTTCAAATACAGGAAATTCAACAACTTGGGAAGAACTTGCTTCTCATCTCTGGTACATTTATTTGGTTAATCTTTCTCTAACTTACGAAATACAACCAACAACTACAAATTCTAACAGTCTTGATACTATTTATTCCTAAATTAACTAGGCTGTCTTTATTTTTAGCTGCAGATCGTGGATTGATCGACAGTGTTTATGCTCATTCTTAGCTTGGGAGGGGAAGGCTGAGTTCGTGTAAAAGGGTTATCTGCGGAAATTGTAGAGGAAAGTATGATTCCTACAGAAAATCCCAACCTCATTTTTATGTAAAATTATTTTTAGCAATTCATTTATCCATATTATTTAGTTTTCCCCCCCTATTGTTTCTATGTGAACAACTCAACTACATGATTTTGAATGAAATGTAAGTGTCATAAATTTTTTGTTTCCTATACATTCATATTTAAGTTTTTTTGTTTTTGCTTTATATCTGAAAATGTGTACTGTCTTAGGTTATTGTTGGATAATATTGGATAATACTTTATCTATCATCATCAGTTAATCAAAAGTATATTGATATGAGAGAAGAGTAGGGATATATTGATAATTGAAATTCTCCAGTTCTGTTACAAAGACCTTTTTAGGTTATCTATAATAACTCAAACTTTTCCCATCAACCTTAATGGTCTATGGGCTTGTTAGGAGTTTAGTAGGGCACCCTAATCCAGTTGGGTTCTCACCTTGGGTTAGACCCAACTCCTAATACTCCCCATTGGGGAGTTCCATATCATGACGACTTGCTTAACAAAACCCCCTTGGGCAAAAAATTGTGCAAGGAAATAGTACAATTCTATGCCTCGTATGGGTTGTGAACGCGTATGCGTTGCCTCATCAAAACCTCATAGGAAAAAAATTGTACTATCAGGAAAAAGAGTACAACACGCATGTGTTCACGTTAGGACATGATTACTTCCCCTAACGTCGATCTCCCTGAGATCATAAATCGTGTAAACTCCGCATGCCGATTCCGTGTACCAATCTCTTGAGCGTAGGATGTATAAGAGCATTCGTGAATAGATCAGCTAAGTTATCTTCTGAACGGACTTGAACGACGTCAATCTCATTTGTCTTCTGCAACTTGTGTATATGAAATAATTTGGGTGAAATGTGCTTTGTTTTGTCGCTTTTAATAAATTCGTCTTTGACTTGAATGATACAAGTTGTGTTGTTTTCATAAAGAGTCGTCGGTTTCTCTTGAATAGAACTTAGACTGTATATTTCGTTGATGTGATTGATTATGGACCGCAACTAGAAACATTTTCTGCCAGCTTCACGAAGTGCAAGAATCTCTGCGTGGTTCGAGGATGTAATAACCATCGTCTGCTTCACTGATCTCCATGAAATCGCTGTATCTTCATACAAAAACACATAACCTGATTGTGATCGGCCTTTATGTGGATCTGACAAATATCCTACATCGGCGTATCCTATAATTTATCATTTGCCACTTTTTGGATATAACAAACCCCAGTCTTTCGTGTCAATGAGATATCTTAGAATGTGCTTGATCCCATTCTAGTGTCTTTGGGTATGTACAAAACTATGACATGCCAAACAGTTCACTACGAATGAGATGTCGGGTCGAGTGCACCCTGCTAAGTATAACAAAGCACTGATAGCTCCTAGATATAACATCTCAGGCCCTAGGAGGTTCTCCCCATCGTCTGGAGGACGATAAATGTCATTGTTCACATCCAATGAACAAACATGCATAGGCATCTTGGCATTGTGTGTCGTATCCATACTGAAACATTTTATGATTATTTTGGTATACATCCCCTGATGTACGATTATGCAGCGGCCAAGATGTTCGATATACAAACCAAGACAAAATTTGTTCTTCCCAAGGTCTTTCATTTCGAATTCCTTTCCAAGGTATTCGGTAGCATTCCCGATCTCCCTCGGAGTTCCGATGATATTCAAATCGTCTACATAAACTGCAATGATGGCGAAACCAATATTGGTTTTTTTGATGAAAACGCATGGGTAAACAAAGCTATTTGTAAAAAATCCGGCTTTTAAATATTCAGTTAGCCTGTTATGCCACATGAGCCCTGATTGTTTTAGACCATACAATTACTTATCCAGTTTTATTACGCAGGCACCACGTGTGCCTGATATTGCTATTTCTGGAAGCTTAAACTCTTCTAGTAGCTTCATGTAGATCACCATATCTAATTTCCTATATAGATATACAATAATTTTATCCATAAAACGCATGTTTAGCTTGTTCTCAACTACTGACAGACTGATCAAGTAACAAAACGTTATAGCGTCCATGACTGGAGAGTAGGTTTCATCATAATCGATGCCAGGTCTTTGAGAAAAGCCCTGGGCAACTAGTCTTGCCTTGTACCTTACTATATTTCAAATTCATTACGTTTCCGTATGAATACCCATTTATAACCGACAGGTTTGATGGCATCTTGCTTAGGGACTATTGGTTCAGACACTTTGCGTTTAGCTAGTGAGCTGAGCTCTGCATTGCTCGCAGCTCTCACTCTAGCCAATCTGTACGACTTTTACATTTGTCTACAGTGAGTGGTTATGGATCATCATCCTTGATGGCGAGCACATCAGCGAAAGTGAATACTTCGCCGACTACTACTTTTGAACAATCCCCAAGTGGTGCCATTATAAACAAAGTTAATTGAGATCTATCGATTATCATGTACATGTGCTACGCCAGGCTTGTTTTCTAATATTTTACGTGGATACGTAGTTACTATAGCCCTATCTGTGGGAGGTTCCACCCCCGATAAACTCACAACACCATTAGTCTTTTCTTTTCCTATACGCTGTTTCTTAGCCCTCGGCTCAGCGTTCTTCTTTGCAGTGGGGTATCATTTCGTGATGCGTGGCTTGGATTCATTAGCGGTTGCACATCAGTTCTATGAACATTCAGTCGTTTAGGTGCATTACTTGCAGGTACATGTGCCTTGGTTACTTAAGCAGTATCGTTGAATGCATAATCCACTGCACTTCCTTGTCATCGTGATTGGTTAGGGAATCTAGATGAGACAACGATGGTGTTTTCCAACTAATCATGGAAACATCCTCAGCATTCACTGTTATATCTCCCCTCAATGTTGGGAATATCGTCTCATCAAAGTGACAATATGTGAATCTCTTAGTAAATACATCGCCGGTAGTAGGTTCCAAGTATCGAAAGATAGATGGTGAATCGTAATCCACATAAATACCGAGCCGATGTTGGGGCCCCATCTCTGTACGTTGTGGTGGTACAATTGGTACCTGTACAAAACATCCAAAAATTCATAGATGGGCGACACCGGGCTTCGACCCAATTACTAGTTGCAATAGGGAATATTGATTATTTACTGTTGGCAAATTCTAATCAGGGCGGCAACATGCAGAATTACATGGCCCCACATAGTGGCCAGAGGCTAAGATCATAATAACAGTGGCCTAGCGATTAACTGTAATCGCTTGATAAGATTCTCTGCCATTTCATTTTGGGTATGGACATGGGGTACTGAATGCTCGACATCTATCCCATTAGCCGTACAATAATCAATAAAAGCCTTTGAGGTAAATTCGTCAGCGCCGTCAAATCTCATAGATATGATCGGGTGATCCAGGAAATGGGCCCACAATCGGATAATCTATGCAAGCAACCGTGGAAACGTCATATTCCCATATGATAATAGGCAAATGTCTGACCATCTTACAAATGTGTCGATTAAGACCATATAGTATTTGAACGGACCACTATGTGGATGGATAAGTCCACATATGTCTCCATGGATACGTTGGAGAAAGGTTGAAGACTCCAATTCCACATTGGTCTTACTAGGTTGGACTATAAGCTTTCCCTGAGAGAAGGCGTTACACGAGCAATCTTGCAAAATTCTGATCTTCTCTCACGTGAGTGAATGTCCAGAGGTACTATTTATAATTTTCCTCATCATTTGTTGTTAAGGATGTCAAAAACGGTTATGCTAAATCCTAAATGTTTTCTCTTGTAACGGAGAAAAATTAGTGATTGCATATGTTTTGATGTGCCTGAAGGCAGTGGAATAAATCCCTGAGAAATACATTGGATACCGTTCCAATATAAGTTCTTGACCGTTAGGCGAATAAGTGATGCATAGAATTTGATTCTCATCATTTCCTATCGTCTTTACTTGATAACCGTTATCATGTATGCCCCTAAAGCTTTGTAAATTTTCGGGAGATTTACTAGCAAACAACGTGGTCTGGATACTCAGTATCGTACCGTTAGGGAGTAATATCATGACACTCCCTGAGCCCTTTATGATACTGGTTGTCCCAGTAACAGTTTGAATGTCCCCGATATACGCGGTTAAATGCGAGAAATGTCGTTTATCTCGAAGGATCGAGTGCGTGGTACCACTGTTTACGAGACATGTGTCACGACTTGTCCTATTATCAATTAGTACTCTATGGGTAGAAAAATCCATGGGCTACCTATATATATAATAGATTAAAAATTCTATATATAGCAAATTAACTACTATCCCAAGCAATAATTTGAATAATCACAATTAAGAAAAATATTAAAATCTCATATGTGTCACGAGCACTTTATTGAAACATAAATGATTTGTTCCTAACATAATAAAAGATACTAACAAAAAGTAAATCAAGTCTATGCGAGAAAAGAAACTACTAGTGCTCTCTACTGTGACATCACATGTCTACTGAGATATCGCTACGGATTACTTCATATGTTGATCCATGCCGTCATCAGTATCGCCGAAGAAGTCTGACGCTGTGAACTCCACAGGGGCGGAGTTAGTATCAATAATTGTATGGTAGGTATGGATTCTGTTATCTCTGGCCACCCGTGGTGCCAGACATTCCCATGCCTAGTATCCTGTGTCACCGCAGTTAAAGTAAGGAGATCCCTGATCTGGCTTCTTTTCCTTCTTCACATTTCCTGGTTTGCCAAATTTCTGAAATCCTTTACCTTTTCTAGGGCCAATAGGTTTCTGGTTCCCGTCATTCTTATTTCTCTTGTATCCTCCCCTGCCCTTTCCATACTTGCGTCCTTGACTTGCATATGTTTCCCCGAAACTGAACATTGTGTGATGCGGGAAATGACGCACTCCCAGAAGGCCGCATTGCATGATTCTTCATCAGAAGTTCATCGTTCTGCTCAGAGAGGAGCAGTACCTAAATCAAGACTTTGTGAGTCGTACTGTGATCTCGCCGATATTGCATCTGAAGCACAATATTGCTAGCATGGAAAGTTGATAGAGTCTTCTCTACCATTTTAGCATCAGTGACTTTCTTCTCACACAGCTCAAGTGTAGAAGTAATTTTGGGGACTGCTAAGTTATAATCGGCGACGGTCCTGAAATCTTGGAACTGAAGGTTGTTCCATTGGTACTGTCATGCCCCCAAAATTAGCTTCATAATAATCTATTAAGAACACAAATTCTGAGGTGTAACGTCGGGTATCCCAAAGATAAGCCCCCAAAAGACGTACTATAAATAAAATAATCGTAAATACATCTACAACACTATGAAACTACGCAGCGGAAGAAAATCTAAAAGAGATGAAAAATATTACTAATAGGTAACTAAAACTTTATAACTGGCAAGTTAGCTTGCTCCAACTACTAGCATCGCTACTGCAACGATACACCTGAAAGCAATATGCACAAGGCGTCAGCAAGCAACGCTCAACAAGTACAAATATCCAAGGTCACAAGACATGATAAACCAAGATAATCACAGAAAAGAGACATGAAGAATCCAACCGAATTATATAAGAAGATCAACCAAGCTACGAATCCTTAAAAAGGTAGTCTAAGTAACACAAGAAATCCCAATACAGTAACAATGATAGCCTAAACTTTGATCTAACTACTACGACCTAAGAGGTACGGTTGATGTGGAAAGAATTTGAAAGTTAAGTACACAGGGCCACTTTTAATTCAGTGGGACCACATTCTCGCACCCTTTTGTAATTAACAAAAACGTATCCTTTATTGTCGAGTCAGGGATTGGCAGATTCCTTTTTATTGAGCTAGGAATTAGGGAGTAACGCACCTGATCAGGGTGTTCAAAAAATTTCAACCTACAAGTCTAAAGACTGATTTATTTTCACTTTTAGGGATCTATGCCCACGGGGAGTATTCACAAAGAATATCAAAGCCGATAGGTAACTGAGGTATAATTTAGGGGCTTACAACCCTAGAATACTAACTAGCAGTAACCGAATCTTTTGTTTAGGGAATCGAACCCAAAGACTGTAACAACATAGCCCTACTGTGTACATTAACTCAAAGTCGCCCAACAGAATGGAAATGAAGAGGTTTGAATCCTAGAAGAATCAAATGATCTGTCTGCCCATGTCTAATCAACATCTAGGACTATATCAAAAGACCTACCGTTCTTAAAACTAGATGATCTATATACCCTCACTTTAATAACAAGTGGAGACTCTATCAAATAAAGTAAAGCTCCAACATCCAATGATATATCTGTAAATATGACTATAACGAATGGAAGTCCTAAACCTGAAAGCGAATCTAAGTCGCGACTACTAAATCATGGAAATCCATAGTTATGCTAAACTATCACGGAAGACATACCAAGGAATTTATCTAAGCATTTCTAGAATAAAATTCTCGCCCAAATGTCAGAAAGGATCCACAATATCTCTAACTTAGAATACTAATCTAATGAAGAATGATGCCATTACTACGCTACAATGTCCAACGTAGATTCGTTGATTCTTATACTAACATAATGCCTAGCAACTATTATTAGACCACCCTCATATAACCATTTGCAATAGTAAGAAAACTAACGGTGTCCAACTATTAAACCAACCAGATGAAATAACCCGCAAACAACTCCACCCACAGAGACTATGCACCATCAATATCCTCAATAAACTAATATGAAAATTAAATAGTCCAGCCTTAATAAGACGTTCAATAACAACCATACTTACCCACCATTACCTGCCATGATTTATTAAAGATATTCCACTTGTATATTCTCAAAACTCAACTCTAGGCATAAGCATAACTAAACATATCATATTTATGGCCATAAGTTCTATGCTCGAGACGTATCTAAAACTCTTAAATCTATTAATCACAACTTCAACTATATAAGCATCCCAATTATAGATTCAAAATTTGATAAGAACCTATTAAGGTCCTCATGTCAAGTCCAAATAAAATCCCCCATTCATACCCATATAAGATTTGATTTCAAAGATGATAAAACTCTAAGTGTGGTTTCTCCTTCTTGTACCCTTTACTTAAAAGCTCCCAAACTACCAGTTAAAGCTTACTACTTCTGGATATAAGGTTTAAAGGAGCTACAAAAGATATTAGCCTCCCTCTTAAGGAGACTCTGAGATACACAAAGCACAACTTATTTCCCAAAGTACCACCTTTGATTTGGGGGTCAGAGATCATCCATCTACAACCCACATAAAAGACTAATTAAATAATCTATGTTAAGTTATCTTAAATTGCATAAAGCTTGATAACAAAGAAGAATACAATGACTTAATATGAACTGATCATACCTATGATGAAGTGTTGTTAGCTAAAGATTGTGGCTAATAAATCATATTACTACGAGAAGACTCAACTAAGGAAGCAGGTCCAAGATAAAGTTCCCAAGCAATTGTACTTAAGAGTTAATTTACAAGAACATATCACCAATAACAATAGGTAAACCTAGACTCGGTAAGGTCCAAGGTCAGATAAGGAATTCAAGGATAGGAATCATTAGTAACTTGAATAAAATAGCATACATGAATATGGTTCAAATAAACCAAAAGTATAATCTCAACATATGTTAATTTATACCCCAATTATGGCATAAGAGAATGGATAAGAGTACTTGCCTTAATAGACCACAAAAGGAAGGAAAGGGATGAGTAAAACTCCATAATAATCCACAAAACTGATTGTTGTGACTGATGTACAAAAGTTCAATCGAATACCCAAGATTTCAAGTAAGCATCACCCGTGGCACGGCTTAACAAGCTCTAGCTCCTCATGAGATATATGAGCAATCATTTCTCTGCACTTAAAACAAACAAGGTGTCTTCCCAAATTTCTCTACAGGTCTTCCGAAGATAAAAGTTGGGGTAAACAAATGTAATGGAGGAGTAGTTCATACAGGGGCTATATTGAGGGTTGTGTTACTGGAATAATTGGAGAAATCAGGGTTTAAAACGTCAAGGGAATTTCAGAGATGGTGCAGCCATAGTTTTGAAGTAAAGAGATGGAGAATAATTGCTCCCAGGAGGAGTTTCCAAAGCCAAGAGGTTGAGGAAGAAAAGGGGTTTAATTGCTGTATTTTGGAAGCAAGAAGAAGGGTTGGTATAACTAATTTCCAGGAGGAAATAAAGGAACAAATTGCAGATGAAGGAGAAGATACTTCAATCTCTACGATAGGGTTAATTCTTATGAATTAAAAAGGTAAAGATCCTGTACATGAGGGAGTAACTTAAGTAAGCAAAGACCATAAAATAAGGGCATCACGGGCTAAAAATACGGGTCGCTACAGGTGCATCGCTTTTTGGAGCATAATGGTTTTTTGTTGATCATAACGCCCCTTCAAGCTTGCCTATAAGTCAGCTGGCTCAACCTTGTTGAGGTATTCATTTTTCAGGTCATCCTGAATATGATGATGGAGGATAAACAAAGTCTTTGCTTTGTCGATGGGATCTTTATTGTTGCCAATGACGATGGTCTTTTGTAGATCTAGAGACTTCAAAAACAAATAAACGTCAATACACCAAGTGAGGTAATTGGCGCAGCAATGGAAGAATTTAACATTCTTGAGTTTTGCAGACAATTGTTATGCAAAATGTAGATCGCAATTAGTAACAATTCTTGATAAACATTTCAAATGCATTATAAACAAATCATTGGTCTTAGAATAACATAAAATAAATGATTCATAATCATATTATAGTTTAACCTTGTTCATATTTGATAGGCATGAAAAATGCATATTTTTGTCCTTGAATTTACATGATCTATAACCTTATTTATTGTTTTAATGAGCCTAATTAAAGTATATTTTTACTATTGCAGGTAAAAAGACATTTGTGACCAAGACCTTAAAGCCCAACTTTTACAAGCTAAAGAGTTGTTGGAGATGATTATTGTCAGGAGCTGCTGGAAGACTTAGTATTCAAACATTTCCACCAAATCTGGGTGGTTGAGAAAGAGTAGGACTTTTGCTGGGAATAAAGATAGAGGGAGAAGAGTTCATCTTTTCACTCCTTTATTCGGAATTGTAGTATTTTTGGAATATCTTGGGAAATCTATGGAATTCAATGAATGTAGTGTGCCTTACAAATCGAAAAAGCACCTCTCTAAGAGCCAAAATAGCTCTCTTATACATACTGGATTTAAATAGCCAACAAATAATATGATTTTTTCCCTTGCAAAATATGTTTAATTGAAAATAAAGAGAAGTAACTGACTAGTGCATCCGCTGGATAAAGTGTTGGGACCATGCAGGCGGATACAAACAAACACAAGTGCACAAGCTCCAAAGGCCAAAAGGAAGAGCAATCGACCGCCTTAAGCCACAATAGAGTCACCAAGTGGAATGCTTTTGCTTTAAGCCAGTTATCTCTCATAAGTAAATAGAACTTGTGCTTTCTTTAGCAGTCTCTTCATATTAAGCTCCTTCTAGAGGTAGGCCTCCCGACTGCAAAAATATGGAAAATTTGCAATAATCGAGTGCGATTAGAGTGGATCAAAAGTCCCGCTAGGCAATATGATTGTTGATTAACCTTCTCTTGCTGACGTCTTGGGTTCAAGAATCATAATTTTCTTTTGTACCCTTTTATCAATTTTCTTCTTATTTAGCGCGTGTGTGAGGTCTTGTAATTATGACGTGCCAATGTAAAGGATTGAAATTCATTGGATCAAAATATTTCGTTCAAAAGAGCTCATATTGCCGCCTTGTTTGTGTGTGCTTGATAGATCATTAAATACTGCAACTCAAGCAAATTCTAAGTGTGGATCTTGATCATAACCAGCTAACTGTGATTGCTGTCCCAACTCATCAACAATTTTGCAGCTCTCATCAAATCTTGGATGAGATGTGTCGCTAACTAGAAACTTATGTACCACGTCATTCATTTCTATCCAACTATAACCAGCCGTTTTTTTCACTCTGTTATCCTTCATCAAGCTCCTCATCTTCGAGGCTTCATTCCATTTCCCGGTACTAGCATATATATTACAAAGAAGAACATAATTACCTGAATTCTCGGGTTCTAATACAAGTAGCTTCTCGACCGCTTGCTCTGCCAGCTCTACGTTTAAGCGGGTTCTACACGCACTCAATAAGGTTCCCCATATGACAACATTGGGTTCCATTTCCATCTTACATATAAACTTATAAGCCTCTTCTAACCGACCACACTTACATAAGAGATCCACGATACAGGCACAATGTTCAGCCTTAGGTATAATACCATGATCCATTTTCATACTATTAAACAACGAGTACCCCAATTCAACAAGTCCCGCATGTGTGCAAGCTGTTAACACCCCTACGAATGTTATGTCGTTAGGCTTCATGCCGGCGTCCTTCATTTTCATAAATAAATTGATAGCATCATTGGCAAACCCACTGTATGCTAGCCCTCCAATCATCGTGTTCCAGACAACAATGTCAGTATAATTCATGTAATCAAAGAGCTGACGAGCTTTTACGATGTTTTCGCACTTGGCATACATATTCAACAGTGCCGAATCCACATGAACAGTAGGGGACAAACCTCGACTCTCTACATATTTGCCTATACGCTCACCAGCTTCTATCGAACCCTATTGAGCACAGGCAGATAAAACATATGGATACTTTTACACAACCCACCATCATCAATCAATCTCTTAATTTTCAACCCCATCTCCAAATCCCCCAACTTAGCGCATATAGATAACACAGTCACCAGTGTCATTTCATTCGGCGGACACTTCTCAGTTCTCATTCTCTCAAAAAATCTCAAACCCTCACAGGAATTATCATTATGTGAGTAACAAGTAATCATAGAATTCCACGAAACAACATTCCTCTCCTCCATCTCATCAAACAACTCCCCCGCCAATAAAACCTTGGCAGACTTCGAATAAGCCGAAATCAAACAATTATAACTAACAACATCCTTAACTTCAATCCCATTAAAAACCTGCTTAGCAGAATCCAAATCACCCATTTTCGCATAAAAATTAATCAACCCAGTTTGAACATGAGCATTTGAATCATACCCATTACTCATAACAACACAATGTACTTGCTTTCCTTCGTTAATCATAAACTTCAAAGTGCAAGACTTAAGTACAGGGGAAAAAGTAAAACAGTCAATCTGGGTTCCCCTCCAATGCATCAGAAAGAATGTTTCCAATGATTCTTTGTGCAAACCAAGCTTAGAGTAGGTAGAAATCATGGAGCAATATAGATATTTATCTGGTTCGGGAATTTGTTCAAATACTTTGCGAGCGTAAGACACAAAGGGTATGTTTAAAACAGATTTGACGAAAAGGGGTGCGAGATTGGAGTGATTTTTGATGATGAGAGAGTGGATTTGCTTGAATTGGTTTAAGTGTTGAGATGATTGAATTAGGGTTACGAGATGTCTTTCCATTAAAGAGGAGAAAATTTGTACGTTAGAGATATTTGAGAGGGAAATGTTGCAGTTTAAAGGAGCAAGAAAATCAACAGTAAAATACCACAGATAATTATGAATTTGATTCTTGAGAGAGTGAAAATTCACATTCCAACAGTGTAAAAATTTGAAATTAGGCGTCTTTCGTGAAGGCCGTGTTATTCCCAAAGTCGCACCGTCACGGTGTGCTTCCAAATTGTGCTTCGTTTATAGCTTATGCTCCTTTTTTAATATAGGGTGTAAAGGGAATTTAGACTGTGAGAACTTGAACTTGAAACTAGAATGTGTAAATTATCACTCGAAACTCTGTAAACACGTTTCAACAACTCGGTAAGAAGTTTTTGAAAAAATATTTCCCCAACCATAGAACTGCTAAGATACAATAGAATATCTATAGTTTCACGCAAAATCGAGGAAAGTCATTATATGACTACCTACAATGGTTTAGGGATCTAGAGCAAGGATGCCTACATCACGGGATTCAATTGATTGATATAGTTCAAACTCTCTATGAAGGTCTAGATTATGGCACTAGAGCTCGTGTTCAGTCTATGTGCGCGGGTACATTCGATGAGAAAACTGACACCGAAGCTTGTAAATTTTTAAATGATGTAGCGGATAAGGCCTACCAATGGCAAACGATGAGAGAGGAAATGCCTTGTCACAATGCAAATGTGCACTAAGTGGACTCTAATTCAGAGTCTGCCATTCTTAGAACCATTCTTAGTAAAATTAAAAACTTAGAGATCGGGAAAAGAGAGAAACACCATACTACTTCTTCTATTAACCATGTGGCAATAACACTTTGTGAGGTTTGTGAGAGTTCGGATCATCTGGTCCAAGATTACCCTGACGTGCTTAGTTTAAGAGAGGTAGGAAAGACCAGGCCAATGCTGTGTATCAACGTCCCAATAGCTAAGCTTTCAATGGTGGATGGAATAATAATTCTAACAACTTCAATTCCTGGGGAAGTAGAAATTACCAAGAAGGTTCTTCTGGTAGCGCCCCTTATCAACCGTACAACCAAGTGAACCATCACTAGTCTAATTCCTCGTGGCAAAAAAATCCGTCATACCAAGCTCCCCTTAATGTGCCTTATGTTCCTCCGCATAATAAGAATCTGCCTACTCAAACCACGTCCTTAGAAGATACTTTTAAGACATTTATGCAAGTAACTCAGTTGTCTATTGCCAAACTTGAGGGACAAATAGGTCAAATGGCAACAAAGATAAGCACGAGAGACAAAGAAACGTTCCCCAGTCAAACTCAAACTAATCTTAAAGGGAATACTGAACATCCTAGATCTTCCAATCGTGATGGTGTCAATACTATCATTTCTCTTAGGAGTGGTACAAAAGTGGATAATCTGGTAAAAATACCTAAGGAACCCGAGAAGGAAATTCAAAGTAAACTCATAGAAGAACCTGTGACTGAGGAAGAAACCGCGGTAACACATGTTCAGTCGCTTGCTCCTTTTCCTCAGCGCTTAACTCTGGCTAAAAAGGGCAATGCCTATGAGGAGATTTTAGGGATTTTTAAGCATTGCGTGATTAACATTCATATTGTTACGGCCATAAGGCATATTCCTAATTACGCAAAATTCCTCAAAGATCTTTGCACCTTAAAACGGCGCATACATGTCCCAAAAAAGGCTTTTCATGTTCACGAGAGTGATACGTCTATTCTTTTAGATATACATGTTAGTTCTGTCCTTTTTGCGTAAATCCCTTCCCAAATACAAAGATCCGAGATGCCCTACTATTTCATGTTCGATTGGAACCCGTAAGATAGGAAGAACTTTACTTGATTTAGGTGCTGATGTGAACCTCATTCCTTACTCTGTCTATGAGCAATTGGATATTAGAGTACTTAAGCCCATAAATAGAACCCTACAGCTAGCTGACCGATCTATCAGGATTCCTAGGGGTGTAGTTGAAGATGTGTTGATCTAGATTGAACAGTTTATTTATCCAGTAGACTTTGTTGTGTTAGATACTGAGCCAGTAGAAAACCTTGAGGACGAGATCCCTGTGATTCTTGGTCACCCCTTTTTGGCAACAACTAATGCGATAATCAATTGCTGCAATGGAATTATGAAGTTGACCTTCGGGAACATGACAATTGAATTAAATATCTTTAATGCGTCGTATTCCCCTTCTAATTCTAAACCACTTGAGTATAATATGATCCAGAGTCTTTTGAGTAACACTTTTAAGTGGTTAAGTACCTTGGATCCTTTAGGGGCATTTTTGGCCCACTTTGGTAAGATTGTGAGGACGATTCATACATCCATGAGGTGAAAGCCTTATTAGATTTGGCTTTAGAAATTTCAGAGCTGAAAGGTGAGCATGAAATCTTAGATGTTAAGAAACCCATTACGGAGGCTCAAGTAACCTCTCTAAAGATCAAGCTTAGACCTCTTCCCTCTAACCTTAAGTATGTCTTTCTAGGTTCAGACAAAACTATGCCCGTCATTATTGCCACTGACCTAGAACCCCTTCAAGAAGAGAAGTTGATTCGTGTTCTTAAGGGAAATACGAAAGCTATTGGCTGGAGTATAGAGGACATTAAAGGAATTAGTCCATCGGTTTGCATGCATCAAATCAACTTGCAAGATAATGCCAAAAAGTCCAGGGAAGGATAACGAAGATTGAACCCGACAATGGCCGAAGTAGTTCGGAAAGAGATTTTAAAACTCCTTGATGCTGGGATTATCTATCCTATTTTTGATAGTCCTTGGGTTAGCCCGATACATGTTGTCCCGAAAAAGTCAGGAATCACCGTTATAAAAAATGAGAATAACGACCTCGTACCCACTAGAACAACCACTGGATGGAGAGTCTGCATAGACTACAGGAAGCTTAATTTGGTCACTAGGAAAGATCACTTCCCCTTACCTTTCATTGACCAGATGCTCGAGCGACTCGCTGGGCACAAATTTTATTGTTTCTTAGATGACTACTCTGGATACAACCAAATACCCATCGCACCGGAGGACCAGGAGAAATTGACTTTTACATGTCCTTTTGGCACATTCGCCTACCATCGCATGCCTTTTGGTTTATGCAATGCTCCCGCGACATTTCAACTTTGCATGTTAAACACTATTTTTGACATGGTAAAGCTATTCCTTAAAGTTTTCATGGATGACTTCTCATTGTTTGACAATTTATTTGACCAGTGCCTTCATCATCTTTCCCTAGTATTATTCAGATGCCAAGAAAAGAACCTTATTTTAAACAGGGAGAAATGCTACTTTATGGTAAAAAGAGGTATAGTTTTGGGGCATATCATATCTAAAAAAGGAATAGAAGTTGACCAGGCCAAAATAGATGTCATTTCTAACCTCCCCCCACCACGAAATGTCAAGGACGTTCGTTCTTTTCTAGGACATGCACGTTTCTACCGTCATTTTATCCAAGATTTTAGTAAGATTGTTCGTCCTTTAAGTAGCCTTTTGGCCAAAGATGTGGCCTATGAGTTTGATGCACCTTGTCTTGATGCTTTTGATAAGCTTAAGACCCAGCTCATAACATCACCCATTATTAGACCACCTGTCTGGAGTGAACCATTCGAGTTAATGTGTGATGCCTTAGATTATTCGGTAGGCGCTATTTTGGGACAACGGATTGACAAACGTCCCCATGTCATCCACTATGCTAGTAAAATGTTAAATGATGCCCAAGTGAATTATACGACCACCGAGAAAGAACTCCTGACCATTGTTTATGCGCTAGAGAAATTTAGATCTTATCTTATAAGATCTAAAGTAATTGTTTACACGGATCATGCCACGCTTCGACATCTTTTATCAAAGAAAGATGCTAAGGCATGGCTAATCTGGTGGGTATTACTTTTGCAGGAGTTTGACCTTGAGATTCGAGACAAAAAAGGGGCCAGACAATGTAGTAGCCGACCATCTTTCCCGTGTAATGATTGAGTCTGTTGATGAGTTCTTACCGATTAGGGAATCCTTCCCAGATGAACAGATTATGGCTATAAATTTAGTTCCTGAGTTGCTGTGGTTTGCAGACATTGCTAATTACTTAGCCACGGATACCATTCCTGATCATTGAACTAAACCTGACAAATATCGTTTCTTTAGTCAAGTGAAGTACTTATTTTGGGATGATCTAGATTTGTTTAAGTATTGTACAAACCAAATCCTTAGGAGATATGTTCCCCAGTCTGAGTTTACCAATATTTTATCATTTTTCCATACCCAAGCATGTGGATGCTACTTCAGCTCTAAAAAGACCGTGGCAAAATTTTGCAGTGCGGTTTCTATTGGCCTACCTTATTTTACGATGCATATGCATTTTGCAAATGGGAGCCCTTTCTCGACGAAATATGATGCCGTTATACCCTATTTTAGTTATTGAACCCTTTGATGCTTGAGGCATTGATTTTATGGGCCCTTTTCCCAAGTCTTTTGGATATGAGTACATCCTAGTTAGAGTAGAATATGTATCAAAATGGGTTGAAGCCATTCCTTCAAAAATGAATAACAGTGTAGTTGTTCTTAATTTTTTAAAAGAAAATATTTTTCTCGATTTGGAACACCTAGGGCTATCATTAGCGATGGAGGGTCACATTTTAACAACAAATTTTTTGCTGCCCTTGTCAAAAAGTATGGTGTAACCCAAAGGTGGCAACACCTTATCATCCGTAAATGAGTGGACAAGTGGAAGTTTCTAATCGGGAGATCAAAAATATTCTCCAAAAGACGGTTAACCTAAATAGTAAAGATTGTTCTGTAAGATTAATTGATGCACTTTGGGCTTATCGTACTGCATATAAAACCCCGATTGGAATATCACCTTACCGACTTGTTTACGGCAAGTCATGCCATCTTCCTGTCAAACTTGAGCATAGAGCTTTTTGGGTAATAAAAATGCTTAACTTTGACACTTCAACGGCTGGGTCCCACCGTAAGCTACAACTCAATGAGTTGGATGAGCTTCGAAAAGATGCATTTAAATCTGCAAAAATATACAAAGAAAGAACCAAGGCTTTCCATGATAAAAATATCTTGCGAAAGACCTTTGAAGTGGATCAAAAAGTTATATTGTATTCTTTGCGTCTTCATTTGTTTCCCAGAAACTTCAATCCCGTTGGACCAGGCCGTTCATTATCAAAACTATTTTCCCACATGGAGCTATTAAAATTCTTGACCCTCGTACTGGTAACATTAATAAGGTAAATAGACAAACACTTAAACCATTTCATGAGTACTTTACAAGTTCGAGCGAGGATATGAATCTTCGGGATCCATCATATCCAACATAGGTATCTTTATTTTTACCCATAGTCTTATCTAGTTTTGGGGTACCTACATCTTCTGGTTGAAGACGTTAAATTTAGCGCTTGCGGGAGGCAACTCTTATCATGTTTAGGTAATATTTTTAGATTTTCTCATGTTCTTTTTATTTTTGGCAACTGTGGGGATACATGCTGATTCAGTTTGAGGGTGGGGGTAAATAAGATTTTCATAACTTTTTCTAAGAAAAAATGTTATTCTAGGGCATTTTGGTATTGTAGACACATTTTTGTATACTATGATCTTTGGACATTCTTAGAATCCTAGAGTTGCACTTGAGATAAAATTATAAGATTATGGCTTATTTTAAACCGTAAATTCTTAGTGCATTAAGAATTTTTAAGTTTTTGGTACTACCATCCTATTAGATGTGTTTAGAAGAAAATCACCCTTATAATTGCATTTCACGTAGTTATATTATCAAGGTTTTGTTAAAACTAACTATCACCTTTTGATTAATCAACAGTTTGGGTTAGGAAGAATCTGTAACGAGGAGAATAATTACCAAGGAAAATTTTGTTCTCATAAATTCATACTAAGGGTTTGTATGTATTATCACAAGTTATTGGCTCCTTCACGAAGCTGACATACTCGGATAAAAAAAAAGAAAAAAAAAGAAAAAAAGAAAAAAACATTCACAATTCAAGGCCCCTTGCAAGATTTAGAACTGAAAGAGAAAGAATTTTTACCAATCTCGAGGTAAGCCATGAATAAATGTGAAAGTAAGAGACCAAAAAAGTAAAATAACGAGTCTCTACGAGTAGAGTTGAGAACTATGTGAAGGTGGGCAAGTTGCAAGTATAAAAAGAGCAAATGAAAACTCAAATGCAACGTCCTACCTTGAAAAGCTTGTGTGGATATATATTTTCTCTGAAATATCAATAAAAGAGGGCGAACAAACTAGGGCAAACAAACTAGGGCACTTGTCGAACAAACTTCTAGATTTCTTCCGCCATACTCAAGATAAGGCTAAGGTTATTTGGAAGAATTATCAAACACATTGATTCCAGAAACTAAATTCACTACACAAAAGGATAAAATTTTGAAACTTGATCTAATCTGTTGGTAGTAAAATTAACTTTATAAATTTTAAACGTATCTAATGGTTAACCCTTGTTTAAGTGCTATATCTTTGCGAATAATTTAATCCATTTTAGAGATAACAGGAACAAAAATTATTAGTTGTTTATAATACCAGAACGTCTGTGATAAAATTTTATGGGTATATTCACTAAAAACCCTCACTAGATATAACTCGTCCTATAGGGGTAACCTATAGGTTGAAAGGTTTGTTGCATACGCTAAATACAATCGTAAGAAACTACGAAAGAGTTTAATTTTCTTTTCTTTTGCTAAGGGACTAGCAACAATATTCTAATACTCATGAAATTCATTTCTAATAATTAAATCCCAACTTTACCCCATAAAATAACGATCTTAATCTTAGATGTGCGTTTTAATAGAATCTTAGCCAAGTTTGCTATTCAAAACCATTAGATGTATGTGTTCGTTATTATGACAATTAGGATGTTTTAATCCCTAAAGTTCAATAAGGTCGGTATGTTCTAGCCAAATGATCTTATTTACTACGAATATGAGGGGTACATTTGATGTTTAACTAACAAGTGGTCCCACCCCGAAGTCTGCGTGGATTCATAAGATATGTAGATTGCGCCTATCTTTGAACTAATATTCTAGGGTACTATAAGTTGCTATTAATGCATATCTATCTCTAAATATTATCATGAAACATCTAATTGCATATAGATATGTAAAATTGGTTCCTCAAATACCAAGTTTTTAGAAATAAGACTAAGTCAATTTCTAATTGATCTATAATTATTAGTCTTTGACAATTAACCGTGATTTAGATATGACTCCTAATCGTATTCTAAATTAGTCTTGGTTTCGTATTATCTCTGATCCCTGATCATGATAATTTGTATCCTAAGGGCATACCATTAATGTCATATTAGCTATCGTAAGATACTTAAATATATATTAATCCATTTACCTATATTACATATAAGTGAGTCAGTTTTTCTATACATGGCACCCGTTTAAAAAAAAATTAAAAATTAAAAATTAAAAATGGTCCCTCAAGTGGTAGGTCCAGTCAATATGAATTTTTCAAAAAAGAAGAAGGCTCAATTTGACTAAAAATGGAGTTCTCTAAAGTCAATTTAGTGTCTGAACCGGTCCTGGACCAGTTTGAACCCAGTCAAACCATTTGACACGTGTCCTTAAACAGTAATGCCACGTGTCCTTAAACAGTAATGCCACGTGTCACCATAACAATATTGTCACGTGCCACCCAATTGTATTGCCACGGGTCACCATAATAAAATGTCACGTGTTACTTGAAAATGACTGCCACGTGTCACCATAACAGACTGCCACGTGTCTGCCAAATCAGCATGGTAGACCCCCCTATCACGTCATCATGCCACTTTAGCATGGGTGGTCCCCTCTGCCATGTGGCATGCTACGTGGCCTTCACACGTGTCACTGTCAGCTACGTCTGCAAGGTAGGTCCCACATGTCACTATGGGTCCAGCTTCCCTGCCACGCCAACAATCAGATCTGGTATAATTTTGAATTAGGTATGATTCAGATCCCGTTTCCAAAATTGGATCTGGATCTGATGACGTCAGCATGATATAATAATTTATTATATATATATAACCCCAGTTGATGTCAGCATGACCTAATACACCGTAAAAAAATAGTTTTTGGCCGTGAGCTATCTAATATACGAATGTCATATACGAATGTGATCGTTGTGGAATATGCTACGCAAAAAAATTGATAGTGCGTCAATATGATATCCACAACGATCGCTATTTTAGTTTGAAAACAACCCTTTCACAATGGTTAAAAATCACTAAAAATAGCATTATTAATCCAAAAAAAAAAAATATTAATCCTTTTATACATATCTAGATATCCTATATCATAGATCAAACAAAAAATATATAGAAATTCGAAATTGGTAAAAAATACCTCTCCGCGACGCTGAAAAATTTAGAAAACGCTGATTTGGTGAGCTCTTTTTATTCCTTATGATCCACTAGCTCGCAGTGCTTATAACGTGTAGGATAATATTGGATAATACTCTACCTACTAGTTAATTAAAAGTATATTAATATGAGAAAAGAGTAGGGATATATTGATAATTGAAATTCTCCGTATACTAAGAGGTTTTGTTACAAAGACTTAACCTTTTTGGGTTATCTATAATAACTCAAACTCTCCACCTAGTGCTGGACTAAACTCGTAACAGTTATCTAAAATTTTACCCGTTTTTAAATGGAATACGTATGTTTCCAAGATAATGCCGTTGATAATGAGATGGATCATGGCTGCCCATTTGGTGCCAACAGGTATGCTTGAATGAAGGGCAGTAGAGGTCAACGAGGTGTTACACACTAGTTTCGAAAATATTATCGTTGCTACTTCTAAAAGCAATTTTTAAGTATACTTCAGATATTCTTCATTTTTAAGTGACTTTGAGCGCTCTCCAAAGCATAACTTGGTTGGTTGGATTTTCAAGCTTGAGCGACACCCCGTTGTGTTAACTTAATCAAAATAAAATTGTTTATTCTAATCTTATGTTTTCTTTTATGGCCCAAACCCTATTTCTTTTGTGTTGTGCTAGTGAGTATAACTATTAACTACTAACAGCTTACCTACCAAAAAAACTCGGACAAATCTTTTACTCTCTAACATGTTTTGTTCATAGGAATTGGTGGTATTTAAGAAAAACATACACACAAAACGAAAAACGAAAAACGGAAAAGTGGGGAAGCAGGGTTTCGAACCCTGTAAGCCCCTCACTGTTGACTTTGGTACAGTCATTGCTGGGTAAGGCAACAGTAAGCGCTCTCCAAGAACAATCTTCATAAGATTGAGCTACACCCCCGCTTGTGATTACTTATTCAATGTAAACTTTAACTATTACCAATTTACTAGTTGTTCTACTTCAAAGCTCAGAGTGGAGCAGTTAGGCCATTTTAAAGTTTCACCAATTATGCTCTATACAATATATATAGCATCGATGGACATAGGTTATGCTAGTTTTCTTAATTCGATATTAGTGCCTAATATGTTTGTATACACTCTTCTCAGCCTTCGGGCTCGTTGTGGTTACAATTTATGGGTCAGAGTTGTAACGTGAATAGTTTCATGGTACGGTTTTAAGCTTATAAGAAGCCCACCTTCAATGGTGGAAGAATCGATGGAGGCCGCGTTGGAAGTGAAGCAGAGAGAGGCGATTGTGATGATGGCGATGAGAACGATCGATTGTTGAAGATGAGTCGCCATTAAAGCTCAAATTGCAGAGCTCTAGAGAGAGAAACTTTTTAGAGAGAGAAGTTTTAGAGAGAGAGAGTGAAACAAATGAGGGTTTTTGAGGGATTTATACTAGGTGGAATTCGAGTCAGCGTGCCTGTTAGAGCATCTTCAACAGAAGAGTATGCGATTCCGTTTTACCATACCAGTATTCCATCGCATACTATTTTCATCTAACAGAGAATTACGGTTTTAAGAGAGAACTTGTGATGGGAGAGAGAGAGAGATAAGCCACATGTATTAAAAAATTCACGCTCTCAACGGTTCAGCGCTTAGGCAGGAGAGAGAAGTTGTGATGAGAGAGAGAGAGAGAGAGAGATATGCCAGCTGTATTAAAAAAGTGTTGGGTGCTTAACAATTCAGGGCCCAGGCGGTATCCGCATACTCCTCTTCAAGTTCAGATTTTACATACTTTGGAGGGGTATGGGGGTGAGTATGCGGAACCCACCATACTCCTGTTGGAAGGGTTATTTGCTGAAGTATAGGAAAACCTTAACAACACACTCTTATGTTGGAGGTGTTCTTAGTTATAGATTTCGTTACTGTTACGGTTAGTTACAGAGTTTGTTACTTGGTAACAATTTCTTGATTCTATTACAATCAGCAAAGTTGCAAATTGACCCCTACTAACCACTCTCAGATTACATTTATACCCATTTTATGTTATTATGTAAAACTCGAATACTTGGACCTGCTTATGATGTGATCATGTTATGATTTAACAAAAAAAATTCGTATTTGGCTTAAACCCAATTTTTGATTTTTTTTAACGATTGCCCCCCCCTAGTTGGCTTAAACCCAACTTAGGACCCCAAAACTGTGTTGAAAATTTTTAAATACACCTCAAAATCTTAGAATCTCACCGCAATTCAATATTAAGATGTTAACAAAAATTTATCAATGCAACAGTAAGCGCTCTCCAATAGCAATCTACACCCCCAATTGTGATTACTTATTCAATGCAAACTTTTAACTATCACTAATTTACTAGTTGTTCTACTTCAAATCTCGGAGTGGAGCTCATTCCTCAGCTTAAGATGGACTAAGATAGATAAATGACTAGAAATCGTAGTGGAAGTTCCGACAATTATTTGGTAGGGGTTTTGTCAGAAAATAATATGATTGGGATTCCATGCATGGCCCCGGGAACTATGAAGTATGAACTATTATTTTTCATTATTAGAAGGCACCTTCTCAGTTCAAAACCTAATTCAAAAATTTATCAACTATTGAATCAATTTTGTTAGTGTAATAGCCTATTTTTGTATTGCACAAAGATAGCGCTTTACACCTTCGAAATCTAGTATGTTTAGTTATGAACAGGAAACAAACAACACTAGATTTAGCGTGGAAAACCCTTGAATGGGTTAAAAACCATGACATCTCCTGAGGATTTTAGAAAGAGAGAGAGGTATATTTAGACTTCTAGCTATTACAAAGAGAGAGAAAGAGATGTAAAAAAGATCGCTTAGAGATTCTCAGAGTAGCCTCTCTAATTCGTAGCAATCTAGTCTTATTTATAGGTCTTCTAATATGACTGTTGGTTACATTGATGAGGAACGTTACAATATCGGGTTTTGATGAGTCTTCATGGTGGTCTTTTGTAACGTCTTGATACTTCTTGATCTGTAACGAATCCATTAACATTCTTTAGCTGTAGCTTCAGACCGTTGGGAAGATACGATCTTTTGTGATACTCGTGTGCGTACGACATGTTGATAAGTGGAGGAGTATCTTATGTAGCACAAATTCACAAGATGTTTTGATATCTCCAAACTATTGATGAATATATGATATCTAATAGTGTTCGCGTGTATTCAAATTGTTGATAGATATCTGAGCATTTTTTGTAGTGCGATGTTATTGGATGTTTTGTCATCCCCGAGCTGTAGATGAGGAAGTTTGTATTATGATCTCCTTGCTTTTAGTCCTTGATTGGTTATCAGTATGTTTACTCGAGCTATGTGAGTTCGAATATCGGACTCAGTACGAGGATTAAAATAAGCCCTCACAATTGCCACCTCTCAGCCAATAGCAGGAGAAACGTGTGTTGTGAGTGATGTTGGTTGAGAAGTCCAGTCTTCTAAATTGAATGTTGTATTGATGATTTCCATTTTATCTTGGAAGAATAGTAGTTTCGACTTTTGGGTATCCCAAAAATTCTTCTTGAGACGTGCATTTGTGATGAATACCTTATTGGAAGTTGTGGAATACATTAAATGCTGCAATTATAAAAACATGATGAATAGTTGCTATCATTGTTCACCCTGGTTAACGTTGTCAGCCATTCAGGTTGGGTGGAGTAGTAGTGATGGTGACAACTCGACGCCAAGCATATGAGCTAGAGTTCAGACAAAAATGGCAAGTCTGCAAACTCGTTATTTTGGCACCCAAAGTTTTTCTCTACCGACTCCAATCCCTGTTCCTCCAACTTTCTATGGGATGTCGTGGGAAGAAGTAGAGGAGGCAGAAGATGATTTTCATCAACTGTGGCGATTCCATTATGTGGTTTTGTTTGTTGCTCACCGTCGGTCCTGTCTGTGGATGCTTGCAGAAGATGCAGTGGCGGCGGAAGACGAGAAGGCGGGGAAGTCGTCTGAGAAGTACTGTCGATATTCTGCGAAAGATTGGGTATTATAATGGTGGAGGAGGTCCTTTGTTGGCAGCGGAGGTGGAGGTTATGGAGGAGTGGTGGGATTAATTTTGTCCTCTACTTCATTGCAATTCCCATCCTTGGGCTTTGAGTTTTTTTGCTGGGCCCGCCATTGTTTCTTCTCAAGTGTTGCACTGTCATCTGCAACGTGGGCTATTCTTTGTAAAAGATAAAATTGTCTGTAGAACTGGTAATCTTTATTTCCGAACTGGTTTAAGTGTTAGTTCTTGTAACTTATTTTTCTTGAATAATAAATTTGAACTTTATTATCTTGTCTTATAAGTGCTTGAAGCTGCTTTTAGAACTGTTGTAAGATACCACTAAACAATTATTGAACTAGTCATTGATAACATAGGTCGTAAATATATAGATCGTATTGTTGATGAGTTGAATTAAGTATATCCGAACTGTGTAGGTCGCTCTTATATATTTATGGCCTTGTTGAGGTATAGTGTTATTATGTCTACGGAGATGACGAGGTCATAATTTCTTTTGTGCCAAAAGTTCTTGGTATTAGAGCCATGCCATTGTCAACTTGAATACTTGTTATCATCGGTGGAACTTGGTCGGAGCCTTTAAAAATCGCGCTGGATAAACTATTAAAGGGGATGTGAGAGCTGCTGATATTAAAATCATTCCGTGTGGTAAAGAGAATTATCCATTTTGTCATTATATGTAAGGTCAGATGATTGATCATAATAAATTGATTTGCTTGTGTTGAGGTCGTCTCATCATTACATTCTGTATTTATGATAATTTTTTACTGAAATAGAAACGAAGCAGGATTTGTTGCTGATTTTTTGCTTTTGTCAAACCGAAATTGAGGTAAGTGACAGCTGTAATAGTTGTACTTAGGTTTTTGAACTGGAACCATGCTATAAAAAAGCGTAGCAGGATCGTGCAGCCGTAGAAGGTTATTATTGTAAGTAATCATGCTGTAAGATCTGTATAAATCTTCTTGGGCAGTGAGTCCTTAATAATGGCAGAGGAGAGAGACAGATGTGATAACAGAACACGTTACACCAAAAATCATTATGAGGGAAAACGAAAAGACGTGCCTGTTAGGAGAGATAATATTGACACGTATCCCGAAGAGCCGTCGTTTCAGAAACTGAGGGATAATATAAAAGCTTTTCTTCCCACTTCTCTTAAACCATAATCAGTTGCAGACAGAGGCAGAAGCATTTCTAGAGAGAGAAAATCTTCAAATTTTAAACGCAGTCCTCCAGTGTTGTGTGATAAGGAAAAAGTTTTGTCGTCTGAGGTGCGAGCGGTGACCGGAGTCGACGACTGTTGTTCTTCTAGTACAGGTTAGTATTTCTGCTTCTACCTTTTCTGCTGTTGTATTAATTTCCTGGAAAACTGGTAGGTTGCATGTTTGAACTTTTTGGGTAGATTAATTACGTGTTGGGTACAGATGAGGGAGGAGGCCTGTTTGATTAATAAAAACTCTGAATAGATTTTTCCTTTATGTGTGGTAGATGCACTCAATAAACCTGAAATCCAGTAGTAAACTTGTTGTATCTACCAATAGTGAGGAATCATCATCGTCTGATAAGACTATGGATGATTATGTGGTAATTAGTACTGTAACTGCTGATGATCCAGCTATTTCTTCTGGGAGGGATGTGGGATTGCATGCGGGGAATGAAACTGAACAATTTTTTAAGTATCCTAAGAATGTAGATGTAGTGAAAAAAAAATTACAGTATAAAAAGAGTTTAGACGGAGAATGGGGGAATTATATGATGAATGCAGGGTTGTGGTTTAGAACTCTGGTAAGACCGAGTGGTAATGTAGAGCATTATCAGGTACCTTCTCTGGATCGGTGGAAGAGAAGTATGGATATAAGAGACGATTTAGATATCGCTTATTATAATAGAACTGGAACAGAGGTCGTAGAGGAAGGATTCCTCTATTATTTGAACCAGGTCGTATATGGGTTGAGTATTCCCCTAGCCTTTTTCCAAAAGGGGGTAATGAATGCACTAAAGAGTTTTCCTGGTCAATTAAATGGTAACATCTTTGAGATGATGAGAGTCTGTGAATCCCTTAACCAGAAGTGGAGAGATAGTGGTATAGCAAGATAGTTCGTTGCGGACGATGTCTTGAAATATTATAAGTTTAAGTATGTATAAGATCGAAAGAACGGATACTTGTTTAGTGATTCGGTGAGACCAATATTCTTTGATTTTGAATCTTCTGGGAGACCCTGGTGCAACCATCTTGTGATGGTGAGGGGTAATTGTATGCAAGTGCCTGGGGAACCCGCACTCGAGCTGATATATAAGAATTTTAACGAGAGTAAGTATCTTCATTTTGCCTGCAGTTTGTCTTTTAACTTATTACGAGATACTGACATAGTTTTGTTACTGTTTTAGCAAAGCCTAATCCAAAGGTTGCTGCTGATACATCAAGTTTGTTCGACATCGTTAGTAGGGAAGGAAACGAACTGAATAAAGTTCTTGGAGAGCTAGGAATTTGCAGAGAAAAGAGGCTTAACTCTGTAGTTGAAAAAGTACAACGAGCTTATCAAAAATGAGCTATGGCTGCTTCTGACTCTGCTTATGCTGATGTGATGGAGATTCCTGTCTCTACTGTGGGTACTTTGAGCTCCTTAGTTCGGTGACCTAGAATAAAAAAGACGGTGCCGCCTTCTGAACAAACAGCTCCTGTGCAGATACCGTCGGTGGGAACTGAAGGGATGGATGTTGATTTAAATATGACTCCTCCTTTGAAGAAGCAGAAAAAAGAATCCGGTAAAGATATCCGAGCTTTTTCGAAGGGTGTCAACCTCAAAGCCGTGGAGCAGGAGTCGTTGGATTTGGCTACGCGTGATCCCATCCGCCTAGATACTCAAATTCGATCCAACATCTCTCAGATATGTAAGGTGTTATTTGATTAAATCTTTTCCAGTAATGATCCGATCTTGTAATACTGTTTTGCTGTATTTGTGGTACAACTTTCTGTCGCTTGAAAGTTGGCCGCGGAGGTGTTGAAGCTAGCTACTGCGAATCGTGGTAAACTTGTTCGGCAACATGATGTAGAGAAAGCTGCTCTCGAGAATAGTTCGAGCAGGAGAATATATTACAGAGGGAGCAGTTCGAGAAGGAGAAGGCTCTGTAACAAGATAAGTACGAGAAGGAAGCTGCCGCTACAAAGCAAGAGGTTGAAGATGAGGTAAAGAAGGCCGTTGATATTGCGGTGGCTTCCCGAAATAAGCTGATTCAAGCCTTCTACTTTTGGGGTTTGAGCAGAGAGGATGTCGATCTTGCTCTTGCTTGGAAGTATGGCGAGATCGTTTTCCCAGGGGATGATGCTTCTCCAGTGGCTGGGCATACCCCGGCTCCTCCAGTGGCTGATGATCCGACCAAGGAGGTAGGCAGAGCTAAATCTTGATTCTGTAGTTGTAGCATAGTTCTGAAACTTAGTCAAACTTTGTCCTTTGTACTGGTGGTAGAACTGTTTTTGACGAGATTTTGAATTTTTTTGGTTGTTGTTGATATATGTTGTTTTGATGTGAATGTATGATTTGTATTTAGGAGGTAGTTCATTTGAGGGGGAAAGTGATCGAGATGGAGAAGGCCTTGAGTTGAGCAAGGGATTCTATCAATCGTACTCAACAGGTACGCAATAAACTTGAATATGAGAGATTCCTTCATAAGTCAAATTTTAATAAAACCTTTAAGGAGTTATTCGAGCTTCAATGTAGATATGGGAAGATAAAAATTGTGAGGGATAAGGTTTTGCGAAAAGAGACTGATAGGTTTGTTTTACTCTAAAAATCCCTTAAGGATAAGCGGTTCGTAGATGAGAGCGATAAGTTAGAGTGTCAAAGGTCATTATTGTCTTTGACACTTTATTTTGAGGCCGAAGTTGATAGTGAACGGGGTTTGAAGGAGGCCTATTTAGAACTATTAACTAAGAGAGGCATAGTGCCGGACCCAGCTCGGGTAAAATTCTTATCGCAAGAAGCGCGCAATCGCCATAGTAGAGAGGCGCAAAGATGCTCAGCTCGGGCCGGAGTATCCATCATATGGGGTGGTGTAGATTCATTGCCTGATGAGATTGACTTTTGTAGGGGCAAAGAGCAATGGGGATCCTTTTCCTCAACATAAAAAAGGAGGATAAAAAGATCCACGCACAATTAGAAATCGATCTGAGGCATGCTTATGAAGAACTGGAGCGGTAGAAGGGTCATAATGCATGTTTGGAGAGGGAAAATATGGAGTGTGCTAGGTTATTGCAGAGCTCTGAGAAGAGAGTGACATTGTTAGAAGCGCATTTACTAGATTCGTAGCAACGTCTGTAAGAAGAAAATTATTCCAAAGCGGGGAAAACGTGGTATCGATACGGACCACGAACGTCAGATGGCCGATGTGATCGCGTTTTATGGGGGTAAGCTCGAGAGAGTAGAAAATGAATTTAGACGTTATATCTCGAGCTGTGGTAAACATATGGAAGTAGACAATGATAAGGTTGAAAATATGTGGTTTGCAAGAGGGAATGAGGGTAGGGGAGCTTCAACCTCAAAACCACGAGCTGAAGATTCTGAGGAGGAGGAGGTCGAAGATCTGCTACCTCACACACGGCATAAGACCCGTCCGCAAGAGGTCGTAATCTTTAATGAACCTTTGCAAGTAGATTCTAGTAGTAGTAGGGTGCAATCACAAGCCAGCTAGATTGTGGCATTTGATTGTACTTTACATAATGTAGTTGATTCGTGTATCATAGCTTGATGTTGTAATAAATATTGTAGAATGATATGTCTTTATGGAATAAATATCTGTTGATAGATGTATTGTCGCTTGTGATCTGTTCTTTAAGGTTGAAGACACAGAACATGACAAATTGGCTGCTTATCCGCGTCAAATAAAAACTTATCTGGCAAGTTGCAGCAATGTTTGTTGGCGGTTGAAAGAACGACTTTGTTGAATTCAAAGCCGGAATCTGAGATGTCAGAGTTGCAGAGTCGGCTAAATGCTGTGACTGTAGAGTTGTCATGGAAGCTCGATGTAAAGATCTTGATGATAAACTAAACAAGGTGAAAACCAAATTTTATGAAGCTACGTTGTTAACTGCGGAAAATGTTACGTTGCGTGCTATGGCTATGTTGCATGCTGATGTAGATAAATTTCGAATAGAGCATGAGTCGATCTTGGCTGCTACAACTGAATACGTTACAGAATATGACTTGCAGCTATCACGGTTATCTTATATAGATAATTTGATGCCGGGAGCTGTGGAATTGTTGAATGCACCTTCTACTGTAGTTGATGCAGCTATTCCTTTCCCTGTCTTACTTTCATTTGGGTCTGGGGAGAGTTCGAATGTTGTACGCCTAAAGCACGAATAGTAGTTTCATTATTTATATTGTAATGAGACAGAGTGTAAATATGTCTTTGCTGTAGAAAAATGTCAAATGTTGAGTAGATAAAAAAGTTTGTTGTTATCTCTATGTATAATCGAATTTGGTGATCCAACGAACGACCATATAGAGATGTAGTGATGTTGTATTGTAACGTGTATAGGTCAATTTGAACAAATCAATAAAGACTGTAGCGAGATATTTGAAGGGCGCGTCACTGCCAGGTCGAATTGATTATCCCAATAAGTGACCTTCGGGGCAGCACGTATGTAGTTCCCAGTTATAGGTTGAGCTGAGCGACCGTGAGGGGACATGTATTGAATATTGCATAGCTGAATGGCTTCTCAGCCAGATCGAATTGATTGACTCAATAAGCGATCCTCGGAGAGTGTATATATTTAAAGGGCTATGAAGTAGATATTGTTGTAGTAATTCTCCGTAGTAGGCCGATTTGAGCGAATCATATGAAGATAAGTATAATGTTTGAATAGATTTGCAGCATGATGATGAAAATTTGCTTTATTGAGTGAAATCTGAATTTACAGCATGTTTAATTTCGATACAACTTCAGTCGGTGGGTATTCCATGGATTAGGTATAGGTACTCCATCATGTGTACTTAGATCGTAAGACCCCAAACCGCTCGCGCCAGTTATGATGAAGGGACCTTCCCAATTGTCTGCTAACTTTCCCGTATTAGGTGTTTTGCGATGTTGGGGGATTTCTCTGAGAATGAGGTCCTTGACTTTGAATTCTCTATGTTGAACGCGCTTTTTATAAGACTGTGATAAAGCAAGCTGATATCTTCCCAGATTGACAATAGCTCTGTGACGTGTTTCTTCGATCATATTCAGGTTTAATGCGATTTAAAATTCGTTTTCTTCATCTATCATCTCGTGATCGTGTATTGGGCGATAATACTGAGTGGGTATTATGGCTTCTATCCCGTAGTCCAGTAAGAATGAAGTACAACCTGTTGATGTTCTTGGAATTGTTCGATATGCCCAAAGTACGTGTGGTAACTCGTTCAGCCAATTCCCCTTTTTATCATCTAAACGCTTCTTAAGTCCGTCCACAATCGTTCGATTAGTAATTTTAGCTTGTCAGTTTCCTTGAGGATAGTAAGGGTTTGATGGGGAATGAATGATATTGTGCTCATTGAGGAATGCGATGACTTTGGAGCCAACGAACTGTGGTCCATTATCGATTCTGATAAGATGTGGTCTGCCGAACCGAATGATAATGTGCTCCCAGATGAATCTGATGACTTCTTCTTTTCGTGTTTGGCACAATGGGACTGCCTCTACCCATTTAGTAAAGTAGCCCATAGCGACCAACAAATGCTTTCATTTTCTTGGTGCTGTAGGAAATTCTCATGCGAGATCGAGAGCCCATCGTTTGAACGGCCAGGTGACTTGGCTTGAGTATAGTTCGAACGCTGGGGCTCGTATCTTTGGACTGTGATATTGACAAGCGTCACATTTGTGAGCATACTCGATTGCTTGTGCTTTCATCTTAGGCCAGAACATTCCTTGCGTTAAAGCTCTATTTGCAAGAGATCATCCTACGGCACGGGACCCGTATGTGCCTTCGTGTAGATCGTGCAAGAATTGTTGTGCCTCTATTTCAGATAGGCAGAGGAGGTATGGACCAATGATTGATATTTTGTAAAGGAGGTTGTCTCGGACAATATACTTATGGGCATTGTCAATTAATCTCCATCGTTCTGTAGGATCCTCTGGAAGTGGGCCATCAAATTTATTATGAGGTCTAATGTATCTGATGAAAGGCAGTTTCCAATAATTTTTGATCTCCTCGTTGCCCCCAATATTAATGGTGTTGGACACGATGACATTAATGCTGGGGTTAGAAATGACGTCGATTTTTAAATAACGAGCTTCTGATCCAAGGACCCCAGCAAGGTAAGAGAGTGCATCTGAATGTTTATTTTCTCCCCTTGGCAAATGTTCCATAAAAATTGTCTGAAATTTGTTCATTTGTTCGACCACTGCAGCAGCATAGTCAATCATTTTCCCATTGGCTTGATAGATACCCGCGTGATGATTGACGATCAGTAATGAATCTGTGTAAACAGAGAGCTCACCCAGTGTGAGTGCCATGTCCAAGCCATGAATTAGTGCCTCATATTCTGCTACATTGTTGGTTACTTTGAAATTGATGTGAATAGATTTTTCGAGCCGGTCATTGGAAGGAGTAATAAGAACAATCCCCACTCCTGATCCGGCTGGTCCAACGAGGCCATCCATCAAAAGTTGCTAACCTTTCTTTATTACCCAATCAGACTTCTCTTCAGACTGTACTGTGGGTGGTTCATCTTTGTTATCATCAACGTCTTCTTCCCAATTAGGATCGTCTATTGGAAAGTTAGCTAGAAAATCTGCTATAGCCTGACCTTTCTCAGAATGGCATGGCCCAAATTGTATGTCGTGTTCTCCAAGTGTTACTGACCATTGCTGAATACGTCAAGATTTTTCACGTTTAGATAAGATTTCACGGAGTGGATAGTTCGTCAAGACACGAACAACATGGGATTGGAAATACTGTTTCAATTTTGCGATGTATAGACGAGAGCTAAAAGAGGCTTCTCGACCTTGGTGTATCTTATTTTAGCGGGGGTCAGAGTCTTGTTGATAAAATAGACTGGTTTTTCAGTGTTTTTGTCGAGTCGGAGGAGAACGGAACTGAGAGAGGTATCTGTGACGGCTATGTATACTGTTAGTTCTTCTCCATCTGCTGGTGTGCTCATAACTGGTGGTTTACCCAAATGTTGTTTGAGTTCGAGGAAAGCGGCTTCACATTTTTCTGTCCATTCGATCTCGGGATCCTTCATTGATTTTACCCTCGATGTACCTTGTTTTAGCAGATCGAATAGAGGTCGGCATCTGTCTGATGATTTGGACACAAATCTGTTAAGTACTGCGATCTTCCTGACTAGTTTCTAAACATCCTTTTTTATCTTTGGTGAAGGCATAGCCAAGTGAGCTTGTATGCGTGATGGATCAGCTTCAATTCCTCATTTGCTGATTAGGTAACCCAAGAATTTTTTGGATTGTACTCCGAACTGGCATTTGTCAGGATTCAAGCACATTTTGTAAGCTCGCAAAATCACAAAAGTTGTTCGTAAATCTTCTAGATGGTCTTCTTTCTTGAGACTCATGCAAAACATGTCGTCGATGTAAGCCTCCATTGTTTTACCGAGTTGATCTTTGAACATTTGCGTCATCAATGTCTGATAGGTAGTACCGGCATTTTTCAAGCCGAAAGGCATGACCTTATAGCAATACAGGCCTTGTTCGGTGATGAACGCAGTCTTGTCTTGATCTTCAAGGAAAAGTGGTATCTGATTATATCCTGATGCAGCATCTATTAGAGAGAAGAGTTCATTCCCTGCTATTGAATCGAGTAGATGGTTGATAATTGGAAGTGGAAAACTATCTTTTGGAGTGTGTCTATTGAGATCCATGAAATTGATGTAGATTCTGATCTTGCAATTTTTCTTTGGGACTGCGACAATGTTCGAGATCTAGTCCGGGTAAATAGCTTTGTGAATAAAACTGACCTCAATCAATTTATCGATCTCTTTGTTTACTTCGTCTCGCATTTTTGGTGCTAGATTTCGTTGCTTCTGTTTAACCGGTTCTGCCTTCTCTTTCAACTCTAGCTTGTGGCACGCCATGGCTGGATAGATCCCTTGCATTTCATGGAACGTTCACACAAAAACATCGTGGTTATCCGAAAGGAATTGTATGAGATTTGAGCGTTCCTCCATGTTCAAGAGGGTCTCGATGTGAGTTCCTCTTTGTGCACCGTTGATCTCGATATATTTTGTTGGTTCGGCGCTTGGAAGCTGATGTTCTGCTGGTACTGAATGTTGTAATTACTATGCTGGAGCTGATGTAGCTGGCTTAGCTTCAATAGTATTATCGCAAGCTCGAGCTAATTTTTGGTTGCCTTTGATTTCGTAGATCCCTCTTTTCCATTCGAATCGTAGTATTTGATGATATGTGGAGGGAATAACTTTCATGTAATGCAACCATGGTCGTCCCAGGATGCCCAGGTAACGGGATTTTGTATTGATGACGTAAAAAACTATGTCAAGTGTGACTGGTTTGGCCGTGATGGGAAGTGTAATTTTTCCCACGCGTTCTTCCTTGGATCCGTTAAATCCAGAGATGTTGATGTCACTTGGCTCGACCTTGTTCGCTAAACCCATTTGGTTGATCGTGCTCTGGAATAGTAGTTTGATGCTGCTGCCAGTGTCTACCATCATTATATGTAGAACTATTTTATTCATTTTTAACATAATGACGAGAGCATCGTGATGCGGGAAGTTGACGTGACGTACGTCATAGTCTTCGAAAGAAATCCCAGATCGTCGGTTGTAGGATTCTACAATTGTCAGATCATGGCATTGTCCAACGCGTATGTGCTTGGATATGTTGGAGTGGCTGACTGTCTGAGTCTCGATGAAGTACAAATGTTTTTCCTCATTCGTATCGTCAGTCTGGACGACCGTGATTTCAGTTTGTTAGCTGCCATCTTTGTAACTTTTTACGTCTACAATATATTCAAGCATCCGACCATGCGAAAATATACTCAAGAGGAGAAATTTTAACACGAAACAGTATTCGGTGTCATGATGGTAGATCTTGTGGTGAATGCAGTACGACTTTCCTGGTATGAGTTGAAGAGTATTGGCATTTTTGAAGAGTCAACTCTTTTGCAGTAACGGATATATGTTTGCAATAGTAGTTGTCAACTGTGGTAAGCGCGGAACTGGTCTCTTTTGTCCTTGGCGTGTTTGATCATCATAGAACTTGAAACGTTTCTTATTACCTTCGTAGTCTTTACTACTGTTGCGAGTACGTTCTCCGGTATGATCGTTGGTGGATAGAGCGATGCGCTGAGGTTTTTGTTTCTCAGTCGTCAGTCTTTCGAGGTTGATGAAATTCTTGACCTTTTCCATCATATCCTCTAATGTCAGTGCCTTGTTGAGGGTCAGATGTTCCTTGACTCGTCCATCTATGAGTAACGCATTGGTGAAAGCGGAGATTGTGATCTTTTTGTCGAGGTTATCGAGCTTTCGAGGTAGCCTAAATTTTTTTGGGTAAATGCCTCCAATCTTTCCCCTGGCGTATGCTTGAGACTAAACAAAGAGTAAAGACTTTCCTCCTTGTCTTTATTATGTGAATAGTTCTTGATGAACAGTTTATGAAGTTGCTCGAAGGTAAGGATAAATCCTTCATCGAGTGTGTGAAACCATCGTGGAGGCTCGCCTTTTAAGCTGGTCGAGAATAAACGGCAGAGGATGTGGTTGGAGGAAGAATACAGCCCCAAGGAATCTTGAAATTCTTGGACGTGTTCCACAGGATCCCCCCCTTCGTATTTCTAAATCGTTGGAGTGCAAAAACTGGTTGGTACTTCTTCGTCTAACATCTCCTGTGCGAGTGGACTCTTCTGTAATCTTGCATAGTTGCTCCTTCCAGTGAGTATTTGAGCGTCTAAGAGCTCTTTGATGCGTTTGTTCACCTGTTCTGGAGTGAGATGTTGTCGAGACGTGACAACTCGTCTTGTTGTTGGTCATCTCGCAGGATTATGCTCTCCTGTTGCTTCTCCCATACGGTCATAGACTGAAACTCGAGGTTTTTCTCTATTTTGCTCTTCTTGTGGCTGTAGATCTATTACCGCTCCAGTGGGTAATGGTGGATTGATGTGACTCCGAGGTAGGACTGGTTCTTGCTGAATTTGAGGAATCGCGGTATTTCTGCCTCGATATCCCAGGCGATCATGGACTGATATCTTTGAGGCTGCGGGCAGAGCGTTCTGCTATCCCAGATTTACCGTTATTTGAGCTTGGAGTGCCCTGATTGTGTCCTGCATGCTGGCGAGCTATTTCTCCATCTCCATTCGTCGTTTGGTTTCTGCTTGCACAGTTGTTCGCAGATCCATCACTTCTTCAACAGCGTCAGGGAGGGCGTGGTGTGATTTGTCTTGATTTACCATCTTTCAAAGATAAATGTAGTGAAAACTGGATTGGAGAATGCTGAGTGTAATCTTCTTTCCCACAGACGACACCAAATGTAATAGCCTATTTTTATATTGCACGAAGATAGTGCTTTACACCTTTAAAATCTAGTATGTTTACTTATGAACAGGAAATAAACAATACTAGATTTAGCGTGGAAAACCCTTGAATGGGTTAAAAACCACGACCTCTCCTGAGGATTTTAGAAAGAAAAAGAGGTATATTTAGACTGCTAGCTATTACAAAGAGAGATAGAGAGATGTAGAAAAGATCTCTTAGAGTTTCTCAGAGTAGCCTCTCTAATTCATAGCTATCTAGTCTTATTTTTAGGTCTTATAATATGACCGCTGGTTACATTGATGAGGAACGTTACAATATCGGGTTTTGATGAGTCTTCATGGTGGTCTTTTGTAACGTCTTGATACTTGTTGATCTGTAACGGATCCATTAACATTTTTTAGCTGTAGCTTCAGACCGTTGGGAAGATACGATCTCTTTTGATGCTCGTGTGCCTACGACATGTTGATAAGTGGAGGAGTATCTTCTGTAGCGCGAAGTCATAAGGTGCTTTGATATCTCTGAACTGTTGATGAAGATATGATATCTAATAGTGTTCGTGGGTATTCGAATTGTTGATAGATATCTGAGTATTTTCTATAGTGCGTTGTTATTGGATGTTTTGTCATCCCCGAGCTGTAGATGAACAAGTTTGTATTACGATCTCCTTGCTTTTAGTCCTTGATTGGTTATTAGTATGTTTACTCGAGTTATGTGAGTTTGAATATCGGACTCAGTACGAGGATTAGAAATAAGCCCCCACAGTTAGCAAATTATAAACTGTTTAGATATGGTACAAGATTTTGTATACAACCTCTACATGGTTAAAAGTAGGTAGGGAGAACCCCTTTGGCGCTTAGACAATATTACTCCATTTATTCTAATACTTACAACACAAATCAATCCGTCAATAAAATGGGATCAATAACGCCCCTCTTAAGACGCTTAACTGGTAAATATTGGTTTGTACTAAAGACTAGGATGCTAAATGATTATAGGGGTTTGATTTCTCATGCTAGTAGAGGTAAAGCTGGTGACTATAAGAACAAAATGAGATTTTGGGTCACATAATGTCTGAAGTAAAGGTTTTGGTTTTAAGTTTGTCTCACTGGAGCAGTTAGGCTATTTCAAAGTTTCAACATTAGATATTTCCTGTGAATACATATTTTGGCTAGCTAGCTCAGGCAAATCTGCACCTCTCCGGTCCATATGAATCAAATAGATAACATTTGGAACACTTTTTCGCTCCTATTGGAATTGGTGGTATTTTAAAATGAAAAATAAAATGGGGATGCAGGGATTCGAACCCTGTAACTCTCTCGCTGTTGTCTTTGGTACAGTCATTGTTGGGTAAGGCAACAGTAAGCGCTCTCCAAGAGCAATCTTAATAGGATTGAGCTACACCCCCAATTGTGATTACTTATTCAATGTAAACTGTATTTATTTTAGTCTAGTATCACCAATTTACTTGTTGCAATATTACTTCAGAGGTCGTCGCACTGCCAATGATAAGAAAAATAGTAGTGGCAGTTCCGATGTTACTGTTCTTAATCTTTATTGTGTAGGGCAAAAGTTGTTGGTTACCGCACTGCCAATTTTGTTAAGCAAGCTAGAATCCATATAGGACAACATAAAACGGGTTAAATTAACACCCCTATTAAGTCAGTGAACTGGTAAATAGTGGTTTCTACTGTTAGCACAAAAGAAATAAAAGGGAAACTAAGTGAGCAAATTTGATAAACCCCCCAAAAATCTCACATGAATCTTCTTGGCTAATTGGGGTTTGTCACTTATTGTACTTCGGTCCTTTTTTTGCTCTTTTAATTGAGTCAACTACAATTGACTTCAGTCAACCCTAGTCTTACTTTTTTAAATGCCAAACTACCCTTAGGGGTGTAACACTAAAAGAGAAACAAAGAGAGGGGTCTAAGTCTTTCATGAACCAAGCACAGCCTATTAACATAGAGATGAAACCCACATGAATTTTCAGCATTTTCTTGCTTTTTTCCGTGCATTACACTATTTTTGTTGCCTCAAAGAATGAATCAAGGGATCCCAATTTCTTTCTCAGTTAAAAGAATAATGGGTTTCTCAGTTGCTCTAAATTCCCCAATCCCCAATGTTATTCTATCACCCAATTCCAAAACTAATCAACTATCCAACCACAAAACAAACATTAAAACCAATATATTGGGCAAATTTTTTGTAACCTAATTGAAAAATCAAGCTAAATTACCATATTTGAGGACTGATAAAAAAAGAAAATTAACATGAGGTTTGTAGAGAAAAAAATTAACGTAAGATTAGTGTTGATGTCGGCATGAGGGTTGTTAATGATGCTATTGTTGCAACTTCCTTGGTTGTTGAGGTTGTTAATGATTCCTCACACTTCCATTACTACTATTATTACCCAAACCTTGCAAAATAGGTGAATCCCATGTTGGGTTTTCCATCTATACCGACACTACTCAATGTTTTAACTTCCGATTCACGGGCACACATGTTAATAGGTCGTATAAGTGTTATTGGTTGTGCCCAATTGTTAGACCAAGTTAAGGTTGGTGGGACCTAGTATTACTCTTTAGAAGAAATTTTTGTACGGGGCCTAAACTTTCTTAAGAATTAGATTTAGTACCTCAAAGTTTTGTAAACTACAAGTGAACCCTATTCTCAAGTATTGATTTCATTTAATACCCTGAAACTCTTATATAGCATATTTTCCCCTATTTTTTTGAACAAGTAAAAGTGGAAAGATACATTGGGTTTTGTGTTCCAAGGTCTACTCCTTTCGGCAAACTTACCCAACTGATTAACCATCGCTATGGGGGTTAAAATTCATGGGTACTTTTTGAAGTCTCCATATCATAGTCAAGAGCTTGTCAAATTCACTATAGCTATAGCTCGGTGTTACGAGGAATTATGTTTTCTTATTCCTCTCCGGAGTGGGTGCATAAACCAACATTTTGAGAAAGCTTGTTTTAGATTCTTAATATTTTCCACATTCCATACTCTTCGCGATCCAGTAAATTGCTCACCATGGGTTCTAATGCTAATGATAAATGATATTAATCATGCCGTGATGTTATAGATAAAGTTCTCTTGAACCTCACTCAATACAAACTTAGGAATATGGTCGCTGCGATTTCTTGGGAAGAACGATTACGGTACCCAATGATGAGCAGTGGCATGTCGACACCTCCAATGTACTCACTACTAGTACCTTCAATGTTAGGTTTTACAAAGCTACTACAATTTCCACAAGTATGGCATACTAATGCCGCTTGATTTGGACATGAATTATGTATATTATTGCAATTTGGATAAAAAATTCTTAATGCTTCCAATTCATTCTTTGCATACACCCCCAAGGAAGATAGTTTTAAAGTTAGTTCCTAAATGATATAAGGTTAGTTTACAAGGTTACAACTACACTCATGTACATAGTATTTTTCAAAAAATGAGATAAAGGGATAGTTTAGGCATTTTGAAATATTAGGGTAGTAATTAAAACACAACTTTGAAAATAGGATCTATAAGTAGTTTTTTAAAATTTAAGGTACTAAATGTAATATTGGTAGAACTAAAGGCCTTGTACAAAAATTTCTTCTACTCTTTATTAGGGTTTGAGAGTATAATGGAAAGACCACTCAAACCCTATTAGGTTAAATAAAGAGGAAGTCCCTCTTGGAGGTTACAACACAGAAAACCATCACAGTGAGGTATGCAGCCAATCCAAGGGGATTTTTAGAGAGCAGGAGAAGAAGTTAGTAGAATCTCATTTACATATTCAGTTATTGATCATAGTTTGTATGAATTTTTACAATTGCTATCAGTTGCTAGGATACAGATTTTTTATAATGAATTTATTGACTTCAGAGATAAAATAACAAATTATTGTCAGAAGTTGTTTTCCTGTACTATAATGGTTGTCTCCAATTCACTGTTCATGAGTACAACAAGTTCTTAAGTTCTGTTAACTGAGTCCCTCTATATCTCTTTCTATATCAATCACTCCCCAACAATTTTTTTTAGGGTTTTTTTTCTTCTCTCTTTCTAAAATTGTACTGAATCAAATCCAAATCATCCTCTAAATCTTGCGGATTTCAGGGTTTTCTAATCTAATTTGAGAAGGAATAAAAGGTTTTCAAATCTGATTTGAGTACCATACGAATCTCTCCCTTGTTCTTATAGTGTTGGAATCACTTCTGACACCTATCGTCACCGTGAACTCTACAAACCAAATTCCTTTAATTTTGAGTTTGGGGAAATCTAATAATGAGATTGAGTCAGTTCTTGTATCAAAGAGAGACAACAGAGACCGTAGCGTTATCATTCCTTCTCCGGTTGACTGATATAGGTGTTGTTCTCGTTTTCGATTATTTGGGTTTGCTGTTCTGGGATTGATTGTTGAACTGTGGATATTGGGGTTTAATATCTTTGTTGTTCTTATGAAACCAAACTAGAAATTGGGGTGCGATATCCTCACTATTTTTGTGATATCCAAACTGGAAGTCGATGTTCTTGTGTATGGGTGATCGGCGGGGCAAACCATTTGGATCGGTGGTCACTGTTTAATAGCCACTTACTCATTCCAAAGATGATTAGAGGCAAATAGATGCTCCTGGATATCGTCTATGGTATCATTAACGTCTCTGTTTTATAATTTTTGTTTCATCAACTTATATGTATATGTTTTGAGTGTTTTCATCTAGTCTGATATGAGCTAGAGAAGATGTTGTTGCTGTTATTTTTGTGATAACCTCGCTTATTCTTTTAATTTATTGATAGAACTTAATTTGGACCTGGTTGGAGCTAAGGCTTTTGAGATTTATGTGTTCTCACACTTTCAGATATTAGATATTGTACGATGATAGATCATGAAATGAAAATTATGTAAAAGTTATCAAAAAAACTTAAGTATATGAATTTCCCAATATGTGACGACCTTGTAAAGGGATTACAATAAATCATTAATATTTATTATTAATTAGATAATAATATATGGCATAAGTTATAACATATCATTCATGATATAGAGATTTAATGCCAAATGATCTCCAATAGGGTCTAAGTGAGATCAAGTAGTCATTAGGATGGCGGAATATAAAATGGGCAAATACACCTAAAGGAGTTTTGTCCATGGAGTTGAACGTTTCTCATAATTTTGAGACTATCTCGTAAAGTCTCATTAAGACTACTAATTAAACTTGAAATAACTAGACCACCAAAAGGAGGTTAAGAAACTTCTAATTAATTAGTGGGCCAAGATAGGCTACACGGTATGGGGAGATGATGATAACCCTCGACCCAAAGGTGATGAAGTATCTCGAGTCAAACTGTAAGTAACCAGTTTAGTCTTGAGCGTGAGTGATCACCAGCTAGGGGGCAATGTATGTCAAATCACCACCCAAAGGAGGGATTCGACGATACATCGCTGTACCCGCAGAGTGTAAAATCAATACCTTAAATATTATATACACTCTGACTCGTCTATTCTTACCCCAGGTAGGATCGAGATTAAAGATATCAAGTTATAGGTTTTTTACAGATCAAGTTAAACGTGCATAAAATTAATTTTACATGTCCTAATATAAGTCATTGGTTCATGCAGCTATGAACCCAATGATCTAGAACCAACTGACTAATATTGAGACCTACTCCAACTGGAAGCTTAAAATTTAGATTGCCATAGGTTAGTTTGATTTTGATTTTGTTCTCACTGAGGCCAAGCCTGCAGATCTCACAGATACATCTTCTGATGCTGAGAAAGTGCATTTTTTGCAACTTCCTTTGTTGTTGATGTTGTTAATGATTTCTCACACTTCCATTACTACTATTAATACCTTAACCTTGCAAAATAGGTGAATCTCATGGTCTTGAATGGAAGAATGGGACCAACAGATGAAACTGTGTTGGGTAATAAACATCAGGTTTGGAGAAAGTGATTGAGTTGTTGTTCGGTGTTAATTTTGGCCTTGAACTGGAATAAACATAAGAGAAATTACATGGTCTTGAACTTGGAATGGTATGACTAGAGCATGTGGCTTTCCTATGCAAATTGATCTCTCCCTCTTTCTCTTCTCCTCTCCTTTCCTTTATTTGTAGCTCCAGGGAGTGATCCATACTTATTAAAGAGCTACATTTAGGTGCACCCATAAATACAGATTCATTGGTTCTGACTGAAACAATACCAGTTCTTGTTTTTACTCTTATCATGTTTTCACACATTTTTGTGGAAAAGTTGAAAAGGGATTATTTGACATCTCTAGGATTTGTTGAACGCCATGGATGACATCATTGGTTAATAACTCTACAAACTCAATATGATCTTCCTTTTTTGGTGAATTTTAGATTCGAATAAATAACCCAATTTTAGGCTCAATATAGATCTCTAGTTATAATTGTGCTCTAGTTTACTCTTGCCCGTATGGCCAATATCTATACTTAAACAATGAGAGATGATCTACTACCTTAAAATATTGTGTAACACAAGAAACAACGAGTCATTCTCGTTATTAATCATCGTACATAAAAGTCTTTGAAGCAAACTAATCCACAATACGATAGAGAAACCCTAAAACAGGAAATTGTACGAAGAACACTAAAATTGGTTGGGAAAAACCCTTTAAGAGAGCTTCAATTGCTCAAATCAATTGATTACAATGGAATTACTCTCAAGCCCTAAATCTCTTTTTCAGAACTTTTCTTGATCTAACATAACTTAAAAAAATAACCTAAATCCCTTTTATATATGAGGGAACTAAAAATACCAAATAGAACGGATCTCGAGGCAAACCCACACCTTAAAATAATAACCTACGCCAAGCTCGTTCAAACGGCATCCAATCTCGTTCGAACGACTTTACGCTAATTGGTCTAAAACCCTAAAAACTTGACAACTCGTTCGAACGATATTCAAGCTCCTTCGAACAAAATTTGTATATGGGCCAAAATTCTAGGGGAGTGAACATTAGTCGTTCGAACGAAATAGGGAATCGTTCGAACGACTTAGGTTTCTGGGCCAAATTCCGAAGAGGTGGAATTGGGTCGTTCGAACGACTTTCAACCTCGTTCGAACGACTTTGGTTAATTTGGTCCCTAGATCCTCCTGGATCATGGCTCCCCCCTTTAGAAGCCTTAAGCTCCTGCTCAAGCAAGAATTGGAGATGTGGGAAAGCGATGCTGCCTATTTCCCTGCTGTACTACTTTGACTTACTAGGTAGCTGACCCTTCTTCCCAACTCGAAACGATTCAATACCACCCCGTCTTGTAGTATGAACTTTCCTCTCTATAATACCATCCTCCTGCAACGGATCTTCTATTTCCATGCATAAGTCATCAACTGACGGTAGGCGAGTGTCGATTGTAGAGTTTTCATCTAAAAGTGAAGGCCAAACAGTTTCAAAAGTTTGGTATTAATCACCGAATACATTTGCATAGATGGCGGCAAATACAATTCTTACTCACATATCTTGCCTTGCAGCAACTTTCGGCGAAACACATTACGCTTTTTGGGATCATCATAACCTGGAACATACTCTTACGTAACAATAGGCTGTTAATCCACAATATGAATAAAGAAACCCTAGTTAGCTAAAAAGTACGAAGAACGCCAAAATTGGTTGGAAAAAATCTATTCAAAGAGCTTTAATTGCTTAAAACGAAGTTAATTACTATGAATTACTCTAAACCCCAAGCTTCTTCTTCAGAACTTCTATTGAACTAACATAAGCTTAAAAAATAACCTAAGTCCCTTTTATATACTAGGGAACTAAAAATACTAAAAACACAGATCTCGAGGCAAAACTACGCCTTAAAATCACAGCCTACGCTAAGCTCATTCGAATGTCATACAATCTCGTTCAAACGACTTTACGCTAATTGGTCTAAAACCTTAGAAACTTGACAACTTGTTCGAACGACATCCAAGCTCGTTCGAACATAATTTGTCTATGGGCCAAATTCCAAAGAGTATAAAAAGGGGCTTTCAAACGAAATAGGGAGTCGTTTGAATGACTTAGGTTTCCTGGACTAAATTTCAGAGAGGTGGAATTAGGTCGTTCGAATGACTCTCAACCTTGTTCGAACAACTTTGGTTAATTTCCTAATTTCCCTAGATCCTCCTGGATCATGGCTCACCCCTTTAAGAGCCTTGAGCTCCTGCTTAAGCTAGAACTAGAGATGTGGGAATAAGGTGATGTCTAATTCCCTACTGTACCACTTCGATTTACTAGGTAGCTGACCCTTCTTCCCAACTTGGAATGACTCAATACCACTCCGTCTTGTAGTATGAACTTTCCTCACTAGAATACCATCCTTCAGCAATGGATCTTCTCTTTCCATCCATAAGTCATCAACTGAAGGTAGCCAAGTATCGATTGTAGAGTCTTCATCTAAAATAGACGGCCCAAACAACTTCAAATGCTCGACATTAATCACCGAATACATCTTCATGAAATGTGGCAAATCCAACTGGAATTCATTGTTACCAATCTTCTTGAGTATAAAAAATGGACCATAACGGATAGGTTTGAGCTTCTTACCTTCCCCCTTAGGCCGTTCCTTACCCAAATGCAACCAAACTTGGTCGCCCTCTTGAAAAGTACACTCACCCGATGCTTGTCGTGGCGAGCTTTATACTTCGCTTGAGTCTTCTTCAACTGTGCTTAAACTGTCTCATGAACCTTGCTTATCCTCTCAATGAAACGCTGAGCTTTAACCTGCTCCTCTTCTTCCTTCCTTGACACCGTCTTGTCTCTGAGACTAAACGCCAAATCAAAAGGGGTTTACGACAAGTACCCCAAACAAACTTCAAAAGGAGACTTCAAAGTGGAACCATGAATCGCCCGGTTGAACGCAAATTGAAGATACGACAAACTCTCATCCCAAGTCTTAGGATGCTTAGAATGGAATCCCCATAATAAATGTACCAAAGTGCGGTTTACGACCTATATTTGCCCGTCTGTCTGCGGATGAAAAGTAGTACTTCTCTTCAAGTTAGTGTCCATCATCCCCCATAACGATCTCCAAAAATGCCTCAAAAAGTGGCTATTCCTATAAAAAAATAATAGATGAAGAGAGCCCAAAATACCTCCAAACGTCTCTGAAAAATAATCGCGCTGCTCCTTCCCCGGTGATCGTCTTCTAGGATGGAATAAGAACAATCATCTTGCTGAATCAATCTACCACCACAAACAAATAGTCATTCTTACACCTGTTCATGGGCAAACCACCCATAAAATCCATTGAAATGCTCTCCCAAGGTCGACTAGGAATTGACAATGGTATGTACAGTTCTATCTTCCTATTGGAAGGCTTCGATGTGTTGCATAACACTCAACCATGAACCACACGAGAAATATCCACCTGTATCTTTGGCCAATTGACATAACGTCGTAAATTCAAAAAAATCTTCTCAACCCCGAAATGACCTGCCACCCAGGAACAACGTGCCTCTCGAATCCAATGTAAATGGTCTCCACCTTTTGGAATTCATGGTAGACTACCCCTGAAAATTAAACCATCCTTCAAAACATACTCGCATGTCTTGCCTTGCAATAACTTCTCGTAAATCACACTGAGCTCCTTGTCGTCATCATACCCTGAAATGTACTCAGAAGGAACAATAGGCTGGATCTGCATAGCCACAAACAAAGCGAAAATAGTTGGTAATGGGGATCGAGATAACATATCAGCCATTTTGTTGTCTACTTCTTTCTTATACTTGATCAATAAGGTAAACTGCCGAAGGTACGACATCCACTTCATATTGCGAGCTTGTTGTAGCTTGGACTGCGTAGATAAGAACTGTAATAGTTTATGATCAGAATGTACCATAACCTCCTTCCCCAATAAGTAACTCTGCCAATGTTTCACGTATTGATATAGCGCATAGAACTCCTAATCGTAGGTAGGATAATTGCGTATTGCTCCTGTAAACATCTTAGAATGGTAAGCAACCGGCTTCACATCCTGTAAAAGGATTACCCCCAATGCATAGTTTAACGCATCTGTCTCGATCTCAAAAGGCCGTTACAAATTGGGGAATGCTAACACTGATGCATCTGTAATCATGTGCTTCAGTAACAGAAAAGTCTTCTCATGGTACTCTTCCCACATAAACTCGATCCCGGTCTTCGTCAAAGAATGTAATACTGCGGCTATTTGTAATAAATGTCGAATGAACTTTCGTAAGTACTGACAAGAACCCATAAAACTCCTCACTTTCGTCACTGTACACGGTCGAGGCCAATTAGTAATGACCGAGAGCTTCTCTGGATTGATCTTAAGCTCACCGCCACCAACAATAAATCTCATATAGACTAGCTACCTCTTCCCAAACTCGTACTTCTTCCCGTTTAGAAAAAGTTGTTGTAATCGCAAAACATCCAATACTTTGCATAATTACCCAATGTGCTCCTCCCATGTATGACTATATATTAAGATATCATCCAAGTATACAATCACAAAATCATCAATAAAAGCACGAAGTACCTCATTCATTAACCGCATAAACGTCGTCGGAGCATTGCATAACCCAAAAAGCATTACCAACCACCCAAATAGTTCTTGTTTGGTCTTGAATGTTGTCTTCCAAGTATCTTCCTCCTGAATTCTGACTTGATGGTAACTCGACTTAAGATCCAACTTGGTGAAAAACCGAGCCGTTTGCAACTCATCTAAAAGCTCGTCAATCTGTGGAAACGGATAACGATTTTTCACCGTGATCGTATTCAACGCCCGATAATCCACACACATCCTCCAATACCCATCTTTCTTCGGCATCAATAACACCGGTGAACCACAAGGTGAGCAACTTGGATTAATAATTCCTTGCTCCAGGAGTTTATGCACCTATTTCTTGATCTCATCAGACTCTATAACAGAAGTCCGATATAACCCAATATTAGGTAGTGGCTCACCATTCATCAAGGTGATATCATACTCTACATTCATCTCTTGCAGCATCCCTTCTATGCCCAGAAACAAGTCTTCATACTCCTCTTGCAACTTCCCCATATCGGTTTGTTGCTTAGGAGACATTTCCAAAGTAGACAACACCGTAGTCGACGAACCCTTTTGAACCGGTCGCACCAACAACAATACAAATTTATCACCCGCATTAACCAACCTCTTCGCCTGAGTCGTCGTTACCAAATTAATGGTAGTGATATGTTCCTTGCATGCATTGATATGAAACTCTGTCTCATCTTTCACAAAGCGACACTTGCAAGCTCTACGGTAAAGGATGACATCTCGGTCCCAAAGATAAGGGCTACCCAAAATGACTTGACACACGTCCAACGGAACCACCTCACATGTCACTTCCTCAATAAATTTCTCAGTAATCGCAAACTTGAATGTACACTGCTTAATGATCTTCAACTTCACGTCTTTCTGTATCCAACCCAAACCGTACGGCTTAGGATGAGCCACAGTAGCCAAACCCATCTTCTTTACCACCGCCTCAGAAATTAAATTCTTCTGACTACCTGGATCAATGATGGACTTGACTAAGCTCTATTTTACTTGAATGCTGACATAAAAAAGTTCTTTTCGACTCGCCTCGTCGATAGTTATAAGTTTTTTGAACATTAGAGTAAGCTTAGGATTTGGCTTATCTAAATCTGGAAGATCCACAATCATTACTGCTAGTGCATGTTTCTCCTTCTTGCCCTTTTCCTCCTTCAGCCGAAGCTCCGGGTGAAGCTTCCAACATCTACCCGAAATATGCCCATTAGCCTTACAATGACTATATATATTCCCTTTGGATGAAGACCCCTCTCCTTTGGACTCCACTTTCTGAGCATACTTCCAATTAGACTTAAACCCAACTTGCTCTTGTCGTCTTTCTTGTTACTCTTCAAGTACTTGCCTTCAATGGTAATTACTTTAACGGTAGCATCTTTGATATTTTCTACATTAAAGAGCTTTAATTCTATTCTAATGGACTCCGAAAAACCTCCCGTATATTTCATGAACACTTCGTATCCACATCAATATCCAAAACCAATGTTTGGTTATGAAACTCCGTAGTGAATTATTGTACGGATTGCCCAAACCTTTGGCGCAAATTGTGTCATTTGTACTATCGCTCCTGTTCATACCCAATTGGATAGAATTGCTTCCTCACCAAAACCTTGAATTCTTTCCAACTCAGACTTCCTACATCGTGGTATTTATGATTGGATTTCCACCACGTTAGTGAATGACTTACGAAGATTACGCATAGGATTTATTGACTTACAAAAACCTAGGCGCTCCTTGATGGAATCGACATCACTAGAATCACTATTTATTATCCTCGTCTCCATCCACCTCAAAAACCTTTTTTTTCCTCGAGCAACCTCGCCGTTTCACCAAAGCAGAAGCCTTTGCGAGATTCGTGAGATGCAATTGTTCCACTAACTCCCCTACAGTAGCAGTTAGGTCAAAAACTTTCGTTTTCAAAGTTGTGAGTCGATCGTCAGAATTGCCCATCTCCAAATCGTCTTTCTTCTTCGAATTAGGTTTTCGATAAATCTTCAACGGACTCACTAGCTTCTCCTTTCTTTGCTTGAGATGGTCGCGAATAAAGACCATAAACCATAATCAACCCCCGATAATCGTAACTGGAAAATTGATGCCACTTAATCCACAATACGAATAGAGAAACCCTAATTAGCTAAAGCGTACGAAGAACGCCAAAATTGGTTGGGAAAAATCCCTTCAAAAAACTTTAATTGCTTTAAACAAAGTTAATTACAATAAATTACTCTCCCTAAGCTTCTTCCTCATAACTTCTACTAAACTAATATAAACTTAACAAAATAACCTAAGTCCCCTTTATATACTAGGGAACTAAAAATACTAAAAACACGGATCTCGAAGCAAAACTACGCCTTAAAATCATAAGCTACGCCAAACTCGTTCGAACGGCATACAATCTCGTTTGAACGACTTTACGCTAATTGGTCTAAAACCATAGATATTTGACAACTCGTTCAAACAGCAGCCAAGCTCGTTCGAACGAAATTTGTCCATAGGCCAAATTCCAGAGAGTATAAAAAGGGTCGTCCAAATGAAATAGGGAGTCGTTCGAACGACTTGGGTTTCCTGGGCTAAATTCCAGAGAAGTTGAATTGGGTCGTTCAAACAACTCTCAACCTCATTCGAATGACTTTGGTTTATTTCCCAATTTCCCTAGATCCTCCTGGATTAGCTGTATCTGCATAGAAACCAACATAGCAGAAGTAGTTGGTTATGGGGGTCAAGATAACCTATCAACCATTTTGTTGTCCACTCCCTTCTTTTACTGTATAAACAAGGGGAATTGCTAGAGATACGACATCTCCTTCATCTGGCGAGCTTACTATATCTTGGACAGTGTAGCTAAAAACTGAAACTGTGTGTGATCAGAATGTACCACAACCTCCTCTTGAAACTTCCCCATATCGGTTTGTTGCTTATAAGACGTTGTCATTGTAGACAACACTCTAGCCGACGTACCCTCTTGAACTGGTCGAACCAATAACACAAACTTCCCGTTCACATTAACCAACCGCTTTTCCTAAGTCGCCGTTACTAAATTATTTGTGGTGATATGCTCCTTACAAGCATTGATATGTAACCCCTTTCCCTCCTTCACAAGACGATACTTGCGAGTTCTACGGTAATGAATCGAATTTTGATCCTAAAGATAAGGGCTACCCAAGATGACCTGACACACATCTAAAAGAACCACCTCACACGTCACCTCATCAATAAACCTTTCAGTGATCGCAAACTTGAATGTACACTACTTCACGATCATCAAATCCGTATCTTTCTGAATCCACCCCAAACCATACGGCTTAGGATGAGTTGTAGTCGCCAAACCCATCTTCTTCACCAACGCCTCAGAAATCAAATTTTTTAACTACCCGGTTCCACAATGGCCTCGACTAAACTCTGCTTTACCTGAATACTTGTAGTAACATATTCCCCAGATTCGACAAGGATAAGCCAACAAAGCATAGTCGAAGACAGCCATACATAATCGAAGGTCTACATTCGAGAAGACAATACATTATAGTAGAAGATAACTCAACATTATAGAAGATTCCATATGTCCTTGACATACCGAAAGTAGCCGTTGTGCCTGGTCAAGAAAGAGCTGTTAGAGATTTGCAAAATTCGCCCACTCCCCCTGCTTTTTTGTAAAACTGCCTGTATCTACTATAAATACAGACAGAGAATAGATTATTCAAGACCGACAAATCCTCACACTTTACCAATTATAACCTCTTAACCCTAGTATCACTCCAAAACTCTATAATAACTAACAATATACTGGATTTTATATCAAAATCCTCCTCGAGGTCATGGTTTTTCTCAGCTTTTACTGAGTTTTTTACGTAAAATCTTGTTTATCTAGTCATATTGCAGTCTCTTTATGAATAAGTATTGGCGAATATTTTCCTCCTGGAAAACCCGCCACTACAATTGGCGCCGTCTGTGGGAAAACTATACTTTTTTTACTATTTTTGATCTAAGCACCGTTCGATGAAAAATATGAACCTAAGAAGCCATTCCAGTACCGTAAGAGATCGGGAAATACCAGGAGCAATTGATCTGCACGGTGCAGTACTCGAGCTCCAAAAACAAATGGCTGCAGAAAAAACCCTGAGACTGGAAGATCAGCGTGTCCACGCTCAAGCTCTACAAACGGAGAGAGATGAACGAAGGAAATCCCTGGATCAGCAATGTTAAACACATCAAAAATAGATGGAGAGACTGCGGAGGACACAAGATTGATTCAGTGCCCGCCAGATGTCACCTCCATTCGCTCGGAGTGAGCATCGATCAAGAGTGGTTCAACGCGATGATCAGCCTAGAGGGGACGAACATCAAATTTCTCGATCTAGAGCCAGAAATCCAAATAGAGCTTCTCGACATTTTTTTTAACATCCTCCGCATCGACAACTCAAGGAAGTCGAAGCACGCGTCGTCAGACTCCTCCACCTGAAAGAAGACCCATTAGGGATCGATTGGGACCAGAAGGACATGGAGATTTTATTCCTCAGATCGCAGCCTTACCTTTCCCCCTGTATCAATTCGTCACCTTAGATGACCTCAATCACAGAATCCAAGCCATTAACTCTAACATCACAGGCCGACGATCTGCGCTTGATAGAATCGAGCAAACCCCATCTCTCCTTATATCGAAAATATGCCCATCTCAGAAAATTTCCATATGCCCAAATTTATTCAATATGTAGGCCTGACTGGCCCGCTTACACATGTTTAACATTTCAAAGCCGCGGTTGGATTATATTCCAAACTCAACCACATGTTATGTATGCTATTCAACATCAGCCTAAAGGAAGAACCAATATGATGGTTCCATACTATCCAAGAAGCCTCCATCACCACTTTCAGCCAGTTGTAACATCTTTTCGAATCCAATTACGCTCATGCTAGGGAACAAGAAATCACTGTTGATTCCTTATTTTACTTCGAGCAAGGCGAGAAAGAAACCCTGGTAAACTTTTATAAATGTTTCCTACAAGAAATGCGGAAAATTGTGAATTCAGACCCTAAAATCGTAGTTCCAGCATTCACCTTTGCCCTGTACATTGACTCAAAAGTTTGATAAGAACTTACTCTGCACAAGCCATGCATAGTCACAAAAATGATTGATGTTGTTAATAACTACATCGAACTGGAGCGATCGAAGAAAGATAAGATGGAGAGCTCATCTGTCATCCATTCTCGAGAAACATCTTCGACCCCATCCTAATAGGCAGTCACTACTGAAGTGCCTAAACAACGCGACAGAAACATCGATAATAATAAAATAGGGGATGGCAAACCTGACAGACCTATCCCAGTTCTACCGCCAATGACAACAACTTTCTTCGCTATCTTGCTGACGATAAAGGGAGATGAGTGTTATCGCACGCCATAAGCAATTCCTAATCTTCCCAACATACACATCTGCTAGTATCACAATGTGCATAGTCACGAAACTGACAATTGCTACTCTCTCATGCGCATTTTTCATCGTATCCTATTAGCAGGAAGACTCCACAATTATATCGTCGACATCCAAACTTTCTTGAGAATGAAGCAAAAAAAAAAGTCGAGCAAAATCAAGTCCAGGGACAAGCTTGCCACCTATATATGATCGAGATTAAAAAGAGGAAGAAAAGAAAGCAAGATGATCGCATTACGTCTTGTTGTAAAATGACCTCCTCAGACAAATCAACAAAACTTCTCCTAAACACAAGCAAGTCAAAATGTCCTTACCAAATAACTTTCGAAGACTGTGACACCAGCCATGTTAAATACCCTCATAATGACCCTCTTGATATTCTGCTCAAAGTTGGACTACCTACATACGCTTCTCATCGATACCGGATGCGCCACAGATGTATTGTTCAGAAGAGCAATTGCAGTCCTAGGCCTTACAGATTCGGTAAAAGCTTCGACAATAACAATCACGGGTTCTAATGGTTTAAAAGAATCAGCCACAAGAGAGATTACTCTACCAGTTTAGGCAGGTTTAGAAACTACGTTCGTCAAATTTCTTATCATTGATGCAGAGTCAAAATATTTGGAAATTCTAAGACGCAGTTGGTTATATTCTATCAAAGTAGTGCCTTCAACTTTTCATTTAGCACTACATTTTCAGGTGGATCACGGGGTCTATGAAATCAAAGGAAGCCAAGCAGTAGCACGAATGTGTAAAAATACCACAACCAACCGTCATACAATTAAACTTCTCAAAGCATAGAAACTACAACACGATGAACCACCCACATTTGAGCAACATGACACTGAGATGGTCGAATCTGTTGAACTCGATGGCCCAGGATGCACAACCTTCATCGGCTCCAAATTGTCAATCGACGAAAAAGAGGCCATGATACAGCTACTTAAAAAAAACATCAACATCTTCGCCTGGACTTTCCAAGAAATGTCTGGCATCAATCCTTCAATTGCTTGCCACCGACTCAACCTCCTTCCAGACAGTAAAACTATCATTCAAAAATGATAGAATCTAACTCCCCGACTCTAAGATGTAGTCAACGAAGAAATTGATAAACTCCTTCATGTAGGATTTATTTGAGAAGCTAAATATCCGAGGCGGATTTCTATTATCATCGTTGTACCAAAGAAAAATGACAAAGTTAGGGATTGTGCTGACTTCATAGAACCCAACAAATTCACATCCAAAGACAGTTTTTCGCTGCCACTAATTCTGCAACTTCTCGACTCAGTCGTAGGACATGAACTTCTTTCTATAATGGATGCCGCCTCTGGATACAACCAAGTTCCGCTCACCGAAGAAGATCAGGAAAAAATAACCTTCATAACCGAAAGAGGTCTCTACTGTTACACAATAATGCCTTTTGGGTTAAAAAATACTGGAACTATTTACCAACGACTTGTAACCCAAATGTTCAAAGAGCTTGGAAAAATCATGGAAGTTTATATTGATGATATGATCTGCAAAAGCCTGAAAATAGAAGACCATCCAAACTATCTTCAATATCCTTCGCAAGTACCAGATGAAACTCAACCCAGAAAAATGTCAATTCGGTGTCACATCAAGAAAATTCCTAAGACATCTAGTCAACAAAAGAGGGATAGAAATTGATCCAGCTCAAATCAAGGCACTCATGGAAATGCCATCTCCTCGAACAAAAAAAGATGTTCAAAAATTTACCGGCAAGATAGCTACTCTTCGCAGATTTATTTCAAAGTCATCTGATCGATGCAAACTTCTTTACCTCCTTCTTCTTGGCAACCCTACTCCTCTTTTGAACAAATAGCAAAAGGAAGTCATTTGGACTCCTGACTGTGAAATGGCATTCGAAGATCTTAAGCGATACTTAAGGGGTCCTCCTATAATAAGTACTCCAATTGATGGCAAATCACTTACTATGTACTTATCCATAACAAAAGATTCCATCAGTTCCGTCCTTATTCGAGAAGATGACGGAGTAGAAAAACTAATCTACTTCCTCAGCAAAACACGTATGCATGTTGAAAAGTGATGCACAACAACAGAAAAACAACAACTCGCTTTGGTCTACAGCTCTAAAAAAATTTTGTCCCTACTTCCAAGCTCATCCCATCAAAGTCATCACCAAGTACCCCCTAAACTAGTACTCTCCAAAAAAGAAAAATCTTGCAGAATCCAACAATGGTCTCTTTTTCTAGGAGAATATGACATTTCCTTTGAACCCCAAATATCCGTCGAGGACCCCGATTGGGAAGAAATCGAAGAAATCTTCACGGACGATTCAATAGCAGAACCAGATGTATGGTCTAAAAGCTCAGGTTGGTGAATTTTTACAGACGGGTCAGCAAGACCACATAGATCCGGGATTGGCATAGTCCTCGTTATGCCTTCTAATCATCGAATCGAGAAAGCCATCAAACTCAACTTCTATGCTACCAATAATAAGACCAAATACGAAGGAATCTTACACGATCTCGATCTTGCACTTACTCTTGGAGCTGAAGAATTAGCCGTATACGTCGACTCTTTACTCCTGGCAAATCATTACAACAAAACTTTTAAAACAACAAGAAAAATGGTTGATTACGCAGCTCTGGTCAAAGAAAAGATGCAAAAATTAAAACATGCCATAATTTCTTACTTACATCGACAAGATAATCGACATGCCGATGCGTTAGCTTACATCGCTGCCGTGCTATGAGACAGTGAGAAAAGATCTTTAGAAATCGAAATTATTGAGCATTCCAGCGTCGATATGTTGTCAGCACTCCAGATCATCATCGCCGAAGATGAAGACCCTAAAGACTGGAGAAAACCACTTTATGCTTACCTCAACTCTAATATTCCTCCCAGTAACAAAGAAGAAGCTCGATCACTGTTGGCCAAATTCCCCAGATTCACCGCCAAGAATAAAATCTTATATCGGATCACTGAAGGCGGACCACTTATCGAATATATTTTGCAGAAACAAGCTCATATAAAAATTAGAGAACTTCACAAAGGTATCTTTGGCGCACATGTTTTTGAAAGATCATTAGCACATCGCGCATTCACACAAGGATTGTACTAGCTGAAAATGAGCTAGGACTGCGAAGACTTTGTGCGTAAATGCTACAAATGCCAAATCCACACTCAAGACATCAAAAGTCCAGCCCTCGACTTGCATATTAGCAATGTCCTCTGGCCATTCAAGCAATGGGGAATCAACATCATTGGCCCTTTCCATCCAGCATCAGGAAATAGAAGGTTCGTTTTAGTCGCCACTGATTACTTCACCAAGTAGGTTGAAGCAGTTCCTCTCAGCCATACTGATGAGAATGAGGTCATCAAGTTCCTTTGGGAGCACATCATCACCAGGTTTGGTTGTCCGCATATGATACGCTCTGATAATGGCAAATAATTCATCAGCGCTAAAGTACTTGCTTTCCTCCATAAATATAAGATTTAGCTAACGACTTCCACACCATATTATCCTCAAGGAAACGAACAAGCCGAAGCCATCAACAAGAGCATCAAATCTGGCTTACGCAAGCGCCTCGACGACAAGAAAGGCAGATGGGTAGACGAACTAATCAGTGTTCTATGGGATTACCAAACCATTCCTCGAGTTTCAACAGTGTGCACTCCATTCATGATGGCTTTTGGTACCAAAGCAGTTATACCCTCTGACCTCGATCTACCAAGTACCCGACAAAAAATCCCAGATGAGGACAATGAACTCAGTCTCCTTTGCAACCTCAATTGGATAGAAGAAACCTGCGGCAAAGCCATTGTGAATCTGGGATGGTACCATGACACATTGAAAAAGGCATACAACAAAAAAGTTCAAAAATGGAAATTTAGTATTGGGAACCTTATCCTACGAAAGATCCAAAATAGTACTTGGCCTAAAAATTCTGGCAAATTATCAAAAAATTGGGAAGGGCCATACATTGTCAGCAGCAAAACAGATAGTGGAACTTATTGGCTAATGATTGAAGATGAAATCCAGCTCGAATATCCATGGAACACTGCTCAGCTGAAGCTATTTTACAAATGAGACACTGTAATCATTTTCATCAAATCAAATAAACAACTTTTGTTCATAATTTTCTTCATTACTACTTCGATTTGATCTCGATCTATACTTGTCAAGTATACATCAGACAAACGATATCCTTACTACTTCGATTTGATCTTGATCTATACTTTTAAAGTATATATCAGACAAACGATATCCTTACTACATCGATTTGATCTCGATCTATACTTGTAAAGAATACATCAGACAAACGATATCCTTACTACTTCAATTTGATCTCGATCTATACTTGTCAAGTATACATCAGACAAACGATATCCTTACTACTTCAATTTGATCTTGATCTATACTTGAAAAGTATATATCATACAAACAATTTCATTACTACTTCGATTTGATCTCGATCTATACTTATAAAGTATACATCAGACAAGTGATATCCTTACTACTTTGATTTGATCTCGATCTATACTTGCCAAGTATATATCAGACAAACGATATCTTAACTACTTTGATTTGATCTCGATCTATACTTATCAAGTATGCATGAGACAAACAATATCATTACTATCTTGACTTGTTCTTCGGTCACTACTTAACCAATGCACCTCACAACTACAATTCATTTTTACGTGAATACATATCCCCTACAAGATATTTTACTTCGCGATCTTTACTTATCGAATAAACTCTTATGAGGTCCTGTTCTTCTCAAATCAAAATCCAGATGCCTATCTCAGAATAATACATCTGGTCCTTATTCTCATTACTTGCCATTTTTTGGCCATCTTTTACAAATCACAACACGAGCGTTCCTTACCTATCTGCTCGAATATCTAGTCACATTCGATACAATTACTTTATCACACCTATTACTTATACTTATTTACAAACCACATACACAAAAGTTTTTCACCAAAATTTTAAAAGCAAAACAAATATTCTTTGCACACTCCAAATTAAATTTTTTTGGTCCCACTAACCATTTGTTACATACTTTAACTTAACATCACATAACTTACACAAGATTTAACATTTCAGAGGGAGATTTTTCTTCATTTTAGGCACCTTTTGGTACCTGTACATCTGCTACCTCCCTAAGATGAGGACCATCAACCTCCATCATCACTTCATCTTCGATAACTTCAATTGTCCCACGTACATCAAGAGTCTGGGGTATATCGTCTTCTTAGCTGTCATCGCACGCAACACCGCCAGATTTTACAAACCCCTTGTAATATTTTTTCCTTTCTTCCACCTCCTCATACTGCCCTCGAAAGTGCATCCTCACTTCCCTACATCTTTCTAACTTCTTTGCGTTCATCTGAGCTTTCACCTCATCGAGAAGTTTGCCCTGCTCTAGCTCTATTGCTTTTCGAGTATCGACAACTTGCTCTCTTACATCTTTTTCAAAAAAAGTTTTTTGCAATGCCAATGCCTCTTTCTTCTCTTTCTCTGACACTTTCTTCGCTTCAGATAGCGCAGCCTCCTTCATTTCCATCTTGTACCGATTAAGCGCTGCATTCAGCTCAGCATTTTCTGCGCTCAACTCCTTCTCTATATTTTTGTAGGCAGCAACCTAATTTGCCAACTCGCTACTGCCCACAACACGACTCGTGGCTTCAGTCACCAACTTCTTAATCTGCATCAAAGTTATATAATGAGTATTCGAGTGACCTACCAAATTTTTTATTCGAACCAAAGCATTAAAATTTCTCACCTTCGACAAATTCCTTAGACCCTTGCTGAAAAACGTATTCAAGCTATCAATCCCCACCAAACAATCCTCCATCACCGTCTTCAGCTCATCCGTCCCAGACGTATAGAAATCCATGGTGTTCTTAATTTCTGTCTCAAACTCTTCGACAAATTTCTTCTTCGACGTCCCACCACCAACACTCTTCTTGGGGAGCACACTTCTCAAACCCCGTGGAGGTAACCCTCCAACCACAACAGCTGGTTTGGCGATAACTTCGACCCCCTCCTTTGACGACTGTCGAGTTGTCCTCTTGTGGTGAAGCAACGGAGGAACATCAGAGTTCGCTGCCCTCTTCTTTTTATCACTAGGCCAAAAACTGTAAGTAATGACACTTTTGGAGGTAGATTTAAGACTTGGTTGGTCTGTTGTAATAATATGGCTTCCATTAATAGTCATTATTATAGAACCACCATCATTTTTTACTTTTTCCCTCTTATTTTCGACTCAAAAATATTGACTCCTCTTTTAGTCGAGAAAGCTATTCAATTTCGACTTTAGAGACTGTCGGTTTCTCGTTTTCTCCCTTCGATACATCATCTCTCCACGATCCTACTAATTCCACCACACATCTCTCCACGATCTTAATCCCTGTCTTCTTACCTCCGAGTTTCAACTCTTGACCCTAAATCTCTAAATCCCTAATAACTCAAAACCCTTCGAATAAAAATGAAAGAGTAACAATTCTTCACACCAATTCTTCAAACTTAAGATGCAATTCTTCTCCAGATGCAATTCTTCTCTTTGATTTCATATAAATTGGGGAATCAACAAAATTGAGGAACCATTACCAACAAAATTAAGGAATCGAATTTCAAGTTATACAACGGGTATGTTCTCTCCCTCTCTTTCTCTCTCTCTCAATCGAATTACAATCTATTGTTGAAGTTATTTCTTGTTAGAGTTCTTTCTTGTTGGAATCGAATTGCTGTTTGTTGGAGTTCTTTCTTGTTGGAATTGAATTGTAAATAAAGATTCAATCTATGGTATTGTAAATAAAGATTCAATCTTTTGAGCTTTTCCATGCTAAAAATGTGATCTTGTTCTTTAATTTTTAGGATTCTCAGTTTCGGCCGCGAGGTTAGGGTTACCGGACGTGGGACTTATTTCGTACGGAGAGATGGTGGATCAGGGACGTCAGATTACAGAGGCGATAACGATTTTGATGATTGACGATGGAGATAATGGGTATGGGAATGCAATGAGTGTGAAGAGAACTGTTAAAGGGTTTATTGAAGCCAGATTCGCTGGGATAATTCTTGAAGACCAGGTTTGTCATATTTTTCATACACAATTTATTTTGGAATTAACATCCTTAGTAGTTTTCCCTATTAATGCTAAATTTTAGAAGAACTAAGACTGTTTGAACGTTATTCGCCATAGCAATTATGTATATGAGGCAAAATTCATCTCCTAGGTTGGGTGCTTTAATTGATGCCATTCTGATGAAAATATATCTAAAGGTGAGTTGTGATATTTTGTAAATATGACTCAAGGTATAAAGAACCATTTAAGTTAGCAATATATATCATAAAAATATTGAGGCAAAGGAGGGCTGATTAGATTTAGTGTTGGGGATTGTACTATTTGTTGTTAGCCAGTGTTCAAAAATTGGCATAATCAAAAACAAGTTAAGGAGATTAGAAATAGATCAAAACACTTATCGGGATATGATCGAGTCTAGTGCATGCACACTATCTCCTTAAGACAGATTCGCCCCTGCCACAGTGCTTTGCAGGATATAATCGGCCCCTGTCTCCCAGGATATAACGATCAGTCGCAAAAAGAAGAAAGCACTTCTATCTCTCTGCTAAACGAACCTTGATTGCGTCTATTTTATCTCTTGAAAATGACTCAAGAAACTCTGAAAAACTTATTATTAAAAAATGAAAACGAAGTTGGGTTATATAGAGTATAGGTGACTCTTCACCAATGGTCACACCTCAAGTTAGTGTCTCTTCACCAAAAGGTCACACCTCAAGTTAGTGTTTCTTCACCAAGAGTCACACCTCAAGTTAATGCCTCTTCACCAAAGGTCACACCTCAAGTTACGACTCTTCACCAAGGGTCACACCTTAAGGCACGACTCTTCACCAAAGGTCACACCTCAAGTTAGTGTTTTTTTACCAAAGGTCACACCTCAAGTTAATGCCTCTTCACCAAAGGTCACACCTTAAGTTACGACTCTTCACCAAGGGTCACACCTTAAGGCACGACTCTTCACCAAGGGTCACACCTTAAGGCACACCTCATGATGTGTCTGTTGGAGACAACTCAAATCACGCACATTACAACTCATAAGTAAACTCTTACTTATAATTTAGAGTTGTGTAACCTACATACCCAATGTGGTACAAAATAAACCACTAAGATATAAACCATTCAAACTAAGGATAAAACCACAAGGTTTTTTTTTTCCAACACTATTGCCTATGCAGAGATGGATAATCCTGTAACAAATACTTACCCCATGAGATGGTGGCAATTTATAGAGGACTGTGCATTTCCCTTGGGAGAGGGATGAAGAAGCTTATCATTCATACAAATTCCACAGCAATGGTAGACTATATTAATAAAGGGGTTAAACCACCATGGAGGTGCAAGGTTATGCTTAAGAATATTCATATTATGGTTGGGGAGCTAAAGAACCTTTGATATTGCTCACAATTTTAATGAAAGTAATCAGAGTGCCAACATTCTAGCCAGGTTTGCCTCATCTATGGAGGAGAGTACATTCACAGCTGATAATATTTATACCTACAGAAGTGCTGACTAAGATGGAGGAAGATGCTAGAGAAGTAGCCTTCCTTGTATTTTTTGATTTTGTTTTTTTGGGGGGTCCCCTGTGATTGAATGAGTCAAGCATCTTTTGGTAAAGGCTTAAAGTTTATCAGTCTTGTTTTTATTCATTAAGTGGAATAATCCTATCAACTTTGATCAGACCGGCTTGAATCTTCCAGTTTCGTATCGATAGCCCTAAGAGTGTTATAAAAGAGAGGAAATTTAGCTACATTAATCATATGAAGTAACTTAATATGAAGTAAATTTAGCTACAATATTACTATTGACTCTCTTGTAGTTTATATGCCTGGTTTGGGTCACAGTTTATTATTGATGTAGTGTTCAGCTACACCTTAGATGCCCATCATATAAATATGCCATATAGGCATATAGCACAACAAAAGGTTGTCGTACAGAACACTTCGCACTAAAAAGTGAAACAGTGGCTGAGAAAATTTTGAAATTTGTACGTTCTGTAATGGAAGATAATGGAAGCTACATAAGTGTATCTTTATTACACTATCCAGCATAACAATGCGATGATTTTACTGGTGCCTGTTTAACAAGTACTCATTTAGCTTGCAACATTAGCTGCACAACTAGAATTTTAGTGAAACACCTCTCATGCATACTTGTTGGAAGCTCAATAGCACAGTAGCTGTGGACCTAAACTGTGATTCTGATTTGGAGAATACAAACATTTCTCTCTTTCGGCAAACACCAACATAGTGTATGGAGTGATGGTCACGGATCTTTACAACATGTGTATGCTTTCCCCTAGAAGATCCCCAAATTTTTGGGTGCTGCTATTTTGATTTTCCCTCTTAAACAATCAGATAGATTAGATGAATAGGATGACCCGTATGCTGTTTAAGGCTGTAGATTTTACTGGTGAGGCTAATAATACTAAGGATCTCACCCCTCTTCAGTAGAGCATGGCATACGTCTTATTATTTACGGTGGTCCGTAGTTTGTGTGATCAGTACAGGGTTATTATTCAGCTATTGTGCCAATTGAATGAAGTTCTCAGAAGCATGTGTTGGGAAGATAGGTAGTAGAAAAATATACCCAAGGGCCAGAAATTCTAACACACTTCATTGTATAAATATATCACTATATTATTAAATCTTTACTACTTTCCAACTATTACCATATTGGGCAAACAACTTTTGTGACTTACTCAACATGGTATGGAAAAGTTATAACTGGAGTCGAAATCCCAACACCAGGATAAACCATCTAGCTCAACTTTCATCTTAAACTGTTGATAGTTAGTAAGCGTTGAATTTACCATTTCTTTAGCTAAATCGTATTTGGAGTCAAGCTAAATAGTATATATTTTTCTCATCATTTTGAATTGGTTAAGCCATTTTAAAGAACCTGTCAATCAGATTCCATACTTTTAGCACAGTTAGTATCTATCTTATGTGATACGTATATAAGTTCATAAGTTCATATATTCATAATCATATCGTTGTCGAGATTCCTCTCCAATACATCATTCGCTTTACAGTCTGCTACTATCATTTTAAATTTATATTTACATGCTACAGTTTTCGATGCAATTAAATTAATTTAATTCATATTCCTATCTTCTCTTACAACACATTACTCAGTACTCGATGAATTTTTATTTTTCATATATAATCTTCGATAACATCTTAATCTGTTTTCATTCTGATTGAATTTTAGGAATCCCAGCAGCTTCTCGAAGACACTTCACCTGTTTTCCGCCAAAAACACCATCATTCAAAAATTGAGAATTCCTTTTCTCCGGCACAAAATCCGGCCAAATCCCAACAAAAAACAGAATTTCCGACAATCTTGCCACATCGAAATAACTTCCCTACAAACACGTCGTAACCATAGCGCTACCAACCGATCATACTCTCCACTCCTCTCCACCCATTTCTCCAGCCGTTTAACACGAAACTACTTTATAACCACCTACGACTCCATTCCATCCACCATCACCCAATTACAGTCGCAACTTACTTTCATAATTTTACAAACCCTTTGTTGCACCCTAACACAGTTCTACTCTTTCTTCCTTCGACGCCATTCCATTTTAATCAAATTCATTCTACACCAACATTACAGATACTAATTCCAATTTGTTTATCATCCTTAATAAAAAAAATGAACAAAAACCAAAACCAAAACCAGAATCACTAACCATGTTTACGCACTGCTTCCGTATCCCTCTTTTTTTCTCGCTTGGCTCTTTCAATCAGTAAGTTAATCTCCTCCTTCGCAATTGTAAACAACCAATTCAACAATGAGCAACAGCAATTCGTACTAGCAAATTATTATTTTTTGTATTTAAAAAGTGTGAACACATCACTGGTATTTATAGACCCCATATGACTGTGCATCGCACCACTTCATGACCGTTCAACTCCTCGAACATAACACTTTCTAGCTCTATTCCCAGCCTCTTCGATACTTCGCCTTCTTATCAACAACAAACCCTTACACTCCCACTCTAATCCTTTCATATCTCGAAGAATTTCTTCCGCTACATTCATGTGCAACAAAACATGACCTATTATGTCACAAAGACAGTGTACATCAATTTCCTTGTATTTCATAATCTTACCTAAAGGAATACATTTTTCCATAATCATTATTCTTGTTCGTTCCCCCCCCCCCCCCCCCCCCCCCCCCCCCCCCCCCCCCCCCGCCCTTTCTAATTTACTTATAAATTCCTATATTTTTGGGATTATATTTAACAAAATCTCAATATCATTATATTCGACATTCTACCAGCAATTCGCTTAATACAATTTTCCATTTCCAAAATTAACAAGTACAAATTTCATTCGACAAATGATACACATTATTTCAATCGACTAAACCTGACCGCAGTTACATTTCATTCACCATAAACAACTCATTACAACAGACTTCCTCCTACAATGTTATAACTTAATAATCCCCTAACTGCAACTTCATCTTCCCTCTTCACTGGCAACTTCGCTCGAGTCCACATACCACCACATCGTTCAGGCGGACTCCAAAACTCAATGTCTTCTTCAGCTTCCTTAGCCTCTGCCTCGTTCATCCCTTTATAATCGTGTTCCTCTGGATCTTCCATATGCATATCACAATTCCGAAAACCAAAGTATCGAGTGTACAGTACCCAATACATCGCCTGAACACGTTTAAACACTCCATTCCTGGCCTGTGATCTCGTCTTCACCATCTTTGCAAGACTGAACCACATCCATAATAGAATGCTATTTATAAACCTCTCTAGTCCAAGTCCGCCTCACCTGCATTTACTCTGCTTTGAAACTTTACATATTCAGAGTCAAATCAATCAACCTCAAAATCTGTCCCTGACGTCACACAGTCAACTCTCTTCGAATTTATATACTTGCCAATATTCGACACAAATGCATTTTATTATACTCGTACTCCAAACTATTTGATGACAATAAAACATGCACATCATAAATTTGACAACAATAATTATTTCGTTAAAAACATAAATATTATTTATTGCATTCGATATCTATCTCATTCGCATACATTGCATTTCTTACATTCGATATCTATCTCATTCGACTACATATCATTTATTACGATCGACAATTTCATCATTCGATTATATTACATCAAACTATATTCTACTTTTACATTCGACTTTTAGGACTAATTTCACTGTGTTTTCTTTTTACCAGAATCGGACATTAAAGCTTCTTTCCAGTGTAAGAAACTTAATGAATCTCAAGTCACTGAACTTCTAAGAGCTGTTTCCTTAGCAAAAAATTGCAAGAAGCCCCCCACGTTTGGCAAGATCCCTGGACGCCTATCCAAACTTCAAATCTTCATCATCAACATAAGCAGTTATCCCTTCTCCCTCAAACTGATGCACTCCATTACCTTCACCACCGCGTGCTAACACAATTGTTTCCGACAGATACCACCATCCTCTGAAAATACCCTCCACACCGTACAATATTTCACGGAAAACTCTCCAAGGCCTACTATGATAAAACCCTTTACTTTCGATTCCTCAACATCTTCATCCTTCAGTAGCATATTCAGCCATACTTGGGGCAACATCCTTCCAAAACTACTACCTTTACACCCTTCTCAAAATTCCTAATTTATACCCGACTTCAAGCAGCCAGATTCATTATACCGCATTAAATGTACCTCGCGAATGATTTGGCCAGATACATTTCACTTGGACCTCGGAAATCACAAAAGGCTACTCATCTTCTATTTGATAGCCTCTTCAGCTTCTAAATTTCTTTTCGACACAAACACAAGTTCTTATGTCGAGAATGGGGTAATTACAGTCACATATTCCCCAGATTCGACAAGGATAAGCCAACAAAGCATAGTCGAAGATAACCATACATAATCGAAGGTGTACATTCGAGAAGACAGTACATTATAGTCGAAGATAACTCAACATTTTAGAAGATTTCATATGTCCTCGACCTACCGAAAGTAGTCGTTGTGCCAGGTCAGGAAAGAGTTGTTAGAGATCCGTGAAGTTTGCTCACTCCCCCTAAAATATGAGAATATTTTTTTTTGTAAAACTGTCTATATCTACTATAAATACAGGCAAAGAATAGATTATTCAAGACCGATCAATCCTCACACTTTACCAATCATAACCTCTTAACCCTACTATCACTTCAAAACTCTGTAATTAATAACTAGCAATATACTGGATTTTACATCAAAATCTTCTTCGAGGTCGTGGTTTTTCTCTGCTTTTACTGAGTTTTCTACATAAAATTTTGTTTATCTAGTCATATTACAACCTCTTTATGAATAAGTATTGGCAAAGATTTTCCTCCCAGAAAACTTGCCACTACAATACTGACATGAAAAAAAATTTCCCGACTCTCTTCCTCGGTAGCCAAAGTCTGCTGAAACATAAGTATAAGCTTAGGATTTGGTTTATCTAAATTCGGGGGGTCAACAACCTCTGCGGCTAGTACATATCTCTTTTTCTTGCTCTTCTCCTCCTTTGGCCGAAGCTCCGGGTGAAGTTTCCAGCATCTATCTGAAATATGCCCACTCGCCTTATAATGATTACAAGAATTCTCTTTGGACGAAGACCCATCTCCTTTGGACTCTCCCCTATGCTCATTTTTCCAACTAGACCTGTACCCCGACTTGTTCTTGTCGTTTTCTTTGTAACTCTTCAAGTACTTTCCTTCAATGGTAATTACTTTCACAGCAGCGTCCTCGATATTGGCCATAGTAAAGAGTTTCAACTTTCTTCTAATGGACTCCGACAAATCCCCCCCGTGTACTTCATAAATATCTCATACTCGTCCACATCAATGTCCAAAACCAAAGCTTGGTTATGAAATGTCATAATGTACTCCTGTATGGATTGCTCAAACTTTTGACACAAATTGTACCATTTATACCATATCTCTTGCTCATACCCAATCAGATAAAACTGCTTACGCACAAATACCTTGAATTCTTTCCAACTCAAACTTTCAACATCGTGGCGTTTTCGATAAGATTTCCACCACGTGAGTGCATGACTTACGAAATTCAACGTAGCAAAGCATATTTGCTGAGTATTGGAGTATTCGTAAACTAAAAAATAAGTTTCTAACCTATCTAACCAGCTATCCAATATCTTGGCATCGATTGAACCGTCGAATATTAGAATTTTAATCTTAAAATTAATACAAGATTTCGTTTAGGATTCGATGACTTACCAATACCCGATCGTTCCTTGACGAATTCGGCATCACTAGAATCACTATCTATCTCTGCAATATCGTCGTCTCCATCCACCTCTAAAACCCCTTTCTTTCTCGAGCGGCCTCGCTATTTTACCGAAGCGGAAGCTTTTTTGAGATTAGTGAGACGCAATTGTTCTACTAACTCCCCTACAGTAGCAGTTAGGTCGAAAATTATCATTTTCAAAGTTGTGAGTCGATTGTCGGAATCGCCCATCTTCAAATTTTCCTTCTTCTTTGAATTAGGTTTGTGATGAATCTTCAACGGACTCACTAGCTTCTCCTTCGTTTGCTTGAGACGGTCACGTGTAGAGACCATAAACCACAATCAATCCCCGAGAATCGTAACTAGAAATTGGATACCACTTAATCCACAATACGATAGAGAAACCCTAAAACAAGAAATTGCACGAAGAACACATAAATTGGTTGGGAAAAACTCTTTAAGGGAGCTTTAATTGCTCAAATCAATTGATTACAATAAAATTACTCTTAAGCCATAAGCCTCTCTCTCATAACTTTTCTTGATCTAACATAACTTAAAAAAATAACCTAAGTCCCTTTTATATATGAGGGAACTAAAAATGCCAAATAGAACGGATCTCGAGGCAAACCCACGCCTTAAAATAACAACCTACGCCAAGCTCGTTCGAACGACATCCAATCTTGTACGAACGACTTTACGCTAATTGGTCTAAAACCCTAGAAACTTGGCAACTCGTTCGAACGAGCTTGGATGTCGTTCGAATGAGATTTGTCTATGGGCCAAAATTCCAGGGGAGTGAACATTGGTCGTTCGAATGAAATAGGGAGTCGATCGAACGACTTGGGTTCCTTAGCCAAATTCCAGAGAGGTAGAATTGGGTCGTTCAAACGACTTTCAACCTCGTTCGAACGACATTGGTTAATTTGGTCCCTAAATCCTCCTGGATCACAAACAATCAGATAGAATAATTTTACTAAAACATTATGAACTAACGCATTCCTGTCTTCAAACCAGGAATTTGGGCATCTTCTCTCGAACCAGAGGTCTTGAGATCAACGGATCACCCCTGGACATGAAAATACTCATATATGATTTATGGTGAAAAACAGAATTGAATTCAAATCGTTGCATCAAATTGTTACCAATTCCCTTTAGAGCGTTAAGGAAATCATTGAAATTCTTCATGGAAGACCCTCCTTCATGTACACTTGCATTTGCCAAACCTTTAATTTCTAAGGACTTTGCTCGTATGTCTTATCACCAATCAAATTCTCAATTTTTTTCTTATTTCTTCGCTCGTTATAATTTCATCATCTTCAACAATCAACTTCAACCAGACCTTCCAGACATCGGTAATGTAACTCTGGTTAAGAAACTGGTCAGCAAAATAAAGTCAACATAGAAGAGGAACTCCCACACTTAGCCCCTCCACGGTAGAGTTCCAACCGCAATGGGTTAAGAAACCGGCAATAGAAAGATGTACCAGCACCTTCTGTTGGGGAGCCCAACCCACCATTCGTCTACGTGTAGCGATTCTCTCTTCAAAACCATCAGGATATGTTCATATATGAGTTCCAGACCAACTGCAACCTCGCGAAACTGATGTTGGTTAAGAATTGTGAAACTCCCAAATGCGATATAGATGACTGAGTTTGGGACTTGCCTATCAAGCTAGTCCAAGCAAGTCATGTCCCCAGACCAAAAACTCCCTCTAATATGTTCTGGCCGATGGCTCGCAAGTAATGGTCCAGCTGACACAAGATATGAACTTATTTCAGAAGCTAATTATTCGATATCATAAAATGAATTGCAAAGATGCCAATCTGCTTCTTTGGAAGTTTGGCAGTTCGTGAATGTGCATTCAAATACTGTTTCTTGTGTCGGTGGGTCACTGATGCAGCTCCATGCGAATTGTCTTGTGTCCATGGAAGGCATGGTAGGAGTGCGGTGGATCATTTGGTGATTTCTTGGAATTCCTGCAATAAAACATAACAAATTATTTTTGTCGAAATGATATTCAGATACTTTAGTCGGGTTGTTCGAACATCCCCAATTATACCACATTGTATTCACGCTGTCTAGGTGAGATCCTTATTCTTACCTTTGACATCAATGACTCTTTGATCAACTGCGGAATATGTATACTTCAGATATGCATCATTTTTTTGACAAAAGAAAATCCATAATATTGGGGATGTAGGGATTCGAACCCTGTAAACTCTCTCACAGTTCACAGTTCACAGTTCAGTGTCTTTGAGCGCTCTCCAGAGCATAACTTTGTTTATTGAGCTTTTAAGCTTGAGCTACACCCCTGGTGTGTTAACTTAATCCAAATAAGTTAATGTATTCTAATCTTATGTTTTTTTATGGCACAAACCCTTTCATCATGCTCTATTCTGATGTGGCACGTGCCTATGGGTCGTTTACCACCCATTTAAATTATCTTTACTTTTAGGTTTTAGCTTAATGCTCTATTGGAGATGTTCAATGTGGGTTATTAGCAGTTTCTATTTTTTAGGTTAATTTCCTAATTTGATATATTTTAGCTTAATGCTCTGTTGGAGAGGTCCAATATGGGTTATTAGCATTTTCTATTTTTTAGGGTAATTTTCTAATTGGATAGGTTAGGGGAGTTATAGCAGAAGTGAAATTAAAGAAACTTTGGCTATAAAAAGATAGGGTAGTGTAATTTTAATACTCAATTGTTTATGAAGTTTCACTTATTTTAGTAGAAACTGGTTATTTTCTCTAAACCTAACAAACAACGTGATATTCATACGAATCTCGTTTCTGCGTTCGTAGTAATCACGTCATATTTATTATAGCATCCACAGATGTGGGTAAAACTAGTTTTCTTAAATCTACATTAGTACCTAATAATATGTTTGTATACACTCTTCTCAGCCTTTAGCATGGTTGTGGTTACAATTTGGGTTAGAGATGTACTGATAATAGTGTCATGGTGCGGTTTTAAGCTTATAAGAAGCCACCTTAATTCAAAACCTATAGACCATGAAGCCATTTTGATAACAAACTAGAAATCGCGTCATTGCGGCCAGGAAAAACTCACGAAAAAAAAGTGGGGATGCAGGGATTCGAACTCTGTAAGCCTCTTTGATGTAAAATCAAGTCGCGGAAGCAAAAACTTAAAGATTACGAAAGCCTAATTGAAATAAGGATTTTTTCTACTAACTCAAAGCTCAATAAAAACTAAATTAGGGCTAAGCCTGAAGCTTTATTCAATAACAACTGGGAAATAAAGTTAGACCACCCTCTCCTTATATAGGCCTCAACCCAAAACCTCCTATAATAACAAGTCCCCTACCTCTCCAAATTAAAATCTAATTAGACTTTAAAATAAAAGCTACTCCAATAGTTAAGCCCTTAATCTTAATAAGATAAAATAAGAAGATCGTCGATGAGTGGACGACGTGCACTAGGAGCTGTCCACATCACTCTCACTGTTAGCTTTGACACAGTCATTACTGGGTAAGGCAACAGTAAGCGCTTTCCAATAGCAATCAACACCCGCAATTGTGATTACTTATTCAATGTAAACTTTTAATTATCACCAATTTACTAGTTGTTCTATTTCAAAGCTCGGAGTGGAGCTCATTCCTCAGCTTAAGATGGACTAAGATAGAAAAATGACTAGAAATTGAAGTGGAAGTTCTGACAGTTATATTTGGTAGGGATTTTGTCATAAAATAATACGATTGGGATTCCATGCATGGCCCCAGAACTATGAAAATGAACTATTGTTTTTCATTAATAGAAGGCACCTTCTCAGTTCAAAACCTAATCCGAAAATTTATCAACTATTGAATCAATTTCGTTAGCAAATTATAAACTGTTTGGCTATGGTACAAGATTTTGTATACAGCCTCTCCATGGTTAAAAGTAGTCAGGGAGAACCCCCTTGGCCTAAGATAGGAAAAATACTAGAAATCTGCAACTCTCCCGTCCATACGAATCAAATAGATAAAACACTCAGAATACTTTTTCACTCCTTGGAATTGGTTGTATTTTAAAAAGAAAAAAAAAGAGGGGATCCAGGGATTCGAACCCTGTAACTCTCTCACTGTTGGCTTTGGTACAGTCATTGCTGGGAAAGGTAACAGTAAGCGCTCTCCAAGAACAATCTTCATAGGATTGAGCTATACCCCCAATTGTGATTACTTATTCAATATAAACTTTAATTATCACCAATTTACTAGTTGTTCTACTTCAAAGCTCAGAGTGGAGCAGTTAGGCCATTTTAAAGTTTCACCAATTATGCTCTATACAATATATATAGCATCAATGAACATAGATTAAGCTAGTTTTCTTAATTCGACATTAGTGCATAATATGTTTGTATACACTCTTCTCGGCCTTCGGGCTCGTTGTGGTTATAGTTTATGGGTCAGAGTTGTAACGAGAATAGTTTCATGGTACGGTTTTAAGCTTATAAGAAGCCCACCTTCAATGATGGAAGAATCGATGGAGGTCGCGTTGGAGGTGAAGCAGAAAGAGGCGATTGTGATGATGGTGATGAGAACGATCGATTATTAAAGAAGAGTCACCATTAAAGCTCAAATTGCAGAGCTCTAGAGAGAAAAAAAAATTTAGAGAGAGAAGGTTTAGAGAGAGAGAGTGAAACAAATGAGGGTTTTGGTGGGATTTATACTAGGTGGAATTCGAGTCAGCGCGCCTATTAGAGCATCTCCAACAGAAGAGTATGCGATTCTGTTTTACCATACCGGTATTCCAGAATCGCATACTGTTTTCGTCCAAAAGAGAATTACAGTTTTAAGAGAGAACTTGTGATAGGAGAGAAAGAGATATGTCACGTGTATTAAAAAATCCACGCTCTCAGCGGTTCAGCGCCTAGGCAGGAGAGAGAAATTGTGATGAGATAGAGAGAGATATGCCAGCTGTATTAAAAAAGTGTTGGGTGCTTAACAATTCAGCGCCCAGGCGGTATCCGCATACTCCTCTTCAAGTTCAGATTTCACATACTTTGGAGGGGTATGGGGGTGATTATGCGGAATCCACCATACTCCTGTTGGAAGGGTTTTTTGCTGAAGTATGGGAAAACCTTAAAAACACACTCTTATGTTGGAGGTGTTCTTAGTTATAGATTTCGTTACTGTTACGGTTAGTTACAGAGTTTGTTACTCGGTAACGATTTCTTGATTCTATTACAATCAGCAAAGTTACAAATTTACCCCTACTAACCACTCTCAGATTACATTTATACCCCTTTTATGTTATTATGAAAAACTTGAATACTTGGACTTGCTTCTGATGTGGTCATGTTATGATTTAACAAAAAAAAATCGTATTTGGCTTAAACCCAATTTTTGAATTTTTTTTAACGATTGCCCACCACCCACCCCCCTAGTTGGCTTAAACCCAACTTTGGACCCCAAAACTGTGTTGAAAATTTTTAAATACACCTCAAAATCTTAGAATCTCACCGCAGTTCAATATTAAGATGTTAACAAAAATTTATCAACTTGTATAGACAAATTTGCCCTCAAAATAAGAACATCACATATTTTCTTTTGAAAGTTCGCCATGTCCTACAACTTAACTAAACATGAGATACTTTCTTGTATTTCGAACAAATGGGGAAACGATAAGAAATAAAGTTGCATTTTTGATCTTGGCAATAAACACATAACACGATATTATACATGGAAGCTATCAATAAGCAAAATTAACAATTAGAGACTATTAAGCATTTTTAAACATCACCGAAATGATGAAAGTCATATGATCATTGAGAGAGAGAGAGAGAGACTCGGTATCAAATAAAAAGACAAAAATTAGTGGGATGTTTATCATAAATTGATTCCATTGCTATTGTTTGTCATTTTGTTTGGAGGTTTTGAATCATAAAAGAGAAGATAAATGAGTAAAGTCGCGAAAGAATGTATACTTGAAATTTATTCTTTTTGTACTATAGTTTTTCTTACTTTAAAGATGGGGTGAGCTTATTGATTAATAAATACACTTACTGGGGTGAGCTTATACTAAGGTAAGCTAATTAATTAAACTTGGGGTGTATTTAAATTTTCTCAACTATGTTGACCTTGTTTTGACTGGACTTTTTTATTGAACTGACTATTATGCCCTCATATGGAAAACATGTGAAAATTAAAACTTAGGTTAGGGGTTGTAATAAACCCATTTTGTGCACAATTAACATAGCAAAATGAGATAGAAATGGGAGAGAAAGAGAAAAGGTGAAGTCTTCATGGTGAGAAGAGTGTAATGGGGAAAGAGGTAGAGTTCCCGCCCTCTCTTTACATCGTATCCTAGCCTGATCATTTAATCACAAATCTGAATTTCTTAAACCCCAAATGCTAACCGGTTGTGTGATTTGCACTAAAAGGTAAAAGAGACAATTAAAACAAAAAATATCAATCAACTGAAGTCAAAGCAAGTTTGGGGTTTAAAGTTGGGTTTAAGCAAACTCTTGGGGGCAATCGCCATTTCGCCTTTAATATGGGGGCAAGTCGCAATATATAAGACGACTCACTTTTTCTTCTTTTTTTTTTTTTTTTTTGTACTCAAATTTTTTATTTATTTTTTTGGGAGGGGTGCCCCTACGATATAATTATTCTGAAGAGTTTTAGAGATAATTCGAAACTCCAAGACTAATTCAAATGCTACTGGGAGCCAAATCTGACTCACTTTAAGGCTCAGTTTGGTTCGCTGCAGACAATTTACATTTCTAACCACTTCTATGCGTTTGGTTCGATTTGCAATTGCAATAAATATTTGTATGTGTTTGGCTCACTTTTGCAATGCAAACAACTTGTATTCTTATCCAAAAGGTTATCTTTTTGCTTGTATTTGGTTGCAGAAAAATCTCTGCAACAGAGTTTGCATTGGGGCTTTCTACTTGAGAGACAAAATAGGAGAAAAATAAGGACTTTTTAAGAGAGAAAAAAATGTAGTTATCATTTGCATTTGCAAGTAATGCACCTAACCAAACACAAAACATCATTTTGCAATCACTTTGTTATGCAATGCATTACAAATTATGTTCTTACTAAACAAGCACATTGGCTTGTATTGCTATACAACTCATTGCAAATGCATTGCAGTTGCCTTTGCATCTTACTTGCAGCAAACCAAACTGAGCCTAAATCTCAAGGACATTACCTAGAAATCAATTAAGAATTGACTTAGTCTTGTTTATTAAAACCTGAATCCTGGAACCAGTTTTTCGTATCTAGATTTTAGATGTTAACACTAATTGTTAGCAAGACATTGCACTATGACTATCGCATTTAATCATTACCAAATTCTACATCAAACCGAACTCTCTTACTAACTTATTCAACCGAACATCTTCTTTAGATGCTTCAATTAATGTTATATATTCCGCCTCAGTAGTAGACAATGCAGTAGTCGATTGTAGCAAGTGCCTCCAACCAGTGGCGGAGCTAGGATTATTGGTCAGGGGAGCAAGAATTTTTTGGGAGTTTGGGGGCGGTATCCCCCCAAAAAAAAATTGGACATAAAACAGTTACAAAATGTATGCATTAATTCACTTGACTTAGTGCAGAAAATGGACAGAAAATGCAGAGAAAGTAGAACCCTAAATGTATGCATTAATTCACTTGACTTACTGTCTTACATTCATCATTTTCTCCTTTTGTATTGGTATTAACTTGAGATCCTACATTAGGAAACTGTCTAAGGACTTCTTCTTTTTTCGAAGGAAGTTTGCTTAAAAAATCTCTCCATTGTTCCTGCGAATGCGATCCTACATTAACGAATGTATTGCTAAAAACTAATCCTACATTGAAACCCCCAATGCCTACCACATATATATGATTTACTAACAGAAAATCCCCAATGCCTACCGCTAAAAAATTAGTTAACATCTCCCCATAGCAAACAATCCGATCTACCAAATGAAAATCCTGAATTCTATTGGCTATAAACAACTTTTCACATTCTCTAATAAATGTCCAAGTTGTCCAATTGCAACCATTTATACAAGTGCAAGAACAAAGGGGTTTTTTTTAAATCACTAAAACTAAAAACTTATTCATTTACCAATCTACAAAAAAAAAAATCAAATCAATCAGATTTTAAGCCTTGATAGAATACCAAACAAAAAACATAAATGAGAGAGAGATCGTACCCAATGAATCAGAGAAACAAGCAGGGGCGAAGAAGTGAATCAGAGAGAGATTGTACCCAATGAGAGAAAGATCGTACCCAATGAGAGAGAGATCGTACCCAATGAATTAGAGAGATCGTAATGGAGTCAAGAAACAATTGTGGAGATTTGTTAGAGCTTGAGAAGTGATAAATCTGAACCCCAAACAAACACTAATACAAAGTTGGAGAGAGAGCTCAAGTAGAATTTGAAAACCTAAATCGCAGGAGAGGAGAGGGAGAGGGAGAGTTGTAGTTTTTATGTTTGTTTTTTTTACCTCTAACCTGCCTAATTACCAAACTAACCTCATTTTTCTAAAAAACTGAGGCTGCCCCCACTGGTCCTCATGTGGCTCCGCCCCTGCCTCCAACTGATCGGTCCTTTGGCACAAGTAAAGCCAATATCTTCCGCCAAGCTTTCCCTTACACCAAGTCCATACTCATTAACACATTCACATTCCGGGTCCATGCTTACCATTGCATTCTTGAAATTGGAAACCTCTACTTCCAACATCTAAATCAGCTGCTACTACCTCTAGAACTTCCGGCTGGTGTTTATCATCAACACAATCTTCTTATGCTTCACCAGTAGTTGGATCGACCTGAAAGATGCCAATATAGATAAGGACTATTACAGAATTGTAGTTTTTATCCAAGAAGAGAGATGAAACAGTGAGAAATCACTAACAAAATCAACAAAAACGTGGTTCTAGCATTCAAAATTAGAACCAATGGAAGAATTAAACATCAAACCGAGAAGATAGATGAAACATTGAGAAATCACTAAATATTCCCCTCCAACATTCTTCTGCCATCGCCAATCACAGCGGAAACATCACTGCTAAATCTTCGGAAATCGGTGTGCACAAGAATTCTAACAATTAACCTAACACCCTTGTTAAATACACTCAATATCTTGATCCTGTTATGACTCTTCCCACTACTTCTCTTTGAGATCTCTTAGTCTTTGCAAGAGGAACACCCCTCTTCCTAACCAGCATACACGCAACATCTCCATGTTGAGAAAGTTAGGAACCACTCAGCATACACTCATTCCTGCTCCAGAACATCCCCCGAAAAAAAAGAAAGCCCAATTTGCATCTAATATAAAAAATATTCAGTATATATATCCAAAACTCATACACATCCAATATCACATGCCAACTAAAACATTCAACTGTTAATAACATTAAGATATAAATAAAGCATAAATATCAAACAATATTCTCAACTTACAAACTCGTATCACAACTTTTAAGTATTTGTTTCCTGTTTTGGTGTGCCTCAACAATTAAGAAGTAGTAAGTTGAAGGGTAAATTCAATGATGATTTTATTAATTGCGGGTTACGTGTTTAGGATGTCAACAGTAAGGAGTGAAGGGAGATAGAGATGGATAAAGACTATTTGGGTTCCAAAGCTCTTCATTGCAACAGCCTCGTCTCATTAAAGGAAAGTTAATGAATTCTAATGCCCATTCCCTCTCATTAATGGAACCATTCTTCAACATCCATGTCTCAACTTTATGAACATTGCAATAATTAAAATACTTCAAGCAATTGCCTACCATAGGCAATAAATGGATCACTATAAAACTGTATTATCTTTCCTTCAATGAGAAGTGGTTGGTGCAATGAAGAGCTTTGGCCCACGAATAGTCTTTATCCATCTCTATCTCCCTCCATTCCTTGCTATTGACATCATAAACACATAACCCGCAATTAATAATATCATCATTGAACTTACCTTTCAACTTACCGAAAACGATTACTTCTTCATTGTTGAGACATCCCAAAACAGGAAACAAATACTTGAAAGTTGTGATACGAGTTTAGCCAACAGGAGGGGCAAAGCTGAATTCTAATACCCACTCCCTCTCATTAATGGAACCATTCTTCAACATCCATATCTCAACTTTATGAGCATTACAATAATTAAAATACGTCAAGCAACCTCCCATCTTAAACACAGAGATAGGGTCAGAAAGTCCATTAGGAACTTGTGACACTTGAACCTTTTCATTGCTTAGATCAATAACAATTATTCAACCTTCCTTCCTATATCAAAGTAAAGAACTTCTTCGACTAAGACATCGTTCCCAACATACTTAATCAGTACTTGTGGTGCATCGATTTCTCTCCACAAATTTTCACCACCTACCGTCCATATGTAAAAGTCGCAATAAGGTTTCTTTTCGTCATGTAGTGATGCCACTAATTTGTACTCCTTGATTGAATGAACAAATGCTAACCTTGTCCAACTAAATGTTATCACTGACAAGTCAAAAGGCCAAGGAGGTTTGATCATTTGCTTTGTAATAGGATTCAGAACATAAATTGCTTCTACCATAGTTAAGTCGCCAGAACATATAAGCGCTACCACAACAAATCCGTTACAAGAAGATATAACATTCATTTTAGATGGAAACGTGGCCAATTCTCGTTCCTTGAATTCCAGCCCATTGAACTCCATAAAACGGATGGCAGAAGTGTTGTTGATATACTTGACAGCGATAACACCGATGTGTGGAGATGTGTGGAGATGATGGTAGAGCATAGTTTACATTGGTATTTGAAACCTAGTAGAAGTGAATCGGTTTCCGCTAGTCTCATGAAGATGTCGGATATAACATCGTGATGGAGATAGGGTAGTACGTTAGGTTTTTTCTTCTTCTTTCTCAATTTAGTTTTTCCTTGTATGGCCATAACGTTAGGTGCATATCTCTGAACAAATTCCATAGATGAAAAATCAACAATGACACCCATATTACTTCTTGTAATCAGTAAACGCCACTACTGATATTGATATTGATGATCTCAACAACAACAACTAGTAACTACTACACCGATACTAACTCTGCAAACCCAATCAGCAAATCGTAGCATAATAAATCGAAACCAAACAGCAACCACAAATGAAAGATAGAGAGAGAAAGAGACGAGTCTCTGTTTTTAGAAGGGAGAGAGGTGAGGTTGTGAATAATTAGGGTTTGAACAACAATTTATAAATTATACAAATGGAAGAAGATGTTGAGTGCTCAATGATACTAAGAGCATCTCTAGCAGCGAGTGTGGGTTTGGGTGTGGGCTCTGACACCCTGGTCCACAAAACCCACAACTCAAACTCAACCACTCCCAGCAGCTAGTGTGAGTTTGCCAACGTGGGTTTTATTTTTTTTAAGTTAGAGGAGATTAAAACACCGCGCCGTATTCCTTTTACCGCGCGGTGTATCTGTAAGTAAAACTCACAAGTGAATTCGACTATTCTCTTGTTTTTTACATCTACCTCTCTCTCAAAAATTCATTGGTAAAAAAAACTTTAATTCCAACAAAATCAAAATGCAAATTCCAGAGGGAGACCCACACCCCAGTACTCTGCCTCGGTTTAGAGGAACAAGAGATCCTGAGCGTTCCGTAACTCGCTCGAGGTCCGGAAAGGAAGAAAAAGCGGGTGAAATTTGAAGATGTTCAACCCCAAGATATACCAAACCCAACCGAAGATAACTTCCCGCGGAGGTGTATTTCCTAACTCCCAGACGGAGTCAGTCACATTTATTACACGAGAAAGGAACTCACGGTAAGTTTTAGTGTAATTGTGAAATTATTTTTTCCATATATCAAGTGTTTGACAAAATGCCTCAATAAACAGAATCGGGATTCGATGCGTGTGCACGACACATTCACTACGGTGTTCAAAGTGTGGAATGATATTGCCACACTTCCAGCTGTAAGGGACGCCGTAGTGAATATTTTTGGGCAGTTTATGGATATACGCTTGAGCAATTCGGATAATCAGCTAATTCAGGCGCTTACAAAGCGTTGGTGGCCGACCACACACACATTTCTGTTCCCTTATGCGGAGATAGGGGTCACTCCCCTCAATTTTACTATGCTGACATCATTGTCCATCGGCCGATATCCGACACATGTGACATATGATGACACATGGTCTATTTATTCAATGCGAGGCAATTGCTCCCCAACATTGATTTCAGCCATATAAAGAGTGGGAACGTCAGCATTGCACATTTGAGGACGTACTTGACCGTCGAAGCTGATTGGGAGGATGATATTACTATTACTCGTACTTTTATCCTCTTCATGATGGGACATTTGTGGTTCCAAATGACCAACGACACCGCCCCGCTTGGATATCTCACGGTCGTGAATGATTTGGACTCGGCTGCCCAATATGACTGGGGTTCTGCTATTCTTGCTTCCCTGTACCATGGTTTGGATACCGTAGTCACGACCGGGGGTGTCATCACTGGATTTATGCAACTTCTTCCGGTACACTAACACTTTTTCCATTTATAAATCAAATATCTTCCAAAATGCATTATTGGTTCTAATTGTTTTTTCTGTTATTCCAAAATGCAGTATTGGTTCTACGAGTATTATGGGGTTGGTCACCCTATAGTCAAGGAAGAGGTAAAGTACCTGGCCTATCCGCACCTTAGAGCATGGGAGAGGGGGAACAGGAGGAAAACAAATGACCAGGCGGCCAATTTGTTTATTATAGGCAGATACCATATTGATCGCCGCACTTTTGAGACTATCACATGGGAACCTTGGTTCGATTCTGCAGTGTCTGAGACAGAGGACGTACTGAATGCAAAACTCATATCCCGTAAAAGGATACCACTTCAAGTACCAAATGGAAACTGCGAATATTACTTGGGGGATAGATGCTGGAGGCAGGTGACTGGCGAGGTGCGTATTCCTTTGGATCCTCCGCTTAGCATGTCGTTACATATTAGTCCAGCGGCTTTACATGAGATGAGACAGGCCAGGTTCGTTGACTGTAAGCAGTTTGTGGTAGGAGAGGTGCGAGAGACTTACGCCTCATGCTGGGCTGAACAAATTTTGGAGGTAGGCCACATGTTGACAGATTCCCAGAGGATGGGGAATCTAGACCTGTTCGGACTGAGTGTACTCAGAGCTGGTATTACACCCATGGTGATTACGTCAGCATCGATTCATGGCTTGTCCCAGGACTTCAGTTTGCCTAGTGAGGCAGAGGGGCCAGACCTGGGGTGGTACATGGAGTGGACAGGGCGGCGTGAGAGGCTCCCCATCACCCGCTTGAGGGACTCGCCACCCATCTCTTCATCCTACGGCGCAGAGGAGTTGTTGCACCTGATCCATAATATGCGGCGACTCGTCCTTGCAGAGTCTATGCGGGACGCACAGAGGATCTAGGAGGCGGAGGAAGAGCTTGTTATTGCCCGCAGGCAAATTGACAGTATAGATCATCAACTATATGCCCATGTAACTAATTTATTTATATATTTATTGCAGTGTTTTTTTTAATGTCATATTTATTTTGTCAAAATATTTATAAAGTTTCTTTTTCCCGTTCAGGACCTACAGCTGAGGAGGGGGTGTGACATACGGGTGGTGCCGCCACCACCTGGAGGAGGCGCGAGGACGAGGCAGCATGGATCTGGTCTGCAAACCAGGGGAGGTAGTACTAGCCGCAGGGGGATAAAAGATAATTCTCAACTCATCTCCTCTATCCCTTTATCTCCTAACAAAAAGTCCTATTCTCACTCAACAACTCCTCATTTTCAGGAGATCTTTTAGCTAGGCTTGACTACCAAGTCTTCAAGCAACTCCAGCAGCTCCTGTAACCTTCTCTTCACTAGGTCATCTCCAGTAGTATCCTTTAACTTGTAAAAGTTAGGCTTTCAGGTCGTGCTTGGTTGCACTTGTCTTATTACCTGTAATAGTCAAACATAATTCAATTAGGCCCATTGAAACATAAAATAAGGTTCTAGATAATGTAAATTAAAGGACAAATATAGGCATTTTGCATGCCTATCAAATACCCCCAAACTAACATATTGCTAGTCCCTTAGCAAAAGAAACGAAAACTAAAATCTTTCGTAGTTTCTTACGATTGCATTTAGCGTATGCAACAAGCCTTTCAACCTATAGGTTACCCAAATAGGACGAGTTGTGTCTCGTGAAGGTTTTTAGTGAATATACCCACAAAATTCTATCATAGACATTCTGGTATTATAAACAACTAATAATCATTACTCCTGGTAACTCTGAAAAAAGATTAAATTCATCTCCTAGATATAACACTTAAAATAAGGGTTAACCATCAGATACGTTTAAAATTTATCAAGTCAATTATACTACAATCAGATTAGATCAAGTTTCAGAATTTCATCCTTTGTGTAGTAAATTTAGTTTATGGAATCAAGAAGTTTGATAATACTTTCAAATAACCTTAGCCTTATCTTGAGTATGGTGAAAGAAATCTAGAAGTTTGTTCGACGACTACCTTAGTTTGTTCGCTCTCTTTTATTGATCTTTCAGGGAAAATATCTATCCACACAAGTTTTTCATGGTAAGACTTTTGCATTTGAGTTTTTATTTGCTCTTTTATACATGCAACTTGTCCTCCTTCACATAGTTCTCAACTATACTCATAGAAGTTTGTCTCTTACTTTCACATTGATTCATGGCTTGCCTCGAGATTAATAAAAATTCTTCTTCTTTCAGTTCTAAATCTTGCGAAGGGCCTTAAATTGTGTTTTTTTTTTTACGAGTATGTCAGCTTCATGAAAGGAGCCAATAACTTGTGAAAATACATACAAACCCTTAGTATGAATTTATGAGAAACAAAATTTTCCAAGATAAATGTCTCCCTCATTACAGATTCTTCATAACCCAAACTGTTGATTAATCAAAAGGTGATAGTTAGTTTTAACAAAACCTTGATAACATAACTACGTGAAGTGCAATTATAAGGGTGATTTTCTTCTGAAACACATCTAATAGGATGGTAGTACCAAAAACTTAAAAATTCTTAACGCACTAATAATTTACGGTTTAAAATAAACCATAACCTTATAATTTTATCCCAAGTGCAACTCTAGGATTCTAAGAATGTCCAAAGATCAGAGTATACAACAAAATGTGTCTACAATACCAGAATGCCCTAGAATAATAACTTTTATTGGAAAAAAAAGTTATGAAAATCTTATTTACCCCCACCCTCAAATAGAATCAGCATGTGTCCCCAAAGTTGCCCAAAATAAAAAATAATCTAAAAATATTACCTGAAATGATAAGGGTTACCTCCCACAAGCGCTAAGTTTAACATCTTGAGCCAGACGATGGTAGGTACCCCCAAACTAGATAAGACTATGGGTAGAAATAAAGATACCTATGTTTCATATGATGGGTCCCGTAGATTCATATCCTCACGCGAGCCCGTAAAATACTCGTGAAATGGTTTAAGTCTCTGCCCATTTACCTTATTAATGTGACCAGTACGAGGGTCAAGAATTTCAATAGCTCCATGTGGGAAAATAGTTTTGACAATGAACGGCCCGGTCCAACGGGATTGAAGTTTTCCAGGAAACAAATGAAGACGCGAAGAATACAATAGAACTTTTTGATCCACTTCAAAAGTCTTTCGCAAGATATTTTTATCATGGAAAGTCTAGTTCTTTCTTTGTATATCTTTGCGGATTCATATACATCGTTTCGAAGCTCATCCAACTCCTTGAGTTGTAGCATACGATGGGACCCAACCGTTGAAGTGTCAAAGTTAAGCGTTTTTATTGCCCAATAAGCTTTATGCTCAAGTTCTACAGGAAGGTGGCATGCCTTGCCTTAAACGAGTTGGTAAGGAGACATTCCAATCGGGGTTTTATATGCAGTACGATAAGCCCAAAGTGCATCAATTAATCTTACAGACCAATCTTTGCGATTTAGGTTAACTGTCTTTTCGAGAATATTTTTGATCTCCCGATTTGAAACTTCGACTTGCCCACTTGTTTGCGGGTGATAAGGTGTTGCCACCTTATGGGTTACGCCATACTTTTTGACAAGGGCAGCAAAGTTTTTGTTGTTAAAATGTGTCCCTCTATCGCTAATGATAGCCCCAGGTGTTCCAAATCGAGAAAAAATATTTTCTTTAAAAAATTGAGAACAACTGCACTGTTATTCATTTTCGAAGGATGGCTTCAACCCATTTGATACATAGTCCACTCCAACAAGGATGTACTCATATCCAAAAGACTTGGGAAAAGGGCCAATAAAATCAATGCCCCAAACATCAAAAGGTTCAATAACTAAAATAGGGTGTAAGGGCATCATATTTCGTCGAGAAAGGGCTCCCATTTTCTGGCATCTCTCGCACGCTTTACAAAATGCATGCGCATCGTGAAATAAGGTAGGCCAATAAAAACCGCACTGCAAAATTTTTGCCGCGGTTTTCTTAGGGCTAAAGTGGCCTCCACAAGCTTAGGTGTGGCAAAATGAGATAATATTGGTAAACTCAGATTGGGGAACACATCCCCTAAGGATTTGGTCAGTACAATACTTAAACAAATCTGGATCATCCCAAAAGAAGTACTTCACTTGACTAAAGAAACGACCTTTGTCAGGTTTAGTCCAATGATCAGGAATGGTATCCGTGGTTAAATAATTAGCATTATCAATAAACCACGGCAACTCGGGAACTAACTTCACAGCCATAAGCTGTTAATCAGGGAAAGATTCCCTAATCGGCAAAGACTCATCAACAGACTATCAGAAATGGGATAGATGATCCCAACATTAAGGAGTTTTAAAATCTCTTTCCGAACTACTTCAGCCATAGTTGGGTTCAATCTCCATTGTCCTTCCCTGGAATTTTTGGCATTATCTTCCAAATTGATTTTATGCATACAAACCGAGGGACTAATTCCTTTAATGTCTTCAATACTCCATCCAATAGCTTTCATATTTCCCTTAAGAACACGAATCAACTTCTCTTCCTGAAGGGGATCTAGGTCAGCGGCAATAATGACAGGCATAGTTTCGTCGAGACCTAGAAAGACATAGTTAAGGTGAGCGGGAAGATGTTTAAGCTCTATCTTTGGGGAGGTAACTTGAGCCTCCAGAATGGGTTTCTTAACATCTAAGATTTCATGCTCACCTTCAGGCTCTACAATTTCTAAAGCCGAATCTAATAAGGTTTTTAACTCATGGATGTACGAATCGTCCTCACAATCTCTATCAAAGTGGGACAAGAATGTCTCTAAGGGATCTGAGGTACTTGACCTCCCAAAAGTGGTACTCACAAGACTCTGGATCATATTACACTCAAGTGGTTCAGAATTATAAGGGGAATGCGACGCGTAAAAAATATTTAATTCTACAGTCATGTTCCCGAAGGTCAACTTCATAATTCCATTGCGGCAATTGATTACCGCATTAGCTATTTGCCAAAAAGGTCGACCTAGAATCACAGGGATCTCGTCCTCAGAGCTTGCCACTGGCTCAGTATCTAACACAACAAAGTCTACTGGATAAACAAATTACTCAATCTGGATCAACACATCTTTAACTACACCCCTAGGAATCCTAATAGATCGGTCAGCTAGCTGAAGGGTCCTATTAGTGGGTTTAAGTACTCCGATATCCAATTGCTCATAGACAGAGTAAGGAATGAGGTTCACGGTGGCACCTAAATCAAGTAGAGCTCTTCCTATCTTACGGGTCCCAATCGTACATGAAATAGTAGGGTATCCAGGGTCCTTGTATTTTGGAAGCAATTTACGCAAAAGGACAGCACTAACATGTGTATCTAAAAGAATAGACGCATCACTCTCGTGAACATGAAAAGCCTTTTTCAGTACATGTATGCGCCGCTTTAAAGTACAAAGATCTTTAAGGAATTTTGCGTAATTAGGAATATGTCTTATGGCCGTAAGGATAGGAATGTTAATCACACAATGCTTAAAAATCCCTAAAATCTCCTCATAGACGTTGCCCTTCTTAGCAAGAGTTAACCGCTGAGGAAAAGGAGCCAGCGGCTGAACATGTGTTATCGTGATTTCTTCATCACTCGCACTCGCAGGTTCTTCTATAGGTTTACTTTGAATTTCCAGCTCGGGTTCCTTAGGCATTTTTACCAAATTATCAACTTTCGTACCATTCCTAAGAGAAATGATGGCGTTGACTCCATCACGATTGGAAGATCTAGGATGCTCAGTATTCCCTTTAGGATTAGCTTGAGTTTGACTGGGGAACATTCCTTTGTCTCTCGTGCTTATCTCTATTGCCATTTGACCTATTTGTCCCTCAAGTTTGGCAATAGATGACTGAGTTACTTGCATAAATGTTTTAAAAGTATCTTTTAAGGACGTGGTTGGAGGAGGCAGATTCCTATTGTGCAGAGGAACATAAGGCACATTAAGGGGAGCTTGATATGATGGATTTTGTTGCCACGAAGAACTAGACAGGTGTTGGTTTACTTGGTTGTGCGGCTGATAAGGGGCACTACCAGAAGAACCTCCTTGGTAATTTCTATTTCCCCGAGAATTGGAGTTGTTGGAATTATTATTCCATCCACCATTGAAAGGTTGGTTATTGGGACGTTAATACATGGCATTGGCCTGGTCTTTTCAACCCTCCCTTAAACTAAGCATATCAGGGCAATCTTGGACCAGATGGTCCGAACTCTCACAAACCACACAATTTGGCATCGCCACATGGTTAACAGACAAAGTATTAGGGTGTCTCTCCCTTTTGCTGGTCTCTAAGTTCTCAATTTTCTCAAGAATGCTTCTAAGAGTGGCAGACTCTGAATTAGAGTCCACTTGGTGCACATTTGCACGGTGACTAGGTATTTCCTCTCTCATCATTTTCCATTGGTAGGTTTTATCCGCTACATCATTTAAAAATGTCCAAGCTTCAGTGTTAGTTTTCTCATCGAATGTACCCGCGCACATAGACTGAACACGAGCTCTAGTGTCATAGTCTAGGCCTTCATAGAGAGTTTGAACTATATCAATCAGCTGAATCCCGTGATGTGGGCATCCTTGCTCTAAATCCCTAAACCGTTGCAGTTAGTCATATAATGACTCTCCTCGGTTTTGTGTGAAGCTATAGATACTCTGTCGTATCTTAGCAGTTCTGTGGTTAGGGAAGTACTTCTTCAAAAACTTCTTAACGAGTTGTTCAAATGTGTTTACAGAGATCTCCTCGAGAGTGTACAACCAATCGCGTGCGTTTCCCAACAGAGAAAAGGGAAACACACGTAATTTCAAAGAATCCTCTGTAATACGTTCGAAGCTTAATAGAAGCATATGATCCCTAAAGTTCCTAAGATGGTTATACGGGTTTTCAGTAGGACTACCATGAAATTTAGGGAGCATAGATAAGAATCCTGGTTTTAACTCAAAGTTCCCTACATTTCTGGGAATCACAATACATGAAGGTTTACTAACTATTGTAGGATGCATTCGATTGCGGAGAGTGATTCTTTCCGCAGTAGCAGGTTCGGGACCGTTTCTAGGAATAATAGGTTCCGGACCATTAGTCCCATCAGTCTGACTCATATTGATTCTAGCAGTGTTCTTAGTCCGAGCTTGGGTGTTACCCCAATCTAACATACAATTCAATCAATATATGCGAACACACTAAAAGTCTTAAGAATGATGCAAGCACTCAATAATGTTTTACTGGTCTCTTTTATTAAGTTAAGTTGTGAACCGGTCTCAGGGTTCAATGCTCCTACCCCTGACAGTAGATCGGTTCACACTTGAGTTGTTTTTACTCGCTTTGGCGATAGCTCGCATGCTATCTAGTCACCTAGATGCACCTGTGCTGGAAGGCGGGGCAAACCGCTTAGAGTCCCCTATCCACACTAGCTATGCCAGGGAACGTACGTCCTCCAGCAAACGTAGCAACTTATCAGGTTTTCCTAGTGAACGTGTTGCTCCAGGTTCGAGCGAAGCCTTTTGATTAGCTATATTTTTTATGGCTTCTTATCTAAAAATCTTTTAAAGTGGTCAGGACTGTCGATACCGAAAAGATTAACAACTGGGTAATGAATTCCTGGGGTCCTAATGCGTGGGCACGCACGGGTGATGAAATCCCGTTTTGGTTTACCCTTATCTAGGTGTTATTGCAAAAATTAAACATTTAATCAATCAAACATATAGTTAAACAACGATGTACCGCGACAGGGAGGGTGCGGTAGAAAAAATTTTACCTACATGGCGGTCTTTTTAGGGGCACGTTTGGTTACCCTGGTAAAACCGTTGGGAAGGCCTACTCAGGATCGTTTGCGAAGTACGCGTTGAAACGATTTCCGACCTGAATAGGGGTTCTGATGTTGTACCTGCAGCAGATTACAATTTCCTCACCTTACAAAGCGTCACTCAAATAATAATTATTACATAAACATTTCTCAATCCCCAAACAATACTAATAAATAAAATAAAAAAATAAAATAAAACATAAAAATTTAGGAAACGAAAGTCTTCGTCGTCTTGTCGCCGCTTTGCTTTGACATTGTTTTCTAGAGCGTTCAAACTTTTACCTTTTTAATCAATAGTACTAATGATGACCTTGAAACTCTGTGATCAGAATTGAAGAGAAACCACCAAAAACCAATAACTAAACGAAGCAGTGAAATCAACCTGAAACATGTCATAAAATTAAACCACAGAAATCCAAATCAAAACAACAATAAATCCACAAAGCTTTTTCTACTGCTGCAACTTCAAACAAGGACTTATCCAAGAATTCAACACAAAATCCTTCTTAGAAATCAAACCCCAATTCGAAAAATTCAACAACCACCCACTTCAATAATCAACCCAGAACAACAAACACAAACAAACACCAAATTCTTCAATGAAACCGAACAAATTCAGAACAAAAAGAATCAAACACAGTGCAATAAGGGAGGAGAGTTATCTTTGATGGACAAAGGCAACTCTTAACAACAGTAACTAGGAAGAACTGAAACAGTTCTTTACCACAGCCACTTAGTTCGATAACAGCAGCTACAACAACTTAGTTCGAGTTTAGTTGTAAATAGCAGCAAGTTCAACCTCAGATGCAAACACAAACAAGCTTCTACAATCTCCAGAGAACACAATTTTACAGAGAAAAATAGAGATATTGCAAAGCAAACCAATGTAAATTAAAACAAGACAAACAACAACAAAATCAAAGCAAATAAATAACAGTAAAATCTCAGTTCTTCCCCAAATCAGAGATCAAAGCGAAGAATTGGTGGATGAAAGAACATACAAGAATCATAAAGAAACTTACCCGAGTCAGGAGTGAAAAGAAATTGATGAAACCAACAAACTTTAGGGCGAAATCTGCAATGAACAATGTAGAATTGGAATGCCAAGCTTTGGAAAACCAAAACTAAGAGTAAAGGAGAGAATAATCAATCCAAACCCTTCTCAATCGATTACCAAACAAGCGACTTGGAGAGTCGATATGAGAGAGAGGGAGTTTGTTGTGGTTTGTTTTTGTTTGAGAGTTTAGAGAGAGAAATAACTAAACAAAAACACTCCTGACAATCAAAATAAAAATAACACGCCTGACAACAACAAATAAAAACAAATACTGCAAACAGAAAAAAAAATCAATACTTACTAATATAAACTGAAAACTCGTCAAATGAACCCTAATTTAATAACAGATACACGATTTTGTAAATTGATTCCATCCCCGGCAGCGGCGCCATTTGATAATCTGTATCAAATCGGGTTGTTGAAACATAGAGGGTTTCGTTCTCAGGGATGCAAAGATCAAAATCGTGAAATAAAAACTATTGTTTATTGATTAAAAAAAGGTTTACATGGAAGCAAAAATAAAAGCTACGATGGTTTTTCAGAGAGTAAAAGATAATTCTCAACTCTTCTCCTCTATCCCTTTATCTCCTAACAAAAAGTCTTATTCTCACTCAACAACTCCTCATTTTCAGGAGATCTTTTAGCTAGGCTTGACTACCAAGTCTTTAAACAACTCCAGCAGCTCCTGTAACCTTCTCTTCACTAGGTCATCTCCAGCAGTATCCTTTAACTTGTAAAAGTTAGGCTTATTACCTGTAATAGTCAAACATACTTCAATTAGGCTCATTGAAACATAAAATAAGGTTCTAGATAATGTAAATTGAAGGACAAATATAGGCATTTTGCATGCCTATCAGTGGTGCCGCCACCACCTGGAGGAGACGCGAGGACGAGGCAGCGTGGATCTGGTCTGCAAACCAGGGGAGGTAGTACTAGCCGCAGGGGGCGGGGTACTGGAGATGATTCTGAGTAGATATAGGTATTTTTTATGTTTTTTTAGACGATCTAAAAGTTGTGCTTTGATTATGTAGATGATTCTGAGTAGACTATATATTTATGGACGATGTTTTGGATGTTTTTAATGTTTATTAGCCATTATTATCTAATGTTGAAATTGACTGAAGTTTTTGTTGAAATTGACTATTTGTCTGTTCGAATAAATTTGCACTGAGGTGTTTTATATTTCTACAGACTATTTGGTGATATTTTTAGGTTTTTGGTAGAGTTTTTTCAATGTCTAATCGAACTGACTATTTGTCTGTTCGAATAAATTTCAACAATTTTGCATAATTTGGCACTGAGCAGTTTTATTCGAATAAAACCTAATTATATTCGAACAAAATTGTCACTGAGGAATACAAACATTGATTTAGCGGTGAAATGAACACCGCGCGGTAAAAGGAGCACCGCACGGTGTTCTTTTCACTGCCAAATCTAGGGTAAAAGACCCACAGCTTCTTCCCCTTTTACATTTCTCCCATTTTTACACCTCTCTTCCATTGAAAACACATCTATCTTCTGGTATTACACCCTTCTCTCAACTCTACAGCCTCAAATGTCTTTTTCATCATCTGATTCATCCATACCCGATCCTCCAATTTTATCGTTGCCGTCATTCGATGACGATCTTATCTATAATTGTGCGGCGGCAATTTGCGTTATGCACCAAGCTGCAGTAAACATAGTAGTTGAGGATCCAACTTCGAGTTATCATAGGAGTTTCATGGGCCGTAAGGATAAGAGAAAGAAGCGAGATCACCCATTGGGGCATTACAGCATTATACGAAACTACCTCGAACCGAATTGTACATATGAGCCATGGGAATTTTGGCGACGTTTTCGTATGAGTAGAGACATGTTTATGCATTTATTCGATGCAGTCGTTGCACATGATCATTATTTCATCCAGAAACCTAACAACGCTGGTACTATGGGGTTATCACCGTACCAAAAGGTAGTCGCAGCACTACGTTTCTTAAGCTACGGTGTTGCGGCAGATCTTTTTGACAAATATATCCAAATAGAAGAAAGTACAACCATGTTATGTGTGAAAAAGTTGTGTTGCGGTTATACAAATTTTTGGCGAGGAATATCTTCGAGCACCAAACGCGGCCGACATCGAAAAGTTAAAAGCGATCGGAAAGTTCCAGGGTTTTCCCAGCATGTTAGGAAGTCTTGATTGCATGCATTGGATATGGAAAAATTGTCTCAAAGCTTGGCACGGCCAATTTACTGGTCATTACCCCAAGGCGACACTGATTCTTGAAATGGTAGCTTTACACGACCTTTGGATTTGGCATACTTTTTTGGGGTTATCAGGGTCTAACGATATCAATGTCCTGTAATAATCACATATTTTCACCGACCTGACCTATGGTATCTCCCCGCCTTGCAATTATACAATTGTCGGGAAAGTTTATGATATGGGGTATTACCTAGCGGATGGCATATACCCCAAATGGGGAACACTTGTGCAAACCATATCCAATCCGGTTACAGCGAAACAAATTTTTTTTGCTCAACAACAAGAAAGTTGTCGAAAAGGCGTAGAACAGGCGTTTGGAATTTTATAATCTCGGTTCAATGTTGTAAAAAATCTGGTAAAATTATAGAACCCCCAGGTTTTGAGCAATGTCATGAAGGCGTGCGTGATAATGCACAATATGATCGTCGAAGATGAACGAGGTGCATTCCCATCATACTTAGACTATGATCCGGCCGAGCCCTCAACTATCGAAGGCAAACGAACGCGGAATAATAGAATCTTTTATATCGAAAATGAACCAGATTCGAAGTCGAGAACTTCACTTTGAACTAAAGGATGATCTAATCGAGCATTTGTGGGCCGTGAAGGGAAATTTTCAAAACTAGTACTCTATTTCTTATATTATCTGAGTGTTATTCATATAATTTAATGCTTCTTGTCGTACAAGTTTATTAAACAAGTTTTTGATATTGCATTAATCTTGTATTTGTTTTAACGCAATATTATCGGAAATAAACATTTCAAAAACAAGATTGCATTCTTCAATAGCAAAGTACATTATTCAGACGATTACATTATTGGAAGGTAAACTACATTCTTGGAAATAAAACTCAAATATATAGCAAAGTTAAATTACATTTCATCACTACTTCAAGTACCTGGTCCGCCCCTATTGGCCAGACATTCCATTATCTCAGCTTGCCTTTGTAGATAGTATTGCAATTGATGTCCAGAAAGAGTACTCAAGTCTTTCTCCATGATTTTGCGATCTTCCTTTGCTTGCTCCAAATGCATTTTTGTTTGCCAGTGTTGTATTGCTTTTGTTCTTCTTCTTTCATTTTCTTCTTTCGTTTGCATCTTCTCCAACTGTAGTTCATCCAGCAGAGCATGGATACTGCTACCAGATGCAGTAACACCCTCCATTGCCTTTTGTGATGCTATGTTCATTATGTGGAGTTTTTGGCCGATGGGCCTGCTTCCACCCTCATACAACGAACCATCTATGTCAAAATTTGAGCCCGCGGATTGAGGTGTAGGTGGGCCGTCGGGGTCCTCCGATAGATTGTTTGATCCGACCAAATTCCCCGGAGAAGAATAGTCTGATGTTCTCCTGGCGATATTTCTTGGTATATTCACCTCATGGTTCAACCCATCATCCCTTAAGTTGGCCCATCGCGGTTCCCGCGCCAAAATCTTATACGCTTCACAGTGTTTGAAGTCATTGCCGTCATTCAAGCCTTTATAGATTTGTGTGCATCGTTTTCCTACAATTCGCAAAATTACCCAATACAAATAAATAACGTGTATATCCGCGATAAATAATTGAAATTGAGTTAAAGGAAACTATAACGTACCCGATCTTCTTCTATTTTTCCGCTGCTATTCCTAAATCGTTCTTGAGCAACTATCCCCATGTACGCCACACATTGTGCATTAAGGGCATTCCACTGAGATTTAGTCGACCCACATGATCGTCGTGTGGGGCACTCAGGGTCTCTGTTAAAAGAAATGTTGACCTTTTGATAGAATGTAAAACCCTTTCTGTGACCATTTGTTTGGACATAAGTTGTTATCCACGCCCTTGCGAGATACGTAAAGTCTGCGTCCGTCCAATGCATTCCAGCATTATCCATCTCGTCTAAAAACTCAGCATCTTCTGACACTTCCACTCTTGGTCTTTGTTTTGCGGGTGCTCTTTTCTTTCTTTATTTTCTTTTTTCTTTCTGGGGAGCTGCCGCTTCAACAGGTATTGACGTATTTGCGTCACTTTGACTGTACTGAGTAGATTTACCATGGAATAGATAGTTCTAAAAGTAATTTGGCGGTTGAAAACCTTGAGGTTGAGTGAGCGGATAGGGTTGATAGTACGGGTTAAATGCCTGAGGTTGCGGCCGAGATAGTGTAAATGGACTTTGATATTGTCCATAACTGGGACCCCCTTGCGACATAGTAAACAGAGGTAGGGTCTGTGATTGGAATTGAGGTTGAAATTGCGATGGGTTTTGGTAGGGGTATGGAGTGAATTGTGATGATGGGTGTTGAGCGAATCGTGTTGAAGGTAGGTTTTGGGATGATGGGGTCGACGGTGTAGAGTTATTACCACTAGTGCCAGAGTTTGCCATTTGGGGAGACCGTAGAGGTTCTCCTCTATACTAGGCTTTCTTAGATTTGGGTGAGACGAAGGTAACAGAGAATGATCTAGAGAAATAATTGAGTTTGGAGGTGTTTAGATCACCGCGCGGTGTTCCTTTTACCGCGTGCTAAAAAGAACACTGCGCGGTGATTTAAACACCGCCAAACTCAAAAAAAAATTAGTGTGAGCTCCCCACACTCAGTAGAGTTCCTGTAGTGCCAGCTCATCGAACTCACACTCAAACAGTGCCTGCTGGGAGACATTTGGGTGTGAGTTTGGGTGTGGGTTGGCAAAATCAACTCAACCCACACCCTGCTGCGGATGCTCTAATGTTGAGCATCTCCATCAGATATGAGTGTTAAAATTCCAAGAAAACCCTTCTTTCAAGACAAAACTCATTCAACTATTTTATTTTATTTTTTTGCTAAAAAAAAGAATTAAAACAAAACCGGAAATTATGAGAATAAATACTACTTTTTGCCATCTTTACAAAATCGATACTTTGGCAAGCTTCTTCCAAAATTGATACTAAAATTAACAAATCGATAATGGTCTCACCTACTACCCCCTAGCTGCCACTCTATTATCTAACATTAAATATTGATGGGTAGTCTAATATGCTACAGTAATAAATCTACCAACTCATAAAGATTACTGAACAAATGACAAAGATATAACAAAACAATTACAAAAATATACACATCAAATGATACAGTTCTCGCATAACAAATGATAAATAATGCCGAAAAAAATGAAAAATAATTTTTAGAAGGAGAATCTTTGCCAATACTTATTCGTAAAGATAATGTAAGATTTTACGCGGAAAACTCAGTAAAAGCTGAGAAAAACCACGACCTCGAGGAGGATTTTGATGTAAAATCCAGTATATTGCTAGTTATTACAAATTTTTGAGTGATAGTAGGGTTAAGAAGTAACAAATGGTAAACTTGTGGATTGTCGGGGATCCTGAATAATCTATTATCTACCTGTATTTATAGTAGATACATGCAGTTTACAAAAAGAAATAAACAGTCTCCTATTCCGGGGGGGAGTGGGCGAACTTCGCGGTTCTCTGACACCTCTTTCTTGACCAAGTACAACGGTTACTTTTGGCAGGTCGATGACTTGTGGTTTATTCTCGAATGTTATTTGTCAACGATTATGTATGACTGCTTCAACTACGCTATGTTGGCTTACTCTTACCGAATATAGGGAATATGCTACTACAGAGCAAAGGCCGGAGATCCCACTCCACCTTGGTCATACAAGGATAAAATAATAGACTTTCCTTGAAAGTAATCATTATAAGCACACTCTCTGGATCTTCTCTCCTTTTAAGGAAAGTTAAGATGTAATCCTGATAATCCTCCTCACTATCCGAGCCCTGAGGAGTATATTGGAAACCATTCTAATAGCATGTTCTAACTTTTAGACATTGAGTGAATGCACAAAAGCTTGTCTGTCATTTTCTCCGATAGTCATTACATGATAAGTATTATCATGTATCTCCCTAAACTCAGGAAAATCTGGCTGGATTTACTAGTTTATAAAGTAGACTAGATACCCCGTATTGTACCGTTCAAGATTTATAGCGTGACGTACTTAACGTGTTCTATCATGTTGGCCATGTCAATGATATTCGTGTCATCCCTGATGTACAGGGTTAGACAAGAAATATATTCATATCTCAAAAGGATCGAGTACGTGATACTAATGTCTCTTGGACATATCTCGCCACTTATCCAATTATCGATCATGCTCAATGAGCAGATAGATCCATAGGCGGGTTGTATATAGTAGATCAACTATCATACATAGAATTTAATAACTTCTCAAGTAATAAATTCGAATAATCATAATTTAAAATAAATTGAAAATCTAATGTATGTCACGAGCAATTTATTGAAAACGTAAATGATTTGTTTCTAACATAATAAAAAATATTGACAAAAAGTAAATTAAGTCTCTATGAGAAAAGAAACTACTAGTGCTCTCTACTGAGATATCATTACAGATTACTTTGTATGTTGATCCATGCCAGCATCAGTATTGCCGAAGAAGTCTAACGTTGCTAACTTCATAGTGATGGAAGCTATGTCAGTGGCAATATAGTTAGCCTAGACTTTGACTTTAGGCACCCGCGATATCTTGCAGTCTCGAACCTAGTGTCTAGCAGCCCCACATCTTAAGTAATAAGATTATGAATCTGGCTTCTTAATCTTCTTTGGTGTTTGTGGTTTTCCAACCTTCTTAAACCTGTTGTGCTTCTGAGGGCCTAGGAATCTCTGATTCTCGCCTTCAGTCGTATTCCCACTTCCATAACCCCGTTTGTGGTTATCTTTGTGATGAGATAAGATCTTCCATGCAACTGGTTTCTTCCTTCTAGAGGGAAACCTTTTATTTTTCCCAAAAACAAATTTGCCTTCTTGTTTTGCAGTGAGCAAGAGTTGGATCAGATCTCCAAGACTACTAAATTCCATTTTTGTATACTGGTCCCTGAGAGTAGTATGTGAATGTGGAAATGTGGAAAGAGTCTTTTGCAAAACCTCTTTCGCAAAGACATAATCGTTATTGAGCCTCCTGGCTGAAATAATCTTTTGTAGTACTGAGTTATTGTCAGCTACAGTCTTGAAGTCCCATAGCCTCAAGTTGTTCCAGCGGTTACGGTTCTTATAGTTCGTTAGGGTCTGCTGTAGACCAAAGCGTTCTTCTAAGCTCGTCCATAACACATGGATTGTCGTAACATGTATGCTCAAATCTCAGCTCTGGCTGAAGGTGGGCGCACATAGCCAATATGGCATATGCCCTCAGTGGTTCAGAGATGGTGTTATCTACAATAATAGACTTTGAGGCGTTTATTATTTACAAATAGAGTTTTATGTTTGTACACCAAGAAAGGTAGTTGGAGCCATCAAGCCACAATGATTCATAATCGTAACGTGGCCTAGAAAACATCTGTAATGTAAAATGTAGATCGTAATTAGTGACAATTCTTGATAAACATTTCAAATGCATTAAAGACAGATCATAGTATTTAGAATAACAATAAATAAATTATTCCTAATCATATTATAGCTGAACCCTGTTCGTATTCTAAAGCTCATAAAATTCTTTTCTAATAATTAAATCCCAATTTTACCTCGTAAAAATGACGATCTTAATCTTAGGTATGCATTTTAATAGAATCTTAGTCAAGATTGCTATTCAAAACCACCATATGTGTGCGTTCCTTATGAAATCCTATTTAAGTATATGATTTCCAATCATTACTTAAGGCAATTCATAGTATTCAAGTAAGTGATTTTCAATCATTACTTATAGGTGAACCTTGTTCATTTCCTATTAAGTATTAAATCCCAATTTTACCCTATAATCTTAAAGTATGTTTTAATAGAGTCTTAGCCAAGACAGTTATTCGAAACTATTAGATACGTACGTTCCTTATTTTGAGAACTAAGGTGTTCTAAGCCCTCAAGTTCTATAAAGGTCTGCATATTCTAGCCAAATGACCCTATTTGTTATATTTGCTACGAATATGAGGGGTATTAGATGTTTAGCTGACAAGTGGTCTCACCTCGAAGTCTACTGGGTTTACAAGATAGGTTGATTATGTCTGTCTTTGAACTAATATTTCTAGGGTACTATAGGTTGTTATCGGTGTCTATATACCTCTAAATGTTATCATGCAACATCTAATTGCACCTAGATACGAAAAATTGGTTCCTCAGACACCATATTTTTAGAAATAAGACTAAGTCATTTCCCAATTGAGCTCTAATTATTTGCCATTGACAATTAACTGTGATTTAGATATGACTCATAGTCGTATCCTAAATTAGTTTTGGTTTCGTATTATCTGTGATCCCCGATCATGATAATTAGTATCCTATGGGCATACCATTAATATCCTATTAGCTATCATAAAATACTTAAATAGGTATTAATCCATTTACTTATATCCTATATAAGTGAGTCAGTTTTTCTATACAAGGCACCCGTTCTAAAAAAAAAATTTAAAAATATTTTTCATAAAAAAAAAAAAAAATGGTAGGTCCAGTCAATGGAATTTTTTTTTTAAAATTATACTCAATTTGACCAAAAAATTGGGCTTTTATAGCCAATTCAGTGTTTGAACCGATCCTAGACCGGTTTGACTCGGTCTGGTTCAAGGCCTGAACCGGGTTGACCGATTTAACTCAGTCACACGTTCTCCGCGCGTGTGTATCACACGTCCCCCTCACATGACAGCCACACGTGTCTCACACGTGCCCCGCACGTGCCTCCCACGTGTCACTCCGGTGACCGGCTGGTGATAGTCCGATGACTGCCATGTATTACCACACGTGCCATGCCACGTATCCTCGACACATGTCATTGTTGACATCAGCACTGTGGACCCCACTGCCACGTCAACATGCCACGTGTCATTGATACGTGTCACTGTTGTCGTCATCGTAGGATAAATGATGACGTCATCAACAAATTATTATTTAAAATATATAAATAATATTTTATTTTTGCTAACGTCGATTTGACCTAAAAATGCCGTTTTTGGTCGTGAAATTGTTTAGTTTTAACGTTAGTTTTTCGGCGATTGGGATATCTCCCTTAGACGTGCCATATACCGTTGGAAAGCTCGTGGGATAGGCTACCAAACAAAATTAGTCCCGCCTCTATCCGATATCCGCAAAAAAAGTAATTTTGGTTTAAAAACAACCATTAATCAATGGTAAAAATTACCAAAATTGGCTCTCCTGATTACAATAATTAACTCAAAACGCTTATTGGAGAGTTTTTTTTTATCCTCTTGATCCACTAGCTTACGTACTGATAACGTGTTGAGAATAGAAGCTATCAGTTCTATATCTTGAGAGCAATTGAGATAAGAGAAATTTTTTATTAATTGAGAACTATTTCGTACTACAAAGAAGATAACCCTACAATATAGGTTACCAAACCTACTCAAACTCTCCCCATAAACCCTAAAGACCTATGGGCTTGTTAGGAGTCCAGTAGGATGCCCCAACCCAGTTGGGCTGGACCCAACTCCTAATATATAGTTAATTATTTTATGAGTACTATTGATATTTTTGTATCTCTCAAGAGTGACTATAATAACCAACTAAAACCCTATTCTAAAGCTGGACTAATGACAAACTTTTCAGGCCAGCAAGGAGGTTCGAACTCGCAACGCCCCCTTTGTGTGACAAAAGATATTTTGTTTGGGCACCTAATTTATTCATACACGGCAATGAGAAGTCAAACATATGCAGATAGAAAATGTAACTCTGCTTACGGCCTTGTCGGAATAATCCACAATTGCAAATTAAGAGACCGACCAATTGAACAAAATCAAATATTTTCTTTTTTACCTTATTAATTAAATAACTTGGGGATAATAATCCCCAAGTTAATTCTTATCCACTAAAAACCCTAGGGACATTTCAGAAGTTTCATACAAAATTTACCAGAATTTCTGCGGTTATCTTTCAAACAAAAAAACCAACGGCCATGATTTAATATCGCTCACCCAACCTTTATATAAACCTCATATCTCTCTCTTCAACCTTTTCCCATCTCTTTCTCCAAACATTTCATTTTTTCAAATCTCCAATTCTTCATCTTTGTCTCTGCAAATGACGACTGAAAACGAGAGGGAAACCCATGTTTACATGGCGAAGCTTTCAGAACAGGCCGAGCGTTACGATGGTGAGTATCGTTCGTTGTGTATGTTTTGATGTAGATCTGTTTGAATTTTAGTGATTTATATGGCTTCTTGTTTTATTTCGTTATCTGTGCTTTTGATGATGACCCATTGTGGATTTATGTAACTGGGTATAATGTGGCTTTGGCTTAGGATGATGATCATGTAGATGATGCAATGTGATGTCACCCCGTAACTATATGTTGTGGTTTGTCAAATGGGGTTGGGTTATTTTGGTGATTTGAAGGATACAAATGTTACTTTTAGTGTGTTTGTGAAAAAAAATGGACTTAGTTTTGATGATTTGTTTTAGATTGGAATTAAAGCAGGTACATTACGTCTTTTAGTTGTCTGGGTATGTTGTTTCGCTGTGTAGTTAACACGTGCATAGAAGCGAATGCCCATGTCTCTAAATTCTGAAGATAATTTACCCTCTTAAAATTATAAGAAAAGTAATTGACTGCCATTTCAAAACTATGTATTTACCTTGAGTGTCAATAGGAAGATATGAGTGAAAATTTCCTAAATTTTCATCTGTGTCGTCATTTTTGGGGTCTGCAATTGCTGGCACTTAAAAATATCAACCTTAAATAAAACTTAAGACATAACTGTACTCTTGGTAACTCGTAAATTCTGATCAGTTGGTTGTTTTTTGCCCTGTCCATGTTTAAATGTTTACAAACATGCCCAGTATAACTTTTGCTTCCTATTTTTATTGATTGTCATCAATGAAGTCATATGCAGCCCACCGGTGGCTATAACAAAGACTGTCAAGTTTGAGGAGATAAAAATTTGAGATTAGTTACATGTTTGGTATGCATGGGTAGGTTCTATATAAATCTACATTAGTAATTCTTCACGATATTGCATCAAAACTTACCATGTATTCGTTTCATGATAATAAATTATGATACTAATTAATGGTATCAAACATTATTAAAAATTTGTTTGATCACAAAGGCTGTGCAGTGACTCACTAAAAATTTATCGTATAAAGAGTCTTTTTTTCCAAACATTTTTTTTGGTTGTGATGCTTTAATGCCCACTATCATAAATATCAAATGTGGAGTAGTAATAGTAATGTAGTCCTAAGCAGTGTTTCTATTTGTAGTAACATATCAATACCTTCATTTTTATCCATACAACCTATATATTAGTCCCCCTGCCCTTAGTTAGGAAAATCACATAACTACAGTTTGTTATCTTGAAATATTTAGAAGATATTAAGAGAACGTTTTCAATAAATTCCATTGGATGTTTAGAAGAAAATGACAATGCTTGGATATATGTGAATAAGTTCTGCATTTGACATTTGGGTCATCCCAACCATCCTATCTTATAGATTGAGTTAGTATAAACATCTTATCATATATTATCATGATAATAAATGAAGGGTGATTATTTTTATACTTGGCCATCTGTTTTCATAATTTAACCCCTTTTTCAAAATGGTGAATAATTTGAATTGCAAAACAGCTTCTCTGCAACATGTAATCATTCACAGTTTTTTTTCCTACCTTCATGTTTGGTCTTTAGGCCAGTGTTGTCCTTCTAGTGTAAGAAAACTCTTCTATTTAAGTACTAGAAATTGATTTTAGCTTGTTATTCTCCCTATATTTGATGACACAGAAATGGTGGAATGTATGAAGAAGGTTGCCAAACTTGATCTTGAGCTGACTGTGGAGGAAAGGAACCTTCTTTCTGTGGGTTACAAAAATGTCATTGGTGCTCGTAGAGCTTCATGGCGCATTATGTCTTCGATTGAACAGAAAGAGGAGTCGAAGGGAAATGAGCAAAATGTGACACTGATCAAAAGCTACCGAAGTAAAGTAGAGGAGGAGCTATCTAAGATCTGCAATGACATTCTTACTATTATTGATGAGCATCTGATCCCTGCTTCTGGTTCAGGAGAATCAACTGTTTTCTACTACAAGATGTAAGTCGTGCCTGTTTAACATTTTGTATCAGTGCAATTTCAATTCAGTGGGTGAAGCTTATTTTTATTTACAGTATTCCGCTTTTGTGACAACTCTTCATTTACATTTATGAACAAAGCCTTACTCTTCCTTGTACTTTTTTGTAAACACAGGAAAGGTGACTACTTCCGTTATCTTGCGGAGTTTAAGACTGACCAAGAAAGGAAAGATGCTGCAGATCAGTCATTGAAGGGCTATGAGGTAATTTCTCTCTCACACTCCAACTCATGGTGAGTAAATATCTTCGTAATTGTCCCCAATTGATGTTAGCCTTTCTCCACAGATATACACATAAATTTGTCTCTACTCTTCACAACATTATAAAGGCCAACCAACATTATAAAGGCCAACACATAAATTTGTCCCTGATTCTCACCTCCGTTTGGACTTTGAGGTTGGTATTAGCCCGTCGGCCTTGTATCGACTTGCCCGGTTCGGGTGGTTTGTGGGTTATTGCACGAGCCCTAGAAGATCTAGTCAGGAATTGACGGTTCGCGGGGCATTGGCCCGGATACCTCTAGTTACAACAACAACAACAAAAAATGTGTTGAGCCTTTGGATTAAAGACATCTTGCAAGGTCCAACTATGTTACTATAATACAGGGTGAAAATTAAAACTGAAACATTTTGAATATAAACAACTGTAGATGTAAGTATCACAGAAACTAATTCTTACATCTTTCTTTAGGAGCTCATTTATTCTCGAATTCTAGATGGTTAGTCCAGTAGGCCTTCTCGACATCATCAAAATATAAAATGCCAAAATTTTACATTCTATACATAAATTAGTATGTACAAGTTTTGCGTATAAACTTTTCAACTGGAGTAACCAAGTGTTAATAATGGACATCCACGAGCAGATCTTTATTATATCACTAAATCATTTAGTTGGCATTGTACATTTTTTGTACAGTTTTCTTTCATTTGTTTATATGAACCCAAGACAACCTAGAAAAATTTGAATGGATGCCCATAGTATGAAATAGAAAGATGCTATTTAAGTACTCCTGCTAGCAATAGTTATCGTAATCAAATAAACAATGTATTAGATGTATTGATGTGCTCAAATACCATCGAAGGAGGACACACCATGATGGTCAGACCATGCTATGTCATGATAGGCATGGATATAATATACTATATATTTTCTCTTAAGGAAATTTATGTCAATGTCTTTTAACTCCTTAGGCTGCTTCCAAGATGGCGAGCACGGATCTTTCCTCAACCCATCCAATCCGTCTCGGTCTAGCCCTCAACTTCTCTGTCTTCTACTATGAGATCTTGAACTCCCCTGAAAGGTAAAACCTAGTATTTTGGTGCTCTTTGCAGACAATTTTATGAGACTCACACATTTTAATTTGAATACTACATTTCAGGGCATGCCATTTGGCAAAACAATCATTTGACGAAGCAATTGCTGATCTAGACACCTTGAGTGAGGAGTCATACAAAGATAGCACCCTAATTATGCAACTTCTGAGGGATAACCTTACTCTGTGGACCTCTGATTTACCTGAAGATGGAGGTATATTATTATGTGAAATGAAAAATTAATGTTCCTCTTTACGTATTTATGTATTCTTTGCAGTTTGGGTAAATGTTAAGATTTTCTGGTGCAGGCGAGGATAGTTTTAAGGGTGAGGAGCCTAAAGCTGCTGAACCTGAGGTAAAGGAACACCTTTTTTCTCCTTAATATTATGACCTTGTTGATGAGTTTGCATACAAAGGTTCTGTATACAGTTAAGAAGTGTATAACATCTTCGTACATCTCAGGATACTTTCATCAACGAAGAAACACAATTACTCACTAATTTGAACTAATAGTTCTGAAACTGTATTGAAATATGACTTGAAATACTGTTAATCTGACTGTAAAATTGTTGCTCTGACTTGAAGAAGAAAACAAGTTATTAACGTAATACTTGTGTCCATTACCTTTAAAGGAAAATCACCAATTCCAATCACTTTCTTTTTGTATACTTGCAATTTCCAAACTTATCAACTAGGTTAATGACTCAACTGAATAACTGTTGTCTTTGCAGAGCTGATGGAATTATTAAAAATGCTTTATGCGTGACAAATTCAACGTATGGTATATCATTGGAATCTCGAAAGGTACTCTTACAAGTGGCAGTGTTAGTGTGGTTTTAAAATGGCGTTGCGATTCAGAGAAGGAGAAGCTACAGTTTGTTATTCGGCCCAGCTTTCTTCCTTTTTAATTTTGCTACTCTGTCTATCCTTTCGAGATTGTGGGTTAGATGTTTTTATTAGGTTAAGTTGCAAAATGCAACTATCTTTTACTTTCAGCTTTTATGAGTTATGTAACCTGCTACTTATACTTGTTTATTTATGCCCTGGCTGCTATCATTATCTTTCAGTTCGGTATTATAGTTTATATGTCATGAAGTTTTGTATTCTTCGCCAGATTTTGTTTTTTCAGAGAAGTTGTGGTATAAGATTTTGTTGCATCAATGAGTAAGAATTTTAACCTGAAATGGCCTTAATGGTAAAGAAGATGTTGTCTGTCTGTGTGTAAAGTACAAAGATATAACAACGGAGATGAAAACAAAATATCTTTGTTTACAATATTTGACAAAATAGGGGGTGTAGCAGCTGCAGCTCAATTCAAAAAATTAAGCAAATCCAAAGACTTGATGGATAGAGTTCGAATTCCTGCATCTTGTAAATCTTTTTTTGCTTGATTAAAAACCCAAACTTTGTAAACTATAAGCCATTTTTAGCAGTACACTCTACTGTGCTCAGATAGGCATCGTCATCAGCTTTACTTCTACTAAGATGTGTAATCAAATATTAGACATTACACTGCATTAGCGGGAACTACTTTTGCCCATGCCTTATAAAAGATGGTGGAAAAGGATTTGACACTCTTTTCTTCCTCACAGAATTCAAATGCTGATCTGGAAAATCTTTAAAGAAATTCTCCCTGTCAAACCTAGACTTCCAAGAAATCATGTCCTTCAGGAACACTTGTGTTCTATCTGTCATGAGCATCCAGACACCATCTTCCAATATGAATGGTCTAGCAGAACTTGGTTTGCTTCTTCATTCACTCTTAACACTCCAGTTCCAAACTTCCACCTCTCGAGGCTTTTGAGGCGAATGGAGCTGACTGCTTTGAAGAAAAGGTAGCTCAAACACTCTTTTTCTTCAATTATGACTGCAATATTGGAGGCTAGGAACTATAAAATCATTAATGGCAAAGATTCAAATGTGGAGAATATCCTGTATAGAAGCTCTCAACTTATTATCAAACAACCTGTTGAGCATAAGGGAATTCCTTCCGATTAGTCATTTCTACAACATCTGTTTAAGTATCTCATTACTATATTATGACTGATGTTGCTTGGAATTGTAAGGGACTAATTTCGTAGCTCGAATGGCTCTTACACTACATGTACCTGTGACACAAATATAACAATAGAGAATATAAATTGACACAAGTGTTTAGCGTGGAAACCTCTGAATATGTAAAAACCACGACCTCAGTCTGAGGATTTAGTAAAAGAGTTTTATTTCTTAAGATTGAAATCTCTAGATTACAATTCGAGATCTTTTTAGCTGGAAAAACTTGGTCTCCTTCTCCTCTATAACTTATACCTTTTATAGACATCATTGTCAGTTTGTTTTCGTGTATAAGCACGCTCTCCTGAAATAGGGGAAAGTGAGAGCTACTCCTGTAACTGCCAGTTCGTGGGAGACAAGTGTCATTGACTTGTTCTGTTTCATCTGGTGTGCTCGAGCCACGCTCTTCTCCAGTTCGTGGTCCAGGTATTATTGTTGGAAGCGTGTATGTCACGTGTATGTTGCGTGAATTTGGCATGGTACTAGTTCAAAGTTATTTAAGTTCGAGGGATAGGTCCCTACAATCGCCCCCTCTCAATTGAAGGCACGGGTGTCTTGAGTTGAGAATGTTCAATCGAGCCCATGATTTGAATGTAGATGGTTGTCTGATATAGGTAATGAAGAGTTTTGCTGACGTGGATAATTTCTTCTTGGAATTTGTAAAGCATTATTGGAAACTAAACTGTTGTAATAATTTGATTGTTGCAATGGCTATTAGGTTTCCCATAAAATATTACTTGTAATGATGACTGTATTGGAAATCCTCCTCTACATTGATTGCAATCTCTCTATAAGTATGGATGATATAGTACGTACTGACGATTGCTATTTTGTAAGTACTTCTGTTTTTTAAATCTTCTGTAACTTCCCTTCTTCATCTTCTCTGTAACTGAAAAATGGTGACCACCAGACGTCAAGCGAAGCGAGCTTCGCTATTTTAGGACTTAATCCCTTGATCTTCCTACCCCTATCCCTGTCGTCTTACCTACCAAGGTATGATGATTCATGAGATAGTGGAGGCTGAGACGGATTATTAACATATGTACCGCTTCCATTTTATGTTTACATCGTGGCAGCGATGCAGGGAGTATCTTTGTATGCTTGTTGAGGATGCGATAGCGGAGGAGGATGAGGATGTTGGCGTCCGCGTCGCTGCTACGTTTGTGATTGGTTTTCCTAGAAACCAATTGTACATGTTTTATGTAGTTTGCTTTTTCTGTCATTTGTACTCTGTTTTTTTTTTATGAAATAAATAAATAAAATTTCTCGAACTGAAAGTGATAAATCCTTTGAACTTAATATACGTTGTATACTATGAAGCACTATGTATCGAACTTATGAAAATAGTAAGTTCCTATGAAAAAAGGAAGTATGCACTGCTCGAAGTAATTGTGATAGAATACAATTTGTAAAAAAATAACAATTAAGTAGGTATCGTGCTGAGTTTGGCAGATAAGTACCATTATTTGTTAGGATGGATAACTATAACAGTATGGAGTGTTATCAGTTAGTATCCTCATAACATAATAAATAGATTTAGTGTTATCGTATTCGTACTATAAATAGGTTAGGTTTATATGAAAATATTGAATCAAAAATTATGGTGAGGATCCGTTCTCAGAAGGCTCGTCATGCAAGGGAGGGGCGTTTGGCAATAAAAGTAACTAAAGTTCGAACGGTTGTTTGATCGTCTTGGGTATAACGCCAAGTTGCTCGTATCTATGTTGCAGCTTGAAGGTTTAATGCAAGGCAAAGAGATATCGAGTTGGATCGACATTTTTGGTGTGATGTTCTTCGTGATATGATTACTGATCCTGAAGCTCGAAAGATTATTGCAAGACAGATTGCTCTGGATGAGATAGCATGTGAAGATGAGATGATTGTTGGTGGCGAGGTGATTAGATGTGGAGATGTAGGTCACCTAGGATGTTTTAGATGTAATTACTTTTGAGAGCTCTAATTACTTTTGAGAGCTCGTTAATATTTGTAGGTCAAAATAATGTAATGGATATAAAAACTTTTGTTTGACTCGTCATATTCATCTCCCTGTTAAGTGGATTCTGTTTGGATATTATTTTTGAAATTTGAATTTTATTAGCATTGGTAGTGCCGTTAATGCTAGTATAAATAGATTTTGAGTTATGGAGATTTTTGTATCTTGTAATTCGAGATAAAGGATTGTAATTGTAGTTTGACTGTACTGCATAGTGAGTATGCTAGATTTGGAGAGGTTTGAGAGGAGTATGATTAGGAGAGAGAAAGGTGCATTTAATGATAGGCGTGGTGGTAATGATGAAAATGTGAATCTCCCCAAAATGCATGTGTGAACTGACAGGAGCAGTGGAAGGGACACCTCGGTTGAAAAACCGAGGGCGGCTTATACTAGTCCCCATAACTACTAGCGGTTTAAAAAAAATATTATAAACACCTCATCCCTCTCTTCTTCAAAACTTTTACAAAAAACAGATAGACGAATATCTGGGGAGAAAAAAAAAATTGATTATAGAGTTCAAGTTGAGAAAAACTCAAAATTGAATCAACGTGTTCATAGGGTAGAGGAGATGGTAATCTTTAAGGAGGAGGAGAATCATCTGTTATTGGAACCTGTTGTGAAAAAGAAAGGGTTTGCTGTGCCAGATTCATCTTCTGTCATTGAAGATTAGTGGTTTGTGTATGATTGTCTTACTTATGTGTGGATTTGATTTGTGTTATATGTTTTTGAGGATTCCCTCTGTATCTTTTTTTCTTTTTTATGAATTTTGAATGTATGTTATATTGGGAAATTGTGTGTTTTGTACTGCTTGGAGAAAAAAGTGTTGAAATGTGTTGTCTTATTTGTTATTGTGAAAAGTAATATAGAGATGTCAAAATAATATATTGCATATTTTTGTTTTATCTAAACCATAAAATCAAGCAAAAACATAAATTGATTAACATACCTGGCCCTTTATGTAGGTGTAGATGCGTGGTAAAGAACTAACCAATAGACTTCCTTCTTTTTCGAGCTCTTCGTTCGAGATGGATCCTTCCACTTCTAGTCGTTCGATTACTGAGGAAAATATAGGGTTTGAAAATACTACCCTTATTGGGGTAAAAAATAGAAACAATATATCGCATGATAGTGTAATTGCATCTGTTGAGGAAGGGGAAGGGAATTCAAAGAGTAGGGGTGATAGTGAGGATAAAGTCAAATTTCTTGATTTTCATGGGAATCTTTATTGTTATTCTAAAGGTTCAGATGTTTGGAAGGAATTTTGTAAATATAAAAGTAGTGTAACGGGTATATGGGGAGGAGTGATGGAGTATTATGGGAAACTGTTTAGGGAATGTTCTGATGGGAAGGGTAATAATATGTTTTTCTTGCTTCTTGATTTAGAGTTTGAGAAGGCTCGTAGATAGATTCTAGAGTCTGTTTCCTTTGAATACTTCAATGCGAAGCATGCAAGTGATATAGATGATGGTTTTCTATGTTACCTTGCCCAGTTTGAATATGGGTTAGAGGTGCCTTTAAGCAATCTCGCTAAAGGTATCATGAATAAGATCGAAGCCTGTCTTGCCCAGTTGAATGGTAACATATGGGAGGTGATCAGTGTATGTGACACCTAAAATAAAAAGTGGTTTAGTAAAGGGAAACAAAGGAGTTTAACTGCGTTAGATGTATTGAAGTATTATAGTGTATAATATTTTACCTCTACTGGGGGTGCCTACTTCTCTTCTACTTCTACCCGACCCCAATTTTTTGACTTGAATTTTGCTGGAAAAGTGTGGAATGATAATTTAGTGGGGGTGAGAGGTGAGTATCTTCAGTGAGCTGATGAGGACATCATGGCTCTTACATATAAATCATTTAAGAAATGCAAGTAGAACTTACTAACTTCGAACTGTATATGTTTATGGCGCTCTGTTGTGTGAAAATATATTGTGTTGTATGCAGATCCTCACTCTTCAGTAAAAAGAGGAGAATCTTTAATTGATTTACTAGCTCGATAGGGTACTAAGCTTGAGGCTGTGTTGGACGAGCTAGAGATAAGCAAGCGTAAGAGAGTCAACAATAGATCCCTCAAGGTACTGAAATCTTAGGCTAAGAGGAAAATGGCAAGTGTCAGCTCTACCTCAGAGGTAGCGCTAGCTGCCCTGGGCACACCAGTGGCCATTGATTTGGCAGTTCCCTTGTTTGGAAAAGTTCCATGACCGCGAAGCCGCGGGTTAAAGGGGCCAACTCTGGAAATACCAGCCGCAATGTCTCAAAGAAGAGAAACTTGAAGATTCAGTTTCAACATCGGAGACGACAAAAGGTATGGAGGTCGAGGGTGACTTAAAAAAGAAAAAAGTAGATGACCATCCCTCACCTTCTGTATTTGTGAATGAGCTGAAGGATAATGTTGTGGTAACGAGCATGGAGGAGGATCTGCTCGTTTTGGAGAACAATTTCAGGGCCGTAGCTCTAGAGGATGCTGAAGAGTTGAATTCTGCGGTGAAAATGGAGCTGTGTAGGGTAAGTTGTGATTGTTGAATAAGTGCTATTTATTTGATACTCTGATTGATGTTTATAATTATTTGCATAGGTTTCCCGCGTGCTGAAAGGTATTTGCCTTGGGTTTGAAGATGGGAAGGTGGGGATTGAGAAGCGGGTTGCTCAGCTAAAGAGAGATTTGGAAAGTGAGCGGGCTAAGCTGGAGGAAGAGAAGATGTGATCGATCACAGAGGTTGTGAAATTAAAAGTGTCCTACCAGGCAGTATTGGATAAGGCCGTGTTGAAGTCCACGCAACATACCAATTAGGTGATTGCTGCCTGGGACAATCTCTTGCAACGTCTTCAGGACAATGGTTATGAGTATGATGATGTAATGGCTATCATGGAAGGATGATCTGCGGACGTCGCGGGACAGATGGAAAAGAAGAGGCCAAAGTAGTGAGGACTTTGCCTCTTGAACCTGTGTCGGAGTTGGACAAAATTAGTGTCGCTTCACATGCAGAAAACCAAGGAAAGGATGATCAGGATAAGGTAGAGTAATATACATTTGTAATGCTTGTTGAAGTATCTATTATTGGGGAAAGGAAAACATTTGTATTGGAATATTTCGGAGTAGTAAAACTTTGGGGTTGTTGATGTTGTCTGATATGAAAATTGCTATGTATAGAAACTTAACGAACTGCATGTCACAATTGAGATTTTAAAGAAAGATCTCGTTAAGGAGATAAATGTTTCATATGCAGCATATCTAATTACTGCATGCACGGAGTCTCAGGTTAGAAAATATAAAGAACTTAGTGATAATTATTATAGATATTTATGTGTAGCTTATTTAGGATGGATAAAATAGAGAAGGACGAGGTAGTGAGGAAAGATAGGAGTAGGTACTTAAAAATTCAACCTTTCCGTCCTAGCGGTTTTAGAGAAAATACGCCGCATATAACAAAAGACTTTATGGAGTTGACACTCTTCTTAGAAGTTGAGATAGATAGTGAGAGGGGGATAAAAGAAGCATATCTTAAAGTAATAAAAAAAACCAAGGTATTATGCCAGACCCCAATATTATAGGTTGTATGGCCCCCCATAGAGAGGAACCTACATAGCCTAAAAGCTAAAGAAGTATCAGCTCGTGCTGCGTGTCAATGATCCATATGACTTGATTGTTAGATCAGTAATTTAGTTGCTATGTAAACTGTTGATATGTATGAACTATTTTTGTATGAGGAATATATATATCGCATATCTTTCAAGTTTTGTAATGAGATATTGAACTGTTGAGCAGGTCGAGTTATAAATTGTGCGAGGTCGACATAAAAACTTGTCTGAATTAAATAAAAAATTGAACATTGATTTGAACCAGAGTCGGGAATCTTGGGAAGAAATTGTTAAGCTGAATAAGAAAATTGTAGGGACCTATCCCTCGATCTCACCTAAAGTTGAGTTGTCGCCAATTCAAATCACCTCTATCTCAGACTCACGTATTTTAACATAACTTCCCCAGTCAACATTCCAAACTACCCCACGAACTGTTTAAGAATGTGGGTCAAACTCAAACCGAAAAGCCTTATCCAGTCAAAGACACCTGTCTCTCACAAACTCACCAGTTACTCAATCAACTGCCACTAACCACATTGTTTGGAAAATGTGCTCCAACACAATGAAGAGCTGCGGAGAATGCCTATATAAAGGAAAAGTTCCATAAGAGACAAGGACCAGAAAAATTACACAAGAGATCATCAAGAAACTACTTATTTTTTATTCTCAGCAACATTCAAACTTCTTAATTATAAGGTTCAAGCTTTTGTATATCTAAAGATCACTTGTAATAAGAAATCCGCCTCAAGAAATAAAGATACTTTTACAAAAATCCTCCACTCGGGGTCGTGGTTTTTTACTTATTCAGAGGTTTTCCACGCTAAAATCACCTGTGTCATTTCTTACTTTCCATTAGAATATTGTTGCAGGTTTATTGGTATGATAGCGAATTCCAAGCTATTTCGAGCTTATGGAATTTGGCAATTACATTTGGCGCCGTTTGTGGGAAAGATTGCATTTCCACGATATCCTAAGGCATTCTTTCACTACAACTTTCAATCATGGTTATTTCCAGACGACCAGCTACAAGGACCCAGCTCGATGTTTCAATGGAGCCGGTGCAACTTACCAAGTTACGAGCGAATCTTAACGCCGAAACAGAGAAATGCGCTGAGCTCGAACTTCAGTTAATAAAGGATCGGGAGCTTCGCAAGAATAAGCTCGACACAGAACGACAAGCTCGTTTGACAGTGCTCAAACGACATGAAGACTAGATGACAATAATGCAGACTGCCCTAGAGGCTCTATAAAATACTTAGTAGGCTTCTCCAGCCAGAGGTCATAATCAGTTGCCAGAGACCTCCCGTGTTTTTGTAAGGGAGAGATTGGGACCTCGAGGAGTCGCCAGTAAAGCTATTTCCAGGAATCTACAATACGAACCACAACCCTCCATACATTTGGAGGGTGAAGTTCAGTTCGAAGCCAGTCGAGGTCACCGAATTTTTGTCCGTCAGGAAGAAGAACAACGACCTCAACACCAAGTTCCAGTACGAGATCGCCTGGGTGAAGGTACAGACACTCATCATCCACAACCTGCTCGTTCAGCGATTCAACCAGCACGTCATTACGTCACAAAAGAGCATATGGACTAACGAATTAAGGAGTTAATCGAAGCACAAATTCTGGGTACTACCGGCGACGTCATAAAATTACAAGGAAGTCCGATTGCCAAAGAGCTATTCGATATTGAGATACCAAAAGGTTTCCATACTCTAAAAATTCGTAAATACAAAGGTACTGTCCCGAAGGAGCACATTTAGCAGTACCATAATTCAATGGGGTTATACTCCAATCTCAACAACATCCTCTACCGTCTGTTCGCTACAAGTCTACAGGAAGAATCACTCTGATGGTTCTACTCTCTCTTTGAGGACTCCATATATGTATTCAATCAGCTGCAGAAACCGTTCATCAAGACATATGCTCACAACAGGGACAACGAGGAGAATTATATTCTCTTATCTGTCTTAAACAGTCGCATGGAAAGAAGCTCGAGGATTTCTCGAAGAAATTTTTAGAGCTCACGCGAAAAGTGGATAACCTCGATCAGAAAATAGCTGTTACTGCTTTCACCAATGCGCTCCGGCTCGACTGCAAGGCCAAAAAATACTTCTTCCTCAACAAACCTGCGACCTTTGAGGAGATGATCACCAAGGTCAACAATTATGTCGACCTGGAGAGGATGATGTCTTAGTGACAAAAATCTACTAAATTCGTCCTCTCCACCAAAGGGCCATCTACAGATCAAACCAATGAACAAAAGGAGGAACAGGGAGATCAGAAGCGCACCAAGGGCAACACTGGCTACCCTCAGAAAGGCGGTCCACCATACAAACCCATCCTCCCAAAGATGAACGTCCGCATCTCCACAATTTTTTCACTGCTTTTGAAGGATACACTCTACCACGTCTCTCAACCACTGGAACCAATCGATAGTCGACCATATTGCCTACATCACAAGGTAAACCATCATTCTACTGACAATTTCTATGCTTTACAGAGGTTGCTCGAATACATTTTTAAAGAAGGACGGATGCTCGAATATATTGTCGACCTGAAATCATATTAAGATGGCTGCTATAAGAAGCAGCTTGAAGTTATTCAGGTCAACGATCAAACTGAGGAGAAGCATCTTTACCATATGTACCACAGCAACATGATTAAAATCAATCAGATCACCAATTCCAATAGATTAAAATGCATGAGACTATCAAAATACTCCGACCTCACACCGCAAGACAAAGAAGCCAAGCTTCTTCCTGAATTGAGCAATCGTTGGCTTGGGATTTCCTTTGAAGATTGCGATACTAGCCATGTTAAATTTCTATATCATGATGCATTAGTATTAATGCTTAAAATGAAGATGTTTGTCATGCACACGATGATGATCGATACTGGAAGCGGTATTGAGATTCTTTTTCAGAGCATTATCGACCAAATAGGTTTGGCCGACCAAGTTATTTAGAGCGACACCGATATCAGTGGGCTCAATGGTTCTAGAGAAGAATGAGTAGGCAATATCATCTTACCTATTACCGCAGGACCAGCCACCATCGATGTCATTTTCTATGTCATCAACGCCAAATCTCGTTATCTCGGGATTATAGGCCGCTGCTGGATTCACAATATGAAAGCAATCGCTTCCACCTATCATCAGGTACTTCAGTTCAAATACGACAATGGTATTTATGAGATCAGAGGTAATCAGAAGCTCTCTCGAGCTTATAAAAATACCATCTCTGTTATCCTAGATACTTTTGACAGGTTTGCTACATGGCAATTACAGGAAGCTGATCACCTCAACGATCAACCTTCCACAGAGGAGCCCACAGAATATATCAACATTGATGAACCTTGCAGAGGTACTTTCATTGGTACTAAGCTGGTTCAACATGAAAAGGATATTCTCATTCAGTTCTAGCAACTAAATCGAGATGTTTTTGCGTGGTCTTTCGAAGAATGCCTGGGGTCGATCCGACCAAGGCATGTCTCAAATTAGATATCAACATCAACGCCATGATGATCAAATAGAAAAAGCGACGACTGCCACCTCGTCTTTGAGATAAAGTTAACACCGAGATAGAAAAATTGATTAAAGTGGGATTCATTCGATAAGCCAAATATCCAGACTGGATATCCAACATTTCATTGTCTCAAAGAAGAACAAAAAAATCCAAGTTTGTGTAGATTTCACTGATCTGAACAAACATACTTTAAAGGACAGTTTTCCTCTTCCCAACATACATCAGATCCTCGATTCCACAGTAGGGCCATGACCTCTTATCTAAGATGGACGTTATTTCGGGGTACAATTAAATTCCACTTTTGGAAGAAGATCAAGAAAATACAACTTTCATCACTGAAAGAGGTCATTATTGCTACAAACTCATGCCCTTCAGACTCAAAAATGCGAATGCCAGATATCAACGGTTGATGACTACTATGCTCAAAACATATCTAAGAAAAGTCGTTGAAGTCTACATCAACGATCTCTTGTGCAAGAGCGTACAATAAACCAATCATATCTCATATCTCAACACTATATTCAACATCCTTCGATCTTACAGGATGCGTCTCAACCCTGATAAGTGCCAATTCGGGGTTCATTCTGGCCGATTTTTAGGCCACCTCATCAACAAAAAGGGGATTGAGGCCGATCCGGATCATATTCGGGCACTCTTCAACATGTTCTCTCCAAAAACAAAAAAAGACATTCATAAGCTTGCCAGCAAGATTGCCGCTATCAACCGCTTTGTTTCTAAATCTTTAGACCGCTGTCGTCGGCTATTCCCATTACTCCACGGTTGTACCTAACGAGGAAAAGTTTAGCCAATTGCAGAGGTCACATGGACACCAGAATGTGAAGCATCTTTTCAGGATCTTAAAACCTACTTAGAGAGGTCTCCCATAATGAGCACCTCAGTAGATGACGAGGAACTGATTATCTACCTAGGAGTCACAGATACTTCTCTCAGCTCGGTTCTCATCTGCCTTGAAGGGAAAATTAGGAAACTAGTCTAATTCATCAGTAAAACCCTCACTCCAGCGGAAACGAGGTACTCTAAAATTGATAAACTTATTCTCACTCTTGTTTACACTTCACAGAAACTCAAGCACTACTTCCAAGCTCATTCAGTCAAAGTCATGATGAACTATTTACTTCGAGAAGTTTTATCCAAGAAAGAAAAATCAAGGAGAGTGCAACAGTGGTCAGTCAATTTAAGAAAATATGATATCAAGCTCGAACAGTGTCATTCCGAAAAGGGTCAGGCCATTGTTGATTTTCATGTAGATTTTCCAGTGGAGGATCACGACCCTGACCTTACAGAAGAAAATCCCAAAGATTCATCCCTAAACCATTTGACGAACGAGCTGAATAGATTACAGCAAAGGGGTGAAGACTTTTCACGGATGGATCAGCAGGACCCACAGGGTCAAGGATTGGAATCGTTTTGATTACCTCTTCCAATGACAAAATTGAGAAATCAATCCGCTTGGATTTTGAGGCCTCTAATAATGCCAAAGAGTACGAAGCTCTCATTCATGGACTCGACCTTTCTCTTGAGCTCGATGTCCCCGAACTCTCAGTTTACACAGATTCACTACTCATCGTCCACCATTACTCTGAACAATACAAAAAGAGTGGAAAGATGATCGAATACGCAATCCTCGTTGCAGATAGGATGAGCAAGTTCACGAAAGCAGCTCTCGATTATCTTCCTCGAGGTAAAAATAGACACGCCGATTCTTTGGCATATCTAGCTGGGGTCTTGGGTACAGAAGCTCGATATCTCCAGATCAAAATCATTTCAACCCCCAGCATTAATCGCATTTTTGTATGCACGATCAACACTAGGGGTGATAAAGGGGGAGACGACGATTTACAAAAGCCTTTCTTGGCCAACCTCGGTGTCAACAATAATTGTAATGGACCACTCTCAACAGATCTAAAAGAGTGCCGACAGTTGATCAACAACTCAAAGTACTACACTAATCATAATGGTATGCTATTCCGCCTCTCCGTCACGGGGACTTATCTCAAGTCCCTCTCCAAACCAAAAGCAGATGAAATTACCCACGAATTACATGAAGGAACTTGTGGCTCCCATGCCGCAAGTAGATCAGTAGCAGACAGAGCTATTATACAAGGAGTATTCTGGCCTGGCATGCGCAAGCAAGCAGAGGAGTACTCACGCAGATGTGACACCTGCCAAAGGCATAGACATATGATACGCACCCCTGCGCTCAAACTCTATGCAAGCAAGGTGTTCTGGCCATTCAAAAGATGGGCACATGATCTCGTCGGCGAATTCACTAACTCATCAGGTAACCGTCGTCACCTACTCGTAGCTGCCGATTATTTTATGAAATGGGTAGAAGCAGTTCTACTATGTCGAACCAGAGAAGAAGAGGTCATCTCTTTTATCTGGGAATACATAATCACTCGGTTTGGGTACCCCTACCTAATTCGTATCGATAATGGGCCCCAATTTGAGAAAGGAAAAATTGTAACCATCCTCAACCAATACAATATCATCCACTCACCATCCAATCCTTACTATCCTCAAGGTAATAGCCAAGCCGAAATCACTAACAAAACCATCGTGGATGGACTCAAAAAATAGCTTCACTCACAGAAAAAAATGAATCGGGTTCGAGAGCTGCCTCATGTCCTATGGGCATATCGTACCACTCCCAGATAGTCAATAGGATGTACCCCATTCCACATTGCCTTTGGCACTGAGGCCATCATTCCTTCTGAATATCATCATCCAGGTCGAGATTACGAGCTGACTGATGAGGAAAATAAGTTCGAATTGGCTTACAACCTTAATATGATCGATGAAGCCAGGGAACGCACCATCGTTAACCAAGGTCAATATAATCATATGCTAGCCAGGTTGTACAATAACTGAGTCAGAAATCGTATCTTCCAAATCGATGATCTCGTCCTCAGAGAGATTTCTTAACATCGCAAAGAGCCTCATGCTGGAAAATTAGCTGACAATTGGGAGGGTCCATTCATTATCACAGGTCTCTCAAGCCTGGGATCATATTATCTCATAACAGAAGAGGTAACCCTATTTCAAATCCTTGGAACACTAGGCGACTAAAACGGTACTATCGTTAAGCGTCTTACTACTCAATTTTCGTTTCTCACTTTTGATTTTTTTTCTCAATTCCAAAAGTGTGATTTTTCATTTCCATCCAATATAAATTCTGAATTGATCAATGAAACTTCTAAGTTTTTCACAACATCTCACTACTTACGTAGATTCAACCACATTTTGTAAATTAAAGCATAAATAATACTAGCTTTCAATCGATCTTATACCAGTTAAATCGAGGATAACACTTGGTTTGGCTGACTCAACTAAATCTCTGCGATTGAAATAAATGTATAAACTTATTTCATATCAAAGACTCTAACAGGCATAAGACAAGGCAAAGGTAATACTAGTCTTCATCTCTTTCAATATGTCTGCAACATTGCTACAGTTAAATCGAAGATAACATTTGGTTTGGCTGACTCTACTAAATCTCTGCTATTAAAACAAATGTAGAAACTTGTTTCATATTAAAGACTCTAACAGGCATAAGATAAGGCAAAGGTAATACTAGCCTTCATCTCTTTCAATATGTCTGCAATATTACTACAGTTAAATCAAGGTTCACTTGGTTTAACTAACTCAACACATCTCTGCGATTAGAACAAATGTAAAAACTTGTTTTATATCAAAGACCCCACCAAACATACGATAAGACAAAGGTCATACTAGTTTTCATCTATTTCAATATGTATGTGTCAGATACTATTTATTTTCAGGTCATATTACAATGGATATCTTTTCTGCTATTGGAATGTCAGCCATGTTTTACCCTTCAGCAGGAGGTCGATCAGAATTCAGTTCATGAGTTACAACGACTCTGTCCCTCTCTATCAGATTAGCAGGTCGAGGGCCTAAATTCGTTTCCATGAAGGCCATACAGTTCCCTCGATCTATATTCATGCTACAAATGCATCCCTTGTCAGACAGGTTCTTAAACAAGGTATCTCGTTCTAACTCAAGTCTTTTTACTTCCTCTAACAAATACGCAACGGTCGCCTTTAACAGGTCTGTCCGTGATGTATGAGCTACAATGATCCTTGAAAAGTTGCATCTCACCTTCGCAAGGCGTGACTCCAAAGTCGCGTACAGTTTCTTCTCATGTGCTATTTTCCTGTCTGTCAAATCATAAAAAACTATATTTTTTCTAATTTTTTGACATATTTAGCTGATTCAGCCTGAATAGTGACCTCCAAGTTTGCCACCTGAGCGCTAAGTCTCACAATTTCAACATTCAATTCTTCTCTGGCAGAAGTATCCTTTAACGAGTCATCTTTCTTCTTCGTTAGGATTTCCTTCGCCCTAATTTCCCCTTCCAAGACCTTCTCCCTGACAAGAGCAACATCCAACTTGTGTTGGCATTCCCTTAAGTTCGCATTCCCTTTCTGCGCATACCCCTAAATTCAAGCCACGTTACCTTCTAGCGCTCTAATTCGACCTGACAGACTAACTACATCCCTTTGGACTAGAGGAACTTTTATATCATTTCTACTCCCCCCCTCGAACACTCTCTAGCCTCGGCTTTCTTAACACGCGCGTTAGTATACGCCAATTCGATCTTCAATCATACCAGCCACTTAATTAACTTGTCACACCTTCGTTGTACCCCCCGAAACTCCAAATCTTGGGCAGGTAGGGCTATATGTAATTGTTCGGCTGCAGCTTCTGAGGCTGATAGATGCTCTCGAGCTACCTTCAGCTCGTTATCTTTCTCACTCATTTTTTATTTCAATCGCTCTAGCTCACTTCTACAATTATGAATATCAGCTCGAGATTATCCCTCCGATCTTTCTAGCGCCTGAATACGGTATTAAGCAATTTCAGTTTGCTTACCCTTAACCATCAGCGTGTCAACCCAACTTTGAAGCTTCGTGGCGTGTTCTTTTACCTCTGTAAGCTCTTTTATCCTCTTCTCAATTTCGGTGTCTTTCTCCTTAACCTTGCGAGTGAGGTCAACAATAGTCTGGGTTGCCTCAACAAATTTAAAATGCACCTTTACATGTTGATCCTCCCTGTTCTCATTCTCCTCCCTCACCCTATTAAACTCCTCCAAAAATTCTCGGTTACATTAGAGCGCCTCATCTTCGCACGAGCGAACTGAATTCAATTCGACCTTCACAATAATATATACATTATATACAGCTCGATTCAGAGCACCCATCAACATGATATATATCTCATTTCTAAAAAGATATCTGATTTCTAACATCTACTGTGTGTAACTATTTTTAGACTTAGAGGTCGAAGTAAAATCTCAAATAGGCACTCCGTGACATACATTTCGAAGTCTAAGGTACATGTTTTCGATATTCCACTTTATCTAAATACTTTGAATTTTTCTACGCACTATATTAGTGTGATTTTTCTAATACTTTGACATACCTCTACGCTTTATGTTATCTAATTTACTTGGTAACTTTATGTCGATATGGCATACAAGTCAGAAGACCTATTTCGATCTAACTTGGAGCTCTGCTTGCGAAGACAGCAAGACTGTAAAGATCTATCTTTCATTGGCAAGCCCAGCCTCTAGATCTTTTATTCTGAGACTCATTTCTCTAAGTGCCTACAAGAAGGTTACAAAAAAATAAAAAAAAGGGGGCTCAGCCAACAAAAGTCTATTCAATACGCACAAATCCAACAATTTATAAGACACTTCAAAATACTCATACAAAACATTTATTTACCCTACCTTTCATTCTTGCCCTCTGGGAGTTCGGCGTTATCCCCTTGATTGTCTAGCACCGTCTGGCGGGAGACACCGTCGAGCCCATCAATAACTCCCACCGCCACCTCTTCCACTTCTTCATCGCCACCCTCCTCACCCTTCGATACCAGGTGGCCCCCAAGCCTTTCACGCTCCGCCTCTACCTCCTCCAGATTCACCCTAGCCTCCACTTGCAGATGGCCAATCGCCACTACATGAGAAGCCTTCAGGGCCTCTAACATCTTTGCTTCCTTGAGAGTATCAACCTTCGTTCAAGCTACCTGCTCTTCAAGCTCGACCTTAACCTTCATCAACTCAGATTTTTCTTCTTCCACTCCGAGCCAAATCCCTTTCACCAAACGAGCGACCTGCACAAAAAAAATCGACTTCAGCGTGAGTTCGAAATGGAAAAAATAAATATTTCACATGATCAACATAAATGCTTACCATCCTGCGCATGTCCTCCTCCCCATGAAGAGCCACCAGCCTGGCCTTTTCCTCCACTGCTTTGAGATCGTCCTCAGCAGCAGGTCGCTCCTCAACGACCTTTTCCCCCGACCTCCCCGAAGGTTTGATCCTTCTCCTTTTCTCTTTTCTGTCGATCTCACCACTTCCAGTGGTACCAGAGGCCGACGGACACTTCAACATCTATTTTTTCGGAAACGTTCGAGCTAATTTGCTCGACGTTATAGACTCTGGCTGAACTTAGCTGTCTATTCTAGGGGCCTTGGCCATATTGATTCGACCTTCCCTACCAGTTCCTCATTTCTTCTCATCATCAACACCCGCCATCAGCCTGGTCGATTAATATTTTTGAACATTTTTTGACCTGCTCCCAACCCTCTTCTTTCTGCTAAGGCCAAGTCCTTCCAATACAAACTCAAGTTCAACCTCTTCCTCCGGAACTTCGTCCAACAATGAATCTTTCCTCTCCACTCGGAACTTCAGGCCTGCCATGCACAATATTTGTTATTATCAATAAAAGATCACCAGTTCATACATATTAATATTATACTATATGCATTGATATACTTACTTTGTTTTACAGTTCTAAACAGAAGATCTAAAAGTTTTTCATCATCTCTTTGAAGAAAATTACCCTTCACCCATATTATATTATCATTTCAGGCTCAACCTGCTGAATTAAGATTGAAGAAGCAACGCCGAGTTGCACTAGCACATAAATATGCCCCACCACTCGCTTGATAATTCTTTACCCCATAAAACTGTAATACGTCCTCAGGGGATATCCTCCTTACTTTTCCCTCATTCTCCCATTTTTTATTCAGATGGTCGCAAACAGTTATTAACTCCCACATGTTCCCGTTCAATTGAACAGGACATACCCCAATCGTATTCATAATCCCCTTTACCAAATTGGTAAGGGGAAGACTCAACCCGCACTCTAATTGAGACAGGTAATACAAGAAACCCTCTGAAAGGTTACTCCGAACACTCCCATCAAAATATTCTAACGAGATCGATTCATCTATACCCCTATCTCATATTTCCTCTTCCAAGTCGGCCAACAAATAAAAATATTCTTCCCCCGTCGCCACAGTACACCCCCTAAACATCCTACCAGCGTATTCTATATAGTTACCCTATTTCCCTCCAATGGAAGCCTTGGCTTTACAAAATTCTTTGAATACATCTTAACCAGGGGGATAGGCCACCAATTTACCAGGAAAACAAAGAAATTGCTTCAATCCTACTTCAACCTCACTATCAAACTCTACCATCCAACCAGAGGTCAAAACCTCATTAATATGCAAACTATCCATCTCAACTATAATTTTACAGGCAAAGTTTGATCCTACCCAAATACCTCTCACGTTCGACCTACATACAGGTTCATATATCTATCATTATTTCATACACATTGATCATTCATATGTAATATGTCTTTCAAATATTCTGTCTATATGTCGAATATCATAGATTGCTATAAATAGTAATTTTTTAGGATTTGCTTAAAACAGATTACAATTTGCAAAAAAACACATACGTCTCTACTAACCTTCAGTGTTATAATGAGAATCCGTAGTAGCGCCAAGTCTTTCCCTCAGAATGCTATTGTATAGCCACTTACGTAATTCTGGGCCTGTAACTCTCTTCGACTCTTGATCGCCCTCATATAAATCCTTGCCAAAGCCTCTGCGATTTTTATGCGCTTCTCTATCTGTGTTCTGCAAATTTTCAGAAGTTGAAAAACGTTTGAATAATGAAGATGAAGCACTATTTATTATTTCTCTCTCTAACGGCTGGCAGTTATTGCGCCTCGCACGACCCATCCTTAGTTTTGGAACTGAGGCGTTATTTCCACTATCCATGTTAGACGTCTTGTACCTTTTCAATAAAACTACATTTCCATCATTACCCATACCCTCATATTTTAATCTATTTTTATCTCCTGTTTCCATAACTTTATCTGACTTTCCCACACTCATGATGACTCACACTCCACGATATCAGATTTTAACAGCTTTACATAAAAAACAAAACTAAAAGTTCCTGCATTTTTTCTGTTCTTGTCCCTTATACTTATAGTAGTAGTGACGTTATTTTCAAAGCTAACAAAATTTTCAAACTTATTCAAAATTTGTTTGTCAAAACAGTCTCAACAGCATTTGCAACTATAGAGGATCAAGTTAAATTCTAACTTTTCTGTTAAATTCAGCAACACTTACATTTATTTAGGATAACACTTTACATATAATTACATTTCAAACAGCCTTGATGACCTGAGCAACCACATCTAATCAGATCTCCTCCCTCGATCATCCCCTCTTCAAATGTGATCTCCACCTCAGCAATTCATCTAATCATCTCTTCTAGATCTGTAGGATCCCACACCAATTCGTGAAAATAGACCTCATAGAAATACCGGGAATACTCTAGTTCCCTACCCTTTACATCCAGTTCTTCGAGCTGATATTCCCTCACTGGTAACTCAGTATCATAACCAAACAATCTAAAAATCCTCTCCTGCACTTCAACGATCTTTATGGCTAATCATCCTTCAGCAGCATGACGAATTCTCCGAGATCGAGTCCGCACCATCACAATCCCTTCTCCATATTCAAAAAATAAATTATACCCTTATTTATATATGTATACAGCACTTTTCCCTCAAAACGTGATTTTGATATTTTATCTCGTAACAGAAACCCAAAAAAATCTTGAGGTAGACTATTTGAAGTTATCCCTTCCCTGGAACTCATACGTTACATTATTTTTCAAGTCGAGCTTATTTTTTCAAGATTTATCCCTCTATCGACCTCTATTAGCTCAAATTTTTGCATTACAGATTTCCTACATTTTTATCTCCAACATTTCCAACACGCAGACATATCATACTTACATTACCACATAAATTTTTGCACATATATATCTTAGTTCGAATAACAATATTTGTGGTACTCATAAACTTCAATTCATTTTAAACATCCTTTAATGATTTCAGTTGATTTTACGGGCTATTTTCTATCTACATAAACACAAGTAATTGGTTAACAAATTTTATTTCTGTAAATAAAATTATACATGATTTTACAGATAACAAGTCTTTCAGTAATCGATCTCAGGTATATTACAGAAACCTAATCTGCCCAGCACCCAACTTCAAGTACTTTACAGATAACAAGTTTTTCAGTAATTTTACAAGTAACAGGTCATTCAGGCACTCCGACACATCAACTCCTTCAATTCTTCCTACTTCAGTGATCTTTCACCCTAATGCAAAGCAGAAATTGGAACCAACAAAAAGTTTTCCTTACATAAGTTTGGTCGAAGCCTAGTCGAACTTCAAATAGAAACTATGTAAGCATTAGAGTTAGTTCTGGCACCAACTCTACAAACTGAAGGTCTTTTGAGCGCCAAAACATGATGGAAATGCAGAAGCGGACTTCCACTGGTTGTCTCCCTCCTCCACTACCATCACCTCCTCCTCTGAAACCGCCACCTCCAAAGATTTGGTATAGATGAAGAGGGCCCAACCTTAGATTCCATGGTAATACAAGAGATTAACATAACTGCCCCGCAGTCATGCCTAACCCTACATATGAAGCCCCAACCTTGTCCTCCACAAGAGTATGGAGACAAGCCCAACGTTCCTCGCCTGTCCAGACGATGAAATAAAATCTTTACTTACAGTAGAATTCCTCCTCAGCTTCAACTGCTTTGTCTTCCGACATGCCTTAATAAGTCGGAGGGACAAGAGCGGGTATCGACATCTCCAAGGATTGGTCACCAAAGTATTTCAACTTCAACCTCTGTATTTCATACGCAATCCTCTCTTCAAGGACCATTCTCCGTATCTTTACCATTTTTAATATTTCAGAGAATTTTTCAGATTACAAGCGTATTTTGCTTCAAGGATTCAATACAGGTACTATTTATATAACCCTACATTTATTGTGCAGGTACGTTTTACCAAGCATCATCATTCATTATAGACGTAACTTTTCAAAATCGTAACTGTCATATACATCAGCATCCACATTAAATACACATTATTTCCCCATAACCCGCGTAACTTTCACATAGTCAAAGCCATCATTACTTCATTCCAATTATCAAAAACTTCAACATAAATACCAATTACAAAATGATCATTTCTCAACCAAAGCCACTCGTGACTTCGGTTGGGAGGGGGCGATTGTAGGTACCTATCCCACGATCTCACCTAAAGTTGAGTTGTCACCAATTCGAATTACCTCCATATCAGACTCACGCATTTTTAACATAACTTCCCCAGTCAACATTCTAAACTACCCCACGAACTGTTTAAGAACGTGGGTCGAACTCAAACCGAAAAGCCTTATCCAGTCAAAGATATATGTCTCTCGCAAACTCATCAGTTACTCAGTCAACCACCACTAACCACATTATTCAGAAAATGTGCTCCAGCACGATGAAGAGCTGCGGAGAAGGCATATATAAGGAAAAGTTTCAGAAGAGACAGGGACCAAAAAAATTACACAATAGATCATCAAGAAACTATTTATTTCTTATTCTTAGCAACATTCAAACTTCTTAATTATAAGGTTCAAACTTTTTTATATCTAAAGATCACTTGTAATAAGATATCCGCCTCAAGCAATAAAGATACTTTTATAAAAATCCTCCACTCGAGGTCATGGTTTTTTACCTATTCAGAGGTTTTCCACGCTAAAATCACTTATATCATTTCTTACTTTCTATTAGAATATTGGTGCAGGTTCATTGGTGTGATAGCGAATTCCGAGCCATTTCGAGCTTACGGAATTTGGCTATTACAAAAATAAAAGTAAAAATGTCAGAATTACAAGAACTTGTAGAGAAAAAGGAGACTGAGTTGGTGAACGTTCAAGGTGAGGTGAAGAAATTGAATAGACGTTTAAAGATAAGGGAGGATAGTATTGCGAGTGCACAAAATTATGTTGATAAACTCGCTAAACAAGTACAAAAGTTGGAGGTAGAATTATTAACTGTTTATGGTAGTTGGACATAACTAGTAGAGAGACTAAAGAGGAAAAATAGAGATTTAGATCATGCTCAATATCGTATCAGAGGGTTAAAAGCAGAAGTAATGGGTTTAAAAGGAAATCTAAATAATGTTAAGGATCAATTGAAGAAGAAGGAGGTCGAAGTGAAAATTTTGATCGAGCAGATAACGACGCTAAAGGCCGAGTTGGCAGATTCCCGTACTAGGGATGTGTTTTTGCATAAAACAATACAAAAATTGGAGGCAGATCTTTTAATATCCCAAAAGGTACTTAAGGAAGAGATAGATCAGAGATTGTACAATCGGATTAAAATGGATAAATCGATGGATATGCTGAAATAGATAAACGAATTTACAGCAGTGATGGAGGCTCATCATGCCTAGGATGTTGGTAAAATTTCTGAAGAAAAAGATCGTTGTCGTAATCTGGAAAGATTGTTGAAGGATGCCAGGGCAAGGATTTGTGAGCCTGTTGTACCTAACTGAAATAAGCTCGCAGATGGCAGAAGTTCTTGTATTTTTTATGTCTAAGATTATGAGAATTGAAAAAGATAGAGATATTATACATGATAAGATGATTGCCCAGGGCGTAAAGTGTGAGATAAAGTTAATTCGTTCTGAATATCTGGAGCGCGTTGTGTCTGAGATTGGTTCCCTCACCCAAGAAATGGTTGATCAAGGTAGAGAGATCATCACTGCCAGAGCACCAGAATTTATAAGTTTTGAAGTTAGGGGAAGTTCGTCCTCTTCTCAAAAAGAACTTATGTAATAATAGTCGTAAACTGTTATGGTTTCTGTAAGGTAGATGTTAGATGACTAAAACAAGTGTTAACTTTGCCTTGTCTATGCAATTTAGTAGATAAAGATAAAGATTTAGTAGATAAAGATATATATGTATGATAGTAGATAGTAACGTGGGAAAAAACTAAAAAGTTTTCATTGATTAGAAAAGAATGTACAAATTGTTTGGAAATAATATCTCACGTGTGGAATGTTAAGAACAATAGTAAATGTGTCATGTGCTTGGAAAATGAGAGATTAACGATAGTATTTTTTCAATCTCCCAATATTCCAAGGGCTTGGTATCCAGACGCCATCCTTTGTTATGAGGTAATGGGACCCAAGACCTGTAAGTCCCACTACTAGAAATGGACCTTCCCAGTTTTCTACGAGCTTCCCAACATGTAATTCTTAGGGATTTCCCGGAGTACCCAATTGTTGATTTCGAATCCGCGACTCCGAACCATCTTGGTATACAAATTTGTTAGCATATGATGATACCGACCTAAGTTGGTAATAACTCGAGCTCGTGTCTCATCAATCCAGTTCATATTGTACGCCAATTCAAATTTATTTTCTTCATCAGTGAGCTCGTGATCTTTGACTGAATGATGATATTTGGTTGGGGATGACAGCTTCTGCCTCATAAGTGAGTAAGAATGGGGAACAGCCTGTTGGTTATCTTGGTATTGTGCGGTAGGCCCACAAGACATATGGCAGTTCCCTTATCCAATTACCCTTCTTCTCTAACTAGAGTCTTTTCTTGAGTCCATTCACTATTGTTTTATTTATGATTTCAGCTTGACTATTGCCCTGCGGGTAGTATGAATTGGAGGGTGAATGAATGATGTTATATTTGTAGAAGAATGCCATCACTTTCTCTCTAACGAAGTGTAGCCTGTTATCGATCGGAATTAGGTGGGGGAAACCAAATCTTGTGATGATATGTCCTGAGATAAATGAGATGACTTCTTCTTCTCAAGTTCGACCAAGAGGAACTGCTTCTACCCATTTTGTAAAGTAATTTGTTGTTACGAGTAAAAATTTGCAATTACCCTGTGTGTTGGGAATTCTCCCATGAGATCAAGTGCCCATCGCTTGAAAGGCCAGAATACCTTGTTAGCGTGAAGTTTGAGTGTTGGAGCTCGTATTTGGTTACCATGTCGTTGACAAGCATCGTATTTTTGTGAATATTCTTCAGCCTGTTTCTTCATTCCTAGCCAGAAAATACCTTGTGTAATTACTCTGTTTGCAAGATATCGTCCTGCGGTATGGGAGCCACAAGTCTCTTCATGTAAATCCTTTAGCATTTCGTCAGTAGCTTGTTTGGAGAGGCACTTTGGATAAGGGTCAGTCACTGATCTCCGATATAGTTTGCCTTTCTGTATAGTGTACTATCTATAATTTTCGAGAAGTTGTCTGTACTCTTTTGGATCAGCCGGAAGTAGCTCATCACATTGATTCTTTGGGCCGATATAAGTGAGAAAATGCTTTCTCCAATCATCTTCCTCTTCTTTATCGCCCCCAGTATTGACTGCACATATCGAAGTGTGATCGATGCTGGGGGTTGATATTATTTTGATTTGTAAGTATTTTTCCTCTGTACCCAATACTCCAGCTAAATAAGCTAAAGCGTCGGCATGATAATATTTCTTGTAAGGTAAATATTCAAGCGTGGCTTTGTCAAATTTGCTCATTCTATCGGTAACGAGTTTTGCATAGTCGACCATCTTGTCGTTCTTCTTGTATTGCTCGAAATAGTGATACACTATCAGTAATGAACTAGTATATACTGATAATTCAGGAATGCCGAGTTCTAATGCCATATCCAGGCCATGAATCAATGTTTCGTACTCCGTTACATTGTTTGAGGCTTTGAAATTTAATCGTATGGACTTCTTGATTCTGTAGTTGGAAGGTGTTATCAGTATAATTCCTATCCCTGACCCAACAGGTCCTGTGGATCCATCTGTAAGAAGCCTCCATCCTTTTTGTATGATACATTCAGCTCGTTCTTCAAAGGACTATGAATGTTTGCCGACGTCATCTTCTTCTGTTAGATCAGGATCGTGTTCTTCCCACTCTAGATCTTCAACTGGGAAGTCTGCCAAAAAGTCAGCCACTGCTTATCCTTTTTCCTAGGTTCTATGCTCGAATTTGATATCATGTTCTCCCAAACTGACAGACCATTGTTGCACTCTACGTAATTTCTCCTTCTTAGATAGCACTTCTCAAAGGGGGATAATTTGTCATGACTTTGACTAAATAAGCTTAAAAATAGTGTTTGAGCTTCTGTGAAGTATAGACGAGTGTTAGGAGAAGTATCTCTATTTTAGAGTATCTTGTTTCTGTCGGCGTAAGGGTTTTGCTGATGAAGTACACTGGTTTCAAAATTTTATCTTTAAGTTATATGAGGATTGTACTTACAGAGTTTTCTATAACTGCGAGATAGATTAACAGTTCCTCATTTTTGGTCAGAGTGTTCATCACTGGTGATTTCCCAAGATACCGTTTAAGTTATTGGAAAGTTACTTCATATTCTTCTGTCCAGACAACCTCTTAGATTTGTCGTTTGTTGCCTCTTATGGTTAACTTGTGAAGTAGCATGAACCACCATCTACATCGATCTAATGACTTGGAGACAAATCTGTTGATAGCTGTAATCTTCCCGGTGAGTTTATGTACGTATTTCTTTATTTTTGGAGAGAGCATGGAGATCAGAGCTCGAATCTGATCGGGATCAACTTTGATTCCCTTTTAACTGATAAGATGCCCTAAAAATCGGCCATAGTCTACTCCGAATTGACATTTGTCTGGATTGAGTTTCATTTTGTATGACTGTAATATGTTGAAAACTGTATCAAGATGTTCAATATGATCTTTCTTATTTAGGCTTTTGCAGAGCATATCATCAATGTAAACTTCGACGGTTTTTCCCAAGTGCTTTTTGAACATGCTCGTTACTAGCGGCAAATAGTTTGTTCCAGTATTTTTGAGGCTGAATGGCATGACTTTATAATAATAGAGGCCTCTTTCGGTGATAAAGGTGGTTTTCTCCTGGTCTTCATCGAGAAGATGTATCTGATTGTATCTTGAGGCTGCATCCATCATAGACAGAAGTTCATGTCCAGCTGTAAAATCTAAAATTTTGTTGATGATGGGAAGAGGGAAACTATCTTTCGGCGTATGTTTGTTTAGATTCGTGAAATCTACACAAACTCTGACTTTCCCATTCTCCTTTGGAACTACTACTATGTTTGAAATCCAGTCAGGGTATTTGGCATCTTGAATAAAGCCATCATTGATTAATTTATCAATTTCTTTATTTACCTCATCTCAGAGACGTGGTGAGAGACTCATTTGCTTCTATTTGACTGTTGTAGCTTGATCTCTGATACTTAATTTGTGATAGGCCTTTGTTGGGCCAACTCTAGGCATTTCTTGGAATGTCCAATCGAATACATCTTTATTGGTTCAAAGGAAATGTATTAGAGCTTCTTTCTTCTATTGGACAAGCCTGGTACCAATGTACGTACCCCTGCTATGTCCATCGATTTAATATACTTTGTACGCTCAACTGTTGAAGGCTGGTCATCAGAGTGACCAACGCCTTATAATTGCTATGAAGCAAAGTTCTCAGAGGTGACACAAATGGCAAATACTGTGTTTTCACAAGCTTGAGAAAGCTTTTGACTTCCTTTGATTTCATAGATGCCTTCGTTGTATTGAAAACGAAGTGCTTGATGGTATGTGGAAGGTATTGCTTACATGTTGTGTAACCAACAGCGTCCCATTATCCCCAAGTATCAGGATTTTGTATTGATGACATAGAAAATAACATCGAGTGTGGTTGGTCTAGCTATGATTGGTAAAATGATTTTATCGACTCGTTCTTCTTTAGATCTATTGAAGCCACTGATATCAATATCGTTTGGTATAACTTTGTCGGTCAACCCTATCTGCTCGATTGTGCTTTGAAAAAGGATTTTAATACCGCTGTCGTATCTATCATCATTGTATGCATGACAAAATTCTTCATCTTAAGCATGATGGCTAGTACGTCATGATGTGGGAACTTGACATGACTTATATCACAACCCTCAAAAGAAATTCCAGTCTACCGATTGCTTGATTCGGGCAAGAGTTTAGCTTCTTTATCCTAAGCCGTGAGATCACAACACTCTATTAATCTCCTTCTTTTATACTTGGTTGAATTGTTTATCTGTGAATCTTGATCATGTGATTGAGGTAGAGGTGGTAGAAGTGCTTTTCCGCCGACTGCTCTTCGACCTACTTCTTATAGCTTCCTTCTTATATCCTTCCAGATTAATAATGCACTCATGCATTCTTCCGTCTTTGAAAATGTATTCCAGCAATCTTTGTATGGCATAGTAGTGATCAGCTTCATGATGTGTTACCTTATGGTGCATGCAATATGGTTTGCTTTCAATCAGTTCTAGAGGTTAAGCTGCACGAAAGAATTCGTTTTTTCCATTAAAGGATAGATTGTTGAAATCTTGACATTCAGCTTTAGAAGGATAGGCTTAGGTAAAAAGTTTCATTTTCGCAATTTTCCTGTATCTGTCTTAGCTCGTTTCTTGTCGCCCTGAACATTAGTGTTGCGTTCATTATTCCTATCTGTAGGTGAACCTTTCGTAGCTAGTACATTTTTAGTAAATTTATGTCTTTCAGACATCATCCTCTCCAGGTTGATATATTCATTGACCTTTTCAATCATGTTTTCCAAAGTTGAGGGTTTGTTCAAGAAAAGGTGCTCCTTTGTTTTACAATCGAGTTGTAGTGCATTGGTAAACGTCGATATAGCTATTTTCTTATCGAAATTATCAACTTTTATGGCAAGCTCGAGAAACTTCTTTAAAAATGCTTCAAGCTTCTCCCCCCGAGCTTGTTTGAGATTGATAAGAGTGTACAAGTTCTCTTCTTTATCCTTGCTATGAGCATAAGTCTTGACAAAGATCTTCTGTAATTGGTCAAAAGCAAGGATGGAATTCTCAGGTAGATAATGGAACTGGCAGAGTGGCTCGCCTTGGATACTTAAAGCGAACAATCGACAAAAAATATAGTTTAAGTTCGAATATAGTCCCAATGAATCTCGGAATTGTTGTACGTTTTCACTAAGATCTGTGCCTTTGTATTTGCGAATCTTCGGAGAATGGAATCCCTTTGGAATTTTCATATCGAACAACTCTTTAGCAATCAGATTGACTTGTACTTTGCCCAAATCGTCCTTACTACTAAGAGCTTGAGCTTCTATTAACTCTTTAATCATCTGATCCATATGTTCTTGTGTGATGTATTGGAGAGAGGCTGGAACTATATATCTGACGTGCAGGTTGGGGATTATGATTGCGGCTTCCCTCGCTCAAACGTTCACGAACTGGCATCCTGGATTGACCTTCTCGTCCCAGATAAATTGAGGCTTCTGGTATCTGATGATTATTATGGTTATTTCGAGAAGCTCCTTTGCCAGTGGCGCCTCTAGGTCCCAACCTATTTCGTGTTAAAATCTTGGATGTCGCAGGTATGGCCTCACGTTCCCTGGGAGCTTGATCCTGTTGATTGTCTTACAAAACTTTTAAGGCAGTCTGTAGTGTTTTCATCTATTCTTCATATCAATTAAACTCCAATTGTCGAGCTCGACGCTCTTCTTTGAGTTCCTGTTCACGAAACTCTCGGTCATGCATTAACTAACATACGAGTTCGTTGTGCTTCTTTGCCTCGGCGTTGAGGTTCGCCCTTAGTTCTGCTAGTTGGTTGGGTTCTATGGATTGCTCTTGGATAATCACCGAAGTTGGTCATTTAGGATTCACCATGATTGAATGTTGATCTTGGAGTAACTGTCTGCCTTAGGATTTCGTAAAATGTTTTCTTTCCCACATATGGCGCCAAATGTAAAGGCCAAATTTTGTAGCTCAAATGGTTGTTACACCACATGTAGTCATGTACCTGTGACACAAATATAACAATAGAGAATATAAATTGACACAGGTGTTTAGCGTGGAAACCTCTGAATAGGTAAAAACCACGACCTCAGTTAGAGTATTTAGTAAAAGAGCTTTATTGGTTGAGATTGAAATCTCTAGATTACAATTCGAGATCTTTTTAGCTGGAAAAACTTGGTCTCCTTCTCCTCTGTAACTTATTCTTTTTATATACATCATTGTAGATGTCATCTCTTCTCTTATCTCTCTCATCAATGGAACCTCTCTGTCATCTCTTATCATTAACAGATTGGAATTACTATGTGATTTGAGAGAGAAAAGAATATCTCTCAAATTTCTAAGAACAATCACTCGATTTTGAAACTAAAACGGCGATAGATGATGCTCTGATTCATGAGAAATATGGTTTCAATTAAATCCATGAGTTTAGTTAGGCTTTCTCATCCATGAAAATCATATTTGAGATAATCTCTCAGATTTTAGGGTGTCCAAGTTTTGACATTTGATTCATAAGTGGAACTAAGGGTGATGATGGATTTTGATTCTTTATTAATGGTTTTGAAGCTATTAAGTTCCTCATATGTATATCAAATGCTTATGGCATAGTAGTAGGACTGCAGTTTGCTATGATGGCCGCATTTTAGGTGCATATATGTGGCCATTATGGACTCGAATGTCCTTACCACTTAGACTTGATTACCACAAGTGCGTCCTTAGCTATAATTCAAGGTTTTCCCGGTTCTCCTACTAATGTGAAACTTGGTAAATAAACACTACCTTCCGTGGGAGGGATCTTCTGGAAACATTATTCGACTTCTAAACTTCAAAATGAGTTCTGCCGTAAGCACGTCAGCTAAAGAAATTTACAAATTGAAGGTAAAAAAACGGTGTCTATGGCATAGGCACGCAACTAGACATGCCATTTTGGATTTACAAAATGTTAACCGTGACTTTACTTCAAAAGTTGGTGTAGAGCTCAGTCCTCTGCTTAAGATGGACTGAGATAGAAAAATGACCATAAATATGTTTCTATCAGAAAGCTGAATAACTAGTATAATACCGCTAAGCAGTGGGGAGACCAACGCGACAATTAAAAACCATGGCAGTGGCATAGGCACTCAACTAGACATGCCATTTTGGATTTACAAAACGTTAACCATGGCACCACAGAAGAGCATGTACTTTAAAGACTAGGCAAATATAGTTTGGCTAGCAACTACAGAAGAGCATTTGCACTCGGCTTGTCATTTTGACTTCAAGTCATACATAGAAAGCCAAAATGTAAAATAAGAGCTACATTCGACTTACCAATTAAAAGCCAAATTTCCTTGCCAAGTTTGGCTATCATAGCCAACATGGCTTTTATCTTCAATAAACTTTAAAAACAAGTGATATGCGATCTCTCTAAAATCTCACAATTTGAAGGAAAGTATGACATGGCAGGTTTGGCGATATACCTTGGAGATTATAATAGAGTCGAAAAGGTTATTTGATTTTTTACTCATGTTTAGTTTGACTTTGGCAACCAGAATTTGATTAAACAAAAGTGGATGCTCCATCTTATATATATAAAAAATGGTTTTTTTTAGCTTTTACCCTCCACATTTTATGCCTGTAATTCGTCGTTTAACCCTTTTTTTCTCTTTTTCTTTTTATTTCTTTTTTTTAAGCAAACAAGAAATATATAGGCCTAAACGGCAACAACAGACATTACAGAGTGTACCAAGTTTAAAGCCTCCAACGGCTGAGAACAAAAAATGGGGGAGGAGGTAACTCCCCTCCTAGCTAAAACATGAGCCTCAATATTACAAGATCTAGGAATAAATGAGAATCGAAATTCAAGAAAATAAGAAGAGGCAGCCAACAGATCGGGTGCGAGCGTCAGGGCTCCCCATGACAGGTCATCTAATCTCAACTCAAAAGCTCTGACCAGGCGCCGGCAGTCGGTCAGGATAAAAATGCGCTCAATACCCAGTTGGTGTGTTGCTTGAATCCCCCTGATCACTGCAATTGCTTCCGCCTCTTCCGAGTCGTCCGCTTTTGCTGAGTCAAAACCTTCACAAATGATAGAAGAGTGAGAATCTTTAATGGTAAAACCAGTTCCTCCCAAGGAGTAGGGATTTCTCCAGGCGGCGTCAACAGTGACGACGTGCCACCCCTCTGAAATGACAGGCCAAGTAAACTCCAGAGTGTAGTGAAGGTCCAAAGGTGGGGGTTGTTGGGTTGTGATGTAGCTCAAAGCAATTTTGATGGCTTTCCGCGGGTAAGGTTTGATTTTGTCAAAAATAAGTGCATTCGATCCATCCATATAACTTAGGTAAAGGCTCCAATCATGCTCCAAAGAGTGATGGCATCAAACGCATCTTTGTGCTGGAGGGTGAGAGAGTTCAAAATATTCTCCACCGAGTCAGAGTAGGCAAGGTAACTTGGGTCGGGATGGAGGGCAGAAGCCGTCCAGTAGTCCTTGATGTTTTTACAGAAAAACAAGGCTTGCGTGGTAGATTCTTCTTCCTCGCCGCACCTAGGAGAGACCAGGTCCCCATTGTCTTCTCCATGCCAGAGTCTGAGCTTTGAGGGGAGCCCGTTATGCAGGGCTTTCCACAAAAAGAATTTGAGGCGGAAGGGAAGCTTGAGGTTCCAAATTCTCTTCCAACAATTGCTGTCAGGCTGGGGGTTTATGTTGTCTTGGGGGTTCTGGATGGGAGTTATCATGGAGGCATGGTAGACCGATTTGACAGTGAGGATCCCATTTTTTTCTCTTCTCCATCTGAGTGTGTCGTTGGTCTGATGATTACTCAGCGGGATCGCCAATATGTGATTTGCAATATCTTGGTAAAAAGGGATTGAATCAGAGCGACATTTCAGGTGCGGTTATCTTGGCAAATGAGGTCGGCCACCTTAGAAAAATCTTTGTGGTTTTGTGTGGGTCCTGAGGGCCGGCCAAAAGGGATACCCGGGATCTATGGCTCAAGCCAGAAGTCCACCTGCTTGCCATCTCCAATGTGCCAGATAAGGTCCTTGTTTGAAAATAAAAATAAAAAATAATTTAACATTAAGTAGAGTTTAGTTTGTGTTTACCTCGAATTTTGGGAAGTTGCTCTTCACTCTTTCCACTTCCCATGTTATGTTCAGTTGAGATGAAGGTAAAAGATGGAGAGAGGGGAGTTTAGAGATGATAAACTTGGGTTCACTTGGAAACCCAACGGTCATATCCAATTTGATACGTATCTCAATGCAAAATTGTATTCTTGGGTTTTTTAAATTTTAAAATTACTCAATTGAAGTTAACAGAGTTTGATTGATCGGGCAGGCAAGATTTCGGGGGTTAAAGCTAGTTTATAGTAACATGGGGTCAATAATGTCAAAATGTGGAGTTTTCTTTGAAATTTTACGATTGAGGAACAACTACAGTACCTCTCTATATTAATACTTTAGGGGTATTTTCTCCAATACCACTTCAAGGATATTCTACTATGGCATGCGCCTTTTATTATATCAAGTAATCTGACCGAAGTCTTCAACAACAATGTCAAACCATGGGCTTAGGTATCTTCTTATTGAGGGTGATGTTTTGTAGTTTTGGCATGAAATAATTAAATAATAATTTTTGTTGCAATAGGTGACACACCTGGGGGTGTAGCTCAATTCATTTGACTAATCAAATATCAAAAGACTCAATGGAGAGTGCTTGCCCAGGCAAGAGACCAGGATTCGAATCCCTGCATCCCCACAAACATTTTTTGCCTTTTTATTAAAACATTGGTAATAGTTAAAGTTTACAGAGGAATTAGCTCCACGACGAGCTTTGAAGTAGAGCAACTAGTAAATTGATAATAGTTAAAATTTACATTGAATAAGTAATCAATCACAAGCGGGGGTGTAGCTCAATCTTTAATCTTATGAAGATTGTTCTTGGAGAGCGCTTACTGTTGCCTTACTCAACCATAGCCAATAGTGAGAGAGAGTTACAGGGTTCGAATCCATGTTTTAGTTGAACCTCAAAAGGATAATGACCTTAATTTTCACAATGTTTTTCTCACACTTTTTTTTTTGAAGAGCAAGCTGGGGTTGAAACCAGACTCCACTGCTCTATAGACTAACAGAATTTACAAAAGAGAGCTCTCAATTAAGGAGGAGCTGCAAGGAAATACTACCTACGCAACACCTAACTAACTATACACTAACAGATCTCATATTGAAATTGAACCTGAGTAGAACTCCATCTTCACTTTCTGAGATAAATCTTCCCACTGCCGGCCTCTTCAATGATCAAGGAAAGTTCACTAGAGAAGACACTTAGTAGCAATTCAATAAACCCCTCTGCAGGTTTTATCTTGGCAAGATTATCAGCTACAGCATTGGCTTCTCTAAACACTTGAACTATGATGCAAACTGTAAAAGAATCCATCAACTTCTTGATTCTCTCTACAATTCTTCTAGCCTGCCCAGGGTGGATTACCATTCTTGTTTAACAAATGGGCAGCTTCACCTGAATGAATCAGTATATAGAATAACTCTTGGTATATGTCTTTTTTTCGCCACCAAGAGACCCTCTTCAACACCTTGAAGTTCGTGGATGGTTATGCTTTGAGGTCTAACTCTTCCAGCAACTGCTATCCCTAACTCATCCCTGATAAGAGCTCCAAAGCCACCCGCATCCTCAGTAAGGGATCCATCTGGAGGTTTAACCCAACAACATTTGATAGGCTCCTTGATATTCAGTTTGTTGAAGAGGTTCCAATCCTGCACGCATTGTCTATTCTAGTATTTCTCAGACACTAGTTTAGCAGTTTCCATGTATATTCTCTCATTTCAATATAAGATATACTTTGCTTCCAAACAAAACAGATATCGGATTGAGAAGTATGCCTGAAATCCGCCAGAAGTTGCCCACTTTCACAGCCTCAAGCTCTAACACTGTTTCCCAGACCTAACTGAGCGCAAATAGGGCTAAAATAGGATATCAAACATGTTTGATAGTTTGTATTCCTAAGATGGGCAAGAGTTGCATTATGGTTGGATACATTTGTACAGAATCGAATAAGAATAAGCTCACTGACGAACTATTTTAGGTCTGCCTAATTTTTTTATTTTTTATTTTGGAAACGTACGCATGCCACCTAAAAAACAAGGTCTACCTGAAAATTTCTCAAGTACGTGAGGGATGCTGTAACCCTGTTTATAAGAAAATGAAGTAAACTAATGAAATCTTATAATAATGGAGAATAATGTACTTGACAACTCTTTTCCTCTAATTCAACAATTTCCGTAATGACTGCTTAAACAGATGATCTAATGTACTGGAATAACTACAAGGAAAACTAAACAGAGAGAGAATATACAGAAACTGGGGAGACTACATCAACATATGCCTCAATCTAGTGGTTTATGATTCTTCCTTGACAAAGAAGCTTTGTGGTAAGCAAAAATCTTCCTCTTGATTCAGAAATTCTGTCTCATCGTCATCTGGTTTCTGTAGTTTGGCAGGGCAAAAAACAAGATTCAAGTAAAAACGCTTTTACTAAAATCCACGGATCTCTGAGAATCTCCAATCTTGATATCTTATAAGAAGCATTAATATCAATGTTTGACATACAACTACCTGAGTTTCTCATAATGTGTTGTAAGTAGTGGTAAAAACACTATCTAATGGTGCTCTGCAGCTAAGAATGAAGAAGTAACAGACTACCGACGGTTTCGCTTTTTTTACAAAACAATTTGGTATCCACCACCACCTCTTAATTGCTATACATTTTTAAACCCAGGTCACCCTTGTCAGCACACTTAAGAAAAGAAAAAGTTGCAATCACCAATTTCTTTTACTTGAGTAAAACTAGTGCAAGAAGTAAAATTTCTCTTCTTTAAGTGTTTGAGACCCCATTTTCAGTATAGCCATAGGAGAAAGAAAAAAAAATCCTTATACGTCCACAAAAATAGAGCACCATTGAAGAATGGTCTATTGAGTAGAAATAGGAACAATACGGAGTTTGCCTTTGCCTTTGCCACATGCCAGCTCAGGCAAGGAAAATAATAAATTTCTCCAGGCAAGGTTTTCTTGCCGTGTTTTCTTAATCAGATAGATGAATAGTCAATTAAATAGTATGGAGTTATCTTACCAACATATCTAGGTTGTAGAAACTATCGAGCAACTGCAAAACCTCATCTGGGGAAAAATGGCGATCAAAGCTGTCAAAATGAGTTACCAAAACGTCAGGAAAATGTGAAACTAATAGATATTTTTTGGTGAATCTGAATTTAAGATCTAAAGGATTGTCCGTTAAAACAAATTGACCAGATGGGAAAGCTAACCTTCTCCTCAAGAATTCTGTTAGGCCATAAAGAACAAAGTGTCGATGAATACCTATACAGACACAATAATTGACATAGGTCAAGATTCATGATGTGCACTTAAATGTAAGCATAGAAGAGAACAAATGTCTCAACAAAAACACCAATAACGACCATATGATAAATGAAAAAGTAGGCACTGTAACAAAATAGAGTTACAAAGGTAGAAAGCGCTCATTCTCTGCTTCTTCACCTACTGATTCCCCTCCTCGTCTCTCAACAGTTCCAAGTTCCAACACCCACAGTATCAGACCATAACGAACTATTATACAATTGCCGGTGGGGAAACGACCAAAGTTTCTAAACAGATTTTAGAGATGTGGAAAAGTAATATGTATTTCTCTTGATCACAACCCAAGAGAAAGTTGTGTTTTTATAAGTGTAATTGTTACAGAGATAACCCAATGATACATAGAGATATTAACGTATCTAAACAACTAGAGATTTATCTAATCTTGAAGTCTATCTCTAATCCTTTCAATCCTTATCTGATATATTATTCTCAACATCCCACCTCAAACGAAACTTGGAGTTTGCAGACATAGTGAACTTGGATCGAAGAACTACACACTGTGATCAAGGTAAACTTTTGGTGAATATGTCAGCAACCTGGAGATGTGAAGGTATAAATTGTACTCTTAAGAAACCCACATAAACTTTTTCTCGTACGAATGAACTGGATTAGCTGACATTGCTATTGCACTTCGATTGTCACATAAGATTATTGCTAGAGTGCGAAATGAGATACCGAGATCTTGAAGGAGGTAGGAAAGTCATGTGATTTCTGCTGCAATGATATTCAGATTCTGCACTCAGATCGTGAAACGGTTGGCTTTTTTTTGGCACTCCACGAAATGAGATTTTGACCAAGTAAAACAACATCTAGCCCAATCAGCGTCAGAGTATGCCAACAAGTGAGGACGACTTTGAGAATAAATGTTGAGACCATAATTTAAAGTACTTTTAATATACCGAAGAATGTGTTTCACAACACAAAAATGGTCCTCCGTTGAGGCATGCATATATTGACAAACTGAATTTACACTGTAAGCGATATCCGGCTGGGTAATGACAAGATATTGTAATGTACCAACAATAGATTGATACAAGGTAACATCAGAAAATGGCTTACCGTTCATGGACAAATTTTGTCTAGCGGCCATAGGAGTAGCCAAGGGTTTTGAGTCGCTCATTGAAACTAGTTGAAGGAGATCATTCGCATATTTAGTCTGAGTGAGAAACAAACCAGATAAGGTGGAATGAACTTCAATTCCCAAAAAGTAATGAAGCAGACCCAAGTCCTTGTTGAAAAATTCACGACTGAGGCGAGCAATAAACTTGGAGAGCAAAGTTGAATTGCTATCGTCAACGTAAACGAGAAGAAAAATTATACCAACTCAATGGCGATAGACAAATAAGGTTGAATCAGCCCGACTACATGAGAAACCAATTTGGAAAAGGAAAGAACTGAAACGTTCACGCCATGCTCGAGGAGCTTGTTTAAGCCCATAAATGGCTTTATTCAAAAAACATACATGATCTGGATATTGAGGGTCCGTGTAACCAGGGGGTTGGTCCATGTAGACTTCTTCACGGAGGTGGCCGTACAAGAAAGCATTCTTGACGTCTAACTGGCGAATTTCCCAATGAGCAATAGTAGCCAATAAAATAAAAAGACGACTCGACTGAATGTTTCGTCAAAATCAAGACCATGAAGTTGATTATAACCCTTTTCCACAAGATGCGCCTTATGGCGCTCAATGGATCCTTCAGAGAGCAATTTAGTTTTGAAAACCCACCGACATCCAACAACATTAGCATTCGGAGGGCGAGGAACTAATGTCCAAGTCTTGTTTTGATGTAGTGCACGGATTTCATCATCCATGGCATCGATTCACTCCGGGTGTTTAGAGGCAGATTTGAAACCACGCGGCTCCTTTAGTGCAAGTAACGATGAACCTTCTTGATCCATGGCAAAAGATGAGATTGGGGAGGACAAGACCTGTCGGTCTGATACCATAAACAGATTTTAGAGATGTGGAAAAGTAATTTGTATTTCTCTTTATCGCAACCCAAGAGAAGGTTGTGCTTTTATAAGTGTGATTGTTACAGAGATAACTCAATGATACATAGAGATATTAACGTATCTAAACAACTAGAGATTTATCTAATCTTGAAGTCTATCTCTAATCCTTTCAATCCTTATCTGATATCTTATTCTCAACAGTACGAAAACATAAGGAGGGGGAAGGAGAAGGAAAAAAATATATATATATATATATATATATATTTTATTTTATTTTTTTGGGGGGGCACATAAATATTTAAGGGTTTATCTCTCTTGTTTCTGGAAATACTTTCGAAAGTGCTTATCATCTCTTCGCTGTTATGCTTTACCGCCTCTGCCTTGACAGAAATGAAATAGCGGCAAGACTCTCAAGTATCTCATGAATAACATTAGGTTTGAAATCTATGTGAGACTCTAGCTGAATTTTATAAGTGTAAATGAAAACTTTTCTGCTAGAGAAATTTGTACTCTGTGGGGTCTGAAACCCCAGTTCTAAATGAAGACTCTGAAGCGCCAAAATAGTGTGTGACGGTGTTGGGAATAATTGGAGATGCAAGCGGGGTTTTGCTGCAAAATCTACATCTTAATCAAGTCCTCTTCCATGAGATGCGAGCACTGGACAGGGAACTATGCCTTGCAGTTGAGACTAAGATTACAAGGCTATGGGCTGCTACAGATTCTGTACTTTTTGCTGCTATGGTGAAAGGAAGAGCACTGCCAACATGGCAGTGCATGGCTATGCTAAAAGATATCAAGCAAAAACTTTATGAATTACATCCATTCGCAATTCTTTCCATGGGAAGAAAAACTTCCTTTTATAATGTGGTTAATCTTAAGTCTTTACCAATTAGAAAATAAACGCGGCATATAAGCACTTGGTATGTAAAGAATGCATGTGATCCAACAGATAATTCCATCGTTTAAATTCCCACTATAATAAACCCAACAAAATCTCTTCTAGGTGCTTAACACGTTATCCATTCACGCCCCATTAAATTTTCAAGAAACATTATCTCCTTGTGTAAGTTTTAGTCCCACGTTGGTTTACAAAAGAATCTATAAGGTATCAAGACACATGGTATACAAATGTACTTCTAGTCGATGGCGGGTACCTTTTAATTTAGCAATGGGATATATTTCAAGAGCTTCCAACACCCTTAGCTCCAACTCAACCTGTGAACTCTCCTAATTACACAAACAAAGAAAACCCATGATATCAACACCAAATTTGACGCAAATAACTACACAAAATCACAACAGCAACAAAATGTAAAAAAATGAAACCTTGGGAAGAGACGATGCAGATGAAGGTGGAGCTTGGGATTGAGAGTGTACAGACATGCCATCTTGAGCCTCCTCTTCTCCAGCAACAACTTCCATCTTTTGCTCGATTTCGACCTTAAAATTTAAGTTTCTGAAACAACATTTGAATCTAATTTAGGGTTTCGTTTAGTAATTTAAACACTATTAAGATCAAATTCAATCAAAGAGAGTTTATACCTTTGAGAGATTAGTGAGTTGGAACCCTAGAAAGTTACAGTTGGAGATGAAAATGGTGAGAAAACTATTTGTTGGAGATGATATATAAGTATCTCCAACAGTTCGCAAATCAGGGCGAAGCCAGGACTTGACTTGAGTCCACTAGGGTCAAAAAACAGAACGAGGGGTTCGGGGACATCAAAAAAAATTATGAAGCATTTTAGGGTATTTTAGTATTCTTTATATTAGAACTTATGTAAAGTTAAAAAAATTATAAAACATATTAGGGTATTTTAGTATCACTTATATTAGAACTCATGCTTAAAATAAATAAAAAATTTAGAAGATAGTGAACTTGAACCTTTGTTTAGGTAGTCAAAACCAACAAACTTGTCCACTAGACCAATAACAATTATATAATTAGAATTGAATGGGGTAATATATATATATATACAAATTATGCATATATGTATAATTTTTAGCTATTTGATAAGTGATTTCTAGCAAATCTAGTGAGGTCATTTAAACCCACTGGTCTCCCTAGCTTCGCCCCAGATGTGCCCCAACATAAGGTATTCAGAACGTTGGGCCTCGGCGATAAAATGTTTTGCGGCGCCAGTACCAGATACCAATGGTCGTGCTTCAGGGCGTCCACTTTGTACACATGTTTTTAATAAGAACATTTTCAGCTAATACTTGGATTAGGCACTCTAACGGTTAGCATATGTTTAAATCACAATGCTTGTTATTAGAATATTTTTGTAATCTAGTGAGGATTTCTAACCATTAGATTCATATGTAAGAGGAAAACTTTACTACAAAAAATATATCTAAACTCACACTCTTATGACCAATTATATGTGTACATTTAAAAAGGTTGTACGTTTACAATGTTTGGAGAACGGCGTTTAATTGCGCTATAAATGCCTAACATTAAATATTAGTTGTTGATTTGGGCAATCTAATTTACATTAAATATTAGTTAGTGATTTGTGGGAAATGACAATGTTGAATTTATTCTATTTTGGGTAATGAAATTGACACATAAAAGTAAGTCGTGAATTTATTGTTTGTAGTTAATTTAGTTCACATATGGATTTTATTTTACCTTTTATAATTACACAATGTGCAGAAAAATTACAAATTGTATTATCCTGAATACAAGGCTAACATTTCCTTGACACATTTAACTAGTGCACGACCAGGGGTGGAGCTAGAATTGTCATCCAGGGGGTTCAAAAATTGGGGCAAGGATTTTTTTAAGCTCATTAGATAGAATAACTAGGTTGAAGATGGGGCTTGAACCATTGTCTACACAATTGCAATGACAATGATGAACCAATTAGGCTACAAACCCTTTATGATACAATATTCAGGGGGTTTAAATATATAAATTTTTTACTAAGTGAACTTTTTTGTGTCAAAAATGCTACCTCAATGGGGGGTTCCGGACGGTCAGGGGGTTCAAGTGACCCTCTTGGAAGACCCCTGGCTCCGCCACTGTGCACGACTAGGAAAAAAGAGAGGTGTAATTGCATAGTGCACATGAAACCTACTAATCTGTATTGTCACGAACATGTGACCAACATTTTTTTAGCGATTATGTTGGTTGTATGTGTATAAGATGCACATTTATACATATTTCATTAAACAAGTGTCCAGACCACCTGAAATGTTTCTAATATCAAACATTTCCCGCATACTAGCCCCATGGCCTAAAAGCTAGTTCGCTGTTGAATCTAAAAATTTAATGGTAAGAGCAAATTTTACAAAACTTCAATTACTCCACGCGAGGTCGGAGCAAAATTTGTTTGTTGGTATTTTTGGGTTGTAGCTAACCATTGGAGTTGTTCCAATGAGTCCTCAAACCAGACCAAAGGTAGGTTCGGTCCGAACCTAAATATTGTTCTAAGTTCGTTGAATTTTAATTTTTTTGCATTATTATTTCCATCACTTTATCTTTGCTCTCTCTCTTCTTCTTCTCTCCTGTAAACCCCGCGGAGCTCCTCCAACAGAGACACTCTCTCTCCTCCATTTCATCTCCCCCAACAAAAACCCTAATTTCCCCCAAATTATTACATCACAATTCCTAATTCGATCTCCAAACAAACCCTTCAAATTCAAGTAAGTTTTTGCACTCTCATCATTCACCAAACCCTAATTATCAGATCAACATTTCACTTTTATCATCATCATTGCTTTAGGGTTTTGTTACTCTTACTGTGTTTTATCTAAATTTCAGCTCTGTTGTTGCTCGCTTTTGTTTTACTGATCTAATGCTAGATTTTAGTAGGAATTAGGTGTTTTCAGCTTTGATCTCACTGGGATTGTGGTGGAAATTGTGGGTTGTGCTGGTTTTGAACCATGGGGTGGGGGAATTAGGGATTTGAAGTAAGTTTGGGGTTAGGGTTTGTTGTTTTGTTGGTTGAATTTGGGTGGGAAGTACTTGAAATGAGCAAATGAGGGATTTTTTTTTCTGGGGGTGTTTTGTTATTGTTGATTCTAAGCTGTGTTTGTTGTTAGGGGAAGTTGGTATTGATTTGATGTATATTTGAAAGTTACTAGTTATCATTGGGTCATAAATTTAGGATTTTTAGCTGGCACCCGATTTATCGAATGACAACAGGAACTACAGCTACTGTGGCATTGAGGTCATATTACTACTCATGGTCAGTCTAGATTCTTGTTGACAGCTTGTGGTAACTTAATGAGATTTGTTTTTTCATTACTGCTGATAAGCTGTATTTTTCTTAAGAGGAAAGTGGGTGTTTTGTTTTTACCGTAATAAATTTGGAAGTCAATGTTTCTTAGCTGGCGATATATTACACATTTTACACTTACTGAGAATCTGATCTTGACTCATTATATATTCTTTACTTATGGAGTGACAACTAGAAAGACAAATATTGTGGTATTTAGTTAATATTTACTACCCATGTAAGTCTAGCTTATTGTGAAAGTGCGGAAGACCAGATAGTCTTATAACATTGGCCTTCTAAGTAAATCCTCTAACACATCGAAATATTTCTAGCTTTTTCCTTAGCTCCAGAGTTATTTTATATTGTAGAAGTTTCTCAGACATGCTGGATCTTGGCCTTTTTATTCAGATTTATACTATTCTCATTCGTCTTATTACCAGTATCAGATACCTCATGATTGAACCTCATTCATCTGTGAATTTTTTTTTTGTGATAGCTCTTTTTATGTTTGATTACGTCCTAGTATCCAAGTTGGGTGCTAACTAGAAACACGAGTATTTCAGTTACTTTCGTTTAGTCTAGCTTTTTGTTAAAAACATACAGACCCAGAAAGATTATAATTCTTACCTTGTCAATTTATCCGGGAACACCTTATACGCTTGGGTTCAATAAACTATAAGTCTATAACTTTGTATTGGAACTTTGAGAAGATGGCCTTTGCCATCTTGATGTAGATATTACCTTCCACGATACATCTATGTACAACTTTCACACCTAAAATGTGTCAGACTTGTCTCGAGACATTATTATATGAAGTGTAGTTTATTGTCTTTCTTTACTATGTTGATTTTGGTTTGTTCACGTGCAGGATGAGGTCTGTGGGTTTCGGTTTATAGCACAATATTTACAGGCGAAGAGTTGGTTTGGGGACACACGTTTGGAGTGAACTTCTACTTTGAATCCCCCACATTCATGCTCTAAAACTTTCGACCTTTGCTTTAGGTAGATTTTTCCAGACTCTACAATTAACTTAGCATAATTTATAGGCTGGAGTATCTATGCCTAGTAACGAAGCTGCAGACAAGGTCCACAATTTCTTTGACAATGACAACTTGTCCGGGGTTCCACATCAGTCTCAAGTCGGAAGCAGTAACTGGCAGGCACTAAACAACAATCTTTGGGCTGGAAACCAGAGACAATTTGGGACATCCTTTAGTTCAAATCCAACAAATTACAATGTACAACATCAAAGTAAGGTTTATTTCACCATTTTACCCCCCTGAGTTGTCTCATAATTCTGTTTGTTATGCATGTCATAATGGTTTTAACAATGTGTATCTCTTTTCATTAATTTTTATTCTTGTAATGTATTCAATACTCACCTAATTTAGCTGATTCAGTGACTCACTGACATTTATTTTGTGTGTTTGTAGATTCCGAGGGAGGAAATGGCCGTCAATCTCCACAAAATCATGTAGGTACGAATCTTACGCAGTTATCTCTGAGGCCTGAGTTCCTGAGAAGCCAATCTGGAAATCAGCAGTTGAATATAAATGGCTTTATGCGTGTAAATCAGAATTTGAATTCAAGCCATAACAAAACATTACGAGAGAATACAGTAGCCGGGCATAATGTAACATCGAGAGGAGGGTTTTCTATGACCGAGTCACAGCAGGGGGATGTTCCAGAGCACAATCCTAACTTGATCAGAAAACCAGAAATCGCCGAGGCTCCAATAGGGTTTGACTTCCTTGGTGGCCAGCAGCAACACATGAGGGGTCAACAGTCAGGCATGCCACAATCTATGATGCCTTTATGGCAGCAACAGTTAATGCTTAAACAAATTCAAGACCTTCAGAAACAGCAACAACTTCAACAATTAAATCAAGAAGCACGACAACAACAAACTCAAATGAGCCAGTTACCGACCATGATCAATGGCACACCTATACGTGATACGTCTAATTCTTTTTGGCCAAGCGAGGGCATGGGAGGCGACTCTAAATTACGGAGTAGCCCACAAATGTTTATGGCTAATAACATGCACTGGGCACAGCAACATGGTGGCTCAGGGTCTCCTGCTATGCAAGGATATCCTAACGGAACCTTCTCTAATGAACAAGGTCAGCAATTACGTTCCATGGGGTTAGGATTAGCTCCTCAACAGTTCGATCAATCTTTGTACGGTGCTCCTATAGCTAGTACAAGAGGCGACTTGAATCAATACGCACATCTTCAAGGAGTTTCTCATGATCGTACTGCTATGTTTAGCAAGGCGCACCAAGTAGAGAAGTCTATGATGCATTCTTCACCTGTTAGTAATTCTTTCCAGGGTGATCAAGGAGCAGTATATCAAGACCAGGTTCAGGGGAAAAAATTGTTTGGGCATGCTCAAGTTCAAGGTCTGAATTCTGGAGTTCTACCCAGAAACTTTCCTCAAGTGAATTCCATATCGAGGAACATCGCGGTGCAGGGATTTCATGGGATGCATGAGCAAGGTGATTGGTTGCGTAACTCACAGGAAAAACCAGCGGCCCAAGTTGGGCCTTCTCAGGGTTTCACTAGTCTAGATCCAATAGAAGAGAAGATTTTGTTTAACACAAATGACAGTACTGGCTTCGGGAATGCGTTTGAAGGTACAGATTACATAAACTCATTTCCTTCCATCCAGAGTGGGAGCTGGAGTGCTTTAATGCAATCTGCTGTAGCAGAAACTTCTAGTGGTGACACGGGGATGCAGGATGAGTGGAGTGGCTTGAGTAATGTTGATAATAACTTGCATAGTTCTACACCTTTTACTTTGTTGGATGATTCAAATATGAATCCAGGTGGTCATTGCATTCAAAGTTTTCAGCAAAGCGAGAGGCTACAATCTGAAGTCTCTCATGAATCCATTCGACATTCTCCGAAGGAACCAATTACTTGGTTAGATCGGAGTATTCAACAAAAATCAAACATGGATGGGAGTCATCAAGTTCAATCACCCGCAAGTCTAGATTTCCCTTCACAAAATGCCTGGGCTGGACAAAGTTACGACCAGTCAGGAAATGCTGGACATTCTGCAAACAGTGAACCAAATTTTCAGAACACAAAGGGTTCGTGGGTACATCGCCAGAACATGCCTTTATTTAATATGGGCGGTGCACCTTTCCAGAAGCCAAATGGTTGGAATGTTAATGAATCACAATCACCGGGCGGAGATTCTCCGTTGAGACTCCGTGAGAATGAAAATGCTGTTTACCTTCCAAATTCCATGCCTAATTCAATGGGTGGGTTACGACAGTTGAAGTCTGGCAGAGGCAGTCCACAAATCAAGCAAGATCACTCGAATATGAATTTTGGTGTCGATGTACCAAATTCAAGCATTACAAATTCCAATCAAGAAATAAATCAACAGGTATCAAGTAATCATCACATTGAATTCGGGAAGAACATTCTTAATCCTTGTATGACTTTTAAAGGATATGATAATTTGGGCCAATACCAGCATCAGCAAAATGATGGTCTTCAAGTTTCGGAATCACCGATTAGTAATTATGACCGCGGAGGTGAAAAACATGGTAAGAAATTGGGGAACAGCCATCAGAAAGAGACGTCTAGTGATAGCTACAACTCTAACCAGTCACATCATACAATTTCCGGAGGGTCGGGAAGACAAAATTCGTGGTTGAGCGCAAGTGATTCTCAGGTTGTGGCCAGTGCTAGTCAAAAATCCGTGGGTCAGGATGCTCGTATACTCTCTGGGCCTCCTCGAAAGTTTCAATATCACCCAATGGGTAATTTGGAGGTAGACGTGGATCCTGCAAACACTACAAAACATGTCACACATCTAGAGTCTCTACGACAGCAGGGTACTCGGGGAGTAAAAAGTAATGAGCTAGGACATTTTGGAAATTCAAAATCTTCTGGCCGTGTTCCAGACAGAGCTATTGATATGGAGAAGGTGAGTAGTTGACTTGTAACAATTTTATTGATAATTATTGTTTTTAAAATGTTTTTTTAACTAGGCACTATTATTTATCTTATTTAACAGGAGTGTTTAGCTGATTTTCAAGAAAATGCAAAAGGGTCTGAGGAGGTACATCCTAGAGGTACTGTTCCTGGGTATGGATCAACGGTATCTGGTTCCTTTGATGGATTGGCTGGCCCAAGTAGAACACCTGAGCACACAAGGTACCTGAGTACTCTCTCACAATTTCCTTAAAGTTCTTTTTCTTTTTTGTTATTCTGTATTTTCTTTATGGTTCTTGATTCTCCTTTACTTGATCTCTTTAGTCCATTTGTAACTCTTTATTCAAATAAATCATAGCAATTAATTTGGTCTATTATATAGCTTATTTTAGCTAAGTCAAAATTTCAAATTAAGCAATGTATCTAATTATAATGTTTGAGCTCATTTTGAACATGGCAGTCAGAATATGCTGGAGCTACTTCACAAAGTTGATCAGCCAAGGGAGCACACCAATTTGAAAGACTTTGGCTCCACTGTTCATAAATCTTCATCGGTGATACCCGAACCAACTGCTTCCGATCCATCCCTTGCTCATCTTCAACAAAATCAATCGTCTATCCAAGGTTTTGGCTTACGACTAGCCCCTCCATCTCAACGCCAGCCTCCTAACCAATCCTTCCCCTCTCAGAATTTTCAACAAATACTTAACAATCTTAACTCGAGAAATGTAGATTCCGAGGTGGGGCAAAAAGGTCCTGTGCAGTCTTTACCTTCTGATATGTCCCAAAGAGAACAATGGGACAATATATCCAAGGTTTCACGTCAGATGGGCGAGGACGCGTCACACCAAAGAAATCATCCGCAACATCAACAAATGTCCAATGCAAGTGGACAAGTAACTACAACCCATTCTGTTAACACCACCAACCTAAGAAACTCGGCCCAACAACACATGGTCTTAGAGTCTGTCCCAGTTTCTCAGCCTTCTGTTATGTCAGGCATGAATCAGCATGGAACTTTTCCGAAAGTAATGCATAATGTATGGAATAATGTATCTATTCAGCAACGTGCACCTGGTGGTCCTCTTCAGAAGGTCCCCGAAACGTCTTCGTGGGGTGGAAAGCAGCTGCAAGATGATCAGGGTATCACAAAACGAGGTAGTCACCAGTCTGAATTCGGGGGATGTTCTATTAATTCTCAGCGACTTGGTTATGGCGAAGAGCGGCAAGAAAGAGAAAGTTCCACGAGATTTCCACCATCTGAAAAGATTGCCATGATTCCCCAAAAATCTGGTGTATTGCAAGAGCGAGAATCTACCTTAGCATCTGTCTCAATGGCAGCTCGTATGCATCCGCAAGAACCTGATAGAGGAGGATACCCCAAGAATCCTGCCCGATTCTCCCAAGCAGAGCACACACTTGCAAACCCTTCCACTTCTAATAGTGATATTGAAGCCTTTGGCCGCTCTTTGAAACCATCACATGGTTTTCAAAGAAGTTACTCCCTTCTACAACAAGTGCAGGACATGAAGGGCATTGAGTCTGATGCAAATATGAGGGGTGGAAAGAGGTTTAAAGGGCCAGATACTAGTCTGGATGCTCAACACCAAGCTGCTATGGGTGGAAAGCAATTGCATGGACTTAACAGAATGGCTGGAGATCTTGTAAGGACTGAACTAAATCCAGTGGCCCAACGCATATCATTTCAATCTGGGGATACTAAGATGCTAAGCTTCTCTTCGGGGGGAGGAGAAGATCAGAACATAAATTCATCTCCTCTCCGTGTTCTTAGAGATGCTCCTCCTCGAGATGTAACTGGATTTAGTAGAAACAACTTTGACATTCATTCTAGTCATATGAATGCATCCTCTAATCGAGCTGAACATCCTCAGATAAGTCCATCAATGGCGCCATCATGGTTTGAGCAGTTTGGAACATTTAAAAGTAGTCAGATGCAGCAGATATCAGATGCTGGAAAGATAACAAAAACACCGCCACAAACAGTCGTCTCTGGTCCCACAGCTGAGTATACAGCAGCACATACTTTAAAGGAGCAAATAAATGCTTCTGATGCTAGTGAGGTTGGTAAAGTCGAGCAAGGCGACATTGCCTTGATAATCAGTGAGCCCCCATCGTCCGTGTGTGCAGAGGCCATTGATAAGAGTCCAGCTTTGGAACCAAAGAAGCGCAAAAGCTTATCTTCAGAGCTTCTACCATGGCATAAAGAAGTAACTCATGGTTCCCAGAGGCTCCAAAATATAAGGTGCTTACTATATTTTCCATATTGGTTTGAACTTTTTTTTAGACACTACTGGTTGCTAAGTTTTTATTTTCATTTCAAACTCTATTTGTGATTATCTAAATTTTTCTTAGTTCCTTTTATTTTGATTTTTATTATGCTGAACTTGTTTATATTTGCAGCACGGCCGAACGAGACTGGGCGCAAGCTGCAAATCGCCTCATCGAGAAGGTATGCTCGTAAATGAAGTGATCCCCCAAAGTTGGGAGGGTTGTGCTTGCTACATTTAAATAACCCAAAGCTGTATGTGATTTACATCTATATGGAGTCAAGCAGGGATTCTGATGGGTTTGTTAATTTATGTCAGGCTGAAGATGAAGCTGAAGTAATAGAGGATGGACATCAGATGCTTCGACCACGTAGGAGATTTGTTTTATCAACACAGTTAATGCAGCAAATCCTTCGCCCTGCACCACCAGCAATCCTCTCTACGAATGCTACCTCAGACTATGATAGTCTAACATACTTCCATGCTAAATTAGCACTAGGCGACGCATGCAGTTTGATCTCTTCCTCAGGAGCTGATGAACGTGTGCCACCTGACAGTGCAAATACGTAAGAACTGCTCTTAAATTCAGAAGTACAGGGATATGAAGATTAAAAATGATTAGTTCTGTCAATGCATCTGGTTTAATCTGAAGCCTGATTAAGAAGTTAGGATATGAAATCGACCCAATCTGATAGTCTAAAATCTTGGATTGAATTTACAATATCTATATCCAACTCGATTGAGAATCCAATCCAATTTCATAAGACATTTACGATTTACCAAAGTTTTTTGAGCTTCACCATTTTTTTATTATTGCATATGATGCTCGATCTAGATTAGGTTTTATTAGTTTGAATTGGACTCATTTTGCAATAAATATTGGTTGTGTATGTGCGGGTGAGAGTTTGTCACCATCTCAGTCTTTCAAGCCTCTAGTTTGATATAAACGAGAATTGGAAATAGGGATCCTCGGTACTATTATTGACTTTCTGCATGTATGCATATTGTGTGGCACATAAAAGGGATAACCTGTAATATTAACCTCTCTACTTTTCTTATTTATTCAGGACATCTGTGAAGCTGAGGACGTCTGAGAGAATCTGCGATCAACATTACACTAAAGTTACTGAAGATTACATTGGTAGAGCAAGGAAGCTGGAAACTGATCTATTGAGGTAAGAGTCAACTTTGGAAATCCTCATACTGCGAGTCTTTCATATTATCTTAAAGGATATCCCACCCTCTGCATTGGCAACAAAGCACCTATTTCTGATAGTGTCATTATTTTTTCTGGTCTTATCTAAATATTTTACTCTTCCATGTGAAATCACTAGCTTTTTTAAACGTTTAATGCTGAAATTGTACTTGTTAGAGGTATATTGATGTACTCATTAGGTTAATTTATACCATACACTGTTTGACAACCATATAGTCATAATAAAATAATAGGGAGGAGAAGCTTGATCCATATATGTTTCAGTGGGTAAAAATGGTAGGATTATATCTTACCATGTTGCACTGTTGTCATTTACCCCCTTATTAATGTGCCTTATATTAATGTGCTAATACAGATTGGACAAGAGAGCATCAATCCTGGATGTAAGAGTGGAATGCCAGGATCTGGAGAGGTTTTCCGTCATCAATCGTTTTGTCAAGTTCCATGGGCGGGGTAATGCAGATGGGGCTGAATCCTCGTCGGCCTCTGGTGCTGTAGCAAACACACAGAAGCAATATCCTCAGAGATACGTCACAGCGCATGCAATGCCTAGAAACCTTCCCGAAGGGGTACAATGTCTCTCGCTCTAATAAACAAATAACGGACTCCTTCCGTTTTTTGTCATTGATCCTCCATATACTGCCCCCTCTTAAGACCTGTCTTTAACGTCACACTGGCATATGAATCCAAGAGAAAGTGGGGATGGGACGCGCAGATAGGGTAAGAAGAAAGAATTGATTTTCTGGCTAATTCCTTTGAAGTCGAGGCTTTTTGGGTAATTTATTCCTGGTAAGTCTTATAGGCCGGAAAAATGTCATTTTTGATCAGTATATATATGCGTCAGGTGTCTTTGTATATTATTTGTTGTTGTTTTAAATGAAAATTGGAAGGAATTTATATTAGCTGTCATCTTACAAGAGCAAAAAAGAAGAAGAAACAGTTGCAGACTTTCAGTAGTACAATTTATTTATCTTTCTGAAATGAAGGTAAGAATTAATTTGTCTGATGTCTTTAGTTGCAGTGGAGACTGTTTTAGGTTTCTGTTTTTGCAGGAACAGAAAGGGAGTTCTCACTGTTGCATACAAATATCCTGGACTTGTTTTTCTTAGAACTTTCCTATTAAAGTGGAGGCCTAAAGGGGACAGAATCTTTAAGTCTGTGTTGTTCAAAAGGTACATTATATATATATATTGACATAATTAGGACTGCCTTTTTGGAACTTGTAGAGGGCCAGGACAGAAAGGACCTCTCTAGCTTTGTATTTATTGGATATACTTTGGATAAAGGTACAGAAACTTCCAAAGATTTTGAAGATTTGTACAAACTAAAGCTTTCAGAGAGAGAGAGAGAGAGATTTCCTGATGTGGTGTGGGGTTTGACTCGGACAGAATATATCACATAGATAGGATCTTTGTCTATGGTTGTCCTTTGTTACTTATGATACATATGTTGCCTGAGATGTGTCACTGGAGTGAAGTACAAATATATGACATCTGATTTAGCAGTAACCTGGAAGAAACATATGTTTGTCTGGCCACTAGGTTTTAAATGTAGACTGCTGAAGGACTGATACTTGTTATCACAAACATGAAACATCTGTCCATTAATTTACAATTGCAGTGTTTAAGTTCATTGGGATATGGTGGAATGCTGGTCATATTGCCCAGTTAATGCTGCAAACTATGTATTTGGTAACAGTGAATCTAATTGCCCCAAAGATGTCAGGAAAACAATGGAGAAAGAAATGTTGTTGGGTTCAGAATACTTTAAGTGAAGGAAAAACAAAAATGGCTTGCATACTGTGATAGTGTCAATAAACTCTAGTGTTGGTCTGTCCAATCCCAGCACGGAAAAAAACTCAATCTCAAGAAGTTTGTAGGACAGTAGGATCTAGTAGAAAGAAAAAAAATGATGATTTTTGGTGATGTAGGAGTGCTAGATTGTGCTACAAGTTTACAAACTCCAAACCTGAGGCTTGTAATTGTAGGTATATTTAGTTTCTGACAAAAACTTTTTGTTGATTTATTAGTAATTGGACAAAGTAGGGGAATTTTCTTGGATCATGGGGTGACCCTTTTTGTGATTAATACATCCTTGGACATAATAATAACATAAGCTTCCAAAAAGAATATTTGATTCCTTCTTTCAACTCTACTTCATGTGACAACAGAAGTGATTTTGTGGGGTTGACTTAATTTCTTTTTCTTGTTTCATCTTCTGCTTAATGTATCATTCAACTCGATATTATGGATGGACTTGTGTGTGGGTCACTCTTTAGAGCCTCTCCAACGGAAACTAATCTCTATCACAACAACTACATGCTCATAAACGCATTTACCATTTCGAGTCAAATAATGTAACTATTTATTTTCATGACAACAACATGAACCCCAACTCTTCATAAACTAAGGATATAAAACCATCTGCATCCACACCTTCATAACCCTAAAACTATCAAATTTTATGGCAAAAACTCCACATGTGCTCGCTATAGCCTTCCCTATACAAGGCCATGTAATGCCACTCATGGAATTTTGTAATCACTTGGCCTACCGCGGTGTGCCCGTCACGTTCGTCACAACGGAATTCTTACACAATAAGGTCAGACCAAAGGTAAACCATGGTGAATCAAAGAACCGGGTGAGGATAGTGTCGTTACCGGATGGGTTAGAAGCAGGGACTGATAGAAGTGATACAAGTAAATTGACAGAGTCTATTTGGAGAAATATGCCTGGTCATTTTTCAAAGTTAATTGGAGATATTAATAATTCGTGTGATAATAAGATAAGTTGCGTTGTGGCTGATGAGACGATTGGGTGGGCGCTAGAGATTGCCGAGAAGATGGGTATTAAAAGAGCCGCGTTTTGGCCGGTATCGATGGGTGTATTGGCCTTAACACTTCACATTCCAAAGCTTATCGCGGATGGGGTGATGGATGAAAATGGTAATATTTTGTGAAACCATTATACATGACTCTTTTTCGTGGTTTTTGTTAAAATTTTCGCGGTGTTTGTGTAGGAAATCCGAGGAAAAATGAAATGATCCAACTTTCTCCGGACATGCCGCCTATGAACATGTCCGATTTCGTGTGGAACCATCCGGGCAATCCAAAATTACGAGAATCAGTTTTCAAATTCATGCTAGCAATCACTCAGGCCGCGAAAATATCAAACTGGCACATATGCAACTCATACCACGAGCTCGAGCCTGCAGCGTCCAACATGATCCCAAACCTCCTAACAGTCGGCCCATTGCTCGCAAGCACTCGCCTTAGCGAACAAACCGGACATTTTTGGCCCGAGGACTCAACTTGTATAACATGGCTTGACAAACAACCCACCCGCTTGGTCACTTACGTCGCATTCGGCAGTACTGGGATCTTCAACCAATGCCAACTAGACGAATTAACCGACGGGCTCGAACTTTCGGGACGTCCCTTCTTACTAGTACTCCGATCCAATTTATCGGGCGATATAGCGTTACAGGACGGATTTAAAGAAAGAGTGGCTCAATTTGGTAAAATTGTGGAATGGGCACCACAACAAGAGGTTTTGGCACACCCATCGATCGCCTGTTTCATCACCCATTGTGGTTGGAACTCAACCATTGAGGCTCTAAGCATGGGAGTTCCTCTTGTTTGTTGGCCCTATTTCGCGGATCAAATTCACGACAAGAATTATATTTGTGACGTTTGGAAGGTCGGGTTTAGTTTAGACCGCGACGAAAATGGGATTATTTCTAAAGACGAGATTAAGAGAAAGATCGAGGATGTGGTTAGTGACAACGGTGTAAGGTTACGGGTTCTTGAGATTAAGGAAACGGCTAAGAAGAATGTTGGTGCAGGGGGGACTTCCACGAAGAATCTAGAAAACTTCATTCAGGCGATTAAATGTTAACGATTCTTCTAATTTAGTGACTAGAGTTGTGGTCTCGGCGTAAGCTTTTGCTTAAATTTAACAATAATGAATCAACTTTTATTCCGCAGATTTTGTTATGTGCCACGGACCGCCGGAAAAAATATATATCGTATAGGCGGAAATTACTCGATCCGAAAACCGGAATTATTTCTTGCATTCCAAGCAGGGCCCAAGGCCGTGGGGGTATAACTGTAGTTTCATGGTTGTTACGAGAGATAAATACGTAACTTTGCAAGAAACCGTTAAGGAGTAACGAACTCTGTAACTAACAATAACAGTAACGCCGACTAGAATTCCCTCCAAATATAAAACCCTCTCATTTGTTTCATCTTCTCTCTCTAGATTTCATGGAGAATCATCTTAAACGTTCGATCGTTCTCGCGATCATCACAATCGTCTCTCTCTGCCTCACTTCGAGGGCGGTATCTGTGGATTCATCCACCAATGAAACTTCAACAACTTTTCTTGAGCCAATCTTGACGAAACTCGGCTTTCAAGAACTTGCAAAGGCGGTTCCATTTCTCTCCGATTCAGCTTCTTTGAACTGGAACGGTTCACAGTATACTCTTTTTGCTCCGTCGGATTCTTCGATTCGAAGCTGTGGCGATTCTTGCTCTGTTCCGCAACTCCTCCGCGAACACATTGTTCCTGGTACTTTCTCCATCTATTTTCTTCGTAAACTCGATTTTTTTACCAAATTGGAGACGATGAGTCCTGGAAGATGTGTTACGATCACCTCTGCTAAGAATATTTTATATCTGGGAGACATGACGATTGATTCTATTAATAAAGAATTTAACAGAGATGACGATGATGATAAGATCATCTACGTCGATGGAGTTGAAATCACGGGTCCGGAGGTCTTTTTCAACAGTCATATCTTAATTCATCGCCTCGAAGGCTTCGTTACACCTCTCTCGTCTTTCTCCTGCAACATCGCTTCTCTGTCTTTCCCTGAGTTCTCTCTACAACTGCAGCCGCTGCCGCAACCACAACTACAACCGCAACCTTTTAATTCGATCATAGATTGGTTTGTACCTTCTTATATTACCATGTTCTTCATGTTTATCGACATTGCGCCGTACCTAGAAAAAAACGGATTCTTCATTCTCTCTGTTTATCTTGGAGCGAAGTCTAGGTGGGGTCTGATCGGAGTAAAGAATGTCACCATCTTCGCTCTTGATGACTATACGATCGATACTCTTGAAGACATTGCGTTCTTTTCTGGCGAGGATGTTAGTAGTATGAAAACATTCCACATTGTGCCTAATCAGGTATTGATGAGAGACGATCTGCTGAAACTTCCGGTAGGAACAATGTTGCCAACACTTGATCCAGATCAGAATCTTTTTATTACATCGTACGGTGGTCCTCTCCGTGGAGAGCAGATGAGTATCAATTATATTGAGATAAAGAGTTTTGACGTGGTGTATAATCGGAGGTTTGTGGTTCACAGTGTGTACTCACTGCTCCCTAGTCTCAAACCGCCCTTGTCTGCAAATTACATAAATCTTATTAGCGATAATGCTTCTGAAATGGTTGGCCATAGCGTAGGAATCTTTGAAAATGGAAGAGGATATTGGGGAAAGTTTGGAAGCAGGGCTCTGGGCTATTGTGCGGCTTTTGAGAAAAACGGAACTTGTTCAGCTATAAATTTGTGGGAGATGGTGTAAGAGTCAATTGAGCATTCTTTGGCGTCTTCTTTTTATTGGGAGAAGGCATCATGAGCAAGGTTTTCACGCCCGGAAAGTATTGAAGTTGAGGCTCGATAATGGATAAGCAGGACTTGTTTTGATATCCTATTGAAGCTAAGCCCTGCTTTTTTATTTTCTTTTTTGTAGGCAACTAAAGCCCTTCTTCTATGAAAGAAATGTAAGTATAAACACAAATATAGTTTCAGTTTTTGGGCTGGAGATTTTTCGAAGCGTGTGTGGCCTCATTGCGCAGGGTAAAAGTAGTTGTTACCGTATTGTCAATTTGGTTAAGAAAATTTAGAATGCATATGGGGCACAACACAAATCAATCCGTCAATAAAACGGGATCAATAACGCCCCTCTTAAGATGCTGAACTGGTAAATACTGTAGACTAGGATGCTAAATGAATATAGGGGTTTGATTTTACATGCTAGTAGAAGTAAAGCTGGTGACTACATATTCTGGTTAGCTAGCTCGGGCAAATCTGTCTGACTTAATTCCAGCTTACCTTCCAAAAAAAAAAAAAAAATTCGGGCAAATCTGCACCTCTCCGGTCCATATGAATCAAATAGATAATAACACTCGGAACACTTCATCGCTCCTCTTGGAATTGGTGGTATTTTAAAAAGAAAAAAAAGAAGTGGAGATGCAGGGATTCGAACCCTGTAACTCTCTCACTGTTGGCTTTGGTACAGTCATTGCTGGGTAAGGCAACAGTAAGCGCTCTCCAAGAGCAATTTTCATAGGATTGAGCTGCATCCCCAATTGTGATTACTTATTCAATGTAAACTATATTTATTTTAGTCTACTATCACCAATTTACTTGTTGCAATATTACTTCAGAGGTCGTCGTGGAGCTCATTCCTCTGTTTCAGATGAACCAAACACACCCTATTAGAATAGAGATGAAACCCACATGAATTTTCAACATTTTCTTGTTTTTCTCCGTGCATTACACTATTTTTGTTTCCTAAAAGAATGAATCAAGGGATCCTAATTTCTTTATCAGTTAAAAGAATAATGGGTTGCCAAATTGCTCTCAATTCCCCAATACCCAATGTTATTCTATCACCCAATTTCAAAACTAATCAACTATCCAACCACAAAACAAGTGTTAAAACCAATATATTGGGTAACAATTTTGTAACCTAATTGAAAAATCAAGCTAAATTATTATATTTGAGGACTGATATAAAAGGAAAATTAACATGAGGTTTGTAGAGAAAGAAATTAATGTAACATTAGTGTTGATGTCGGCATGAGGGTTGTTAATGATGCCTTTGTTGCAACTTCCTTTGTTGTTGAAGTTGTTATTGATTCCTCACACTTCCATTACTACTATTATTACCCAAACCTTGCAAAATAGGTGAATCTCAAGGTCTTGAATGGAAGAATGGGACCAACAGATGAAACTGTGTTGGGTAATAAACATTAGGTTTGGAGAGAGTGACTAAGTTGTTGTTCGGTGTTGATTTTGGGCAATTTTTTACTAATGGTTTTGAGCAATTGAAGGAGGATTTTTCCACCCAAGGTTGGAAATGGAGGGTGACGATGCTTCACCTCTAGCGTTCACGGTGGGTCTAAGAGAGAGAGAGAAATAGAGTTTGTAAGTTCCATTGAAGAAGAAGGTTTTCCCGTTGACTTTTGAAAACGAGATGAAAACAGTATCATCATTTTCTTGTGTCAAGATTATGATGATTTTCACATGAATGACACGTGTTATTCTCAGGGGTATAATTAATTTTGCACAAGTCAACACGCAGTCAATTGCAGCCGACTCAGTCAACACATCAAAAAAAGGATCCAAGTACAATAAGTGACAAACTGCAGGGTCCTTGGCTAATTGGCCAAGAAACTTTGGGGCTTTTATTATTATCAAATTTGTTCATAATTTTATTGATTTGGATGTTTACAACTGACTGGCTAAGGTCTGTTTTATACGCATACAAGTTTAACCAACTGCTTAGAATTGTTACCAAGTTCCCACGTCTAGTAAACTAACCTGGACTCAATCAACAAATAAAGCTCCTACAAATTAGTTTAACCAACAGCCTAGAATTCCTGAGAATTATACTCGCCTCCTCGGTCTGAACGCAGGGCTTTGATATGTTGGCCAATTTCCTTCTCAAGTCAACGAGAGCCTTGTAAGTACAAAAGGCTGAAATAACTTCTGACTTTGCCTGTAAGATATAGACCCATGTTTTTGAGTAAAATCATCAATAAAAGTGATGAAATACCGTTTATTACCATTGGATTGTGAATCGATTGTGTAATAGCCTATTTTCGTATTGGACGAAGATAGTGCCTTACACCCTTGAAATATGAATGTTAGCTAAGAACTGAAAGTCTCTAACACGAGATCTAGCGTGGAAAACCCTTGATTGGGTTAAAAACCACGACCTCTCCTGAGGATTTTTAGAAAGAGAGAGAGAGAGAGAGAGAGAGAGATTTGGCAAAGGTTCCTCAAAGATGTGTCAGAGAAGCCCCTCTTTCTCTATAGCTCTCTGGCCCTATTTATAGGTCTTATAACATGACCGTTATTGCTTTAATGAGGAACGTTACAATATCAGGTTTTGACAAGTCTTCATAATGGTCGAGTAATGGCTTGAGTAACTCTTCTTCCTTGTAACCGCTCCATGATGTGTCATAAATACGCCATGTGTACCTTGACGAGGTTGAGTAAATGTGTGATGGTCGTATACTGAGGCCTGAGCTTGAGATTCGAAACTGGCCCTTACATCCAATCAAGCTGAAGGTCGATATTTGGGTTTAGGTTGAGTATTGGAAATAAGCCACTACATTCGCCTCGTCTCTGCCAATAGCACGATAGGCATCATGAGCGAGTGGTGTTGGCTGAGACACATTTTTGACCTTTGGATATGTAAACTGCATGGTTGGATTGGTTTGAACCAACGACCAACGTAAGAGAGATATAAATTGTTCCAAGCTGAAGTTGAGGTCGGGCTCACCCCGGAGTGTGATGGTTGAATGACGCGTGCTGACTGATGCGAATAATGGCTGTATTGGGAACGACCTGCATTGCATTGAGTGCTGCATAGGAGGGAGACCAATCGTTGTTTATCGCTACAGAAAACATTATATGTGTATGAGATGTCTATCGGTTAAAAAACTAGAATTACCTATGCTTTTAATTATTGAATGTAGAATGTGTTCTCTGGACAAGAAGTTAGTATGCTTCAGCCCTTAGAAGATGTATGGTTCATTAGTTTAAGAAGCAAGTTGTATATATACTTTTGCCTTTGGACGATGTATGTGTCTGTGGGTATAAAGCTAGTAATATTTATGCCTTAGCTTTCAAACTAGAAGTGTCTCTGGGTTGTACAGCTGAAAAGCTTGGCCCGTCCAGACATGTGGTCGTCGGTATGAAGCTAGTGTGTAGTATGTATCTATTCTTCAACCTCAGACTATAGAGTACCCACGGATTTAGGAGGTGGTGTCATTTGCCTTTCCTTCAAAAACCTTTGGATGGTGTTCTCTAGCGTAAAGTTAGTATTATGCTTTAACCTTTGGATATAGATATCAATGAGAGCGTAGCTCTGATCATCAAAAATGTGTCCGCAGGTTAAAAAGTATACATGCTTCTAACATCGGAAAATAGAGTATCGATTGAGAGCTAGTATGACCTTAGCTTTAATAATCGAATGTAGTTGAAATTGTAAGCTGAAGCTTCAAATATAAGATGAAAATACTTAGCTGGTAATTGAGTTGAAGCTGAAAGCGAGCTAAGAATCTGAAGCTGAATTTGAGTATTGTGTCTGAAGCTAAAGTTTAAGCATTGTCTGGAGTTGACATCGGGCTCGCCCCGAGTATAAGCTTGAATAAGTTGTAATCGCCTCGAGTACCTCGACCTTGAGCGCCTTAATAATGTGGTTTAATGAGTTTGATCATCGAGTTTGGAGCTGAGATCAGGCTCGCCCCGAGTATAAGCTTGAATAAGTTGTAATCCCCTCGAGTACCTCGACCTCGAGCACCTTAATAATACAGTTTAATAAGTTTGATCATCGAGTTTGGAGCTAAAATCGGGCTCGCCCTGAGTATAAGCTTGAATAAGTTGTAATCGCCTCGAGTACCTCGACCTCGAGCGCCTTAATAATGCAGTTTAATGAGTTTGATCATTGAGTTTGGAGCTGAGATTGGGCTCGCCCCGAGTATAACTTGAGTTGTCCTATTGAATCCAATGTTTGATGGAAGCTAGCATTCATTCAGATCGCCCTAACAACACTAGGCCGAGTAGTGTCCGAGGCTCTTGAACTAAGCCACAGACCGAGTCCGATCCAAATTGAGGCCTGCTTGAGTTCGATTCACAAAGATAGCTCAAATTGTGATAATGAATAGCTCGAGTTTGAATAGGATAATGCATCTTTAAGTAGTTCGGTCAGCTCAACTCGAATTTGAGCTCGATTACAGAGATACGAAGAGGAGTAACATCAACATCGCCATATAAACATTTGGAGTTGGTGATGATCAGAGAGAGGATGATGATCAGATGATACGAACAATCTCCTCGAACGATGCTGATGACGATGAGAGAGGACGATGATCAGATGATACAAAAAATTGCCTTCAACGATGCTGATGACGATGATAATGATGTTCATGATTAATTGCATATTGTTGTGCTTCGTATAGTTGTAGCTCGATGAAACTTCCCAAATATAGCTTTTTCCTTGAAATTTCATCTCGATTCAACTCGACTCAGAGAGAGAGAGAGGTTCAGTTTGCTACGTGTTTCTTTGTCGGCCCCACTAGAGGATTACGATCTAGGCTCAACATTTTGAGAAAATGATAAACAAGAGTCTAGCAGTGAATCACGTAATTCTGTGACTGTTTTCGACCGGACTTGACTCTGGATTTGCGTCGATTTGCCTATTGGAACAACGTATTGAACGCGGTTCACTTGCAATTTCGTCAGAGAGACATGAAGATGAACTTGAATCAGTTTGTAAATTATGGTCTGGAGGTGCCATTCGTCAAAGAGGAAAAATAAATAACAACTGGATCGGAGAACGATGAGTGAACACTTCGTTCCCACAGACGGTACCAAATGTAATAGCCTATTTTTGTATTGGAGGAAGATAGTGCCTTACACCCTTGAAATATGAATGTTAACTAAGAACTGAAACTCTCTAACGCGAGATCTAGCGTGGAAAACCCTTGAATGGGTTAAAAACCACGACCTCTCCTGAGGATTTTTAGAAAGAGAGAAGGATGCTTATAGATTACTAGCTATTACAAAGATAGAGAGAGAGATCTAACAAAGGTTCCTCAAAGATGTGTCAGAGATCCTTTTTCTCTAGCTCTCTAGTTCTATTTATAGGTCTTATAATATGACCGTTATTGCTTTAATGAAGAACGTTACAATATGTGAACTTGATGAGTCTTGTATGAGGTCTCTTGTAACGTCTTGCTATCTGATACTTGTTGATCTTGTAACAGATCTCTTGATGACCTTAGTTGTAACTTCAGACTGTTGGTGAAGATACGATCTCTAACGATGTTCGTATGTATACGAACTATTGATGGATATCTGAGTGTCTTCTGCAGTGCGATGTTACTGGTTGCTTAAATATCCCCAAACTGTGGATGAGGAAGTCTATATTGCAATCTGCTTGCCCTCAATCCTTGGTTGGTTATCAGTGTGTTTACTTGAACTATATGAGCTCGAATATCGAACTCAGTACGAGGATTAGAAATAAGCCCTTACAACTCAACTGGGGAGGTCTAATATTTCTACATCATTTTTGGATTTAAAGCAAAAATGGGTTTAGGTCTAAAAAATTTCCGGATTGTACACCGAACTGGCATTTATTAGGATTTAAACGCATCTTGTTAGATTGTAAAATCTCGAAAGTTGCTCACAAATTTATAAGATGGTCCTCTTTCTTGAGACTTTTGCAGAGCATATCGTCAATGTAGACCTCCATTGTTTTTCCGAGATGGTCATTGAACATTTGTGTCATCAATCTCTAATAGGTAGCGCCGACGTTTTTCAGGCCGAAAAACATGACTTTATAGCAATATAGACCTTGTTCAGTGATGGACGCAGTCTTGTCTTGATCTTCAGGAAGAAGTGGTATCTGATTATATCCTGATGCAGCTTCCATCATTGAGAGGAGTTCGTGCCATGCTGTAGAATCGAACAGATGATTGATGATTGGAAGTGGAAATCTATCTTTCGGAGTATGTTGGTTGAGATCCGTGAAATCAACACTGACTCTGATTTTGCCATTCTTCTTTGGGACTGCGACAATGTTTGAGATCCAGTCCGGGTAAATAGCTTTGCGAATAAAACCGACCTCAATCAATTTGTCGATCTTTTTATTTACTTCGTCTCGCAGTTTTGGTGCTAGAGTTCGTTACTTTTGTTTGACCAGTTCTGCTTTATCTTTCAACCCTAGCTTGTGGCATGCCATAACTGGATCTATCCCTGGCATTTCGTGAAATGTCCATACAAAGACATCACTGTTATCCATGAGGAATTCTATGAGATTTGAGCGTTCCTCCGTGCTCAAGAGAGTTTCAATATGAGTTTCTCTTTGAGTGCCACTGATCTTAATGTACTCTGTTGGTTCGACGCTTGGCAACTGAGGCTCTGCTGGAATTGATTGCTGTAATTGCTATACTGTGGTTGTCGTGGCTGGTTCAGTTTCGACGGAGATAGTGTTATCGCAAGCTCGAGCTAATTTATAGTTGCCTTTGATTTCGTAGATCCATCCTTTCCAATCGAATCGTAATGCCTGATGATATGTGGAGGGAATAACCTTCATGTTATGCAACCATGGTCGTCCAATGATGCCCAGATAATGGGATTTGACATTGATGACATAAAAAACTAAAGTGTGACTGCCCCGGCTGTGATGGGAAATATGATTTTTCCCACGCGATCTTCTTTAGAGCCGTTGAATCCAGAGACATTGATGTCACTCAGTTTGACCTTGTCTGCTAAGCCCATTTGGTCGATCGTACTCTGGAATAATAGTTCGATGCTGCTGCCGGTATCTACTATCATTGTATGTAAAACTATATTCTTCATCTTTAACATGATGACGGGAGCATCCTGGTGTGGAAAGTTGACATGACGAACGTCACAGTCTTCGAACGAAATTCCAGCTCGCCGATTGTTGGATTCTGGCAACAAACGAGCTTCTTTGTCTACCATCATCAGATCATGGCATTGTCCAACGCGCCTACATTTGGATCTGTTGGAGCTGTGGACCGTCTGAGTCTTGATAAAGTACAAGTGTTTTTCTTCATTTGTTTCGTTAACTTGGACGATCGTGGTATCAGTCTTGTAGCTTCCATCTTTATAACTTTTGATGTCAACAATATACTCAAGCATTTGACCTTGTGCAAATATGTTATGGAGAAGAAATTTCAGTGAGAAACACTACTCCGTGTCATGATGTTGAATCTGGTGGTGAATCCAGTATGGCTTTCCTGGTATGGGCGAAAGAGTATTGGCATTTATGAAGAATTCATCTTTTCGTAGCAGCGGGTATAAGTCCGCAAGAGTAGTTGTTAACTGTGGTATGCACAAAATTGGCTTCTTTTGTCCTTGGCGTGCTCGATTATCATAAGACTTGAATCGCTTCTTATCACCCTATGGTCTTTACTGCTGTTGTAAGCACGTTATTCGGGATGATCTTTGGTGGATAGAGTGATGCGTTGAGGTTTTAGTTTCTCAGTTGTCAGTCGCTCGAGGTCAATAAAGTTGTTGACCTTCTCAATCATATCCTCCAACATCAGTGGTTTGTTAAGAACCAAGTGCTCCTTGACTCGTCCATCCACGAGTAGAGCATTGGTGAAAGCGGAGATAATGATTTTCTTATCAAGGTTGTCAATTTTCTGAGCTAGTCTAAAAAATTTCTTGGTAAATGTCTCCAATTTTTCATCTGGTGCCTGCTTGAGGCTGAACAAAAAGTAAAGACTCTCCTCCTTGTCTTTATTGTGCGAATAGTTTTTGAAGTTCACGAAGTTGTTCGAAAGTGACGATAGATCCTTCACTGAGTGTGTGAAACTATCGTAGAGGTTTGCCTTTTAAACTGGTCGGGAAGGGACGGCAGAGGATGTGGTTGGATGTCGAATGTAGCCCCAAAGAATCCTAAAATTCTTGGAACAAGATCTTCCCCCTTATATTTCTGAATCTTCAGAGTATGAAAACTGGTGGGTACTTCCTCGTCCAGCAACTATTGTGTGAGTGGACTCTTCTGTAATTTAGAATAACTGTTCCTTCCAGTGAGTATTTGAGCGTCTAGTAGCTCCTTGATGCGTTTATCCACCTGCTCCGGAGTGAGATGTTGTCGAGACGTGACAACTCGTCTTGTTGCATGTCATCCTGGTGGATTATGCTCTCCCGTTTCTTTGCCCATGCGGTCATAGACTGAAACTTGTGGTTTTTCTCTATTTTGTTCCTCTTGTTGTTACAGATCGACTATCGCTCCAGCTGGCAATTGTGGATTGATGTGACCTTGATGTAGAACTGGTTCTGGCAGAATTTGATGCGGTACTAGATTATTACCTTGATTTCCCAAGCGATCATGGACTGATACTCTCGAGGTTACGGTTAGAGCATTCCGCAGTCTCGAATTTGTTGTTAATTGATCATGAAGTGCTTTGATTGTGCTCTGCATGCCGGTGAGCTATTTCTCTAGTTCTATTCTTCGCTCCGCTTCTGCCTGCACAGTAGTTCGTAGATCCGTCACTCCTTCAGCAGCATGAGGCAGGGCGTTGGGTATTTCTGGATTTGCCATCCTTCAAGAAATAAATATGAAAAACTGGATCAGAGAACGCTTGAAATATGAATGTTAACTAAGAACTGAAAGTCTCTAACATGAGATCTAGCGTGGAAAACTCTTGAATGGGTTAAAAACTATGACCTCTCCTGAGAATTTTTAGAAAGAGATATTTATAGATTGCTAGCTATTACAAAGAGAGAAAGATCTAGCAAAGGTTCCTCAAAGATGTGTCAGAGAAGCCCCCCATTCTTTGTAGCTCTCTGGCCCTATTTATAGGTCTTATAACATGACCGTTATTGTTTTAATGAGGAACGTTACAATATCAGGTTTTGATGAGTCTTCATAATGGTCGAGTAACGGCTTGAGTAACTCTTCTTCCTTGTAACCGCTCCATGATGTGTCATAAATGCGCCGTGTGTACCTTGACGCAGTCGAGTAAATGTGTGATGGTCGTATACTGAGGCCTGAGCTTGAGATTCGAAACTGTCCCTTATATCCAATCGAGCTAAAGGTCGATATTTGGGTTTAGGTCGAGTATTGGAAATAGGCCACTACAGATTGGACCGCAAATGTATGAGTGGATCAACTCGAGTGCTTGTTTTACTCTCCATGCTTTCCCCTTTGGATTTGCATCACGATGTTGTTTTGCAACAACACACCCTTTACAAAGTTGTAAAGGATGATCAATCTTTAGAAGACGAGTGACCATACCTTTATGATGGAGGGTTTGTAAACAATTAAAGTTTAGATGACCATATCGGAGATGCCATAACCATGCTTCATCGTTTACTATCGCAGAAAAACATTGAAATATATCATTGTTGAAGTATAAATGAAACATGCGATTGTAATAATAATAACTTCAGCAATTAGACCATTCTCTGGATGTTGAATGCGGCAAGTTCCTTTGCGAATAAGGATCTCATAATCATCTTCTTGAAGTTGACTCACACTTAACAGATTGTTTGTTAACCTCAACACATAAAACACACTCGAAATAGATTGGGAATGTTTTGAATTCTTGATGTTAATAGTGCCTTTTTCCATAACAGAAAGTTGAGAACTATCTTCGAGTTTGACAGTAGCATGGAAAGTCTTATCAAACTCAGAAAATAAGGACTTGTTATAGCACATGTGGTTATTTGCCCCCGTGTCTATGTACCACATGGTTCGAGATATCTCATCCATGGTGTTGCAAACTGAACAGAGAATTGAGGTGAAGTTCGAATTTTGAGTTTCTCCTTCAGCGTTCTTCTATTTATTAATGATTACAACCAATAGGAATACTATACATGCTACTCATTCTCTATCCTTTCCTCTCTGAGGATCATCTTCTTAGATGAGTTTGTTATTTGACCAAGTCTTGCACTCTCTTATATATTCTTGTTGAGATATAGTAGACCCAAATATCTTTGGATTGCTTCACCCCCCTTAAGAAAAGTGACTTGGCTTCCATGAAATTGAGCTTGGATCGAAGATATTCAAAAGCCGGTCATCGAAGAGCTTTTGTAAATATATCAGTAATTTGTTGATCAGTCGGTACATGGCGAACCTGAACATCTCGAGAGAGAACTTTTTTTCTAACAAAATGGTAATCTAATTCGATGTGTTTAGCCCGTGAGTAAAGAACATGGTTCGAACACATGAATATGGCACTTACATTATCACATAATAGCAACGACAATTTCTCAAGAGAAATACCAATATCACGAAACAAATAGCATAACCAAGTAACTTCTTCCGTATTCGATGCAAGAGAGCGATATTCAGCCTCCGTACTAGAGTGGGACACCGTCGGTTGCTTCTTTACGCTCCAAGAGATTAAGTTTCGCTCGAGAAAATAGCACATCCGGAGATTGATCACCGTGTTGTGGGACATCCAGCCCAATCAGTATCACAATAGGCAGAGATATACATAGGGATTTGAGAGGAGAAATAAAGGCCATAATGAATCGTTCCTTTAATGTACCTTAAGATTCTCTTAACTGCCGCCAAATGATCCAATGTAGGTTTGTGCATATATTGGCAAACCGTGTTTACAACAAATGAAATATCAGGACGAGTGAGAGTCAAATACTGTAATATGCCAACGATACTACGATATAGTGTAGGATCAGGAAATAAAACGTCGTTGTAAGTTAATTTGTTATTTGGTGCCATAGGCATAGATATTGGTTTGCATTCAAGCATATTAACACGCTTGAGAAGATCGATAGAGTACTTTGATTAGCATAGAAAAAGCCCATTAGATGTAGGGTTAGCCTCTACGCCCAATAAATAATGTAAGGGGTCTAAGTCCTTCATTGCAAATTCACGACCCATTGAGGAAATAAACTCATTTACCAAGGTAATATTGTTACCGGTGAGGATAATATCATCGAGATAAATGAGAAGGATAAGTATATCTCTCGATGAACGATAGACAAAGATAGAAGGATCTGCTTTGCTACATTTGAAACCCGAACGAAGAAGAAATGTACTGCAACGGTCAGACCATGCCCTCGGTGCTTGTTTGAGACCGTAAATAACCTTTTGAAGGTAACACACATAATCCGGATGAGATGGATCTTCATAACCAGGGGGTTGTTCCATAAATACTTCTTCATTAAGATTGTCATGTAAGAAGGCATTCTTCACGTCTAATTGTCTGATACACCAACCAAAGTAGAGTACGAGCGAAATAACCAAATGGACCTTTGTAAGCTTCACAACTAGGCTAAATGTTTTTTTGAAATCAACTCCATGATTTGATTGTAGCCCTTTGCTACTAGTCGCGCCATGTAGCGCTCAACATCCCCATTTAGACGTAATTTTGTTTTAAACACCCATTTCCTTCTAACAACGTTCATTCCCGACTTGCGTGGGATAAGTAACCAAGTGTGGTTTTTGTGGAGTACATCAATTTCTTCCTCCATTGCATTCCGCCATTCAGGGATCTTAGAGGCACTCTTCAATCCTTTCGGTTCCTTTAACACATTAAGTGCATGATACATCTGTTGACTAACAAGATAGAAATATTTTATATTGCGAGAGTTTAGCGGGTGTCGCGAAGAAGTTGATCCCACATTCATTGTATATTTGAGGTTTGGTTTGCTGATTCCAGCCTTACCCCTTGTAACCATGGAATGAGATGAGTCTTCTGAGAGGTGGCAAGATTCATGATCGAGGACTAATGGTGCAATAAAATCTTTGGATGGGTCAGGTGGTGTGGTTTGGCTATTATCATAAGGTATGGTTCATTTGACGAGGGGTTTGGTTATTATCATAGGACATAATAGGATGAGATATTGTAGGAGATGAGGGGTTTGGTATTTCTGGAGGTGATGGTATATTTGAGGCCATTAATTTGAAATTGGGTGAGTTCATCATCTCCTGGTGATTGAAGGGAACCTTCACTTGTTCTATTTGACGAGGAAGAACTAGTTAGAGCATCATCGTCAAGTGGTTCGACATAAGTGACCCAATCATGGTTAGAAATGGTATCGATTGACTGATCGACCTTATACGGAAAATTGGTTTTATAAAAAACGACATGTCGAGAAATGAAAACACGACCAATTTAAGTTTGAAGACAACGAAATCCTTTGTGGAGCATAATGTAACCAACAAACACACAAAGATGGCTTTTGGGGGCCAATTTATGAGAAGCATAATCACGTAAATATGGAAAACAAAGAGATCTGAATGTGCAAAGCATATGGTAGTTTGGAGACTTGACACATGTACCACATGGCGTGCCACCGCCATGCTACGTTAATATGCCACATATCCTTGATACGTGTCACTGCCCTATCAGCATGGTGGACCCCACATGGCATGTATTCTCTAACATTATCAGATTCCCGTTTTTAAGATTGAAAATCTTCGCGAAGTTGAAGTTTCCGCATTTTGGTTTTCGGAGAGTACGTCTCATCAAGCATAGCCCAAACATCTTGAGCATGAACAAGACCGAGTATTAATGACATCGCTTCTTTGGATAGCGATGCATAGATCATACTCAAAACGAGTTGATCCCTGTCTTCCCATAAAATAAAGTCTGGATTTGAGACGTTTTCATCTTTTTCTTTGACAATCGTTGGTGAGGGAGGAACGATTGTACCATCGACATGGCCTACAAGTTTTTAACTTTGGAGAAAAGTGGTCATCTGATTTTTCCAGAGAAGATAATTTGATGAGGTTAGCTTGAATGATACCCAATTACCAATATTAATTTTGTAGAGAAATAGTTGTTGCCATAATAAAGAAAAGGAGGCCGATTTGAATAAATATATAGCTGGAGATGGATACATAAGAGAGTTTACCAAGGAAAGATGGCTCTTGATACCATGAACAGAGAATTGAGGTGAAGTTCGAAGTTGAGTTTCTCCTTCAGTGTTCTTCTATTTATTAATGATTACAACCAATAGGAATACTACACATGTTACTCAGTCTCTATCCTTTCCTCTCTCAGGTTCATCTTCTTAGATGAGTTTGTTATTTGACCAAGTCTTGCACTCTCTTATATATTCTTGTTGAGATACAGTAGACCCAAATTTCTTTGGGTTGTTTCACAAACTATAAGAAGAGTAGGCTTATCTTCAGCCGCAACTATTTATATTTTCTTCCTTTTCTATAGATAATTGAGCATGACACTCGTAACGAAAATAGCCATACATGTTACATTTGTGACATAGGATTTTGGACTTATCAAAGGGCATTGATTCCTGAGATCCTCCCTGATAATTGTCGCGTCCTCAGTCTCGTACAAAATATTGACGATCTGTAGATCTTTCGCCTCTTCCTCATCCACGACCGGATCCTCTTCCATTAGCAAATGAATTGTTCACTGATAATTGCAAAGTATGCTCCACTGCTACATACTTATTAATCTTTTGCTCATGCATCAGCAGTGAGCTCATGAGTTCATCAACGGAGACTGTATCCAAGTACTCTTTGAACTCTTCTATGAAACACACTACATAATCAAACTTCGTGGTCATTGATCGAAGAATTTTCTTAATGATTGTGGTATCTAAGACCTTATCACCGTTAATCCTCATCTTATTTGCAATAGCCATCGTCCGTGAGAAATAATCATCAACCGACTCTCCGAGTTGCATACGAAGAGTTTGTCATTTATTTCTCACAGAGAGTCAGTCGTGAGAAATAAGATGAGGATTACTTTTTCAATGCGAAGACCAACGAAAACATCGCCCTCAATAAGAAGAGACGTAAGCCCATGGTTGTGGTGACGAAATATTTTGTAGGCTGCAGGGAATCGAACCATGTGCATCTCTCATGCAAGTTTGTGAGAAACAAAGTTAATATTGATTTAACACAAGGGTCAAGGCGAGTTTCAATTTGGAGGTCTCATGTAGAGATATATGAAGGTGTACCTTGTAGAATTAACTTAGAATATGGGAATGACATCTTTCAGAAGCTGTGCGGCTGCAACCTCGCTTGTTGTTTTGTACGGATCATAGGAATGTTTCATCCCTGCTTTAGAGTTTTATCAGATGTCTAACATAAAGTTTTGGATTCAAGTTTGGCCGTTTCAAAGTTTCAGCATTAATATTTCCAGTGTAAATACATATTCCGGCTAGCTAGCTCGGGCTAATCTATAACTCTCTAACCTTTTGTATTTAAGAAAAACATGCACATACACACAAAATGAAAAACGAAAAACGAAAAACGAAAAAATAATGGGGGTGCAGGGATTCGAACCCTGTAACTCTCTCACTGTTGGCTTTGGTACAGTCATTGCTGAGTAAGGCAACAGTAAGCGCTCTCCAAGAACAATCTTCATAAGATTGAGCTACACTCCCGTTTGTGATTACTTATTCAATGTAAACTATATTTATTTTAGTCTACTATCACCAATTTACTAATTGCTCTACTTCAAAGGTCGGCGTGGAGATCATTTTTCCGCTTTGACAACAGTAAGGAAGACCGGCTTATTATCTTTCTCTTGTTCAAAACCTTTTAAACTCACCATGCAAAAAGTAGACCATGAATGAAGCAATGACTTGTAGCATTCTGTGGTGAAACGACAAGGTCTGAAAATTTAAACTAGGGAGAAGGAACTCCTAAGCGCATCTACCTCAATTATTTGGTAAGGATTTTGAATAAGCGACATTGTAAAATAATATGATTGGGATTCTTTCATGCATGGCCTGGGAACTATGAATTATGAACTCGTTTAATTGTTTTTCATTAATAGAAGGCACCTTCTCAGTTCAAAACTTAATCCGAAAATTTATCAACTATAAACTGTTTGGCTATGGTACAAGATTTTGTATACAACCTCTACATGGTTAAAAGTAGTCAGGGAGAACCCCTTTGGAACTTAGACAATATTATTCCATTTATTCTAATACTTACAACTCGCTTTACTTCAAAACTGGCGCAAGATGGACCCTTAGGCTGAAGGAGAGAAGCTTCTTCTGTTATATAATGTATCTACCTTATATTTGTGACGTGATTACTACGAATGCGGATGCGAGACTCGTATGAAGATCACTTTGTATTTGAAAGTTAGAGAAAATTAGGGTTTCAACTAAACAAATCAAATTTTATTAATCAAAATCACTGAGAACAATTGAGAGCCTAGCCTCCCTTATATAGAACATAAGGGAGGTGGAAACCCTAGCTAGGAATATTCTAGAAACTAACCTAAAAACATGAACTCCTAATAACTCACATTGGACCTCTCCAACAGAGCTTAAGCTTAAAGCATAAAATAAACATAAGTCTCACACGGTCTCATACGGGTAGACGACCCTATGAGGGATGTGCCACATCAAACCCTCCGTCTGAGAAAATTTTGTTCACGAAATCAAGAGGGTGGTGCTCCTGAGGACTCGCGTACGTATGTAGTGCGCATTCCGGTCTCTCCTTCATCTTCATCCTTCATAACACACTAAACTGTTGCTATCACGCTCTCACACATACCATCCACGATTAGGCCGACTTTCCTCGCAAATGCAGGACAATCACATTTTTGGTGCCCCGGTTTGCCACAACCATAACATTTACCTAAGACAAAGGTACGTAGTGCAGTGGCTATTAGAATAGCTGGGGCTACTGGTATTGCTGTTGGAACCGGAGGGCGACACTGTATAATTTCAGCAAGACAAAAGACAGGTTGAAGTGTTGCTGCCTCTTGGAGTTTCTTCGTCAGACCAGACTTGTACCTACTAACCCGCTGTTGTTCAGCCTCGTGGAGTCGTACACGTGCCTCAAGGAGATAATACTGATCAGTGTAATCATCAAGGGAAGACATACCCATTTTTTGAGACTAAAGTTTTCCAAATGCAAACTCGCCGTAGTTCAAAGGGATAAACCTCTCCTTCAGCTCTCTTCGTATTTTCCACCATTCCGAGATAGGACGGTAACCCACTGTACGCCTCGCTTGTTGAACACTGTTCCACCAAATGAGAGCAAAACCATTAAGGCGGGATTCAATGATCATTACTAGTTTTGGGTCCCCATATTTCTTGCAGTTGAAAATACGTTCAACCTTATCCAACCACTCGATAAAGGTGTCTGCATCAGATTTTCCTGTGAACTCTAGCACTTTGAAATGATCATCATGTGTCTGTCCAGAAATAGCTTTGGCCAACGTTTCAATATCATTCCTCTTACCCTTTTGACGCAGCTGTGGTCGCAGTTCTTCTTCAGAGTCTGAACTATACTCATCGTCTTGCCAAGTCATAGCATACGGATGCCTTGGCGGGCGGGGAGGTGAACCAAGTTATCGCTGTTGATAGCAGTCACGCAATGGGGTACCAACTGGGGGGGGGGGGGGGAATCACAACCCCGATCTCTCCCACTGAATTGCCACTTTCTCTCTCTTTAATTGGAATATAACGAGAAACTGTAGTTTTACGTCTTCCAATCGACTGAATACTAAACACATCATCATCCTGTGGTTCCCATCCATCAACGTAAGGCGTTCGGTATTAGAAACCATATTTGGGGTTTACCCCCGGCGATTGCCATTTACCGAAGTCGGTAGGCTTGTCACGGTATGAGTTTGTCAGGGGAAGGGTTGTTCCATGTGTGCCCAACAGAGCTATCAAGAAAGAAAGCCGGTGGCAGTTATTTCTAGTCGGTGGAGGGGCTGTCGGTGGCGCTGTTGCAATTGGTAAGCCAATTTGGGATGGCCAATATGTTAGAATTTCCGGTAGAACTCTCGGGTCTAAGTCATGGTTCGACAACCCTATCTCTTGGTGGAGAGGTATCCCATCTACACTGGTTGTTCTCCTCGGTGAGCATAACGGTTCATGGTTGACCGGTGTTGGTGATGTTGGTCGTTGGCCATCGCGGAGAACGTCTACAGTAACTTCGTCCAAATGAACCTATGAAGGACCTATGTTGGTGAAGTCAGGGTCCCTGCAATGAATGGTGCAGCCTAACCCATTGAGCCCACAAGCTCTAGGTTAGGTTTTCACTAACAACTGGTAGCCCAAGTCCATGTTTGAACGAGTTAGGGTTGATAACATGATTCAACACCGAGTGGGCCTGATCTGGGTTTGGAAGCCTCGGGGTTGGGCCTTGCGTTTGGTATGCTTGAATCTGTTGATGCGCAGCCCATGCTAAGAAATTTGCCTTGTTGAGTATAATTGGAGCTGTCGTTGCAGCGGCCACTATCGGGGTTGAGGCCGGTAGTGTTTGGCTTCATCGATGCGTGTCATTGTACATACTACCCACGTGGTGATTAGCTGTTAATGCCGAATTCTGAGCACCGGTTTGGGTATCGATTCCCTCGCTTTCGTGAACCCCGATTTCGACGTTCAAGTTTGCGAAAGGGTTATTTAGGTTGTCGCTCCTCGCGGCGACGTTTTCCTTTAGAGAGAGATCTTCAGTTATGCCCAATGAAGGTGGTTGGGGGGAGGAAGGCTTCTCTACCCAAAGCCTTGATAAGCTTATCAAGCCTATCCGTTACAGTTGCTACATCTTGAGCTAGAGTAGGTTTCTTCGTCGCGGTTCTTCAACGAGGTATCTTTTCTCTTGAAATTGACTACGCTTATATCTCACGCAGCTCTGATACCAATTAACGTGATTACTATTGATAGCATGAAAAATGCCTATTTTTGTCCTTCAATTTACATTATCTAGGAACTTATTTTATGTTTCACTGGGCCTAATTGAAGTATGTTTGACTATTGCAGGTAAAGAGATATTTGTAATCAAACCCTTCCTAAAGCCCAACTCTTACAAATTAAAGAGCTGCTAGAGATGATCAGTTGTCAAGAGCTATTAGAGATGACTTTGTACCAAGAGCTCCTGGAGTTGCTAGAAGACTTAGTAGTAAAGCCTAGTTAAAATCTCTCCACAAAATCAGGAGTGGTTGAGGGAGATGAGGAATTTTAGTTAGGTTAAGAAGGAGAGTTGTAAAGAGAAAAAGGAGTGATCTTTTGAGTTTTATCCTTTTTCTACGGGAGTTCTTATTTTTGTTTGATAAAAACCATTTTCAATCAATGAAAACTAGTTTTATTTCACGATTTTTATCTTTGCATCCTTGAGAACGAAACCCTCTATGTTTCAACACCCGATTTGATACGGATTATCAAATGGCGCCGCTGCCGGGGATGCAATCGATTTACAAAATCGTGTCTCTGTTATTAAATTAGTGTTTCGATTGACGAGTTTTTCATTTTATATTCGTAAGTATTGATTTTTTCTTCTCTGTTACTCCATTTGTTTTTTGTATTGTTTGTCAGGCGTGATGCTTTTATTTGTTTGTTTATTTGTTTTATCTCCTTAATCACAAAAGTAACAACTCACGCCAAAAAAAACTGTAGCTTCGCCTTTCCTCTCCTCTCCTTCACAACTCCTCTCCTCTCCTCTCCTCTTATCCTCTCATTTCCTCAAATTCTAGTTTGGGTTGCCGTTCGGCTGTTCAGTTGTTCCTACCTGTATTTTTTCTCAAATCATCCACTACTCAATTACCAAAACCTCAAATCATCCACAGCTCCTCCACAACTGATTTTTGATTAAACCAAAGCCTCAAATCATTAACCTTCTACTTGCTGTTGTTCCTCTGTGTTGAATCTGTTGATCGTTGTTCCTCAAATCATCAACCATAAAGCCTTAACTAATCCAAAACCTCAAATCATCAACACAAATCATCAACCTTCTACTTGTTGTTGATTGTTGTTCCTTTGTGTTGCTGTTGTTCCTCCACAGCTGATTTTTTTTGAACTAATGTTTGTGTCTTTGTGATGCTGTTTGGAACTGTTTTGAACTGCTTTCTGTAACTGCTTTGGAACTGCTGTTATTTGTTTTTGAACTGCTTTGGATTGATTGATTTCTTCTGGCTGCAAAGTTGGTTTCTTGTTTTGAGGTTTATTGTTTGTGATGCATTAGAAATTGTATTGGAATGTTATGGGTTCCAATCCCATTACCGATTTCTAAGTTTGATTGATAAGTTGGTTTTTGGGTTTTTGATTGCCTTGTGGATTTAATTGTTGGTTTTCTTGCAAATTGGATTTGATTCTCCTTCAGTTGATTTTGAATCACTTGTAAAGAGGAGTCTAAGTTGTTTTAAACCTGCAGAATTCTCAGTTTTAATCACCTCTGATGGTAGGGTTAGTACTTGGGGTTAGTTTGTGGTTTGAGATTTCTTTTGGAAGCTTTGGTTTCGTTTGAATCGTTTATTTATTGAGCTTTGAATGTTGAGTACTGTTGAGCATTGAGTATTGTTGGTGTGGTTAGTATTGTTGAAATTGGGTTTTGCAGGTGATCATTGGTGTTTGTTGATTTATGGTTGTTGTTTGCAATTGGAAATTGGAGTTTTGTGTTTGCAGGTAAAGATTGGGGTTTTGTTATTTGCAGTGAGTGATTCTAAGGTTTCTGCCGAGTTTTGGGGGCTCTGTGATTAGTGTTTGATTTGGGTTTCAGCCATGATTTGCCTCCCAAATTACTGCTGAAACTGTGATTACTACCGCTGCCTGTAGACTTGTACAACTGCAGTTACCATTTCTGCTGTTTGCTGTTGTTACCGAAGTCATTGCCGCTATTTCTGAACGCCAATACCTACTGTTCTGAGTTACCTCAAATATTACTGTTTCCATTTGAAGCTGGGAGACTAATTGTATTTGTGACGTTATTGAAGGAGCGCGACAGACATAAAGACCTTTAGTTGTTTAATTTAATTTATTTTTTTTATGTATTTTTAGTATTGTTTGAGGATTGAGAAATGTTTATGTAATAATTATTATTTGAGTGACGTTTTGTAAGGTGAGAAAATCGTTTCAATGCGTACTTTGCAAACGATCCTGAGTAGGCTTTCCCAACGGTTTCATCAGGGTAACCAATCGTGCCCCTAAAAAGGCCGCCCTGTAGGTAATTTTTTTCCACCGCACCCTCCCTGTTGTGGTACATCGTTGTTTAACTATATGTTTGATTGATTAAATGTTTAATTTTTACAATAATACTTAGATAAGGGTAAACCAAAACAGGATTTCATCACCCGTGCGTGCCCACGCATTAGGACCCCGGGAATTCATTACCCGGTTGTTAATCTTTTCGGTATCGACAGTCCCGACCTCTTTAAAAGATTTTCAGATAAGAAGCCATAAAAAACATAGTCAATCAAAAGGCTTCACTCAAACCTGGAGTAACACGCTCACTAGGAAAACCTGATAAGTGGCTACGTTTGCTGGAGGACGTACGTTCCCTGGCATAGCTAGTGTGAATAGGTGACTCTAAGCGGTTCGCCCCACCTTCCAGTACAGGTGCATCTAGGTGACTAGATAGCATGCGAGCTATCGCCAAAGTGAGAAAAAACAACTCAAGTGGGAACCGATCTACTGTCAGGGGTAGGAGCATTGAACCCTGAGACCGGGTTTCCAACTTAACTTAATAAAAGAGACCAGTAAAACATTATTGAGTGCTTGCATCATTCTTAGGACTTTTAGTGTGTTCGCATATATTGATTGAATTGTATGTTAGATTGGGGTAACACCCAAGCTTGGACTAAGAACACTGCTAGAATCAATATGAGTCAGACTGATGGGACTAATGGTCCCAAACCTGCTATTCCTAGAAACGGTCCCGAACCTGCTGCTGTAGAGAGAATCACTCTTCGCAATCGAATGCATCCCACAATAGTTAGTAAACCTTCATGTATTGTGATTCCCAGAAATGTAGGGAACTTTGAGTTAAAACCGGGATTCTTATCTATGCTTTCCAAATTTCATGGTAGTCATACTGAAAACCCGTATAACCATCTTAGGGACTTTAGGGATCATATGCTTCTATTAAACTTTGAACGTATTACAGAGGATTCTTTGAGATTACGGGTGTTTCCCTTTTCTCTGTTGGGAAACGCACGCAATTGGTTGTACATTCTCGAGGAGAACTCTGTAAACACATTTGAACAACTCGTTAAAGAGTTTTTGAAGAAGTATTTCCCTAACCACAGAACTGCTAAGATACGACAGAGTATCTATAGCTTCACACAAAACTGAGGAGAGTCATTATATGACTACCTACAACGGTTTAGGGATTTAGATCAAGGATGCCCACATCACAGGATTCAGCTGATTGATATAGTTAAAAATCTCTATGAAGGCCTAGACTATGACACTAGAGCTCGTGTTCAGTCTATGTGCGCGGGTACATTTGATGAGAAAACTGACACTGAAGCTTGAACATTTATAAATGATGTAGCGGATAAGACCTACCAATGGCAAACGATGAGAGAGGAAATACCTAGTCACCGTGCAAATGTGCACCAAGTGGACTCTAATTCAGAGTTTGCCACTCTTAGAACCATTCTTGAGAAAATCGAGAACTTAGAGACCGGCAAAAGGGAGAGACACCCTAATACTTCGTCTGTTAACCATGTGGCGATGCCAAATTATGTGGTTTGTGAGAGTTCAGACTATCTGGTCCAAGATTGCCCTGATGTGCTTAGTTTAAGGAAGGGTAAAAAAGACTAGGCCAATGCCATGTATCAACGTCCCAATAACCAACCTTTCAATGGTGGATGGAATAATAATTCCAACAACTCTAATTCTCGGGGAAATAGAAATTACCAAGGAGGTTCTTCTGGTAGTGCCCCTTATCAGCCACACAACCAAGTAAACCAATACCAGTCTAGTTCCTCGTGGCAACAAAATCCATCATACCAAGCTCCCCATAATGTGCCTTATGTTCCTCCGCACAATAGGAATCTGCCTCCTCCAACCACGTCCTTAGTAGATACTCTTAAAGTATTTATGCAAGTAACTCAGTCATCTATTACCAAACTTGAGGGACAAATAGGTTAAATGGCAACAGAGATAAGCACGAGAGACAAAGGAATGTTCCCCAGTCAAACTTAAGCTAATCCTAAAGGGAATACTGAGCATCCTAGATCTTCCAATCGTGATGGAGTCAACGCCATCATTTCTCTTAGGAGCGGTACGAAAGTTGATAATTTGGTAAAAATGCCTAAGGAACCCAAGCTGGAAATTCAAAGTAAACCTATAGAAGAACCTGCGAGTGCGAGTGAGGAAGAAATCACGATAACACATGTTCAGCCGCTGGCTCTTTTTCCTCAGCGGTTAACTCTTGCTAAGAAGGGCAACGTCTATGAGGAGATTTTAGGGATTTTTAAGCATTGTGTGATTAACAATCCTATCCTTACGGCCATAAGACATATTTCTAATTACGCAAAATTCTTTAAAGATCTTTGTACTTTAAAGCGGCGCATACATGTACCGAAAAAGGCTTTTCATGTTCACGAGAGTGATACGTCTATTCTTTTAGATACACATGTTAGTGCTGTCCTGTTGCGTAAATCGCTTCCAAAATACAAGGACCCTGGATTCCCTACTATTTCATATACGATTGGGACCCGTAAGATAGGAAGAGCTCTACTTGATTTAGGTGCCGCCGTGAACCTCATTCCTTACTCTGTCTATGAGCAATTGGATATTGGAGTAGTTAAACCCACTAATAGGACCCTTCAGCTAGCTGACCGATCTATTAGGATTCCTAGGGGTGTAGTTGAAGATGTGTTGATCCAGATTGAACAATTTGTTTATCCAGTAGACTTTGTTGTGTTAGATACTGAGCCAGTGGCAAGCCCTAAGGACGAGATCCCTGTGATTCTAGGTCGACCCTTTTTGGCAATAGCTAATACGGTAATTAATTGCCGTAATGGAATTATGAAGTTGACCTTCGGGAACATGATTGTAGAATTGAATATTTTTTACGCATCGCATTCCCCTTCTAATTCTGAACCACTTGAGTGTAATATGATCCAGAGTCTTGTGAGTACCACTTTTGGGAGGTCACGTACCTCAGATCCCTTAGAGACATTCTTGTCCCTCTTTGATGGAGATTGTGAAGACGATTCGTACATCCATGTGGTGAAAACTTTATTAGATTCGACTTTAGAAATTGTAGAGCCTGAAGGTGAGCATGAAATCTTAGATGTTAAGAAACCCATTCTGGAGGCTCAAGTAACCTCCCCAAAGATAGAGCTTAAACATCTTCCCGCTCACCTTAAGTATGTCTTTCTAGGTCTCGACGAAACTATGCCCATCATTATTGTCGCTGACCTAGAACCCCTTCAGGAAGAGAAGTTGATTCGTGTTCTTAAGGGAAATACGAAAGCTATTGGATGGAGTATTGTAGACATTAAAGGAATTAGTCCCTCAGTTTGTATGCATAAAATCAATTTGGAAGATAATGCCAAAAAGTCTAGGGAATGACAACGGAGATTGAACCCGACTATGGCCGAAGTAGTTCGGAAAGAGATTTTAAAACTCCTTGATGTTGGGATCATCTATCCCATTTCTGATAGTCTGTGGGTTAGCCCGATCCATGTTGTCCCAAAAAAGTTGGGAATCACCGTTGTAAAGAACGAGAATAACGACCTCGTACCCACTAGAATGGCTACTGGATGGTGAGTCTGTATAGACTACAGGAAGCTTAACTCGGTCACTAGGAAAGATTACTTCCCCTTACCTTTCATTGAGCGGATGCTCGAGCGACTCGCTGGGCACAAATTTTATTGTTTCTTAGATAGCTACTCTGGGTACAACCAAATGCCCATCACACCCGAGGACCAAGAGAAAACGACTTTTACATGTCCTTTCGGTACATTTGCCTACCGTCGCATACCTTTTAGCTTATTCAATGCTCCTGTGACGTTTCAGCGTTGCATGCTAAACATTTTTTCTGACATGGTAGAGCGATTCCTTGAAGTTTTCATGGATGACTTCTCATTATTTGGCAACTCATTTGAACAGTGCCTTCATCATCTTTCTCTAGTATTACTCAGATGCCAGGAAAAGAATCTTATTTTAAATTGGGAAAAATGTCACTTTATGGTAAAAAGGGGGATAGTTTTGGGGCATATCATATCTGAAAAAGGAATAGAAGTTGACCAGGCCAAAATAGATGTCATTTCTAACCTCCCCCCACCACAAAATGTCAAGGACGTCCGTTCCTTTCTAGGACATGCAGGCTTTTACCGTCGTTTTATCCAAGATTTTAGTAAGATTCCTCGTCCTTTAAGAAGCCTTTTGGCCAAAGATGTGGCCTATGAGTTTGATGCACCATGTCCTGTAGCTTTTGATAAGCTTAAGACCCAGCTCACAACATCACCCATTATTAGACCACCTGTTTGGAATGAACCATTCGAGTTAATGTGTGATGCCTCTGATTATTCTGTAGGCGCTGTTTTGGGATAGCGGATAAACAAACGCCCCCATGTCATCCACTACGCTAGCAAAACGTTAAATGATGCCCAATTGAATTACATGACCACCGAGAAAGAACTCCTGGCCATTGTTTATGCGCTAGAAAAATTTAGATCTTATCTTATAGGATCTAAAGTGATTGTTTACACGGATCATGCCGCACTTCGACATCTTTTGTCAAAGAAAGATGCTAAGGCACGGCTAATCCGGTGGGTATTACTCTTGCAGGAGTTTGACCTCGAGATTCGAGATAAAAAGGGGTCAGACAATGTTGTAGCCGACCATCTTTCCCGTATAGTGATTGAGTCTGTTGATGAGTCTTTGCCGATTAGGGAATCCTTCCCTGATGAACAACTTATGGCTGTGAAATTAGTTCCCGAGTTGCCGTGGTTTGCTGACATTGCTAATTATTTAGCCACGGATACCATTCCTGATCATTAGACTAAACCTGACAAAGATTGTTTCTTTAGTCAAGTGTAGTACTTCTTTTGGGATGATCCAGATTTGTTTAAGTATTGTACTGACCAAATCCTTAGGAGATGTGTTCTCCAGTCTGAGTTTACCAATATTATCTCATTTTGCCACACCCAAGCTTGTGGAGGCCACTTTAGCTCTAAGAAGACCGCGGCAAAAATTTTGCAGTGTAGTTTTTATTGGCCTACCTTATTTCACGATGCGCATGCATTTTGTAAAACGTGCGAGAGATGCCAAAAAATGGGAGCCCTTTCTCAATGAAATATGATGCCCTTACACCCTATTTTAGTTATTGAACCTTTTGATGTTTGGGGCATTGATTTTATGGGCCCTTTTCCCAAGTCTTTTGGATATGAGTACATCCTTGTTGGAGTGGACTATGTATCAAAATGGGTTGAAGCCATCCCTTCGAAATCAAATAACAGTGCAGTTGTTCTCAAATTTTTAAAAGAAAATATTTTTTCTCGATTTGGAACACTTAGGGCAATCATTAGCGATGGAGGGACACATTTTAACAACAAAAACTTTGTTGCCCTTGTCAAAAAGTATGGCGCAACCCATAAGGTGGCAACACCTTATCACCCGCAAACAAGTCAGCAAGTCGAAGTTTCAAATCGGGAGATCAAAAATATTCTCCAAAAGACGGTTAACCTAAATCGCAAAGATTGGTCTGTAAGATTAATTGATGCACTTTGGGCTTATCGTACTACATATAAAACCCCAATTGGAATGTCTCCTTACCGACTCGTTTATGGTAAGGCATGCCACCTTCCTGTAGAACTTGAGCATAAAGCTTATTGGGTAATAAAAACACTTAACTTTGACACTTCAACGGCTGGGTCCCATCGTAAGCTACAACTCAATGAGTTGGATGAGCTCCGAAATGATGCATATGAATCCACAAAGATATACAAAGAAAGAACTAGGACTTTCCATGATAAAAATATCTTGCGAAAGACTTTTGAAGTGGATCAAAAAGTTCTATTATATTCTTCCCGTCTTCATTTGTTTCCTGGAAAACTTCAATCCCGTTGGACCGGGCCGTTCATTGTCAAAATTATTTTCCCACAAGGAGCTATTAAAATTCTTGACCCTCGTACTGGTCATATTAATAAGGTAAATGGGCAGAGACTTAAACTATTTCACGAGTATTTTACGGGCTCGAGTAATGATATGAATCTACGGGACCCATCATATGAAACATAGGTATCTTTATTTCTACCCATAGTCTTATCTAGTTTAGGGGTACCTACCATCGTCTGGTTCAAGACGTTAAACTTAGCGCTTGTGGGAGGCAACCCTTATCATTTCAGGTAATATTTTTAGACTATTTTTTATTTTTGGCAACTTTGGGGACACATGTTGATTCTGTTTGAGGGTGGGGGTAAATAAGATTTTCATAATTTTTTTTTTCCAAGAAAAGTTATTATTCTAGGGCATTCTGGTATTGTAGACACATTTTTTATATACTCTGATCTTTGGACATTCTTAGAATCCTAGAGTTGCACTTGGGATAAAATTATAAGGTTATGGTTTATTTTAAACAGTAAATTGTTAGTGCGTTAAGAATTTTTAAGTTTTTGGTACTACCATCCTATTAGATGTATTTCAGAAGAAAATCACCCTTATAATTGTACTTCACGTAGTTATGTTATCAAGGTTTTGTTAAAACTAACTATCACCTTTTGATTAATCAACTATTTGGGTTAGGAAGAATCTGTAATGAGGGAGACATTTATCTTGGAAAATTTCGTTTCTCAAAAATTCATACTAAGGGCCTGTATATATTTTCACAAGTTATTGGCTCCTTTCACGAAGCTGACATACTCGTAAAAAAATTAAAAAAAAATTAAAAAAAAATCACAATTCATGGCCCCTCGCAAGATTTAGAACTAAAAGAGGAAAAATTTTTATTAATCTCGAGGCAAGCCATGAATCAATGTGAAAGTAAAAGACTCAAAAAAATAAAAAAAATAAATCGAATCTCTATGAGTATAGTTGAGAACTATGTGAAGGAGGACAAGTTGCACGTATAAAAGAGCAAATGAAAACTCAAATGCAAAAGTCTTACCATAAAAAACTTGTGTGGATACATATTTTCCCTGAAAGATCAATAAAAGAGAGCGAATAAACTAAGGTAGTTGTCGAACAAACTTCTGGATTTCTTTCACCATACTCAAGATAAGGCTAAGGTTATTTGAAAGTATTATCAAACTTCTTGATTCCATAAACTAAATTTACTACACAAATGATGAAATTCTAAAACTTGATCTAATCTGATTGTAGTATAATTGACTTGATAAATTCTAAACGTATCTGATGGTTAACCCTTGTTGAAGTGTTATATCTAGGAGATGAATTTAATCCATTTTCAGAGTTACCAGGAGTAATGATTATTAGTTGTTTATAATACCAGAACGTCTATGATAGAATTTTGTGGGTATATTCACTGAAAACCCTCACGAGACACAACTCGTCCTATTTGGGTAACCTATAGGTTGAAAGGCTTGTTGTATACGCTAAATGCAATCGTAAGAAACCACGAAAGAGTTTAGTTTTCGTTTCTTTTGCTAAGGGACTAGCAATATGTTAGTTTGGGGGTATTTGATAGGCATAAAAAATACCTATTTTTGTCCTTCAATTTACATTATCTAGGAACTTATTTTATGTTTCACTGGGCCTAATTGAAGTATGTTTGACTATTGCAGGTAAATAGACATTTGTAATCAAACCCTTCCTAAAACCCAACTCTTACAAGCTAAAGAGCTGCTAGAGATGATCAGTTGTCAAGAGCTGTTAGAGATGACTTTGTACAAAGAGCTACTGGAGCTGCTAGAAGACTTAGTAGTCAAGCCTAGCTAAAATCTCTCCACAAAATCAGGAGTGGTTGATGGAGATAAGGAATTTTAGTTAGGTTAAGAGGGAGAGTTGCAAAGAGAAAATGAGTGATCTTTTGAGTTTTATCCTTTTTCTACGGGAGTTCTTATTTTTGTTTGATAAAAACCATTTTCAATCAATGAAAACCAGTTTTATTTCACAATTTTAATCTTTGCATCCTTGAGAACGAAACCCTCTATGCTTCAACACCCGATTTGATACGGATTATCAACTATGAACGCGGAAGCAAGATTCATATAAAGATCACGTTGTATTTGAGAGAGAAAACTAGGGTTTCAACTAAACAAATCAACTTTCATCAATCAAAATCAACTGAGAATAATTAAGAACCTAGCCTCCCTTTTATAGAACATAAAGGAGGTGGAAACCCTAGCTAGGAATATTCTAGAAACTAACCTAAAAATAAGAACTGCTAATAACTCACATTGGACCTCTCCAACAAAGCTTAAGCTTAAAGCATAAAATAAACATAAGTCTCACATGGGTAGACGACCCTATGAGGGATGTGCCACATCAATTTGATTCAAGTTACATATAAATAGATATTTCCTTCCCTAGAAGTCTTAGAGGGGAGAAGATGGCATTGAAACACTACTATGGATAAAATTATATGATAAGTCTTAGAGGAGCTTCTCCTGCTATATAATGTATCTACTGTTGGATAATATTGGGATACTATTCTATCAGTTAATCAAAAGTAATGATATGAAAGAAGAGTAGGGATATCTTTATTGATGAATAATATTTCTCTATCCTAGAAGGTTCTGTGTTACAAAAGGATAACCATTTTACTTACTCAAACTCTCCCCTTAACCCTAATGGTATATGGGCTTGTTAGGAGTCCAGTAGGACTCCCCAACCCAATTGGGTTCCCACCTTGGGCTGGACCCAACTCCAAACACTCCCTATTGAGGTGTTCCATACCAGGACGACTTGCCTCATCAAAACCTCTACCTAGCAAAACCCCATGGGAAAAAAGTTGTACAAGGAAAGAGACAATCCTATTCCCCGTATGGGTTGTGGATGCGTATGCATTGCTTCATCAAAACCTCTACTCAATAAAACTTCATAGGATAAAAACTGTACTATCTTGGATAACGTCAATCTCATTCGTCTTGTGTCGCCCTTAATAAATCCATCTTTGACTTGAATAATACAAGTTGAGTTGTCTTCATAAAGAGTCATCGGTATATCTTGGATAAAACTTAGACCGTATCTTTCGTTGATGTGATTGATCATGGACCACACTCAGAAATATTTTTGCCAACCTCATGAAGTGCAAGAATCTTCACGTGATTCGAGGATGTAGTAACCATTGTCTGCTTCACTGATCTCTATGAAATTGTTGTATCTCCATACAAGAACACATAACCCGATTATGATCGGCCTTTATGTAGATCTAACAAATATCCTGCATCAGCGTATACTATAATTTTTTGTTTGCCAATTTTTGGATAGAATCCTGTCTTTCGTACCGATAAGATATCTCAGAATGCTCTTGATCTCATTCCAGTACCTTTGGGTAGGTGCAGATCTATGACGAGTCAAACAGATCACTGTGAATGAGATATCGGGTCGAGTGTACCCTACTAAGTATATCAAAGCACCGATAACTCCAAGATATGGCATCTCAGGCCCTAGATGTTTCTCCCCATTGTCTAAAGGATGATAAATGTCCTTGTTCATATGCACACATCTAATTAATAGACATGCATAGGTGTCTTGGCACAGTGTGCCATATCCATACCAAAACAATTTATGATTCTTTCAATATACGTCGCCGGATGTCTGATTATGTCACGACCAAGATGTTCGGTCTGCAAACCGAGACAAAATTTGGTCTTCCTAAAGTCTCACATTTCGAATTCCTTCTCAAGGTATTCGACAACATTCACGATCTCCCCTAAAGTTTTGATAATATTCAAATCATCTATATAAACTTCAATGATGGCAAAACCAGTATTCGTTTTCTTGATGAAAACGCATTGGCAGACAAGGCTATTTGCAAAACCCTCGGCCTTCAAATATTCAGTTAGCCTGTTATGCCACATGAGCCCTGATTGTTTCATACCATATAATGATTTATCCAGTTTTATTACGTAAGCACCCCCGTGTGCCTGGCATTGTCGGTTCCAAAAGCTTAAACCCTTCCGGTAGCTTCATGTAGATCTCCATGTCTAATTTCCCATATAGATACGAGTAACTACATTTATAAGATGCATGTCAAGCTCGTTCTCAACGACTGCCAAACTGATCAAGTAACGAAACGTTATAACGCCCATGACTAAAGAGTAGGTTTCATCGTAATTGATGTCAGGCCTTGGAGAAAAGCCTTGTGCAACTAGTCTTGCCTTATATACTTTACTATATTTCCAAGTTTATTACATTTCCGTACGAATACCCATTTATAACCGACAGGCTTGATGACATCTTGCTTAGGGACTATTAGTCCAAATACTTTGCGTTTAGCTAGTGAGCTGAGCTCCCACATTGATCGCAACCTCCCACTCTGGCCAATCTGTATGATTTTTACATTCGTCTACAATGAGTAGTTTTGGGTCATCATTCTCGATGGTGAGTGTAGCAGGTAAAGTGAATACTTCGTCGACTACTACTTCTGAACGATCCTACGTGGTGCCATTATAAACAAAGTTAATCGAGATCTCTCGATTATCATTTACATGTGCCTCGCTGGGCTTGTCTCCTAATGCTTCATGCGGATACGTAGCTACTATAAACCTGTCTGTGGGAGGTTCTATCCCCAATGAACCGACTACACCATTAGTCTTTTCTTTTCCCGTACACTATTTCTTAGACCACGGTTCAACGTCCTTCTTTGCAACGGGGCATCCTCACGTGACGCGCGGCTTAGATTTATTAGCTGGTTACATACCAGTTCCCTGAACATCCAGTTGTGTAGATGCATTACTTGTAGGTTCATGCATTTTGGTTACTTTAGCAACACCATTGACTGCATCTGGCAATTTATTAACAATCTGCTGTAAGTATAGAATTCGTTGTACCTCCTTGTCACTGTGATTAGTTATAGGATCTAGATGAGACAATGATGGTATTTTCCAACTAATCTTGGAAACGTCCTTAGCATTGACTGTCGTATCTCCCCCCAATACAGGGAATATCGCCTCATCAAAGTGACAATCTACAAATCTCTCAGTAAATACATCATTGGTAGTGGGTTCCAAGTATCAAATAATAGATGGTGAATCGTAACCTACATAAATACCGAGCCAATGTTGGGGCCCCATCTTCGTACGTTGTGGCGGTGCAATTGGCACCTGTACTAAACATCCAAATATTCGTAAATGAACGACATCAGGCTCTGACCCAGTTACTAGTTGCAATGATGAACATTAGTTATTTACTGTTGGATAAATTTTAATCAGGGCGGCAGCATGCAAAATTACATGGCCCACCGTAGTGGTCGGAAGCTGAGATCGTAATAATAGTGACCTAACAATTAACTATAATTGCTTAATTAGATTATCTGTCATCCCATTTAAGGTATGAACATGGGGTACTGGATGCTCGATATCTATCCCATTAGCCGTACAATAATCAATAAAAGTCATTGAGGTAAATTCGTCAGCGCCATTAAATCTCACAGATTTGATCAGGTGATCCGAAAAATGAGCCCGCAATCGGATAATTTGGGCAAACAGTCGTGGAAATGCCATATTCCAAGATGATAATAGACAAATGTGTGCCTATCTCACAGATGCGTCAATTAAGACCATATAGTATTTGAACGGAGCACTATATGGATGGATAGGTCCACATATGTCTCCATGGATATGTTGGAGAAAGGTTGGAGACTCCAACTCCACCTTAGTCTTACTAGGTTGGACTATAAGCTTTCTTTAAGAGCAAGCGTTACAAGGGCAATTTTGTAAAATTATGATCTTCTCTCCCGTAAGTGAATGTCCAGAGGTACTATTGATAATTTTCCTCATGATTCGTTGTCCAGGATGTCCGAAACGATCATGCCAAATCCTAAATGTTTTCTCTTGTAACGAAGAAAAATTAGTGATTGCATATGTTTCGACATGCCTGAAGGCAGTTGAATAAATCCCTGAGGAATGCATTGGACACCGTTCCAATATAAGTTCTTAACCGTTAGGCGAATAGGTGATACATAGAATTTGATTCTCATTATGTCCAATCGTCTTGACTTGATAACTGCTATCATGTATGTCCCTAAAGCTTAGTAAATTCTCAGGAGATTTACTAGCAAACAACGCGGTCTAGATACTTAGTATCGTACCATTAGGGAGTAATAACGTGACATTCCCTGGGCCCTCTAGGATACAGGTTGTCCCAATAACAATTTGAATGTCCCCGACATATGCGGTCAAGTGCAAGAAATACCATTTATCTCAAAGGATTGAGTGCGTGGTACCACTATCTACTAGACATGTGTCGTGACTTGTCCTATTATCAATTAGTGCCCTATAGGTAGAAAGACCCATGGGCTACCTGTATATATAGCATATTAAAATTTTAATATATAACAAATTAACTACTATTCCAAGCAATAATTTGAACAATCACAATTTAAAACAAAATAAAAATCTTATGTATGTTACGAGCACTTTATGAAGCATAAATGATTTGTTCCTAACATAATCGAAAATACTAACAAAAAATAAATCAAGTCTTTGCATGAAAAGAAACTGCTAGTACTCTCTACTGTAACATCACATGTCTACTGAGATATCGCTGCGAATTACTCCGTATGTTAATCCATGTTGGCATTAATATCGCTGAAGAAGTCTGACGCTGTAAACTCCATAGGGGCAGAGTCAGTGTCAATAACTGTGTGGTGGGTCTAGACTCTGTTATCTCTGGCCACCCGTGGTGCCAAACATTCCCGTGCCCAGTGTCTTGTGCCATCGTAGTTAAAGCAAGGAGATCCATGATCTGCCTTCTTTTCGTTCTTCACATTTCCTGGTTTGCCAGATTTCTGAAATCCTTTACCTTTCCTAGAGCCAATGGGTTTTTAGTTCCCGCCCTTCCTATTTCCCTTGTATCCTCCCCTGCCCTTTTTATATTTGTGTCCTTGACTTACATAATTGTTTCCCTAAAACTGAATAATAATATGTGATGCGGGCAACGTCGCACTCCGAGAAGGCCGCATTGTATGATTCTTTATCAGAAGTTCATTATTCTGCTCAGAGAGGAGCAGTGCCTGAATTAAGACTTCATTAGTTGTAATGTTCTCTCACCGATATTGCCTCTGAAGCGTAATATTGCTAACATGGATAGTTGATCGAGTTTTCTCTACCATTTCAGCATCAGACTTTCTTCTCACACAACTCAAGTGTATAAGTAATTTTGTGGGCTGCTGAGTTATAATAAGCTACAGTCCTGAAATCTTAGAATCAAAGGTTTTTCCATTGGTGCATTGCTTTTGGGAGCATAATCGTTTTTTCCTGAGCATAGTGGCATTCAGTCTTCAGGTCATCCTGAATATGATGATGGAGGATAAACAAATCATTTGCCTTGTCGATGGGATCTTCATTGTAGCTAATGATGATGGTCTTCTGTAGACCGAGAAACTTCATGAGCAAGTCAGCGTCAATGCACCAAGTGAGGTAATAGGCTCCAGTAAGCAGCAATAGAGGAAATTTAATATTCTTAAGTTTCGCAGACATCTGTTATGTAAAATATAGATTGTAATTAGTAACAATTCTTAATAAACATTTCAAATGCATTATAGACAGATCATAGTACTTAGAATAACATAAAATAAATGATTCCTAATCATGTTATAATTGAACCTTATTCAAATTCAAATACTCATGAAATTCTATTATAATAATTAAATCCCAACTTTACACCGTAAAATGACGATCTTAATCTTAGATGTGCATTTTAATAAAATCTTAGCCAAGATTGTTATTCAAAAATCACTAGATGTGTGCCTTTCTTATTCTAACAACTAGGGTATTCTAATCCCTAAAGTTCTATAAGATCGATATATTCTAGCCAAATGACCCTATTTACTACGAATATGAGGGGTATTAGATGTTTAGTTGATAAGTGGTCTCACCCTGAAGTCTGTTGGGTTCATAAAATAGGTAGATTATGCATGTCTTTGAACTAATATTCTTGGGTACTATATGTTACTTTTAGTGCATATATATATGCCTCTAAATGTTATTATGTAACATCTAATTGTACCTAGATATGTAATATTGGTTCCTCAGACACCAAGTGGTTAGAAATAAGACTAAGTCAATTCCTAATTGAGCTCTAATTATTTTTCCTTGACAATTAACTGTGATTTAGATATGACTCCCAATTGTATTCCAAATTAGACTTGGTTTTGTATTATCTGTGATCCCTGATCATGATAATTAGTATCCTAGAGGCATACCATTAATATCCTATTAGCTATCGTAAGATAACTTAAATATGTATTAATAAATTTACTTATATCACATATAAGTGAGTCGGTTTTCCGATACAAGGCACCCGTTCCCGAAAAAAATTAAAATATATTTTTCATAAAAAAACAAAATTAGGTCCCCCAACGAGTAGGTCTAGTCAATAGGAATTTTTCATAAAAAGACTCAATTTGACCAAAAAAATAAGCTTTCTAGAGTCAATTTAGTGTCTAAACCGGTTCTAGACCGGTCTGGACCGGTTTGACCCAATCAAACCATTTGCCACGTATCCAAAATTTAGACTGCCGCATGTCCAAAATCTAGACTGCCACGTGTCATAGAAACTAACTATCACGTGTCACCAAATAATGTAGCCAAGTGCCACTATAAAAGACTGCCACGTGTGTACCACTTGGTATGCCATAGTGTGCTTCATATGGCATGCCACTGTCCTGCTACGTTAATATGCCATGTGTCCTTGGCACATATCACTGCCCTACCAGCATGGTGGACCCCACCTACAACGTCAGCATGCCACGTGTCCTTGACACGTATCACTGCCACGCCAACAATGAATCAGGTCTGATCCAAACCAATTGCCAAAATTAGATCTGGATCTGATGATATCATAAATAGCTAATAATTTTTTTAATATAATAATTAACCTAGTTGACGTCAATATGACCTAAATACACCGTGAACTACCTAGTTTTGACGCCAATTTGATTGGGACATCTCCCTGAGACGTGCCATATACTGATGTGATCGTTACGGGATAGGCTACAAAAAAATGATATTACGTCAATCCGTGTCCATAACGATTGCTATTTTAGTTTGAAAATAGCCTTTTCACTAAAAATAACCTTTTTAATCCAAAAAATATATAATAATCCTTTAATACATATCTAGATATCTTAAATCATATATTAAGATAAAATTATATAGAAATTAAAAAATAAGTAAGAAATACCTATCCGCAACATAATTTTTTTTCTTCTAGAAAATGCCAAATTGGAGAGTTCTTTATCCCTTCTTATCTACTAGCTCGCAATGCTGATAACGTGTTGGATAATATTAGGATACTACTCTATCAATTAATCTAAAGTAATAATATGATAGAAGAGTTGAGATATCTTTATTGACGAATAATATCTCTCTATATTTGTTACCGACTGTAACTCAACACATTCCAATAAATTATCACAAATTTATTGGAAGTTCTAGAACCTCTTCTGGTCAGCTCAAAGTGGCAGCTTTAGTCCCTTTTTTATTTGTTTTCAAAGGACAAGAATGCCATCCAAAGGAATATCCTGATCTGTCACCTCATAATGGTATTTCTCTAACCTAATGTCCTTAAAAATACCATACTTTGCTTTGAAACTCAATATTTCTTTTGTTTCGGGAGCCTCCCCATAGCACTCCTCTTCTTCCCCCTCAACACCTTCATCCACACCATCACTACCTTCTCGATCACTTGCACCACGCTGGGTGCCACTTTAAATTGATCGATACTCGCCACATCCACGTTACTCGACCCAATCCTATACCTCTCACCCAACTTTTGGATACACGTTGTAACATTGATTAGAAGTGGCTCTACATCCACGAGGTTCTTGAAGATTCCTTCTTTATCATCGTTAAAGATGGGTTTAGCTATTTAATGAACCTGAAATCAGATTCCCTTTTTTAATTTAGTATAATATCATATATGATACATTATATAAGTTTATATGATAGTATCGATATTGTTGTTGAGTTTAATCTCCAACCCATCATTCTTTTTATTTCTATCTGATTCAAACGTTACTACATTTAATTATTGATACAAGATTTATTTCATATTTTTACTAAGTTCTAACAACTATCTATATGTCCCTAACATCTTCTACTTAAAGTACAGGAATCGCTAGCTTCTCAAAGACACTTCAGCACTACCAAGATTTCCCGCCAAAGCAAGCCGAGTTCAAAAAAATTGAATTTGCACACTCTCCGACGTAAAATCTGATCTATTTAGCAGGAAACCCGGCGCTAAAACTGCCAAACATTATTCAATATCACTATCATGACCAACGAACCAGGAGTCGCGCCATAATCACATTGATGACCAAAACCTACTCTATCCCCTCATCATCACTCATTACCTCAAACCCCTATCTCCAAAATACTCCTTGATCACTTTCAACACCATTCCACCATTAATAACATCCCCATCTGATCCATATAACAAAAAATTGGAAAAAAAAACTAAGAACTGTATTTTTTCAATTTCTTCCAACACACACAATAAAACTCAAATTACTTCCTTCATTTTATCCTTCATGTTCATATCTACGCTGGGTTTCAATGGAATTGCATGATATTCAAACAAATATCTAAATACAAAAGAAAATCTCGACACAGTTACTAACCTTGAAGTCACGCTGCTTCTAAATCCCTTTGCTTTGCACGTTTAGCCCTCTGGATAAATGCACTAATTTCCTCGTTCCCAATGGTAGACAATAACGAAAGAGATGAGCTCAAATTGATGGAACTTAGAGATATTGTTATAGAATCAGTGGTGTGTGAATAGTCGCCCACTACAAGGCCATTTATAGGCCCCACACAACTGTTCATCGCATCCCTTTGCGACCGTTCGAGGAGAATAACACCTTGATCACCTCTTCTCAAACTCTTTAACCCTTCGCCTCCTGAACACCAATAGGCCCATGCATTGTTGTTCCAAACCTTCCATGTATCCCTTTAACTCCTCTATTTTATATTCATCTTCATCAAAACAACTCTTATGTTAATAAAAAGAAATTGTACGTCCAACTCCTTGTACCTCAAAACATAACGTACATGACAACACCTAGCCATTTGTTTACATAACCCTACGCACATCTTTCCTTATTTATTCCTCTCCTACATTCTCGGGCTAGTTGTAACCATAATTCAAATTTCAAATCCGTTCGACAATACAACTACCCAAACATCGAGATAACATCAACATTCACATACCCAAGATCACAATTTAATATAAATCACAATTCACTTATTTAACATATCACATCATATTCGATAAAATACTTGAAACATACACAACTATTCTTTGAGAACATTTTCTCATTATATACATCGACAACACAAATCTGACAAAAATAAAGTTATTTATTTTAGTCTGGTAAAAGTTTGTATTCATTTATTACAACTAAAACATAAATAAATAACCTTTCAACCTTCCCGACCAACAAGAACATCTTCCTTCCTCACCAGCGCTTTGGCACGGGACCTTATACTACCAACACGTTCTGGAGGACTCAAAGCTTGCAGTTGACAGTAAAACAAGTAATCCTCTTCTGCCTTCGCTTCACCCATCCCCTCATAGTTCAGTTCCATCGGTACCAACATCCGCCCATTTACGCAAAGTTTATCAAAATACCGCTCCAACAATTCCTAATACTTGAAGTACACATGGTTGGAAAACTTCTCCTTACGCAGCTGCGCCCTCGTCTTCACCATCTTCTCAGAAACCAAATGACTTCTTCAATAATACAAGAGGTATTTATATCAAAACCCAGACTGTCACAATTACCAAAAGTTAAAAACAACATTCACTTTACATTGAAACTCTGACAACCCAGTCAATTCTACCTCATAGGGAACCATTTACGGGCCCCACACAGTCAACAGACTTTACTTCGGGATCCTATTAGTTTGAAACAAACAAACTCGATATTTTCCTGCGAGATACTAGTTTTCTATTTCATTCGAGATAACAAGATATGTTTTTGATACAAAATCTGCAAATAACATTTTATTTCAAAAAGGTAACCGTTACATTTTACATTCGAGGATCATTACTTCGATTAATTTACAGATTGAACTACAAGATACTTTACATCAGCAGTGTGACCCTGTCTCCCATGATGGAAAAACAGCCATACCCTCCTCCTCTATAATAACTACCATCTCACAACTCAAGGGGATTGCAGAGACGACAACGCCCAGAGAAGCCACCAGGGGTAACCCTACCCGCCAATGCATCTTCAACTTCCACATGGGCAATGACTATTTCATGAAGACTTTTGATGCGCTCTGAGGCCGTCAGCAATACAAAATTAAACTTGCACTGGAAGAAAAACTCATCTCTAGCACGCTCGGCCTCAAACTCTATCATTTCTTCATATATTGGCTCCACCGATAGGGGATAATACGACAGTGACAGCCGGCTGAAGTAAAATTCTTTCAACTCACCATGCTTCCCATCCACATGCTCCAAAAGCCAGTTGTGCAGTGCCATAAACTACGTCGTCACCATCACTGAATACCTTACCTTTACAAACTGCTGATCAACCATTCCTTCCTTCTCAATCTATTTATAGCGTCACCTTCACAGTTACCACAGTCCAACGTCCTGCCATAAATGCTCATTGGGACCATAAAATGACCAGGTTCATTTGACTTTCAACCTCGAAAATGATAGAGCACAGATTTTCTCAAACATTCAGCAACCCTTTCACGTTCTAATATTATTCTCGATGCAACAACAAGTAATTATGTCGAGAATGGGGCGATTGTAGTTGCATATTTCCCATATTCGATAAAGAAAGGCTAACAAAACTTAGTTAATAACATTCCATCATTCGAGAAGATGTCACATCTGCGACCACAGTACTCGTCCCCACTAACGTAGCCATTATGCTTGGTCAAATAAAGCCGATGCAGGGAGATACACAAAGTTTGCCCTCTACCCGTCAAAATAAGAAACTATTTTATTTTTGTAACTGCTTGTATCTATTATAAATACAGGCAAAGGGTATGTTAATTGGATCTGTAACTCTACTATTCATAAATCCTTACATCCTTACTGTAAAAATAATTATAATAACTAGAAAACTATTAGATTTTATACCTAAACCTCCTCGAGGTCGTGATTTTTCTCATACTTTACTGAGTTTCCACATAAAATCTTGCGTGCATAGGTTACAATTACATAATCCTTACAAAAGTATTTGTAAAGTTATCCTCCCAGAAAACACACCATTACAAAGCAGTCAGGAAGTCGAGGTCGGAGGGGATCACAACTTTAGTTTCAAATGTAATCATAAATGGGGTACAACCTGTGGAGATTCGAGGTGTGGTCCTATATGCCCATAAAACATTAAGCAGTTCTTCAGTCCTTCTGCCCTTCTTGTCATCGAGGCACTTTCATAACCCGGACTTGATACTTTTATTGATAGCTTCAGCTTAGCCATTCCTTTGGGAATAATAAGGTGTCAAAGTAGTCAACTAGATTTTGTATTTACTGAGGAAGTTGAGGACTTTGCTGCTGCTGATGAACTGTTTCCCATTATCTGATCTTATCATTTATGGATAACCAAATCTGGCGATGATGTGCTCCCAGAGGAATTTGATAACTTCATTTTTGTCAGTATGAAAGAGTGGTATGGTTTTGACCTATTTTATAAAGTAGTCTGTAGCCGCAAGAACAAACATTTGATTGCCTGACGCTGGGTGGAAGGGACCAATGATGTCAATTGCCCATCTTTTAAATGGCCAAAGGATATTACTAACATGTAAGTCAAACGCTGGACTTTTGATGTCTTGGGCGTGGTTCTTGCATTTATAGAACTTTCTAACAAAATCTTTATAGTTTTATCACATCTTTGGCCAGTATAAACCCTGTGTGAATGCTCTTTATACGAGCGACCATCCTGAGACGTGTGGGGCAATAATTTCTTTGTGAAGTTCCTGAATTTTGACTTGAGCATGCTTTTGCGAGATACATTTGATTAAATGGCCTCCACCAGTAATGCGGTATATGATTCTGCTCTGAACTTTGAATCGGGAACATTTTACCAGCAGAGACCGAGCTTCCTCTTTATTTTTAGGGAGGGTATTAGAGTTGAAATAAGTAAGGAATGGCTTTCTCCAATCTTTAGGATCTTCATCTTCGGCAACTTGGATTTGCATGGTATGACTTATATTGAGTCTAGAATGTTGGATAACTTTGATCTCCAATGTTATCTTCTTACTATCCTCGAGCATGACGGTGATGTATGCTAGTGCATCGGCATGGCAGTTCTCGGCTCGAGGTAAATAGGAAATTGTTATTGTCTTGAAAATTTTCATCTTTACTTTGACCAGTACCGCATAATCAACCATTTTTCATGATGTTTTATATGTTTTGTTGTAATGGTTGGTCACTAATAATGAATCCACGTAGACTGCTATATCTTTTGCTCGAAGATCCAATGTGAGATCTAGACCATGCAAGATAGCTTCATATTCTGTTTTATTGTTTGTTGCATAGAATTTGAGTTTGATGGTTTTCTCAATTGGATGATTGGAGGGTGTTACTAGGACGATGCCAATTCTGGACCCTCGTGGTCTAGTAGAGCCATCTGTAAATAATTACCATCCTGTACTATTGAGCCAAGCATTTGGTTCGGCACTTGAGTCATCTGTCAGATCTTCTTCAAGCTCTTCCCATTCTGGGTCCTCAACGGGGAAGTCTGCCAAAAAGTCTGCCACTGCTTGCCCTTTGACTAATATTTGTGGTTCAAAGGAAATATCGTATTCACCTAGGAACACAAACCATTATTAGACCCTTATGGACTTTTCTTTCTTGGAAAGAACTAGTTTGTGGGGGAATTTAGTGGTGACTTTGACGGGGTGTGCCTAGAATTAAGGTTAAAGTTTTTGGGAAGTATACACAGGAGCTAGAAGCTATTTTTTAGTGGTAGTGTATCTTTTTTTTGTATGCATGAGAGTCTTGCTGATGAAGTAGATGGGTTTTTCTACTCCATTATCTTCGTGAATAAGAACAGAACTAATTGAGTCATCAATTGTCGATAAATATTTTGTTACTGTTTCACCTTCAACAGGAGTACTCATGATAGGAAGACTCCCCAAGTATCTTTTAAGATCATGAAAATCCAATTCACATTTTGGGGTCCAGACAATTTCCTTGGGTTGCTTCTTTGTCATCGGTGATGGTTTCCCCGAAGAAGGAGGTAAAGAAGTATGTATCTATCAGAAGACTTCAAGATGAACATGTGTAAAGCGGCAACCTTTCTGGCAAGTTTTTAGACATCCTTTTTGGTTCGCGGTGATGGCATGGCCGTAAGTGCTTTGATTTACGCTAGATCAATTTCTATTAGTCTCCTGATAACTAAATGGCCCAAAAACTTTCTAGATGCAACTTCGAACTAACATTTATCTAGATTTAGCTTCATGCGGTATGTTTGAAAGATGTCGAAGATGGTTTGCATATTGTTGCAATGATCCTCTTGTTTCAGGCTCTTGCATATCATGTCATCGATGTACACTTCTATGATTTTACCCAAGTGATCTTTGAACATTCTTGTGATGAGCCAATAGTATGTGGCTCCTGCAATTTTTAAACCAAAGGGCATGACAGTATAATAATAAAGGTCCCTTTCTATTAAAAATGTTATCTTTTCTTGATCCTCCTCGACATGAGGGACTTGGTTATATCATGAAGTTGCATCCATCATTGAAAAAAGTGTGTATCCTGCTACGGAGTCGAGGAGGTGAGGAATTAAGGGAAGTAGAAAGTTATCTTTGGGTGTGAACTTATTTGGTTGGTTAAGTAAAATCAATACACACTCTGATTTTCCCATTCTTTTTTAACATTGCCACGATGTTCGAGACCCACTTTGGATATTTAGTTTCTTAAATGAATCCAACAGGAAGTAACTTGTCAATTTCCTCAATAATTGCCTCTCGGAGCCAGGGGGCTAGGTAACGACGCTTCTATTATATTGCCTTGATGTCTGATATGAGGTTTAGCTTATGACATGCAATGGAAGGATTGATTCCCGACATTTTAGAAAAAAAACCATGCAAAAATGTCAACATTCTTCTTTAAAAGTTGAAGTAGGGCTTAGTTTCAATAAAAGTATTTCTTCCCGGACCATCGAGCTCTACAGATTTGACTGCTTCGGTATCATGTTGCTCGAACGTTGAAGTTGGTTCTTGCTGTAATTACTATGCTTTCAAGAGTTTAGATGTATGAGAGTTTGTGGTGGTGCTTTCGCACATTCGTACCATTGCCTGATTTCCATTGATTTTGTAGACACCATGATCTATTAGAAAATGTAATGCTAGATGGTATGTCAAAGGTACTACTTTGATGGAATGGGGCCAACTTCTTCCTAAGATTCACAAGTATTTTGATTCAGCATCGATAGTAATGAATTTGATGAACGTGGTCTCTGGTCCTGCTTGAACATGCAAACTAATTTCTCCCAAGGTCGATTCCTTTGAACCATTAAATCATGTGATGGTTGTGGTTGAGGCTTTGACTAAATATTTGAGGCCTAGAACGTCAACCGCTCTTTTGAGGAGTACATCAGCTGCACTTCCAATGTCGATGAGGAGTGAGTGTAAATAATTTTATCCTACTTTGAGCATTATCACCAATGGATCATCATGAGGGTATTTTATATGGTATGGTTGGTGTCACAATCTTTGAAGGAAATATGATATGGTCGTTTGGCTTTGCTGAAGTTGGGTAGAAGTTTGGCAGTTTTTTTAAAGACGTCATCTTGCAACAGGACGTGATTCTGTCATCCTTCTTTCGCTTCTGGCCTTTCTCAATTTCGATCATGTCGAGCTTAACCTTGGCCTTGCTCTTGTTCGAATTTTTTTTCTTTTGCAAGAAACTTCTAGACGTCGATCACATATTCATGGAGCCTCCCTGCTAGCATAATACGGGAAAAAATTCGCATTAGGGAGTAACAGTTATCAGTTTCATGGCTGTGGACATTATGATACTGGCACAGAGGATTCTTTGGGACGTCTGGAATCTCTTGTGCTTCTCAAAAGAGTTCATCCCCTTTTAAAATCGGTAAGATTAATGACAGGGTGGTCGTCATAGGAGCTAGAACTGGGACAGGTCGATCTTTTTTCCCATATCTGTGTTTGACGTTATCGTTGAAATGCCCATGCTTCTTGGTAAGAACATTTGTTGCTGGTTTAGAGTGTGGGGGTGAAAGCATGCCATTGGAATGCATAACCAATTTTTTTTCATCTTGTATTTCTTCGATCGCTCGAGTTCAATGTAGTTATTCAATACATCAATCATTTCTGTGATAATTTTTGGTTTGTGGAGTGTAAGTTCTTCTTGAACTTTAGAATCAATGTGGAGAGCAGAGGTGAAGACTGGTACGACAATCCTGGGATCTAATTTTCTAATTTTCCTCGTTTCTTGCTAAAAACTCTTGTAAAAGTTTGCCAAAGTTTATTTTTCCCCTTGTTCAAAAAAGAAGAGAGAGTCCATTGTTATCTCACGCTCTTTGGCGAGAGTATAGTTCGACTCAAAAAGTCGTTGCGAATTGGGCGAAACTGGTTATTGAACCTTCAGGAATGGTGTGGAACCACCAAAGAGGCTCATCTTTGAGGCCCATGTTAAACAGACGGTGCAACCAGGAGTGGGGCCAAGATTTCATGTTTGGGGGAGAGGAGGGGGGACGAAGGTAGTGCGATAAATTATATTAGGATATCGGGGGCTTGAGGGCTCTGACCCAAAAAAAAATTGTGGCCACTTAACGGTTTATTAAGCTTAAAAATCAATCAAATATAATATTATATTTGATTAACAAATTATCCAGATTCACTTCTCCTCTCGTAAATATTTTTTTTAAGATTTTTACGGCAATGACAGATAAACTTAAGGTGAAAAAAAATCAAAATAAGGTTATTATTTGATGACATAAAGAATTGAATCTTAGACTCTTAGATTAGGAGCTCTACCCTTTACCATTTGAGCTAACTTTCCTTGATATCATTAGAAGAAAGAAAAATGTACATTTTTTTTACATATACCTATATAGGCATTTTTTTAACAAAATTCTTGGGGGAAGGGGGGGGGGGGGGCACGCCCCCCTCTAAATCTGCCCCTGGGTACAACATGTGATTGAGTTTAGAGTATAGACCGATTGTTGCTTTAAAGTGATGGATGTAGATGAGTGGGTTAGTGAGGCTTGTATATTGGTGAAACTGCAGCATGTAGAAGTTGTCTGGAATTGGCATGACTTCGAGAAGAGGGGAAATCGGGTTAGTCTCGATCCTATCTAGAGTGGATTTTTGACTTGGATTGTCTTGATGTATGCCTTGAATCCTATTGTTAAAGTCGTCTGAGGTAATAAATTGTTGGAGAGCATTTGGTTCAGCAACTACTTGCAGATCAAAATCTCCTTGTCCTTCTGCGCCAATCACTCTCTAAATGGTCGCCTCGAAGGTGGTGGTGGTGGTGGGGGAGGGGGGGGGGTTGATGACGTGTTCGTCGACATCTTTGAGTTGTCGATGCTGATTACGTAAGGTAAAAATGTCGAGATGCCCTGTCTGGGTTCCCAGATTGAGACCTAGACGTTCGCATTCTTTCTTCCCTCGGTAGGTTTTCCCTGTGGAGGTGATCCTTGCCAACTAGTGAGTCAATCTTGTTGCCTTTGTAGACTTTCTATTTCTTTTTGATGAGTTCGGCTCTGTTGTTCCAGGGCTTTCCTCTTATTGTCCCTCTCAACTTAGAGGGTTTGAGCGTGAATCCTCTGATCTTCCAGTCACTAGTTCTTGTTAGACTTCATCTGCTTCTGAAGCTTAAAAATAACATTATGGAAATTGACTGTTTCTGGTTGGACAGTGACTGGAATGCCCTTATTGTTTCTCTGAGTACTGGAGGAACTTATGAGGTTCATGTTAGCATGAAAACAATTGGGTAGAACGCGTATTTGGTAAAGAAAAAGTAGATAATTCCCAAAGACGGTGCCAATTGTAATAGTAGGAATTCTCTTATGGTTAACTTTGCCAATACTTTAGTAAGGAGGTTGCAATTCTAAGCTTGAATATACTAGATTTTACGTAGAAACTTAGTAAACCTGAGAAAAACCACGACCTCGAGGAGGGTTTGATAGTGAAATCTAATATGTGCTAGTTATTACAATTGCTGAAAGATAAAACAAACATAAAATAATAGAGAAAAAACAAAGTTCTCGAATCCCTCTTATCATGTGCTCTGCCTCTATTTATAATGAATACAGGCAGTTATAAATAATTGGTCATCTATCTTAATGGTAGTGGAAAAACTTCACAGATCTCTTACAACGGCTCTATTTGCCCGAGTGTAACGGCTACTATAGAAGATCAAGATCTATAGTTGTAGAATTGAGATCTTCTCGACTTATAGGGTGTCTTTGACTTGGTTTTGCTAGCTTCTCCTTGTCGAATCTGGGGAGTATGCTACCACAATATCTTCTCGAATGACTAGATACCATCAACTTGACTATATTGTTGTTTTTCCTTATCAAATATGGAGAATATGCTACTATAGGTGTCACAGTGATCATTGTAAACCCAAGTTTATCATCTCGTAACTCCCCTCTCTCTCCATGATCCCTTACCTTCATCTCAACTGAGCATAACATGGGAGGTGGAAAGAGTGAAGAGCAAGTTCCCAAAATTCAAGGTAAACACAAACTAAACTCTACTTAATGTTAAAGCAATTTTTTTTCTATACTGGGGGTTAAATGATGAAATGCAAGCATAAATGTTGGGGGTTAAAGTTAAAAGAAACCATTTTTGTATATAAGAAGGAGTTTCCACATTCGTTTAATCAAATTTTGGTTGCCAAAGTCAAACTAAACATTTGTTAAAAGCCAAATAATCTTTTCGGCTCTATTCGAATCTCTAAGATATATTGCCAAACCTCCATGTCATACTTTTTCCAAATTATGAGATTTTGGAGAGATGCTACGTCACTTGTTTTCAAAGTTTATTAAAGATTAAAGCCATGTTGGTTTTCTATGCTGAGAATCGAGGTAGCTACTCTCTCCTCTCTGACAAAAATGATTCGCAGAATAAGCCCAAACATAAGAATTAACCAAGCAAGAACAATAACGACACAAGAATTTCCAGAGGAGGGAAGTGGAAAACCCTTGCGGATAAAAAACCACTCCCCGAACAATCTACTATGTTAATCAAACGGGTTACAATGATCTCTCCAAGCTTCTCAAGCTTTAATGGAGTATCTTAAATTCTAGGTCTCTCTAGAATTAAACTCACCAAGGTAGGCCAACAAAATAACCTAAGACTCCCATATAAATATGGGAAGTCATTACATAAAGATGAACCAAAAGTACGGATCACGAGATACACCAACGCTTCCAGAACGAACTTCTAAAACTGACTTACCGAAGTCTGTTCGAACAGATTCTCAGTCTATTCGAACAAAGTAGGTTCTGAGGTATTTTGTTCGAACATACAAGAAGTCCGTTCAAACAGATAAAATCTTGTTCGAATGAGTTACCTTTTATTTGAATAAACAGAAAAGTCTATTACTATCAAACCTCTACCTCTTCTGTTCGAACAGACAAATAGTCTATTCGAACAAAACTTTGAAAAAATATTTTTTAAAGCCGTATTCGATCCTCACTCGTCCCACGAGCTCTGATGAACTTCCTTGAGTACGATTCGAGTTCATATCATAACAATCTCCTACTTGAAATCGAATCCTGTAACCCATCACAAGATCTCCAAATGAATTGCTCGTACTACCCGGACCTTCAATCTTGAAGACACACAGAAGTTGTACATGTTGTCAACTTCTAAAAAGTCACCACCTTCATAAACATATCGGCCAGATTCACATCAGTGTGAATCTTTACAAGCTTCAACACACCGTCCTCGAGGAGTGAGTGAATATAAATATATCTAATATCAATATGTTTGGTCCTAGAGTGAAAAACCAAATTCTTCGTTAAGTGTATAGTGTTTTGATTATCACTATACAACTTAGGAGAAAATTGTTCTCTACCAAGCTCTTTCATCAACCATTTCAGCCAAACCATATCCCTGCACGCTTCAGTAGCTGCAACATATTTTGCCTCCGTCGTAGACAAAGTTACAATCTTTTGTAGCCTAGAAACCCATGTAACCGCACCACATCCCAATATAAAAACGAAGCCACTAGTGCTCTTCCGCCTATCAATGTCACCCGCCATATCAGAATCAACGAAGCCTTGTAAGCATATCTTAGAACCCACATAACATAATGCCATATCTTGAGTCCCCTTTAGATACCTCAGTATCTATTTCACAGCTCTTCAATGCTCCTTACCTAGATTACTCATATACCTACTCATAACTCCCACTGCTTGGACAATTTCAAGTCTCGTATAAATCATAGCGTATATTAGGCTACCAACCACGGATTGATAAGGAACCTTCCATATCTTATCGCGATCCTTTTGTGTCTTCGGACAATAATCCTTTCATAATTTGAAGTGGCCTCCCAATGGTGTACTAACAACTTTAGAACCATCAATATTGAACCGCTTAAGTACTTTGCCGATGTACTCAGCTTGAGATAACTTCAATTCTCACCGCTTTTTGTCCCTTATAAGACCCATACCAAGAATTTGTTTCGTCGCACCCAAGTCCGTTATAAAAAAATCTCGGGATAACTGTTCAATAACCTTAAGAATTTTTCCCATGTCAGCACTTGCTACCAGCATATCATCTACATACAAAAGTAGAATAATATACGAGTTCCCCATATTCTTGATAAAACAACAGTGATCTGCATTGCTCTTTGAATAACCATTTCTGGATATGAATTGCTCGAACTTCAAATACCACTGTCTCGGTGCTTGTTTCAAACCATATAAGCTCTCCGTGAGACTATACACAAGATCTTCTTTCCCTTTCACAAAGTACCCTTCAGGCTGCTTAATATAAATTTCTTCATCGAGGTTGCTGTGAAGAAATAGTGTCTTGACATCTAGTTGCTCAAGATGCAAATTTTCAACTGCAACTATATTCATCACAGCCCGAATAGTAGACATCTTCACAACAGGAGCAATGATTTTACAGAAATCAACACCTTCTTTCTGCTGAAAGCCCTTCACCACAAGCCTAGCCTTGAATCTCCTTGAACCATCAGATTCATACTTTAGTCTGTATACCCACTTGTTGTGCAATGTTCTCTTCTCTTTCGGTAAACGAACTAAATCCCAAGTTTGATGAACTGATAATGAATACATCTCATTATCCATAGCAAGCTCCCACTTGCTTTTGACTTCCACATCTAAAGCCTCCTTGTAACTTTCAGGTTTACCACCATCTATAAGTAACAAGCGATTTAAGGAGTTAACGTACCTAGCCGGAATTCTTGCAACTCTAGGCTCCTTTCAAAGTGCTATTGGAATGTCTAGATCTTTAGGGTCCTCGATTTGATCCGGTGCATCGGACTCAACAATGAATTCTTCATCAACCTCTCGAGAGTGTTTATCATCTTCAATGTTGACACTTTCCGCTGCTTCACTTCGATTTCTTTCACAAGGTACTCTGAAATCTTTATACAAGACTTCTTCATTGAATGTAATGTTACGGCTCCGAATAATTTTTTGATTCTTCGCATCCAAAAACCGGTACCCAAACTCATTACTACCGTATCCAATGAAAATGCACTTCGTCGACTTTGCATCTAACTTGGTCTTTGTATCTGAATTATCAAGCACATATGAGGTACAACCAAAAATACACAAATGATTAAGGTTTACCTCATTAATGGTCCATGTTTCTTCAAGAAGTCTAAAATCTAAAGCCGTTGAAGGCCATCTGTTAATCAAGTACGCCGCTATACTAACCACATCCACCCAAAATTACTTTGACAATCCAGCGTTGAGTCTCATACTCCTCGCTCTTTCATTTATTATTTGATTCATGCATTCTACTATACCATTTTGTTACGGTGTTCTAGGAATAGTCTTCTGTCTCCTAGTCCCGTTTGATGCGCAAAAGTCTTCAAACATGCCACTACAGTATTCACCCCGTTATCCAACCTGAGATACTTAAATTTCAAACCGGTTTCATTTTCAACTAAACCCCTCCACCTCTTGAATTTATCGAACACATCTGATTTGTTATTCACGAAGTAGACCCACAGTTTATGAGTAGTATTATCGATAAAAGTAATGTAATAGTGAGAACTACCAATAGAAGACACATTGGTTGGCCCCCAAGCATTTGTGTGTACAAGATCCAGCTTTCTAGGTTCCTTGATCTTCCAGATAATTTGAAACTGACATTCTTCTATTTTACAAGAACACACTCTTCACAAAACTAAAGATCAACCTCTACAAGACCCTCTAGCTTTCCCTTTGTTACCATTATCTTCATCCCATTTTTACTCATATGATCGAGCCGTTTGTGCCACGTACTTGTATCAATCCCCGGAGTGGCCGCACAAATAGTAGAAATTGTGTTATGCGTTGTATACAACGTTCCATGTCGTAAGCCTCAAGCAACAACCATAGCCCCCTTTGTAACCTTCCAGAAGGTAGCACCCAAGGTACTCACATATCTGCCATCATCCGTTAATTTGCTAACCAATATCAGGTTACGTCCCAATTTGGGTACAAGTCGCACATTCTGTAAAGCCAACGTTCCCTCTGAAAGTAACAACAACCTAGCGTTTCCCTTTCCAGTAATATTCCATACACTCTTATCTGTAAAAAAGACCGCACCTAAGTTGCCATTAACAATATTGGTTAGGAAACCTACGTTTGCAATAGCATGGAAAAAGGCACCCGAATTAACTATCTAAGATTCACTCACATCATCTCATGACAGTAGTAAATCTTCTTCAGAACTATCCTCCTCAGTAAGGTTCATTGTATCTTTCTCTTTATCATCAATCTTCTTAGAAGAAGAAGAGTTAGAATCTCGCCTGAAGTTACCCTTCTTTCCACAAGTCCAACATGCACCGGGTAGCTTAGACTTTCTTCTTAATTGTGATTGACCCATTCCAAATTTTGGCCCTTTTCTGTAAGACCTCCCTCTTTCCTCGACGTTCAACATACTGCCGTTTGAACTCGAAGAGGGTTAAGATGTTTTATGCCTATTATCTTCACTCATAATCAAAGAGACTATAATGTCAAATTTGATGTCTTCCTTCCCTGATGAGTTGCTCATAGCTGTAATGAATCCTTCCCAGCTCTTAGATATCTGCCCTAAAAGAGCCCACACTCGTACCTCCTCGGTAAAAGTAATTTTAACTGATTCTAGTTGAGAATGTATGGTATTGGACTTACTTATATGAGATTGAACACTACCATTATTCTTCATCTTCAAAGTAAACAAGCGTCGTAAAAGATGTACATTGTTTGCCCCGGACGGTTTTGAGTACATAACGGATAACGTCTCCATCAAACCCTTCGTTGTCGTAACTTTGGAGATTATGTTTAGAATCTGAGATGACAGCGCTAACCTAACGGTTCCAAGCGCCTTGCGATCCAATCGTGCCCACATAGCATTATCGTATTCTGCTGGCATCATCTCAACTCCACCCTGTGGTTAATCAAGATCCTTCTGATAGAGATAATTTTATATCTGCATCTTTCACACTCTAAAATTTGATCCATTGAACTTTGTGATATTCAACTTCTCTTGATCGGCCATCGCTCTTTACCACATAAGCCATGTAACACTTGCTCTGATACTAATTGTTAAGAATCGAGGCAGCTACTCTCTTCTCTTTGACAAGAATGATACGCAGAATATACCAATCAATCAAACTAAAAAATACAAAATAATAAAGAACACAAGGTTTCCCAGAGGAGGGAAGTGGAAAACCCTTTCAGATAAAAAACTACTCCCTGAACAATCTACTATGTTAATCAAACAGGTTACAACGATCTCTCCAAGCTTCTCAAACTTTAATGAAGTCTATCAAATTCTAGGTCTATAATTAAACTCATATAAGAAAGATTGGCTAACAAAATAACCCAAGTCCTCTTTATATACTAGAGGACTAAATAGAAGCATAACGGATCTCGAGGCAAAACTCAACATCTCAGAAGAACTCACAAAAGAGCAACCTTGCAAAACTCATTCGAACGAAACACAAAGTCGTTCAAATGACTTTAGCAATTAAAGGTTCCTACCCTAGAAAGATACATGTCGTTCGAACGAAATACAAACTCGTTCGAACGACTTCTTCGGTCTTTGAATTCAAAACGTAAAATCAGACATCTCATTCGAACGACTTCTACCTACTTTGAATTCTTCTTCAGCAATTCGAACAGAACCAGCTCAAGTCTTCAGGTAACATAACCAGCTCGAACTTCTGTTGATCATAACCAGTTTGAATCTGAACATTGAAAGTCTCATTTCCAATCTGTTTCAATCCGACTTCAATCCTTGAACTGAACTAACTCGAACTAAAACGACCTCGAACATAATTTGAGTTCCTACCTTAACAAAATTTGGCTGAAGGCCCTGAGTTCTTTGATATCAATCAATTTTTCATAAACCCTAATTTATTGGACCATATAGTTTCTTACCTTGAATCTCGATCTGGGATGGTAGTAGTTTGCTTTAACTTGGATCTCGATCTAGTGTGATGATGATGCTTCGATGGTATGCCAATTTCTATTTAATTTGTGATTGCTTCAATCTCAATAGAAAGGGTCATTTGTCATGAATCCATCAATCCCATATTTTATAACTAGGGTTTTGATAAAGCAAAATAGAGAAAGAAGGATAAGGAGAGAGGAAACGTAATCAATGTATAAAACGAATAGAGATAACAAGGCCGATAAAATAAGGGTAAATTGGGGTTTACATATTTTTATTTAAGTTTCCGTAACAATCCCGTCAATAAGGAGAATAGAGTTCAGAAAAACCTGATTTTCTAACTTATCTTAAGTTTTGAAAAATGTGGTGTAATTACTAAAAGAGTCTTTTAGAAATAAAAAACTAACACAACTTATTGTAAAATTTCACTTAATCTCACCAAAATAAGGCAATTAAGAGGCCGTTTGTTTTTTTTGCTGATTCTGAACACTTATTCGGATTGCTTATTCTAAATCTGAAACTTGATTGCTGAACCTGAACCGTAAAAAATATTGTTTGCTTATTTTACTGAATATGAATTCTGAACTAGTTAAAAGCTGTATTATTGTCCAAATTAGTCATTCAAAATAGTGGGATTGTCAATTGTCTCTTCCATTTCGATTACTCCGTATTATTTGCATCTTCATATCCATTAAGAACCACATAATGCACTTGCGCCTACGTATACATGGTAAGGTTTTATATCCCGCTCCTCAAAGGATGGTGCCTCAAAATATCCCCAATTACGAAAGACCAAACCGCTATCATTCTTTATTGGGGTATTATACAATTTCCAAATACTAGAAAGTTCATTAGGAAGAGAGGTGTTAATGGTTGCAGATGAGAGAGAGAGAGAGTATGGTTTCAGAGAGAGAGATCCCAAATGAAAAAGAAGAAACAAATATAAAATAGGGGTATATTTGGGGTTTTCATATTTTACTTAAGTCACGTATTAATTATCTTCGACTTCAGTAAACTTGTTTTAGAAAAGCTAGGATTTATGATTTTTTTTAAACTCTTTATATGGGGGTGCCATTACCAATAAGTTACTTTTTAAAACAAAAAACAAACACAACTTATTTAAAATTTTAACTTAATTTGGGGCAATTAAGTTAAATAAGTTAAATAAGCTAAAAAACACCTCTAATAAGTTAAATAAGCTAAAAAAACAAACAACCCCTAAAAAGAGAAAAAAGAAAAAAAAAAGAATGGAACTTGGTCATTACAAGGTAGAATGGAACGTGCTCTGATACCATGAATAAACCCTTTCTTTCTTCTATCTTAATACTTTATTCTTCTCTCTTGAGGAGTTTATATATACATTAATACAAAGCAGCTGGTACATCAGCTATTGCAAAGTAAGTTAAGAATCTAAAGAGTTCCAGTAGACATTACAAGGCAGTTGGTACATCAACTGTTACAAAGTAAGTTAAGAATCTAAAGAGTTCCTGTACTCCCTAATAGTGGAGTCTTAAAGACTGGAGATGACAGAGTCTTCAAGAGTGGAGATAGTGACGTTTTGAAATCTTCTCAGTTCCCTATACTTCATTCAAACATCTAAAGCAAGGATGTTGTATCCTTTGTTGTATAGGCGCGGCACAATCTTTATAAGCATGAGAAGCATGGACCTCTCTGAGATCAAATTAGAACGTTGCGGTTGCGGTTGAGGTTGAGGTTGAGGTTGTGGAGGGAAAGATGGAGAGGACAGTGGACACACGTTCAACGTTGCAGGAAAAAGGCGAGAGAGGTGTAACGAAACCTTCAAGACAATGAACTATGATATCACTGCTGGAAAAGGCCTCCGGACCTATGATCTCAATTCCCTCGACGACGTAGATGATCTTATCATCATCATCACTGTCTGTAAAAACAGAATCACTCGTCTCCTCTCTCTGTTTTAAAACATTCTTAGCAGAGGTGATCGTAACACACCTTCTGGGACTCATCGTCTCCAATTTGGTACCGAAAGCGAGTTTACGAAGAAAATAGATGGACAAAGTACCAGGAACGATGTGTTTGCGGAGCAGTTGTGGAACAGAGAAAGAATTGCCGCAGCTTCGAATCGAGGAATCCAACAATGCAAACAGAGTGTACTTTGAACCGTTTCAGGTCAAAGAAGCTGAATCGAAGAGAAATGGAACCGCCTTTGCAAGTTCTTGAAAGCCGAGTTTCGTCAAGATCGGCTCAAGAAAAGTTGTTGGAATGAAAGTTTCCGCTGTTTCGTTGATGAAGAAAGTGGGGAATGATGACATTGATAAGGGCCATGCCCATGAGGATGTTGTTAAAAGTTTCATTGGTGGACGATTCGACAGAGATCACATTGTAGGTGAAGCAGAGGCGATTGTGATGATAACGAGAACGATTGATCTCTGAAGACGAGTCGCCATTAAAGGCTAAAGCTTGAGTTTCAGAGCTCTAGAGAGAGAGAGAGAGAGAGAGAGAGAGAGAGAGAGATGAAACAATGAGAGGGTTTTGAAGGGATTTATTTGGGGGGCAATTCGAGTCAGTGTGAGTGTTTGTTACGAAGTTCGTTAATCGTTAACAGTTTCTTGATTTTGTTGCTATCGGCATAGTTACCTATTTACCCCTGATAAAGACCGGTAAAATAACAAATTTTACGGGGTAAATGTCATTCATTGTTGTTTTAAACTAAGTAAAGCTTAGATCAGTCTCGCAATAGTATAATTATGATTAGTCTCGCAATAGTATAATTATGTTGAGACCGCAACTCTAGTAACTAAATTTCTAGAACGATCAACGTTTAATCGCCTCGATGAAGTTGTCTAGGTTCTTCGAAGAAGTTCCCCCTACAACAACATTCTTCATAGTTGTTTCCTTAATCTCAAGAACTCGTAATCTTACACCCTCGTCACTATTCACTTGTCCAATCTTTATCTTAATTTCGTCACCCGAAATAACCCCACTTTCGTCACAATCCAAACTAAACCCAACGGTGCAAATGTAGTTCTTTTCACTCAGCTAACAACATTATTAAAGCAAATTTGAGAAAACCCCTTACGTTCACTCAAACTAGCCTCGTCCCCTTATTTATTTGAGTCTAACTTTAACCTTATTTAGACTGGTGTTGACTCCGATTGACTCGACGAAAATACATTTGCCCTTGGAGCATATGTAGTCCACTACTCAAAATTTAAAATTACTCAATTGAAGTTAACAAAGTTTGATTGGTCGCGCATGCAAGATTTCGGGGGTTAAAGCTACTTGTAAGTAACATTGGATCAATGCCAAAATAATGTCAAAATGTAGAGTTTTCTTTGAAATTTTACTATTGAGGAACAACTACAATAAAACATCTCTATATTAATACTTTAGGTTTAGGGGTAGTTTCTCCAATACCACTACAGGGATATTCTACTAAGTAATTTGAGCATGGGCTTACGTCTATCGAAGGTGATGTTTTGTGGTCTTGGCATTAAATAAGTAATAATTTTTGTTGCAATAAATGACACACTTGGGGTTGTAGCTCAATTCATTTGATTAAACAAATCTAAAAAGAGGCAATGGAGAGTGCTTGTCTGTGAGGGCAAGAGACACAGGGTTCGAATCCCTGCATCCCCACAAACAATTTTTTGCTTTATTTCTTATAAGATTGAGCAAAATAGCATGCTCGAACCACACTATTTTGCTTCATTCTTGACCTTGTCAGCACCCCACAAACAATTTTTTGCTTTATTTCTTATAAGATTGAGCTAAATAGCAAGCTCGAACCACACTATTTTGCTTCATTCTTGACCTTGTCAGCATACATGAAATACTATTAAAGACATATTTAATATTCCTCAGTTCGAGTCATCGCTTTTGACCTCCACAGTAATAGTTCGATTTACGCATGTGTACAGTCATCAACAGAGCCGTTTTACAGCAACAAAGATCAGGACGTTACATCATCTGGTCAAATAATATCTTACATCTACTTTGTAACGTTCCCCATTAAGAACATTAATGGTCGTCAAACGGTCATATAATGAGACCTATAAATATAACTAGAAAACTACAAATTAAGGACAGACAATTCGATACAGAAGAATCCCTACTCCAAAATTCTATAGATTCAGAGTGCTCATTGTAATAGCTAGCATTCTCAATAACATCTCTCTCTTTCAAAAATCCTCAAGAGAGGTCGTGGTTTTTAACCTATTCAAAGGTACGCTAAACTTTTGTGCTAGTTATTATTAGCGTTCTTATTATATCTGGTGTAAAGGCTAAGTCAGGATCTCGGAATTAAGTTATTACAGAACCCGTTTTATGGTTGATAGATTTATGTTGTGCCCGATATGGATTCTAGCTTGCTTAACACAATTGATAGTCAGTTAGAACTACTATTGCCCTACACAATGAGGGTTAAGAGCGGTAACATCGAAACTGCCACTACTATTTGTGGTCATTTTTCTATTTTAGTCCATCTTAAGCAGAGGACTGAGCTCCACAACGACCTTTGAAGTAGACCAACTAGTAAATTGGTGATAGTTAAAGTTTACATTGAATAAGTAATCACAAGCGGGGGCGTAGCTCAATCTTATGAAGATTGTTCTTGGAGAGCGCTTACTGTTGCCTTACCCAGCAATGACTGTAGCAAAGTCAACAGTGAGAGAGTTACAGGGTTCGAATCCCTGCATCCTCACTCTTTTTTCGTGTGTGTGTACCATTACTATCTCCAAAAATCTTTCAAGGAGGCTGTTATGGATGCTCTCAATAACCTACAATTACGATCTCCAAAAATCAATCATAGTACCATCACCATCATCCACCACCCTAGGCCAGTTTTCGGATCAGACCAGAAATGGGGGCGGTCGGAAATTTTTGATTTTTTTGGAAATGTAAAATTCGTTAAGATTTTTTTTTTCTTCCGGAAAAACAAAAATGAACCCGAATCTGAAGAAAAAAAACGGCTTTATCGGAAATTTCAAAATTTCAAAATTTTCAAAAAAATTTGAATATCTAGATTAAATCGGGAAAAAAAAAAAAAAAATCCCTGTATTTGGCAGGAAATTGTCACTGTATTAGTATCTCATAAACATATTATTAGAGAAATGATAATAAAAGATACCATTATATAAACTTTGGTACACAACAAATGATAACAACTTGGAAATAAATATTATCCAAATTATAAAGTTTTCAAAACTAAACATAATTTCACAAGCTTAAGAAACCAGCTTTAAGACAAAAATATCACCAACTATCTATGACAGCCTCTTTAGAGATAGATGAAGAGAGATAAAAAAAAGCAGCTACCCACTATTACTTAAGCACAAAAATTGAACTCCACGAAACCAATTGAACACCACTTGACCATGTCTCACCCTTACCATGGCTTCAAGAGTTCTAGATAGAGAGAGAGATAAGTGAGAGAGAGAGAAAGAGAGAGTGGTTTCACTGGTAGAAGGAGAGAGCCCATTGCAAATATAGAGAAGAAATGGAGGCAGACCTAGATAAAGTATGTTTTGTTTGAGGTTTTAGTCTCAACTCCCTCAAGTTAAAAGTAGGGAAATTTGGATTAAATCAGATCGGATGTTATTAGGAATAATCAGATCTTATTCGGAAAAATTGGATCGAAAATTTTGAAAAATCGGAATGGCAAAAGGTTATCCAATTCCAATCCTATATTTTTCGAAAAAAAATCATAAATCGGATTTTCAAAAATTGAAAACGTAAAATTGGTTCCCAAAATCGAATTTCATAAAAAATCGGAAGTTTGGAAAAAAGTTGCAGCCCTAACCCACCCTATATGAGGTTTTACAAGTTCTGTTCTCATCTTGATCCCAGGCAAAATAAACGACAACTAATGATACCTAATGACATCCCCAGCTGTTAGAACTTAGCAGGCAGATATATGGTCCACTTTTCTTCTCAAATGCTAAAAATCCAATACAATTTGTATCAGTCTTTTCAACACCTTTTTAATACAGCTGACATCTCTCTCTCATCACAAATTTTCTCTCCTGCCTAGGCGTTGAACCGTTGAGCGCGTGATTTTTTTTAATACACGTGGCATCTCTCTCTCTCCTATCACAAATTATCTCTTAAAACTGTAATTCTCTGTTGGATTAAAACAGTATGCGATTCTGGAATACCGATATGGTAAACCGGAATCGCATACTCTTATGTTGGAGATGCTCTCACAGGCACGCCGACTCGAATTCCCCTAGTATAAATCCCTCCAAAACCCTCATTTGTTTCACACACTCTCTCTCTATAAAGTTTCTCTCTCTAGAGTTCTGCAATTTGAGCTTTAATGGCGACTCATGTTCAACAATCGATTGTTCCCATCACCATCATCACAATCGCCTCTCTCTGCTTCACCTCCAACGCGACCTCCATCGATTCGTCTAGCATTGAAGGTGGCTTCTAATAAGCTTCAAACCGCACCATGAAACTATTCTCGTTACAACTCTGACCCATAAACTATAACCACAACGGCGCGAAGGCTGAGAAGAGTGTATAGAAACATATTAGGCACTAATGTCGAATTAAGGAAACTGGTTTAACCTATGTCCATGGATGCTATATATATTGTATAGAGCATAATTGATGAAACTTTGAAATGGCCTAACTACTCCACTCCGAGCTTTGAAGTAGAACAACTAGTAAACGATTTGCCGAGTTTTTTTTAACAATGCATGGAATCCCAATCATATTATTTTACAATGTCGCTTATACAAAATCCCTACCAAATAATTGAGGTAGATGCGCTTAGGAGTTCCTTCTCCCTAGTTCAAATTTTCAGACCTTGTCGTTTCACCACAGAATGCTACAAGTCGTTGCTTCATTCATGGTCTACTTTTTGCATAGTGAGTTTAAAAGGTTTTGAACAAGAGAAAGATAATAAGCGGGTCTTCCTTACTGTTGTCAAAGCGGAAAAATGATCTCCACGCCGACCTTTGAAGTAGAGCAATTAGTAAATTGGTGATAGTAGACTAAAATATATACAGTTTACATTGAATAAGTAATCACAAACGGGGGTGTAGCTCAATCTTATGAAGATTGCTCTTAGAGAGCGCTTACTGTTGCCTTACCCAGCAATGACCGTACCAAAGCCAACAGTAAGAGAGTTACAGGGTTCGAATCCCTGCACCCCCATTATTTTTTCGCTTTTCGCTTTTCGCTTTTCGTTTTTCGTTTTGTGTGTATGTGTATGTGTATGTTTTTCTTAAATACAAGGTTAGAGAGTTATAGATTAGCCCGAGCTAGCTAGCCGGAATATGTATTTACACTGGAAATATTAATGCTGAAACGGCCAAACTTGGATCCAAAACTTTATGTTAGACATCTGATAAAACTCTAAAGCAGGGATGAAACATTCCTATGATCTGTACAAAACAACAAGCGAGGTTGCAGCCGCACATCTCCTTCTGAAAGATGTCATTCCCATATTCTAAGTTAATTCTACAAGGTACGCCTTCATATATCTCTACATGAGACCTCCAAATTGAAACTCGCCTTGACCCTTGTGTTAAATCAATATTAACTTAGTTTCTCACAAACTTGTACGAGAGATGCACATGGTTCGACTCCCTGCACCCTACAAAATATTTTGTCACCACAACCATGGGCTTACGTCTTCACATAGAATAAGTAATATTTTTCTTGGAATAAATGACAGACTGGGGGGTGTAGCTCAATTCAAAGGATTAAGCAAATCCAAAGACTCAAAGGAGAATGTTTGCCCTTGGCAAGAGATACAGGGTTCGAATTCCTACATCCCCAAACACTTTTAACAATTTATTAATATTAATATATGTTTTGTACCCCGTACTGCTAATTCAGTCGCTCATGTGATTGCCACTAGTCCCATGGGTGACAATTTTGGCCTTACTTGGACAGGTTCCCCGCCTGAATGGTTGCAGGTATCCCTACAGGCCGAGGGAACCGCTTTTGTAAATTCTGTTGTTTATTAATATCTGCTCATCAATGGCAGAGAAGAACTTTGTGCAACCGGCTATTCCACGCTTTGATGGTCATTATGATCATTGGAGTATGTTCATGGAGAACTTCTTGCAATCCAAGGAGTACTGGTGTGACGGCCTACCGAACGCCGGCCAAATCCACCCGAGCGTTTTGAGATCTGACCTTGGATATATGTTCTCTATATCCTAATATAGTTGCACGCCAAGTTTCGTTGAAAACGGATTCGGTTAAGGGGGCGAAAAGGGCCAATACTCTTCGTCTCCAGTTTTAACGTTTCCTTTTGGAAACTAGCTATTTACTTAGTAGCTATATTAAGGAGGAACCTTGGTCCATTCCTCCCCATGGCCAAAAGAGCTTCAAGGCTTGGTCATCAAGGACCCTGGCTCATGGGCCATCTATAAGGGATAGTCATGAGTTCTCCTAGGCCTAGGGAAGGCTAGAGGACATTGCCTCGCAATGCAGGCCGCTTTTCCAGAGAGGGCTTTTATATAGCGTCGTTGTTCCCCACGGTCTACCCGAGACGCACCGCCCCTATAAATAGACAATGTAACCAGTCCAGGCTCGTCACCCCTTGAGATATACATGTCCCATATCTGGAACCCGACATATTGAGCTATCCTGATCCGCTACAGGACAGGTGTGTTCTCTGTACCTCGTGCGCGTCACGAGAGATTATGTTGTAGGGATTATTGAGGGAACCTTCAGCATTGTTGCCTATTCCGAATATAGATTCGATGAACCCTCACGAGTATCCAGGATTATCCGGATGTCGCTCAAGCATCTGTGGGTTATATTCTACTGGCGCGCCGCTCCCGTGAAGATGGTTGGTACACGCAGACGGCACGTGCGTGCATGCCGCACGGTCCCTTATTCCGCTGTGCTCCAGGCACTGTAAAGGCAGACCCGGGCTGGGCCGTGACAACTGGTGCATTGTTGAAACCAGAATTTTAGAACCAGCAACTGAAGAAGCACGAAGAGCATTAACAAATGCTCAAAAAGCCGAATTGGAAAAACGAGGACTTCAAGACTTGAAAGCAAAGAATTATCTTTTCCAATCCATCGATTGATCCTGGAAACTATTCTTACTGGAGATACATCAAAGGAAATATGGGATTAGAAGACGAAGTATCAAGGAACAACAAAGGTGAAACGAGCACATCGCCAAGCCCTTCGATAAGAATTTAAAACTCTTCGAATACAACTCGGAGAGTCGGTCGATGATTATTTCTCACGGACGATGGCTATTGCAAATAAGATGAGGATTAACGTTGATAAGGTCGCAGATATCACCATCATTGAGAAAATTCTTCGATCAATGACCACGAAGTTTGATTATGTAGTGTGTTTCATAGAAGAGTCAAAAGAGTACTTGGATACAATCTCCGTTGATGAACTCATGAACTCACTACTGGTGCATGTGCAAAAGATTAATAAGTACGTAGCAGTGGAACAGACTTTGCAATTATCAATGAACAATTCATTTGCTAATGGAAGAGGATCCGGTCGTAGACGAGAAAGAGGCGGAAGATCTACAAATCGTCAACATTTTGGACGAGACCAGGGACGCGGCAATTATCAAGGAGGTTCTCAGGAATCAAGGCCCTTTGATAAGTCCAAAATCCTATGTCACAAATGTAACATGTATGGCCATTTTCGTTACGATTGTCATGCTCAATTATCAATAGAAAGGAAGAAAATATAAATAGTTACGGCTGAAGATGAGCCTACTCTTCTTATAGTTTGTGAAACAACCAAAAGAGATTTGGGTCTACTGTATCTCAACAAGAATATATAAGAGAGTGCAAGACTTGGTCAAATAACAAACTCATCTAAGAAGATGAACCTGAGAGAGGAAAGGATAAAGACTGAGTAACATGTGTAGTATCCCTATTGGTTGTAATCATTAATAAATAGAAGAACACTGAAGGAGAAACTCAACTTCGAACTTCACCTCAATTCTCTGTTCATGGTATCAAGAGCCATCTTTCCTTGGTAAGCTCTCTTATTTATCCATCTCCAGCTATATATTTATTCAAACCCTCATTTTCTTTATTATGGCAACAACTATTTCTCTACCAAATATTGGAAATTGGGTGTCATTCAAGCTAACCTCATCAAATTATCTTCTCAGGAAAAATCAAATGACCACCTTTCTCCAAAGTCAAAAACTTGTAGGCCATGTCGATGGTACAATCGTTCCTCCCTCCTCAATGATTGTCAAAGAAAAAAAGATGAAAATGTCCCAAATCTAGACTTTATTTTATGGGAAGATAGGGATCAACTCGTTTTGAATATAATCTATGCATCGCTATCCGAAGAAGCAATGGCATTAGTCCTCGGTCTTGTTCATGCTCAAGACGTTTGGACTATGCATTATGAGACGTACTCTCCGAAAACCAAAATGCGGGAACTTCAATTTCGCGAAGATCTTCAATTTTGCAAACGGGAATATGATAATGTCAAAGAATACATGCGTAAGTATAAATCTATTTATGATTCACTCTCAGCTATGGGAGCACCAATGCCCGAAAAGGAGAAAAACATTTTGTTCCTCAAAGGGTTAGGTCAGGAATATCACACCTTTGTCACCACTATACGAGCTAGGCCGCCACTTCCAAGTTTCAGAGAAATTATTCCCCTGCTTATAAGCGAAGAAAATCTTATTCCAAATTATTCTCCTACCACAAGACACCATGAAGTGGCATTCACATCTCAAGGAGGTGGAGGACAATCTAGAGGAAGATCGTATAGAGGTGGTCATACTTCATTTGGGCATGGTTCTTTTTAATCCCATGGACGTGACGTGCGCGATTCAGGCCGTAATCAACCCTTCCACCAACAAAATGGTATATCATCATCACGAAATCTACTTACAAAGTCCTGTCATATATGCCATAAAATTGCGCATACTTCGTTCGAATGTAAGCATCATGACAATCATGCTTATCAAGTTGCTACTTTACCCAGAGCATTTAATTCAGTTACCATTCAAGATCCTCACAACCCCGAGTGGTATCCTGATAGTGAAGCATCGGCTCACATGACAAATGATAAAGGTATTTTTTCAACTTTACAACTATATACTGGATCTAATAGCGTCATAGTCGGAAATGGAAAGTCCTTATCTATTTCTCACACTGGTTTAATTCCTCTTTCAACTCCTTCGGGTACTTTAAGTTTAAAAAAAGTTATTCTTGTTCCTTCGATTCAAAAAAATTTGTTATCTGTTAGTCAATTTTCGCTTGATAATAAATGTGTATTCGAGTTCTCACAATTTCATTTTTTTTATAAAGGATCAGGAAATGGGGAAAGTATTGGGAATCGGGAGTAGACGAAATGGATTGTATGCATTAGACCGGAACTCTAAAGCCTCATTTACTTCAACCCTCTCTTCGATCAAGGCGTCGTCCGATGTATGGCATCAACGATTAGGACATGCTTCCCCTCGTATTTTAGAGTGTCTTCGTCAATCTGGTTTCATTGATGTATTAAGTAGCTCTATTAATAAAAATTCTATCTGTGGTAGTTGCCAACTTGGTAAAAACCATAGATTACCTTATCAACTATCAACAAGCCATTGTTCTGAAATTTTTGAAATGGTGCATGTAATATTTGGGGACCATACCCTATTCCCTCTAAATCTAGTTTCCAATATTACATCATATTTATTGACGATTGTAGCAGCTTTACTTGGTTCTAACCTATGCAAAAAAAAAATCGGACTTCATTTTTGTCTTTCTTAACTTTTAGAAAATGGTTGAAACTCAATTTAGTTGTAAAATAAAAAGTTTTCAATGTGATGGAGGGGCAAAGTTCTCAAAAACAGACTTCCTCGAGAAACTCTCACACTCGGGTATTTTAAAACGTATTTCATGTCCATATACGCAAGCCCAAAATAGTTGTGCAGAAAGAAAACACCGACACATTATCGAAATGGGACTCACCATGTTATTTTATAGCCATGTTCCTACGTCATTATGGGTAGAGGCATTCTCAACTGCGGTTTACGCCATTAATCGTCTTCCGACCCCGGTTCTCCAACATGCATCCCCATATTTCATCTTGTTCGGTAAGTCTCCAAACTACCATATGTTTTACACATTCGGATCTCTTTGTTTTCTATATTAACGTGATTATGCTTTTCATAAATTGGCCCCCAAAAGCCATCTTTGTGTGTTTGATGGTTACAGTATGCTCCCCAAAGGATTTCGCTGTCTTCAAACTCAAACTGGTCATGTTTTCATTTCTCGACATGTCATTTTGATGAAACCAATTTTCTGTATAAGGGCGATCAGTCAATCCAGACCATTTCTAACCATGATTGGGTCACTAATTATGTCGAACCACTTGATGATGATGTTCCAACTATTTCTTCCTCGTCATCTAGAACAAGTGAAGGTTCTCTTCAATCACCAGAAGATGATGAACTCACCCCATTTCCATTAATGACCTCAAATATACCATCACCTTCAAAAATACCAAACCCCTCATCTCCTACAATATCTCATCTCATTATGTCTCCAAATCAACCCTCAACCACCACACCTTATGACAATAACCAAACCACACCACCTGACCCATCCCAAGATTCTATTGTACCCTTAGTCCTTGATCATGAATCTTGCAACCTCTCAAAAGACTCATCTCATTCCATGGTTACAAGGGGTAAGGCTGGAATCAGCAAACCAAACCCCAAATATGCAATGAATGTGGGATCAACTTCCTCGCATCATCTGCTAAACTCTCACAATATAAAAAATTTCTCTCTTGTTAGTCACCAGATGTATCATGCACTTGATGCGTTAAAAGAACCGAAAAGATTCAAGAATGCCTCTAAGATCCCTGAATGGCAGAACGCAATGGAGGAAGAAATCGATGTACTCCACAACAACCACACTTGGTCGCTTATCCCACACAATTCGGGAATGAACATTGTTGGAAGTAAATGGGTGCTTAAAACAAAATTACGTCCAAATGGTGATGTTGAGCGCTACAAGGCGCAACTAGTAGCAAAAGGCTACAATCAAATGCACAGAGTTGATTTCGAAGAAACAGTTAACCCAGTTGTAAAGCTTATAACGGTCCGTTTGGTTATTTCGCTCGCACTCTACTTTAGTTGGCGCATCAGGCAATTAGGCGTGAAGAACGCCCTCTTGTATGGCAATCTTAATGAAGACGTATTTATGGAACAACCCCCTAGTTATGAAGATCCATCTCATCTGGATTATGTGTGTTATCTTCAAAAGGCTATTTACGGTCTCAAACAAGCACCGAGGGCATGGTCTGGCCGTTGTAGTACGTTTCTTCTTCGTTCGGGTTTCAAATGTAGCAAAGCAAATCCTTCTATGTTTATCTATCGTTCATCGAGAGGTATACTTATCCTTCTCATTTATGTCGATGATATTATCCTCACCGGTAATAATATTACCTTGGTAAATGAGTTTATTTCCTCAATGGGTCACGAATTTGCAATGAAGGATTTAGGCCCCTTGCATTATTTCTTGGGAGTAGAGGCTAACCCTACATTTAATGGGCTTTTTCTATGCCAATCAAAGTACTTTGTCGATCTTCTCAAGCGTGATAATATGCTTGAATGCAAACCAATATCTACTCTTATGGCACCAAATGGCAAATTAACTTGCGACGGCATTTTATTTTCGGATTCCACGCTATACCATAGTATCGTTGGCGCATTACAATATTTGACTCTCACTCGTCCTGATATTTCATTTGTTGTAAACACGGTTTGCCAATATATGCACAAACCTACATTGGATCATTTTGCGATAGTTAAGATAATCCTAAGGTACATTAAAGTAACAATTCATTATGGCCTTTATTTTTTTTCTCAAAGTCCTATGTATATCACTGCCTATTGTGATGTCGATTGGGCTGGATGTACCACAACACGGCGATCAACCTCCGGATCCGCTATTTTTCTCGGGCGAAACTTAATCTTTTTGAGCGCGAAGAAGCAACCGACGGTGTCTTGCTATAGCATGGAGGCTGAATATCGCTCTCTTGTAACGACTACGGCGGAAGTTACTTGGTTGTGCTATTTGTTTCGTGATATTGGTATTTCTCTTGAGAAATTGCCGTTGCTATTATGTGATAATGTAAGTGCCATATTCATGTGTTCCAACCCTGTTCTTCACTCACGAGCTAAACACATCGAATTAGATTAACATTTTGTTAGAGAAAAAGTTCTCTCTCGAGATGATCAGGTTCGCCATGTACCGACTGATCAACAAATTGTTAATAAATTAACAAAAGCTCTTCGACGACCGGCCTTTGAATATCTTCGATCCAAGCTCAATGTCATGGAAGCCACGTCACTTCGCTTAAGGGAGGGTGAAATAACCCAAATAGATTTGGGTCTAGTGTATCTCAACAAGAATATATAAGCAGGGTCGGCCCAAGTTCCCCCTAAGGCCTTGTGCGAAAATAAAAAAGGGCCTAAAAAAATTTGTTTTGCTAGAGGCTTCAACACTTGACCTCTTACTCAAGAGACAAAACACCAACCAACTAAGCTAAGTCTTTATCATATATGTTATTCACAATTTATTTTTATTTTTTTCTTCTAACCCTTGAGCATTTATTAATTTATTTATTGGCCCTTTTATTCTTGGTCCCTGTGTGGTCGCACACCTTACACACCCTCAGGGCCGGCCCTATATATAAGAGAGTGCAAGACTTGGTTAAATAACAAACACATCTAAGAAGATGAACCTGAGAGAGGAAAGGATAGAAACTGAGTAACATGTGTAGTATTCCTATTGGTTGTAATCATTAATAAATAGATGAACACTGAAGGAGAAACTCAACTTCGAACTTCACTTCAATTCTCTGTTCAGTTTGCAACACCATGGATGAGACATCTCAAACCATGTAGTACTTCGACACAGGGGCAAATAGCCACATGTGTTGCGGCAAGTCCTTATTTTCCGAGTTGGGTGAGACTTTTCATGCTACTGTCAAACTCGAAGATAGTTCTCAACTTCTGTTATGGAAGGCACTATTAGCATCAAGAATTCAAAACATTCCAAATCAATTTCGAATGTGTTTTATGTGCCCAGGTTAACAAACAATCTGTTAAGTATGGGTCAGCTTCAAGAAGATGATGATGAGATCCTTATTCGCAAAGGAACTTGTCGCATTCAACACCCAGAGAATGGTCTAATTGCTGAAGTTATTATTACAAGCAACCGTATGTTTCATTTATACTTCAACAATGATATATTTCCATGTTTGTCTGCAATAGTAAACGATGAAGCATGGTTATGGCATCTCCGATATGGTCATCTAAACTTTAATGGTTTACAAACCCTCCATCATAAAGGTATAGTCACTGGTCTTCTAAAGATTGATCATCCTCCACAACGTTGTGAAGGGTGTGTTGTTGCAAAACAACATCGTGATGCATTCCCGAAAGGGCAAGCATGGAGAGCAAAACAAGCACTCAAGTTGATCCACTCAGACATTTGCGGACCAATCGATCCACAATCCAATGGTAATAAACGGTATTTCATCGCTTTTATTGATGATTTTACACAAAAACATGGGTCTACATCTTATAGGCAAAGTCGAAAGCTATTTCAGACTTTCGTACTTACAAGGCTCTCGTTAACTTGAGAAGGAAATTGACCAACATATCAAAGCATGAATTCTAGGCAGTTGGTTAAACTAATTTGTAGGAGCTTTATTTATTGATTGAGTCCAGGTTAGTTTACTGGACGTGGGAAGACTTGGACACAATTCTAAGCAGTTGGTTAAACTTGTATGCCTATATAACAGACCTTAGCCAGTCAGTTGTAAACATCCAAATCAATAAGATTATGAGCAAATTTGATTAAAAAAAACCCATAAAGTTTCTTGGCCAATTAGCCAAGGACCCTACGGTTTGTCACTTATTGTACTTGGACCATTTTTGATGTTTTGACTTAGTCAACAGCGTGTTGACTTGTGCAAAACTAATTATACCCCAGAGAATAACACGTGTCATTCACGTAAAAATCGTCATAATCTTGACACAAGAAAATAATGATACTGTCTTCATCTCGTTCCCAAAAATCAATGGAAAACCTTCTTCATAGAAGTTACAAACTTTATTTCTCTCTCTCTTAGACCCACCGTGAACGCTAGAGGTGAAGCATCATGATCCAGGAGGATCTAGGCATTTTTTTGAATTTTAAAAAAGTTTGTTCGAATGCACCCCTTCTGTATTCGAATATACATCTCTTTCTATTCGAATAAATAGGTGTCTGAGTGTTGTGTTCGAACAAACTTTTAGTCTGTTCGAATACACTTCTTTTCTATTCAAATAGACTTTTATTTTTATTCGAATAAAAACATGTTTGAGTGTTCAGTTCGAACAGACTAAAGTCTGTTCGAATACACTTTTTCTGTTCGAACAAAGACTTGTTCTGTTCGAACAGATGCGCGATTCAGCCTATTGTTTAGGCGTTTAATAACATATTTGTCATATTTTGTAACTAGGAACTTGTAACCCTTTTAAAGAGGCAAGGCTAGGCAAGATTAGATGATGTTAGATCAATAAAAATTCCGAGAGAGGGACTTAGAGCTTGAGAGGAATTTGATTGTAATCGATTTATTTGAGCAATTGAAACTCTAAAAGAGATTTTTCCTAACCAATTTGTGTGTTCTTCGTACAATTCTTCTTTTTAGGGTTTCTTAATTTGTATTGTGGAATACATCATCACCCTCCATTTCCAACCTTGGGTGGAAAAATCCTACTTCAATTGCTCAAAACTATCAGAAAAAATTGCCTAAATCAACACCGAACAACAACTCAGTCACTCTTTCCAAACCTAATATTTATTACCCAACACAGTTTCATCTGTTGGTCCCATTCTTCCATTCAAGACCATGGGATTCACCTATTTTGTAAGGTTTGGGTAATAATAGTAGTAATGGAAGTGTGAGGAATCAATAACAACATCAACAACAAAGAAAGTTGCAACAAAGGCATCATTAACAACCCTCATGCCGACATCAACACTAATGTTACATTAATTTCTTTCTCTACAAACCTCATGTTAATTTTCCTTTTATATCAGTCCTCAAATATGGTAATTTAGCTTGATTTTTCAATTAGGTTACAAATATTTTGCCCAATATATTGGTTTTAATACTTGTTTTGTGGTTGGATAGTTGATTAGTTTTAAAATTGGGTGATAGAATAACATTGGGGATTGGGGAATTGAGAACAATTGAGTAACCCATTATTCTTTTAACTGAGAAGGAAATTGGGATCCCTTGATTCATTCTTTTAGGCAACAAAAATAGTGTAATGCACGGAGAAAAACAAGAAAATGTTGAAAATTCATGTGGGTTTTAGGTTGGGCTTGGTTCATGAAAGACTTAGACCCCTCTCTTTGTTTCTCTTTTAGTGTTACAACCCCAAGGGTAGTTTGGCATTTAAAAAAGTATGACTAGGTTTGACTGCAGTCAATTGTAGTTGACTCGATTAAAAGAGCAAAAAAAAGGACCGAAGTACAATAAATGACAAACCCCAATTGGCCAAGAAAATTCATGTGAGATCTTTGGGGGTTTTATCAAATTTGTTCTCTTAGTTTCCCTTTTATTTCTTTTGTGCTAACAGTAGAAACCACTATTTACCAGTTTACTGACTTAAAATAGGGGTGTTATTTTTTAACCCGCTTTATGGTCGGATAGATTTATATTGTGTCCTATATGGATTCTAGCTTGCTTAACAAAATGGGCAGTAACCAGCAACTTTTGCCTTACACAATGAGGATTAAGAGCGGAAACATCGAAACTGCCACTACTATTTCTAATCATTTTTCTATCTTAGTCCATCTGAATCGGAGGAATGAGCTCCACGACGACCTCTGAAGTAATATTGCAACAAGTAAATTGGTGATAGTAGACTAAAATAAATACAGTTTACATTGAATAAGTAATCACAATTGGGGGTGTAGCTCAATCCTATGAAGATTGCTCTTGGAGAGCGCTTATTGTTGCCTTACCCAGCAATGACTGTACTAAAGCCAACAGTGAGAGAGTTACAGGGTTGGAATCCCTGCATCCCCACTTTTTTTGGTGTGGGGGGGATAAGCTGGGGTTAAGGAAGACAGATTTGCCCGAGCTAGCTGGCCGGAATATGCATTTACAATGGAAATATCTAATGCTGAAACTTTGAAATGGCCAAACTTGAAACTAAAACTTGGGGGTGTAACTCAATTTAAAAGAAATTCAAAGACTCAACGCAGAGTGCTTGTCCTCTGGCAAGAGATACAGGGCTCGAATCCCTGCATCCCCGACAAACACTTTTAACAGTGAGAGGCTTACAGGGTTCGAATCCCCACTTTTTTTTTCGTGAGTTTTTTGCTCTCTTTTTTTCCTGGTGCAAAGTAGTTCTTAATTGCTCTTTAAATATAACAAAGATTTAGTTACAAAATTTTAGATTTCTAGTTTGTTATCAAAATGACTTCATGGTCTATAGGTTTTGAACTAAGGTGGCTTCTTATAAGCTTAAAACCGCACCATGACACTATTATCGGTATAGCTCTAACCCAAATTGTAACCACAACCAGGCTAAAGGCTGAGAAGAGTGTATACAAACATATTATTAGGTACTAATGTAGACTTAAGAAAACTAGTTTAACCAACGTCTGTGGGTGCTATAATGAATATGACGTGATTACTACGAACGCAAAAGGGAGATTCGTATGAATATCACGTTGTTTGTTAGGTTTAGAGAAAATAACAAGTTTCTACTAAAATAGCTGAAACTTAATAAACAACTGAGTATTGAAATTACATCACTCTCTCTTTTTATAGCCTAGGTTTCCCTAATTGCACTTCTATTATAACTCTCATAACCTATCCAATTAGGAAATTAACCTAAAAAATATAAACTGCTAATAATCATATTAGACCTCTCCAACAGAGCATTAAGCTAAAACATAAAACATACTATTAAACCGATTGCCCTTATAGTGTTCGCGGTTCGCCGTCCCTCTTTTTGGTAGTTCCTCCGTCCAATAATAATGTGACACGTGTACTTGGTCTTTTTTTTTAAAGAGTTTTCCCTCTCTCAAGAGTTGCAACTCTTCAATATCTCTCTCTACAGTTACTTTAACGCTTAAAATCTCTCCGTCTTGAATATTACGAATCTTATGGGATTAGGAGTCCAACACTTCAACAAGAAAGGAGTCGATCCTTCAAAAGTCAAAACCTCTAATTCGATCAATTTTATTTTCCCTTTCTCTGTCATTTCATTACTCTTCAACTTAAGAACGTAGAATCCTAATTTATCAACAAATGTAGTCTCTCTCTCATGAATGTGATTTACAAGAACCTAACTGTCATTCTAGATCATTGATTTTTTTAAAGTCTTGGTATGTCCCGAGTTCTTACTGATTTTTTATCCGATAATATATTGTTGATTTCAACTCTTTTGCCAGATGCTTTCAGTTCTTATAACTGTTTTGTTCTTATGCTGATTGTTAGATAATTATTTGTATTGGTGATTATCCAGGTAATATTTTTCTGGGTTGAACAATGTTCGGATTGTATTTACTCAAATTGTCTCCCATTTGTTTTAACCTATAATTAAAGGAGATGAAGTTGAGCAGGGAGGCAAACCCTTATGAATAACACACAAAAAGTATAATATGATGGGGACACAAAGTCTACCATAATAAAATTTAATAGGTTTGAAAAAGGCGAGTTACACGCCCGTAAGGTGTTCAACTACACTAGTAAAAGTAAAGATAATTCATATGGGTGGTAAACGACCCATCGGCACGTGCCACGTCAGAATAGAGCATATTGAAAGGGTTTCTACCATAAAAGAAAACATAAGATTAGAATACATTAATTTATTTTGATTAAGTTAAACATTGGGGGTGTAGCTCAAGCTTGAAAACTCAATAAACCAAGTTATGCTCTGGAGAGCACTCAAAGACGCTTAACTGTGAACTGTGAGAGAGTTTACAGGGTTCGAATCCCTGTATCCCCAATATTTTGGAATTTCTTTTGTCCAAAAAATGATGCATATCTGAAGAATACATATTCCGCAGTTGATCAAAGGAGTCATTGATGACAAAGGTAAGAATAAAGATCTCACCTAGACAGCGTGAATACAATGTGGTGTAATTGGGGATGTTCGAACAACCCGACTAAAGTATCTGAATATCATTTCGACCAAAATAATTTGTTCTGTTTTATTACTGGAATTCCAAGAAATCACCAAATGGTCTAGCTCACTCCTACCATGCCTTCCATGGACACAAGACAATTCGCATGGAGCTGCATCGGTGACCTACCGACACAAGAAACAGTATTTGAATGCACATTCACGAACTGTCAAACTTCCAAAGAAGCAGATTGGCATCTTTGCAACTCATTTTACGATATCGAACAATCAGCTTCTGAAATAAGTCCATATCTTGTGTCAGTTGGACCATTTACTTAAGAGCCATCGGCCAGGACATATTAGAGGGAGTTTTTGGTCTGAGGACGTGACTTGCTTGGACTAGCTTGATTAGCAAGTCCCAAACTCAGTCATCTATATCGCATTTGAGAGTTTCACGATTCTTAACCAGCATCAGTTTCACGAGCATGCACTTGGTCTGGAACTCATATATGGACATATTCTGATGGTTTTGAAGAGAGAATGCTACATGTGAACGAATGGTCTCCCCAACAGAAGATGCTGGCACATCCTTCTATTGCCGGTTTCTTAACCCATTGCGGTTGGAACTCTACCATGTAGGGGCTAAGTGTGGGAGTTCCACTTCTATGTTGGCCTTATTTCGCTGACCAGTTTCTTAACCAGAGTTACATTGCCAATGTCTGGAAGGTCGGGTTGAAGTTAATTGTTGGAGATGATGGAATCATAACGGGCGAAGAAATAAGTAAAAAAAATTGAGAATTTGATTGGTGATAAGACGATATGAGCAAAGTCCTTAGAGATGAAAGGTTTGGCAAATGCAAGTGTAGGTGTGAGGGCTTATTTCTAATCCCCGTACTGAGTCCGGTATTTGAACTCACATAGCTCGAGTAAACATACTGATAACCAATCAATGACTAAATGTAAGGAGATCGTAATACAGACTTCCTCATCTACAGCTCGGGGATGACAAAGCATCCAATAACATCGCACTGCAGAAAATACTCAGATATCTATCAACAGTTCGAATACACGCGAACACTATTAAAGATCATATCTTCATCAACAATTCGGAGATATCAAAGCATCCTGTGACTTCGCGCTACAGAAGATACTCCTCCACTTGTCAACAGGTCGTATGCACACGAGCATCGCATGAGATCCTATCTTCCCAACGATCTGAAGCCACAACTAAAGAATGTTAATAGATCCGTTACAGATCAGCAAGTATCAAGACGTTACAAAAGTCCACCATGAAGACTCATCAAAACCCGATATTGTAACGTTCCTCATCAATGTAACCAACGGTCATATTATAAGACCTATAAATAAGACTAGATAGCTACGAATTAGGGAGGCTGCTCTGAGAACCTCTAAGAGATCATTTCTACATCTCTCTCTCTCTCTTTGTAATAGCTAGCAGTCTAAATATACATCTCACTCTTTCTAAAATCCTCAGGAGAGGTCGTGGTTTTTAACCTATTCAAGGGTTTTCCACGCTAAATCTAGTGTTGTTTGTTTCATGTTCATAACTAAACATACTAGATTTCGAAGGTGTAAAGCGCTATTTCCGTACAATACGAAAATAGGCTATTACATTTGGCGTCGTTTGTGGGAATGAAGATTACACTCAACGTTCTCCAATCCAGTTTTCACCGCATTAATCTTTGAAAGATGGCAAATCAAGACAAATCACACCACGCCCTGCCTGACGTTGCTGAAGGAGTGACGGATCTGCGAACAATGTGCAGGCAGAAACCGAGCGACGAATGGAGCTAGAGAAATAGCTCGCCAGCATGCAAGATACGATCAGGGCACTCCAAGCTCAAATAACGGCAAATCCGAGACAGCAGAACGCTCTGCCCGCCGCCTCGAGGATATCAGTCCATGATCGTCTGGGACATCAAGGCAAAAATACCGCACTTCCTCAAATTCAGCAAAAACCAGTCCTACCTCGGAGTCACATCAATCCGCCATTACCCGCTGGAGCGGTAATAGATCTACAGCCACAAGAGGAGCAAAATAGAGAAAAATCTCAAGTTTCAGTCTATGACCGCATGGTAGAAGCAACAAGAGAGCACAATCCTGCGAGAGGACCAACAACAAGACGAGCTGTCATGTCTTGACAACATCTCACTTCGGAACAGGTGGACAAACGCATCAAAGAGCTCTTAGACGCTCAAATACTCACTGGAAGGAGCAACTATGCAAGGTTACAGAAGAGTCTGCTCACACAGGAGTTGCTAGATGAAGAAGTACCAACCAGTTTTCGCACTTCAACGATTCAGAAATACGAAGGGGGGGATCCTGTGGAACATGTCCAATAATTTCAAGATTCCTTGGAACTGTATTCCTCCTCTAACCACATCCTCTGCCGTCTATTCCCGACCAGCCTAAAAGGCGAGCCTCTACGATGGTTTCACACACTCGATGAAGGATCTATCCTCACCTTCGAGCAACTTCACGAACTGTTCGTGCCTCTACGATGGTTTCACACACTCGATGAAGGATCTATCCTCACCTTCGAGCAACTTCACGAACTGTTCGTCAAAAACTATTCACATAATAAAGGCAAAGAGGAAAGTCTTTACTCTTTGTTTAATCTCAAGCAGGCGCCAGGGGAAAGATTGGAGACATTTACCAAAAAAAAAATCGGGCTAGCTCGAAAGCTCGATAACCTCGACAAAAAGATCACGATCTCCGCTTTCACCAATGCGTTACTAATAGATGGACGAGTCCAGAAACATCTGATCCGCAACAAGCCGCTGGCATTAAAGGATATAATGGAAAAGGTCAACAATTTCATCGACCTCGAGAGACTGATGACTGAGAAACAAAAACCTCAGTGCACCGCTCTATCCACCAGCGATCATACCGGAGAACGTACTCGGAACAGCAGTAAAGACTACGGAGGTGATAAAAAATGTTTCAAGTCCTATGATGATCAAACACGCCAAGGACAAAAGAGACCAGTTCCGCGCTTACCACAATTGACAACTACTATTGCAAACATATATCCGCTACTACAAAAGGATGAACTAATCAAAAATGCCAATACTCTTCAACCCATACCAGGAAAGCCGTACTGCATTCACCACAAGATCCACCATCATGACGCGGAACGATGTTTCGTGTTTAAATTTCTCCTCTTAAGTATATTTTTACATGGTCGGTTGCTCGAATATATTGTGGACGTAAAAAGTTACAAAGATGGCAGCTATAAAACTAAAATGACGGTCGTCCAGACTGACGAAGCGAATGAGGAAAAACATTTGTACTTCATCGAGACTCAGACAGTCAGCCACTCCAACAGATCCAAACGCAGGCGCGTTGGACATTTCCATGATCTGACAATGGTAGATAAAGAAGCTCGTTTGTTGCCAGAATCCAGCAACTGACGATCTGGGATTTCTTTCGAAGACTGTGACGTACGTCACGTCAACTTCCCGCATCACGATGTTCTCGTCATCATGTTAAAAATGAAGAACATAGTTCTACATACAATGATGGTAGACACCGGCAGCAGCATCGAACTACTATTCCAGAGCACGATCGACCAAACGGGTTTAGCGGAAAGGGTCGAGCCAAATGACATCAACGTCTCTGGATTCAATGGTTCCAAGGAAGAACGCGTGGGAAAAATTACACTTCCCATCACGGCCGGACCAGTCACACTTGACGTAGTTTTTTACGTCATCAATACAAAATCTCGTTACCTGGGCATCCTGGGATGACCATGGTTGCATAACATGAAAGCTATTCCCTCCACATATCATCAAGCACTACGGTTCGACTGGAAAGGAGGGATCTACGAAATCAAAGGCAGCCAAAAATTAACCCGAGCTTGCGATAATACAATTGAAGTTGAACCAGCTCCAGCAGCTCCAGCATAGCAATTATAGCATTCAGTACCAGCAGAACATCAGCAGCCGAGCGCCGAACCAACATAATATATCGAGATTAACGGCGCACAAAGAGGAACTCACATCGGGACCCTCTTGAGCACGGAGGAACGTTCAAGTCTCATACAATTCCTTTCGGATAACCACGATGTTTTTGCGTGGACATTCCACGAAATGCCAGGGATCGATCCAGCCATGGCGTGCCACAAGCTAGAGTTGAAAGCGAAGGCAGAACCGGTTAAATAGAAGCAACAAACTCTAGCACCAAAAATACGAGACGAAGTAAACAAAGAGATCGACAAATTGATAGAGGTCGGCTTTATCCGTAAAGCTATTTACCCGGACTGGATCTTGAACATTGTCGCAGTCCCAAAGAAAAATGCCAAGATCAGAATTTGCGCCGATTTCACGGATCTCAATCGACACATTTCAAAAGATAGCTTTCCACTTCCAATCATCAACCATCTGCTCGATTCAACAGCAGGGAACGAACTCCTCTCTATGATGGATACTGCATCAAGGTACAATCAGATACCACTTTTCCCTGAAGATCAAGACAAGACTGCTTTCATCACCGAACAAGGCCTGTATTTCTATAAGGTCATGCCTTTCGGACTGAAAAATGCCGGCGCTACCTATCAAAGATTGATGACGCAAATATTCAAAGATCAACTCGGTAAAACAATGAAGATTTACATCGACGACATGCTTTGCAAGAGTCTCAAGGAAGAAGACCATCGGGTAGATTTACGAACTTTTGAGATTTTGCGAGCTTACAAAATGCGTTTGAATCCTGTCAAATGCCAGTTCGGAGAACAATCCGGAAAATTCTTGGGCCACTCATCAGCAAACGAGGAATTGAAGCTGATCCATCACGCATACGAGCTCTCTTGGCTATGTCTTCACCAAAGACAAAAAAAGATGTTCAGAAACTAGTCGGGAAGATTGCAGCACTTAACAGATTTGTGTCCAAATCATCAGACAGATGCCGACCTCTATTCGATCTGCTAAAACAAGGTACATCGCGGGGAAAATCAAAGAAGGATCCCGAGATCGAGTGGACAGATAAATGCGAAGCCGCTTTCCTCGAACTCAAACAACATTTGGGTAAACCACCAGTTATGAACACACCAACAGATGGAGAAGAACTAACAGTATACCTAGCCATCACAGATACTTCTCTCAGCTCCGTCCTCCTCCGACTCGATGAAAAGACTGAGAAACCAGTTTATTTTATCAGCAAGACTCTGACCCCCGCTGAAACAAGATACACCAAGATCGAGAAGCTTCTTTTGGCTCTCGTCTATACGTCGCAGAAATTAAAACAGTATTTCCAAGCCCATGTTGTTCGTGTCTTAACGAACTATCTACTCCGTGAAATTTTATCTGAACGCGAAAAATCTCGACGTATTCAGCAATGGTCAATAACACTCGGAGAACACGACATATATTTTGGGTCACGCCACTCTAAGAAAGGTCAGGCTATAGCAGATTTTCTAGCTAACTTTCCAGTAGAAGATCCTGATTGGGAAGAAGACGTTGATGATAACAAAGATGAACCACCCACAGTACAGTGTGAAGAGAAGTCTGATTGGGTAACAAAGAAAGGTTGACGACTTTTGACGGACGGCTCCGTCGGACAAGCCGGATCAGGAGTGGGGATTGTTCTTATTACTCTTTCCAATGATCGGCTCGAAAAATCCATTCACCCCAATTTCGAAGTAACCAACAATGTAGCAGAATATGAGGCACTAATTCATGGCTTGGACATGGCACTCACACTGGGTGTAGCAGAGTTCTCTGTCTACACCGATTCATTACTGATCGTCAATCATCACGCGAGAATCTATCAAGCCAATGGGAAAATGATTGACTATGTTGCTGCAGTAGTCGAACGAATGAACAAATTTTAGACAATTTCTATGGAGCATTTGCCAAGGGGAGAAAATAGACATTCAGATGCACTCGCTTACTTTGCTGGGGTCCTTGGATCAGAAGCTCACTATTTAAAAATTGATGTCATTTCAAACCCTAGTATTAATGCCATCGTGTCCAAAACCATTAATACTGGGGGCAACGAGGAGATCGGAAGTGATTAGAGACAGCCTTTCATCAAATACATTGGACCTCACAATAAATTCGATGGCCCACTTCCGGAGGATCCTACAGAACGGTGGAGATTAATCGACAAAGCCCGTAGATATATTGTTCGGGACAACCTCCTTTACAAAATATCAGCCACTGGTCCATACCTCCTCTGCCTATCCGAAAAAGAAGCACAGCAATTCTTGCGACGATCTACACGAAGGCACATGCGGGTCCCATGCCGCAGGACGATCTCTTGCAAACAGAGCTTTAACAAAAGGAATGTTCTGGCCTAAGATGAAAGCACAAGCAATTGAGTACGCTCGCAAATGTGACACTTGCCAACGTCACGGTACGAATATACGAGCCCCAGCGTTCGAACTACACTCAAGCCAAGTCACCTGGCCATTCAAACGATGGGCTCTCGATCTCGTAGGAAAATTTCCTACAGCACCAAGAAAACGAAACCATTTGTTGGTCGCTACGGACTACTTCACTAAATGGGTAGAGGCAGTCCCTTTGTGCCGAACATGAGAAGAAGTCATCAGATTCATCTGGGAGCACATTATCATTCGGTTCGACAGACCGCATCTTATTAGAATCGATAATGAACCACAGTTCGTTGGCTCCAAAGTCGTCTCATTCCTCAATGAGCACAATATCATTCACTCCCCATCAAACCCTTATTATCCTCAAGGAAACGGACAAGCTGAAATTGCTAATCGAACGATTGTGTACGGACTCAAAAAGTGTTTAGATGACAAAAAAGGGAATTGGGAGAACGAGTTACCACACACACTTTGGGCATATCGAACAACGCCAAGAACAGCAACAGGTTGTACTCCATTCTTACTGGCCTACGGGACAGAAGCCATAATACCCACTCAGTATCATTACCCAATACACGATCACGAGATGACAGATGAAGAAAACGAATTTCAGATCACATGTAACCTGAATATAATCGAAGATACACGCGAAAGAGCCATTGTCAATCTGGGAAGATATCAGCTTGCTTTATCACAGTCTTATAACAAGCGCGTTCGACATCGAGAATTTAAAGTCAAGGACCTCGTTCTCAGAGAAATCCCCCAACATCGCAAGGCACCCAATGCGGGAAAGTTAATAGACAATTGGGAAATACCCTTCATCATAACTAGCACGAGCGGTTTGGGGTCTTACGATCTAAGTACATATGATGGAGTATCTATACCTAATCAATGGAACACCCGCCGACTGAAGCTGTATCGAAATTAAACATGCTGTAACTTCAGATTTCACTCAATAAAACAAATTTTCATCATCATGCTGCAAATCTATTCAAACATTGTACTTATCTTCATATGGTTCGCTCGAATCGACCTACTACGGAGAATTACTACAACAATATCTACTTCATAGCTCTTCAAATATACATGCTCTTCAAGGATCGCTTATTGAGTCAATCAATTCGATCTGGCAGAGACGTCATTCGGCTATGCAATATTCAACACAATTCCCATCACGGTCGCTCAGTTCGACCTATAACCGGGATCTACTTCATAGCTCTTCAAATATACACGCTCTTCGAGGATCGCTTATTGAGTCAAGCAATTCGATCTGGCAGAGACGCCATTCAGCTGTGCAATATTTAATACAAGTCTCATCACGGTCGCTCAGCTTGACCTATAACCGGGATATGCTTCATAGCTCTTCAAATATATACACGCTCTCCGAGGATCGCTTATTGAGTCAATCAATTCGATCTGGCAGAGACGTCATTCGGCTATGCAATATTCAACACAATTCCCATCACGGTCGCTCAGTTCGACCTATAACCGGGATCTACTTCATAGCTCTTCAAATATACACGCTCTTCGAGGATCGCTTATTGAGTCAAGCAATTCGATCTGGCAGAGACGCCATTCAGCTGTGCAATATTTAATACAAGTCTCATCACGGTCGCTCAGCTTGACCTATAACTGGAATCTACATACGCGCGGCCCCGAGGGTCGCTTATTGAGACAATCAATTCGACCTGGCAGTGGTGCGCCCTTCAAATATCTCGTTACGGTCTTTATTGATTTGTTCAAATTGACCAATACACGTTACAATACAACATCACTACATCTCTATATGGTCGGTCGTTGGATCACCAAATTCGATTATACATAGAGATAACAAACTTTTTTTTCTACTCAACATTTGACATTTTTCTACAGCAAAGACATATTTGCACTCTGTCTCATTACAATATAAACAATGAAACTACTACTCGCGCTTTGGGCGTACAACATTCGAACTCTCCCCAGGCCCAGATGAAAGTAAGACAGGGAAAGGAATAGCCGCATCCACTACAGTAGAAGGTGCATTCAACAATTCCATAACTCTCGGCATCAAATTATCTATATAGGATAACCGTGCTAGCTGCAAGTCATATTCCGTAACATATTCAGTTGTAGCAGCCAAGATCAACTCACGCTCTTTTCGAAATTTCTCTACATCAGAATGAAACATAGCCATAGCACGCAACGTAACATTTTCCGCAGCCAACAACGTAGCTTCATAAAATTCGGTTTTTACCATGTTTAGTTCATCGTCAAGAACTTTACATCGATCTTCTAGAGATTTTTTCTCCTGCAGCAACGAGCCTCTATATCGCTTCCTTATCTGCACACTGCACTCTATCTCCTGCTTCAGACGATGCAACTTGTTATCTACCTCCCTCGAATAATTGATCTCGGCTTCAGCAGCGTCCATCATCCTCTGCGACTCTTTATACTTCGCATGGAGTTCCTCAAAAACTTCATTACCTTGAATACACTCCTGTACCAAAGCTTGTTTGTCCCGATCAAGATCAACGATCCGCAAATTACACTTATTGATGGCCTCATTAAGCTCACGATCTCTCTTGGAACATGCCTCCTCGTGAGTTTTGGCACAGTCATTTTTTCTCTGACATGAATCTCGAGCCTCACACAAATCCCAGTCCAGCTTTTTCAGGCGCACGCGCATATAACAGATTTCAGAATCTTGATTCTTTAAGATATCAGTATTATTTACTATCACCGACTGATGATACAACAGATCATTCTTCTATTTTTTAATCGTACTTAACAGATCTAGCACTTGTTGATTCGCAGCCATGGTCTCTGACTTTTTCTTCTTTAGAGATTTTTTCCACTGTTCGGATTCATTATAAGCAGTCAATATCTCGGCATCCTTACATGACAACTCTACAGTCACAGCATTTAGCCGACTCTGCAGCTCCAACATCCCAGATTCCAGCTTTGAATTCAACAAAGTCGCTCTTTTAACCGCCAACGAACATTACTGCAACTTGGCAGACAATTTTGTATTTGACTCGGATAAGGCAGCCAATTTCTCATTTTCTTTGTCTTCAACCTAGAAGAGCAGATCACAAGAGACAATATATCTATCAACAGATATTCATTCCTACAAGACATATCATTTTACAACTTTTATTATAACATCAAGCTATGATACACGAATCAACTACATTATGCAACGTACAATTAAATGCCACAATCTAGTTGGCTTGTGATCGCACCCTACTACTACTAGCATCTACTTGCGAAGGTTCATTAAAGATTGTGACCTCTTGCCGGCGGGTCTTATGCCGTGTGTGAGGCAACAGATCTTCGACCTCCTCCTCTTCAGACTCTTCAGCTCGTGGTTTTAAGATTTAAGCTCCCCCACCCTCATCCCCTGCTTTGGAGTAATTTTCTTCTTCAAGCGTGATTAGGATACTTGCAAACGTTGCTGCGTATCTAGTAGACGCGCTTCTAACAATGTCACTCTCTTCTCGGAGTTCTGCAACAGCCTAGCACACTCCACATTTTCCCTCTCCAGACATGCATTATGATCCTTGCACCGCTCCAGTTCATCACAAGCATGCCTCAGATCAATTTTTAATTGTGCGTGGATCTTTATATCCTCCTTTTTTATGTTAAAGAAAAGGATCCTCATTGCCCTTTGCCCCTACAAAAGTCAAGCTCATCAGGAAATGAACCTACACCAGCCCATATGATGGATACTCCAGCCAGAGCTGAGCATCTTTGCGCCTCTCTACTATAGCGGTTACGCGCTTCTTGCGCTAAGAATTTCACCCGAGCTGGGTCCGGCACTATGTCTCTCTCAGTTAACAGTTCTAAATAGGCATCCTTCAAACCCCGCTCACTATCAACTTCGGCCTTAAAATACAGCGTCAAAGACAATAATGACATTTGACACTCTAACTTATCGCTCTCATCTACGAATCGTTTATCCTTAAGGGATTTTTGGAGTAAAACGAACATATCGGTCTCTTTTCGCAAAACCTCATCCCTCTCAATTTTTATCTTCCCATATCTACATTAAAGTTCGAATAACTCCTTAAAGGTTTTATCAAAATTTGACTTATGAAGGCGTCTCTTATATTCAAGTTTATTGTGTACCTGTTGAGTACGATTGCTAGAATCCCTGCTTGACTCAAGACCTTCTCCATCTCGATCACTTTCCCCCTCAAATGAACTACCTCCTACATACAAATCATACATTCACATCAAAACAACATATATCAACAACCAGATAAACTTCAAAAACCTCGTCAAAAACAGTTCTACCACCAATACAAAGGACAAAGTTCGACTAAGTCTCAAGAACTATGCTACAACTACAAAATCAAGATTTAGATCATGCTACCTCCTTGGTCGGATCATCAACCACTGGAGGAGCTGGGGTCTACTCAGCAACTGGAGAAGCATCATCTCCTGGGAAGACGATCTCGCCATACTTCCCTGCAAGAGCAAGGTCGACATCCTCTCCGCTCAAACCCCATAAGTAGAAAGCTTGAATCAGCTTATTTCGGGAAGCCAGCGCAATATCAACAGCCTTTTTTGCCTCATCTTCAACCTCTTGCTTTGTAGCGGCAGCTTCCTTCTCGAACTGCTCCCTCTGCAGCACCTTCGCCTTCAAGAACTGCTCCCTCTGCAGCACCTTCTCCTACTCGAACTGTTCTTCCAGAGCAGCTTTCTCTGCATCATGTTGCCGAAAAAGTTCGCCACGATTCGCAGCAGCTAGCTTCAACACCTCCGCGGCCGACTTCCAAGCAACAGAAAGCTGCACCACAAATACAGCAAAACAGTATTACAAGATAGGATCCTTACTGGAAAAGATTTAATCATATAACACATTGCATACCTGGGAGATGCTGGATCGAATTTGAGTATCTAGGCGGATGGAATCACGCGTAGCCAAGTCCAACGCCTCCTACTCCACGGCTTCGAGGTTGACACCCTTCGAAGAAGCTCGGATATCTTTACCATATTCTTTTTTCTGCTTCTTCAGACGAGGAGCCATATTTACATCAGCAACCACTCCCTCAGTTCCCACCGGTGGTATCTGCACAGGAGCTGTTTGTTCAGAAGGCAGCACCGTCTTTTTTATTCTTGGTCGCCGAACTAAGGAGCTCGAAGTACCCATAGCACAGGCAAAAATCTCCATAAACATTAGCATAAACAGAGCCAGATGCAACCATAGCTCATTTTTATGAGCTCGTTGAACTTTTTCAACTACAAAGTTAAGCCTCTTCTATCTGGGAATTCCTAGTTCTCCAAGAACTTTGTTCAGTTCGATCCCTTCTCGACTAACTACGTCGAACAAACTCGATGTATCAGCAACAGCTTTTGGATTAGGCTCTGCCAAAACAGCAACAAACTATGTTATTAGCTCGCAATAAGTTAAGAGACAAACTGCAGGCAGAATGAAGACACTTACTCTCGTTAAAATTCTTATATATCAGCTCGAGCGCGGGTTCCCCAGGCACTTGCATACAATTACCCCTCACCATCACAAGATAGTCGCACCAGGGCCTCCCAGAAGATTTAAAATCAAAGAATTTCGGCATCGCCGAATCACTAAACAAGTATCCGCTCTTCCGATCTTTCACATACTTAAACTTACAATATTTCAAGACATCGTCCGCAACGAATTGTCTTGCAATACCACCATCTCTCCACTTCTGATTAAGGACTTCACAGACTCTCATTATCTCAAAGATATTACCATTTAATTGACCAGGGCCACACTTTAGTGCATTCATTACCTCTTTTTGGAAAAAGGTTAGGGGAATACTCAACCCATAAGAAACAGACGGATTATTAGCAGTCACAGTACCAATTATCACAAAATCATCCATAGTCCTATCAGACAATGATGATTCCTCACTACTGGCAGATACAACAAATTTACTATTGGGTTTCGGGTTTTTTGAGCGCATCTACCACACATAAAGGGAAAATATATTCAGAGTTTTTATTACTGAAATAGGCCACCTCCCTCAGCCGTACCCAACACCTTATTAATCTACCCAAAAAGTTCAAAAACGCAACCTACCAGTTTTCCAAGAAACTAATACAACAACAGAAAATATGGAAGCAGAGACACTAACCTGTACAAGAAGAGCAACAGTCGTCGACTCCGGTCACCGCTCACACCTCAGACGACAAAACTTTGTCCTTCTTAGTAAGATCACACAATACTGGAGGACTGTGCTCAAAATTCAAAAAATTTCTCTATCTAGAAATGTTTCTGCCTCTGTCTGCAACTGATTGTGGTTTAAGAGAAAAGGAAAGAAAAGCTTTTATATTATCCCTCGGTTTCTGAAACGACGGCTCTTCGGGACACGTGTCCACGTTATGTCTCCTAACAGGCACGTCTTTTCGTTTGCCCGCATAATAGCTTTTGGTGTAACGTGTTCTGTTATCACGTCTGTCCCTCTCCTCTGCCATTATTAAGGACTCACTGCCCAAAAAGATTTATACAGATCTTACAACACGATTACTTACAGCAACAACCTTCTACGGCTGCACGATCCTACTACTCTTTTTTATAGTATGGTTCCAGTTCAAAAACCTAAGTACAACTATTACAGCTGTCACTTACCGCAATATCGGCCTGACAGAAGCAAAAAATCAGTAGCAAATCCGGCTTCAGTTCCATTTCAGTCAAAAATTATCATAGATACAGAAAGCAATGACGAGCCGACCTCAACACAAGCAAATCAATTTATTATGATCAATCATCCGACCTTACATACAATGACAAAACGGATAACTCTCTTCACCACGCGGAATGGTTTCAATATCAACAGCTCTCACATCCTCTTTAGCAAGTTTATCCAACGCGTTTTCAAAGGCTCCGACCAAGTTCCCCCGATGATAACAAGTATTCAAGTTGACAACGGCATGGCTCTAAAAAACTCATGGCACGAAAGCAATTACGACATTGTCATCTCCACAGACATAACAACACTATATCTCAATAAGGCCATACATATATAAAAGCGACCTACACAGTTCAGATATATCAACAATACGATCTACATATTTTTGACCTATGTCATCAATGACTAATCGATATTTGTTCAATGGTATCTAAAAGCAGCTTCAAGCACTTACAAGAAAAGATAATAAAGTTCAAATTTATTATTCAAGAAAAACAAGTTACAAGAACGAACACTTCAACCAGTTCGGAGATAAAGATTACAAGTTCTACAGACAATTTTGTCTTTTACAAAGAATAGCCTACGTTGCAGATGACAGTGCAACACTTGAAAAGAAACAATGGCGGGCCCAGTAGAAAAACTCAAAGCCCAAGGATGGGAATTGGAATGAAGCAGAGGACAAAATTAATCCCACCACTCCTCCATAACCCCCACCTCCGCTTCCAACGAAGGACCTCCTCCACCATTACAATACCCAATCTTTCGCAGGGTATCGACAGTACTTCTTAGACGACTTTCTCGCCTTCTCGTCTTCCGCCAACACCGCATCTTCTGCAAGCATCCGCAAACAGGACCGACGGTGCGCAGCAAACAAAACCACATAATGGAATTGCCACAGTTGATAAAAATCATCCTCTGCCTCCTCTACTTCTTCAAACGACATCCCACGGAAAGTTGGAGGAACAGGGATTGGAGTCAGCAGAGAAAGACTTTGGGTGCCAAAATAGCGAGTTTGCAGACTTACCATTTTTGTCTGAACTCTAATTTCATATGCTTGGCGTCGAGTTGTCACCATCACTACTACTCAACCCAACCTGAATGACTGACAACGTTAACCAGGGTGAACAGTGATAGCAACTATTCACCATATTTTATACTAGCAGCATTTAATGCACTCCACAACTTCTAATAAGGTATTCATCGCAAGTGCACGTCTCAAGAAGAATTTTTGGGAAACCCAAAAGTCGAAACTACTATTCTTCCAAGATAAAATGGAAGCCATCAATACAGCATTCAATTTAGACGACTGGACTTCTCAACCAACACCACTCGCAACACACGTTTCTCCTGCTATTGGCTGAGAGGGGGCAGTTGTGAGGTCTTATTTCTAATCCCCGTACTGAGTCCGATATTCGAACTCGCATAGCTCGAGTAAACATACTGATAACCAATCAATAACTAAATGCAAGGAGATCGTAATACAGACTTCCTCATCTACAGCTCGGGGATGACAAAGCATCCAATAACATCGTACTGTCGAAAATACTCAGATATCTATCAACAGTTCGAATACACGCGAACACTACTAGAGATCATATCTTCATCAACAGTTCAGAGATATCAAAACATCCTGTGACTTCGCGTTACAGAAGATACTCCTCCACTTGTCAACAAGTCGTATGCACACGAGCATCACATGAGATCCTATCTTCCCAACGGTCTGAAGCCACAACTAAAGAATGTTAATAAATCTGTTACAGATCAACAAGTATCAAGACGTTACAAAAGTCCACCATGAAGACTCATCAAAACCCGATATTGTAACGTTCATCATCAATGTAACCAACGGTCATATTATAAGACCTATTAATAAGACTAAATAGCTACGAATTAGGGAGGCTGCTCTGAGAACCTCTAGGAGATCATTTCTACATCTCTCTCTCTCTCTCTTTGTAATATCTAGGAGTCTTAATATACTTCGCGCTCTTTCTAAAATCCTCAGGAGAGGTCGTAGTTTTTAACCTATTCAAGGATTTTCCACGCTAAATCTAGTGTTGTTTGTTTCCTGTTCATAACTAAACATATTAGATTTCGAAAGTGTAAAGCGCTATCTTCGTGCAATACGAAAATAGGCTATTACAGTAGGGAATTTGATAACAATTTGAATCCGATTCAGTTTTTCACCATAAATCACATATGAATATTTTTCATGTCCAGGGGTGATCCGTCGATCTCAAGACCTCTAGTTCGAGAGAAATTTCCCCAGATTGCTGGTTTGAAGACAGGAATGCTTTTGTTCATGGTGTTTCAGTTACTTGTAAAAGTTATTCTATCTGATTGTTTGCTTCAAAGACTTTCATGTAGAATGATTAATAACGAGAATGACTAGTTGTTTCTTGTGTTACACAATGTTTTAGGGTAGTAGATCATCTCTCATTGTTTAAGTATAGGTATTGGCCATACGGGGAAGAGTAAACTAGAGCGCAATTATAACTAGAGATCTATATTGAGTCTAAAATCGGGTTATTTATTCAAATCTAAAATTCGCCAAAAAGGGAAGATCATATTGAGTCTAGAGTTTATCAACCAATGATGCCATCCATGCCATCCACCGTTCAACAAATCCTAGGGATGTCAAACAAAACCCTTTTCAACTTTTCCACAAAAATGTTAAATGTGTGAATAAGTTTAGCAGCCTCAATAATCAAACATGATAAGAGTCAAAACAAGAACTGGTATTGTTTCAGTCAGAACCAATGAATCTGTATTTTATGGGTGCACCTAGATGTAGCTCTTTAATAAGCATGGATCACTCCCTGGAGCTACAAATAGAGGAGAGGAGAGAGAGAGTGAGAGATCCATTTCCATGGGAAAACCACATGCTCTAGTCATACCATTCCCAGTTCAAGGCCATGTAATTCCTCTGATGACTCTATCTCACTCTCTAGTCCAGCATGGCTTTGAGATCACATTCGTCTGTACAGAGTTTACATACAAACAGATCCTTTCTTCCCAGCCGAAGGAAGTCTCCAGTAATCAGAGTCAGATTCGTCTAATCTCGATGCCAGATGGGATGGAACCGGGGGAAGATCGGAATCATTTAGGGAAACTGTGTGAATCTATCACAAGTACTATGCCTGCATATTTAGAGGAATTGATAAGAAAGATGAACAGATCCTTCCCTGATGACAGTAATAATAAGATAACGTGTGTTATAGCAGATGAGAATATGGGGTGGGCAGTCAGAGTTGCAAAGAAGATGGGAATTCCCCAGGTATCATTCTGGCCAGCCGCAGCAGGGCTCAGAGCCTTGCTCCTACACATTCCGCAATTGATTGAAGATGGAGTTATCGATGCCAAAGGTATATAGTTAATACGACACATGGTAACCGCATCACCTGCTAAATGCTAACCCTATCAAAGACTGTTTGCAAATAATTAGAAAATTTTATGGGAAAAAATCTACAATTACTTCTAATAATGCAAAAGAACCTGCCAGCTATGTCATCTTCTCCCTCACACACACACACCCGGGTTCTCCCAGTGTGGCAACTATTCTTATTTCCACTGAAATATTTGTGATGACTGTCTTCAAATATAGATTTCTGCGGAACTATGACAAATCAAATGCAATTTTTCTTGAAGGAGAATTGCTTTTGAAATGTAGTTTTCTGCAGAAACTGAGTTTTCTATCAAATGACTTTAAAAGGGGAATCTACAAAATAATATTAACTCTACATATATAATACATGTACAATGCATAGAATACAAATGTACTGAAATGATAGTATTAACCTAATGTTTATGAGCAGTTTAACCTTATTGAGATATGGGATTTGATTTCTTGAAACTAATCTCTTTAGCAGGTGGTGATGAATTTTTTCATTTGGGTGTTCCAAAATCAGGATGAGAAACAATGCAGAAATCCCCGATTTCTAACAAATAAATGTCATCAAACTTTCTTGCAGGTGCTCCCAAAAATCACCAAATGATCAAGCTATCTCCTAGCATGCCTGCCATGAACACAGCCCACTTTGGGTGGCATTGCATCGGCGACCTTCCGACACAGCAGGCCCTATTTCATTATTTATATACGAACACTCAAGCAGCCAAAGAAGCTGATTGGCTTCTCTCAAACTCATTTTACGATATTGAACCATCAGCTTTCAAATTAACTCCAAAACTCCTGCCAATTGGTCCGTTGCTTGGAACCAATCTCTCAGGAGAAATCACAGGTAATTTCTGGTCTGAGGACTCGAGTTGCGTGGAATGGCTCGATAAACAAGCTCCCTGTTCTGTCATATACATCGCATTTGGAAGCATTACAGTATTTAACCAGCATCAGTTCCACGAACTTGCAATTGGTATTGAACTTATCGGTCAGCCTTTCTTATGGGTCGTGAAACCTGACTTAACCGATAGTTCAGCGGCCACCTATCCAGATGGTTTTCAAGAAAGGATTGCTACACGTGGGAAAATTGTAAGCTGGGCGCCCCAGCAGAAAGTACTGGCACATCCTTCCGTCTCCCTCTTCATAACCCATTGTGGTTGGAACTCAACGATGGAAGGGTTAAGCATGGGCGTTCCCTTTCTCTGCTGGCCTTACTTTGCCGACCAATTTCTCAACCAGAGTTACATTTCCGATATTTGGAAGGTTGGACTGCAGTTAAATGTGGGAGATGACGGGATCATCTCAAGTGCAGAAATCTATAAGAAGTTTAAGGATTTAATTGGTGATGAGACGATAAGAACAAGAGCTCTAGAGATGAAGGAGAAGACAAATAGAAATTTAACTACAGAAGGGTCTTCCTTGAAAAATTTCAATGATTTTCTTCAGGCCATGAAGGGAAGGTAACTGGACTATTCCAAGTAAATAATACCATTTTAAATGTTTTTAGTTCATTTGTTTATCTGTAAATGACTAAATGCAGATATCAATGTAGGCAGAAGACTGATGTTCCTCGCTTGAGTTTATCTGCTTATCAATAAGATTTACCCTTGGTCTCTACAACTCCCCCTATTCCTGCCATTTGTTCAAATCAAAGTTTTGTTAGGTTGTGAAATCGGGGTTTCCGATAATGTGAGGATAAGGGCTACAAAATTATAAACCTATTTATCTCCCCCTCTTGCATAAAGAACTATAATGTTGAGTGTGTTGTGAGTGAAAATCTAGTGAGAGAGAGAGAGAGAGACTCCAGTGAAAACCGTAAATCTCGTGTTCTTTATCTTCATGTTTGTGTGTATGCGTATTTGCTGATTGTTTCATTAAATGCGTCTTAGACACGTTTATTACATAATTGTTTGGCAGCCAGTGAATTCCGTGAACCTGCCCAACAAGTTTATACTCATATTCCTTCCAAACTAATCAACTGAGGTGAAGCAGGAATATTTTGTTGCTAGATATAATGGAATATGACGATTGTGAAAAACTCTCTCGTGATCTTTGTTTGTATAACAGGGAGTTAAGACATATAAGGATCCCAAGACAGCTATTAAACATATATACAAAATATATGTTTATTTAAACAATCTTGACTTTGTAAAGCTCTTACTATCTCTCTCAAGTTAGCTATCAAACATATATAGGAAATAAGGATATTAAGCTCATGGGATAGATATGTGCCAGAAAACTTAACCAATTTCTAATAATAATAAAAGAGCTTGAGATGTAACTATAGATGACTCATGACACGAAGTCCCTCTTTTCTTTTCTCTTTTGAAATATTGAAACAGACAGAAGCCTCAAATAATTACAAACGTTGACTTAAATAGAAAGTTACTGGAAATCTAGCCATACCAATGGATAATGGCAAAACAGTAAATTACAATACTAATTAGATCAGAAAATTACCAAACCGATAAAGTGCAAGTCCTACAGGATCCCCTAGAATATCCTCGCCCAGATTTTGATCTGCAAAAATATCATAAGACATTTGACTTAGTTTTCATTTAAATGTAGCAAGAAAACAATAAGAACTAAAATAGGGAAATCCCCAAGTATGTGTACTGAGGTTTTCCTACAAAGACTACTTTGATCATAGTAATCTATTGCAGCTGGTGGACAATGGAATCAACCACTCTGTAGCAGGGTATGTGACAATAACATGCGAAATGGGAAAATAAAAGTAAGAGCATAGATCAATATATAAATACTAACATTAGTAGTATGAGATTTAAATCCCATCTGATAAACTAACTAGTACACTGCAATATGATGGAAACCAACTGCTCAGATGTTTATGGCAGTTCTAGACCAGCATCAACCTTAAACTATTTCGAATCAGTGACTGATACATTAGATTACATTCAACTTTAAAGTCATCAAAACTCATTTCAAATCTATCAATTTCCAGGTTGCATATAAGAGGCCGGTGTTCCTTATTACTTTTCAATAAGATTATCTGCCCTAATTTTCATGATCTTTAAGAATCACAAATTTACTGCCCTAATTTTTCAGGATCTGACGCACAAGGGGTATTTGTTTCGTATCAAATTTATTTCCCGGTCTCTTATTTTTTTAAAGACAGTAATCTGCATTGCTGTAAAATTGCATAAATATAGATGAAGCTACAAGAGAACAAAAAGGAGAGACTAGCGCATCTCCAACAAGGAAAGACCAATAACTCGAAGAAGCAAAGAAAAACAACAGCAAACAACCATCCTTCAATATCAAGAACCAACAGGTGGAGCACATGAAAGTATCCTTCTACCTAACCACTAGAGACTCAAGGCCATGTAATTCTTCCTCTCATGGAGCTATCATAGAATTCAGCTGAACATGGCGTCAAAATCACATTCGTGAATACAGAGTTCGGTCACAAACTACTCATGTTTTCCCTGCCTGAGAGCTCAAAAAGACAGCAACAAATTCATCTAGTCTCGATCCCAGATGGCATGGAACCAGGGGAAGATCGAATAATCTGGGCAAACTATGTGATTCATGCCCACATCCCACATATTTAGAAGACTTGATTGGAAAGATCAATGGATCTTCAGACAGTAAGATAACATGTGTTATAGCAGATGAGTTTATGGGCTGAGCAGTGGGAGTTGCTAAGAAGATGGGAATTGCCCAAGCATCATTTCGGACTAGTTCAGCAGCACTTAGAGCCGTGACTCTGCACATTCCCAAGTTGATTGAGGAAGGAATCATCAATGAGAAAGGTATGAGCAATTCTAGTATTTGTATACCAAAGTTTCATAGACAATCTAAAAGTATATTGATATGATTGTTATCACACTTATGACAATATCCTTACTTGGATCAACTGGAAATATTGAAACTTTATTGCAGGAACACCCATAAAGCACCAAACGCTCCAGCTCTCTTCTACAATGCCTTCCCTGAAAACAACCCACATCGGGTGGGCCTGCATGGGTGACCCGTTCACAAAGCATGCCATGTTTCGAATTATGTACGCAAATATGCTATCCGCCCGCAAAAGAAGTAGATTGACTTCTTTGCAACTCATTTTTCGATGTTGAACAATCAGCTTACGATTTGAATCCTTATCTCCTACCAGTTGGTCCATTGCTTGCAAGCAATAACTGAGAACAAATTGTCAAACACTACTGGCCCGAGGACTCAACTTGTCGGCAATGGCTTGACCAGCAAGCTCCCTGCTCTGTTATCTATATTGACTTTGGAAGCTTTGCGGTTTTGAACCAGCGCCAGTTCAATGAGCTGGCATTTGGACTTGAACTTTGTGGTCACCCGTTCGTGTGGGTTGTTCGGCCAGATTTCGCCCCTGGTTTAGCGGCAACATATCCAGATGGATTTGAGGAGAGAATTGCTACACGTGGACGAATAGTGAGTTGGTCCCCGCAACAGAAGGTACTGGCTCATCCATCTATTGTCGGCTTTGTAACCCATTGCAGTTGGAACTCATCCGTTTCTGTGCTGGCCTTACTTTGCAGACCAATTTCTTAACCAAAGTTACATCTCCCAAGTTTGGAGAGTTGGACTGCAGTTGGACGCAGAAGAAGGTGGAATCATCTCACATGGAAAAATTGAGAAAAAACTCAAGGATTTGGTTTCCAATGATAAGATAAGACTAAGAGCGAGATCTCTCGAGCTGAAAGAAATGTCTAAACGAGGTTTAAGTATAGAAAAAGAATTTTGACAATTTCGTTCAAGCTGTGAAAAATATGAAAGAGATCTGATCCAACCTGTAGATTGGTGATAACCAAAACGAACCTAGAAAAGCTGGGGGAGTTGTAAATGATGTTACTCTGGGTTGCTTCGTTCTTAATACTTGGTTTTGTCTGTGTTTGAATAAAGTTTTACGTTCTGTGTTCACTAGCTTCTGTTTGTAACTACTTAGTTGCTTCTGTCCACTACGACACATTATTTATGTTGAACAGATGAGTCAAATTATATAAATTATGTCTTACTACTTAAGTAACTACAGCTACTTAGTTGACGATGATAAACAGAAACGAAGTCTCAAGGAAAACTTCCCGCGACATCAAACCACTTAGCGCCAATATCAGAATCCCATAGACTTGAAAGAGAATGGATTGTTGCCGCAAGAATCTTCATGGAACATTTCTCGGTCTACTGAAAGGATTGTGTTTGGTCCATATGTGTTACATGCCGCCTGGCCTAAACCAATACAACACCGGTGAAAGATTTTGCATTCTCCCGTCACTTTGTTCCTACGATTGCATAAAGATTTTTCCTATCTTAGCTGGCTTGGGCAATTCGAAAGATCTGATCTTTCTTTTACTTGAAAGCAAAAGTTTTGATATAAGATGAGCCGAAAACAGGATCCTCGGAGAGCGTCTACCATGATCAGCAGAGGGCCATACCGATGGAATAAGAAAACTTCACTTTGAATATAGAGAGATCTAAAAGTGCAGATAAGATATAAATGTAGAAAAGGGAGAAATGTAGTCAAGTGAGAGATATAGAGGAGTTATTGGGGCTTATAAATAAAAGGAACATTGCAAGAGTTCCAGCATCGCTATTTCGATAAGAGACATGTGTGCAACCCGCGGATAGCTGTCTAACTGTTGAAATTGTTGGTCACAGGGAAATATATCCAACCAATAATGGGAATGGGTATGCTTTATCAGATTTCTATCCCCACAGTTTGACATGTTTTGTTTAAATAGTGTACGTCAAGCTTCCCATCCCCATCTAACAAAATTAGGCCTAGGAATGATATGGTATACCACACTCCACAATGTGTCTCATCCCCAACTTAAACAGATTCTTGTCCCCATTGTTTGAGATGGTTTTTTCCCCAAATATTGTACTTCAAGCTTCCCATCAGTATACCACACTACGCATATATGTTGCAACTCCCTGATTCTCTAAATACAAATCCTACAGCTTTACAGGGAACTAGGTACTTAAATATTCAAAGCCCTAGACACTTAGAATAACCTTACATGCTTGATGAAATAGAATAGAAATAACTATTGTACTTTAATTTTCAAACAAGAAGCCTTAGCTAAATAGCCTTGATGTCCACTGAAATCAACATACGAAATCTAACTCTAACTACCTACATTTAATCAACAATTATTATGTAATTGCGTGGACTAAAATGGTTAACTATAATCCAAAGTAAATAATAATATTACCAAGTTGGCATAGTGCAAGCTCTAAAGGAGATCCTAAGAATCTCCTCATCCAGATATCGACCTGGTACATATTGAAAAAAAAATCACAAACGTATGACTATATTCTCATATGTAATTAGAAAATTAAATAGTTCAAATAGAGCTCTACCTATAAAGACTATTTTATTCATCCTATTCTCTCCTTGCTGCCACTTGCGAGTAGGAACAATCTCATATATCTCCCTCACTGCCTGCCAAAAGACACTCAGCAATCATCAAAGCTAGTTTGTTAACTATAAATAATATAACAAGCTATCAAAAAGGTAAGAATCTACCTTAAATACTTAAAAATACATATATGTATGAGATACAGACATAATTAATGAGAGGCCAGGGTGCTGCATTCTGTGAATGGATTATGGCATATGGCATGGATGATATTGAAATATCATGGAAACAGTAATGTACCACCGAATTTGACGAGGACATCAAATCGTGATTCTTTTATTCTTCAAAAACTGAAAGATTAAACATATAATACACTCATTATTATCAAAATGGTCTATAATTACTGTCATTTACCTACATAGCTCAATTATTTACCTACGTTGCTCAACTAAGATCTTTTTGGCCATTATGATATTCTCTATGTATGTGAAATAATTGATGGTGATGAATTATAGGATGTAGAGACAAGCACGCAGCCCATAACACAAAGTTAATGATGGTTCGCGATCCAAACTTTGTCAGTAGTCTACTATGAAGAATATTTAACAGAGCTACAAATACTTTAATACCATTCAAAACGGTAAGCATCCCTTATATATTCGACCTCAAAGGATACCTGCCATAAGCTTAACTTTAAAATCTGTCAAGTGCACATGAAATATGTACATGCACACAGGAGCGGAGCCAGGGTGTCCAGGAGAGTCAGTTGAACACCCTGGCTGCCGGAAATTTCCCTTTGAAGTAGTGCTTTAAGTAAAAAAAAAAATCCACTTAGTACAGTTTTTACTTTTTATAAATTTGAACCCCCTCAAAAATGATCTAAAAAGACATGTAGCCTAGCTGGTTCTTTGATTGTCATTGTGATTACGTAGACAGAAGGGTTCAAGCCCCATCTCCAACATAGATTTTCTTGATTGTTTTGTAGTTCTTTAATAAGCCTTTTAAAGTATACGATATTTGTCATTTTTTCCCATTAAAAATAACCTTAAAAATTCTTCACGAGGACCAAATCCCCATTTTAAACCCATTGAAAGAAAATCCTGGCTCCGGCCCTGCATGAACATGGACGGAAGCACACATGTATTTCACGCTTCAAGTTATATGAAACCGCTTAAATGAATCAGTCCACCCCACCAAGCTTCACTTACGCACATCTATGACATATTCCTCAATCTTTGTTGCAAGTAGTAAATTGGACCATCATCTCTAAAAAGTGGACCACTACAATTGAACAAAAAAGGCAAAAGAGTGTGAGGATTTTCCTCTGCATTATCCAGTTCACAAAGACAAGTTAGATCAAACTCCTAGCTTTTGGTTATAAGCCAAGTGGGGATTTCCCATTTGACCGCCGTCTCTTATTAGGCACTCAAACTATAAAATCCTATCAAGATAGTTCCACTCAGACGACCTTTCTTGCAAATGTAAAGCTGCTTTTCTGAGTTGCAACAAGATATTGAAACCCCTCATGCCAATATGAACCAAGGCACTAGAGAATTCCATAACAATAAAGAGAAATCCAAATCAACTCATTGAGATCAATGTCCAGGGGTATGCACCCTTTCTCAAATGATAAAGGTACGAAAAATGATCCCCAAAACACGGATTATATCCAAGGAAATACGAATCAATACCCAATCTTCTCAATAAGCAAGGTATCTGGTAAATTTTGATAGGGACGTGAAGAGAAAGGGAGATGTGGACATCACAGCTTACAAATCTCGAGGATGATCGCTAGCCATTTAGTTCCCCTATTTTAATTTCTATTTATCCTTCTAGCTTATTATTTAGTTATTTTTACTTTTGTTTTAATAAAAAACTTGCAGTCCAAGTATAATTAAGAATTAGTAAGAATTGGGTTATAATAACCTATAGAATTAGTACGTCTTTCTTTAAATAGAACTTATGCTCCTCATTGGAATATAGGTTATTTTGAGTAAAATAAAGTTTATTTCGTTATATTAATTAGGTTAAATTGAAGACCGTAATTTTCAAGATTTCGATAAAGGGAAATACTAATTTCTAGTTAGTTTATTGGTTATTGGAGCCGGGGGCCCTTCACTAAGCTGAGGTAGGCTTAGTATGGTGAGGCTAGGCTACTTCGAGGATAGGATTTGATAAACCAATAATCTATTTAGAAATTAAGGTTTTAGCCAACTTGAAATCACAAAAAATATTTTTTAAGTAATCACACATAATCATGCATACAAAGACGTATCTATAATTCTATAATTCCAGCTGAATTTCAACTTAACCCAAATTAATATAGCAAAAACAAACTTTATTTCCTTCAAAATAACCTAAATTACAATAAGGAACATAAGATATATTTGAAGAAAAGACACTAATTCTTATATGCTTTAAGAACCCAATTCTTACTAATTCCAAATTCTACTTGGACTATAAGTCCTTCAATAAAAACAAAATTAAAAAGGAAAATAGAAGTATAAATAGGGGAACTAATTAGCAGGTGGCCAGGGGCGGAGCCAGCATTGTCTTCCAGGGGGTTCAAAATGGAGGTTCGGGGGTTAAGCCCCCGAAGAATTTTTTTAAGGTTATTGTACCAAGGGAAAATACCACGTACATGAAAATTACTTACAAGTTTATAAGAAAAATATAACAAAAACTAAGTTGAAGTTGAGAAAAATATAACAAAAACTAAGTTGAAGTTGGGCCTTGAACCCTTGTCTAGAGTCTAGAGTCTAGAGGGGATTGTATTAGACAAGAAGAACCAGTTAGACTACAAATAGTATGTGATATTATTTCCAGGGAGTTCAAATTTATAACAACTTGCTTAAATGATTTTTTATCTATTTTTGGCAAAATGCAACCTCAAGGGGGGTTTCCCGACGGCCAGGGGGTTCAAGTGACCCTTCTGGAACACCCCTGCCTCCGCCACTGCAAGTGGCCGTCTTTGATATTTGTATAAGCTATAATGTCCACAACAGATAGAGTCTCGATGGCTATGTATCCCACAGATTAGCCAATCGTTGATCATAACACTCATATCGCTGATCATAACACTCATATCGTTGATCATAACACTCATAGACCAATCATGCACTAAAATTGAAAATCCAATTGAGTAATAGTAGAAAAACAAATCAAGTCTATAGTTGCAGCTATATGAACTAGAGGAGGAAGAAAAGATAAATGATTTCATTGGAGGAAGAAGTGATGGACAAAACAACTATCAACCCTACCTGTATTACATGAAGTTTGTCTGCATTTTGTACATCTAGAACACCTTTGCATCGATAGACATCCATATTGTATTTATTTTCCCAAAGAATCCCTTCCAGCCATAATCGGACCTGGAAAAAAAAAACTGAAATCAAATACATACACATTGGTTACTACTCAGTAAAGCAGTTTACTTTTGAAATTAATGTTCAACTTTCTTGACGTACAGATATATAAAAAAAAAACATAAGAAAAGAACAAATATATTGTCAAATTTTCAACTAAAATCTACAATTGTACACAGGGGGAGACCAACATTCGTATAAACTTTTTTCTTTTTTTACTAGACAAAAGCTAGGGTTAAGGCAGACCCCATGACCTGTAATGAACAAAGAATGTGTTACAATACTATTCAATAATAGAGATTAATTCAAGGAGAGCTAGGAGGTGTACAATTTCACCTATACAAGTTTCTAAATCTTACAATGATCTACTCCCCTATTTGTTTCTCTAAATACATGGAAGATATCAAAAAACTCAAATTGAGATATACGAGACCAAACTGATTTAATTAGCCTATGGCACTTCCAAGGGGGCTTCTTCTTATGCTTGATCAGATAAAACATGGCTTCAGAGTCCATGCTTATACTTATAATTATACATGACCAAGGTAGTTAAATGCGAAAATTGCAATCACAAATGCATCTAATGCGGCTTGGGATCGCATAGAAACTTCATCACACCCGTTCAATGCGATTGACCACAAATGCATTGCTTATTGTCGCCTTTTGTCACATTTTCCAATGCCACAATAATGTTGCAAATATGAGAAACCAACTGAAAGACGATAGGGTACATAGAAGAAATATAGAAAATAGAATAAATATATATATTATAAGATAAATACCAATTCTAGGAGTTATGAAGAAAATTATAACCTTCCTAATACGATTAGGATACGAGATACTACGATTAGGATACAAGATACTCGATTAATCATTGCAACAAAATCAAAACAGTAAAACATAAACACACGGAGACGAAGAACTTTGATGAACTAAAGACAGTTGGGTTTTAAGAACCCACGGAGATAAAGAACTTCCAGGAACTAAAGACAGATGGGTTTTAAAAACCCTAAATCTAAGTCATTTGAGTTTCACATGAAATCTATCACAAGCTTATTCTGAAAACTTCATTGAAGATTAATTGACCTAAATTATTTTCAATTAGGTTAAATTTTTAGGATTCTCCTATCTTCTCTTCATTCTTCCTCTAATCTTTTTAACGATGCCATCATGTCCTAATGTAGGTGACAGTAAAAAGTAAAAACGATCTCAGGTGGGAATTTGGGGAAATCAAATATCACACTAATAATTACGGGTAGCGAGGGCCAAACACATATTTTTAGCATCCTAGTCTACTACACCTAGTTGATATGGAGGAAGATGACATTGATATTACTGAGGATGATGGTGACTCCGACAATAATAACGCTCCTGACAAGGAGGAAAATGATGTTGAGTTTTTAGCATAGACTAGTTACACTAGCCTTGAGTTTCTTAGGGTCCTTAGTTTCTTAGTTAGCTGTGATGACTAATATTATTTTTGATTTCCCAATTACGGTTTGAGTTTCTTAGCTAGCTGTGATGACTAATATTATTTTTGATTTCCCAGCTACGGTTTGTGAGTTGCTACTTGGCATAATTGGATTTCTCAGTTATTAATTTGTTAATTCATTTTATTATGTTGTTATAATGCTTTTATATGTTTTTTTTTATGAATATACCATATACGAATTTGTATGCATATATCATGAATATTTGCACTTTTTGCATACACTGCTACATTTTTGCGCAAAGGTGTTGCAATATCGCTATATTCACAATAGTACTTTTTTCACCCCTGGTCGCATTGCAACACGCACTTTTTAGCGAGGGCCAAACACATACTTTTTAGCATCCTAGTCTACTACACCTTGTTGATATGGAGGAAGATGACATTGATAAAACTGAAGATGGGTGGCTCCGACAATAACAACGCTCCTAAGAAGGAGGAAAATGATGTTGAGTTTTTAGCATAGACAAGTTACACTAGCCTTGAATTTCTTAGCTAACTGTGATGACTAATATTATTTTTGATTTCCAAGCTACGGTTTATGAGTTACTACTTGGCATAATTGGATTTCTCAGTTATTAATTTGCTAATTCCTATTATTATGTTGTTATAATGCTTTTATATGTTTTTTTTATGAATATACCATATACGAATTTGTATGCATATATTATGAATATCTGCACTTTTTGCATACACTGTTACATTTTTGCAAAGGTGTTGCAATATCGCTATATTTACAATAGTACTTTTTTCACCCCTGGTCGGATTGCAACACGCACTAATGATGAAATTCCAAAGGCCTGTATTTGCAATAACTTTAAAGGATTTCCTGCTGATTTTTACATTTGTACAAGCAAGAACTTTTACTCACTTTCAGAATTTTTACACAAGAATTCATTTAGGACTAATTGACATAAAAAGACCTCTATCGATAAATATTTAGTAGGTAAAGATCAATAAAGAGTTAGTCGGTAATCCAACCCAAAACTTGTATAGGTTACTTTACAAGAGAAGTTGCATGAGATATTTTCAGAAATTTAAACAAGTATTTTCTAAGAAAACAACTTACAAACTAAAATAATTATACTAGACTAATCAACCGGCAGAACTGCAGAAGCATCATGCGTGTGCAACTAAAAGAATTAAACAGTAAGTGCTATATCTTTTGTAATCTGGCAGGACCCGATGGTTTTGAGATTAAATTAGCCTTGCACATGGAGAGATTAGTAAGGATAGTTGCGGCTAAGACTTAGCCGAGTTTAAAGCTTCCCAGCCATTATTGTAGGCACTAGTGGACCCCGTCATACAGTAGTAGATGAATTGAGGATAACTAAAACAATGACTTTTTGTTCAAGTAGCATACGAGATGGTCTCAATCGATGCATTTTATAGGATTTTAGTCCAGCATAATTATGAAGACAGGGTGTTAGTTGCGATACAGAAAAAATGAAAAGAGAGAAAGAGAATCTACTAGAGATAAAACATGCAAAAACTAAATTATGTGCAATAAAGAAATAAGAAACTGGAAAACTACTCTAACTGCTAACACATCCATCCAGGAATTTTGTTTATTGGAATCTACTGTAAAACCTAGACAAGTATCCATTTATTAGCTCTTAAGAAAATGTGTACCTTATCAAGATCAACCTTTTGTAGCTCACAAATGCACAGGGTTCGCACACTATTGTCATGAATAACGCTTGTAGAAATAGACAGGCTCCGTTTCAGTAATGAATCCAAGTGATCAAGATGCTAAAATTAAGATTGAATACTATCAATCAGATGGACATTTCACCTGTAATAGAATATACATTTGTATGAGAGAAGGAAATTAAGGTTAACTAACCGTAGCATCATACGCCCTCCGACCCAGCAGCTTAGACAAATCAACTTGGCACCGAACAGAATGAATGATACTAGCAAGGGAATTAATGCTATAAATCTCTTTCTCCAGTTCCACGAGAATATCTGAGCTCACCGACTTAAAATCCTTTTGAGACACCAAATCAACCTTGTTAAGAATGACAACATCCTATGAGGAGAAAAAAAGTATATCAGGACAAGTTGCTCTAATTCCATCTTATAAACAGTTTATGATGAGAATATAAACAACGTAAGCCGGCCAAGAAAAATACAAAAAACGATGAAGTTTCATATAAATTATAAGCTTTGATCATGGCTGAAAGAGATTAAGACAAGGTCCACTATGTCCAGATCTTGAAAAACAATGAAAAGAGAAAACAGTCTACCAAGCGATAAATATTCAGACTACATTTCTTTCATAGGTTTCGTTTTTGGTACTTACAAAAATTACTATGAGAAATAAATCCATTGCAAGCTTGCATAGTAACAATTATGATAATAGAAACTGCAGGTGTAAATACCGCAAATGCTATTTGAAGATATGCTTCAGTAAACAAAGATGAATCACGATGCTGGCAGAGCTGAAGTCTGAGATTTTTAGCATCCACAACCTGTTTAGTCCACAAACCCCGAGATGGTAAGACGGGTGAATCTCATTATGCTGCATGATAACTACAGAGGTAAATAGTTGTGTAGAAATAGAGTTAGAGGAAACTAACAGTTATAATAGAATCAAGTTTGACTGCTGATTCTAGTTGATCATCCAACCAAAGAATGGACGCAAGAGGTGCCGGATTGGCCAGTCCCGTGGTCTCCAACAATATATGATCAAGTCTGTGGCACACAAAAACAAAATAGACATCATTCAGTTATACTTTGAAGGTTTGTAAACAGAAATGAAATTAAAAGGCAGCATCTTGTTTTTAAATATATGAAATCCTAGACCGAATCTAGGGAGGTTTAAAACTCAAATCCTGTAGCAAATTTCATGTCTTGTCCTAAAGACTCAAGAATAGTATAGTGGCGTATGAAAGTTACATGATTGGGGCAGACCAGTTGGGCAACGAATAACTCAATAGCTACTAATAGCGAGCTTTTAGACGCTCTTATAACTAATTCTTCTCCTAAAAACAAAATGCAACCCTTACCTCTCCTTTCTCTGTATAAGTTGTTCAAGCGCTTGAACGAGACTATGTTTAACAGTGCAACAAACACAACCATTCGCCAATTCCACCCATTCTTCAACAATTGCACCACCATCTCCCTCATTTATCATCGCTCTTTCCACTCCAATTTCCTCGCCAAACTCGTTCAATATCACCGCAATCCTCTTCCCGTGTTTCCCATTCAAGATGTGATTTACCAACTGAGATCACAACACCAAATCATTATTTTCTCATTCAAAAACATTTGAGAGAGAGAGAGCTTACAGTGGATTTGCCTGAACCGAGATATCCAGTGATGATGGTGACTCCAACTGAATCATTGCTAGTTTTTCGCCTGTTTTCAGAAATGTTTAGTGGATTTGAAGGAATTTCTTCGGTGTTTTGAGTAATCTCGATTGCAAGTGGTGGGATTTCATCGTCTTCGAAATCCATTGTAAAGAGATTGAGAGGAAAAATTATGATTTCAGTATTTGTCAGTGAGGGTTTAGTTGGTTTTTGGATTTTGGAGCTGCAAATTTTCTCAAATTAACATCTCTTTCTCCAGCAGTGACTGGCGCTGGAGGTTGAGATTTTTAGCTCGAGCCGTGCTAAATTTTATTTTCTTCAAATTGTTATGTGCCTCTTCTAATATTATAAGACGAACGTACTTCGACAACTATATAAATTGTATGAAAAAACCACTCAAAAGAGGTGAGAAACATTTAATTGTTACGCACCTCTTATAAAATCGAAAAAGCTACTATATTGGTGACTGTTTGTACGCCTAGAGGCTTACCATGTTGAAGTGTTAGCGCAGTGATCAGCTTGTTATCATGCTAGTATGGTGGAATTATCTCAATTCAACTATGAAATCTTTTTTTATTCTCGATACATTGACGTTTCCGAGCAACCTTCGGATACCCGATCTGGTTATAGGCCTATGAGGTGGCCGCCTTGGCCCCCAAATTTTATACAAAAATAGGGCCCCCCAAATGGTAAATAACTATATAGAAAAGGACCCCAAATTTATGGAAGTGTAAGATGGTCTAGTGGTTTAGCATAGTCATAAGGTCCAAGGTTCAAATCCTCATGTTAGGTTTTGTTTAATATAATTAATTTTTGTTCAAAAAATGTACTATAAAAAAATTAAAAATGGGCCCCCTAAACCTCAGGGACGCCCCTGAACCTTCGTTTCCATTGCACTAATCTAATAGGGCCTTCAGGCGACTGACATCAGCGAATCATGATCTAATTCATAATCCCCATAAAAAGAACATGAGATACGATCATTGAAGGCAAGAATTAGAGATATACATGCCTAATATTTCTACGCCCATAATTTCAATTTCAAGCTTCGTGCTCCATAGCTCAAAACATGGAAGTTGGAACTTAAGCACTAAAATAATTAGCTTTAGTGTAGACAATGCTAAATTATTTTGCGGATACATGAAGCTTTAATTTCAACTTTAAGCACAAGCTCCAAACATTCTTGAGAAGAGCAACCACAAAAGGTTCGGAAATTTCCCCAACCAGATTATCCTCCACGGTTGGAGTTGGGTTTCCCCGGCACAAGAAGACTGCAAAATTTCAAAAATATTCCGTGAGATATCAAGCTTTATTTCACATATAATCTCTAACGACATCTTTTAGCCGGGTCATTTGATCTTTAATATCCTCTTTTACTAAAACACTACGTAGAGGAGTCCTACATTGGGTATATAACTAAAAAAAAAAAGGACTCCAATCATATATAAAAAAAAACTATTTCATTAGTTTCTCTCTCGCTCTCCGGCGCGTTTTTCATTTATCTCTCTACGATTTTTTTTCTTCTCTTTCTCTCCCCACGATTTTAAAGAGCCCCTCCATTGGGCAAATTTCACCATTTCGTCCGGGCACAAAAATATGGGATTTTGAATCTCACATTCATTGACTTTGATTTGCTCAAAGGTATCTCTCTCCAATTTGTTGTAATTTCAATCTTTGTTGTTGCTTAGGTTTACATGATCCAAGTGTTTCTCACTAATTTAAGCCAATTTGAATGGTTTTATATGTGATTACAGATTCACCGAGATTGGGAATTGAAGAAAACACAAGTTTGGGGTTCACCTAATTCTCTCATAAACAAGTTTGCTTCAGTAAGTTTGATCTCCAACTCTTTATGCTTGAAATGTTTGTGGGGTTCATTGATTTAGTGGTTTCATGAAGTATTCAAATGACATAACATAGTGTTGGATTTTCCATCTATACCAGCACTACTCTTCCGGTTCACGAGCACACATGTTAATAGGTTGTATAGGTGTTATTGGTTGTGCCTAATTGTTATACCAAGTTAAGGTAGGTGGGACCTAGTGTTACTCTTTATTAGAGTTTAAGGGTATAATGGGAAGACCACTCTAACCCTATCAGGTTAAATAGATAGGAAGTCCTCTTAGAGGCTACAACACAGAAAACCATCTCATTGAGGTCTGCAGCCAATCTAAGGGAAGACTCCACTCAAGAACAAGTAATTAAACAGAGAGCGTGAAAAGAGGTTAGTATAATCTGTAATGTTAATTTATTGATCATAGTTTATAGTACTTTATTCCTACAATTGGTATCAGTCGCTAGGGTACACAATCTCTATGATTAATTTGACTTGAGAGAGTTTGTTTTTTCTGATTTTACTTTACTGTTATTTTCAATTCCCGAGGAAAAGAGAGAAGAGAGAAGACAAAACAAATATTGTTTCTATTTACCGAGTCTCTCTCTCCATCTCTTCATCACTCCACCATTATTTTCTTATTTTTTTGGTATTTTCTCCATCTGCTCTCCCTCTCCATTGCATTGATAGAGAGACGATTTAAACTTTCTTCCTCCCTTTAATTGGCGAGATCTATTTCGTTAAGAGGGGAAATCAAATATGAGTTCGCATTAGAGATCCTTGATGGGGGTTTTTTTTTGGATTGTATTTGATTTCCATGAGAGATAAGGAGGGATTCTCAGAAGGAGATTGAGGTTTTCAAACCATGCAATCTATGAACTGTTCTAAGGCTGTTTTATCGGGTATTCTGGGTTTGATCTCCGGCTGTTCTAGAGCTATTTTCTAGGGTTCATTGGGCCTTCTGAATTTTTTTATTTTTTTTAAGAGGTGGTGATTGGGTTTGATTTAGGAATCATGGATGTTCTTCCCCACATTGGTTTGCAGATTGACCTTTTATTGGATGTTAATTTGTTGGCTGATTTGCCTTTTGGTGATTTCGATTTACTTACCCAAATCAATTTTGCTTTTCGAGGGGATTTCGTTAGCCGAAGATTTCCAACGATTGAGGATTGCAAATAACTCACACTATATATATATATACCCTGCTCATATATTTGTCTTTTATTGTGTTTCTTGATTATACATGAACATAACTCTGCTCATGCAACGATTTTATCACTTTGTGTGTGTCAATAGTTTGCTTGGTTGAAGTTATACATTTTAAGACTTATATATCTGACCTGAAATTGTAACATTATCTATGTCGACCCTGTTAAGGGATTACCATTAATACTTAGTGATTATTAGCAATGAATCATTCCTGTTTATTCATAATTGGATAATAATATCTATCATTAATGGTTATAAGGTGCTGATGCCCAAGGATCTCCAATGGGGTTTAAGTGAGATCAAGTAGTCGTTAGGAATACAGGATATAAAATAGGCAAATACACCCAAAGGAGGTTTGTCCATGAAGTTGAACGTTTCTCTTAATGTTAAGACTCTCCAGTAAAGTCTTATTAAGACTACTTAATTTGCACTAATTAAACTTGAAATAATTAGTCCACCCAAAGGAGGCTAAAAAACTTCTAATTAATTAGTAGGTCAAGATAGGCTACACGGTATGGGGAGATGAGGATAACCCTCGGCCCAAAGGTGAGGAAGTGTCTCGAGTCAAACTGTACGTGGCCAATCTAGTCTTGAGCGTGAGTGATCACCAACTAGGGGGCAATGTATGTTAAATCACTACCCAAAGGAGGGATTCGATGATACATCACTGTACCCGTAGAATAAAAAAATTAATACTTTAAATATTATATACACTCTGACTCGACCATCCTAACCCAAGGTAGGATCGAGACTAAAGACATCAAGTTATAGATCTTTTACAGATCAAGTTAAACGTGCATACAAAATTATTTTTCACGTCCTAATATAAGTCATTGGTTCATGCAGCTATGGACCCTATGATCCAGAACCAACTGACTAATATTGAGACTTTGACGTACTCTAACTACTCTAACTGGAAGCTCAAAATCCAGATTGCCCTAGGCTACCTTGATTTCGATTTTGTCCTTACTGAAGCCAAGCCCGCAAATCTCACGGATACCTCTTCTGATGCTAAGAAAGTGGCTTATGCTAAATGGGTCAAAGCCAATAAAATGGCAAATCTCATCATCCGTTCTTCCATCGACCCTATTATGCGAGGCAGTATCGTTGAGAGAGGTACCGCAAAGGAACTGTTAGATGTCATTAAGAAACAGTTCGAGGGTTCCGTCAAGGGAAAGCAGTACAGTAACTTATCTCAGCTTTTATCATTGAAGTATGGCAGTAGTGGAAATGTACGATTGCACATTCTTAAGATCTCCAAGTTAGTTCTTACCTTGAAAGAACTCGGTCTTACCATTGATGATACGTTGATGGTTCACTTAGCAATTTGGTCCCTTCCACAAAGTTTTGAGATGTTTCAAGTTCACTACCATAATTATGAGAAGACTTGGGAAATAAATGAGTTGATTGCAGCATTGGTCTCTGAGGAAGAACCACATAAGAAAGGTAAAGCATAGTCGGTTCATCTGACTACATCCATAAAGCACTTGTCCATCAATTCTCAAGGAAAGAAGAAGTTCAAGACTCAAGGTTCTACAAAGAGGAACAGTTTCCAGTCTGGTCCAGGGCAGAGTTCTCGTTCAGGATATGATAATGGGAAGCAGAATGCAACTCTGTCAGCAACTACTTCATCAGCTATAAAATGTTTCTTTTGCAAGAAGAAAGGTCATGTGAAGCAAGACTGTTATTCTTACAAAAACTGACTAAATAAGAAAGGAGGGGTTCATCAGCAGGCGGTTGACAAAGCCTGAGGAGCAGTTTTTATTTGAGAATGTTTGACATTTTTTCATTAAGGGTGTTGGCATTTATTTTTATTTTTTTTACTTGGTTTTTAGACATGGGTGTTACTTTTGATTCGACAAACACCTTCTATGTTCCTTTGATGAGACGCTCTCTAGTTTTTGTTTCTCGGTTCTAATCTTTTAGTTATTTATTTATTTTATGGGTTATATCGTCTATCTTTTGACATTCCTTTAGGCTTTACTATTATGTTTATCTTCTAAGGCTAGCACTTCTACTTCTAAACGCTCTAATGTTCTGAGCTATATATCTTCGATGTTATGGCACAAACGACTAGGACATATTTCTAGGACAATGTTACATATTAAGGTTGTCCCGTCAGATCGAGGAGGCGAGTATTATGGTAAGATCGATCAAGATGGTCAACATTAGTGACCGTTTTATTAGTTTTTTGTTGGATCAGGGTTTTATAGCCTAGTACACTACTCCTGAACCATCTATGGACTGGGAGAAATCCCAGTCTTAATCACTTACATGTTTAGGGTTGTCCGGCAAAGGTAAAATTATTTAACCTGAATATTGGAAAGTTAGTTATTTCTTCGTTGGTTTCCCAGAAAGATCGAAAGGATTCAAGTTTTATTGTCCTTCTCGACCCATGAAGATTGTTAAGTGTGCTCAGGTTCATTTCATAGAGTGGTTGTCTTTTAGGAGGGTTCTAAAACTCGTAGTCCAATTATTATTCCAATCAGTATTGTTATGCTTTCGCGCTTATCTGATATTGACACTGTGACGAGTACGATTCCAGACCCTGTTGTAGCACCAATTCTTCCTTAGATTTTTCCTCCACCCGCTCTTGTTTAGTTTCCTGTCGTTCTACCTTCAGCCCAGCCTCTTGCTCCTACTCGGAGATCCCCTAGAGAAAGGCGTTCAACCATTTCTTCAGGTTATCATCTTTATTCAGTTGAAGGAGAATTATTTAATTTCAAGGATTCAATATCTCTTAGTACGGATACGGCTAGTAGTTTTGCAGATCAGTGGCATAATGCCATGACAGAGGAGATGGACTCTATGCCTCATAACTATGTGTGGGAGTTGACACTTTTACCTGAAGGATCGAAGGCAATTGAATGCAAATAGATTTTTTTAAGGCCAAACGTGATTCTGAAGGGAAGGTTGAGCATTTCAAAGTGAGACTTGTTGCGAAAGGTTTCAAACAGCGTCTAAGAATTGACTTTGATGAGACTTTTTCACCAGTTTCGAAGAAGGATTCATTACAGATTATTTTGGCTCTTACGACGCATTTTGACTTGGAACTTCATCAGATGGGCGTCAAGACAACTTTTCTTAATGGACGTCTCAACGAGGAGATTTATATGTACCAACCCGAAGGTTTTAAGACCGAAGGGAAGGTTCGACAATTTTGCAAGCTTAATCGTTCTATCTACGGTCTCAAGCAGGCGTCTAGGTTGTGGTACCTACAGTTTCATGAAGTGGTTTCAAACCACGATTTTGTCGGGTGAAAATGGATCGTTGTATATACGTCAATCAGAGTAGGAGACATTTTATACTTATGGTTTTGGGCTACTCTAACTCAAATTTTGCTAAAGTATCTTTTAGAATCGCTTTTTTACGTGGGAGTAGTTATTGTTTTCTTTTAGATATTGTTACTGCATTAGGATTCTTTATCCACATGGGAGTTATTCCCGGTTATTATTTAGTCGACATTCAGATTTGATTTTTTAATTATTTAGCTACTATTATATTTAGATCCGTTATTATATGTGCACGTATTCAGCTTAAATTATGCAATTGCAATAAAGTTTTAGATACGAGTGATTTCATCATATGACGGTTGTCTAAGTATCAACTGCCTATAGAGAGTACTGAAAGGTTTCTCAAGTTTGCTTGGGCTGGATATAGGTAGGCTCCACATCCTTTGGCCTTCATTTCAGTATAAGCGATGATCTTCGCATGACGGTTTGTCTAAGTATTGAAATGACATGTGCATCGTAAACACATGTTGCAGGACACTAATGGAAATGTACCAGCAAATCATTAAGGTGTACATTTGCTATTCACACGCTAAACTCCGCCAGTAAAGAAATTACACTTGAAAGTTATTGAGGTTGCTAGCCTGATGTCCACGATATGAATTAGGCATGTGCTCAAAGGCCTGACCAAAATTTGTCTGTGAACCGTGTTAGCTATCTTTGTAGTCGTAGAGTGAAAGTCAAGTTCGATGTAGCATTGTCTTCAACAAATTATCATGTGTGGTTTTATAAACACAAAGGATGGTCATCCGCTTTTCATAATAAAAAAATCGTGAATCAGGCTAAAACAAGGAGATTGTTGGATTTTCCATCTATATCGGTACTACTCTTCCGGTTCACGAACACACATGTTAATAGGTTGTATAGGTGTTATTGGTTGTGCCCAATTGTTACACCAAGTTAAGGTAGGTAGGACCTAGTGTTACTCTTTATTAGGGTTTGAGAGTATAATGAGAAGACCACTCTAACCCTATTAGGTTAAATAGATAGGAAGTCTCTCTTAGAGGCTACAACACAGAAAACCATCCCATTGAGGTCTGCAGCCAATCTAAGAGAAGACTCCACTCAAGAACAAGTAATTAAACAGAGAGCAGGAAAAAAGGTTAGTATAATCTTCAATGTTAAGTTATTGATCATAGTTGATAGTACTTTATTTCTACACATAGATCATTGGTTTAGTTATAATTGGAGAGGATATCCTCATATGTATTGAGATGTTTCGCCCGATGTGGTTTTTGCTGGAGAGTTTTCTGTTGTTATTTGATTAAGTGCAGTTTTTTTGTTTGTTTGCGTGTTTTTGAGTAAAAATTGGCATACCCATTTCTCCATTCCAGTTTTGACGATCCACTTTAGGGTTTGTACGAGGTAATAGTGTGTGAACATGGTGTCCGTATTTAGGTGAAGTAATAATATTTCACCTTTGTATTTTAGTTGAAGTATGCTCAAGTACATATTGATTTTATCAGGAATAGCATGTTATACCTCTTACCTGATACTTTTGAAATTTATATATGCTTTGAAAGCATTATATGTTTTAGCTGGGTGGTGGATGAACTAGTTTTGCTATTCTAGATGTGTGATACCAGCACTAATGCACCAGATCCCATAAAAAAAAATTGCAAAAAAAAAAGTCATAATCACTGAGAGTATTCCACCGTTGTTGATATAAGGTTTTCCTACCTTTGTCTCCAATCATGCAATATCTTCTATCATACATACCCTTAGGCCTGTGGAATCATTGGTATATTTCGTCATTACTCCTCAAGGACTGTGTAACGATTACTTTTATCAATGAGAATTGGGAAAAGGTTACCAAAGAGTTTAACCGAGAAAGGGGACACTGGTCCTTATTCTTGACCCTGACCTTATGGTGTTGGATAGTGGTTCCTGTGTTGGCCCTAGGATGTACAAAATTGAGCTTGTTATCTTCCGAGTGGTGTCAATCCTGTACCAACATTAATGGAATTCTAGCTTCTTGTTTCTTATCCTCTGAAGCTTAACCAGGTGTCACTTGAAAAACTAGAGAGAAAATCTTGACATTTCAAGGCTAGGCTTGAATTTCTTGGTAATTGATGATATGTTGCCCTAGCCCTGTCGCCGTGTTAGACCCCCAAATGACCAATTTTCTTATTACTTCACACACATCTTAACTGGTGCCATAAAACAAAGCCAAGAACATCTTTGTGCAGATAATAATCTTTTAATATGTTTTTTCTCATGACCTAACAAAGGAAAAGTTGAATTTGAGGAAAACTAATGAAAAGCCATTTTAGTGCGACTATAGATTTTATGTGCTTAACTGCCTGACTATGACACATCTTATTATTTGAGTGCCTTTTAGCTTTGCTAAACTTTATTTGGTTTAATAGGGTGTTGTATGTCTATTGTTGTTTTCAAATCGAATACTATTAACATTTGATTTACATATTATTTTACAGGAAATGCTTTAAGTTGCGCCGGTGAAAAGAGGTTCCTTCTTGTTGTCTCTCGTGTTAGCTGAAAATGACATATAGGGAAGCCTTAAAAGCCGTTTTCCCCCTGCTAGATGGCAAAGATCTCGTTTCTTGTATGCGTGTATGTAAGCAGTGGGAGGAAATTGCTAGAGACGATTACTTCTGGAAATGCCTCTGTGCCAAAAGATGGCCTTCGATCTGTAAGAGGGCTGCACCTCCCTCTTTAACATACCACAAGCTCTACCTCGCATTTTGTAAACGCCAAACCCCCCGAACTCTTCTCCCTCCAAAATTATCGTTTGACGACTTAGAGTTCTACGTTGACCTATGGGCAGAAGATGATTTAATCTTCTCGGAAGTTATCCCAGGCCCGGTTTTTCAAACCGGGATTAAGATCCTTCCACCTGGCATTTGCAGTGTGCTGAGATTTTACTTGGAGGGACCAGACTATAAAATGATGCTTCCCGTTCAACCGCGGTTTACTGTCCCTCTTAACCATACGGTTAGTGTTTCGGTTCTTGTGGGACAAAAAAACACAGGCAAGATTGCTTGCATTGTTAACAAGTCCATGTTTGATTACATTGATAGAACATCTTATAGGGCTCTTGCCTTTAGCTATCTCGACTTCTCGCCTGCTTATCCTTTCATCTCTGGGATCCGTGCTTGGGTCTCGTTGCTCTTTATGGGAGACGAAAATGACGGGGTTATCGATGTCTTTGGCATCGAGATGGATTTCAATGATGTTGCAAACTCAGAGGAAGAGGTATTGTGGCTCTTAGATATGTTAGACTGGAAATGAAAATAGATAGTGTATTACAGTTGCCTGCATTATCACCGACCCGCTGTATTTGTTTGTGTTTCTGAAATGTTTCAGGGGATTTATTGCTGAAAGTTGTATATATTAATAATACACGCCCTTCATAAGTGCTACCCAGAATAATTTGATTTAAATAAATAATAGAAATCCCTAATAGTATTTTGGAGTAGTGTGTGGGTAATCTCTATATGTCAGAATGGTCTCTTCTTCTGCGATTCCTTTTGTGTGGGTAATTATCTGTTGTGCGGATAATTAAATGGTCAGGATCGCTATCAGTGTTTCAGGATTATAATGGCTTAAAAGTTGATTATGTTGCCATATGCAGGAAACAAAAATAAACGTATGATGGCTACTTCAGTTGTTTTTCGGGTACAGGTTTTTGGTTTACTGGCCCTCTGGTACAAGCTCAATCTTGCAGCCATGAGTTTGGTTAGTGGGTTGAGCTTGGGCTGTGGTTCTCCTCCTTTGCCTCTCTTTTGCAGCAGGCATTGTGTAAGCTAGCTTTTGGCTGAGTTGCCTTTGGTATGCCTCATGGTGTATCTATATTTGTTGTGTCTGAACTTGTGTAGATGTTGGTTTTTTGGATTTCTCTTTAGAACTTGTCTTGGTGGTTGAGTTCTATTGTTGGAAATTTGTAGTTGGGCTGGTCGGGTGTTCAGGCTCTCTTTCCTGCATGTAGGCAATGAGAGTTTTCCCCACCTTGTACATATTTTATTTCTGCTTATCATTGTTGGAATACACCTGTGCCTTCTAAATATACAAATTGTCACATATTGGCTCAATGTATCTTGGGAAGATAGAAAGTTTTTGCCCTATGAATAAGAACTATGGGAAACTAAAACTTAGGTTCTTAATTAAGAATATTCTAGCTCCATGCACATGCATCTTTTCAATCAAAACCATTCATCTTAAATGTAGTCTTTTGGGATTTCAAGGTCTTTGTTGCTATATATAGAGGGTAAGTTTTCCCCGTGGAAACCTATCTATCTATCCGGAGCTCTTTCTTGTATTTGCACGATGAGCAACTCCTCTGAGATAACTAAGAAAGGGATCTCTGGTGATGATTTGAGCATCACTACCTGTACCAAAATAAAGAAAGAGATTAAAACTGAAGGTGGCAAGGGCAACACCAGTGAGATGGTAAAGAAAGAAATGAAGTCTGATGGTGATATAGGCAGCAGTAGCACCTCTGACACAATTAAGCAAGGGAAGAAGTCTGATATTGATGGTGTTATGAGCAGCAAAGATAAGATGATAATGAAGGATGGTAAGTCTGATGGTGATATTAGCAGCAGCTCTGTGGGAATAAAGAAAGAGGTGAAGTCTGAGAAGGGTATTAGCAACCCCAGTGTGACAATGAAGCAAGAGGTGAAGTCTGAGGATGTTAAGCAAGAGGTGGAAGTCTGGAAAGGGTATTAGTAGCCCCACTGTGACAATAAGCTTGTTAATGCGTCTCTAAGTGTTGAAAGGTATGTATCAAATCCTGATACTTACTCAACTTCGTCTCCAAGAAAGGAGTAAGTATCATTGTTTGATACTGATACCCAACTTAAGCATGAAAAATCTGAACTACGAGATGGTTCAGGCACTCATGTGATAGGCGATGCACCTATCCCCTTACCACCAAATTCTATCATTTGAGTCCATCGTTATTTTTGTGTGTGTCGTTTTGTTGCATGATCCATCATTTAGCTATCGTCTCTTTTACTATTTATTTTTTTGTTTCCCCTTTCTCACTAAGTTCATGCGCACATTTTATCCATCCTATGTACAAAATAAAATAAACTAGATAATACATAATAATAATAATAATAATAATAATCTATATAATAATAAATATATATATATAATTGGAGACGCATTTGTAGAAGCGATTGTGAGACCGCCGCTTTTTGAGTAAATGAGATGCTGCCACGTAAGCATTTCTTTTCTTATAATAATTGGCCACTCAAGCACGTTTGGGCAAAAATCTACGAAACAGTACGAAGCATGTTTAACAACAGTTTTTCACAAATCTTCTCTCTAAACTCTCAACCAATACTTCTCCAACCATGAAACGAATCAAACCCATATGTATATACTTCCCTCTCCCTTTCTCTTCGTTGCAGATAGTCAAGATGAAACTCACATAGGTGCATCTCCCTTTTCTCTCTCTCTTAGTTATTATTTGAAATCTCTGAGTTTAAGAAGATGTTATTGGGTTTCTGGATTTTGATAATTTGGTATTTTTGTGTGTGTGGAAGTCAGAGTTTGATTGCTTGATTTGATAATTAACCAATGTTTGTACCTAAACCAAACCCCAAATGAAACTCATTTGAAAAAAACTATTTCAATGGCCATTGTCGCATTTAATCAATCCCCTATAAATTTTGGTTACCCTGGTTTCTCCCTCACTACTGAATGCAGAAATCTCACACCTTGAATCTCAATGGAGAGAATCAAACTTTACCCTCTGTCTGATGCAATGGTTCTGAACTGTTTGAATTAAGGAGTTAGGGATGATGATGAAGATGGCATTCCCAGAGACACTGATATAAGAGTGGTGAAACTCGGTGTGAACAAAGTATTCTAGAGAGTTAAAAAGATTTATTTGATCCCTTGGTTTACTTCGTTTTGTTCTTGGCCGTGGGTGCTTATGATAACACATCTTTTGGCTGATGATTCATTTAATCGCTACAAGGATTACACGTTCGTTGAATTTATTTTTTATATGTTTTCATTCATCTTTCATTTTTGGTTATGCGAAAAGAAAAAAATTCGAATTCTCAATGTGGATGTATTTTTGATGTGAATAACATAATATACAGTTTACATTTGAGTGTGTAAGTGTATAATTCATTGTTCATTTTACATTAGGAAAAAATGAGTTGTATGATGGAATTCTATAACAAATGCTAATATGTCTCTGTTTTTGGACTCAATCCTCTATGTCTCGAAATTTATAATCGCATTCTATATTTAGTTATTGGTATACTATGGTAGTCTCTCTCTCTCTTGCATATTGATGCCATAGTTGAATCTTTGTTTAACTATGGGTTATTTATGTTTGTATAGAATTCAAAATTATGTTTTCCTCTTTTGTCTATAGGAATTACTGTCCAAGATATAATTGGGGATTTGAGTTATTTATTTTGGGATTTTGTTCAAAGAACTAAAGGCTCACTTTTGATTTATTGTTTTATTTCAGTAATTAGTATCAGCTCTAATTTGATAGGCTTAGATATTCTCTATTACTTTTGAGGCTACAATTAGATATATCTGATCTCTATATAATAATCCATCAGTGTTGTAGGGCATTTTTTCTACAATATACAAATATGAAATAGGTTATTCTCTTTAGGGGATCTCTATATAATCCATCCGTGTTGTAGGGTATTTTTCTAGAATATACAAATATGGAATATGTTATTCTCTTTAGGGTTTAGATCTCTATATAATCCATTTGATGCATCCGTAGAATCAATTATGGTACTGCCACATCACCTTCTCTTACTTTATGAAATCTCGCCACGTACGCTTCTCTCTATCCATAATATTTCACCACGTAAACATGTTTTTGGCGGAAATAGTGCATCTATGAAACAATACGTATCTATGATGTGATGATTGCGTATTGTAGTGTTAATCTTCTTCTACTCTTTTATGTGATTTAGAGTATCTTCTCACGATTCAGGTCGTTGTTCTCTTTGAACTCATCATACATCAATTAAGTTTTTCATTTGGTCTCAATCGCATTAAATGCAATTTTTATGATATGATGATTGCGTATTGTAGTGTTAATCTTCTTCTACTCTTTTCTGGTGATTTAGAGTATCTTCTCACGATTCAAGTCGTTGTTCTTTTCGAACTCATCATACATCAATTAAGCTTTTCATTTGGTCTCAATCGCATTAAATGTAATCCTCCAATGGGTTGCCGCAATTATCAATTTTCAAGAACCAATGTCAATTTATTACAGATTCTGCAAATATAAGGTATTTAACTTCAATTGAATTTATTTAGTCAGTTGTTCTTGGATACTCTAATTTTGCCTTCTTATTTTATTATATCATCAATTTAGTGATTTTTATATGTATATTGAGCATAATTATTAGTTATGATTTTCAATTGTAGAGAGGAGAAGAGATAGGTTTTTACTCTCTTTGAACTTCTCAATTATTCTTTTTTCATTTGGTCTTAATCACACTCAATTTCCTCTCTGTGGTTGCAGAGATCATCCATTCACATGAATATTAGGTTCTCCGACGGTTGCCATAATAAACGAATTAAATGAAACAAATGTCGATTTATGACAGATTCTGCAAAAAAAAAGGTATGTAACTTTAATTGAATTTTCTTAGCCAGTTCTTTTTGGATGCTCCTAATTTTGTAATAAAGATCAACAATTTGGAGTTGAGATGTCGAGTTTAAATTTATGATATCTGCTTATAGTAGGATACTTATGTTTCAAAATTATTTTGGTGTTTCTTTAAACTGAATAGAACTAGACATATATCAAATTGTGTATTGAACATATATAGTAAAATTACTAATCAATGTGTCAACCATGATTCAAATAAGCATTGTTGTGTTTATTGCATTATGCCGAAGTTCCATATCATTTATATCAGAGAGAAGAAATTCAAATATTAAATTAGCCTCATTAGTATTTCATATCTCTTTCATTAGGATTATGTTATCATCAAATCTTTCATACACAAAATCCAACATTATTACACATAAATCTGTCATACACATTAATCATATTCTGCCCGTGCGAGCACAGCTTCATAGTACATATTGCCAATATAATTCTCCACCATGTGTAGAAACGATTGTGGTACTGTCACGTCAACTTCTCTAGATTTATCACATTTAGCCACGTAAGCTTCTTTCCGCTCTAATATTTCATTCTTTATGTATTTTGGTTTTGTAGTTATTTAGTACAACTCAAATGGGATTAAACTTATAAATTATCGATTGGTTGGCGAAAGATAAAATTAAGTTCCAATTAAACGAGATTTAAAATAGTTTGGCTATATTAAATATATCCCGTTTGTGAATATAGAAGATTCCTATCAAGTTCTTCATAATTCAATTCTGCCCGCGCGAGTACGACCTTAGTACAAGGTGAGTTTACCCTATTTAGTTTCTTCATAAAGTAAGAAAATTAAAATGTGTCATTATGTATTGTCTATTTCCTCTTTCTATTAGTGCAATTTCGCATGTACATCGAGATCCATATGCAAATATTGATATAATTTTGAGGGTTAGAGTAATCATTATTTGTAGGTCTATTTTCTTATCATTTATAGGTCATAGCATATGCATTCGTATATCTTAGTATCGAGTTATGAACATGTTTGTATCAATTAGTTAAGATGAGTACATAAGAAGAACTTTAAAGTTGCAGGAAAGCCAATATATCTTTTTATTAAATATAAATTTTTTTGTTCAATAAAACCCATGTCCTAGTTAAGTATAAATTGTGCTTTTCTACATTTGAATGGGTTATGTGGAATGACACGGACTGTAGTTGAATACAAATTGTTTTGAATAAAAAGAAAGCAAATTGTTTTTCTTAAATCCAATATCCTATCCAAGAACCCATTTGTCTGGATTATGAAGTGTCTCAATCTTCGGGTGATTTTTGGTTCGTTAAATATTGTTGGTGTTTTATTCTCTCCCCGCTATTTCATCTCAAAGATATTTTCTTTGATAGTCAAACTGTTAGATTTTCTGCAGTTTAGGTTTGATCTGCAGCACCAAGTCATTTTCTTTCATTCGTACAAATTAGTTTTCAGGATTATTAACTTTTGGATTCACAATCTCTCTCCTGAACAAACATACCTCTTCGAGTTACACTAGATCAGGTATTTCATTCACTCCATATCCAAGTATTCTTCCTCTTTGTAATTTTGTATTGAAGATGATAGAGTGATCCAATATATAACCATATTATGTCCAAAATTCATGAGGATTCCTTTATTAGTGTTTCATTAAGGGAGATGTATCTTGCATAATTGAATTTTCTGAATGATTGCTAGAAAATCAAATGTCTTAAGTCGATTCTCGATAAAAGTATGTGGGGCATTTTCAGAGAAGAATGCTACTATGGCAGCTCTGCTTTCCATCCTCCTATTGTCCATTTGGTGTCCTCAATTAATTTCATTTACCATGTAAAAGTGTTTGTGAGGTCGCAAACCTCTCCTTCTTTAACAGTTATTGTGAGTCACGACTTCAGCTACTATCTCTATCTACTATATTTTCTCAATGAACTTGAACCTACGATTGAGTGTTTACAAAACTCTTTCTTTTTCTTTTTTTCCTGTAGAACCCATTTTTTGAATTATGAGAAAATGTGAAGAAGATCAAATATAAAAATATAAGATTAATCAAAACGAAAAGGAAATATAGGAGAGAAAAAGTTTTTCAAGCATATGTAGGAGTTATAGAGACTCCTGTTTGGGTTGATAAATATGGGTCATATAGATATGCAGGTCGTAAGTTTCAACTGGATTGTTTTGGTTTAGATGTAATCAGTCTTTGTTAGAGTTTGATTATTGGTGTATTTGTTAATGTTTACATTTATGTGTTTTAACTTTCAAAAGGTGTCGGGTCCTTCCATAAATAGTGAGCCATCCAAGTCCCAGTTTGATTCATTGTGTTGTGCATTTGAGCTTTCTTCAAGCAATATAAATTACCCTAAGTACTTTCTTGGACGATGTTATTTTATCCTATCTTCGACAATATATTTTTTTACACTATTTATATTGATTGTAAAACCAAAGATTATCTATATATTTATATTATGTGCTGACACATGGAAGATTAAATGACTCTTGATTTCCAAACTTCCACTCATGATAATCCCTTAATTATGTTTTTTTCCTTGCCAATTATTCTGTCTTCACTAATTTACAAATTTGCAGGTCTGTACCCTTGAAAAGAGTGTAATTGTTGGTAGTTAATCCATTAACATAGAAAGGAAAAAAATAAGGTACAATAAGCACGAGTAAAAAAAAGGTTTCTTCAACATCTATGATAATTATGTTTTTACTTTAATAAATTGAAACATTTCATTAACCATTACTCTGATATTAGGTCCCCAATGTTATACATCCTGCTTATTTGGTGTTTTAGGCTTACATGATACTTTTGATGTACTGTGGTTGATTTATGTTTTTCCTTGATCAAAATATTAAGCGATATTTCAATGTAGTGAAATAAATCTTCTATACTTGCGTTTAACTTACATTCTTTCACTTCAATTAATTACAGTGAAAGATGGTACCAGGATTTCTTACACACAACTCTACAAGAGCATCTTTGGGAGTCAATATGCCTTGGGTCATATAATTGAATCCAGATTTATAAACCGGGCAAAGTAAGGTGATTATTCTATTTCATCTTTGTTCTTACTGTACTTTTTTATGCTTTTTGTTGTTGATCTCTATGCTTTGCACATCGTAAATTGCATAAAAGAACACTAAACGTTTCGCATTTATATATAACTGGCATTTCTATGGGGGGACTCAATTGTTAGTATTCGCAAGGTTGAGTTATGTATATATACACCCGTTAAGTTAACGGTTGCTGAAATATTGGGAACCTATAACCCCCTTCCTGTAAGAATGTATTATAATAGATTTACGACACGCCTTGACAACATCTCTATTCTTTATCATATATTCAAGCATATACCATGACAACGATTGACTATGATGACTGAAGTCCTAAAAATTGAATTTTTCTTTTTTCTTGCATTTACTTTTGCTTTTATTCACAATTTTAATCATGTCAATATATGATAATTGGATAATATATTTTGCATTTTTTCCAATTAAAGCTTCAAATAGTTTTACATTCAATATAATTACTTGGTACGGTTTATATTTTTTCCAATTTATTCAATTTTTAGAATTTTTGGGCTCTTTACAATTCACGGTTCATCTGTCCAAAAAGCTCATATCTTCTTCTTTCCCATACACTCTCTCCCTCAACAGTAATGGACTATAGGTTGTTTGAAATAAATGATTTATTTTCATGAAAAGTCTAGTGTTTAGTTGATTTTTTACTCTAATCTTCATTCAACATCGCAAAATTATAGTACATAGGGGATGTGTTTCACACTCAACTGTTTAAATAAATTCTCGCTCAATGTTTCTTAATTAATATATGTAAATGTGTGCCTCAAATAATGAGTGCCCCATAGGCAGGCAATATGTGTTCTATCTATATGTAAAAAGAAATACAATGTTAATCGGGAGATAAATACGAATATATAGATAGATCAAAACTATATGGTAAAGAAGCAGTATCCATTCTAAGATGCTCAGAAAAATTTACAATCATCATCATGAATGACACTTCCTTAACAATTAAATAAAAGTTATATCTTTAACAACCTAGCTCAGAGGTGATCTACATTTTTCGAACGTGCAAGAGGTTAGGCATCTGAGTATATATACAACAACAATCCTAACATGTAGGATCTAACCTCTCTAAGCTTAGATATTAAGATATCCTTTAACAATTCTTTGTAAAGGAAAACAGAAAGCTACCCTGCTACCAAAGATATCCGATGTTGTTTATGTTTATATATATATATATATTTGCAAGGTGTAATATCTCATTTAAGACCGCGAGTTCAATTTATTTTAGTCTATGATGTCTCACTTCAAGTGTGCATTCGTAATTCTATAAGAAGACCTTCAAATGCTTTGTGTGTGGTCCATTAGGTTTGAACTATCTGTTATATAGAAAATGTTTGTGTTTGAAAATGTTATTTGTGTTGAATTCTCATAATGTTTTGAGGCTATTACAACATAATGTTTGTATTTAGAGGCTATGGTACCTTCTTTGATACATTGTATCCCAATTACTTTGCTGGGATACTGATATGTGTTCTGACATAGTAGGTTTACCAAATGGCATATGGCAAATGGAGCGAACACAGGCAATGAAAATATACATGGAGAGTACTACAAGAGATCATGAGGATGAATCCACCAACTTTGATAGCACCGGGATAACTATTGAAGATATTAAGTTATGTGGATTCGATAACCCGACAGGATGGTGGGTAAGTATAATATCCCTTACTATACTAATGTGTAGGATCACATGCTATATTTATACTAAAAATTTGATAGTTAACTTGATCACAGATGTTTTGGGTGGCATCGTCAGCATACATGCATATCTTCCCAGAGCCCTAGAAGTTCGATCTTGAGAATACTTAAAAAAGTAGCTACTCCTTTTACATACTTGCCTTTTGGTGGATATAGTGATGGACCTTGATTAATTGCTTACATTGAAGTGATTTGCTTTTGTAGCTCCCTTTTTTGAATACAAGTCTTTGTCCTCATTAGAAGTAGACATATATCTTGGGTAAAGCTTTGGTAAGTTTAAGATTGTTGTCTACTATTTGTTTCTTCAGAGAATTTAATAGACGACCAACTTCCTTCTCCGATTTATCTTATAATGGCTTTGTTTGTAGGTAGTTTTGTCAGCGATCCTCTTAGTTGGAAGGAGATTTATCGTCTATATATACTTATTTATTTCTTTTTCATTGAAAATGTAAAGACCAAAATTTTCTCTGTATGTCTTTCATCTCCATCTCTATTTTACTATTTAGGACTTTTCCATTATCGTGTTATTTATTCTTATTTCAATTTTCTTTCTCAGCACAAGATCTCATGATTATATAACCAGGTTGATATCCAAACAATCACATGGAGACAACTTTTGACACAAGTGAAAAAAATAAAAGAGAACACAATTCAAATGTGCTTGATTGTCAAAATGTTTTGCGTGCAAGTAAATGATATTGTTCTTCCTCAGTTGGTTTGAGTTAAGGATAGCAAAAAATATCAAATTTTAGAATTAAAGACTGAAGTAACATCACTTTGTGGTAATGCTAGAAAGAGGTTTATAAGGATTTTCCCTTATGCAGGTCACGAGGAATCTATATTCTTGAGCGAATCACTCCATTGGGTGTCAGGGATCAAGTGTAATCCTGCCTATGGAGAGGTGATTATGATCACATTAATTCATTCAACCTTGATTTTGAAGAAGTTGAAAAGGTACCAGCTATGAAATTGATTATAAACACAAATGCTGTTTATTGGGAATACTGGGAGGGTGTCTTTTACATGAAGATTATGTGGTTAAATTTTACCTTGACACATGAATTATGAAGCATCACAATGTAAAGGCTATTGTAAATAGGATGCTACTATATAAATTATGGGAATGTGTCTTTTGTCACTGTCTTATTCAATGTATAGTTCATATATATGATGTGTTCATAAAGAATTCTATTTTACAACTGAGATTTTAAGAAATATCACCATCACCCAAACTCGAGCTTATGCGCTTTTGAAATATTTGACTTGCTGCTTACCAAATAGCAAATGCTTTTATTCCGCATTATTTTACAATTGAGATTTCAAATAATAACATGGATATGAGTTTAAAATAAAATATATAGCACTTAATGAACAGCTTTTACAATCATGTTCTGATATTAGTAGGCGTAATGAAAGCACTGGCTACAAGTTGTATCTCCATAATATAAACTTGCTTTCAACACTTCACATTCATGAGGTTTAGCCCGTGCGAGCACGGGGTTATTGCTACTAGTAATAATAAAAGTGAACACATAAAATAAAATAAATACATGGGTGGGGTGGAGGGGCTCTGGTACATAAGTGCTAGAGGTTGAGCGCCTTTGAGCCTACTTTGCTGGCGCTTCGTGTCTTGTCCTAAAGACTCAAGAATAGTATAGTGGCGTATGAGAGTTACATGATTGGGGCAGGCCACTTGGCCAACGAATAACTCAATAGCTACTAATAGCGAGCTTTTAGATGCCCTTATAACTAATTCTTAACGTAAAAAGGAGAATCTGGGTTCTCCTAAAAACAAAATGCAACCCTTACCTCTTTTTTCTCTGTATAAGTTGTTTAAGAACTTGAACGAGACTATGTTTAACAGTGCAACAAACACAACCATTCGCCAATTCTACCCATTCTTCAACAATTGCACCACCATCACCCTCATTTATCATCGCTCTTTCCACTCCAATTTCCTCGCCAAACTCGTTCAATATCACCGCAATCCTCTTCCCGTGCTTCCCATTCAAGATGTGATTTACCAACTGAGATCACAGCACCAAATCATTATTTTCTCATTCAAAAACATTTGAGAGAAAGAGAGAGCTTACAGTAGATACCACATAACTCAATCAATAGCACCCCAGTGCGCCAAACTTGGTTTACTTGAAAATCTACATAGAACCCCTACAACATAAGCTATATCGGGTCTAGTACAGTCCGTAGTGTAGCGAAGGCTACCAATAATACTTGCGTATTCTTTCTGTCTAACTTCTTCCCCCAAGTTCTTTAAAAGTTTAACTTGTGGATCACAAGAAGTACAAGCAGGTCTACGATCAAAATATTTGTACTTTTTCAAGATCTTCTCAATGTAATAAGATTAATCAAGAGTAATACCAGTGTTTGTGCGTGTGATCTTCATGCCTAAAATTATACTAGCCTCACCTAGGTCCTTCATATCAAAATTATATTAAACATGTTTTTGGTTTCTAAAAAGATATCAAATGTAGAACCAAAATATGAGTATAGACAAATCATAATTAAAATGCTTAGCAATCTTTAAACGTTTTACCTCTACGAAGTTCTAGGTCTGTATCATGAGAATCAATAGCTTTAATTTTTTTTTACTTGAGGTACATTAGGGGTCGAAGCTGTAGAAGGTTGAGAACCCCCACTACTACCCCCACTGTCCCTCAGTAAGTAGGGAAACTTATCCTCAAAGAAATCAACATCATTTAAATCTACTTTATGGATTATGACAAGTTTACTCATATGTGTACTAACTTCTTATAAACATGACATAGTCTAGAGTGTCGAATATAAAAAGAAGACAACAAGTAAGCAGAGGCAGATTTATTCATTTCAATACTCATCTTGAATATTCCATTACATGCAAAACCCTTTCCTACCAAAACCCTACCCTTAGTCAAAATGTACTGATCAGACTCAATGGTCTGTTGAAATCCTGCCTTGTTGAGAAGATAGCCAGAAACAAGATTTTTCCTCATTTTAGGAATGTGCATCACATCTTTCAGAGTCACTGTCCTTCTAAAGGTAAATACCAGTTCAACATCTCCAGTGCCTAGCACTTTGGTGTAATGAGAATCCCTAAGTTATACCTTCTGGTCTTCAGTCTCTTTGTAGGTCTTGAACCAATTGCGTTCATAGTATACATGCCTAGAAGCACCCGAATCAGCCCACCACCCGTCGGTTCCACCGACCATGTTGATCTTTGTGATCATAGCCACTAAGGGCTCTTAGGTAACGTTAGCTTGATCAATAGGTTTGCGGTTCCGGTAGTTTTTAGATATGTGTCCAGGCTTTTTACAGTTGAAACACATAATAGAACCTATTCCATTATATGGTGGGGCTTGTTGGTTCGTTCCTTTATTAGGATTCTGGTGTCCATAATTCTGACGGTTATTCGGATTACTACCATTAGGACGGTTGTTCCGATTACCACCATTCTTTGCCTTGAAAGGTTTCCCCTTAGGTTTCAGATGGACCTTCCTTTTGGCTTGAACCAAAAGAATTTCATCTTTTAGGTCTTGTTTTCTAGATTCTTCATCAACCCTCAGACGAGTAACCAATAGCAGCACCATAGTTTGTACTTCGGCAAGCAGCAGTGAACAAATAGGAAGTCTGAGTTGCAGTAAGCAGCCATAAACTCCGCACAAATAGGAGGTAATAACAAGCAGAATCTCATATGTTATTTCGGCAAACAACAAGTAAACTCCGCACAATTTGTACGACAAACGGAAAATAGCAGAGCAGCAAGTAGAGGAGGGTAACACCGCCTGCTAACAAAGATAGAGAAAGACAATAGAAATGTGATTGTTTGAGGCGTGGGTCACACTCTCTTTAAAGAGTATTTCGACCTACCTCAGGTAAGGTAACGAAGGTCTGATCTCTTCCAGGATACAACAAACGTAACGTATACAGTAGCTTCAGTTATCCCGGAACTCTACGTAAAGATGAAGTATGCACCCTCAGGTAACCGTACAATGTAGAGAGAAAGCATTTTTAACACAGAGAAGAGAGTGGTGTTCTGTACGTTTTTAGAAGGTGGTAAAGAGTTATATTTATAGAGAGAGGTTGCCCAACGGTTCTCTCTCTATTCAAACGTATCCCTGAGGATTAGGTCTCCTATAGGAGTGGAGAGAACAAAGTGAAGACCAAGACTACAAAATAAACTAAGCCCAAGCCCAATTAACTTTTTGCTGAAAAGATTAGGGTGAGCCAAACCTAAAGGGCCCCCAAGGCCTCCAGAGCCAATTGCCCAATCCCAATCCCAATCTCAAGCCCAAGCCCAAGCCTAAGTTTTAGCCCGAGCCGGCCCGGCCTACCGGGCCGCCTGAGCGAGGTCCAAGTGTGTATAGGGTATAAAATCCCCTCACACACTCATACAATAATTAATGATAATAATGGTCATCAAACGATCACATTATAAGACCTATAAATAAGACCAGAGAATTCCAGATGAAGGGCAGATGAATATTCACTCAACACTCTATATAGAACTATTCAAAGCATCATTTGTAATAGCTAGCAACTATAAATATCTCATCTCTTTCTAAATCCTCAAGAGAGGTCGTGGTCTTTAACCTATTCAAAGGTTTTTTACGCTAATCTTTGTGTTAGTTATTACTTACCATTCATTAGTGTTTTGATCATCTTTGGTGTAAAAACTAAGTTTGGATCATGAAATTAGGCTATTGCATTTGGCATCGTCTGTGGGAATGAAGTTCTCAAACTCATTATCTCAGAAAATAGCTGATTATCTCTTTACAAAATGACGCTTCTAGACCAGAGTACGTCGATTTCTCCATGGGAAGGAAACACAGTACTAACAGAACTACGGGCCAATCTTAACTCCGAAACCGAAAGGCAAGCCGCTTTGGAGTACCAGCTAGCAAGCGTACAAGATGCGATGAAGGTTATGCAGAGTCAACAGATCGCAGCCCAGAAGAACAAAGGCGTACTGCCAGCTGCTTCGTAGGTTCCCGTTCTCGAATGGATAAGACCTCATGTAAACAATCTGGGAGGTGAAGTTCATAAGCAATATGGGTACGATCCCGCTTTGGTACAGGAAGTTTACCAAGAAGTTAATGGAGTACTTGCTGGAGTCAGACAAGCATAAGAGTCACCCCGAGGAAAAGTTCGTATTCCAGCACGTGATTGACTAAGTGAAGGAAGTGGCGACTACAACCCTCGATAAAGACGCGTCCCACGAGCAACCATTACAGCTCGTCAGTATGTAACTCAGGAACATGTTAAAAAATGTATCAAATAACTGTTCGATGCCCAAGCTCAAGCCACTAAAGGCATTCACAACAGGTTACAAAAGAGCCCAATTTCTCAGGAATTATTGGATGGCGAGGTTCCCACTGGTTTCCACACAAATTTTTTTAGAAAATTTAAAGGAATTAATCCAGTGGAGCACGTTCAAGACTTCCAGGATGCTCTCGGTTTACATTCTACATACAACCACATTCTATGTCAGCTCTTTCTTACCAGTCTATTTGCTGAACCTTTGCGATGGTTCCATTATCTACCAGAAGGGTCCATTATGACTTTCGAACAATTGCAGGAACTTTTCGTCAAGAATTACTCGCACTACAGAGATAAAGAAGAGAATTTATATTATCTGTTCAGCCTTAAGCAAGTACTAGGGGAGAAGCTTAAAACATTTACTAAGAAATTCTTGGAGTTGGCCAAGAAGGCGGACCGACTCGATCAAAAATTATTATTTCAGCCTTCACCAATGCTTTGCTCGTGGATAGTAAAGCAAAGGAGTACTTGATTCTGAATAAACCTACAACTTTAGAATACATGATCGAGAAGGTCAACGGATATATCAATCTCGAACGAATGGTCTCCAAAAGACACAAAGCTCATAAATCAACCTTAACAACACGAGATCAATTCACTAGTCAAGATTTCAATTGCGCTACTAATCACGGAGGAGACAAGAAGATGACCAAATCTAATGACGTTCGAGCTCAGAAAGACAATAATATGCCAAAACCCTATCTTCCCAAGATAAATTTTACCATAGCCAGCATTTATCCTATACTTTAAAAGAATAAGTTTTTTCATAATGCCCAGTATCATCAACCTATTGAGAACAAACCATATTGCATTCACTACAAAGTTCGACATCATGAGACGAAACATTGCTTCGCTCTATAACGACTGTTGGAATATATTTTTGTGGATGGACGAATGCATGAGTACATCGTGGATGTTGAAAGTTATAAGAATGGAAGTTACAAGCTTCCCACGGAGATCGCATAGGCTGAAGAAACGGCAGAGGAGAAACATTTGTACCATATCTCCCTCAGTCACTTTATCAAGACTCATACCATTAACAGATCGATCAGATGCAAAAGACGACGTCTTGACCAATGTCACGATCTATCCATGGTCGACAAGAAAGCTCGTTTACTCCCTATTTCCAGTTCCTAACGCACAAGGATCTCTTTCAAAGATTGTGACGTTCGACGTGTCAACTTTCCTCATCATGATGCACTCGTGATCATGTTAAAAATGAGAAATGTCGGGCTACATACAATGATGGTGGATACTGGCAGTAGCATCGAGCTACTTTTCCAAAGCACGATTGATCAGATGGGACAGGCCGACAAAGTTCAACCTAGTGACATCGACATCAGTGAGTTCAACGGCTCTAAGCAAGAACGCGTAGGAAATATAATACTTCTAATTACAGCTGGTCCAGGAATAGTTGATGTAGTTTTCAACGTTATCAATGCAAGATCGCGTTATCTGGGGATCATGGGATACTGTTGGCTATATAACATACGAGCTATCCCATCGATTTATCCTTTGGCACTATGATTCAATTGGAATGGAGGCATTTACGAAATCAAAGGCAGAAGCTAGCCTGAGCTTGTGAAAATTCTATTACCACTGTGACAGAACCATCAATACCATAACTCGCATAACAATTACAAAAAACTACAGGGAACATTATAGAGAACTTTACAGAAAACGAATTGCCAAGCGCAGAACCTACAGAGTACATCGAGATAAGTGAAGATAAAAGGAGCACCTACGTTGACACTCTTTTTCCCACAACATCTAACGCTCTTATTTAATTTCTTAAAGATAACAGTGATTTTTTTGCTTGGATATTTCATGAAATGTTAGGCATTGATCCAAATTTGGCCTGCCATAAACTTAATTTGAAAGATAAAGCTGAGGCAGTCAAATAGAAATAACAAACTTTAGCACCGAGGCTCTGAGAAGAAGTCAACAAAGAGATCGATAAACTCATTGAAGTTGGTTTTATCTGAAAAACCAGCTATCCAGAATGGATCTCGAACATTGTGGCAATGTCGAAGAAAATAGAAAAATTAGAGTCTACGTGGATTTCACATGCCTCAATAAACATACTTCAAAAGATAGTTTTCCACTTCCTATCATCAATCACCTGCTCGATTCTACCGCAGGGTACGAACTATTATCTATGATGGGCGCCACATCAGGGTACAACCAGATACCTCTATTTACCGAAATCAAGAAAAATGGCTTTCATTACCGGGCATGGTTTGTATTGCTACAGAGTTATGCCTTTCAGACTCAAGAACGTAGGAGCCACTTACCAAAGATTGATGACACATATGCTCAAAGGCCATCTCGGGAAAATGATGGATGTATACATTAATGATATGCTGTGTAAAAGTCTCAAAAAGGAAAACCATCTCGCAGATTTGTACACGGCTTTCAAAATTATTTGGTCTTATAGAATGAGGCTCAATCCTGACAAGTGTCAATTCAGAGTCTAATCTAGCAAATTCATGGGCCATTTGATAAGCAAGCAAGGCATAAAAGCTTACCCAAATCATATTTGTGCACTGTTATCTATACCTTCTCCAAGGATGAAGAAAGACGTATAGAAGTTAGCCCGCAAGATAGTAGCAATCAATCATTTTGTCTCCAAATCTTCAGATCGGTGTCAATGGTTATTTGACCTACTTCATGAAGGAACAAAGAAAAATAAATCTAAAAAAGATACTAAGATCGAATGGACTGCAGAATGTGAAATAGCTTTCCAGGAACTCAAGCGCTATTTGGGAAAACCACCAGTAATGAGTACACCTAAGGAAGGAGAAGAGCTCACCATATATCTTGCCATTATTGTGGAATCCTTGAGTTCAGTCCTTATCTGACTTAATGAGAAGATGGAGAAACCTGTCTACTTCATCAACAAAATACTCACTCTAATAGAATCACAGTATACTAAGATTGAGACACTACTGTTGGCTATCGTTTACACATAACAGAAGTTAAAATAGTATTTCCAAGCTCACTCAGTTCGAGTCATGACAAATTAACCTTTGCGCGAAATATTGTCCAAACGAGATAAATTTAGACGAGTCCAGCAATGGTCAGTAACTCTTAGTGAGCATGATATACGTTTCGAACCATGGCATTCCGAAAAGGCCAAGCAGTAGCAAAATTCCTTCCAGACTTCCCAGTAGATGATCTTGATTAGGAAGAAGATAGTACAGAGATCAATGAAGAATAGTTCGAGAAAAAGTTTGATTGGATATCCAAGAAAGGTTTGCGCATTCTCACTGATGGTTCTTCCGGACCTGCGGGATCAGGCATCGGCATTGTCCTTATCACGCCTTCCAATGACAGAATTGAAAAAACAATTAGACTCAACTTTGAAGCCACCAACAATGAGACAGAATATGAGGTACTCATCAACGGTTTGGATATGGCTCTGGAAATTGGGGTTCCCGAGCTATCTGTATACAAGGACTCTTTACTCATAGTGAACCATTATACAGATAAGTTTCAAAAAAATGGAAAAATGATTGATTACGCCGAAGCAGTAGCTGATAGAATGAGAAGATTCAAGAAGCCTACCATTGAATATTTACCTCGTAGAGAAAATAAACATTCTGATTCCCTTGTCTATCTTACGGGAGTCCTCGGAATAGAAGCTCGGTATCTCAAGATTGAAGTAATATCCACCCCCAACATTAACATCATCAGTTCAAATTCTGTTAATACTGGGGGCGGTAAAAAGGATGAGGACGATTGGAGATGACCTTTTCCCATATATATCAGGCCCGAGAATAAGTTTGACGGTGAACTTCCTAAAGATCCCACTAAAAGAAAATGTGTGTTTGATAATACTAAGCGGTACGTCGTGGCCGATAACTTCCTTTATAAACTATCGGTGACAAGATAATATATCTCCAATGTTTATCTAATAAAGAGGCTCAAGACTTCCTGTACGAACTTCACGAAGGCACTTGCGAGTTCCATGCAGCAAGATGATCTTTAGCCAACCGAGCTCTTACGCAAGGAGTCTTTTGGCCTTAAATGAAAGCTTAAGCCATCGAATATGCGAGCAAGTGTGATGCATGCCAACGACATGGACCCCAAATTCAAGCTCCAGCTTTGGAACTACATTCGAGCAAGGTTGTATGACCATTCAGAAGATGGGCCCTCGACCTCGTAGGAGAATTCCCAACTACACCAGGAAAGATAAAATACCTTTTTGTAGCAACGGACTACTTTACATAATGAGTTGAAGTAGTTCCTTTATGTCGTACACGTGAAGACTAAGTCGTCAAGTTTATATGAGAAACCATCTTCATACGGTTTGGTTGTCCCCACCTCATCAGAATCGATAATGGACTTCAGTTCGCTGGCTCAAGATTCGTCAAGTTCCTCAGCCAGTACAACCTCATCCACTTTCCTTCTAATCCATATTACCCACAATTTAATGGTCAGGCTAAAATCACCAAATGTACTATCGTCGACGGAATCAAAAAGCACTTGACAAAGAAGAAGGGTAATTAGGTACAAGAATTGCCACATGTGTTATGGGCATATCAAACAAAGCCTCGAGTATCGATTGAATGCATGTTGTTCCCGTTGGCGTACGGTACTGAAGCAATCACCCATACTCAATATCATCACCCATTGCATGACCATACCATGACAGACGAAGAAAACAAATTCCAGTTGGCATATAACATGAATTGGATCGAAGAAATGAGAGACAGGGAAGTTATGAACTTGGGAAGATACCATCAGGCTATGGCCAGATCTTATAATAATTGAGTTCATCATAAAGAGTTCAAAATTAAAGACCTCGTCCTCCGAAAGATACCAAAGCACGTAATGGAAGTCAATGCTGGAAAGCTCGCAAAAAATTGGGAAGATCCTTTTATCATTGTTGGAAAAAGTAGACTTGGTTCTTTGACCTCGCCACCGAACATGGGGATCGAGTGCCTAATCCTTGAAGCACAAAAAGATTGAAGCTATATCGAAGATAATAATCTATCACAGTGTATTTTTCTAATAAATCTATCATCTTGTACGTCGGTCTTACATCAATAAAATACTTATGTTTGATCGCCCTACATTAGAGTACTTTCTAATATTTTATACAGTACTCTATCTAGCATTTTATGTACGTCAATCTTACAACAATGAAAGATTTATGTTTGGTTGCCCTACATTACAGTACTTTTCGAATATATCATAGAAGTACTTCTATATACAGGTTATATTTCTACAAATATCATAGATTACCGGTGGGTTCACCACATTCTGTTATATTACAGATCATTTATTGCTTCAATCGAACTGATCTTCTATTGCATTACAGATCGTTTGTTGCTTCAGCAGAACTGATCTTCTATTATCATTTGTTGCTTCAGCCAAATTGATATTCTCTTATACTATAGATCATTTGTTGTTTCAGCTGAACTGATCTTCTATTACATTATAGATCGTTTGTTGCTTCAACTGAATTGATCTTCTATTATATATGGTTTATTGCTTTAGCCAAACCAACCCTCTATTATACGGTAGGATGAATAGTAGCTCTATAAAACGACTACCATACTTCTGTACCACAATTGGTTCCTCAAAAGGTCAGTACAAATATATACAGATCATTAATATTATTCTTAGCCTACCTTTATTACACTTTCTCTACCATAATTTTATTGGTATATCAAGCATAATTTGTCCTTACAGTAATTACGCCTCATCAATCACTCAAGCTATTAGGCAATACATTGCCACATGAACTTTCCCCATGAAGTTGCAGACGCATCAACTCTGATATCCTCCCCTCAACAATTTATTTTCCTTCTTTAACCTTACTCTTTGTAAAAGCACCAAATCTTGCCATCATGCAATCCAAATAATCTGATCGTACCAACCGCATATTACATTGCACACCATTGGCAATCAGGCTATCATATACAGTTTTGCTTTCTGCTTCTAGTCTAATGAATTCAGATACAAAGAAGGAGAACACTGCCATTATTTAACTTTCATGCACATCACCTGGCTCACATTTTACTTTATCAGGGAAAAGAAGCTCTGCAAGTTTTCCTTTAGCCTCCTTCAGCATAGCTTATAAACTTTTGTAGTGTTCTTCCATCACTCGTTTTTCATTCAGCGTCGCATCATTCGGAGTCTTCATCACTGTCATGAATTTATCCATATGGGCAACCAGAGCCATCGCTCCCTCCACTTTAAACTCATTATGACTTTTCTCAGCATCATATTCATCTAGATTTATTTCGGCTTTTAAAAGATCAGCCTCCAATTTGGTATTCACACCACGTAGTTTTCCATTATCCATTTGATACTCCAAAATGTCTAAATTTAACGATTGAACTGAATCTTCTAGAGTCCATATTTTAAGCCACTGCCTTTTTATCAGTTCGTTCTGCTCATTATGGGCCTCTTCTATCTATTTTACCATCATATTAGTAACATACCACAATGCTTCATATTTATGAGCACGTCCATTTGCCTCTTTCACAACTGCTCGTGCACCACCTCTTTTCGCTTCAAGCGTATTTACCTGAAATTGTAAGTCTTTAATGTTCTCTTCTTCTTTCTTCAACAAGGCTAACAACTCTGTCACTTTGGGTTGCACCGGCGTCGGCTCCGCCTCCTGTTGGGTTCTTCGTTCCAAAATGTCCAACTCCTTTTTTCTTATAACTTCTCTTAATCCCTCCATTTTTTTTAGCTCAATGGCTATTTCGGCCTCTTTATTTTCCAGTTGTTCGGTTAAGCGAGCAATTGTGCTTCGTTCTTATGTTATTATCACCTCCATTTTTTCTTTTAAATCAGTTACATTTTTTAGTGTTTCCTATTGGTAGTCTAGATCAGCGTTCAGTTTTTTATTTAAAGCACGTAACACTTCACACTGCTTATGAACCTCTGCCAATTTACCCTGCAGTCACAGTCAACTTTCACATACATGATAGTTTGCGTATCCAAAACAGTTTACATATAACAGTTTAACATTCTATTATCTCCTATTATTTTAAACAGCTTACATATTGCAAGTCGGTTATTGGTTCATCCAATTTGATCAAATTGATTACATATGAGAGGTCGATTATGGGCTCGTCCAAATTCGATTAATCAGATTACGTATCACGGGTTGGTTATTGGTTCGACCACTTTGAAAATAGAATGTTTGAATAAGATCGATAGATAGCTCTATATATATATATATACGATCATCACATAAAATAGATTTCATTTATCATCAAAATAGTGTACCAAAATCTAACGCATATACAGGTTTGTAAGAAACCGGATTACTTTACTTTTGCTTCTTTGAGCCACGAGAAGACTGCCCCTTGTCTTTCACACTCTTTTGAGTTCTCTAATTGAACATCTAAATGAGTTATAAATATCATCACCTCTTGCAAGCATTGCTTTTGTCGTGACCGAGGTATCAGGCTCTCAACCTCCTCCTCGTCATCTTATGGCAAATTTTCTTTTGCTTTAGGAATTAGTTTTTCAACAACCTTTTCCTCCTCATCCTTTGTAAACCACATATTTTCCACTTTTTCGTTCTCTACATTGAAATCCTTCCCACAATCCATTACATACTTCCTAAATTTGTTCTCTACCCTTGCTAGGTCCCCTCCGTAAAAATCAATTATACTTTCTATATGACGTTCATGCTCCGTTTAAGCTGCAACTTTTGCTCAGGACGGATACAGATGCTCTTTCAACTGCATTTACATCCTACGCAGATTCTTGCGCATTTCTTTCTGTAATACACCTAACGTCCTCACATCACCTTCTATCTTCTTTCGAACAGATATTTCTTTCGACAATTGAGTCGTTAACGATATTTTTTGCTCCATATGTTACGTCAATATATCTTGCAACTCCTTTAGCTCACCCACTAATTTCTGTTGTACCTCTATTTTCTCTTTCCTTATCTTGAAAAACACAATCCTCATGGCCTTTCGGTCCTACATAAAGCCAAAAGTATCAGGTAAGGGTTCTACATTACCCCATATAATGGACACTTCAGCTCGAGTTAAACATTTTTTTGCCTTTACACTATGACAATTACGTGCTTTTTGAGCTAGAAACATTACTCGAGTTGGGTCAGGTACTACACCCTTTCCTTTCAAGAGTTTTACATATGCTTCTTTTAAACCCTGCTCACTATCTACTTCGACCTCAAAATACAATGTCTGGGCTACCAACAGCTTTTGACACCTAGTCTTATCACTCAGGTCGATGAAACAGGTTAGCTCTTTTGATTTTCGTACTAACGCCCCCCTTTCCTCTTCCTTTCTTAAAACCTCATCCCTTTATATTTTTATCTTAGCATATTTACATTGAAGGTCATATAATTCTTTAAATTTTTTCTCCGAGTTAGATTTAAACTGCCTTCCCTCATACTCAGTTTTATTTAATATCTGTTGAACACGAGCCACCGAATCCCTCAATCTACTCAATGATTTCTCCAGAGTGGACAAGATTGGGTCTTGTACAATGCATAGCATACATTAAACTACCAATGATTTGGGAGTACTCAAGTTGAGCTATAGGTTTACTTGCATTCTTCTGTAACTTTATGCTTTGATCAAATGGAGTAGGAGAAGGTTTAGACTCATATTGATTAAATCTTCGCAGAACCTTCTCGATGTATTTGGATTGCGTAAGAGCTATCCCATTGTTGCTCCTGATAATTTCAATTCCCAGAATTACATCAGCCTCGCCAAGATCCTTCATATCAAACTTTGAGGACAAGAAATTTTTCGCATTTATGACTTGGTCATTGTCGGTTCCAATGATAAGCATGTCATCGACATAAAAACATATAATGACTCCACTACTGCCATTAAACTTGCTATAGACACAGATATCACCACCATTAACGTTAAAACCATCAGCAATCAACACTGTTCTGAACTTGTCATGCCACTGCTTAGGAGCTTGTTTTAGTCCATAGAGAGATTTGATCAGCTTACATACCTTTTTCTTATTATTATCCAGAACAAACCCCTCTAGCTGAACCATATAAATTTCTTCGTCAAGATCTCTATTCAAAAAAGCGGACTTTACATCCATCTGATGTATGACAAGATTGTTCAATGATACAATAGCTATCATTAGTCTTATTGTGGAGATTCTTGCCACAGGCGCATATGTATCGAAGAAATCATAACCCTCTCGTTACTTGTATCCTTTTGCCACCAAACGAGCCTTGTACTTATCAATTGAACCGTCGGGTCTAAGTTTCCTCTTGAATATCCACTTACATCCAATCGGTTTGCTCCCCGGAGGTAGATCCACTAATGTCCATGTATTGTTGGACATTATAGAGTGAATCTCTTCATCAATTACTTCCTTTCAGAACATTGCGTCATTCGAGCTCATTGCCTCAGAATAAGTACTAGGATCCTTTTCTGCCATGAAAACATAATCAGGGCCAAAGTTTTTAGGTATGCGAGGTCTAACATTTCTACGAGGTTCCACCGGTACAACAGTTGCATTGCTTCTCTTGTGTGAACTCGAAGACTCAACCCCCACAGTTTCCTTATCCTTCTTAAGCGGAAAGATGTTCTCAAAGAAATCAACATTTGTTGACTCAATAATAGAATGAGGTACTAGAGATTCCAAATTCAGAAATTTGTAGGCCTTGCAACTCATAGAATAACCAACAAAGACGCCATCCAACCCTCACGGTCCAACTTTTGGAAACTGAACGTGTGGTAACTTGACTTGAACTAAGCATCTCCAGACTTTGAGATAATTCAGGTTAGGCTTTCTCCCTTTCTATACTTCATAAGGAGTCTTTCCAATTGCTTTATGAGGAACCTGATTCAAAATATGACACGACAAAAGAAGAGCTTCGCCCCATAGATTAGATGGAGCACCCGAACTGATAAGCATGGAATTAACCATTTCTGTAATAGTTTTATTCTTTTGTTCCCCAATGCCCTTCTGTTCTGGTATCCTTGGAGCAGACATTTGATGGTGCACCCCTTCAGCTTCGCAAATTCTTGCAAACCCGTGAATGTGTACTCTCCCCCTCTATCGGTCCTAAGAGTCTTTATCTTGCAATTGTGAAAGTTCTCGACTTCAGCTTTGTACGTTTTAAACTTGTCAAAGGCTTCATCTTTAGTGTTTAAAAGAAAAACGTAAGTGTATCTCGAAGCGTCGTCAATGAATGTAATAAAATATTTTTTTCCATTTTTGGACAGAACATCTGTCATCTCACAGATGTCTGAATATACAAGATCTAAAACCTTTGATGATCTCTCTACAGATCTAAAAGAGGTTCTAGTAACTTTACATTTGCTGCATATTATGCATTTTTCGTTAGTCTGATTGTGTTTTGGAATTAATCCATTACTTGCCATCGATTGAATCGATTTATAGTTTACAAGGCCCAATCTACCATGCCACAATTCAGAGGACTCAAGAATATACGCAGAAACGGATTCATTCATTACATTCAATTTAAACATTCTAGAAACAGAATAACCCTTACCAACAAAATTGCCATTTTTTGTAAGGATCATTTTGTCAGATTCAAACACAATTTTGAAACCATGAGAACTGAAGAGGCTGACTGAAACTAAGTTCTTGCGAATCTCCGGAACGTGCTAAACTTCAGTTAAGGCGACGGTCTTCCCAGATGTGAATTTGAGATCTATCGAACCCTTACCAACGATCTTGGAAGTTGAAGAATTACCCATGTAGACGTGCATCCCATCCCCCACAGGTTCATAAGTCACGAACATATTCTTGTCACAGCAAATATGCTTTGTTGCACCCGAATCGATCCACCAATCCACTTCTCCTCCAACCATATTCACTTTAGACACCATCGCAATTAATTTGTCTTCTTCATCCTGTTTGCCCTTTCTGAAACGACAATCTCTTGCAAAATGGCCAGGCTTGCCACATACATAGCAATAAGATTTCTTTTTGTCTCCATTTTGTTTGGTTCCTGGCTTCTTCTTGAAGTCTTTCTTTATCGGTTTGAAATTATTCTTTGAATATTTCTTTTACCCTTCAACCTTCTTTAGACTTGCAGATTCAACAACATGTACTTTTACAGTAACATCATTAGTCTTTTCAGTTACCTTTTCACGATTTCGAGATTCTTCTTCAACCCGTAGATAATAAAGAAGATCATCCAGAGTGATGTCCTCTTTCTTATGCATCATTTTCTTTTTGTAATCTTTCCAAGCAAGAGGCAACTTGGAAATAATTACACTCACATGAAAGTTTGCATCAATTTTCATCCCAGCAGAAACAATTGAGTCAGCAAAAACTTGAAATTCTTGTAACTGCTCCAGAATCGGTTTAGAATCAACCATAACATAGTCTATGTAATTACTGACTTGAAACTTTTTGGTACTAGTTTCATCAGCAACATACACAGTCCTAATACCTTCCCATAAGTCTTTTGCATTATTGGTCTTTTTCTTAAACTGATTATATAGAGCATCAGTTAGAGAATTCAGAATATGGTGACGACACAAATAGTCATCATCTTTCCATTTCTAAATTTTCTCTAGCACATTTTTAACAGCATCGGACAAAGTTTCAGCAGGTGTAGTGGGACAAATATCATAAAGAACATAAAATTTTTTGAGTTGTTTCAGCAAAAACACCATCTTATCCTCCCAGCGATAAAACTTTCCATCAAAACGGGTCGAGTCATTTGAAAATAATCCCATCGAATTGGTTGGTACAATAGCCAAGGAGTTAAATTCAGAGGCCAAATTGTTTGGCATATCTTCAAATTGTTAGAAAAATTCAAGATTAAGGAACTAATCTTCACCAAAAGAAAACAATTACCGAATCAAGCAAGGAGGCGCGCAAGCGCTTCTTGAAGATAGTCGAAGCCTCTTCAAAGGTGCAAGAGAACTCAACAACACTATCTCCGGGATTCAACCAAGCTAGACCCGTTCTATCACTATGTGCTTGTACTGCACAAAGTGATCAAGTTTGTTTCACCTTTCCTCATTGCCCAAAAAACGAAAAGAGAAATTGAGAAAGAAAAAAAAGAAGTTGTTTTGTTTTTCTCTGTATTTTACTCACCCGAGAGAACTCTATAAATAAGAGTCAAAAAAACTTTCCAGTTCTAAAACTGTTTAATTAATACATAAGTATTAATAAGTCACACTTACTCCCCATTAATGATATAACCAGTTACAGACTCAAACAGACATAAAAGTCCAATAGGTTGTTTGTTCCAGACCCAAGCCCACTTAGCCCATGCCCCACGGCCGCGGCAAGCGTGCAAAATGCGCCTAATAAAATGCCAAAAAATGCCTAAATGCGCCTCAAACGCCCACGCGCGCGCGCATACGCGAGTCGCGCTTGATGTGAAGCATCTCGCTAGAGTGCACACACTCCTAGAGTAGACTTTAAATCCAACTAAGCAATAGAGATATAAAAACTAATATAAATTACTTTTTATTTCCAATGTGGGATAAAACATTTTAAAATCATATTTTAAAGTTAAAACAATTCCAACAGCCTTCCCTACCAAATTAAACTCAGAACTTAAACATTTTATCTCTCTAGAGATATGGGTTACACCACTTTTTTTTTCTTTCTGTCACTGTAGATAATTTATGAGGGAGGGAGAGGGAGACAAGTTTTTATACCCTCCCTCAGTTTTTGAAATGATGGCTCCTTCAGACACGTGTTAGTTACCCTTACTGTCTCTATAGGCACGTCTTTTCGTCTCACAGCATCATCATGACTTCTGTGATAACGTCTACTGTCATCACATCTATCTCTTTTTCTGCCATTAAAAAATGTTGTCCCTCTTTCCCAAAGTAGTATACATGACCAATCACCTTACTTTTATACAAGATCGTACCAGAATATACGCCATTCCTAAAATTGTTCAGTATTTAAATCCAAAATTTTCTATACAGTTGTTAAAATCAGACAACTATAATCCATAAATACTTTGATCTTATTCGTTTCAGTTCGTAGATTCAATCTACCTCATTCTACATTTAACAAATAATAAAAATAGGTTACTATAAACAGTTTACTTATTTATTTCAAACTTTCATAGTTCAAAGTTTACAGTCACATATAGTTATATTTAAAGCAGCCTGGATGATTCACCACACCACATGGTATTATTATCTCCCCTCCTGCTGCTCTCTCATCTTCTTCAGCAAGCTTGCCCCGTGCGATCTCTCGAACAACTTCTTCTCGTAAAGTTGCATCCAACAGTAACTCGCAGAACACGTCACACTAGAAAAAACAGTCATACTCTACACGCCTGCCTTCATCAACTGAGCCACCCAGTTTCAATGGTCATTTTGGTAAAACGACATCGTATGACAATTAATGAAAATATCGTTCACGAAGTTCAGCAACCTTAATATGGAACCTACCTTCCACTACATGATGAACACGTTGAGAACGCATCCTCACCATGGTTATTTGCACTACCTTCACAACAACTTGTTTCTGCATAAGATACATGGCATAGTAGGCAAAGATCACTACTTTATATAAACACCAAGATGATCTATGAAAATCTAAATCGCCCAGCAGATTTGTTGAAACATATATTTTACATATTTTTAGAAACAAGATTATCAGCAAAAGCCAAAAAAAATTGTGTCAGGTCATACTTTCTAGTTTATGGAATATATTCTCAGATTTTATTCGCACAGATATGGAGATCGCAACATCCAGTCAAATACTTCCAGCAATAGTACTTACAAACATATATCAGTTACTTCCTTATAAGAAAGTCATTTTTCAGTCAGTTCGAATTGATAGCTCGTACATATACATATACCCTTACAACCACCCAATCATCTTAAGCCAATTGTTTACTTACTTTCACCATATGACCTCATTATATGTTTGGACTTCTCTACTTTTTACCCTCAATCTCCACTACCTTTGCTAATACATACTGAGATCCTTACAGTTCGATTTGTCCAGTAGTACTCCATGACAAACTAACGTTCCTCACACCTACATATTTACAGACTTCTATTTTTGCTTCATCCGCAGTTCGAATTATTATTTATAAATACCCAACAAACCAGTTCACATAGAAAACTATGCATATAAATTGAGAAAGTTCGAGACACAGCATAAATATGATAGAAAGAAGACATTTCATTAGTTTGAATATTTTTTACAGACTACTTTACAAATAATAGATGTTCCAAACAGTTTACATATTACTTTACAAATTACGACAAGTCACAGTTCAACACACTTCTCAGCAGCCACCGAGGAAGAAGATACAAAATTGAAGCGACTTCCAGACTCTGATCCCCTGCACGAATGGGCCAGAAAACTCTAAAACTAGAAATCATCAAATGAGTTACGGCACCGGTAGAAGGATCTTCTTCATGGCCAAAATCTATGGTCCATGGAAGAAAAACCTCTTCCACCACCGTCTCTTCCACCATAACTCCCACCACCCCGCATGCCAGAGAAGGAAGAAGGGTTTTATTTCTTAGATCAAACCCACTCACCAGCAAGATACTGACGAGACTCCCTCGGACGAACGCCTACCGTTCATCTTCAACTGTAACAACTTTATCTGCCAGCAACTGCAACCCATTTCGGTACTCCCCCTTCGATGTCAGCAGATAATGAAAATACCCTATTTGGAAATGGTCATCCTCTGCCTCACCACCTCCTCGTATGTCATCCCATGAGCGTTGGAGACGCCGTAATTGGCATCGACAGATGCAAAACTTAATTCCCAAAATATTTGACATGAAATTCTTCCATCTTCGCTCGAATCCTAGCCTCTCGAGACTGTTGCTTTGTCGTTACCATATTCTCAACACCCAGAAGTTTTCAAGTTACAGCAAGACAGTTAACGAAATAAAGATGCAGAAGATAATTCTGGAAGAATACTTGGTTCATCACATACAAATCAGAGTGCTCTTTATACTCTAATTAGTATTAAAGTCGACTCTCCAAATTCCCAACGTCAGGAAGATTTCCCATGCAGTAAAATTGACTAGAACCATTGGTTATAGAAAACCCAAAAGCCACAAACAGATATTCATGAAGATATTTTGGAAATGATTCTCATGTATTAATTAAAGTATTAATAAAGCTTCTCAACCAACACCACTCGCCCACAATGCGTCTTGTACTATTGGCTGAGAGGGGGCGGCTGTTGTGGCTTATTCCGTATCTCGGAGTCATGCTTCATCTTCGACCATCATATGGCCACTCGACCTCATCAACATACAAGTGACACATTACAGTTGCAGAGTTCTAGTCATCACTTTCGACCTCTACATAAACAGTTTGAGCCAACAAACGCACAGTCATCAATGAAGCCATTACAAAACAACAAGATCAGACCGTTACACAATCAAATCAAAGATTATCAAATATATATTGTAACGTCCATCATTAAGGATAATAATGGTCATCAAACGATCACATTATAAGACCTATAAATAAGACCAGAGAATTCCAGATGAAGGACGGATGAATACTCACTCAACCCTCTATACATAATTATTCAGAACATCATTTGTAATAGCTAACAACTATAAATATTATTTCTCTTTCTAAATCTTCATGAGAGGTCGTGGTTTTTAACCTATTCAAAGGTTTTCCACGCTAAACTTTGTGTTAGTTATTACTTATCATTCATTAGTGTTCTGATCATCTTTGGTGTAAAGACTAAGTTCGAATCACGAAATTAGGCTATTACAACAGCGGCAAATCATGATCTAATTCATAATCCCCATAAAAAGAACATAAGATACGATCATTGACGGCAAGAATTAGAGATATACACGCATAATATTTCTACGGCCATAATTTCAATTTCAAGCTTCGTGCTCCGTCGGATAGCTCAAAACATGGAAGTTGGAACTCACGCACAAAAATAATTAGCTTTAGTGTAGACAATGCTAGATTATTTTACGGATACATGAAGCTTTAATTTCAACTTTAAGCGCAAGCTCCAAACATTACTTGAGAAGAGCAACCACAAGAAGTTCGAAAATTTCCCTCTCCAGATTATCCTCCATAGTTGGAGTTGGACTTCCCCGACACAAGAAGACTGCAAAAATTCAAAAATATTTCGTGAGATATCAAGTTTTATTTCACATATAATCTCTAACGACATCTCTTAGCCGGGTCATTTTATCTTTAATACCCTCTTTTACTAAAACACGACGTAGAGGAGTCATACATTGGGTATATAACTAAAAAAAAGAGGACTCCAATCATAATAAACAAGCAAAATATCTATCTCATGAGTTTCTCTCTCGCTCTCCCGGCGCATTTTTTATTTCTCTCTCTACTATTTTTCCTCTCTTTTTTTCTCTCTCTCTCCACGATTTTCCTTTCCTTTCCTTCAATTCGTTCTTCAAACTCACGTGAAGTGCTGGGACTTCGCTTGATATTTTCATCATCGTTGTCGTCTCTCTTTTAGCATATTTCTTCATCTCACTTTCTCTCTCTCTAGGCATATCTCAACTCAAAATTTAAAAATTATGACGACACCACTTATAATCAAAATTAAACTTGAGAGACAATGATTAACTCAATTTGGGTATGTGACTGTGAGAAAATTTGTTAAAATTCATGTTTGGATGAGTTTTTGAGAAAAAAAATTACGGGTTTTTTTTATAAGATTTTTCCTATCAATATCCTAACGTTTTCTATGTTATAAAAACGTTGGCCAGTAGCTTTCAATAGTACCCATCAATGTTAGGCTATTAGCTTTGGAAACTCATGAGCGTTTTTTTTTTTCTCCAAGTTTTCCCTCCCCAACGCTAGGAACGCTAGGAACCTAGTGTTTTGTATGTTATAAAGACGCAAGAGCTTCAACTTTCAATATTACCCATCAACATTAGGACCTAACGTTTTGTCTGCTATAGAAACGCAATGCCAACAACTTTCGTTATTATCCATCATTGTTAAGACTAACGTTGGGAACTTATAAATTTTTCTTTTCACTTATGGACGCTAACAAATATGTTTTAAACCAAAATATTGACTAAGCAAAGTTTTTGTTGGGGAATTAGCAAAACAAGATTTGTTGGGGGTGCTATCGTTTCATTGAGGAGGAAGCCTAATGAGATTAGCAAAAGAGGGTATTGTGAAGTTAGAAGCACCCCTCTCAGCCACATATACCGCAAAAATTACCGTTAAGAGTCAACCGGATATCTAGTGTTAAACCGTTAAAGAGCCCCTCCATTGGGCAAATTTCACCATTTCATCCGGACACAAAAATATGAGATTTTGAATCTCACATTCATTGACTTTGATTCGCTCAAAGGTATCTCTCTCAAATTTGTTGTAATTTCAATCTTTGTTGTTACTTAGGTTTACATGATCCAAGTGTTTCTCACTAATTTAAGCCAATTTGAATGGTTTTATATGTGATTACAGATTCATCAAGATTGGGAATTGAAGAAAACACAAGTTTGGGGTTCATCTAATTCTCTCAGAAACAAGTTTGCTTCAGTAAGTTTGATCTTCAACTCTTTTATGCTTGAAATGTTTGTGGGGTTCATTGATTTAGTGGTTTCATGAAGTATTCAAATGACATAACATAGATCATTGGTTTAGTTATAATTGGAGAGGATATACTCATATGTATTGAGATGTTTCGCCCGATGTGGTTTTTGCTGGAGAGTTTTCTGTTGTTATTTGATTAACCGCAGTTTTCTGAGTAAAAATTAGCATACCCATTTCTCCATTCCAGTTTTGGCGATCCACTTTAGGGTTTGTACGAAGTAATAGTGTGGGAACATGGGGTGTCCGCATTTAGGTGAAGTAATAATATTCCACCTTTGTATTTTAGTTGAAGTATGCTCAAGTACATATTGATTTTATCCAAGGAATAGCATGTTATACCTCTTACCTGATACTTTTGAAATTTATATATGCTTTGAAAGCATTATATGTTTTAGCTGGGTGGTGGATGAACTAGTTTTGCTATTCTAGATGTGTGATACCAGCACTAATGCACCGAATCCCATAAAAAAAAATTGCAAAAAAAAGAAGTCATATAATCACTGAGAGTATTCCACCGTTGTTGATATAAGGTTTTCCTACCTTTGTCTCCAATCATGCAATATCTTCTATCATCCATACCCTTAGGCCTGTGGAATCATTGGTATGTTTCGTCATTACTCCTCAAGGACTGTGTAACGATTACTTTTATCAATGAGAATTGGGAAAAGGTTACCAAAGAGTTTAACCGAGAAAGGGGACACTGGTCCTTATTCTTGACCCTGACCTTATGGTGTTGGATAGTGGTTCCTGTGTTGGCCCTAGGATGTACAAAATTGAGCTTGTTATCTTCCGAGTGGTGTCAATCCTGTACCAACATTAATGGAATTCTAGCTTCTTGTTTCTTATCCTCTGAAGCTTAACCAGGTGTCACTTGAAAAACTAGAGAGAAAATCTTGACATTTCAAGGCTAGGCTTGAATTTCTTGGTAATTGATGATATGTTGCCCTAGCCCTGTCGCCGTGTTAGACCCCCAAATGACCAATTTTCTTATTACTTCACACACATCTTAACTGGTGCCATAAAACAAAGCCAAGAACATCTTTGTGCAGATAATAATCTTTTAATATGTTTTTTCTCATGACCTAACAAAGGAAAAGTTGAATTTGAGGAAAACTAATGAAAAGCCATTTTAGTGCGACTATAGATTTTATGTGCTTAACTGCCTGACTATGACACATCTTATTATTTGAGTGCCTTTTAGCTTTGCTAAACTTTATTTGGTTTAATAGGGTGTTGTATGTCTATTGTTGTTTTCAAATCGAATACTATTAACATTTGATTTACATATTATTTTACAGGAAATGCTTTAAGTTGCGCCGGTGAAAAGAGGTTCCTTCTTGTTGTCTCTCGTGTTAGCTGAAAATGACATATAGGGAAGCCTTAAAAGCCGTTTTCCCCCTGCTAGATGGCAAAGATCTCGTTTCTTGTATGCGTGTATGTAAGCAGTGGGAGGAAATTGCTAGAGACGATTACTTCTGGAAATGCCTCTGTGCCAAAAGATGGCCTTCGATCTGTAAGAGGGCTGCACCTCCCTCTTTAACATACCACAAGCTCTACCTCGCATTTTGTAAACGCCAAACCCCCCGAACTCTTCTCCCTCCAAAATTATCGTTTGACGACTTAGAGTTCTACGTTGACCTATGGGCAGAAGATGATTTAATCTTCTCGGAAGTTATCCCAGGCCCGGTTTTTCAAACCGGGATTAAGATCCTTCCACCTGGCATTTGCAGTGTGCTGAGATTTTACTTGGAGGGACCAGACTATAAAATGATGCTTCCCGTTCAACCGCGGTTTACTGTCCCTCTTAACCATACGGTTAGTGTTTCGGTTCTTGTGGGACAAAAAAACACAGGCAAGATTGCTTGCATTGTTAACAAGTCCATGTTTGATTACATTGATAGAACATCTTATAGGGCTCTTGCCTTTAGCTATCTCGACTTCTCGCCTGCTTATCCTTTCATCTCTGGGATCCGTGCTTGGGTCTCGTTGCTCTTTATGGGAGACGAAAATGACGGGGTTATCGATGTCTTTGGCATCGAGATGGATTTCAATGATGTTGCAAACTCAGAGGAAGAGGTATTGTGGCTCTTAGATATGTTAGACTGGAAATGAAAATAGATAGTGTATTACAGTTGCCTGCATTATCACCGACCCGCTGTATTTGTTTGTGTTTCTGAAATGTTTCAGGGGATTTATTGCTGAAAGTTGTATATATTAATAATACACGCCCTTCATAAGTGCTACCCAGAATAATTTGATTTAAATAAATAATAGAAATCCCTAATAGTATTTTGGAGTAGTGTGTGGGTAATCTCTATATGTCAGAATGGTCTCTTCTTCTGCGATTCCTTTTGTGTGGGTAATTATCTGTTGTGCGGATAATTAAATGGTCAGGATCGCTATCAGTGTTTCAGGATTATAATGGCTTAAAAGTTGATTATGTTGCCATATGCAGGAAACAAAAATAAACGTATGATGGCTACTTCAGTTGGTTTTTCGGGTACAGGTTTTTGGTTTACTGGCCCTCTGGTACAAGCTCAATCTTGCAGCCATGAGTTTGGTTAGTGGGTTGAGCTTGGGCTGTGGTTCTCCTCCTTTGCCTCTCTTTTGCAGCAGGCATTGTGTAAGCTAGCTTTTGGCTGAGTTGCCTTTGGTATGCCTCATGGTGTATCTATATTTGTTGTGTCTGAACTTGTGTAGATGTTGGTTTTTTGGATTTCTCTTTAGAACTTGTCTTGGTGGTTGAGTTCTATTGTTGGAAATTTGTAGTTGGGCTGGTCGGGTGTTCAGGCTCTCTTTCCTGCATGTAGGCAATGAGAGTTTTCCTCAGCTTGTACATATTTTATTTCTGCTTACCCTGCTCACTGCAAAATAAAATAAGGTACAATTATTGAAATCTTTAATTTAATGGAGTCCAGAGTCCTGTATAAATTTAAGTTCCTTGTTTATTGTTGTACAATTAAGCACAACACTCATTTTATCCGCTACTAAATCATTGTTGGAATACACCTGTGGTGTGTAGCCTTATAAATATACAAATTGTCACATATTGGCTCAATGTATCTTGAGAAGATAGAAAGTCTTTGCTTTATGAATAAGAACTATGGGAAACTAAAACTAACGTTTCATTCCTCCCAATACTCTTCAGTCTTTAAGGTTCTTATTTAAGAACATTCTAGCTCCATGCACATGCATATCAATAAAAACCATTCATCTTAAGTGTAGTCTTTTGGGTTTTCAAGGTCTTTGTTGCTATATATAGAGGGTAAGTTTTCACCATGGAAATCTATCAATCTATCTGGAGCTCTTTCTTGTATTTGCACAATGAGCAACTCCTCTGAAATAACTAAGAAAGAGATCTCTGGTGATGATTTGAGCAACACCACCTGTGTCAAAATAAAGAAAGAGATGAAAACTGAAGGTGGTAAGGGCAACACTAGTGAGATGGAAAAGAAAGAAATGAAGTCTGATGTTGATATAGGCAGCAGTAGCACCTCTGACACAATTAAGCAAGGGAAGAAGTCTGATATTGATGGTGATATGAGCAGCAAAAATGAGATAATAAAGAAAGTTGGTAAGTCTGATGGTGATATTAGCAGCAGCTCTGTGGGAATAAAGAAAGAGGTGAAGTCTGAGAAGGGTATTAGCAACCCTAGTGTGACAATGAAGCAAGAGGTGAAGTCTGAGGATGTTAAGCAAGAGGTGAAGTCTGGAAAGGGTATTAGTAGCCCCACTGTGACAGTGAAGCAAGAGGTAAAGTCTGAGGATGTCAAGAATAAAGAAAAGGTTAGTAAGGACTATATTGATACCCTCTTGAGAGATGAACTTAACAAGCTTTCCTTGTCAACCGAGAAGAAACCACAACCTGCAAAGGGGAGGAAGGGAAAGCTACTTGTTCTTCAGCTGAATGGACTTCTTTCTGATATCATTTTTGGATATCCTCCAAGGGGTTCTTCTATACCATACAAAATGATAAATAGAAGGACAGGTTTGAATGCCTTTTTTTTTTCTTGTCTTTCCGTTAAGTTTTGCTGAGAGCTTTTGAACTTATAACAGTTGCTTGTTAATTTCTTTGTTTAATGTTTCAGTTTTTAAGAGGCCATTTTGTGATGAGTTTCTGAAGTTCTGTTTTGAGAAGTTTGATGTTGGTGTTTGGACTGCCAGAGCTAAGTATGTCCATTAATTCAACCTCTCCTAAATAATAGATTACAAATAATAACTTGTGGCTATTTGTATATATACAGATGGAATTCAAATAACTTTGTTGATTATATCTTTGGGGACATGAAACATGATCTGTTGTTTTGCTGGGATAACTCTCACTGCACTGAGACTGGATTCACTAGATTGGAGGACAGCAACAAGCCATTGCTCTTGAAGGAAGTGAAGAAACTCTACAATAAGAACCTTCCATGGAATGGTGGTGTGTATGATGAGTCCAATACGTTGTTGTTGGATGATGCTCCTTATAAGGCCCTTCTCAATCCCGTAAGTAAATACAACACTTTCATACATTGCCAATCAGATTGTTTCATGTTTAATAACTTTTCATTGTTCTGTGGCCTATTTTAATTAGCCAAACACTGCAATCTTCCCAAAGATGTTTACTTATTGTGATAACAATGATGTTTCCTTGGGTGAGTAGACTGTTATGTTATAATTTACAAGTTCAGTTTTATTTCTAATATATAAAATGTTCAATTTTGTTTTGCATATGTTGTTGTTTTAAACAGGTCCAAGAGGAGATCTTAGACTATACTTGGAAGGGTTAGCCTTGTCTGAAGACTTTCAGAACTATGTCAAGGAACACCCATTTGGCCAGACTGCTATAACTAACAAGAGCTCATCCTGGGGATTCTATGAGAAAGTTATTTGCAAGCTTGGAGTCAAATGACTTTTAATTACTTATTCTAGCTACAGTTAATGATGCATTGTTAAGTTCTATTAGTACTTGTTTTTGTTTTGATGTTGTTCTTTGGTTTGGTTGTTTTGAACTTGTACCTCACTTAGTTGTTGTTGATTTTGGATTTGGTGTTATTTTGAAAATAACTTTACAAAGAGTCCGTTGCAATCACTACAGCAATCTTTTCTTCTCTTTTTCATATAATTCTTCAAAATCATTGTTTTCTTAGAATACTTAACCAAACTTTGGTCTTTTGCTTGAATGCCTAGAACTGTTGAAGATCACCAAAGAAGTTATATTTCAACTTTTTATCATCTCGTTAACATAAGGTGTAGACCATATCCAGATTCCTCTTTACCTCATTGGTATCTCAAACTCAAGTTGTAACAATTGGACGCTTTTCTGAACAATGGATTGTAATCTGAGATTTTTGCGTATTCTTAAATGAATATTACCTAGGAGCCTCTCTAAAGTGAACAATTCTAGTTAAGAGTTACCAAAATTTGAGAATAACATAGTTTTACCGAAGTGGAGCATTTTTAACGCCACACTCGACCACTTAGCATGCATTTTGTACAAAGGGGGATGTAACTCAACTCATAACCATGGTTTTAAATAACCATTATAATGTTATAACGGTAACGCCTTGAGCCCTTTCCGTTATACCCCATATTCCGTTCTAAAAAATAATACCCGTTACTTGTTGTTACAGACCGTTATTTTATGCTATAACGGTTATTGTTACCGTTATAACAATACGTTATTTTCAATGTTTTTCTTCATTTTTAACGAACGTTATACACCGTTTATATACCGTTATAACACCGTTATATGCCGTTATATGATTCTTGAGGAAAATTATTTATTGTGATATGATATAAAATAACCACTAAGGTGAATAAATCATTTTTTTTGATATGATATGAAATAACTACTAAGGTGATATCAACCCATATTACATGTTCTTTCCTTCCACTTTCTCAAATGAAAATGTCATGTATCACCCGAATTTAGCATTGAACAATTTGATTGCAAATACGATATCAACCCCACTTCAGGAGGCAGAAGTAATGTTAGAAGTATTCAAAGTCCATTGCATGTTATTACAATTTAATTAATATAATATAATATTTTTTAGATATGAAAGCTTCTTTTCAAGCCAGGTTGTATGGGGTCAGAAACTGCACGCATAGCAGCTCAACAAGAAAGTCCTGGTGTGTTCTTAAATTATTTACCATAAGATTATGTTATTTACTTATCATTCATTTTCTAACTGAACTTTGAGCCATTTTTCTTAGTTGATTGGTGGAATTCATATGGAGTGGAGTTGCCTCAACTTCGAAAGTTGGTTGTAAGAATTTTAAGTCAAACATGAACTTCGTCCGGATGTGAAAGAAACTGGAGTATCTTTGACAGGATCTACACAAATATTAGAAATCGATTATTTTCAAAGAAACTCAATGATCTTGTCTTTGTTCAATACAACGTTAGGCTTGAAAAAAGAAGGGAAGATAGACGTCAACGTTATCGTGTAGACCTCGTAAGTGTGTCTGCTATTTTATTGGAAGATCCATTATGTGAATGGATTGTTGGAGATGACGATGAACATTTGTTGCCAACACATGAAGAATGTCCAGAAGAGCTTGAAAGAGAATTATCAGCTGAAGACCCGGAGGTCAATGAGCAAAGGAGGTATACTCTACTTTTATTATTGACACAGATTTCCCAAAAAATTAGTCACAAAGACATATGTATCAAACACCAATGGAGCCGTTGCCTGAGGCGTATTTTGATTTTGATTTCAACCAAATCAATCTGGAGCATGACCAACCTTCGAACTACTCTAAATTTGATATCAATCGATTTGATTCGTTTACCAGTGAATGCAATGTCGCATTCCAGAATAATCATTTCTCATTTAATGTTTATTTGATTTTTAATGTTCTAGTGTGATGTTTAATGCTTTGGTGGTATGTTATTTCAATGTTGTAATAAGTAATAACTTCAATAATAATAAGTACTTTGGTTTTTCTTTTATTATCCTTTTAAATATAAAAAATAACGTCTATAACGGTGCCGTTATAATGGTGTTATTTGTAAAATAACGTCTATATATATATAAAACAAAAACACAACCGTTATTTTAATATATGGCAAAATAACGTAACACTGCCGTTATAACGGTAACGTCCTTTGCCCCCGTTACACCGTTATAACGTACACATTTAAGCCTTGCTCATAACTCGATATACTGTGAATTTAGGGAGAGCAAAGGGTTCGAATCCCTGCGTATTTTAATTAGTACATAGACGACTTTTATCCCTGAAGTTTTTTCCATCAAACCTAACACATTAGGGATACAAAGGTAAAAGTAAACCCTCTAATAAGTTTTAACTTGGAGAGATTTGAGGCACAATTTCTAGGGTTTATCTATGGTTTAAGGTACAACAATTTGTAGGGTATTATGTAGGGTTCATTGGGGGGTTTCCATTCTATGTTTAGAGCATTTGGGAATTGAAAGATTTAAGGAATGGGTTGTTGTAGAAATCTAGTAGTGAAGTGGTGGTTCATCATAAAACCTAGACCAACCTCCTCCTCACTATTCTTCTTCCACCAGGTACCCTCTCTCTCTCTCTCTCTATCTTTACTAAGTTTGTAACTAGGTACAACTTGATTGCTCTATTGTGTCTAATTTCAAGTTATCAACTTTCCCCCACATAATACTGACTCCTCTATTGTATCTTTTAACTGCAGAATCACATTACGCCCGTCTCACTTGAGGGTAATAAACTCTGCTTGTACTACTACGTTAACCATTGTCGTTCATTGACCGTGTCTGCTGATGAGCCAGAGAAGGTTGCACCGCGTGTATCCTTGGACCGTATTGTTTCTCAACTAGAGAATGATCCAATCTCTGGTAAGACAACCTGTGCTTTTTATATTCAGAAGCTATGTGGATGTGGGGATCTTTTATATGTTGCTAAGTTGCTAAGTATTCTACGTGAGAAGGGAATGTACCTAAGTCCGAGTATATACCATATTGTTATGACCGCAGCGGGAGAGAAGAGTGATTTTGAATTTGTGTCTCGTGTTTTCAAGGATTTGCTATTGTCTTGTGGTTATTCTTTACCTCAGACTTCTTATTCAATTCTTGCCAAGGCATTTCTTAGTTCAACAGATGCTATTCACTTGCTCAATTTTGTTAGGGAAGTCTCGGAATTGGTACCTCCCAAGAATGCTACTTTTATCAACAAGATTATTTATGGGTTTGCCGTATCCAGACAGATAGATAAAGGCCTTTTGATATTTCATCATATTAAGAATCTGAAATGTAAACAAGATATATTTACGTATAATATAGTTTTGGATATTTTGGGAAGGGCTGGTCGGATAGATGAAATGCTGCATGTGTTTGATTCCATGAATGAGATGGCCAATGTTGTCCCGGATACTGTCACTTACAACACCGTAATCAACAGCTTACGCACGACGAGGAGGTTAGACTTGTGCCTGTTTTTTACAAAGGAAATGGGTGATAAAGGATTAGAGCCGGATTTGCGCACATATTCATCATTAATTGAGAGCTTTGGACGGTCGGGACGTGTAGAGGAAGCAATGAAACTCTTAGAAGAGATGAAAAAGAGAGAGATCCGTCCTTCAATTTACATCTATCGAGCATTGATTAGCAATTTAAAAAAGGTTGGGAAGTTAAATTTGGCAGCTAGCTTGTCAGACGAGATGAATTCATGCATTTCAGATCTTGTAAGTTCCAAAGATTTTAAAGGGAAAATAAGGTAACTTCAGAATTTTCATATTGAGTTCCAATTGAACATGGAAGAAAATATGAATGGATGCACCACAAAGTTGCTTTACTGACCGTGAGGCTGCTTTTGCCACACCTACATTTCAAGCCAGGAAAATGAGAGTGATAATAAGAAGTCGTTCTTGAAACAGTCTAGAGACAAGGACATCTACTTAATAGAAGCTTCTAGTTCTTCTTGTCCTTTTACAGACCAGATCAAAAAGGGGACTCAATGCAGAAAAGAGAAGCTACTGTCAAAGCAGGTCCACCTCTTCATCATCTTATGGTTAGGGATATATGTACGACACAGCCATCTCCATTGAAAGAAGGCTGTAAACTAAACAAAAGGTAGCTACTTTTTCAGACAGGTAAAGCTTATTCGATACTTATATGATTTTATGATGATATTAAAATATATAGTGATATATTTGTGACTTCGTAGAGACCAATAGGCATAAAAACATTGACATGTATTCTATCTATTAAGTATGATGTACATAGTGTGATATTTTTTATAAAAATATTGATAAAATAGTAAGAACAAAAAAGCGCCAGGAAGGGGTTGAACCTTCGAATTTCCGATGAAATCCTGTCTCCTATATGAAAAGTTTCATTTCATATCAGAATCTAGCCTGATTTGCGTACCTTTTGCCTGATTAATTTGATTTTTTTGAAAATTTGCTGCTTGATTTGATTGTAGAATCTTAAGAATATTTAGCTGCACTATAGTTTTCTTAAAATCAGTAAATTCTCCTTTGCATCTATATAAGTTACCTAAAGAACAAATGTTCATCTTTGAAGATGAAGAAAGCCTGAAATTTTTTGAGTGACCAGAAATAAAGTTTGCAGTAACTAAATCCAAATACAAAGTCAAATTCTTTTTTAGTCTAAATATTGTTTGTGTTCCCTCATTCCAATAGTTTGAGTCACGTTCAACCAAGACAATGGAAGTCTTAATGAAATTCCCCGAGCATATAAATCAAGGCCGATATCATTTAACCATACAAATACAAGATTTTGTTATACTATAGCTTGGATACAAAATTCTTAACATGATTTGCTACCAATTTGATGAAAGATGGGAAACTTGAAAGATTCAAATGATAAATCAAGGAAGAATCATCTAAACTTCTAGCGTATTTGTTGCAGTAAGCTTTCAAAAGCTACAAAATTCTAAAATCTCACTTCATCTAAAGAGACCTTATTTTCTATTCCTAACTAGAAGGAGAAAGCTACTAGCGAATTTTCATCTCAGTTTGGTGGAGGAAAGAAGATTGCATGTGAAGTTTTCTTGAGTCGGAAAAGCTTCTCAATATCTGGATCAACGGCTGAAAGAGGCTTCGAGTTCCTGAGGTGACAAAGTCTTTCGTACAAAGGTCCTTCCAGCTAAGTGAGTGAATATAGGACTGTAAGTAATCCAATACAAAGGACAGAGTTAAAACAAATTCCCAGTTATTGATGCCTATCAGCCTATATAAGCCAAAGGGTAAATTCGGAATACTTACTTGAGTGTGCTAATAATGGAAAACTACTCTATTCTTTCATCATTGACAATCTTTGAGACCACAAAAAACCTGGGTACTATTATAAAATTACCAGCCTTGAGCGTCGTTTAAAGAACATGACGGCCATCCACACCGACAACCTGAACACGGCCCGCTTCCCCTCCACAACTTAAGTAACTTGTTGAGCAGAGTCGCAAGAGAAACCTGTGAGTATATGGCTATTCGAAGCTATCCCATCTCGGTGTTCTTTCTTTGGCTCGGGCATGCTGAAACCTTCTCTCACTTCAAAAATGCCACTGTTTGGCTTCCAGCAACCGCTTTCACCTTCCTTTCTTTCAAATTCGATGCCCGACTCACGAATTCAGTGGAAATGCTTGTGAGTATACCATTAGGGTGAGAAAAATTGCTGAACTCGCCGGATTTGTGGGCTTTAGAGGTATCACCCAAGAAGAGAACAACTATCTCAGTGTCATTTTCAATTGAAATTACCTTCTCTTTTGCATCAGAAAAGAAGATGCTCATCAAAATCCAGTTTTCAATAGATTTTGAATTTTACATGGTCATTGACAACCATGGTTCCTGGCATGTCTTATTGTAATCGAGGACTAGAATGCACAACCGAATTCTACATATTATACCAACGTATCAATGTTGGCAGAAGATTATCTCCCGTCTCGTTATCAAAGAGACAATATTGGATAGTGTGGTACTTTTTCATATCCTAGTGGTGAAGTCCTGTCAGCCCAAGTTTTTTATCAAACCATACCGATGAAAGCAGTTGTAGGTAATAAAATACCAATGGCGTATTCAAGTGTGAGGAGCATGGTAAATCAGGTAATAGAGTGACTAAGGGTAGGAGTATCAAAGGAAAAAAAATATGTTGGAATTCGGAAGGTATATTAGAACGATACCAGGGACAGTCTTATTCTCAATTTGCATTGCAACCGCCCACCAGAAATGGTTTTACGAATTTAATGGATTTTGTCCCAAGTACGTTGAAGGGAAGAGATTATTCTAAAGGGACTCTACAAAAGTTTTTAAAAAAATGCTTACAAGCTAGGAAAATAAATATGACCTAATTTCTAGTAAAATCATTGAGTGAGTCCCTCTCTGAATATACATATGTTTAAACGTAGATATCTGAGAAACCTGACAACTATCACAACTCTTGCCAGATTATCATCATCCTTGTTGATTAGATGTCTTTCAAAGCTTGAAGAAACATGTTGTGGTTTTTCTTGGAAGTTCCTCCTTCACCTAGATTTTTCTTCGCATCTCTTTTAGTTACTACATCTCTTGCCCTTAATTTCTCATCACTAACCAAGTCTTTGATCTTTTTACGAATTTCTTTGCTTGTTATGATTCCATCATATCCCACCTTCATGTGCAGTCCAACCTTCCAAACATCTAAATGTAACTTAGGTGAAATGAGTATGGTGGTGATCAAGGGTATGAGCATATATGAAGTACAGTCATAATAAAAGCATTCATTTTTTTCTTTTCTTATTCTAATTGAATAGCTGTTTACAGGATCTAAATTGTGAAAGACAATATGTTCCATTACATTTGAGGCGTCCTCACCATCTGTAGGCGAAGTGATTCAAAATGCATCACTGTAGACTTGGAGCAACACAAGGAGACGATAATGTAGTGGAAAGAAACTAAAGCAGAAGTCGATTCTCGACCAAACAACAATTGAAGTTTTATGGAGTAATTCGAGTTTTACATAATCCAGGTTTTGATTCTAAATTGATGTTTATATTGAAGAATTACTTGATGTGAAAATATTTGGCGACCTGACAGTTTTGCTGAAAGGAGTTTTGAGTCTTTGAGGGGGCGAGGTAAATTATTGTTAAATTTCCCCAGACTTGACAAAATAGAAGATTCATCAAAGCAACTCATAAAAATGTTATAAGAGAACAGCATTTGATATGTCTGAAAGATTTTTTATTATTATTCCGTGACTGTAGTAAATGAGTATATTGTATCGGTATGTAAGGATAGCAACACAAGCAGTTGATACAAGTTTTTGCAGATATTTTCCTCTCTTGATCTAATGAGAGTCCTATTTTTTCATCTCTAAGATAGTAACATGATAAGAGTGCAGTTGAAAGAGGGCCAAAGAACTAGTTATCATGTTCTGGTCAACTGATTTTGTATTTGAATTGCCGTAACATGGTGGATATCTTGTTCTGGTTACGAAACGATAAAAATGACAATACTCAGGCTACTCGCGAACTGAATTTTTATTTGAATTGTCATGGCCCATAATGATAAGGCATTTTTCAAGCTCTAAATGTTTTCCCAATACACAATTGTCACAGAGGTGGTGTTGGCTCAAACACCAATAAACTAAATTTGCTCTGGTAGAGCGCTCTCACTGATGCGGGAGAGTTTACAGGGTTTGAATCTCTGCACCCCGTCCTTTTTTTATTTTTTGGGTAAAAGCTTAAGAACAGGCACAACCAAGTTATGCTCTGGACTGGAGGAGCTCTCAAAGTCACTTAAAGAGAATTTACAGGGTTCTAATCCCTGCATCCCTATTTTTTCTTTTCTTTTGTTTGGAGGAAAAATAAATTTACGACCAGTTCCATAGAAACTGTTACCCTATAGAGATTCCACGTGATTACACAATCATTCTGACTTTTCGCCAGCGCCGCTGGCAAGAGGGTCAAATAAAAATATAAGCGCAAGTGTGTAATAGTTCCGTATCTATTTTGCCCTTGTACAGATTCAAATGTATGCTTGCCTTGGACTTTCCTAACGAAGTTTTTTCTGACGGAATAGTTAATTAAGAACATAGATGCGTTTACCTACAATATGGGTATGTAATTTATTTTTTGATTAAGTTAACACTGTTAAAGTTGGGTCCAAGCCCAAGCTAGGAACCCAATAGGGTTGGGGTGTCCTATACGGACTCCTAACAAGCCCATATGCTCGATAGGGTTATGGAGAGAGTTTGAGTAGTTTAATAACTTATGTTATAGGGTTATTTATATATATTTATGTATTATGTACAGAGAACACAATGATGATGATAAATAAATAAATCTCTCTCTTTCTCTCTCTCCTTTTGTTCATAAACTATAGTATTATATTGCTCTAGATTGATTATCCTTCAACAGACACAACGGAGAGCGCTTTCTCAAGAGCAAAATCACACTAAACTGGTTCAAGTTTGGATCCGGTAATTTTTTTGTTAAAACCACTTGGCATTCCGACTGCTAAACACGTCACCTGGTCAAAATGGGTCGTTAAAAAGTCAAAATTAGTCGTTTTAAAAAATGCACCACAATGACACCTGTCTTACTTAATTATAATCCCAAATCAGCTCAGAATCATTCTCAATGGCGGTTTGAAACCTGTGAAAATTTTCCCCAAAGGTACGTTGACGAAACCCTAATTTTTTTATCTCTTCCAATTTGGGAATTTTGTGTGATTTTAGTGTTAAATTTGTGTACTCTGCATTGATTACGATTCTAGCAAGTTTAGAATTGCTGTTCTTGCTCTGGAAATATAATTTTAGTTTTGATTGGAAATAGTTAGGGTTTGCATGTTATTTGATTCATCTCAAATTCTTAATTGTAGCTGTAATGATTTGTGCTGTTGTAATGTAAGGATCATTGAGTTTGAGTCTAGCAAATTTTAGTTACAGGTGAGAGATATGAGAAGGTTTAAAACTGGGTTTGGTTGATAATTTTTTTTTTTTTTTTTCATTTTGCGAGATTAAGCGATGGATTGATGGGCGTAACGTAACTTGGTGTAATGGTATGTATTTGAGTTGTGAATATGGGGTTGTAGTAGGTGAAACGAGGTGAGTAGGTATTTATAAATGAAGATTTTTATTGAAGATGATGATGATTTGGGTATAAATATGTGTAATGTAGTTTGTATGGTGCCAAATAATGCCTTTGGTATAGAGTAAGGAGTAGGTTAATAATCTCTTTAAGGTGTTTCATCACTCTGCGTTTCTAGGATACAAGAACCCAGAACCAACTCTTGGTACTAGGTCGAAATCAATAAGATATTGCCCAATAATCCCACCAACGATGACAGAAAAGCCCTTGTAGATGACATTCAGTTGTAATTGTTTTCGCCATGAGTTTTGAGCGGCATGTTTGATAATGCCATTAGTATTGGAATGGGATGCATTTTGTGTAGACAATCTCCACCAGCTCTCCCCTCTTACTTGGGTTTTCTTAAGCAAACCATGTCAGTGAATATTTATTTTTTACTGTTAAACCGTCTCAATTTATTTTCTCTAAATCTACTGATAATGTGGGAAAATTCTGGAGTCTAGGTTCTTGCAGGTTTTTAATGTTACAATTTTGCTAATCTTTCCATTGATTGAACTCAACATCCATGTTTTTCTACCCTCAGTTTGTAAAAAAAGTCGTTTCTAAGATGTCTGACATCCAGTTTATAGATCATGATCATCTTACCCTCTCTTTTGTTAATCATTCTATACTGCTTGAATGGAAGTATTCACGGAAGTTACATGCCTATAAAATTTTACAAGACCTTTATGTCTGTCTCTTAATGGGTCTTCTCACTAAAGTTACAGTTTATCTCTTTCTTGGTCCTACTACTTTGAAATCTACTGCATATTAAAAATTAACACTCTAAAGAGCCTTGTTGCTGAAGATGTTTCTAACTTCATTTATTCACAGGTTTTGAGGAAAATTGAAATAGCTGGACCATGACAACATATGAGGATGCTGATTTCAAAGTGACCACTGCCGGAGATTTTGTTGATATTGATGCTCCAAGCGAAGTATCAGATCATTTTAAGGAAAACCTCTCTTCTAATGGAGAAGGGATGACAGACTTAAAAAGCGCCGGAGAAATTTTAATAAGAGTAGAGCTTGAATTAGCGTACTCTTCTGAGAAGTTCTTAAACTTGGACATACTTTTGATGCATGTGGCTGCCAAAGAAGGAGATTTTGAATCTTTGTCGGCCGATAACTACAATGTCTCTGATGAAGCTGTTGAGAAGGGATTGGAATTTGATCTCTTGTCTGGAATTTTGGATTCAGAAATAAGAGACCTAGAGAAGTTCACGGCCTCTCTCCAACAAGAGATTGTGGATGCTCATCAAATGATATCGTCATTTGAACACTTGGAAGAAGATTTTATCCAATTAGAAGAGAAGTTGCATGATTCTGAAAAATCTCTAAAACAGTCACAGGATCAAGTAGCAGATATTAAGATGCAATCTGCCAGGTTCCAGAGGTCCTTATCCACCTTTGGTGGGCAAGAAAATTGTAAGTCATGAAGCCTTTTTCTTCCTTTTTTTTGGTTATTCTAAACCAAAATGTACGACCATAGTTTTATAATCCAAAAAAAGGCAGGACTCTTAATCTTTCAAATTTGCAATACCGCCTTTTGAATTACATATTTAATTTTATCAGCGAGAAACTACATTCGAAGTGCCATTTTTTGTCGAGTAACTGAAATATTGATTATCATTTGAATAGTGAAAAATAAAATTCCAATACATCTCAAACAGCAGTGCAGGAAAATGAGCACTTTTTACCATTTTGGGTTCTCCTTTGTAAATACTGAAAAGTTAGGTCATTTTCATCAATAGAGTTAGTTTTTTTGTTCCTCCACAACTTCTTTCTTTCTGATTGGCCTTAGTGGTATGCATGTTTTGACAGCTCCTGACAGGAAGGATGCAGAATTTTCTGATAATGACCAATTTTCATACACGAATACGAAGTTAAAGATGCAGACCACTGAACAACGAAGACATATTCTAAGAATGCTAGAGAAATCTTTGGCAAGAGAGTTGGATTTAGAAAAGAAGTTGTCAGAATCAAGACATGTTGAAGAAGATCTGAAACTGAAGTTACACTCCGCTCAGGAAGAATTGTTCTTCACGGATGACACAACAGAGGCTGTTTTTGGGAGATTATTAGAAGCAGAAAGTTCTTCTGTGATATTAATGGGAATATCAAAAGAGCTAATGGGACAACTCCACTCTGTTCAATTCACTTTAAGGGGTTCAATTAGACGAGAAGAAGAGATGAAAGTTCAGCTTCAAAACTTGATGGACCAGACTAAAAAGCTTGAGCAAAGCAACTCAGAACTTGACGATTTACTTCTAATGCAAGTAAGCAATTTAAAGGACACACTAAAAGAGGTTGAGGATAAGTATATTCTTACTAGCTCTGAGAATTTCAGTTTGCAAGAAAAGGTGCATTCCCTCGAGGAAAAACTCAAAGATGCAGAGTTTGAGCTTCAAAAGGCAAATGCCTCCCCCAAAGAAAGTCCAGAGCACCATCACATCTCTGAACTGAGTGAGATGAAAAATGCTCTCAGGGATTCGGAATCAAAAACCTCACCAGAACAAACAAATGAAATGAATGTGGAGAAGATGAGCTTGCTTGAGAAACAGCTCAGGGAATCAGATATCCAGTTACAATATGCAAAGGCATCAGCGGAAGCAAGTCAGGAGCAACAAAGCATGTTATATTCTTCGATTGCGGACATGGAGAATCTGATAGAGGATTTGAAATCAAAGGTTTTAAAAGCTGAAAATAGGGTTAAAAGTGCTGAAACAAGGTCTGCTCTGTTATCTGATACTAATTTGGAACTCAACGATGCACTGAATTTTCTTAACGGCAAAACCAATAGTTTGGAGACATCTTTGCATCAAGCTGATAATGCGAAAATAGAAACTACAAAGGAACTTGGCATCAGGGTCAAAGTAATTGCTGATCTCGTGCCGAAACTCGCAATAGAAAGGGAGCGTCTCCAGAAGCAGGTATTAACCTTATTTTCCTGTTTTTTCTTCTTCTCCATATTTGTGATCAAAATCAACTGATAAGTCCCACCTGTATATATGTAGATATCCTCATTGACAAAAGAAAATAAAATTCTGATAGAGAAATTCTGGAAATCGGAAAAGCAGGATTCTGCTAAAGCTACTTCTAGAATACCATCCGGTGAAGTACTGACAAAGTCAGCTGCAAGATATAAGGTTGGTACTATTGCTAATCACATCACTTAATTCTTTTATTTCAATTTAATTGAACACCGTAAACTAATAGCGGAATGGTTAGTTACATACAATGAAGTCGATTCGAATGTCTATTTTAAGAAAATTGTATGAATCACCATTGCTGGTTCAACTACCGAGTTTGTCTGTGGATGATCATGCATCCTATTTTTTTGTAGCTAGAGGTATCCGGGCCATCTGCCAGACCATCAATTCCCGATTGGATCCTCTAGGGATCGTGCAATATCCCGCAAATCACATGGACCAGGCAAGCCGGCACAAGACTGACGGGCTCATACCAACCTCAAACCCCACCAGTGGTGAGATACGATCCCTTGACCTCCCGATGGTTTACACACCATCACCACTAGAGCACAAGATAGTTGGTGATGATCAGGCACCCTTGGAACTTGGAAAGGAGGACTACACGATTAGCTGTTGATTTTTTCTTTTGGGATAAATAATTAAAATTTTATAATTTGAAATACCTTCGAAAACAAGATATCGAATGGAAAATATAAGAATCAGGAAAATAGAGAAAGCATACACCTGACACCTGTGTAGGAAAACTTATTCAAGAAGGCAAAAAAAAGCGCAACACTGGAGATAATGAGATTTAGGCTGTGGTTTTCTCATGAAAATGACGGTAAATGTGGTCATATAAATCTATTTATTTCCTTTAGTTGGACATGTAACTGTGCTGAAACTAAATTAATATATTCTAGGATTAGTAAAACCCATATTAAAAATCAAGTAGCTATTGTCTATCGTCCACAACTTCACGAATTCTGCAGTTAATTTCAGAAGCAACGCGGACTTCTTTGATTTCTTTGAATTTGAAAGCATTGTGATTGAGAACTCTATGATTTTGTTGGATTTTGAATCTACTTCCAGAGTGGCCTATATGGTCTTTGAAGTCCATAGAATTGAATGTGACGGGAGTATCGAAAGGTGCAGTTGCGGTTTAGTGGGATGCATAATCCAGAGACTGGATCAAATTTCTTATTATTAATATTGAGGACTAAAAAGTGATTGGAAGGCACCAGATGATTGAAATTGCAATTGAGTGGTGGCTGAGACGTTTAAGGCTTCTGTAGATATCCTTGAAATCCAGGTGTAAATTTGATTTGGGTGGTTGAGTGGGGAGCTGGCATTTTTTGGACTTCGACTTAGATTGATTTGGGTATGTACGGTCTTCAGCTGTAGGCACTACAAAAGGGCCTTGTGGGAGGAGCTAAAGAATGTTAGGGGTTTGTGGACGGTGAAAGAATAGTTTTCACTAATTCGTTCACCAACTGATCGCTATAACTGCCCTAGTTTCTTTGAAGACTAAACTCATGAAGTAGACCAAGATTCAATTTGGGAGTTTAAAGTTCAAATATTGATGGATGATGTTCATATCCTTGCTCTCGAGTAAGAGGACCGCTATTGGAATCAGATTGATAAAATGGGATTCAGAAACTCCTTAGACGCAAGGAAATAAGTTGGGATTGAACAACTATTTGACGGAAAAACACATACTTTAGTTGGAACTTGCAGTCTTACATCACCTTGGGTAAGAGATATCCGTGAGCTAGTGAGCTAGTGAGCTTAATACGTGACCAATTTCCTCCTAGGTTTTTTCCTAGAACCAGAATCATGAGAAATCTCATTTTCACTCTAGCGCGGGGAGAAAAATTGATGTCTTTCCATCTCGATAGAGCATAGAAGACTGGAAAAATATCCGTTTAAATGATGTTACCTGGATTTCCTGTGCAAGACGTAACGATAGAAAATCTCACCTCCCCCCATAGGGCATTCACATTTTTAACCTCCCTACTACAAAAACCCCACTGCCTTCCCCATACATAGTAACAACGAATGATTTTATACGATGTAGCCCTTCTTTCCTCTCAAAATCTCTTATAATTACTGTCACTACCAGTCACACACTCTGAAGTACAGAATCTCTTTTGGTCGACCAAACACAATATCCAGAAGTCTCGTTATTGTACCATAAAGTATCTAGGTAGTTTCTTAACTTTCTTAGCCGCGTTAACTGGAAGTTTAGTAAGAAAAAAGAAGACTAGGAGATTTGTAAGAACAGTTTTCACGAGTACGAATTTTGTTGATTAAACAGAACAATGCCTTCCAAAAGCCCAAGCAGCTCCCAAGATGTCAATCACTCTCCATCTCAAATTAAAAGACGTAGAAAACCCCCAAGGAAAACTGTAAATAAGCTTAGGGTAACAGCTTAATGGCATAACCTAACATCTTAGCTAATACATCACCAGATGGGGTTCCTAAGTTGGGTCTTCCTCCAAAGTCTGGTCTTACTTTTTTAGATGGACAAGATATCCTGAAATCATCCAGCAGTCATATAAGAAACTCAATTGGTCCATTGGCGCGTTAAAAAATAAAGGCGTAATCTACATATTGCATGTGGGAGTTTGCTCATCTATCCCATCTCGGTACTAACTTTTTAATTCCCCAGTTTTAATCCTCCTGATAGTTTAATACTTTGGGATTTTACAAATCATACGATTAGTTCTAAAGCTTCATGCTTGCTTGAAATCATAAGAAAATGTTATTGTTGACCCCCATTAAAACCGCAGCCTAAACTTCTTATATTGGCTTGGTACTAGCAAGCCTAATGTTCACAAAAGCAGTGTCATATAATTTCTTCAAATCATGCAAGTATACTTACTAATATAAAAGAAAGAATAAAACCATTTCCTTTCTTATTTGTGTACCTATTAGACTTGATCGCCATACTTATCTAACATTTGCTGCACGAATGCGTTTTATGTTGTCAGGCGAACAAATTATCAGAAGACTCTCCTCTATTCGAGACTAAACAGGATGTTGCTGTAAGGGACATAGAAGCAGGACAGTTGAACATTAAGTTTCTTCTAGGGGGGGCTTTCGTCTTAATTGTTTCAGTTGTAGCCGTATATCTGTTTCAAGAAGATAGGTGTCCTCTTTGATGTTTATAGATATATATATTTTCACCTACTGACCTCGAGGAGTCTCTGCATCTCATACGGAACACTGCATCAGAATACAATCCCGATCATACAATATCTGTAGATATGTAGTTTTGAATATGATCGTTTTGGTCTTTGTTCAATTTTGACGGTTCACTTGAAATGTCCATTCCTCTTAACTACTCAGATTTATTATGGTGTAAAAATGCAGGAAGGAGAAACCTCAACAGTTAGCAAGTGCCATGTTTTTGAAAAGACCCTTTGTTGGAAAAAAGGACATGTTTAGATAAAAACTGAAAACTAGCATTGAAACAATATCATTTTAGATCAAGTTTTTGGTGGAAAATTATAATATTTTGTTTTGTTGGAGAATACCAGTTGAGGCTTTTTCTGGAAGCGAAAAGGAAGAAATGCAGGAAAAGTTGGATTTCACCTTCAAAAATTACTCATGTTTATAAGCAAGAGGTTTCTGTAGAACAGTAGTCAGTTAGGGCGTCAACTTAGGCTCTGCTTGGTATAATCCAACCGGTGCGGTGCGATGCGATGCTTAAAAAAAGGTATAAACGGGATACCAAGCAGAGCCTTAACCAAGCAACTGTTTTCTTACATTGGCGCGAAATCCAAGTTCAACTCTTCTCAGACGAAGGATTTCATCATCAAAGGTAATTCTTGGTATCTTTTCAATTTTACGCGGGAAAGTCAAAACCCTAACCCTAGAATTCACAAATCAAACAACAAAGTAGCTCAACATAGATGAATACTTATAAGAGGAGTAGATTTAATTGCCCTTATTCACATGAGGTCATGAAACCCTCAATCTTCAATTTGCTGGATCTCCCAGACCATCTTATATCCACGATTTCGGCATTTCTTGTGTGTACAATGAGAAATCGAATGAAGCCAGTTACCACTTTTTGAGTTATGTAACAGGGATGCCAAGGACGATACATATATTCTTTATAAGATCACGATGAAATTGAAAAAGCCGTTTGGGCTTTCCCGGAGAAAGAATTGTCTTGGCTCAAGCTATGGGTGGATAGTAATTCAGATTCAAAGATGGTATGCGGATGATCGTTACTATCTTAGCCTTTGTCATCCCGATGACGTGATCCAGATTCCCTCTATCATCAACAAAAAAGGTCAGTTTATGAACATCGGTAAGATTGTGTTTTCTGTCGACCCGTTACAATTCTCTGACTTTTCCTTAATGGCAATTTGGTTTAGCAATTGTGAAGTTGGATTGGCATTTTGTGGAAACGGTCCCGAGGAATGATCCTGATGATGCTATATATTATAAAGGTGTGTTTTACGTTGTTAAGCACAACGGAAAGGGTGTCTATTGATATCCGCCGTACTCAGCCTAAGGAGATGTTTGTCGCAGATCCTCCTCCTATTGAATTGCATAGAAACATGATATTCCAAGAGTTCTATCTTGTGGAGTTGTCAGGGGAGTTGCTGCTGGTCATAAGGATAAATAAACTGGAGAGTTGGTCGACCGTTGGATTCCAGGTCTTCAAGTTGGACCCAATTGCGAGAAAATGGATTGAGGTGAAAACTCTTGGCGAACACATGATATTCCTTGGATACTGTTCTTCAATTACCTTTTCGGCAAGTGATTTTTTAGGTTGTAAACCCAACTACATCTACTTTGCGAGTGAGGATCGATGCGATACTCTCGAGGGCCTGCCTGAATATAACATAGAAGATGGGAGCATTGTACCATATCGTCCTTGGGAGACTGGAGTCCAACATACCAAATCCAACCAACCACAGAACAAAGGTCTCTTTCTGTCTCTCTATCTCTCTCTATGTATATGTGTATATATTTAGGTATTAATATGAGTGATCCCTTTATATGATACTAGTGTGTGTTATTAATATGAGTGATCCCTTTATATGATACTAGTGTGTGTTAAGAAGAAGCAACTTAAGATAGTTGCACTCACCATGCTGTTACAAACTGTTAATGTACATTTTCAAGTTCAATTAACCATACAAATGTGTTCAGTAATTAGGGGGGGGGGGGGGGGGGGGCGGTGTCCCTTAATTAAATTAGTAATTTAATTAAAATATTAGTCTAGGGTGTGTTAAGAAGCAACTTAAGATAGTTGCACTCACCATATTGTTACAAACTGTTAATGTACATTTGCAAGTTTAATTAACCATACAACTGTGTTTAGTAACTCCATTAACAGAAATTGATGCTAATTAAATCAAAGTAACCCATAAATTTCCTATGCTAGAAATATCCCACGAATACTACTGAAATTTTAAAATTTTGTTAGGAGTTTAATCGATCGGGGTTTTATTCGGAAGTTTCAAGGTGTAACTCTATAAAGAGTTGTTTTTTGCATTTCTCTATTAATTTTTAATGGCCTGCGGTCTTATCGTGTTTTTGTTCTAGTAAATTGTGAGCTATTTGCAACATAGGAAGCTAATATGTAGACCTTGAGCCCTATTTGACTTTAATCCCTTTTGCTAATATTCAATAAGGGTCCCTTTGTTGGATCAACTATCTTTGTTAATGTCCCAAACAATTGTCTTCATCAGTTCTAGCAAATAGTGCATCTCAAGAGGGTGTACTAACATTAAACATTGTGCCCATGGAGAGGGCATAGTCAGCATACATTCCCTTAAAAGGGCACGGTACTCTTAACACGTATAACAAATGGTTTTGCAATAAACTCCCACTCAATGGGCAACGAATAAATGGAGTATGAAGATATATAGCCAGAAAAACCTGTTCATTTTTTCGATCAGTACTACATCTTCTTACCTATTATTGTGGATGCTTAATCCACAATACGATTGAGAAGCTTTTAGTTAGTAGAGAAACACTAAGAACACCAAAATTGGGCAAAATAAAGCTTAATTGCTTAAAAGAAACGAAGTAGATTACAATGAATCACTCCAAAACCCTAGGCTTCTCTCAGAACTCTCTCTAGATCTAACATAAAAAGCATACCCTAGAAAATAACCTAAGTCCCCTTTATATACTAGGGAACTTAAAATACTAAACGAACGCATCTCGAGGCAAAATACCCCTCGAAAATACAATCACCGCCAAAAGGAAAAAGGCTGAATCGTGCCTTTGTTCGAATAAACAAAAATGTATTTGAATACACATAATTTGTATTCGAATAAAACTGATCAGGCTGAAATGTATTCGAATAGGAAAAGACTCTATTCGAATACAAAAGCGAATAGACTTATTAAAAAGTCAAAAAAACTCAGATCCTCCTGGATTAATGCTCTTAGTGAAATTCGTTAGAAAGCAAAAGCCCTAACAGGCAACAACCCATCATCTTAGCTAGAAACTTGATTGAGATTGAAGATGGCTTTGTCATTATAGTTCTTTAGAAACTGTAAGAGTTGGCACAAAAAGGAAATAGATGGAGAGAAGATAACCCTTCTTGAATAACCAAAAGTGATGAACAAAATCTTATGTTTCACTCCTAGGACTCTAAACTTTCTTTACAGAAGGATGCAACTTTTCAGCTTGAGGGTTATTGAGCACCTTATATATTGGGACCTAGGGTTGGACTCTTTAGTTTGAAAATTTAATGGTTTCTTTTACATCAGAGATGTGATGGCTTCTATGATATATCTAATGCCAGAAACCCCAAAGTTGACCTTAAGTGCACTATGAACATAGGGAGGGAAAGGAAGGTAACAACTTCAGGATTGATGATGTTGACTATGGAAAAAATTGATCATAATCACCTTGATGGCATAGTGAAGCAAGTGTATTGGTTTAAAATAATGACATTCAACAATAACAATCCAGGCGACACTTTTCTTTGGTCCAATGCGTACAACAACTAATAAATTCCAAATCCTTAATTAGTAGAAGAAACTATTTGTATTCAAAAATTACAAACTAAAGCAGGTATATTACTGACATGATACTAAATTATTAAAATTAAGCCAATGGAAAACTAATAATCGGAGAATTTATGCATGCCTCTATGTACCTTTAAGGACAATCCTTAGCACAAAGTATGAGACCAACGGCATATACGCTGATTAAGTAGTTCAAGATGCATGTAGTCGATGAAGTTCTAGCTAACATGTTCGTAAGCTTTGTCACAACCTCTGCTAATTAATAGCACCTGGAGCTACTTATCTATAATATACTAATCGAGAAAGCATCAATCACATCTGTGAGGTTCTTCATTATTTTTTACTCAAGACGCTATTTACTATAATCATTTTACAAAGACAAACCATTTATGTCACGGCCCAGCCCGGGACCGCCTCTACAGTTCCCGGAGTGCAGCGGAATAAGGGACCGTGCGGCGTACACGGACGCGCGGTCGGCGTGTACCAGCCATCTTCACGGGTGCGGCACGCCAGTGGCATACAACCCACGGATGCTAGAGCTACATCCGGATAATCCTGGATACTCGTGAGGGGTCATCGAATATGTATTCGGTATAGGCAACAACGCTGATGGTTCCCTCAATAATCCCTACAGCGTAATCTCTCGCGACGCGCGTGAGGTACGGAAAGCATACCTGTCCTGTAGCGGATCAGGGTAGCTCAATATGCCGGTTTCCAGATAAGGGACTCATATCTCAAGGGGCGACGGGCCTGAACTATCTATATTGTCCATCTGTAAGGGGCGGTGCATCTCGGATAGCCCGCGGGGCATAGCGGCGTCATATGAAGCCCTCTTTGGAAAACCAGCCTGCATTGCGAGGCAATGTCCCCTAGCCTTCCCTAGGCCTAGGAGAACTCATAACTATCCCTTGTAGATAGTCCATGAGCCGGGGTCCTTGATGACCAAGCATTAAAGCTCTTTTAGTCATGGGGAGGATCGGACCAAGGTTCCTCCTTAATATAGCTACTAAGTAAATAGTCAAATTCCAAAAGGAAACGTTAAAACATGAGATGAAGCGTACTGGCCCTTTTCGCCCCCTTAACTGAATCCGATCTCTACGAAACTTGGCGTACAACTATATTAGGATATAGAGAACATATACATTCGGACAGAACTCAAAACGCTCGGGTGGATTTGGCCGACGTTCGGTAGGTCGTCACAATTTACCATTTAGATGTATCAATCAAAAAAATAACAATAACTATCTAAAATGATCCATCCCACTATAAAAAAAACCAACCAATAAGGCCTTAACTCACCATTAGGGGTTAGCGAAAAAATCACAATTAAGACGTGGGAATTCAAGCAATACTCATTTTCCCAATCAATCGAAACATCATGCTCTAATACTAAATACGGATAAACTATTATAGAGACACTGCTAGCCGCGTAAAGAAAACGGAAACAGACTAACCATTGTGGCAAAAGACATACTTAAAAACATCATGCGACAATAAACATATGAGAGAGAGAGGAATTTCTCGTGTTGGGCAAATGAAAAAAATAACCTACATAAAACGAAAAAAGGAAGAAAATCTCAAATAAGAAAGAAATATACCAAAAAGGGAAGAAAATAACGAACGGGGAGAGAGATAACTTTCAGAGCCTCAAACTGCCAGAGATGAAAATTATAAACAAACACCATGTTTCATGCTAAGACCGGAGACCTTTAGAAGAACATTGGGTATGGACAGAAAAAAAATTCTCTTGATATTGGAAATCTACTAACAGTTTGAGAGGATTTCATCCCAGAAAAGTCATTTTGGAGAGTTGCCTAAAAGAGACAACTCTTGATTTTTAGGCGGAAAGAGAAGTCGCATCTTTAGAGAAAAGAATTGAATTTTTACAACCAAGAGATTTTAGGCGTTAAAAGTAATTGTTGAGAGAATATTGAAGAGTCGCAACTGTTGAGAGAGGGACAAACCAAGTACATGTGTCACATTTAGATAGGTTGGACGAACCACAAAAAAGGACCGCGAACCGTGAACACTATAAGGGCAATCGGCTTAATAGTATAGATAGATAGATAGATAGATACACAATTAAGAAATGTAGAAATGCATTTTGTTGCTCAACTTACTTAATACCTTTTAGCTATTACCCGTGGCCGAGTCTACTTTTGATCGCTTTTAATTCTATGTTCAATCCTGCTATCTCAACAAAGTATACATTTTTGTTGGGTCAGTTCTCTCATGCTTGGTCTCAGGATACTGAAACGTGTTCCCAAAACCTCTGCATATACACAAATACGTGTTACCCTGCTGAGTACCACTACTTGCAATGAACTATCGACCAGGGTGCAGGCAACTTCTCTCTATGAAACTATTATTTCTAGTTCTTAATCACTGGCTGAATTAATGAAAGCTCCCATAGAAATTATGTTCAAAGAACCAACTTTGTGATGATATACTATCCTGAACTTCATTTTTCTAATTGCCAGATCCCAAAATATATCCCTAAAAGTTTGAATATGCCGTCCTTTCCCTACTAGCAAAACCTTGTTTCCTCAATTCTGGAAAACAGACTTGTTTGGATATGAAGCAAAATACCACAAATGAGTGAAATACTAATCAGGAATCACAACCGACGATGATCTAAGACCCCTTATACCTGATCGACCATAGAGATACCACACAGGCTACATTTCTAACAAGAGCACCATTAATTCTTTTGACAACCTAACCTTGTGATAGATACCTGCATAAAACCATTTCTAAGGTACCTGAAGAGATCATAAACTTTTTTAAACCTGAAATATTCTGCACATCAGTCAAGAACCTCAAAGACTGTCCATAATGCAGAATCTACTCAACTGGTGATTGACCACCATAAGTTCGTATTGACAAAACCATGTTCAGGTCATCAGAAACATCATGATCTACACCTCCCACAACAATCTCTTCTGATATGCCTTTTCTTATGACAAGCATAACTCTTTTTTATTTGCAGATCAGGGGGATCCAGGTTCCTAAGCTATTATATTTGCCCAACTAGTCCGTGGGGCACATGAGTTTTCCGCCGACACACATGCGTAAGTTAGGATAAATCGTGGCTACTTAGATCCTCTCAACGCTTTAATAAAACCCCAATAGGTAATATTCTAACTTATTCTCTGGCAAACTGAAATCTTCAACAATGGTGCCTTTTGCTCAGTGCATTTTAGTGTTTCAGTTCAGATCAAAGCACACCCCAAACCTCGGGTTTGTTCCTCTTATAGGTTACCTTGAAGAAACAAGGTATGAAACACACATATACCCCCGAGAAGAGCAGCTTGAGTGCCCTAAATTTGGGTTGGAACCTGTAGGATCCAATCATAGAGTCTATGAGCGGTCTCATTTCTCATTTTTTTTAAAATTCTTATATTCAACCCATCCTATATACTTATATGACCTACTCTACTTTCCACTCTACAAAGGCCATTTTTTGTGGATCTTCTGATTCTAGGATCAGCCTACTTCAAAAAAAGTATTTGCCCTCTAGGATCGAATCGACTCAATCTTCATAACGAAACACCATCTTAAGCACTTGTGGGCTGAGGGATCACCCCCACCGTATTGGCATAATCTCAACAGATTGGTTGTGAAACTCCTTAGAAATTCTTTAAAATGCATCTTGCCTTTGCTAAAGTGTCATGCTTAATTTCTTAATAACTTGATACCTTATGCTGTGCGTTCGTGCTATCTCTTCGATTGTTTAGGATAACCTGTTCCAGACCTTACACTAAAGGCCCCTCACCAATATTGTGACGCCCAGGCTTTGTATATAGGTCTTTAGGTTGTAAAAGAGCATTGTACAAATTTTCATTTATTTTTGTAAAGGTTAGCTTAGGAAAATGGGGGAGTACGCTTCGTCTCCACTTTTGATGTTTCCTTTTAGAACTTAGTTGTTTTCCAATTTCCTATATATGTAGAGGACTAGTCTCCGATACACCCAAAAAGGAATTTAAGCTTGTAATAGTGCTTTGTAATAGTTGTTGATATTTGAATGAAATGATGCCTTCAAAGACCCTTTGTTCAGTTTTAGTGATGCGTTGAGATTATGCGATGCGTTGAGATTATGTGATGCTTTGTGATGTTGTGTTGCTAAATAATTGATAGAGAAGAGTAATTAGGCTTACTTGGGACAGGTGTCTCGAGTGCCGCACGTGCCAAGCTTGATTTTAAGTTGGTCCGTGTCAGTTGGTATCAGAGCGATCTAGTTGAAAGCGATCTAGTTGCGATGGCGGAGGGTCCGAATGCTATTGACCCCGCCCAGGTCCTTGCCCAGCAGGTGGGAGGACCATCCGTTAATCCTCGGCCCTTGAATACCCGAACGCGGTTGGACCAGTTAGAGGATAAGATGCAAGCTCTAAGTGGGATTATAGATCAAGTGACGACTCTGGAGGAACGATTGGACGGTTTCTCAGACGATCAGGCCCATGTGGGCGAACGTCTCGTTACGTTAGAGGGAGTGGTTGAAGGGAATATGGCTACTCTTCTGGAGTAGGTGGCTGAACTTTCCTCGAAAGTAAATCTCCTAGTGAAGGTTGTTGGAAATGGAGAACCAGCACCTTTGGGCGGCGGTATAGACCGGCCCAGGATCAAGGTCCCCGAGCCCAAGGCGTATGAGGGAGCCAGGGACGCCAAGGAGGTAGAGAACTTCCTTTTTGATATGGAGGCGTACTTCAATGTGGTTAGGCCTGATAGCGAAGGTTCAAAGGTGTCGATGGCAACCATGTACCTCGCCGGTGATGCTAAGCTATGGTGGCGCACCAAATATGCTGAGATCCAGAGCGGTCACTATACTATTGGAACGTGGGATGACTTGAAGAGAGAGCTGAAGAATCAGTTCTTACCCGAGAATGTTGAGTTCATTGCTCGGAGAAGTTTGAGGCAACTGAAGCAGACAGGCAACATCCGAGAGTATGTGAAGCGGTTCTCAGCTTTGATGTTAGATATCCGCGACATGTCTGAAAAGGATAAGTTGTTTTGTTTCTTGGAAGGTCTGAAACCATGGATCCAAAATGAATTACAGAGGCAACGGGTTCAAGATTTGACTTCCGCAATGGCCTCCGCAATGGAACCACTTCCCGTGCCGACTCGACCTTGGGAAAGCGTCTCTATGGACTTTATCTATGGGTTACCCAAGACGAAAGGGTATGGTTCCATACTCGTGATCATCGACCGGTTCTCTAAGTATGCAACATTCATTCCGACTCCAATTGTTTGTACGGCAGAGAAAACAGCGCGTCTCTTTGTGAAGCATGTTATAAAGTATTGGGGCGTGCCAAAGGACATTGTCAGCGATAGAGATCCGAGATTTACTGGGAAGTTTTGGAGGGAAGTATTTAGATTACTGGGATCCACTCTCAACTTCTCAACCAGTAACCATCCACAGTCAGATGGTCAGACAGAACGCTTCAATGCAATGTTAGAAGAGTACCTCCGGCACTTTGTCAGGATGAACAAGAAGGACTGGGCCGAACTTCTGGATGTAGCACAGTTTTGCTTTAATCTGCAGAAGGGTTCCTCCACCAACAAGAGTCCTTCCGAGATACTGTTAGGACAGCAGCCCCTCACGCCGCACACGGTGGCCGCCGATTACAAGGGAAGTGTTCCGAGAGCCTACCAGTTTGCAAAAGAATGGCAGAGAAATACAGATATTGCCCGGGCCTCTCTAGAGAAAGCGTCAGCCAGAATGAAGAAGTGGGCCGACCAGAAGAGACGACCAGATTCTTTTCAAGTTGGGGACCTTGTTCTGATCAAGAGATCCCACCTCAAGCAGCGAGGTGGCAGAATACACCAAGGGCTAGTATCCAAGTACATTGGTCCGATGCCAATCATTGGTAAAGTTGGGAAGGTTTCCTACAAGCTTCAATTACCTTCCCACCTTCGCTTCATCCATCCAGTGTTTCATGCCAGTACTCTAAAGCCTTACCACCAAGATAAGGAAGATCCAAGCAGAACTGCCGTCAGGCCTCATGTTCCGCTCAAGCCAATAAGCTCTAGCGAAGTTCCAGAGAGCGTTCTTGATCACAGAGTCACCCATGTTGATTCGGACACCAAAGAGGAAGTTTATGAGTACCTTGTGAAGTGGAAGGATCTTCCAGATACTGAAGCCAGCTGGGAGCACCAAGATTCTCATCCCCTTCTGGTCCGACTAAGGAAGACTGAGTCCAAGCAAGAGAGGAAAGAGAACAGACAGATGTGGAAGCAGAAGAAAAAGTCGACGAGGGCGTCTCCAAACTGAGTGGGAGAGAGTGTGACGCCCAGGCTTTGTATATAGGTTCTTTAGGTTGTAAAAGAGCATTGTACACATTTTCATTTATTTTTGTAAAGGTTAGCTTAGGAAAATGGGGGAGTACGCTTCGTCTCCACTTTTGATGTTTCCTTTTAGAACTTAGCTGTTTTCCAATTTCCTATATATGTAGAGGACTAGTCTCCGATACACCCAAAAAGGAATTTAAGCTTGTAATAGTGCTTTGTAATAGTTGTTGATATTTGAATGAAATGATGCCTTCAAAGACCCTTTGTTCAGTTTTAGTGATGCGTTGAGATTATGCGATGCGTTGAGATTATGTGATGCTTTGTGATGTTGTGTTGCTAAATAATTGATAGAGAAGAGTAATTAGGCTTACTTGGGACAAGTGTCTCGAGTGCCGCACGTGCCAAGCTTGATTTTAAGTTGGTCCGTGTCAAATATTCTAACCTGGAGGCTGAGATTGAGAATCAAAATGGACTTGTAGTACTAATTACTGTTCTTGTTACCACGTAATAAACGTACATTGTTCAGTTTAAATTTTATGTTCACGGGTTGTTACCAGCTTACAGAAAGCTATAACAGGTAGTTTCTGTATGGATTTTTCTTGTTTTCCGTACTAGTATTGATTGTCTTTTGAACTTTTCTTATTTTTCATACTAGCATTGATTGTCTTTGGAACCTTTTGTTCTCTCTTGTTCCAGAAGTCATAGATGTGGATTTCTGCAATGAAGAGGCTTACGAGGCAATAAACTTGTTTTTGACTAAAGCTAAAAGAGATGCGTGGGACAAAGATTGGGCGACGTCCATGAGAGCCATCCTTCCAAGAGATGCATGCATATGTAGGAGGCTTCCTTAGTTTCTGATTAGCAGATGGTAATTGATAAAGAAGATGTCTGCACACCACTATCAACATTTAGATGCAAATCTGGCAATGGTTTTTCTTCCTTGTGTGCTTTTAACTCTGAACTAATTTGTTAGGTCAATTAGAGTCTGGCACTTAATTTGTTTCTTTTTCTTAGTTGTTGCTCTGAACTTTGTAGGTCTTGCTATATTCTACGGGTTTTGTTGTAGCTCTGAAAACTTGAATGTTCAAGTCTATGTGATATATAAGATCCATAAGTAAATTGTTTAGAAAGTTCACTAATAATTCAGATGTTGTGTACAGTTTGTGTTGAAGAGATCACTTGTAGTTGTATATATGGGTGGTAATGTCTACAGGAGCTATCTTTCTTTGAGGCTTTTGTGGGGTAGGTGAGTTTTCGGGGCAGCCTATTAGAAGCAGACGCGTTCATGTAGGATCCTGAGGGGCATAAAATGGTTGCAGTTAGTTACAAGGTAAAATGTCACAAGTATAAGCTCCAAAAATTGAATCTTCTCAGAAATATTTCTCAGGTGCCTACGCTGCTCCCTCTTCTGAAAGTGGGAGAAAAGAGAAAACTGATTATGAATTAATTAATTGAATCAAAATTCAAGTTTGAAACTTATGTAAATGCAATTAATCTATTATGGTTAAGCCAATAAAAGATTGGCTAAATTTACGACAATTTTTATATATTTGGAATAAAGTAAACTAAGATGGGACACCAAACATAATTGACTGCTGAGGCGTATGAGGTAGAAAACTCTGAAGTACGGGTCTAAGGAAAGGAATTGCCCATCTATTCCGACCGATAGTGATTTAATAAATGCTAACCATAGATTCGTGTAATAGAAGAAAGCTTAGCTATAATTAAACTCCCGAATCACTACTAATTAATTTTATTAAAAAAAGAAAAGAAAACTCTAATGTGTTCTACTCACAGTTAATAATAAACCTAAGGGTATTATAGTACTTTTATTTCATGCAGAAATAAAGCCTCGCGCGAATTCCCGCCAAATCGAACCCAGTTACCGCCAAAAAATAAAAATAAACCCTAACTTTAAATTTATCAAATCCTCACATTTCACAAAATTAGCAAAAAAAAGAGAAATTGCAGCGATGAAGATTCGATCCCTAAAGCTTAAAGAAGCTCACAAGAGTAACAATGGCGTCAAATCCTTCTGTTCAATTATTTGGGATCTTGAATCTCAACATCTCGTTACGTCGTCCTCGTCAGACTCATCGATCTCCATTCACGATGTGCTTCTCTCTTCAGCTCCACCAAAGATTCTTCGCAATCATAAAGATGGTGTTACCGCTTTAGCGCTTAGCCCTAACTCGACTTGTCTTGCTTCTGGCTCAATTGATCACTCTGTCAAGCTCTACAAGTTCCCAGGTATTATTGCAATTACGTTCAATTCGTTAAAGTAGATACTAGAACCCGAAATTTAGTTCTACTGTTGTTGATTCATAGACAAAATCAGGTTTTTTTGCTCTAAGAAGGCAAAAGAGGAACCCCATTTTAGGAAATTGTAATTTAGTGATTCAACAATGATAGAAGATTGCTGAATTGAGATTTATGGGTTGTGTGGGAATGTCAAAGTTTTAGGTAAATGGTAAAAATCTGTATTAATTGTCAGATTACTTCTTACGGTATTCGTGAATTAAAAGGAATATAAGATTGTATTGAACATGCATAGATACTTACAAAAACTAGCTAATTTGCGTCCTCGTTTTTTGAAAATCGAATTGCTTTATTGGTGGCCGAATTTTTTTGAAATATTTTATATTACACCTGAAGGTTGGTAACTAGGGTTGTTAGTGTATAATCCCGGGCATATGCGAAAGCCTAACTGCCTAAGGGATGAATGTCTTTCCCATCGAATAATTTAGTCCCCTAAGGGATAAAAAAAATTGCATAGTTGTCTGTCGTTTATGTTTTAGTGATAAAAAATTGTTTTGACATCCATCAAAATTGACGATCAATGTTGGTCGTTCTTCTTTTATATTTCATGGCATCAGACACTTTTCGAAAATGGGTGTACTTGTGTAAGCAAATTTCCCCTCCATTATATGAGACACTGCTTTTTTGTCCCATGATTGAAGGAAATAAAAAATTATAATACACTGTAAGTCGCTATTATATAGAATCGGATATATACATTATTTTTTTTGAGTTCGGTTGTGTAGAATTGCTGTGTTTGAGCTGGTTAAGATAACCCTAACATGTACTTTCTTAGGCCCACTACTTATCTAGTGGCCAAAGGGCTATACCAAGTGAGGCGTTTTTTTATAATTCTTCTCGTGTTTGAGTTTCTTGGCGGAAACAGTCAAAATTACCTTAAACCAATAGTTCTACGTTTTGCGCAAGAGACTGTTTTCTAATTTATTATGCACATTGAATAGATAATGAACATGCTTGTATCGGATACCCGAATCATGCAACGAGTAAATTGTCAGCTTCACAATCAATTATACTATGTTTGTCGAACAACCCCTAAGCTGTTGATGTTTTATCCAGGTGGAGAATTTCAGACCAATATAACAAGATTCACACTACCAATACGTTCTCTTTGCTTCAACAAGTCTGGTAGCATGTTGGCTGCTGCAGGTGACGATGATGGCATTAAACTAATTAACACCGTAGATGATTCAATTGTGAGGGTCCTCAAGGGACATAAAGGTCCTGTTACTGCCATAGCTTTTGATCCTAAAAGCGAATACTTGGCATCTATTGATTCAAATGGATCTGTTATATTCTGGGAGCTTTCATCAGGGAAATCACTACATAATCTTAAAGGAATAGCTCCTGCTTCTGCCTCAGACAATTCTGTCTTGAATGTATTGAGCTGGAGCCCTGATGGAGATCTCTTGGCCGCCCCTGGTCTAAAAAATGATGTGGTGATGTATGATAGAGACACAGCTGAAAAGCTATTCACATTGAAAGGTGAACATGTGGAACCTGTTTGTTACTTGTGTTGGTCACCAAACGGGAAATATATGGCAACTTCTGGGTTAGATAGGCAAATCTTGATATGGGATGTCGATCAAAGGCAAGATATTGAACGCCAGAAATTTGATGACAAAATATGTTGTATGGCTTGGAAGCCAAATGGAAATAATTTAGCTGTCATTGATGTTATGGGAAAGTTTGGTTTGTGGGAATCTCCGGTTCCCTCGTCTATGAAATCTCCAACAGATGGTGCTCCTAGTCAAAAATCAAAAACAAATGGGTTACTACTGTTCGACGAAGATGAACTAGAGCCTAGTATCTCTGGCAGTTTGGGTGATGCTCGTGAAGAGAGTCTCGATAACTCTGAACCAGTTAGCAGGAAAAGGTTACACAAACGGTCAAAGTATGACAGAATGTTGGATGAAGATAGCGATGATGAGTTGCATTGGCTTCGTAAGGCTGAACCACGAAGGAAGGTTTCTCATACCCACAAGGAAAGCTTAGATGATGTGGGTGAAGAAATTCAAAGTGTTATGAAGCCTGAAAGGACGAAAATGCAAGAATGCTTTCAGCCGGGCTCCACGCCGGTGCAGGCTGGGAAGCGACGTTTTTTATGCTATAATATGATCGGATGTATAACCACTATGGAGCATGAAGGATACTCCCACATAGAGGTAATTCTCTTTGTTCACTTGTGTTACCTGCTATTTTGTTATTGTAAGCTCTTAGTTTTTCCCCTCTCAAAGGCTTAATGGATTAACTGCGAAAAATAACAAACTTGGTCAAATGTTTTAGAAACTGGATTAGTAGACCTAAAGGCAATGATCAGAATGTTAAGTTGTACTGATATGGCCAGCCAGTACTATAATTCTAAGCATTCTGATCTCATCTGACTATATATATCTGCTGGTGTAACAAATTGAAAATTATGGCTGGTGAAAATATGGACCTATGTATTAAGGCATATATGATGAAATACATATTGCATCAATGTCTTATTGAATTATATAAAGTACTACTGAAAAATATTGTTCTTGTTAATGGTATAGTTAGTTTGACCAAACTTACTGATAATTTTATCATTTGTTCTAAAGAAACCTATCATGATATGTTTCAAATATCAACCAAATTTTTTATACATCGGTCTAATGTCTCTGTATATCGACCAACATTTTTGCATCATGTAAAAAGGTTGTGTGACCCTCAAGTTGTGAATAATTGATTTGGAGTAAGATTTGATTTTGGCTTATGTGCTATGTTTCCATTCTTGTTTATTTCTTTGTGATTTAGGTTGACTTTCATGACACTGGTAAAGGTCCCCGGGTTCCTTCGAGGACTGATTATTTTGGTTTTACAATGGCTGCACTGAATGAGAATGGGAGTGTGTTTGCAAATCTATGTAAGGGCGATCAAAACATGAGCACTCTGATGTATTGCCCGTTTAATAGCTGGGAAAACAATAGCGAGGTGAGCTTAGTTCGGGTTGATAACATCTCTAGAAAAATAGTAATATACTGAATAACATTTACGCTGATTTTTGCTTTTATTTTGAAGTGAATTCTGCGTAGGTTTTAGTGTATACTGACTATTGAAAGACTTGTGTTATTTAGTGGTCTATGCGGTTTGAATCAGAAGAAGTGAAAGTTGTGGCTCTTGGTACTGGTTGGGTAGCTGCTATTACCAGTCTTAATTATCTTCGCATCTTCACTGGGGGAGGCCTGCAGGTTTGTGAGATTTCCGTCAATATATCTTGTAATGGTTGTTATATAGTCGTAATGACAATTTATTTAGAATTTAATCATTTCCGCTTCTACAACCTATGTGGTCATATAAACTTTTTTCGAAATCTTATTTACAGACATTGCCTTTTATTGTTATAAATAACAATAACTTGTGTTAGCTTATGACTTTTGGATGGAATGTATTTGATTTGATTTTTTTTTTCGAAGTGTAAGCTGGGGTTAAGACAGACCCCAACCAGCTACATATCACACCAAAACAATTACAACCTATTATAGTACTTCCCTTTTGTATCATCCTCCACTAGGGTACGCAGGCCGAGAGTGAATGCTACTAGGGTAGTGAACTATCTCACCCATTACATCATGTGAATCAGAAATAAAGAAACTACAAGAGTGTAGAAATAAATAAGAGGAGAAAGTTTATTCACTCTTAAGTTGATTAATTAGATTACATCTTAGACTCCCTTTATATAATAGGGGATCTTTAAACTACTTTTATTCTTACTCAATGTGGGACTAAACTAGTATATGTGTAGATGCACACATATACTCCAACACTCCCCCTCACGTTGATACAAACACAATATGTTTGTATTAAGGTGGATAACAATAAAAAAGTAAAATAGATAATCCCTCATAAGGATACAATTACTCCCTCACTTATAATGAAAATTAAGGCTCCCCCTAAAACTGATAAAACTTCTTCTAGACAATCCTTTTGCAGCATCATAAACACTTCAAAGCTTTACATATCCATTGTGAAATCGGTGGCATTTCGACTTACCATTTTTTTCACACGTACTTGTGAAATCGGCGGCACCAACCGACTTGCCATGCTTTCTCACTCAAGGGTAATGCAAATATCTTGAAGAGACACAAGGCAAAAAATCAGTCGAGGAAAAGGATCACTCGAGGTTATATAAAAAAGTGATAATCACTCGAGGAAAGAGAAAATTACTCTAGAAAGAGATAATAAAACTCGAAGAAGGGGTAATCGCTTGAGGATAGAGAAATTCACTCGAGGAAGAGGAAATCATAACCGTGGTGGAAGGAATTGAACATCTTCACCCGATTCAAGGAAATAAATTACATTTCGCGATAGGAAACATTAGAGAAGATCTAAGATAATCACTAGAGGAAAAAAGAATCACTTTAGGAAAGAATCATTCGAGAAAAGAAACAAAAATCTTATGATTGAGGTGGAATGTAGTGTAACATCTTCATCCGATCCAATGAAGAGAAAATCGCATCTCGCGACATGAATCAAAAGAAAAGATAAATTGCATCCTGCGAGAGGAAAATAAACTTCAAACCGCATTGGCGATTAAAAGAAGAGATAAGAAGTAAATATAAACCTCGAATCGCAATAGCGATCAAACGAAGAGGTAAAAATCATAGTGAAAGAAAGAACAATCACTAGAGAAAGCAATAGAAATCGCTTGATAGACAAGAATCTTTAAAATAAAAAAGAATTTTCCAAGAGTAGAGAAGAAAGATATAAAAGTCGGGTATTCGTGGTCCATACTCGTAGTCCAAGTGAGTTGACCAATCAAAAGGGGCACATAGTCAATAAATGGGAATCACGGCTTCAAATATCACACGTATTCAAACACCACATGTGCACAAAACCACCACCGAACGTAAGATGCTCCACAACAAAGTATAACCCAAATATCATATTCATTACTCTCAGCCTCACTGCTGAGTTGCCTTGCAACAAAAGACAACTCAATTGGAAACCTCTTCCAAGCATAAACTAACTGTACTTCATCTTCGTGAAGAACATAAGGCAGACCTGGGTTTACTTGAAAAATCATGAACCGAAAAACATGCAAATGTTCTTTATTCAACATAAATTTGAATTGGAAAGATTGCAAATATACCGTGAGTTAAAGTCGAGATTTTCTTCTTTCTTCACAGTTAATATGAAACCATCAAAAATAAATCTTTCCTCAACTTTGATTTAAACAACGAAACCGGCAGGGATGAAGCAATAAAAACCTCCTCAACAAAGAGTGGTTATGAGCATTATTACTGGATCCACAATTAAACTCAGACAAAGAATTTTGGATGAAGAAGCCTTATATATCGCATGTGCAAAACTGATTAATCCAGCAACAACTCAATCTAAAACCAACAACAACTCATGCCAATAAATCAATTGTGGGTTTTTCTAAAAGAAATACCAACAGAAGCCAAGCAACGTTTCTTCCGTCTCCACCATCAGCTATGAAAAAGCCAAACATGAAACACCTCCTTCAAACATCGAAGAGATCCAACAAAGATCACTTTAATCGCAAAAGACAACTTCAGGTCTGATAAATAAATACACACCATGGGACTGCCAATTGCAGCTGAAATCTTAAGACTTTTGTAATGAGATTTGTGCAGAAAATTGAAGAAGTCTGGAAAAGCTTGAAGAAGTAGTAGAAGTTTTAGAGGTTCGAGAAACCCTAATATTACTTAAGAGAAAGATGAATTTACTGTATGAATTGTGAAATAAAGAAATTCACAATTCATGGATATTACCGTATTCACCACGCGAGGTGCTCAATAGCATAAATAAACTTCAAAAGAATGTATCATATCTTGACCTGGTCAATCTTAATCAGAACCGTAGTGCACAACTGAATTGCTGATCCAAAAACACCAAAACAGAGAAACACCATGTTCCTGAGGCAAGAGCAATCTGCCAAAAGGGGAAGAAGGCAAAAATAAAAGAATACCGGATGTGTATTCCAATAATCAGGTAACGGCAACTGCCGCCGCCGGCGAAGCGAGGAATTGTTACATTGTCTTCTAGAACGCGACCGCTTCGATACCATGTAGAAATTAATAAGAGAAAAAGTGTTGGCTTACTTATACTGATAGCAGATCTTGAACTCTTTAAGCTGATTGAGCTTCCCAAAAATGGCAGTAAAAATATCTAAACACTCCCATGGTGGGGCCTTTTTCGGCTGAAGATACTCATTCAAGTTCAATGAACTAGTAACAATCCATTACTTGCAAAAGCCTTTGTTTGCTATGTGATGCAGGCCTCTATCAATGGGCCATTAACTGATGATACTCCAACAATCTGTCCTCTACTCCATAACCATAAACTGGCCTTGGTGATCTCTAAGCAACCCACCATAGCCTCCATGAGCTTTCCCTGCAACACTTATAAACTGGCCTTGATTTGATGCATAAAAATGGACTTTTAAAGCCTATAAGCTTAATCATAAAAGTTACAAGTTAATAACATAAAATGACTAGGTCATTGGTTTGGTTTTGCATTTCCTTTTTAGAAGTATTAACCAAACTACAGTACTCCATAAGTTGAATGTTTTCTACTCAAAGTTCTGTTCAATAATAATTTTGCTATATGTGTGAAGTATTTCTAGTGTTATCATTGGATAATCATGACTCTGAGCTTGTTGGGTTATGCTTCATATGACTGCAGAAGTATATTCTCTCTATTGATGGACCAGTAGTTACTGCGGCAGGCCTTAAAGATGAACTGGCCATTGTCACCCATGCTTCTCACTCTCTTCCCACAAATGATCAGGTATCATTCGAACCTTTTACCTATTGTTTTCTTTGTTCTTGTAGCTTTACGTTCAAGAATTCTCGATGCATTAACAATGGGGTTTTTCAGCCTTTACAAGTTGACACTAGATCTGCAACATCAAAATGAGAATGTCAATCGTTGATAATTTACGAGTGCAATTGGTTATATTTTTTTATTATCGTAAACAATTTCCCATTAGAAAACGTGGACGCAAAATTGTCAAAAATTACTTTTTCCATTATCTGATTTTAACTTCATTCATAAGATTATTTTGCTTAACATGCAGATGCTTGAGTTTGAAGTGTTCAACATTTCTAATAAAACCCAGACCCTCAGAGGTCATCTTCCATTGACTCCTGGTTCAAATCTATCGTGGTTTGGATTCAGCGAGGAAGGCCAACTTAGTTCATATGATTCTAAGGTCCGCTTTACTTTATGTAATTACATTACTATTATCTTACTGACCTTTGCAAAACCAGTATTAACTTATGCTAAAAATTTCTATAGGGAGTGCTGAGAGTGTTCAGTAACGAATTCGGAGGAAAATGGCTTCCACTCTTCAGGTCATACTTTCTTATTTGATCACGAAATTTATATTTTTTGACACGGGATAGTCCTATTTGTGATATAATTGCTCATTCTCTAAACGGTACAAATCCAGTGCTAACAAAGAGAAGTCCGACGAGCGATATTGGGCAGTTGGATTGGACGCAAGCAAGTTATTCTGTGTTGTTTGCAAGTCTCCTGATGCATTCCCGTTGGTAATATTTTTAATATTGCAGTTTCTTGCTGCTTTAGTTTTTCAAATTTCAAGCTTTTGACATTTTGTTTCATTTTGTTTCTCCCTTCTACTATGTTTTTCAGGTATCACCCAAGCCAATTCTTACAATACTAACTCTTTCATTTCCTCTGGCATCATCTGATCTGGGAGCAGACAAACTTGAAAATGAGTTCATATTAAGCAACCTACATCTTTCACAGGTTTGTCCTTGATCGTTTGAACGCTGAAGTGTCTGCTGTAGACCATAATGAATGCGAACATGCATGTGTGAGTGTGTGTGGGGAGGAGGCAGATTGGCAGGGGTAGTGTGTTTCTCATATACATCTTATGAGGGGTCTATTTTTCATCCAAACGTCTCTTTAATTGTAAATGTAGGAGGAAAAAAAACCTTAGAAGTGTTCTATATCCGCAAATACAAATTTTACTATTCTTACAACTTGAGATTGGTGTGATCTTCTTAGCTATCAAAAGTGAGAGCAAAAGAGGTCAGCACTTGGAATGATGTCCAGCTCCTATTTTATAAGTATAGACTATAGAGTCCATTGGAGATGGGTTTTTCCCTGTTAGCAATTATAAGAAATATAGGGCACACTTGAGAGCATATTTACTGACCATTTGAAGATACTATAGTTGTTGAGATATCCCCGTGTTATATAAAGAGCAGTAAAGCTTATAATAATAAAAATCTTGGAATATCAATATTTTTCTCCCCTTATTATTTTTATATGGTATAAGAGCCTATTCGATCTTGTAGACGACTTAAGGGTTTTACGCTTCCACCACCGATGGCTTTTGTCGTCGTCGGACAACTAAAGTATGTTGTTTTTTCTATTCTTTTTTACTTCTTTCATCGCGCGGTTTGAGGTCTATATTCCTATTATTAGATGTGATCTTTTCTATCATATTCTGTTGTAAGCTGCGATTTCTTCTGTGGATCAGGTGAAGATGTTCAATTCCTTTTGTAATGGTCATCTCTCCTTGAGTGATTTTTTCTTCGAGTGCTTCTCTATTCCTCGAGTGATTATCTATTATTTGAGTATTTTTTTTTTCTTTTTATCTCTCGAGAGATCATTTATACTTCTAGTGATCCTCTCTTTTACGGTCTTTTCATTTTAACCTGAGTGTCTATATTTTCTCAATATTTATTCAAGATATTCATATTATCCTTACGTGAGAAAATAGGCAAGTCGGTAGCTACCGCCGATTTCACAACTTTTGGTTACCAAACCACGTGTGGGAAAAATGGCAAGTCGGATATTACTGCCACCGATTTCATGGGTGATGTGTGAAGTTTTGAAATGTTTATGCTGCTGTAAAAGGAATACTGGAAGAAGGTTTATCAGGGGGAGCTTCAATTTTATTAGTGAGGGAGTGAGTACATCTTTATGAGAGACTATCTATTTGTTCTCTTATTGTCATCCACCTTGATATTTGCATGTTCGTATCAACGTGAGGGGGAGTGTTGGAGTATACAGTGTGTTAGAAATAAGAAAAAGAGGAAAATATTGATATTCCAAGATTCTTATTATTACAAGCTTTACTGCTCTTTATATAATAGGGGGCCACTAAACTACTTCTATTACTAACCAATGTGGGACTGAATGAGGAGTATATGTGTAGACACACTATATACTCCAATAATAGTAACTAATAAAATTAAGTACATAGCAACTTTTGCTTTTGTCGAGAAAATAGAATCTCCTTGTTCATTTGCTGCATATATATTAAAGCCTTGGACATTTCAACTTGTAGACTCAAAAACGTATTGAAGAAATGTCTGCTGTTGGTAAGGACACTACTTTGATAGATGACGAGGCTTTCTCTATGGAAATGTCTCTTGACAGATGCATTTTGAGGCTTATTGCTGGCTGCTGCAATGGTAAGAGCTGTAAACTTTATATTTAAGATTACATGATAACGATTGAGTGTTACTCATGCCTTATTATGATAATTTAATATGACAATTGCAGCTGATAAGCTTGTGAGAGCTACTGAACTCGTCAGACTTTTATCACTAGAGAAATCAGTTAAAGGCGCAATAAAGCTTGTTACTGGCTTGAAGCTTCCAGTATTGGCCGAACGGTTCAATACAATTCTGGAGGTAACCTCCAATAAAGATCTCACTTACATTGTCATAACACTTTCTTAATTTCTTAAATTGTTTCCACTTGTTTCCAAACTACTGAGCCCTGAATCAACTAGGGATCTGAATTCACCGAATTGAAAACCATACTGTGTTTATTTTTATTTTAACATGTTTTGTGGGTGAAATAAGTTTCCGTGCCTATAGTTTTGCCTTTACATATTGTTCATGTCAATATATACCATCATTCTCTACGGACTTAGTTGTAGATGTTTCTTTTATGTTTCCCTAAGAGTAGATTGCTGATATTCCTTTTAACTGATTTTTTTTATGTTCTTAACTCGGACATTTAACTGTCTCGTCCATTCTATATTTCAAATGATTCTCTAATTTCTGAATCAGCCCAACTAACTGAACTTACCTTAGGCCACATTGTTCCATTTTGTGAAACCAACTATCATTAACGAAAAGAAACGATATCAACATGCAGTTTTAGTGAGTTCCATCACCCGCTAACACTCGTTTATTGATATTAACATTTTTCATGTTTTTTCTCTTCAGATATTTGGCTTATGGTTGCTTACATTATACTACTTGCTTACAGGAAAGGTTACTCAATGAAACCATGGAGGCAATGCAATGTTCAAATTCAACCTCCAATGCAATTCTCACAAATGGCGTTGAAAGACACCATGGGTTAACAGTATCTGAAAACGAAATATCAGAGCCTGCACACATATTAAATCCACCGAAGCTGCTTTCACCTCATTTTGCAAAACAAGATCAAGCAGAAGCGAAAAAAGGAGGAGAAAAGGTTCAACTAAAGACAACTGCACTCGAGGCGAGCCTCAAGGTTGAAGCTAATAAGGTAGACCATGCAAGCATACCATTTTTAAAGACATCTAACAATGAGGTTAAGGCTAATTCTTCTCTGGTAAACTGTACGAATAAAACTGCGGATAATGGGATCAGAAAGGAGAGTGCAAACCCATTCCAGTCTCATCGTCCAACCAACCCCTTTGCGAAAACATCCAACAACCAGGAGAAATCATCTATTTTTGATTCTTTCAAGAAGGCCAACAATGGGGACACAAAATAAGGGAGCAAAAATGTATCTTCTCATTTAAAAAACAAAGACGAAAAAGTAATCTACAGAAAGGAGATGTAGAAGACGTTTCCTTCTTCCAGTTTTGTTGGAGTTTTCTTAAATGTGTCTAGACACGTGAAAGACATTTCTCGCGGATAGGTACCACACTATGTTAATGAAACACGAGTATGAGTATATTATTTGTATCTTCATGGTACCGTATTTGTAATGTAGGAAGTAAATGAGAAATAACTTAAGTTTTTATTTACTTATCTCCTTTACCTCTTTGCATCTTGTACATATATTGGTCTGTAACATTCCAACTTTTGACATGGTTGTTAATCTGTTGCTTACAGTGGCTACATCGCGAAATAATACAAGATAATGTGTTACCAGTAGTCCATGCAAGAGCACGATCCGCCTTTAAAATGATGGTAGCGGTTTGAATCCCTAACGATTATATCACGGTTATAAATCTCAGATAGATACTTCATTGTAGAATGACAATCACTGCAAACACGGAGATTTTTCACCACACGGATGGTTGTTCTAGAACTGGTGCTAATGAAACCAAAGGCAACTGCCAACCTTTCACTATGATGATTCAGTGAAGTCTGCTTCACTTCTTCATCATCGATATCTAACAAAACCTGTTCTGTATCAGGTTTGTACCCTGCACGTTTTAGTCTTTCTCCCATTTCGTCTAGCATTTCGTAGATCTTGTTCTTCAGAGAATGAGTCGCATCTCCCGCAATAAACTCATGAACAATCCCATCCACTTCAATCGAACTGCAACCCGGTATTTTACTTATCCGTCTTTCCAACATAATTTTCCTCACTTTATGAACTCTGTCCCATTTTTCGTTTAAAGCATATAAGTTTGATAACATCACATAGTTTTCATGATCATTTGGTGATAGTTCAATAAGCCGATTCCCAGCTTTCTCCCCAACTTGGAGATTTTTGTGGATCTTACAAGCATTTAATAAAGCCCTCCACATGACTGCATCAGGTTTCATCGGCATTGTTTCGATGATTTCCTCTGCTTTATCAAACAATCCAGCTCGGCCAAACAAATCAACCATACACCCGTAATGTCCAATATCTGGTTCAATCCTGTAACTATAAACCATCTTCTCAAAATACCTAACACCATCATCTACAAGACCTCCATGACTACAAGCATTCAAAACACAAGATAAGGTGATCTTATCGGGCAAAACACCTGCCGTTTCCATCTTCGAGAACATCTCTATTGCCTTCACACTTTGTCCGTTTCCTGCCAACCCTCCGATCATCGCATTCCAAGTATCCACACTCTTACGACTCTGACAAAATGCTTGAACTGCACCTTCTAAACACCCACACTTTGCATACATATTAACAAGGGCCGAACCCAGATTCTCATCGAGCTCCACGCCGTTCTTGTCGATATAAGCATGAACCCACCTTCCCTGAGCAAGTGCGCCCATTTGCGCACATGCTGACAAGACACTAATCAATGTTACCCGGTCGGGGCGCTCCCCTTTCTCTTGCATATCTCGAAAAACCCACATAGCCTTCTCGAAATCACTCACATTCACATAAAAAGCAATCATAGTATTCCAAGAAACAACATCTCTTTGAGGCATCTCATCAAATATTTCGCAAAGCGATTTACTGTCTCTGTTATTGGCATAACCCTTTAGCAAACTATTCCAAGTAACAACGTTCAATTCGGTAGTGGTATCGAATATCTTCCGAGCATCAGAAATCCATCCTAAAAGCGCATAAAGATGGACTAATTTGCTCCTAATAAAACTACTAAACTCAAACCCATTCTTGATAACTTGACAATGTAGCTGTTTCCCAAACTGGGGAGCTGGTAATTGTGTGCACCCTTTGAGGAGAATAGTAAACGTGAAGTGATCAGGTTTTACGGATTTGGATAACATTTGGTTATATATGAGAAAGGCTTCGAGTGGGTTTTGTTTATTGAGGTTTCCTCTCATAAGAATGTTCCATATAAAGGGGTAAGGTTGTTGGACCGAGTGGAGAATTTTCTGAGCATAGTTTAGGTTTCCGTGGTCAGAGATTGCGTAGAACTCGGCGAGGCGAGCCGCGGAGTAGGTGTGGTTGATTTGGGAGGATTTGATCATTAAGGCATGGACTTGGTTAGCTTCTTGGATGTGGTTACATTGGAGTAGGAGTGAAATGTTTGGTTTTTTTGAAATGGTTTTGGTGGGAGAATGATAACAAACTTGGGTTACTGATACTGCTGAATTCATGAGTACAAATGAGGAGAGGGAAAAAAGCTTAGAGCATCCACAGCAGTCAAGAGGGTGGATTGGATGAATTTGAAGGTGAATCCAATCCACCTCAATCCACCCCACAACAGTTTGAAATCCACCCCAAGGTGAATTCACCCCAGCGCAGTTCTGAACCGTGCGCTTGAAATGGACGTCCCAGATGCATCCACGTGTTTCAATATGAGCCATCAAAATCCCAACGCACTTCTAAACCGCGCGGCAAGCTTGGTTTATATATATACGCGCAGTTCTGAAGTGCGCTTAATGGGAGCCGTTGGATGGGAGCCACGTGTTTTAATCTTAAATGTTATGTGTTGCCGCGCACTTCTGAACCGCCCGTTATGGCTACGCGCAATTCAGAACCTCCCGGCGTGAAATCACCCTCAATCCACCCTCATCAGGGTGGATTTTGGATGGATTTTTCTCTTGCCACGTCACCGATTCACCTAGCTGCTGAGAGACAATTTGGGTGGAAAAGATGGTGGATTTGAAAATCCACTCGCCACGTCAGGGTGTACCTAGCTGCTGTGGGTGCTCTTAGCTTACTCCAGAGTATATGCATTTCAACTTGTTTTCTAAATAGACGTCTAAGCTTTAGGCGTCCGATTGTTTTTATTTTTTATTTTATTTTATTGGGTCTTAGCCTCAGCCTCAACTTTAGGAACCCAAATGATTTTTTTAAATTATTTTTCATACAACTAAACAGACCCCAACACTAAAACGCATGCGTTTCAAAAATTAATTTAGTAAGAGCATCTTCTAAATTGACTCACAACCTTGGTTGAAAAATAGCCAAATCCAAGGTAGTGAGACTCTATTTCTTCCAACAGTACCTGACTTGGATTTTTTAACAGGCGCTCAAGTGTTGGGCGCCTGTTTCATTTTTTATTTTTTAAAATAAAATTGGACGCTCAAGTCTTAGGCGCACGATTTGAATTTTTGTACAAAAAAATACTTAGGCGCCTGTTTGAACAGGCACCCAACACTTGGGCGCCCAATTGCGAACTTAAAAAGCAAGACTCAGCCTTGCATTTTGAGACTCAAAACCAAGGTAGTGAGGCACTATTGGATCACGAAAATCCTAGGTGGCACCTATAAATTCAAGGTAGTGAGGCACTTTAGGAGATGTTCTGTTGAAGCAAACTCAACCTCAATAACTTTGATTTTGGTGTTTTCCAAAATCCAATCAAGTGACTTTAGGAAATGCTTTTAAACCATCTCCAACATTGCTTGGAGTTTGCTTAAACGACACTTAAAGCTCTAGTTTGTCAGATTTTTCACTCCAACAATGCTCGGAGTTGGATTTTTTTTCGTTCAATTTCCATTGGAGCGCTAATAGTTGATTGACACGCTTAATTGCTATGCTAACCAACACTTTAGAGTGGTTTTCACGCAGTTTATGTAGGGAAATATCGTTCGGGCATAATAACAGTTATGAATCTAATTATGTTTAAAAAAAAACATTGTTGGAGCATTTGAGTTGGTGCTATGTAATTCAAGTTCCCAGTCCCAACCAAATTTGGTCGCATAAAGAGTAATAGTCTCATCTTGTTTAACGTGTTACTTTTCTTGAAAATAGTTTTCTCCATTACACGGTAAAGATGTAAAAATATACCAAAATAAACCTATTTATATAACGAGGAAGTAAATACCATATGTGCTTTGTCCAAATCTTAAACGAGCTTCAATTTCTCGAAAGGAGCTTATAGCTCACAAGCAATCGGGCACATGCCATCGCGTATGCCTACAGTTACTTGAAAATTGGTTATCTATGTTGGCCAATTATAAAGTATTTTAAGTGCTCACCAAAATGTTAAGAGTAGAGGTGATATTTAGGGGATTACATTTAGGTTATATATTAATTTTTTCGATATTTTAACGTAATTATTATCTTATATATATGTTGTTTGTCATAGTGCTTAAGGCATAGGTATTTAGTTCAATGTTTAGAGTTATATTTTGGGCCTTTTTAGGATAGAATATTGATGCTGCGTTCAACACCTCTTTTTAGGCGCGCCTCCTCTAACGTACTTTGCATGCTTACTAACTTATTTTTCTCTCTCTACTAATGTCAGTTTATGTGAGCTTTTGTTAATTTTTATTTTATTTATTGATAAACCATATATTACTTAAACAACGTACACTACATAAGTGGATTTATCTCTCGCGAGGGCCGCCTGAAGCTACCCGGGGGAGAGCCACACCAAGTCATACAAAAGTTGTCATCCATGGGCCTAGTGGCAATCGCATGGGAAACTGAGTTTGCACTACGCGGAGCATATTTATTATTTAATACAAATATTGACAAAATTACAGAAAAGAGCCAGACAGTCCTGTAGGATTGCTTTGGTCGTCCAAGACACTGCTACATATCCATTCTCACAAAATGGCTTATCGCTTCAACATCAGTTTCAATGATCACCCGCTGTACACCTCGTTCCCTGGCCCAGAGAATGCTGGCTAGCACTGTTAATGTTTTCCTCTCTTCAATCGTCGCAAATCTGCAGGTAGAAGCTCAGGCTACACCAAAAGCATTAAGATTATCTCGGATGACTAAACCAATACAATTAGATAATTTATCTTTACAGAAGGAGGCATCAACGTTAATTTTTCCCAGCCAACGAGAGGGATACTCCAAGGGACCTTGATAGAAGACCGTTCAAAACGAGTAGTCGGTGCATTAAAAATAATTTTATTGATGGCAGAAGAAATACATGCAGGGTTTTATATTTTATTTTGAAAACAAGTTCACAGCGCATTCTATAGGCCAGTCTGGCGGCGGGGAGATCCACTAGGTAATCCATTCTTTAACGAAGAGATGGGAAAAATGATGGAGTAAGCCTCCGATAGACGTGCTGAACTAAACTGCCTGCGTGAAGGGACAATCAAGGAGGATATGATGCAGGGTTTCCGAGGGGGCCTCGCATAAGGGGCAAGAGGAATCTAAAAGGGCCAAACGTTCTGTAATCTTGGCTCTACATGGGACCATATCTCGGAGACACTTCCATGCGAATAACTGCGCCCTGGGAGTGGCTTTATTATGCCACAGTTTAAGCAAGAGGTGTGGGGGCCAATCCAGGTCCTCCATCAAGGATCCCATCATGAGTGCACGATAAGACAATTTAATAGAAAATTTTCCATCTTTAGAAGTGCCCCATTTAAGTTCATCAGAACCACCCAACCAGGGGAGAAAAATGCGGGATATAAGGTCAACCGAGTCATCATCACACCATTGCTGGAGTTCCCCGATACGCCAAGACTGCTGCAGGGGGTCAATAAAGTGACTTACCAATTGGGCCCCCATATCCGCCTGGATGCCCGCCTGAGGGGTTGGCTTCCTCCCAACGGCCAAGGAAAGTCAAAAGTTGTACCATAAATTAATAAAGGTCCTGGAGCGAACTGCCAACAGGAATTGGCCTGGACCGTACTGATCGCGGACTGAACACTCCGCCACGTCTAAGAGGCATCAACTCTCTTTTTGGCCTGGAGAATGCCACACTCAGGGAAGTATTTAACTTTCAGGACCTGACTTAACAACTCATTTGGATTCTGATGAAGACGCCAGACAAGTTTAAACAAGTGGGCTTTGTTCGTGGCCCCCGCCTCGCGAATACCCAGGCCCCCCTCCCGTTTAATTAGGCCGGGAAACTTTCTGCCATTTCTTTAGGTACAAAGGTTTCCCCTTATCCTCCTGTTTGCCCCACTAGAAGTCGCGTTGGAGGCCATTAATGTTCTTACACGTAGCTTGTGGGAGGGCAAAATAGGACATCTAATACGTAGGGATCACCGAGGTGACGAATTTAATAAGGAAGGTTCGACCGGTCTGGGACAGAAGCTTACCCCACCAAGACTGTAATCGATTAGATATCCTCTCTTCAATACGTTGAAACGTCTAAGCTTTGGAGCGGTTAAAAAATAGATTGGTCCCAAGATGTTGTTCACCAGGCAGCATGACCTTGAAATTAAAGAGGCGCGCAATGAGGCGACCGAGTCTACAAGGAAGGTTCTTACTAAAGAAAATGCCTGATTTGGCCAATTTGAGTTGTTGTTCAGTCGTTGCACAGAAACTATTAGGAATAGTTTTTATCTCATGAGCTTCCACAAGGTCGGCGCGGTAGAAAAGGAGGCAGTTGCCAGCAAATAATATATAGGAGACGGGGGGGGGGGGGGATACTCTCCGAGATGCTTTGATACCATGAATCTAATGGGCCAACTCCTTCACCTGCAACGCTCACAAAAGACCTTCCATCAGGATAATAAAGAGGAAGGGGGAGAGAGGGTTCCCCTGCTGGAGGCCTCTGGTAGGGGTAAGAAAACTATAGGAGGATCCATTGAGGAGGACAGAATAGCTAACCGTAGAAATATACTATTCAATCCAGTGAGACCATCTATCATCGAAGCCAAGTGTTGCCATGGTTTGGTGCAATGTACTACGGTCGTAAACTTTAAACATATCCAGTTTAATTCCCATAAGGCTGGAACGACCTTTCTTTCGCTTTATTGTATGAATAAGTTCGTGTGCCACTAACACATTATCAAAGATTTGACGTCCATTGACAAAGGCCCCCTAGAACAGAGAAATAAGACTATCATAAAGAGGTTTAAAACGGGTAGAAAGGATCTTGGAAATAATCTTATAAGTCACATTACACAAGCTGATCGGGCAAAAATCACTGAGATGTGCCTTAGAAACGTTCTTCGAGATCACCACAACATGCGTAGTATTGATGTGTTTGTGCATGAATCCCGAGGTGAAGAAATTAGTGACCAAATTACAGATATATGGGACTACAACATCCCAAGATTTTTGGAAGAAAACCGCAGGGAAACTGTTTGGACCAGGAGCTTTATGAGGGCCAATATTGTTGAGGGTCATCCGAATCTCCTCCGGAGTTACCTACGCCAGAAAAGCTTGGTTGTCCTCCAACGTAATACACAGCCTAAAATTGGCAAGGAATTCTGGGATGCCAGTCTAGTCAGAAGTTTCATAATTACGAGTCATGTCCCTCAAGAAGATCTACCTGATCTCCGTAGCCTCTGAACTCCAGACGGCATTCTCATTTTTAAGCCAATCAATGAAATTCTTCTTCCGCTGAGAAAGGGTTTGCATATGGGAGAACTTGGTATTCCGATCCCCTTCCAAAAATCATTGAACACGATATTTTTAACGCCAGTACATCTCTTCCCTAAATTGGAGCTCTTCCTTTGTCACGCCCCAAAATTCACTTTCTGATAAAAATCATAAAGCAAATCCTAAAGCCTAACAAGTTGGGTATCCCACGAATGAAACCCCATATATGTAATATATTTCTAAAGAAATTAACTACATCTACTTATACCAAAGCAATGCAGTGAAAATAACTAAATTATTGAATAAAATGAATAAAGTTCTCAACAAAATTTACTAACGATTAAATAGATTACGACAATGAAATCTAAAATAAATATCATAAATACCTTAACAACTCAGCTAGCGATCCAATAGATCTCCAAAGAATTCTGATATGATCACTCAAGCCTCACTACCTAAAACTATTGTGCTCAGTCTCTTGTGAAAAAATATAGCACACAAGGCGTCAGCAAGGACAATTATTACCGGTCACTGAACATGACAGACCGAGATAATAAAGAGATACTAATGTCATATAATATTTTACCTATATGTATAAATGATGCAATGCTTACTGAGGAGATGAGGTTCAATTATTAATGTTGTTTTTAAGCGTCGGCGCCAACTGGTATTATAAAGTAGTTATAGTGTGTTATTAGATGTGGGGGATAACAAATAGATGATGTACATAAGGCCATTTTTAATTCAGTGGGACCACACTCTCATACCCTTTTGTCCTCAATAGAAGCGTATCCCTTATTGTTAAGCCAGGGATTGGCGGATTCCTTTTTATTGTGCTAGGAATTAGTGGGGAAAATCACCGGATCAAGGTGGTCAAAAAGTTTTAACCTACAGGTCTAAAGCTTGATTTATTTTTACTTTTAGGGATCTGAGCCCACAGGATGCTCACGTAGCATGCAGCCAAAAAGTAACAGGGAAAGAGTCTTAGGGGCTTGCAACCCTAGAACACTGATAAACAGTTGCCGAATATTTTATTTAGGGAATCAAGCTCAAGGACCCTGACATCATAGCCCTACCGTGTACATGACTCTAAGTTCTCCTATGCATTAATGATTTAAGAGACCGACACTCAATCAAAATAATCTATCTATCCTTGCTCTATAGGCAACGAGACTATATCATATGATTGGCGATCTTATGCTCAACGACCTTTCTACCCTCACAAGAATAAGAGTGGGGACTCTGTCGGCAATTTTATACTATGACTATCAATGATCTTTCTACCTTAAGTTAATAAAGGTTATACCAATTAAATTCCTATAATTGTAGGTAAGTTTAAGCCGTGATATAACCTAAACACATCTTATAATCAAACTAGGAACTCCAGGTTAAGATGCTAAGTGATTATACTCACCTACCTAAAAACTAGTAGTGATATTCAAAGCTAGGAGTTCTGTGTTATATCAAAACACGAGCCCAACTCCTTACAGTAGTGTAGTACACCCCTTACATAAGCTTATATCATCAAAATATGTATTAAAAGCATGGTGATCATTTGTTAATTAGTATGCAAAAGAGGTTGTTTTAAAAAGAGAAATGCATAATATAACATTATAACCCCATTATAATATGTCTAAGTTATGTTACTCTTACATGCATAAGATTCAAACCTTAATCTTATACAACCTCCTAGACCCACTTTAAAATCATTCAATAGATTGTATTATACTTTAAATATGATCTATAACTAGTTAGTAAAACATGAATATCTAATGTCATAGATGGAATTAGGTAAATCTCTACCAATTATGCGAAATAACGATTAAACTAGCATGGCATGTTGCTAATATCCTGACTTATATCTAACCATTATATCGAAACATCATACAATGCTCAGGAATAATTATACTTGCCTCGATAATAGAGTTTGAACAACGATTATGCGATAAGGAATACTCTGAGAAACTTTACAAGAATCCAGTATTATCATGTTCTTCCCTCCTCTTGATTTAGGGCAGGAGTAAGATGGGTTTAAAGTTTGTTTCCCTCTCTAGAATACTTGCTAAATTTTTATGAGAAGAGATGGATTTAAGGCTGTTTCTCTCTCTAGAATACTTGCTGAAAATTAAAGAGAAGAGATGGGTTTAAGGCTCTTTCTCTCTCTAGAATACTTGCTAAAAATTAAAGAGAAGAGATGGGTTTACGGCTGTTTCTCTCTTTAGGATACTTGCTTGATGGCTGGAAATTGAAGAAGAGTTATTGTTTAAGGAGAATAAGGGATGAGGAGAGATTGGAGAAAGTGGAGAAGAATGAGGAGAAGCTGGGTTAGTTTTTGACTAAGCTCTACAACTATACTCAAAAGGATCAAGATAAGCTACAACTAGGAGCTATATAATAAATAACAACACTAATGCAAAGCACACTGACTAAAAGATCAAACAAAGAGAAAAAAAAGAAGAAGCAGGGCGCTATATTCTACCCTCCTAAAAGAAATTTGGCGCACTTGACTCTGCAAGAGATACTCAAATCCTAGGCAGAACATTATACATACAGTAATAGGAAATTTCCTACAAATGCGGTCAAGCGAAGCTGAAGTACCTAAAGGCATAGACACATGCAACTAAGTCTATAACATAATTGGTTATAAACCCAATAAACACATGCAAATATATAAACTAAATGAATGCAAAGTACCAATATCAAATAAAACTCTAAGAGGAGTATGGAATACTAATAAAGTACATTTCACTACCGCCTTGTCTCCACTCCGATCACGCTGGACTGCAAATACTCTACCCTGAGCCTGACTCTGACCTCGATGCTGCTGATGATGATGAGCCTGACTCTGATAACGTTGTGTCTGACCCTACGGACGATGTCCCTGATCATGCTCATGAGATCGTTGCTGACTCTGCTGCCCATCTCTACGACGACAATGTCTAGCACGATGTCCATACCCTTCGCAAGTGAAGCAAGGACCTAAAATCTGAAACCCTTGGGCTGAAATAACGGTTATGGTCTCTGAGGACCTATCATCCCTGAAACGCTTCCTGTTATGCTCTTGAGCATCTTGGTGACCATGAATAACTGTTAAATTACCCACTTCCTTCCCCTCATTTGATCGCCTATGCTCCTTTATATTGACATTACTTTGATAACCCTGCTCAAACTCCTGAGCTCGTAAAACCAACTGCGCATAAGTCTGCCCAATAAAACCTCTACATCTAGTCCAAATAGGCAGAAGAAGACCCTCCATGAATTTTGCAACCTTAGACTCCTCATCAGCTACAACTGCTGGTGCATAACGAGACAACTCCATAAAACATGCCTCATACTGTGATACTATCAACTATTCCTGAGTTAGTTGATAGAACTCAATAGTCATCTGATGTCGAAAGCTCTATGGAAAGTACTGCTCAAGGAACTTAACCTTGAACTATGCCCAAGTTATCGATGGTGTCAACCCATGATTCCTCTCAGTCATCTCCTACTAATTTCAGACCCCGTTCTTCATGTGAAAAGTGGTACACTCCACCTTTTCTTCATCAGGACATCCCATGTTCTTGAAAATCTTCTCGACCTGCTTTATCCAATCCTCAGCAATCTTCGAATCATGAAGACCCTCAAAAGACTTTAACTTGTACCGCTACATCTCCTTCTACCATTTGTTACCAACTCCCTAATTGGCATTCTACTGCTGCATGAACATCTAAAATACCTACTGAAAATCACCCTGAGGAACCACAGCAGGAACAGGTGGCATAGAAATCTCATCCTGAGTAACCTCTGGAACATAATCTTGTCTTAAGTGAACTGAAGTCTCAGCGACAACCTTATTCACCGGCAATGCACCACGTCCCACACCATGACTCACACCACGTCCTCGATGGACATTGGTTCGTAAACCACGCGTTGCAGCCGGTATGCGAGGAACTGGCACTTGAGTACCGTGACGAGGAGTGCCACGACCTACAACAACATGGTTAGCAGCAACACGCCCATTACCTCGTCCTCTCACCATCAAGATAAGATAAAAGTAAAAATCATCAAACACGCAAAAAGAAAAAAATTGAGGAAATTGAGAAAAGTAGAAGAAAAATCAGCGAGTCCTACCCCAATATCTAAAATGTTAAAGGTGTGTACTCAAGTGAAGGATTGAACCTAGTGCTCTGATACCAAGTTTATCACACCCCAAAATTCACTTTCTGATAAAAATTATAAAGCAAATCCTAAAACATAACAAGTCGAGCATCCCACGGATGAAACCCCGCAAATGTAATATATTTCTAAAGAAACTAACTACATCTACTTGTACCAAAGCAATGCAGCGGAAATAACTCAATTATTGAATAAAATGAATAAAGTTCTCAAAAAAATTCACTAATGATAAAATAGATTGCGACAATGAAATCTAAAATAAATATCATAAATACCCTAACAACTCAGCTCAACGATGCAATAAAACTCCAAAAAATCCCAAAATGGTCACCCAAGCCTCATTACCCAAAACTACTATGCTTAGCCTCCTGTGAAAAAATATAGCGCACAAGGCGTCAGCAAGCACAATTATTACTGGTCACTGAACATGACAGACCGAGATAATAAAAAGATACTAATGTGATATAATATTTTACCTATATATATAAATGATGCAATGCTTACTTAGGAGATGAGGCTCAATTATTAATGTTGCTTTTAAGCGTCGGCGTAAACCGGTATTATAAAGTAATTATAATGTGTTATTAGATGTGGGGGATAACTAACAGACGATGTACATAGGGTCACTTTTAATCCGGTGGGACCACACTCTCGTACCCTTCTATCCTCAACAGAAGCGTATCCCTTATTGTCAAGCCAGGAATTGGCGGATTCCATTTTATTGAGCCAGGAATTAGCAAGGGAAATCATCAGATCAAGGTGGTAAAGGAGTTTCAACCTACAAGTCTAAAGCGTAATTTATTTTTACTTTTAGGGATCAGAGCCTACATGATGATAGCGCAGCATACAGCCGAGAAGTAACAGGGAAAGAGTTTTAGGGGCTTACAACCCTGGAACACTGATAAACAGTTATCGAATCATTTATTTACAGAATTGAACCCAAGGACCCTACTGTGTACATAACTCTAAGCTCTCCTATGCATTAATGATTTAAGAGACCGATACTCAATCAAAATAGTCTATATATTCTTGTTCTATAGGCAATGAGACTATATCATATGATTGACGATCTTATGCTCAACAACCTTTCTACCCTCAAAGAATAAGAGGGGGGACTCTGTCGACGATTTTATACTATGACTATCAATGATCTTTCTACCTTAAGTTAATAAAGATTATATCAATTAAAGTCCTATAATTGTAGGCAAGTTAAGCCGTAATATAACCTAAACACGTCTTATAATCAAACTAGGAAGTCCAGGTTAAGATGCTAAGTGATTATACTCACCGGCCTAAACACTAGTAGTGATATTCAAAGCTAGGAGTTCCGTATTATATCAAAACATGAACCCAACTCCTTACAGTAGTGTACTACAACCCTTATATAAGCTTATATGCATCAAAATATGTATTAAAAGCATGGTGATGATTTATTAATTAGTATGCAAAAGAGGTTGTTTTAAAAAGAGAAATGTATAATATAACACTATAACCCCATTATAATATGTCTAAGTTATGTTACTGTTACATGCATGAGATTCAGACCTTAATCTTATACAACCTCCTGGACCCACTTCAAAATCATTCAACAGATTGCATTATACTTTAAATATGATCTATAACTAGTTAGTAAAACATGAATATCTAATGTCATAGATGGAATTAGGTAAATCTCTACCAATTATGCGAAATAACGATTAAACTAGCATGGCATGTTGCTAATATCCTGACTTATATCTAACCATTATATCGAAACATCATACAATGCTCAGGAATAATTATACTTGCCTCGATAATAGAGTTTGAACAACGTTATGCGATAAGGAATACTCTGAGAAACTTTACAAGAATCCAGTATTATCATGTTCTTCCCTCCTCTTGATTTAGGGCAGGAGTAAGATGGGTTTAAAGTTTGTTGGTGTTTATCTCTAGAATACTGTATATTTTAATGAGATAGAGATGGGTTTAAGTGTTTCTCTCTCTAGAATAACTGGCTAAAAATAAGAGAAGAGGATGTTTAAGGCTATTCTTCTCAGCAATCTTGCTTGACGGAGTGAAGTGAAGAGATTATTGTTAGAGGAGAATAAGGATTGGAAAGTATAAAAAAGTGGACGAAGAGAGAAGGAGCATCTAGCGATGGCTTTGACAAGCTTTACAATTATACGCAACGGACAAGATACTTCAACTAGGAGCTATATGAATAAATAACAACACTTAATGTAAAACACACTAACTAAAAAGATACAACCAAGAGGAAAAACCAAGTGGGCCTACATCCATAGCCCCGAGGCTCCAACTTCCGTTGGGAATTTGCCTCCATGGGGAGCAGCTTGTACGATATTAATTCATCTTTGAGCGCTAAAATTCTCCTAGGGATGTGTCAAAAAAAATTGTTCCAAATCCTAAGGCCCGCTTTAGTATTTAGAAGTTTGCCTTTAGCCATTTGGGGTTGGGGAAACCCCTTGTTTCGACACTTGCCAGAGATTCTGGATCAATTGGGGAAAGAGTTCTCTAGTCCCATGGTTTGGAAGCAATAACATTTATCGAAGGTCCAAATTTTTAGATTGTATCAAGGCCATAATGGAGTGTCTGAACCCAGGGTTGTAAATGAAAACCTTAGCGTAGGAAAGAAAAAACATCCAATCCGCATTGTCCAAACCTGATCCAAGTCTAATCCCAGATATTAGCCCACCCACGCCATTTATTATTCCACGTGAAGGATTTTCTAAAAAACCCAAGATCATGAGTTGTTGTTTGGGTAATAACCTCCTTGGCATAAACTTTTGGCTGCTATGTAGGGTTTCCCCCCCCCCCCCCCCAATTTTATCCGCGCGGTCCAAAACAGTGTTAAAATCCATGATCATCACGACCAATATACCCATTGGCCGTGGCCTCCACAAGTCTGTCCAGCTTTCATTTCAATCCCGTGATAAGCTACCAGAAAAGAGAAGAGGTCATCCAGGTGTTTCAGTAGGAAAAAATTTCACCAAAACTTAATCATATATTTATTACAGAAACCACTTCAATGTCCATATTGCCCTTTCACAAGACACCAAATACCGTCGGCGCGTCCATGAACGCCCGAACGCTTGGAACATCAACCCAGTGAGGAGTTTATGATTAGTAACCAAAACCTGCATCTAATTTTCAGCAGATCACTTTTGGTTTTGCCTAAAAAATATAATCCCCCTGCGAAGATCGAATAAGCTCATGTAAGATGTTTAATTGCCGCCGATCGACCAAACACCTCGAATAATTTCCATGCTATAGTATCATAATGGCCCGGGTGTCTCTGCAAAGCCACCAGAACCCTAACAATACGACCAAACAAACGATATGTGTCGTCGAATACGCAAATGGAAAGAGAAAATGGGATGCACACCTGAGAGTGAGAGGGTCTATGGATGCTGGCCTGGTAAGACTGAATGGTATAGACATCTTATCACTACTGCATTTCAGCCCGCATATGCCGTGGGGACTACCCGTGAAGGAAGTCTGAGGATAGCAAGGAGATGGAGATAAGGCTGTCGGGGTTGAATCGGCTCCTAGGAACTTGGGCATCTGGTAGACGAACTCATGGTTTCTTCTGGGCTAATCACGTTTCTTATAGTCCTGGGAAAGCACTGGTACAACTCGGTAATCTCCCCCAAACTGCTAAGGATATGTAATAGAGGATCCCCCAATAAACCATCTATCGATCTCCCCCCTGTGGGCTCCCCACCCCCCACCCGCCCGGAATTGTTACATCTTATAGAACTGGGTCACCTCCCTTTGTCCTTGGTTTGTCCTGACTGTCACCAGTGACTGAACAGTCAGGAGTCTCTCGTCAGCAAGCCAGTGACCCATCTGACCCCGTCGACCAGACCCTCTAAAGTATCTTGTCATCTCCCTAGCCCGGGAGGCCTGTCCACTACACCGTAAGGCCAAATCACATATGGAGGTCCTCAGAAGTCTACGCAACTCTTTGTCCCCCCTCCGGGGCCCGAAGTTCGCATGTCCCATCCTCAGGACGTTTTCCTTTATCCCTCTGCCTTGTCAGGTTCGGGTTGGAGAGAGGAAGAAAAAGACAGCCGTTCCTGGACCCAACCTCCTGCCCTCTGAATAGGTCGTGACCACAAAGCTAGCATGTACAAGGTATACTCCTTGTCCTCATTCTGGTCTTGTATACGTCGTGTCCCCTAGAGACTGATTCAACCCGCTTGCTCCTGGACTATCCTCCTCAGTATCACTGTACCACACTGTCACTCTATATTCCCCATCTTAAAGCATCGTTGGTAGAAAAGTTAAACCGAGACGCCTTCCAATTTAGAGTCCCAATTAGACTCACCCCTATTCCAACTAGCCAGACGCCGACGTGGAAAAACCCCGTAAATGTTCTCACCACCCTGGCACGTATCCTTCTTGTCACTCGTTGATTGTTCAATTAGGTTCGGGTAACTAATACCGGGCCGAGACTTTGCCCAAACTCATAGGATTCTGGTATCCTGAAGAAAGGACAATAATCTCAACTTACCACAGAAAGAAACATACTTGAAGATCAGGGTTCAATCGAGTCCGTGACTCAACGGTAATAGAATAAGCGGTGGCATAAGGTTTTAGGGTTGATTACGCAAGACATGATTTTTTTTGTCCATACGCAGGTTCCGAACTGAGAAAATGGTTCTTACACCGCCACTTTTCTTTCAAAAAAATGCAAATTTTCACGCCTCCATGTTCTAAAAACTCTTTATGGCATACACCAAATTATTGAAAGCCCCGTCCAGTCAAACGGCCATTGTCCTATCATGCATATCGCCACTGATATTTCTCCGCATATCCTTTCCGAGTCAGATGAACCACAACGCTCCCCGCGGATTGTATTCAACGTCAGTATACGTTCCATACTGCTCACAAGCTTTTGTGCCACTGAGATAAGCAGGAGATCCTAACACAATTAGTATAACACGCCCACTACCAACAAACACCAGACTGTTGACCACCCTCCACCCATAAACCACCTAAAGAAACCCCTCCCCATACCCACATACCATATACTACACATATACTGAGAACAAACTACAAAAAATACACCCCTCAGAAGAGCTCACAACCCCCAAACCCATAAAACCTCCTTCCTTTTCCAAGCGTAAGATCAAACAACCAAAATGGTGTGCTATCTCGTTGCTACAGAAACGACACCCACCCGAGAACTGAGAAGATTAACACTGAAAAACACAAGGTGATACCATGGGATGGTAGGTGAGGGCGATATCCAAGAAGGGTAAAGAGAACCCCAGGTGTAGTGCTTATCGATCTCAAACTTAGCTTTCATCTCGAAATACATACCAACTTTGACTCAACAACAGCACACTGTGGCCACATCAGAAATAGACAGCAAAACGTCAGACAACATAACAACACGAGTTTTCTTAACCAAACCACTCAATCCGG